>OY293421.1:24751500-26139000 GCA_958502065.1 Chrysolina americana
AAATTTCTTGTTTTACCCAGCTGGACATGTTCTATAATTTTGGCATTTGTCAAGTCGGGTCATTAAGAACGAATCGGGACCATTAGGACAAGACGAGACGTACTAAGCACAGCAGGGCCGAAGTCAAATTACGAATATCTCAGTCGGAATTGAATTTTGAATTGTTCCCCAACATTTTCCAATTGTTTTACAAATTTCTTGTTTTACCCAGCTGGACATGTTCTATAATTTTGGCATTTGTCAAGTCGGGTCATTAAGGACGAATCGGGACCATTAGGACAAGACGAGACGTACTAAGCACAGCAAGGCGAAGTCAAATTACGAAAATCTCAGTCGGAATTGAAATTTGAATTGTTCCCCAACATTTTCCAATTGCGTTACACATTTCTTGTTTTACACAGCTGGACTTGTCCTGTATTTTGGCATTTGTCAAGTCGGGTCATAAAGGAAAAATCAGGACTATTAGGACATGTCGAGACATACGAAGCACAGCAGGGCGAAGTCAAATTACGAAAATCTCAGTCGGAATTGAATTTTTAATGTTCCACAACATTTTTCAATTGTGTTACGAATTTCATGTTTTGCCCAGCTGGACTTGTTCTGCAGTTTTGGCATTTGTCAAGTCGGGTCATTAAGGACAAATCGGGACCATTAAGACAAGACGAGACGTACTAAGCACAGCAGGGCGAAGTAAAATTATGAATATCTCAGTCGGAATTGAAATTTGAAGTGTTCCCCAACATTTTCCAAATGTGTTACAAATTTCTTGTTTTACACAGCTGGACTTGTCCTGTATTTTGGCATTTGTCAAGTCGGGTCATAAAGGACAAATCAGGACCATTAGGACATGTCGAGACATACGAAGCACAGCAGGGCGAAGTCAAATTACGAAAATCTCAGTCGGATTTGAATTTTGAATTGTTCCCCAACTTTTTCCAATTGTTTTACAAATTTCTTGTTTTACCCAGCTGGACATGTTCTATAATTTTGGCATTTGTCAAGTCGGGTCATTAAGGACGAATCGGGACCATTAGGACAAGACGAGACGTACCAAGCACAGCAGGGCCGAAGTCAAATTACGAATATCTCAGTCGGAATTGAATTTTGAATTGTTCCCCAACATTTTCCAATTGTTTTACAAATTTCTTGTTTTACCCAGCTGGACATGTTCTATAATTTTGGCATTTGTCAAGTCGGGTCATTAAGGACGAATCGGGACCATTAGGACAAGACGAGACGTACTAAGCACAGCAAGGCGAAGTCAAATTACGAAAATCTCAGTCGGAATTGAAATTTGAATTGTTCCCCAACATTTTCCAATTGCGTTACACATTTCTTGTTTTACACAGCTGGACTTGTCCTGTATTTTGGCATTTGTCAAGTCGGGTCATTAAGGACAAATCAGGACCATTAGGACAAGACGAGACGTACTAAGCACAGCAGGGCCGAAGTCAAATTACGAATATCTCAGTCGGAATTGAAATTTGAATTGTTCCCCAACATTTTCCATTTGTTTTACAAATTTCTTGTTTTACCCAGCTGGACATGTTCTATAATTTTGGCATTTGTCAAGTCGGGTCATTAAGGACAAATCAGGACCATTAGGACAAGACGAGACGTACTAAGCTCAGCAAAGCGAAGTCAAATTACGAATATCTCAGTCGGAATTGAAATTTGAAATGTTCCCCAACATTTTCCAATTGTTTTACAAATTTCTTGTTTTACCCAGCTGGACATGTTCTATAATTTTGGCATTTGTCAAGTCGGGTCATTAAGGACAAATCGGGACCATTAGGACAAGACGAGACGTACTAAGCACAGCAGGGCGAAGTAATATTATGAATATCTCAGTCGGAATTGAAATTTGAATGTTCCACAAAATTTTTCAATTGTGTTACGAATTTCTTGTTTTGCCCAGCTGGACTTGTTCTGTAGTTTCGGCATTTGTCAAGTCGGGTCATTAAGGACAAATCGGGACCATTAGGACAAGACGAGACGTACTAAGCACAGCAGGGCGAAGTAAAATTATGAATATCTCAGTCGGAATTGAAATTTGAAGTGTTCCCCAACATTTTCCAAATGTGTTACAAATTTCTTGTTTTACACAGCTGGACTTGTCCTGTATTTTGGCATTTGTCAAGTCGGGTCATAAAGGACAAATCAGGACCATTAGGACATGTCGAGACATACGAAGCACAGCAGGGCGAAGTCAAATTACGAAAATCTCAGTCGGATTTGAAATTTGAATGTTCCACAACATTTTTCAATTGTGTTACAAATTTCTTGTTTTGCCCAGCTGGACTTGTTCTGTAGTTCTGGCATTTGTCAAGTCGGGTCATTAAGGACAAATCAGGACCATTAGGACAAGACGAGACGTACTGAGCACAGCAGGGCCGAAGTCAAATTACGAATATCTCAGTCGGAATTGAAATTTGAATTGTTCCCCAACATTTTCCAATTGTTTTACAAATTTCTTGTTTTACCCAGCTGGACATGTTCTATAATTTTGGCATTTGTCAAGTCGGGTCATTAAGGACGAATCGGGACCATTAGGACAAGACGAGACGTACTAAGCACAGCAAGGCGAAGTCAAATTACGAAAATCTCAGTCGGAATTGAAATTTGAATTGTTCCCCAACATTTTCCAATTGTGTTACAAATTTCTTGTTTTACACAGCTGGACTTGTCCTGTATTTTGGCATTTGTCAAGTCGGGTCATAAAGAACAAATCAGGACCATTAGGACATGTCGAGACATACGAAGCACAGCAGGGCGAAGTCAAATTACGAAAATCTCAGTCGGAATTGAAATTTTAATGTTCCACAACATTTTTCAATTGTGTTACAAATTTCTTGTTTTGCCCAGCTGGACTTGTTCTGTAGTTCTGGCATTTGTCAAGTCGGGTCATTAAGGACAAATCAGGACCATTAGGACAAGACGAGACGTACTAAGCACAGCAGGGCCAAAGTCAAATTTCGAATATCTCAGTCGGAATTGAAATTTGAATTGTTCCCCAACATTTTCCAATTATTTTACAAATTTCTTGATTTACACAGCTGGACTTGTCCTGTATTCTGGCATTTGTCAAGTCGGGTCATAAAGGACAAATCAGGACCATTAGGACATGTCGAGACATACGAAGCACAGCAGGGCGAAGTCAAATTACGAAAATCTCAGTCGGAATTGAAATTTGAATGTTCCACAACATTTTTCAATTGTGTTACAAATTTCTTGTTTTGCCCAGCTGGACTTGTTCTGTAGTTCTGGCATTTGTCAAGTCGGGTCATTAAGGACAAATCAGGACCATTAGGACAAGACGAGACGTACTAAGCACAGCAGGGCCGAAGTCAAATTACGAATATCTCAGTCGGAATTGAAATTTGAAGTGTTCCCCAACATTTTCCAATTGTGTTACAAATTTCTTATTTTACACAGCTGGACTTGTCCTGTATTTTGGCATTTGTCAAGTCGGGTCATAAAGGACAAATCAGGACCATTAGGACATGTCGAGACATACGAAGCACAGCAGGGCGAAGTCAAATTACGAAAATCTCAGTCGGAATTGAAATTTTAATGTTCCACAACATTTTTCAATTGTGTTACGAATTTCTTGTTTTGCCCAGCTGGACTTGTTCTGTAGTTTTGGCATTTGTCAAGTCGGGTCATAAAGGACAAATCAGGACCATTAGGACATGTCGAGACATACGAAGCACAGCAGGGCGAAGTCAAATTACGAAAATCTCAGTCGGATTTGAAATTTGAATGTTCCACAACATTTTTCAATTGTGTTACAAATTTCTTGTTTTGCCCAGCTGGACTTGTTCTGTAGTTCTGGCATTTGTCAAGTCGGGTCATTAAGGACAAATCAGGACCATTAGGACATGTCGAGACATACGAAGCACAGCAGGGCGAAGTCAAATTACGAAAATCTCAGTCGGATTTGAAATTTGAATGTTCCACAACATTTTTCAATTGTGTTACAAATTTCTTGTTTTGCCCAGCTGGACTTGTTCTGTAGTTCTGGCATTTGTCAAGTCGGGTCATTAAGGACAAGTCAGGACCATTAGGACAAGACGAGACGTACTAAGCACAGCAGGGCGAAGTAAAATTATGAATATCTCAGTCGGAATTGAAATTTGAAGTGTTCCCCAACATTTTCCAAATGTGTTACAAATTTCTTGTTTTACACAGCTGGACTTGTCCTGTATTTTGGCATTTGTCAAGTCGGGTCATAAAGGACAAATCAGGACCATTAGGACATGTCGAGACATACGAAGCACAGCAGGGCGAAGTCAAATTACGAAAATCTCAGTCGGATTTGAAATTTGAATGTTCCACAACATTTTTCAATTGTGTTACAAATTTCTTGTTTTGCCCAGCTGGACTTGTTCTGTAGTTCTGGCATTTGTCAAGTCGGGTCATTAAGGACAAATCAGGACCATTAGGACAAGACGAGACGTACTGAGCACAGCAGGGCCGAAGTCAAATTACGAATATCTCAGTCGGAATTGAAATTTGAATTGTTCCCCGACATTTTCCAATTGTTTTACAAATTTCTTGTTTTACCCAGCTGGACATGTTCTATAATTTTGGCATTTGTCAAGTCGGGTCATTAAGGACGAATCGGGATCATTAGGACAAGACGAGACGTACTAAGCACAGCAAGGCGAAGTCAAATTACGAAAATCTCAGTCGGAATTGAAATTTGAATTGTTCCCCAACATTTTTCAATTGTGTTACAAATTTCTTGTTTTGCCCAGCTGGACTTGTTCTGTAGTTCTGGCATTTGTCAAGTCGGGTCATTAAGGACAAATCAGGACCATTAGGACAAGACGAGACGTACTAAGCACAGCAGGGCCAAAGTCAAATTTCGAATATCTCAGTCGGAATTGAAATTTGAATTGTTCCCCAACATTTTCCAATTGTTTTACAAATTTCTTGATTTACACAGCTGGACTTGTCCTGTATTCTGGCATTTGTCAAGTCGGGTCATAAAGGACAAATCAGGACCATTAGGACATGTCGAGACATACGAAGCACAGCAGGGCGAAGTCAAATTACGAAAATCTCAGTCGGAATTGAAATTTGAATGTTCCACAACATTTTTCAATTGTGTTAAAAATTTCTTGTTTTGCCCAGCTGGACTTGTTCTGTAGTTCTGGCATTTGTCAAGTCGGGTCATTAAGGACAAATCAGGACCATTAGGACAAGACGAGACGTACTAAGCACAGCAGGGCCGAAGTCAAATTACGAATATCTCAGTCGGAATTGAAATTTGAAGTGTTCCCCAACATTTTCCAATTGTGTTACAAATTTCTTATTTTACACAGCTGGACTTGTCCTGTATTTTGGCATTTGTCAAGTCGGGTCATAAAGGACAAATCAGGACCATTAGGACATGTCGAGACATACGAAGCACAGCAGGGCGAAGTCAAATTACGAAAATCTCAGTCGGAATTGAAATTTTAATGTTCCACAACATTTTTCAATTGTGTTACGAATTTCTTGTTTTGCCCAGCTGGACTTGTTCTGTAGTTTTGGCATTTGTCAAGTCGGGTCAT
Source organism: Chrysolina americana (assembly GCA_958502065.1). Classification (NCBI taxonomy): domain Eukaryota; kingdom Metazoa; phylum Arthropoda; class Insecta; order Coleoptera; family Chrysomelidae; genus Chrysolina; species Chrysolina americana. The sequence continues at coordinate 24,757,062 of OY293421.1, forward strand.
AAAGGACAAATCAGGACCATTAGGACATGTCGAGACATACGAAGCACAGCAGGGCGAAGTCAAATTACGAAAATCTCAGTCGGATTTGAAATTTGAATGTTCCACAACATTTTTCAATTGTGTTACAAATTTCTTGTTTTGCCCAGCTGGACTTGTTCTGTAGTTCTGGCATTTGTCAAGTCGGGTCATTAAGGACAAATCAGGACCATTAGGACATGTCGAGACATACGAAGCACAGCAGGGCGAAGTCAAATTACGAAAATCTCAGTCGGATTTGAAATTTGAATGTTCCACAACATTTTTCAATTGTGTTACAAATTTCTTGTTTTGCCCAGCTGGACTTGTTCTGTAGTTCTGGCATTTGTCAAGTCGGGTCATTAAGGACAAGTCAGGACCATTAGGACAAGACGAGACGTACTAAGCACAGCAGGGCGAAGTAAAATTATGAATATCTCAGTCGGAATTGAAATTTGAAGTGTTCCCCAACATTTTCCAAATGTGTTACAAATTTCTTGTTTTACCCAGCTGGACTTGTTCTATAATTTTGGCATTTGTCAAGTCGGGTCATAAAGGACAAATCAGGACCATTAGGACATGTCGAGACATACGAAGCACAGCAGGGCGAAGTCAAATTACGAAAATCTCAGTCGGATTTGAAATTTGAATGTTCCACAACATTTTTCAATTGTGTTACAAATTTCTTGTTTTGCCCAGCTGGACTTGTTCTGTAGTTCTGGCATTTGTCAAGTCGGGTCATTAAGGACAAATCAGGACCATTAGGACAAGACGAGACGTACTGAGCACAGCAGGGCCGAAGTCAAATTACGAATATCTCAGTCGGAATTGAAATTTGAATTGTTCCCCGACATTTTCCAATTGTTTTACAAATTTCTTGTTTTACCCAGCTGGACATGTTCTATAATTTTGGCATTTGTCAAGTCGGGTCATTAAGGACGAATCGGGATCATTAGGACAAGACGAGACGTACTAAGCACAGCAAGGCGAAGTCAAATTACGAAAATCTCAGTCGGAATTGAAATTTGAATTGTTCCCCAACATTTTCCAATTGTGTTACAAATTTCTTGTTTTACACAGCTGGACTTGTCCTGTATTTTGGCATTTGTCAAGTCGGGTCATAAAGGACAAATCAGGACCATTAGGACATGTCGAGACATACGAAGCACAGCAGGGCCGAAGTCAAATTACGAATATCTCAGTCGGAATTGAAATTTGAATTGTTCCCCAACATTTTCCAATTGTGTTACAAATTTCTTGTTTTACACAGCTGGACTTGTCCTGTATTTTGGCATTTGTCAAGTCGGGTCATAAAGAACAAATCAGGACCATTAGGACATGTCGAGACATACGAAGCACAGCAGGGCGAAGTCAAATTACGAAAATCTCAGTCGGAATTGAAATTTTAATGTTCCACAACATTTTTCAATTGTGTTACAAATTTCTTGTTTTGCCCAGCTGGACTTGTTCTGTAGTTCTGGCATTTGTCAAGTCGGGTCATTAAGGACAAATCAGGACCATTAGGACAAGACGAGACGTACTAAGCACAGCAGGGCCAAAGTCAAATTTCGAATATCTCAGTCGGAATTGAAATTTGAATTGTTCCCCAACATTTTCCAATTGTTTTACAAATTTCTTGTTTTACACAGCTGGACTTGTCCTGTATTCTGGCATTTGTCAAGTCGGGTCATAAAGGACAAATCAGGACCGTTAGGACCTTTCGAGACATACGAAGCACAGCAGGGCGAAGTCAAATTACGAAAATCTCAGTCGGAATTGAAATTTGAATGTTCCACAACATTTTTCAATTGTGTTACAAATTTCTTGTTTTGCCCAGCTGGACTTGTTCTGTAGTTCTGGCATTTGTCAAGTCGGGTCATTAAGGACAAATCAGGACCATTAGGACAAGACGAGACGTACTAAGCACAGCAGGGCCGAAGTCAAATTACGAATATCTCAGTCGGAATTGAAATTTGAAGTGTTCCCCAACATTTTCCAATTGTGTTACAAATTTCTTATTTTACACAGCTGGACTTGTCCTGTATTTTGGCATTTGTCAAGTCGGGTCATAAAGGACAAATCAGGACCATTAGGACATGTCGAGACATACGAAGCACAGCAGAGCGAAGTCAAATTACGAAAATCTCAGTCGGAATTGAAATTTTAATGTTCCACAACATTTTTCAATTGTGTTACAAATTTCTTGTTTTGCCCAGCTGGACTTGTTCTGTAGTTCTGGCATTTGTCAAGTCGGGTCATTAAGGACAAATCAGGACCATTAGGACAAGACGAGACGTACTAAGCACAGCAGGGCCAAAGTCAAATTTCGAATATCTCAGTCGGGATTGAAATTTGAATTGTTCCCCAACATTTTTCAATTGTTTTACAAATTTCTTGATTTACCCAGCTGGACTTGTTCTATAATTTTGGCATTTGACAAGTCGGGTCATTAAGGACGAATCGGGACCATTAGGACAAGACGAGACGTACTAAGCACAGCAAGGCGAAGTCAAATTACGAAAATCTCAGTCGGAATTGAAATTTGAATAGTTCCCCAACATTTTCCAATTGTGTTACAAATTGCTTGTTTTACACAGCTGGACTTGTCCTGTATTTTGGCATTTGTCAAGTCGGGTCATAAAGGACAAATCAGGACCATTAGGACATGTCGAGACATACGAAGCACAGCAGGGCGAAGTCAAATTACGAAAATCTCAGTCGGAATTGGAGTTTGAATGTTCCACAACATTTTTCAATTGTGTTACGAATTTCTTGTTTTGCCCAGCTGGACTTGTTCTGTAGTTTTGGCATTTGTCAAGTCGGGTCATTAAGGACAAATCGGGACCATTAGGACAAGACGAGACGTACTAAGCACAGCAGGGCGAAGTAAAATTATGAATATCTCAGTCAGAATTGAAATTTGAAATGTTCCCCAACATTTTCCAATTGTTTTACAAATTTCTTGTTTTACCCAGCTGGACTTGCTCTATAACTTTGGCATTTGTCAAGTCGGGTCATTAAGGACCATTCGGGACCATTAGGACAAGACGAGACGTACTAAGCACAGCAGGGCGAAGTCAAATTACGAATATCTCAGTCGGAATTGAAATTTGAAATGTTCCCCAACATTTTCCAATTGTGTTACAAATTTCTTGTTTTACCCAGCTGGACTTGTTCTATAGTTTTGACATTTGTCAAGTCGGGTCATTAAGGACAAATCGGGACCATTAGGACAAGACGAAACGTACTAAGCACAGCAGGGCGAAGTCAAATTACGAAAATCTCAGTCGGAATTGAAATTTGAATTGTTCCCCAACATTTTCCTATTGTGTTACAAATTTCTTGTTTTACCAAGCTGGACTTGTTATGTAGTTTTGGCTTTTGTCAAGTTGGGTTATTGAGGACAAATTGAGACCATTAGGACAAGTCGAGGAAAATGAAGCACAGCAGGGCGAAGTCAAATTACGAAAATCTCAGTCGGAATTGAAATTTGAATGTTCCACAACATTTTTCAATTGTGTTACAAATTTCTTGTTTTGCCCAGCTGGACTTGTTCTGTAGTTCTGGCATTTGTCAAGTCGGGTCATTAAGGACAAATCAGGACCATTAGGACAAGACGAGACGTACTAAGCACAGCAGGGCCAAAGTCAAATTTCGAATATCTCAGTCGGGATTGAAATTTGAATTGTTCCCCAACATTTTCCAATTGTTTTACAAATTTCTTGATTTACCCAGCTGGACTTGTTCTATAATTTTGGCATTTGACAAGTCGGTTCATTAAGGACGAATCGGGACCATTAGGACAAGACGAGACGTACTAAGCACAGCAAGGCGAAGTCAAATTACGAAAATCTCAGTCGGAATTGAAATTTGAATAGTTCCCCAACATTTTCCAATTGTGTTACAAATTTCTTGTTTTACACAGCTGGACTTGTCCTGTATTTTGGCATTTGTCAAGTCGGGTCATAAAGGACAAATCAGGACCATTAGGACATGTCGAGACATACGAAGCACAGCAGGGCGAAGTCAAATTACGAAAATCTCAGTCGGAATTGGAGTTTGAATGTTCCACAACATTTTTCAATTGTGTTACGAATTTCTTGTTTTGCCCAGCTGGACTTGTTCTGTAGTTTTGGCATTTGTCAAGTCGGGTCATTAAGGACAAATCGGGACCATTAGGACAAGACGAGACGTACTAAGCACAGCAGGGCGAAGTAAAATTATGAATATCTCAGTCGGAATTGAAATTTGAAATGTTCCCCAACATTTTCCAATTGTTTTACAAATTTCTTGTTTTACCCAGCTGGACTTGCTCTATAACTTTGGCATTTGTCAAGTCGGGTCATTAAGGACCATTCGGGACCATTAGGACAAGACGAGACGTACTAAGCACAGCAGGGCGAAGTCAAATTACAAATATCTCAGTCGGAATTGAAATTTGAAATGTTCCCCAACATTTTCCAATTGTGTTACAAATTTCTTGTTTTACCCAGCTGGACTTGTTCTATAGTTTTGACATTTGTCAAGTCGGGTCATTAAGGACAAATCGGGACCATTAGGACAAGACGAAACGTACTAAGCACAGCAGGGCGAAGTCAAATTACGAAAATCTCAGTCGGAATTGAAATTTGAATTGTTCCCCAACATTTTCCTATTGTGTTACAAATTTCTTGTTTTACCAAGCTGGACTTGTTATGTAGTTTTGGCTTTTGTCAAGTCGGGTTATTGAGGACAAATTGAGACCATTAGGACAAGTCGAGGAAAATGAAGCACAGCAGGGCGAAGTCAAATTACGAAAATCTCAGTCGGAATTGAAATTTGAATGTTCCACAACATTTTTCAATTGTGTTACAAATTTCTTGTTTTGCCCAGCTGGACTTGTTCTGTAGTTCTGGCATTTGTCAAGTCGGGTCATTAAGGACAAATCAGGACCATTAGGACAAGACGAGACGTACTAAGCACAGCAGGGCCGAAGTCAAATTACGAATATCTCAGTCGGAATTGAAATTTGAAGTGTTCCCCAACATTTTCCAATTGTGTTACAAATTTCTTGTTTTACACAGCCGGACTTGTCCTGTATTTTGGCATTTGTCAAGTCGGGTCATAAAGGACAAATCAGGACCATTAGGACATGTCGAGACATACGAAGCACAGCAGGGCGAAGTCAAATTACGAAAATCTCAGTCGGATTTGAATTTTGAATTGTTCCCCAACATTTTCCAATTGTTTTACAAATTTCTTGTTTTACCCAGCTGGACATGTTCTATAATTTTGGCATTTGTCAAGTCGGGTCATTAAGGACGAATCGGGACCATTAGGACAAGACGAGACGTACTAAGCACAGCAGGGCCGAAGTCAAATTACGAATATCTCAGTCGGAATTGAATTTTGAATTGTTCCCCAACATTTTCCAATTGTTTTACAAATTTCTTGTTTTACCCAGCTGGACATGTTCTATAATTTTGGCATTTGTCAAGTCGGGTCATTAAGGACGAATCGGGACCATTAGGACAAGACGAGACGTACTAAGCACAGCAGGGCCGAAGTCAAATTACGAATATCTCAGTCGGAATTGAATTTTGAATTGTTCCCCAACATTTTCCAATTGTTTTACAAATTTCTTGTTTTACCCAGCTGGACATGTTCTATAATTTTGGCATTTGTCAAGTCGGGTCATTAAGGACGAATCGGGACCATTAGGACAAGACGAGACGTACTAAGCACAGCAAGGCGAAGTCAAATTACGAAAATCTCAGTCGGAATTGAAATTTGAATTGTTCCCCAACATTTTCCAATTGCGTTACACATTTCTTGTTTTACACAGCTGGACTTGTCCTGTATTTTGGCATTTGTCAAGTCGGGTCATTAAGGACAAATCAGGACCATTAGGACAAGACGAGACGTACTAAGCACAGCAGGGCCGAAGTCAAATTACGAATATCTCAGTCGGAATTGAAATTTGAATTGTTCCCCAACATTTTCCATTTGTTTTACAAATTTCTTGTTTTACCCAGCTGGACATGTTCTATAATTTTGGCATTTGTCAAGTCGGGTCATTAAGGACAAATCAGGACCATTAGGACAAGACGAGACGTACTAAGCTCAGCAAAGCGAAGTCAAATTACGAATATCTCAGTCGGAATTGAAATTTGAAATGTTCCCCAACATTTTCCAATTGTTTTACAAATTTCTTGTTTTACCCAGCTGGACATGTTCTATAATTTTGGCATTTGTCAAGTCGGGTCATTAAGGACAATTCGGGACCATTAGGACAAGACGAGACGTACTAAGCACAGCAGGGCGAAGTAATATTATGAATATCTCAGTCGGAATTGAAATTTGAATGTTCCACAAAATTTTTCAATTGTGTTACGAATTTCTTGTTTTGCCCAGCTGGACTTGTTCTGTAGTTTCGGCATTTGTCAAGTCGGGTCATTAAGGACAAATCGGGACCATTAGGACAAGACGAGACGTACTAAGCACAGCAGGGCGAAGTAAAATTATGAATATCTCAGTCGGAATTGAAATTTGAAATGTTCCCCAACATTTTCCAATTGTTTTACAAATTTCTTGTTTTACCCAGCTGGACTTGTTCTATAACTTTGGCATTTGTCAAGTCGGGTCATTAAGGACAAATCGGGACCATTAGGACAAGACGAGACGTACTAAGCACAGCAGGGCGAAGTAAAATTATGAATATCTCAGTCGGAATTGAAATTTGAAGTGTTCCCCAACATTTTCCAAATGTGTTACAAATTTCTTGTTTTACACAGCTGGACTTGTCCTGTATTTTGGCATTTGTCAAGTCGGGTCATAAAGGACAAATCAGGACCATTAGGACATGTCGAGACATACGAAGCACAGCAGGGCGAAGTCAAATTACGAAAATCTCAGTCGGATTTGAAATTTGAATGTTCCACAACATTTTTCAATTGTGTTACAAATTTCTTGTTTTGCCCAGCTGGACTTGTTCTGTAGTTCTGGCATTTGTCAAGTCGGGTCATTAAGGACAAATCAGGACCATTAGGACAAGACGAGACGTACTAAGCACAGCAGGGCCTAAGTCAAATTACGAATATCTCAGTCGGAATTGAAATTTGAATTGTTCCCCAACATTTTCCAATTGTTTTACAAATTTCTTGTTTTACCCAGCTGGTCATGCTCTATAATTTTGGCATTTGTCAAGTTGGGTCATTAAGGACAAATCGGGACCATTAGGACAAGACGAAACGTACTAAGCACAGCAGGGCGAAGTCAAATTACGAAAATCTCAGTCGGAATTGAAATTTGAATTGTTCCCCAACATTTTCCTATTGTGTTACAAATTTCTTGTTTTACCAAGCTGGACTTGTTATGTAGTTTTGGCTTTTGTCAAGTCGGGTTATTGAGGACAAATTGAGACCATTAGGACAAGTCGAGGAAAATGAAGCACAGCAGGGCGAAGTCAAATTACGAAAATCTCAGTCGGAATTGAAATTTGAATGTTCCACAAAATTTTTCAATTGTGTTACGAATTTCTTGTTTTGCCCAGCTGGACTTGTTCTGTAGTTTTGGCATTTGTCAAGTCGGGTCATTAAGGACAAATCGGGACCATTAGGACAAGACGAGACGTACTAAGCACAGCAGGGCGAAGTAAAATTATGAATATCTCAGTCGGAATTGAAATTTGAAATGTTCCCCAACATTTTCCAATTGTTTTACAAATTTCTTGTTTTACCCAGCTGGACTTGTTCTATAACTTTGGCATTTGTCAAGTCGGGTCATTAAGGACAAATCGGGACCATTAGGACAAGACGAAACGTACTAAGCACAGCAGGGCGAAGTCAAATTACGAAAATCTCAGTCGGAATTGAAATTTGAATTGTTCCCCAACATTTTCCTATTGTGTTACAAATTTCTTGTTTTACCAAGCTGGACTTGTTATGTAGTTTTGGCTTTTGTCAAGTCGGGTTATTGAGGACAAATTGAGACCATTAGGACAAGTCGAGGAAAATGAAGCACAGCAGGGCGAAGTCAAATTACGAAAATCTCAGTCGGAATTGAAATTTGAATGTTCCACAACATTTTTCAATTGTGTTACAAATTTCTTGTTTTGCCCAGCTGGACTTGTTCTGTAGTTCTGGCATTTGTCAAGTCGGGTCATTAAGGACAAATCAGGACCATTAGGACAAGACGAGACGTACTAAGCACAGCAGGGCCGAAGTCAAATTACGAATATCTCAGTCGGAATTGAAATTTGAAGTGTTCCCCAACATTTTCCAATTGTGTTACAAATTTCTTGTTTTACACAGCTGGACTTGTCCTGTATTTTGGCATTTGTCAAGTCGGGTCATAAAGGACAAATCAGGACCATTAGGACATGTCGAGACATACGAAGCACAGCAGGGCGAAGTCAAATTACGAATATCTCAGTCGGAATTGAAATTTGAAGTGTTCCCCAACATTTTCCAATTGTGTTACAAAGTTCTTGTTTTACACAGCTGGACTTGTCCTGTATTTTGGCATTTGTCAAGTCGGGTCATAAAGGACAAATCAGGACCATTAGGACAAGACGAGACGTACTAAGCACAGCAGGGCCGAAGTCAAATTACGAATATCTCAGTCGGAATTGAATTTTGAATTGTTCCCCAACATTTTCCAATTGTTTTACAAATTTCTTGTTTTACCCAGCTGGACATGTTCTATAATTTTGGCATTTGTCAAGTCGGGTCATTAAGGACGAATCGGGACCATTAGGACAAGACGAGACGTACTAAGCACAGCAGGGCCGAAGTCAAATTACGAATATCTCAGTCGGAATTGAATTTTGAATTGTTCCCCAACATTTTCCAATTGTTTTACAAATTTTTTGTTTTACCCAGCTGGACATGTTCTATAATTTTGGCATTTGTCAAGTCGGGTCATTAAGGACGAATCGGGACCATTAGGACAAGACGAGACGTACTAAGCACAGCAAGGCGAAGTCAAATTACGAAAATCTCAGTCGGAATTGAAATTTGAAGTGTTCCCCAACATTTTCCAATTGTGTTACAAATTTCTTGTTTTACACAGCTGGACTTGTCCTGTATTTTGGCATTTGTCAAGTCGGGTCATAAAGGACAAATCAGGACCATTAGGACATGTCGAGACATACGAAGCACAGCAGGGCGAAGTCAAATTACGAATATCTCAGTCGGAATTGAAATTTGAAGTGTTCCCCAACATTTTCCAATTGTGTTACAAATTTCTTGTTTTACACAGCTGGACTTGTCCTGTATTTTGGCATTTGTCAAGTCGGGTCATAAAGGACAAATCAGGACCATTAGGACAAGACGAGACGTACTAAGCACAGCAGGGCCGAAGTCAAATTACGAATATCTCAGTCGGAATTGAATTTTGAATTGTTCCCCAACATTTTCCAATTGTTTTACAAATTTCTTGTTTTACCCAGCTGGACATGTTCTATAATTTTGGCATTTGTCAAGTCGGGTCATTAAGGACGAATCGGGATCATTAGGACAAGACGAGACGTACTAAGCACAGCAAGGCGAAGTCAAATTACGAAAATCTCAGTCGGAATTGAAATTTGAATTGTTCCCCAACATTTTTCAATTGTGTTACAAATTTCTTGTTTTGCCCAGCTGGACTTGTTCTGTAGTTCTGGCATTTGTCAAGTCGGGTCATTAAGGACAAATCAGGACCATTAGGACAAGACGAGACGTACTAAGCACAGCAGGGCCAAAGTCAAATTTCGAATATCTCAGTCGGAATTGAAATTTGAATTGTTCCCCAACATTTTCCAATTGTTTTACAAATTTCTTGATTTACACAGCTGGACTTGTCCTGTATTCTGGCATTTGTCAAGTCGGGTCATAAAGGACAAATCAGGACCATTAGGACATGTCGAGACATACGAAGCACAGCAGGGCGAAGTCAAATTACGAAAATCTCAGTCGGAATTGAAATTTGAATGTTCCACAACATTTTTCAATTGTGTTAAAAATTTCTTGTTTTGCCCAGCTGGACTTGTTCTGTAGTTCTGGCATTTGTCAAGTCGGGTCATTAAGGACAAATCAGGACCATTAGGACAAGACGAGACGTACTAAGCACAGCAGGGCCGAAGTCAAATTACGAATATCTCAGTCGGAATTGAAATTTGAAGTGTTCCCCAACATTTTCCAATTGTGTTACAAATTTCTTATTTTACACAGCTGGACTTGTCCTGTATTTTGGCATTTGTCAAGTCGGGTCATAAAGGACAAATCAGGACCATTAGGACATGTCGAGACATACGAAGCACAGCAGGGCGAAGTCAAATTACGAAAATCTCAGTCGGAATTGAAATTTTAATGTTCCACAACATTTTTCAATTGTGTTACGAATTTCTTGTTTTGCCCAGCTGGACTTGTTCTGTAGTTTTGGCATTTGTCAAGTCGGGTCATAAAGGACAAATCAGGACCATTAGGACATGTCGAGACATACGAAGCACAGCAGGGCGAAGTCAAATTACGAAAATCTCAGTCGGATTTGAAATTTGAATGTTCCACAACATTTTTCAATTGTGTTACAAATTTCTTGTTTTGCCCAGCTGGACTTGTTCTGTAGTTCTGGCATTTGTCAAGTCGGGTCATTAAGGACAAATCAGGACCATTAGGACATGTCGAGACATACGAAGCACAGCAGGGCGAAGTCAAATTACGAAAATCTCAGTCGGATTTGAAATTTGAATGTTCCACAACATTTTTCAATTGTGTTACAAATTTCTTGTTTTGCCCAGCTGGACTTGTTCTGTAGTTCTGGCATTTGTCAAGTCGGGTCATTAAGGAAAAGTCAGGACCATTAGGACAAGACGAGACGTACTAAGCACAGCAGGGCGAAGTAAAATTATGAATATCTCAGTCGGAATTGAAATTTGAAGTGTTCCCCAACATTTTCCAAATGTGTTACAAATTTCTTGTTTTACACAGCTGGACTTGTCCTGTATTTTGGCATTTGTCAAGTCGGGTCATAAAGGACAAATCAGGACCATTAGGACATGTCGAGACATACGAAGCACAGCAGGGCGAAGTCAAATTACGAAAATCTCAGTCGGATTTGAAATTTGAATGTTCCACAACATTTTTCAATTGTGTTACAAATTTCTTGTTTTGCCCAGCTGGACTTGTTCTGTAGTTCTGGCATTTGTCAAGTCGGGTCATTAAGGACAAATCAGGACCATTAGGACAAGACGAGACGTACTGAGCACAGCAGGGCCGAAGTCAAATTACGAATATCTCAGTCGGAATTGAAATTTGAATTGTTCCCCGACATTTTCCAATTGTTTTACAAATTTCTTGTTTTACCCAGCTGGACATGTTCTATAATTTTGGCATTTGTCAAGTCGGGTCATTAAGGACGAATCGGGATCATTAGGACAAGACGAGACGTACTAAGCACAGCAAGGCGAAGTCAAATTACGAAAATCTCAGTCGGAATTGAAATTTGAATTGTTCCCCAACATTTTCCAATTGTGTTACAAATTTCTTGTTTTACACAGCTGGACTTGTCCTGTATTTTGGCATTTGTCAAGTCGGGTCATAAAGGACAAATCAGGACCATTAGGACATGTCGAGACATACGAAGCACAGCAGGGCCGAAGTCAAATTACGAATATCTCAGTCGGAATTGAAATTTGAATTGTTCCCCAACATTTTCCAATTGTGTTACAAATTTCTTGTTTTACACAGCTGGACTTGTCCTGTATTTTGGCATTTGTCAAGTCGGGTCATAAAGAACAAATCAGGACCATTAGGACATGTCGAGACATACGAAGCACAGCAGGGCGAAGTCAAATTACGAAAATCTCAGTCGGAATTGAAATTTTAATGTTCCACAACATTTTTCAATTGTGTTACAAATTTCTTGTTTTGCCCAGCTGGACTTGTTCTGTAGTTCTGGCATTTGTCAAGTCGGGTCATTAAGGACAAATCAGGACCATTAGGACAAGACGAGACGTACTAAGCACAGCAGGGCCAAAGTCAAATTTCGAATATCTCAGTCGGAATTGAAATTTGAATTGTTCCCCAACATTTTCCAATTGTTTTACAAATTTCTTGTTTTACACAGCTGGACTTGTCCTGTATTCTGGCATTTGTCAAGTCGGGTCATAAAGGACAAATCAGGACCGTTAGGACCTTTCGAGACATACGAAGCACAGCAGGGCGAAGTCAAATTACGAAAATCTCAGTCGGAATTGAAATTTGAATGTTCCACAACATTTTTCAATTGTGTTACAAATTTCTTGTTTTGCCCAGCTGGACTTGTTCTGTAGTTCTGGCATTTGTCAAGTCGGGTCATTAAGGACAAATCAGGACCATTAGGACAAGACGAGACGTACTAAGCACAGCAGGGCCGAAGTCAAATTACGAATATCTCAGTCGGAATTGAAATTTGAAGTGTTCCCCAACATTTTCCAATTGTGTTACAAATTTCTTATTTTACACAGCTGGACTTGTCCTGTATTTTGGCATTTGTCAAGTCGGGTCATAAAGGACAAATCAGGACCATTAGGACATGTCGAGACATACGAAGCACAGCAGAGCGAAGTCAAATTACGAAAATCTCAGTCGGAATTGAAATTTTAATGTTCCACAACATTTTTCAATTGTGTTACAAATTTCTTGTTTTGCCCAGCTGGACTTGTTCTGTAGTTCTGGCATTTGTCAAGTCGGGTCATTAAGGACAAATCAGGACCATTAGGACAAGACGAGACGTACTAAGCACAGCAGGGCCAAAGTCAAATTTCGAATATCTCAGTCGGGATTGAAATTTGAATTGTTCCCCAACATTTTTCAATTGTTTTACAAATTTCTTGATTTACCCAGCTGGACTTGTTCTATAATTTTGGCATTTGACAAGTCGGGTCATTAAGGACGAATCGGGACCATTAGGACAAGACGAGACGTACTAAGCACAGCAAGGCGAAGTCAAATTACGAAAATCTCAGTCGGAATTGAAATTTGAATAGTTCCCCAACATTTTCCAATTGTGTTACAAATTGCTTGTTTTACACAGCTGGACTTGTCCTGTATTTTGGCATTTGTCAAGTCGGGTCATAAAGGACAAATCAGGACCATTAGGACATGTCGAGACATACGAAGCACAGCAGGGCGAAGTCAAATTACGAAAATCTCAGTCGGAATTGGAGTTTGAATGTTCCACAACATTTTTCAATTGTGTTACGAATTTCTTGTTTTGCCCAGCTGGACTTGTTCTGTAGTTTTGGCATTTGTCAAGTCGGGTCATTAAGGACAAATCGGGACCATTAGGACAAGACGAGACGTACTAAGCACAGCAGGGCGAAGTAAAATTATGAATATCTCAGTCGGAATTGAAATTTGAAATGTTCCCCAACATTTTCCAATTGTTTTACAAATTTCTTGTTTTACCCAGCTGGACTTGCTCTATAACTTTGGCATTTGTCAAGTCGGGTCATTAAGGACCATTCGGGACCATTAGGACAAGACGAGACGTACTAAGCACAGCAGGGCGAAGTCAAATTACGAATATCTCAGTCGGAATTGAAATTTGAAATGTTCCCCAACATTTTCCAATTGTGTTACAAATTTCTTGTTTTACCCAGCTGGACTTGTTCTATAGTTTTGACATTTGTCAAGTCGGGTCATTAAGGACAAATCGGGACCATTAGGACAAGACGAAACGTACTAAGCACAGCAGGGCGAAGTCAAATTACGAAAATCTCAGTCGGAATTGAAATTTGAATTGTTCCCCAACATTTTCCTATTGTGTTACAAATTTCTTGTTTTACCAAGCTGGACTTGTTATGTAGTTTTGGCTTTTGTCAAGTCGGGTTATTGAGGACAAATTGAGACCATTAGGACAAGTCGAGGAAAATGAAGCACAGCAGGGCGAAGTCAAATTACGAAAATCTCAGTCGGAATTGAAATTTGAATGTTCCACAACATTTTTCAATTGTGTTACAAATTTCTTGTTTTGCCCAGCTGGACTTGTTCTGTAGTTCTGGCATTTGTCAAGTCGGGTCATTAAGGACAAATCAGGACCATTAGGACAAGACGAGACGTACTAAGCACAGCAGGGCCAAAGTCAAATTTCGAATATCTCAGTCGGGATTGAAATTTGAATTGTTCCCCAACATTTTCCAATTGTTTTACAAATTTCTTGTTTTGCCCAGCTGGACTTGTTCTGTAGTTCTGGCATTTGTCAAGTCGGGTCATTAAGGACAAATCAGGACCATTAGGACAAGACGAGACGTACTAAGCACAGCAGGGCCGAAGTCAAATTACGAATATCTCAGTCGGAATTGAAATTTGAAGTGTTCCCCAACATTTTCCAATTGTGTTACAAATTTCTTGTTTTACACAGCCGGACTTGTCCTGTATTTTGGCATTTGTCAAGTCGGGTCATAAAGGACAAATCAGGACCATTAGGACATGTCGAGACATACGAAGCACAGCAGGGCGAAGTCAAATTACGAAAATCTCAGTCGGATTTGAATTTTGAATTGTTCCCCAACATTTTCCAATTGTTTTACAAATTTCTTGTTTTACCCAGCTGGACATGTTCTATAATTTTGGCATTTGTCAAGTCGGGTCATTAAGGACGAATCGGGACCATTAGGACAAGACGAGACGTACTAAGCACAGCAGGGCCGAAGTCAAATTACGAATATCTCAGTCGGAATTGAATTTTGAATTGTTCCCCAACATTTTCCAATTGTTTTACAAATTTCTTGTTTTACCCAGCTGGACATGTTCTATAATTTTGGCATTTGTCAAGTCGGGTCATTAAGGACGAATCGGGACCATTAGGACAAGACGAGACGTACTAAGCACAGCAGGGCCGAAGTCAAATTACGAATATCTCAGTCGGAATTGAATTTTGAATTGTTCCCCAACATTTTCCAATTGTTTTACAAATTTCTTGTTTTACCCAGCTGGACATGTTCTATAATTTTGGCATTTGTCAAGTCGGGTCATTAAGGACGAATCGGGACCATTAGGACAAGACGAGACGTACTAAGCACAGCAAGGCGAAGTCAAATTACGAAAATCTCAGTCGGAATTGAAATTTGAATTGTTCCCCAACATTTTCCAATTGCGTTACACATTTCTTGTTTTACACAGCTGGACTTGTCCTGTATTTTGGCATTTGTCAAGTCGGGTCATTAAGGACAAATCAGGACCATTAGGACAAGACGAGACGTACTAAGCACAGCAGGGCCGAAGTCAAATTACGAATATCTCAGTCGGAATTGAAATTTGAATTGTTCCCCAACATTTTCCATTTGTTTTACAAATTTCTTGTTTTACCCAGCTGGACATGTTCTATAATTTTGGCATTTGTCAAGTCGGGTCATTAAGGACAAATCAGGACCATTAGGACAAGACGAGACGTACTAAGCTCAGCAAAGCGAAGTCAAATTACGAATATCTCAGTCGGAATTGAAATTTGAAATGTTCCCCAACATTTTCCAATTGTTTTACAAATTTCTTGTTTTACCCAGCTGGACATGTTCTATAATTTTGGCATTTGTCAAGTCGGGTCATTAAGGACAATTCGGGACCATTAGGACAAGACGAGACGTACTAAGCACAGCAGGGCGAAGTAATATTATGAATATCTCAGTCGGAATTGAAATTTGAATGTTCCACAAAATTTTTCAATTGTGTTACGAATTTCTTGTTTTGCCCAGCTGGACTTGTTCTGTAGTTTCGGCATTTGTCAAGTCGGGTCATTAAGGACAAATCGGGACCATTAGGACAAGACGAGACGTACTAAGCACAGCAGGGCGAAGTAAAATTATGAATATCTCAGTCGGAATTGAAATTTGAAATGTTCCCCAACATTTTCCAATTGTTTTACAAATTTCTTGTTTTACCCAGCTGGACTTGTTCTATAACTTTGGCATTTGTCAAGTCGGGTCATTAAGGACAAATCGGGACCATTAGGACAAGACGAGACGTACTAAGCACAGCAGGGCGAAGTAAAATTATGAATATCTCAGTCGGAATTGAAATTTGAAGTGTTCCCCAACATTTTCCAAATGTGTTACAAATTTCTTGTTTTACACAGCTGGACTTGTCCTGTATTTTGGCATTTGTCAAGTCGGGTCATAAAGGACAAATCAGGACCATTAGGACATGTCGAGACATACGAAGCACAGCAGGGCGAAGTCAAATTACGAAAATCTCAGTCGGAATTGAAATTTGAATGTTCCACAAAATTTTTCAATTGTGTTACGAATTTCTTGTTTTGCCCAGCTGGACTTGTTCTGTAGTTTTGGCATTTGTCAAGTCGGGTCATTAAGGACAAATCGGGACCATTAGGACAAGACGAGACGTACTAAGCACAGCAGGGCGAAGTAAAATTATGAATATCTCAGTCGGAATTGAAATTTGAAATGTTCCCCAACATTTTCCAATTGTTTTACAAATTTCTTGTTTTACCCAGCTGGACTTGTTCTATAACTTTGGCATTTGTCAAGTCGGGTCATTAAGGACAAATCGGGACCATTAGGACAAGACGAAACGTACTAAGCACAGCAGGGCGAAGTCAAATTACGAAAATCTCAGTCGGAATTGAAATTTGAATTGTTCCCCAACATTTTCCTATTGTGTTACAAATTTCTTGTTTTACCAAGCTGGACTTGTTATGTAGTTTTGGCTTTTGTCAAGTCGGGTTATTGAGGACAAATTGAGACCATTAGGACAAGTCGAGGAAAATGAAGCACAGCAGGGCGAAGTCAAATTACGAAAATCTCAGTCGGAATTGAAATTTGAATGTTCCACAACATTTTTCAATTGTGTTACAAATTTCTTGTTTTGCCCAGCTGGACTTGTTCTGTAGTTCTGGCATTTGTCAAGTCGGGTCATTAAGGACAAATCAGGACCATTAGGACAAGACGAGACGTACTAAGCACAGCAGGGCCGAAGTCAAATTACGAATATCTCAGTCGGAATTGAAATTTGAAGTGTTCCCCAACATTTTCCAATTGTGTTACAAATTTCTTGTTTTACACAGCTGGACTTGTCCTGTATTTTGGCATTTGTCAAGTCGGGTCATAAAGGACAAATCAGGACCATTAGGACATGTCGAGACATACGAAGCACAGCAGGGCGAAGTCAAATTACGAATATCTCAGTCGGAATTGAAATTTGAAGTGTTCCCCAACATTTTCCAATTGTGTTACAAATTTCTTGTTTTACACAGCTGGACTTGTCCTGTATTTTGGCATTTGTCAAGTCGGGTCATAAAGGACAAATCAGGACCATTAGGACAAGACGAGACGTACTAAGCACAGCAGGGCCGAAGTCAAATTACGAATATCTCAGTCGGAATTGAATTTTGAATTGTTCCCCAACATTTTCCAATTGTTTTACAAATTTCTTGTTTTACCCAGCTGGACATGTTCTATAATTTTGGCATTTGTCAAGTCGGGTCATTAAGGACGAATCGGGACCATTAGGACAAGACGAGACGTACTAAGCACAGCAGGGCCGAAGTCAAATTACGAATATCTCAGTCGGAATTGAATTTTGAATTGTTCCCCAACATTTTCCAATTGTTTTACAAATTTTTTGTTTTACCCAGCTGGACATGTTCTATAATTTTGGCATTTGTCAAGTCGGGTCATTAAGGACGAATCGGGACCATTAGGACAAGACGAGACGTACTAAGCACAGCAAGGCGAAGTCAAATTACGAAAATCTCAGTCGGAATTGAAATTTGAATTGTTCCCCAACATTTTCCAATTGCGTTACACATTTCTTGTTTTACACAGCTGGACTTGTCCTGTATTTTGGCATTTGTCAAGTCAGGTCATTAAGGACAAATCAGGACCATTAGGACAAGACGAGACGTACTAAGCACAGCAGGGCCGAAGTCAAATTACGAATATCTCAGTCGGAATTGAAATTTGAATTGTTCCCCAATATTTTCCATTTGTTTTACAAATTTCTTGTTTTACCCAGCTGGACAAGTTCTATAATTTTGGCATTTGTCAAGTCGGGTCATTAATGACGAATCGGGACCATTAGGACAAGACGAGACGTACTAAGCACAGCAAGGCGAAGTCAAATTACGAAAATCTCAGTCGGAATTGAAATTTGAATTGTTCCCCAACATTTTCCAATTGTGTTACAAATTTCTTGTTTTACACAGCTGGACTTGTCCTGTATTTTGGCATTTGTAAAGTCGGGTCATAAAGGACAAATCAGGACCATTAGGACATGTCGAGACATACGAAGCACAGCAGGGCGAAGTCAAATTACGAAAATCTCAGTCAGAATTGAAATTTGAATGTTCCACAAAATTTTTCAATTGTGTTACGAATTTCTTGTTTTGCCCAGCTGGACTTGTTCTGTAGTTTCGGCATTTGTCAAGTCGGGTCATTAAGGACAAATCGGGACCATTAGGACAAGACGAGACGTACTAAGCACAGCAGGGCGAAGTAAAATTATGAATATCTCAGTCGGAATTGAAATTTGAAATGTTCCCCAACATTTTCCAATTGTTTTACAAATTTCTTGTTTTACCCAGCTGGACTTGTTCTATAACTTTGTCATTTGTCAAGTCGGGTCATTAAGGACAAATCGGGACCATTAGGACAAGACGAGACGTACTAAGCACAGCAGGGCGAAGTAAAATTATGAATATCTCAGTCGGAATTGAAATTTGAAGTGTTCCCCAACATTTTCCAAATGTGTTACAAATTTCTTGTTTTACACAGCTGGACTTGTCCTGTATTTTGGCATTTGTCAAGTCGGGTCATAAAGGACAAATCAGGACCATTACGACATGTCGAGACATACGAAGCACAGCAGGGCGAAGTCAAATTACGAAAATCTCAGTCGGATTTGAAATTTGAATGTTCCACAACATTTTTCAATTGTGTTACAAATTTCTTGTTTTGCCCAGCTGGACTTGTTCTGTAGTTCTGGCATTTGTCAAGTCGGGTCATTAAGGACAAATCAGGACCATTAGGACAAGACGAGACGTACTAAGCACAGCAGGGCCGAAGTCAAATTACGAATATCTCAGTCGGAATTGAAATTTGAATTGTTCCCCAACATTTTCCAATTGTTTTACAAATTTCTTGTTTTACCCAGCTGGTCATGTTCTATAATTTTGGCATTTGTCAAGTCGGGTCATTAAGGACGAATCGGGACCATTAGGACAAGACGAGACGTACTAAGCACAGCAGGGCCGAAGTCAAATTACGAATATCTCAGTCGGAATTGAAATTTGAATTGTTCCCCAACATTTTCCTATTGTGTTACAAATTTCTTGCTTTACACAGCTGGACTTGTCCTGTATTTTGGCATTTGTCAAGTCGGGTCATAAAGGAAAAATCAGGACTATTAGGACATGTCGAGACATACGAAGCACAGCAGGGCGAAGTCAAATTACGAAAATCTCAGTCGGAATTGAAATTTTAATGTTCCACAACATTTTTCAATTGTGTTACGAATTTCTTGTTTTGCCGAGCTGGACTTGTTCTGTAGTTTTGGCATTTGTCAAGTCGGGTCATTAAGGACAAATCGGGACCATTAGGACAAGACGAGACGTACTAAGCACAGCAGGGCGAAGTAAAATTATGAATATCTCAGTCGGAATTGAAATTTGAAATGTTCCCCAACATTTTCCAATTGTTTTAAAAATTTCTTGTTTTACCCAGCTGGACTTGTTCTATAACTTTGGCATTTGTCAAGTCGGGTCATTAAGGACAAATCGGGACCATTAGGACAAGACGAGACGTACTAAGCACAGCAGGGCGAAGTCAAATTACGAATATCTCAGTCGGAATTGAAATTTGAAATGTTCCCCAACATTTTCCAATTGTGTTACAAATTTCTTGTTTTACCCAGCTGGACTTGTTCTATAGTTTTGACATTTGTCAAGTCGGGTCATTAAGGACAAATCGGGACCATTAGGACAAGACGAGACGTACTAAGCACAGCAGGGCGAAGTCAAATTACGAAAATCTCAGTCGTAATTGAAATTTGAATTGTTCCCCAACATTTTCCTATTGTGTTACAAATTTCTTGTTTTACCAAGATGGACTTGTTATGTAGTTTTGGCTTTTGTCAAGTCGGGTTATTGAGGACAAATTGAGACCATTAGGACAAGTCGAGGAAAATGAAGCACAGCAGGGCGAAGTCAAATTACGAAAATCTCAGTCGGAATTGAAATTTGAATGTTCCACAACATTTTTCAATTGTGTTACAAATTTCTTGTTTTGCCCAGCTGGACTTGTTCTGTAGTTCTGGCATTTGTCAAGTCGGGTCATTAAGGACAAATCAGGACCATTAGGACAAGACGAGACGTACTAAGCACAGCAGGGCCGAAGTCAAATTACGAATATCTCAGTCGGAATTTAAATTTGAAGTGTTCCCCAACATTTTCCAATTGTGTTACAAATTTCATGTTTTACACAGCTGGACTTATCCTGTATTTTGGCATTTGTCAAGTCGGGTCATAAATGACAAATCAGGACCATTAGGACATGTCGAGACATACGAAGCACAGCAGGGCGAAGTCAAATTACGAAAATCTCAGTCGGAATTGAAATTTGAATGTTCCACAACATTTTTCAATTGTGTTACAAATTTCTTGTTTTGCCCAGCTGGACTTGTTCTGTAGTTCTGGCATTTGTCAAGTCGGGTCATTAAGGACAAATCAGGACCATTAGGACAAGACGAGACGTACTAAGCACAGCAGGGCCAAAGTCAAATTTCGAATATCTCAGTCGGGATTGAAATTTGAATTGTTCCCCAACATTTTCCAATTGTTTTACAAATTTCTTGATTTACCCAGCTGGACTTGTTCTATAATTTTGGCATTTGACAAGTCGGTTCATTAAGGACGAATCGGGACCATTAGGACAAGACGAGACGTACTAAGCACAGCAAGGCGAAGTCAAATTACGAAAATCTCAGTCGGAATTGAAATTTGAATAGTTCCCCAACATTTTCCAATTGTGTTACAAATTTCTTGTTTTACACAGCTGGACTTGTCCTGTATTTTGGCATTTGTCAAGTCGGGTCATAAAGGACAAATCAGGACCATTAGGACATGTCGAGACATACGAAGCACAGCAGGGCGAAGTCAAATTACGAAAATCTCAGTCGGAATTGGAGTTTGAATGTTCCACAACATTTTTCAATTGTGTTACGAATTTCTTGTTTTGCCCAGCTGGACTTGTTCTGTAGTTTTGGCATTTGTCAAGTCGGGTCATTAAGGACAAATCGGGACCATTAGGACAAGACGAGACGTACTAAGCACAGCAGGGCGAAGTAAAATTATGAATATCTCAGTCGGAATTGAAATTTGAAATGTTCCCCAACATTTTCCAATTGTTTTACAAATTTCTTGTTTTACCCAGCTGGACTTGCTCTATAACTTTGGCATTTGTCAAGTCGGGTCATTAAGGACCATTCGGGACCATTAGGACAAGACGAGACGTACTAAGCACAGCAGGGCGAAGTCAAATTACAAATATCTCAGTCGGAATTGAAATTTGAAATGTTCCCCAACATTTTCCAATTGTGTTACAAATTTCTTGTTTTACCCAGCTGGACTTGTTCTATAGTTTTGACATTTGTCAAGTCGGGTCATTAAGGACAAATCGGGACCATTAGGACAAGACGAAACGTACTAAGCACAGCAGGGCGAAGTCAAATTACGAAAATCTCAGTCGGAATTGAAATTTGAATTGTTCCCCAACATTTTCCTATTGTGTTACAAATTTCTTGTTTTACCAAGCTGGACTTGTTATGTAGTTTTGGCTTTTGTCAAGTCGGGTTATTGAGGACAAATTGAGACCATTAGGACAAGTCGAGGAAAATGAAGCACAGCAGGGCGAAGTCAAATTACGAAAATCTCAGTCGGAATTGAAATTTGAATGTTCCACAACATTTTTCAATTGTGTTACAAATTTCTTGTTTTGCCCAGCTGGACTTGTTCTGTAGTTCTGGCATTTGTCAAGTCGGGTCATTAAGGACAAATCAGGACCATTAGGACAAGACGAGACGTACTAAGCACAGCAGGGCCGAAGTCAAATTACGAATATCTCAGTCGGAATTGAAATTTGAAGTGTTCCCCAACATTTTCCAATTGTGTTACAAATTTCTTGTTTTACACAGCCGGACTTGTCCTGTATTTTGGCATTTGTCAAGTCGGGTCATAAAGGACAAATCAGGACCATTAGGACATGTCGAGACATACGAAGCACAGCAGGGCGAAGTCAAATTACGAAAATCTCAGTCGGATTTGAATTTTGAATTGTTCCCCAACATTTTCCAATTGTTTTACAAATTTCTTGTTTTACCCAGCTGGACATGTTCTATAATTTTGGCATTTGTCAAGTCGGGTCATTAAGGACGAATCGGGACCATTAGGACAAGACGAGACGTACTAAGCACAGCAGGGCCGAAGTCAAATTACGAATATCTCAGTCGGAATTGAATTTTGAATTGTTCCCCAACATTTTCCAATTGTTTTACAAATTTCTTGTTTTACCCAGCTGGACATGTTCTATAATTTTGGCATTTGTCAAGTCGGGTCATTAAGGACGAATCGGGACCATTAGGACAAGACGAGACGTACTAAGCACAGCAGGGCCGAAGTCAAATTACGAATATCTCAGTCGGAATTGAATTTTGAATTGTTCCCCAACATTTTCCAATTGTTTTACAAATTTCTTGTTTTACCCAGCTGGACATGTTCTATAATTTTGGCATTTGTCAAGTCGGGTCATTAAGGACGAATCGGGACCATTAGGACAAGACGAGACGTACTAAGCACAGCAAGGCGAAGTCAAATTACGAAAATCTCAGTCGGAATTGAAATTTGAATTGTTCCCCAACATTTTCCAATTGCGTTACACATTTCTTGTTTTACACAGCTGGACTTGTCCTGTATTTTGGCATTTGTCAAGTCGGGTCATTAAGGACAAATCAGGACCATTAGGACAAGACGAGACGTACTAAGCACAGCAGGGCCGAAGTCAAATTACGAATATCTCAGTCGGAATTGAAATTTGAATTGTTCCCCAACATTTTCCATTTGTTTTACAAATTTCTTGTTTTACCCAGCTGGACATGTTCTATAATTTTGGCATTTGTCAAGTCGGGTCATTAAGGACAAATCAGGACCATTAGGACAAGACGAGACGTACTAAGCTCAGCAAAGCGAAGTCAAATTACGAATATCTCAGTCGGAATTGAAATTTGAAATGTTCCCCAACATTTTCCAATTGTTTTACAAATTTCTTGTTTTACCCAGCTGGACATGTTCTATAATTTTGGCATTTGTCAAGTCGGGTCATTAAGGACAATTCGGGACCATTAGGACAAGACGAGACGTACTAAGCACAGCAGGGCGAAGTAATATTATGAATATCTCAGTCGGAATTGAAATTTGAATGTTCCACAAAATTTTTCAATTGTGTTACGAATTTCTTGTTTTGCCCAGCTGGACTTGTTCTGTAGTTTCGGCATTTGTCAAGTCGGGTCATTAAGGACAAATCGGGACCATTAGGACAAGACGAGACGTACTAAGCACAGCAGGGCGAAGTAAAATTATGAATATCTCAGTCGGAATTGAAATTTGAAATGTTCCCCAACATTTTCCAATTGTTTTACAAATTTCTTGTTTTACCCAGCTGGACTTGTTCTATAACTTTGGCATTTGTCAAGTCGGGTCATTAAGGACAAATCGGGACCATTAGGACAAGACGAGACGTACTAAGCACAGCAGGGCGAAGTAAAATTATGAATATCTCAGTCGGAATTGAAATTTGAAGTGTTCCCCAACATTTTCCAAATGTGTTACAAATTTCTTGTTTTACACAGCTGGACTTGTCCTGTATTTTGGCATTTGTCAAGTCGGGTCATAAAGGACAAATCAGGACCATTAGGACATGTCGAGACATACGAAGCACAGCAGGGCGAAGTCAAATTACGAAAATCTCAGTCGGATTTGAAATTTGAATGTTCCACAACATTTTTCAATTGTGTTACAAATTTCTTGTTTTGCCCAGCTGGACTTGTTCTGTAGTTCTGGCATTTGTCAAGTCGGGTCATTAAGGACAAATCAGGACCATTAGGACAAGACGAGACGTACTAAGCACAGCAGGGCCTAAGTCAAATTACGAATATCTCAGTCGGAATTGAAATTTGAATTGTTCCCCAACATTTTCCAATTGTTTTACAAATTTCTTGTTTTACCCAGCTGGTCATGCTCTATAATTTTGGCATTTGTCAAGTTGGGTCATTAAGGACAAATCGGGACCATTAGGACAAGACGAAACGTACTAAGCACAGCAGGGCGAAGTCAAATTACGAAAATCTCAGTCGGAATTGAAATTTGAATTGTTCCCCAACATTTTCCTATTGTGTTACAAATTTCTTGTTTTACCAAGCTGGACTTGTTATGTAGTTTTGGCTTTTGTCAAGTCGGGTTATTGAGGACAAATTGAGACCATTAGGACAAGTCGAGGAAAATGAAGCACAGCAGGGCGAAGTCAAATTACGAAAATCTCAGTCGGAATTGAAATTTGAATGTTCCACAAAATTTTTCAATTGTGTTACGAATTTCTTGTTTTGCCCAGCTGGACTTGTTCTGTAGTTTTGGCATTTGTCAAGTCGGGTCATTAAGGACAAATCGGGACCATTAGGACAAGACGAGACGTACTAAGCACAGCAGGGCGAAGTAAAATTATGAATATCTCAGTCGGAATTGAAATTTGAAATGTTCCCCAACATTTTCCAATTGTTTTACAAATTTCTTGTTTTACCCAGCTGGACTTGTTCTATAACTTTGGCATTTGTCAAGTCGGGTCATTAAGGACAAATCGGGACCATTAGGACAAGACGAAACGTACTAAGCACAGCAGGGCGAAGTCAAATTACGAAAATCTCAGTCGGAATTGAAATTTGAATTGTTCCCCAACATTTTCCTATTGTGTTACAAATTTCTTGTTTTACCAAGCTGGACTTGTTATGTAGTTTTGGCTTTTGTCAAGTCGGGTTATTGAGGACAAATTGAGACCATTAGGACAAGTCGAGGAAAATGAAGCACAGCAGGGCGAAGTCAAATTACGAAAATCTCAGTCGGAATTGAAATTTGAATGTTCCACAACATTTTTCAATTGTGTTACAAATTTCTTGTTTTGCCCAGCTGGACTTGTTCTGTAGTTCTGGCATTTGTCAAGTCGGGTCATTAAGGACAAATCAGGACCATTAGGACAAGACGAGACGTACTAAGCACAGCAGGGCCGAAGTCAAATTACGAATATCTCAGTCGGAATTGAAATTTGAAGTGTTCCCCAACATTTTCCAATTGTGTTACAAATTTCTTGTTTTACACAGCTGGACTTGTCCTGTATTTTGGCATTTGTCAAGTCGGGTCATAAAGGACAAATCAGGACCATTAGGACATGTCGAGACATACGAAGCACAGCAGGGCGAAGTCAAATTACGAATATCTCAGTCGGAATTGAAATTTGAAGTGTTCCCCAACATTTTCCAATTGTGTTACAAATTTCTTGTTTTACACAGCTGGACTTGTCCTGTATTTTGGCATTTGTCAAGTCGGGTCATAAAGGACAAATCAGGACCATTAGGACAAGACGAGACGTACTAAGCACAGCAGGGCCGAAGTCAAATTACGAATATCTCAGTCGGAATTGAATTTTGAATTGTTCCCCAACATTTTCCAATTGTTTTACAAATTTCTTGTTTTACCCAGCTGGACATGTTCTATAATTTTGGCATTTGTCAAGTCGGGTCATTAAGGACGAATCGGGACCATTAGGACAAGACGAGACGTACTAAGCACAGCAGGGCCGAAGTCAAATTACGAATATCTCAGTCGGAATTGAATTTTGAATTGTTCCCCAACATTTTCCAATTGTTTTACAAATTTTTTGTTTTACCCAGCTGGACATGTTCTATAATTTTGGCATTTGTCAAGTCGGGTCATTAAGGACGAATCGGGACCATTAGGACAAGACGAGACGTACTAAGCACAGCAAGGCGAAGTCAAATTACGAAAATCTCAGTCGGAATTGAAATTTGAAGTGTTCCCCAACATTTTCCAATTGTGTTACAAATTTCTTGTTTTACACAGCTGGACTTGTCCTGTATTTTGGCATTTGTCAAGTCGGGTCATAAAGGACAAATCAGGACCATTAGGACATGTCGAGACATACGAAGCACAGCAGGGCGAAGTCAAATTACGAATATCTCAGTCGGAATTGAAATTTGAAGTGTTCCCCAACATTTTCCAATTGTGTTACAAATTTCTTGTTTTACACAGCTGGACTTGTCCTGTATTTTGGCATTTGTCAAGTCGGGTCATAAAGGACAAATCAGGACCATTAGGACATGTCGAGACATACGAAGCACAGCAGGGCGAAGTCAAATTACGAAAATCTCAGTCGGATTTGAATTTTGAATTGTTCCCCAACATTTTCCAATTGTTTTACAAATTTCTTGTTTTACCCAGCTGGACATGTTCTATAATTTTGGCATTTGTCAAGTCGGGTCATTAAGGACGAATCGGGACCATTAGGACAAGACGAGACGTACTAAGCACAGCAGGGCCGAAGTCAAATTACGAATATCTCAGTCGGAATTGAATTTTGAATTGTTCCCCAACATTTTCCAATTGTTTTACAAATTTCTTGTTTTACCCAGCTGGACATGTTCTATAATTTTGGCATTTGTCAAGTCGGGTCATTAAGGACGAATCGGGACCATTAGGACAAGACGAGACGTACTAAGCACAGCAGGGCCGAAGTCAAATTACGAATATCTCAGTCGGAATTGAATTTTGAATTGTTCCCCAACATTTTCCAATTGTTTTACAAATTTCTTGTTTTACCCAGCTGGACATGTTCTATAATTTTGGCATTTGTCAAGTCGGGTCATTAAGGACGAATCGGGACCATTAGGACAAGACGAGACGTACTAAGCACAGCAAGGCGAAGTCAAATTACGAAAATCTCAGTCGGAATTGAAATTTGAATTGTTCCCCAACATTTTCCAATTGCGTTACACATTTCTTGTTTTACACAGCTGGACTTGTCCTGTATTTTGGCATTTGTCAAGTCGGGTCATTAAGGACAAATCAGGACCATTAGGACAAGACGAGACGTACTAAGCACAGCAGGGCCGAAGTCAAATTACGAATATCTCAGTCGGAATTGAAATTTGAATTGTTCCCCAACATTTTCCATTTGTTTTACAAATTTCTTGTTTTACCCAGCTGGACATGTTCTATAATTTTGGCATTTGTCAAGTCGGGTCATTAAGGACAAATCAGGACCATTAGGACAAGACGAGACGTACTAAGCTCAGCAAAGCGAAGTCAAATTACGAATATCTCAGTCGGAATTGAAATTTGAAATGTTCCCCAACATTTTCCAATTGTTTTACAAATTTCTTGTTTTACCCAGCTGGACATGTTCTATAATTTTGGCATTTGTCAAGTCGGGTCATTAAGGACAATTCGGGACCATTAGGACAAGACGAGACGTACTAAGCACAGCAGGGCGAAGTAATATTATGAATATCTCAGTCGGAATTGAAATTTGAATGTTCCACAAAATTTTTCAATTGTGTTACGAATTTCTTGTTTTGCCCAGCTGGACTTGTTCTGTAGTTTCGGCATTTGTCAAGTCGGGTCATTAAGGACAAATCGGGACCATTAGGACAAGACGAGACGTACTAAGCACAGCAGGGCGAAGTAAAATTATGAATATCTCAGTCGGAATTGAAATTTGAAATGTTCCCCAACATTTTCCAATTGTTTTACAAATTTCTTGTTTTACCCAGCTGGACTTGTTCTATAACTTTGGCATTTGTCAAGTCGGGTCATTAAGGACAAATCGGGACCATTAGGACAAGACGAGACGTACTAAGCACAGCAGGGCGAAGTAAAATTATGAATATCTCAGTCGGAATTGAAATTTGAAGTGTTCCCCAACATTTTCCAAATGTGTTACAAATTTCTTGTTTTACACAGCTGGACTTGTCCTGTATTTTGGCATTTGTCAAGTCGGGTCATAAAGGACAAATCAGGACCATTAGGACATGTCGAGACATACGAAGCACAGCAGGGCGAAGTCAAATTACGAAAATCTCAGTCGGATTTGAAATTTGAATGTTCCACAACATTTTTCAATTGTGTTACAAATTTCTTGTTTTGCCCAGCTGGACTTGTTCTGTAGTTCTGGCATTTGTCAAGTCGGGTCATTAAGGACAAATCAGGACCATTAGGACAAGACGAGACGTACTAAGCACAGCAGGGCCTAAGTCAAATTACGAATATCTCAGTCGGAATTGAAATTTGAATTGTTCCCCAACATTTTCCAATTGTTTTACAAATTTCTTGTTTTACCCAGCTGGTCATGCTCTATAATTTTGGCATTTGTCAAGTTGGGTCATTAAGGACAAATCGGGACCATTAGGACAAGACGAAACGTACTAAGCACAGCAGGGCGAAGTCAAATTACGAAAATCTCAGTCGGAATTGAAATTTGAATTGTTCCCCAACATTTTCCTATTGTGTTACAAATTTCTTGTTTTACCAAGCTGGACTTGTTATGTAGTTTTGGCTTTTGTCAAGTCGGGTTATTGAGGACAAATTGAGACCATTAGGACAAGTCGAGGAAAATGAAGCACAGCAGGGCGAAGTCAAATTACGAAAATCTCAGTCGGAATTGAAATTTGAATGTTCCACAAAATTTTTCAATTGTGTTACGAATTTCTTGTTTTGCCCAGCTGGACTTGTTCTGTAGTTTTGGCATTTGTCAAGTCGGGTCATTAAGGACAAATCGGGACCATTAGGACAAGACGAGACGTACTAAGCACAGCAGGGCGAAGTAAAATTATGAATATCTCAGTCGGAATTGAAATTTGAAATGTTCCCCAACATTTTCCAATTGTTTTACAAATTTCTTGTTTTACCCAGCTGGACTTGTTCTATAACTTTGGCATTTGTCAAGTCGGGTCATTAAGGACAAATCGGGACCATTAGGACAAGACGAAACGTACTAAGCACAGCAGGGCGAAGTCAAATTACGAAAATCTCAGTCGGAATTGAAATTTGAATTGTTCCCCAACATTTTCCTATTGTGTTACAAATTTCTTGTTTTACCAAGCTGGACTTGTTATGTAGTTTTGGCTTTTGTCAAGTCGGGTTATTGAGGACAAATTGAGACCATTAGGACAAGTCGAGGAAAATGAAGCACAGCAGGGCGAAGTCAAATTACGAAAATCTCAGTCGGAATTGAAATTTGAATGTTCCACAACATTTTTCAATTGTGTTACAAATTTCTTGTTTTGCCCAGCTGGACTTGTTCTGTAGTTCTGGCATTTGTCAAGTCGGGTCATTAAGGACAAATCAGGACCATTAGGACAAGACGAGACGTACTAAGCACAGCAGGGCCGAAGTCAAATTACGAATATCTCAGTCGGAATTGAAATTTGAAGTGTTCCCCAACATTTTCCAATTGTGTTACAAATTTCTTGTTTTACACAGCTGGACTTGTCCTGTATTTTGGCATTTGTCAAGTCGGGTCATAAAGGACAAATCAGGACCATTAGGACATGTCGAGACATACGAAGCACAGCAGGGCGAAGTCAAATTACGAATATCTCAGTCGGAATTGAAATTTGAAGTGTTCCCCAACATTTTCCAATTGTGTTACAAATTTCTTGTTTTACACAGCTGGACTTGTCCTGTATTTTGGCATTTGTCAAGTCGGGTCATAAAGGACAAATCAGGACCATTAGGACAAGACGAGACGTACTAAGCACAGCAGGGCCGAAGTCAAATTACGAATATCTCAGTCGGAATTGAATTTTGAATTGTTCCCCAACATTTTCCAATTGTTTTACAAATTTCTTGTTTTACCCAGCTGGACATGTTCTATAATTTTGGCATTTGTCAAGTCGGGTCATTAAGGACGAATCGGGACCATTAGGACAAGACGAGACGTACTAAGCACAGCAGGGCCGAAGTCAAATTACGAATATCTCAGTCGGAATTGAATTTTGAATTGTTCCCCAACATTTTCCAATTGTTTTACAAATTTTTTGTTTTACCCAGCTGGACATGTTCTATAATTTTGGCATTTGTCAAGTCGGGTCATTAAGGACGAATCGGGACCATTAGGACAAGACGAGACGTACTAAGCACAGCAAGGCGAAGTCAAATTACGAAAATCTCAGTCGGAATTGAAATTTGAAGTGTTCCCCAACATTTTCCAATTGTGTTACAAATTTCTTGTTTTACACAGCTGGACTTGTCCTGTATTTTGGCATTTGTCAAGTCGGGTCATAAAGGACAAATCAGGACCATTAGGACATGTCGAGACATACGAAGCACAGCAGGGCGAAGTCAAATTACGAATATCTCAGTCGGAATTGAAATTTGAAGTGTTCCCCAACATTTTCCAATTGTGTTACAAATTTCTTGTTTTACACAGCTGGACTTGTCCTGTATTTTGGCATTTGTCAAGTCGGGTCATAAAGGACAAATCAGGACCATTAGGACAAGACGAGACGTACTAAGCACAGCAGGGCCGAAGTCAAATTACGAATATCTCAGTCGGAATTGAATTTTGAATTGTTCCCCAACATTTTCCAATTGTTTTACAAATTTCTTGTTTTACCCAGCTGGACATGTTCTATAATTTTGGCATTTGTCAAGTCGGGTCATTAAGGACGAATCGGGATCATTAGGACAAGACGAGACGTACTAAGCACAGCAAGGCGAAGTCAAATTACGAAAATCTCAGTCGGAATTGAAATTTGAATTGTTCCCCAACATTTTTCAATTGTGTTACAAATTTCTTGTTTTGCCCAGCTGGACTTGTTCTGTAGTTCTGGCATTTGTCAAGTCGGGTCATTAAGGACAAATCAGGACCATTAGGACAAGACGAGACGTACTAAGCACAGCAGGGCCAAAGTCAAATTTCGAATATCTCAGTCGGAATTGAAATTTGAATTGTTCCCCAACATTTTCCAATTGTTTTACAAATTTCTTGATTTACACAGCTGGACTTGTCCTGTATTCTGGCATTTGTCAAGTCGGGTCATAAAGGACAAATCAGGACCATTAGGACATGTCGAGACATACGAAGCACAGCAGGGCGAAGTCAAATTACGAAAATCTCAGTCGGAATTGAAATTTGAATGTTCCACAACATTTTTCAATTGTGTTAAAAATTTCTTGTTTTGCCCAGCTGGACTTGTTCTGTAGTTCTGGCATTTGTCAAGTCGGGTCATTAAGGACAAATCAGGACCATTAGGACAAGACGAGACGTACTAAGCACAGCAGGGCCGAAGTCAAATTACGAATATCTCAGTCGGAATTGAAATTTGAAGTGTTCCCCAACATTTTCCAATTGTGTTACAAATTTCTTATTTTACACAGCTGGACTTGTCCTGTATTTTGGCATTTGTCAAGTCGGGTCATAAAGGACAAATCAGGACCATTAGGACATGTCGAGACATACGAAGCACAGCAGGGCGAAGTCAAATTACGAAAATCTCAGTCGGAATTGAAATTTTAATGTTCCACAACATTTTTCAATTGTGTTACGAATTTCTTGTTTTGCCCAGCTGGACTTGTTCTGTAGTTTTGGCATTTGTCAAGTCGGGTCATAAAGGACAAATCAGGACCATTAGGACATGTCGAGACATACGAAGCACAGCAGGGCGAAGTCAAATTACGAAAATCTCAGTCGGATTTGAAATTTGAATGTTCCACAACATTTTTCAATTGTGTTACAAATTTCTTGTTTTGCCCAGCTGGACTTGTTCTGTAGTTCTGGCATTTGTCAAGTCGGGTCATTAAGGACAAATCAGGACCATTAGGACATGTCGAGACATACGAAGCACAGCAGGGCGAAGTCAAATTACGAAAATCTCAGTCGGATTTGAAATTTGAATGTTCCACAACATTTTTCAATTGTGTTACAAATTTCTTGTTTTGCCCAGCTGGACTTGTTCTGTAGTTCTGGCATTTGTCAAGTCGGGTCATTAAGGAAAAGTCAGGACCATTAGGACAAGACGAGACGTACTAAGCACAGCAGGGCGAAGTAAAATTATGAATATCTCAGTCGGAATTGAAATTTGAAGTGTTCCCCAACATTTTCCAAATGTGTTACAAATTTCTTGTTTTACACAGCTGGACTTGTCCTGTATTTTGGCATTTGTCAAGTCGGGTCATAAAGGACAAATCAGGACCATTAGGACATGTCGAGACATACGAAGCACAGCAGGGCGAAGTCAAATTACGAAAATCTCAGTCGGATTTGAAATTTGAATGTTCCACAACATTTTTCAATTGTGTTACAAATTTCTTGTTTTGCCCAGCTGGACTTGTTCTGTAGTTCTGGCATTTGTCAAGTCGGGTCATTAAGGACAAATCAGGACCATTAGGACAAGACGAGACGTACTGAGCACAGCAGGGCCGAAGTCAAATTACGAATATCTCAGTCGGAATTGAAATTTGAATTGTTCCCCGACATTTTCCAATTGTTTTACAAATTTCTTGTTTTACCCAGCTGGACATGTTCTATAATTTTGGCATTTGTCAAGTCGGGTCATTAAGGACGAATCGGGATCATTAGGACAAGACGAGACGTACTAAGCACAGCAAGGCGAAGTCAAATTACGAAAATCTCAGTCGGAATTGAAATTTGAATTGTTCCCCAACATTTTCCAATTGTGTTACAAATTTCTTGTTTTACACAGCTGGACTTGTCCTGTATTTTGGCATTTGTCAAGTCGGGTCATAAAGGACAAATCAGGACCATTAGGACATGTCGAGACATACGAAGCACAGCAGGGCCGAAGTCAAATTACGAATATCTCAGTCGGAATTGAAATTTGAATTGTTCCCCAACATTTTCCAATTGTGTTACAAATTTCTTGTTTTACACAGCTGGACTTGTCCTGTATTTTGGCATTTGTCAAGTCGGGTCATAAAGAACAAATCAGGACCATTAGGACATGTCGAGACATACGAAGCACAGCAGGGCGAAGTCAAATTACGAAAATCTCAGTCGGAATTGAAATTTTAATGTTCCACAACATTTTTCAATTGTGTTACAAATTTCTTGTTTTGCCCAGCTGGACTTGTTCTGTAGTTCTGGCATTTGTCAAGTCGGGTCATTAAGGACAAATCAGGACCATTAGGACAAGACGAGACGTACTAAGCACAGCAGGGCCAAAGTCAAATTTCGAATATCTCAGTCGGAATTGAAATTTGAATTGTTCCCCAACATTTTCCAATTGTTTTACAAATTTCTTGTTTTACACAGCTGGACTTGTCCTGTATTCTGGCATTTGTCAAGTCGGGTCATAAAGGACAAATCAGGACCGTTAGGACCTTTCGAGACATACGAAGCACAGCAGGGCGAAGTCAAATTACGAAAATCTCAGTCGGAATTGAAATTTGAATGTTCCACAACATTTTTCAATTGTGTTACAAATTTCTTGTTTTGCCCAGCTGGACTTGTTCTGTAGTTCTGGCATTTGTCAAGTCGGGTCATTAAGGACAAATCAGGACCATTAGGACAAGACGAGACGTACTAAGCACAGCAGGGCCGAAGTCAAATTACGAATATCTCAGTCGGAATTGAAATTTGAAGTGTTCCCCAACATTTTCCAATTGTGTTACAAATTTCTTATTTTACACAGCTGGACTTGTCCTGTATTTTGGCATTTGTCAAGTCGGGTCATAAAGGACAAATCAGGACCATTAGGACATGTCGAGACATACGAAGCACAGCAGAGCGAAGTCAAATTACGAAAATCTCAGTCGGAATTGAAATTTTAATGTTCCACAACATTTTTCAATTGTGTTACAAATTTCTTGTTTTGCCCAGCTGGACTTGTTCTGTAGTTCTGGCATTTGTCAAGTCGGGTCATTAAGGACAAATCAGGACCATTAGGACAAGACGAGACGTACTAAGCACAGCAGGGCCAAAGTCAAATTTCGAATATCTCAGTCGGGATTGAAATTTGAATTGTTCCCCAACATTTTTCAATTGTTTTACAAATTTCTTGATTTACCCAGCTGGACTTGTTCTATAATTTTGGCATTTGACAAGTCGGGTCATTAAGGACGAATCGGGACCATTAGGACAAGACGAGACGTACTAAGCACAGCAAGGCGAAGTCAAATTACGAAAATCTCAGTCGGAATTGAAATTTGAATAGTTCCCCAACATTTTCCAATTGTGTTACAAATTGCTTGTTTTACACAGCTGGACTTGTCCTGTATTTTGGCATTTGTCAAGTCGGGTCATAAAGGACAAATCAGGACCATTAGGACATGTCGAGACATACGAAGCACAGCAGGGCGAAGTCAAATTACGAAAATCTCAGTCGGAATTGGAGTTTGAATGTTCCACAACATTTTTCAATTGTGTTACGAATTTCTTGTTTTGCCCAGCTGGACTTGTTCTGTAGTTTTGGCATTTGTCAAGTCGGGTCATTAAGGACAAATCGGGACCATTAGGACAAGACGAGACGTACTAAGCACAGCAGGGCGAAGTAAAATTATGAATATCTCAGTCGGAATTGAAATTTGAAATGTTCCCCAACATTTTCCAATTGTTTTACAAATTTCTTGTTTTACCCAGCTGGACTTGCTCTATAACTTTGGCATTTGTCAAGTCGGGTCATTAAGGACCATTCGGGACCATTAGGACAAGACGAGACGTACTAAGCACAGCAGGGCGAAGTCAAATTACGAATATCTCAGTCGGAATTGAAATTTGAAATGTTCCCCAACATTTTCCAATTGTGTTACAAATTTCTTGTTTTACCCAGCTGGACTTGTTCTATAGTTTTGACATTTGTCAAGTCGGGTCATTAAGGACAAATCGGGACCATTAGGACAAGACGAAACGTACTAAGCACAGCAGGGCGAAGTCAAATTACGAAAATCTCAGTCGGAATTGAAATTTGAATTGTTCCCCAACATTTTCCTATTGTGTTACAAATTTCTTGTTTTACCAAGCTGGACTTGTTATGTAGTTTTGGCTTTTGTCAAGTCGGGTTATTGAGGACAAATTGAGACCATTAGGACAAGTCGAGGAAAATGAAGCACAGCAGGGCGAAGTCAAATTACGAAAATCTCAGTCGGAATTGAAATTTGAATGTTCCACAACATTTTTCAATTGTGTTACAAATTTCTTGTTTTGCCCAGCTGGACTTGTTCTGTAGTTCTGGCATTTGTCAAGTCGGGTCATTAAGGACAAATCAGGACCATTAGGACAAGACGAGACGTACTAAGCACAGCAGGGCCAAAGTCAAATTTCGAATATCTCAGTCGGGATTGAAATTTGAATTGTTCCCCAACATTTTCCAATTGTTTTACAAATTTCTTGTTTTGCCCAGCTGGACTTGTTCTGTAGTTCTGGCATTTGTCAAGTCGGGTCATTAAGGACAAATCAGGACCATTAGGACAAGACGAGACGTACTAAGCACAGCAGGGCCGAAGTCAAATTACGAATATCTCAGTCGGAATTGAAATTTGAAGTGTTCCCCAACATTTTCCAATTGTGTTACAAATTTCTTGTTTTACACAGCCGGACTTGTCCTGTATTTTGGCATTTGTCAAGTCGGGTCATAAAGGACAAATCAGGACCATTAGGACATGTCGAGACATACGAAGCACAGCAGGGCGAAGTCAAATTACGAAAATCTCAGTCGGATTTGAATTTTGAATTGTTCCCCAACATTTTCCAATTGTTTTACAAATTTCTTGTTTTACCCAGCTGGACATGTTCTATAATTTTGGCATTTGTCAAGTCGGGTCATTAAGGACGAATCGGGACCATTAGGACAAGACGAGACGTACTAAGCACAGCAGGGCCGAAGTCAAATTACGAATATCTCAGTCGGAATTGAATTTTGAATTGTTCCCCAACATTTTCCAATTGTTTTACAAATTTCTTGTTTTACCCAGCTGGACATGTTCTATAATTTTGGCATTTGTCAAGTCGGGTCATTAAGGACGAATCGGGACCATTAGGACAAGACGAGACGTACTAAGCACAGCAGGGCCGAAGTCAAATTACGAATATCTCAGTCGGAATTGAATTTTGAATTGTTCCCCAACATTTTCCAATTGTTTTACAAATTTCTTGTTTTACCCAGCTGGACATGTTCTATAATTTTGGCATTTGTCAAGTCGGGTCATTAAGGACGAATCGGGACCATTAGGACAAGACGAGACGTACTAAGCACAGCAAGGCGAAGTCAAATTACGAAAATCTCAGTCGGAATTGAAATTTGAATTGTTCCCCAACATTTTCCAATTGCGTTACACATTTCTTGTTTTACACAGCTGGACTTGTCCTGTATTTTGGCATTTGTCAAGTCGGGTCATTAAGGACAAATCAGGACCATTAGGACAAGACGAGACGTACTAAGCACAGCAGGGCCGAAGTCAAATTACGAATATCTCAGTCGGAATTGAAATTTGAATTGTTCCCCAACATTTTCCATTTGTTTTACAAATTTCTTGTTTTACCCAGCTGGACATGTTCTATAATTTTGGCATTTGTCAAGTCGGGTCATTAAGGACAAATCAGGACCATTAGGACAAGACGAGACGTACTAAGCTCAGCAAAGCGAAGTCAAATTACGAATATCTCAGTCGGAATTGAAATTTGAAATGTTCCCCAACATTTTCCAATTGTTTTACAAATTTCTTGTTTTACCCAGCTGGACATGTTCTATAATTTTGGCATTTGTCAAGTCGGGTCATTAAGGACAATTCGGGACCATTAGGACAAGACGAGACGTACTAAGCACAGCAGGGCGAAGTAATATTATGAATATCTCAGTCGGAATTGAAATTTGAATGTTCCACAAAATTTTTCAATTGTGTTACGAATTTCTTGTTTTGCCCAGCTGGACTTGTTCTGTAGTTTCGGCATTTGTCAAGTCGGGTCATTAAGGACAAATCGGGACCATTAGGACAAGACGAGACGTACTAAGCACAGCAGGGCGAAGTAAAATTATGAATATCTCAGTCGGAATTGAAATTTGAAATGTTCCCCAACATTTTCCAATTGTTTTACAAATTTCTTGTTTTACCCAGCTGGACTTGTTCTATAACTTTGGCATTTGTCAAGTCGGGTCATTAAGGACAAATCGGGACCATTAGGACAAGACGAGACGTACTAAGCACAGCAGGGCGAAGTAAAATTATGAATATCTCAGTCGGAATTGAAATTTGAAGTGTTCCCCAACATTTTCCAAATGTGTTACAAATTTCTTGTTTTACACAGCTGGACTTGTCCTGTATTTTGGCATTTGTCAAGTCGGGTCATAAAGGACAAATCAGGACCATTAGGACATGTCGAGACATACGAAGCACAGCAGGGCGAAGTCAAATTACGAAAATCTCAGTCGGAATTGAAATTTGAATGTTCCACAAAATTTTTCAATTGTGTTACGAATTTCTTGTTTTGCCCAGCTGGACTTGTTCTGTAGTTTTGGCATTTGTCAAGTCGGGTCATTAAGGACAAATCGGGACCATTAGGACAAGACGAGACGTACTAAGCACAGCAGGGCGAAGTAAAATTATGAATATCTCAGTCGGAATTGAAATTTGAAATGTTCCCCAACATTTTCCAATTGTTTTACAAATTTCTTGTTTTACCCAGCTGGACTTGTTCTATAACTTTGGCATTTGTCAAGTCGGGTCATTAAGGACAAATCGGGACCATTAGGACAAGACGAAACGTACTAAGCACAGCAGGGCGAAGTCAAATTACGAAAATCTCAGTCGGAATTGAAATTTGAATTGTTCCCCAACATTTTCCTATTGTGTTACAAATTTCTTGTTTTACCAAGCTGGACTTGTTATGTAGTTTTGGCTTTTGTCAAGTCGGGTTATTGAGGACAAATTGAGACCATTAGGACAAGTCGAGGAAAATGAAGCACAGCAGGGCGAAGTCAAATTACGAAAATCTCAGTCGGAATTGAAATTTGAATGTTCCACAACATTTTTCAATTGTGTTACAAATTTCTTGTTTTGCCCAGCTGGACTTGTTCTGTAGTTCTGGCATTTGTCAAGTCGGGTCATTAAGGACAAATCAGGACCATTAGGACAAGACGAGACGTACTAAGCACAGCAGGGCCGAAGTCAAATTACGAATATCTCAGTCGGAATTGAAATTTGAAGTGTTCCCCAACATTTTCCAATTGTGTTACAAATTTCTTGTTTTACACAGCTGGACTTGTCCTGTATTTTGGCATTTGTCAAGTCGGGTCATAAAGGACAAATCAGGACCATTAGGACATGTCGAGACATACGAAGCACAGCAGGGCGAAGTCAAATTACGAATATCTCAGTCGGAATTGAAATTTGAAGTGTTCCCCAACATTTTCCAAT
The DNA here is from genome assembly GCA_958502065.1 of Chrysolina americana. NCBI lineage: Eukaryota > Metazoa > Arthropoda > Insecta > Coleoptera > Chrysomelidae > Chrysolina > Chrysolina americana. The sequence goes on from OY293421.1 coordinate 24,795,513, forward strand.
TGTGTTACAAATTTCTTGTTTTACACAGCTGGACTTGTCCTGTATTTTGGCATTTGTCAAGTCGGGTCATAAAGGACAAATCAGGACCATTAGGACAAGACGAGACGTACTAAGCACAGCAGGGCCGAAGTCAAATTACGAATATCTCAGTCGGAATTGAATTTTGAATTGTTCCCCAACATTTTCCAATTGTTTTACAAATTTCTTGTTTTACCCAGCTGGACATGTTCTATAATTTTGGCATTTGTCAAGTCGGGTCATTAAGGACGAATCGGGACCATTAGGACAAGACGAGACGTACTAAGCACAGCAGGGCCGAAGTCAAATTACGAATATCTCAGTCGGAATTGAATTTTGAATTGTTCCCCAACATTTTCCAATTGTTTTACAAATTTTTTGTTTTACCCAGCTGGACATGTTCTATAATTTTGGCATTTGTCAAGTCGGGTCATTAAGGACGAATCGGGACCATTAGGACAAGACGAGACGTACTAAGCACAGCAAGGCGAAGTCAAATTACGAAAATCTCAGTCGGAATTGAAATTTGAATTGTTCCCCAACATTTTCCAATTGCGTTACACATTTCTTGTTTTACACAGCTGGACTTGTCCTGTATTTTGGCATTTGTCAAGTCAGGTCATTAAGGACAAATCAGGACCATTAGGACAAGACGAGACGTACTAAGCACAGCAGGGCCGAAGTCAAATTACGAATATCTCAGTCGGAATTGAAATTTGAATTGTTCCCCAATATTTTCCATTTGTTTTACAAATTTCTTGTTTTACCCAGCTGGACAAGTTCTATAATTTTGGCATTTGTCAAGTCGGGTCATTAATGACGAATCGGGACCATTAGGACAAGACGAGACGTACTAAGCACAGCAAGGCGAAGTCAAATTACGAAAATCTCAGTCGGAATTGAAATTTGAATTGTTCCCCAACATTTTCCAATTGTGTTACAAATTTCTTGTTTTACACAGCTGGACTTGTCCTGTATTTTGGCATTTGTAAAGTCGGGTCATAAAGGACAAATCAGGACCATTAGGACATGTCGAGACATACGAAGCACAGCAGGGCGAAGTCAAATTACGAAAATCTCAGTCAGAATTGAAATTTGAATGTTCCACAAAATTTTTCAATTGTGTTACGAATTTCTTGTTTTGCCCAGCTGGACTTGTTCTGTAGTTTCGGCATTTGTCAAGTCGGGTCATTAAGGACAAATCGGGACCATTAGGACAAGACGAGACGTACTAAGCACAGCAGGGCGAAGTAAAATTATGAATATCTCAGTCGGAATTGAAATTTGAAATGTTCCCCAACATTTTCCAATTGTTTTACAAATTTCTTGTTTTACCCAGCTGGACTTGTTCTATAACTTTGTCATTTGTCAAGTCGGGTCATTAAGGACAAATCGGGACCATTAGGACAAGACGAGACGTACTAAGCACAGCAGGGCGAAGTAAAATTATGAATATCTCAGTCGGAATTGAAATTTGAAGTGTTCCCCAACATTTTCCAAATGTGTTACAAATTTCTTGTTTTACACAGCTGGACTTGTCCTGTATTTTGGCATTTGTCAAGTCGGGTCATAAAGGACAAATCAGGACCATTACGACATGTCGAGACATACGAAGCACAGCAGGGCGAAGTCAAATTACGAAAATCTCAGTCGGATTTGAAATTTGAATGTTCCACAACATTTTTCAATTGTGTTACAAATTTCTTGTTTTGCCCAGCTGGACTTGTTCTGTAGTTCTGGCATTTGTCAAGTCGGGTCATTAAGGACAAATCAGGACCATTAGGACAAGACGAGACGTACTAAGCACAGCAGGGCCGAAGTCAAATTACGAATATCTCAGTCGGAATTGAAATTTGAATTGTTCCCCAACATTTTCCAATTGTTTTACAAATTTCTTGTTTTACCCAGCTGGTCATGTTCTATAATTTTGGCATTTGTCAAGTCGGGTCATTAAGGACGAATCGGGACCATTAGGACAAGACGAGACGTACTAAGCACAGCAGGGCCGAAGTCAAATTACGAATATCTCAGTCGGAATTGAAATTTGAATTGTTCCCCAACATTTTCCTATTGTGTTACAAATTTCTTGCTTTACACAGCTGGACTTGTCCTGTATTTTGGCATTTGTCAAGTCGGGTCATAAAGGAAAAATCAGGACTATTAGGACATGTCGAGACATACGAAGCACAGCAGGGCGAAGTCAAATTACGAAAATCTCAGTCGGAATTGAAATTTTAATGTTCCACAACATTTTTCAATTGTGTTACGAATTTCTTGTTTTGCCGAGCTGGACTTGTTCTGTAGTTTTGGCATTTGTCAAGTCGGGTCATTAAGGACAAATCGGGACCATTAGGACAAGACGAGACGTACTAAGCACAGCAGGGCGAAGTAAAATTATGAATATCTCAGTCGGAATTGAAATTTGAAATGTTCCCCAACATTTTCCAATTGTTTTAAAAATTTCTTGTTTTACCCAGCTGGACTTGTTCTATAACTTTGGCATTTGTCAAGTCGGGTCATTAAGGACAAATCGGGACCATTAGGACAAGACGAGACGTACTAAGCACAGCAGGGCGAAGTCAAATTACGAATATCTCAGTCGGAATTGAAATTTGAAATGTTCCCCAACATTTTCCAATTGTGTTACAAATTTCTTGTTTTACCCAGCTGGACTTGTTCTATAGTTTTGACATTTGTCAAGTCGGGTCATTAAGGACAAATCGGGACCATTAGGACAAGACGAGACGTACTAAGCACAGCAGGGCGAAGTCAAATTACGAAAATCTCAGTCGTAATTGAAATTTGAATTGTTCCCCAACATTTTCCTATTGTGTTACAAATTTCTTGTTTTACCAAGATGGACTTGTTATGTAGTTTTGGCTTTTGTCAAGTCGGGTTATTGAGGACAAATTGAGACCATTAGGACAAGTCGAGGAAAATGAAGCACAGCAGGGCGAAGTCAAATTACGAAAATCTCAGTCGGAATTGAAATTTGAATGTTCCACAACATTTTTCAATTGTGTTACAAATTTCTTGTTTTGCCCAGCTGGACTTGTTCTGTAGTTCTGGCATTTGTCAAGTCGGGTCATTAAGGACAAATCAGGACCATTAGGACAAGACGAGACGTACTAAGCACAGCAGGGCCGAAGTCAAATTACGAATATCTCAGTCGGAATTTAAATTTGAAGTGTTCCCCAACATTTTCCAATTGTGTTACAAATTTCATGTTTTACACAGCTGGACTTATCCTGTATTTTGGCATTTGTCAAGTCGGGTCATAAATGACAAATCAGGACCATTAGGACATGTCGAGACATACGAAGCACAGCAGGGCGAAGTCAAATTACGAAAATCTCAGTCGGAATTGAAATTTGAATGTTCCACAACATTTTTCAATTGTGTTACAAATTTCTTGTTTTGCCCAGCTGGACTTGTTCTGTAGTTCTGGCATTTGTCAAGTCGGGTCATTAAGGACAAATCAGGACCATTAGGACAAGACGAGACGTACTAAGCACAGCAGGGCCGAAGTCAAATTACGAAAATCTCAGTCGGAATTGAAATAAGAATTGCTCCCCAACATTTTCCATTTGTGTTACAAATTCCTTGTTTTACACAGCTGGACTTTTCCTGTATTTTGGAATTTGTCAAGTCGGGTCACAAAGGACAAATCAGGACCATTAGGACATGTTGAGACATACGAAGCACAGCAGGGCGAAGTCAAATTACGAAAATCTCAGTCGGAATTGAAATTTGAATGTTCCACAACATTTTTCAATTGTGTTACAAATTTCTTGTTTTGCCCAGCTGGACTTGTTCTGTAGTTCTGGCATTTGTCAAGTCGGGTCATTAAGGACAAATCAGGACCATTAGTACAAGACGAGACGTACTAAGCACAGCAGGGCCGAAGTCAAATTACGAAAATCTCAGTCGGAATTGAAATAAGAATTGTTCCCCAACATTTTCCATTTGTGTTACAAATTCCTTGTTTTACACAGCTGGACTTGTCCTGTATTTTGGAATTTGTCAAGTCGGGTCATAAAGGACAAATCAGGACCATTAGGACATGTCGAGACATACGAAGCACAGCAGGGCGAAGTCAAATTACGAAAATCTCAGTCGGATTTGAAATTTGAATGTTCCACAACATTTTTCAATTGTGTTACAAATTTCTTGTTTTGCCCAGCTGGACTTGTTCTGTAGTTCTGGCATTTGTCAAGTCGGGTCATTAAGGACAAATCAGGACCATTAGGACAAGACGAGACGTACTAAGCACAGCAGGGCCGAAGTCAAATTACGAATATCTCAGTCGGAATTGAAATTTGAATTGTTCCCCAACATTTTCCAATTGTGTTACAAATTTCTTGTTTTACACAGCTGGACTTGTCCTGTATTTTGGCATTTGTCAAGTCGGGTCATAAAGGACAAATCAGGACCATTAGGACATGTCGAGACATACGAAGCACAGCAGGGCGAAGTCAAATTACGAAAATCTCAGTCGGAATTGAAATTTGAATGTTCCACAACATTTTTCAATTGTGTTACAAATTTCTCGTTTTGCCCAGCTGGACTTGTTCTGTAGTTCTGGCATTTGTCAAGTCGGGTCATTAAGGACAAATCAGGACCATTAGTTCAAGACGAGACGTACTAAGCACAGCAGGGCCGAAGTCAAATTACGAAAATCTCAGTCGGAATTGAAATAAGAATTGTTCCCCAACATTTTCCATTTGTGTTACAAATTCCTTGTTTTACACAGCTGGACTTGTCCTGTATTTTGGAATTTGTCAAGTCGGGTCATAAAGGACAAATCAGGACCATTAGGACATGTCGAGACATACGAAGCACAGCAGGGCGAAGTCAAATTACGAAAATCTCAGTCGGAATTGAAATTTGAATGTTCCACAACATTTTTCAATTGTGTTACAAATTTCTTGTTTTGCCCAGCTGGACTTGTTCTGTAGTTCTGGCATTTGTCAAGTCGGGTCATTAAGGACAAATCAGGACCATTAGGACAAGACGAGACGTACTAAGCACAGCAGGGCCGAAGTCAAATTACGAATATCTCAGTCGGAATTGAAATTTGAATTGTTCCCCAACATTTTCCAATTGTGTTACAAATTTCTTGTTTTACACAGCTGGACTTGTCCTGTATTTTGGCATTTGTCAAGTCGGGTCATAAAGGACAAATCAGGACCATTAGGACATGTCGAGACATACGAAGCACAGCAGGGCGAAGTCAAATTACGAAAATCTCAGTCGGAATTGAAATTTTAATGTTCCACAACATTTTTCAATTGTGTTACAAGTTTCTTGTTTTGCCCAGCTGGACTTGTTCTGTAGTTCTGGCATTTGTCAAGTCGGGTCATTAAGGACAAATCAGGACCATTAGGACAAGACGAGTCGTACTAAGCACAGCAGGGCCAAAGTCAAATTACGAATATCTCAGTCGGAATTGAAATTTGAATTGTTCCCCAACATTTTCCAATTGTTTTACAAATTTCTTGTTTTACCCAGCTGGACTTGTTCTATAATTTTGGCATTTGTCAAGTCGGGTCATTAAGGACGAATCGGGACCATTAGGACAAGACGAGACGTACTAAGCACAGCAAGGCGAAGTCAGATTACGAAAATCTCAGTCGGAATTGAAATTTGAATAGTTCACCAACATTTTCCAATTGTGTTACAAATTTCTTGTTTTACACAGCTGGACTTGTCCTGTATTTTGGCATTTGTCAAGTCGGGTCATAAAGGACAAATCAGGACCATTAGGACATGTCGAGACATACGAAGCACAGCAGGGCGAAGTCAAATTACGAAAATCTCAGTCGGAATTGAAATTTGAATGTTCCACAACATTTTTCAATTGTGTTACCAATTTCTTGTTTTGCCCAGCTGGACTTGTTCTGTAGTTTTGGCATTTGTCAAGTCGGGTCATTAAGGACAAATCGGGACCATTAGGACAAGACGAGACGTACTAAGCACAGCAGGGCGAAGTAAAATTATGAATATCTCAGTCGGAATTGAAATTTGAAACGTTCCCCAACATTTTCCAATTGTTTTACAAATTTCTTGTTTTACCCAGCTGGACTTGTTCTATAACTTTGGCATTTGTCAAGTCGGGTCATTAAGGACAAATCGGGACCATTAGGACAAGACGAGACGTACTAAGCACAGCAGGGCGAAGTCAAATTACGAATATCTCAGTCGGAATTGAAATTTGAAATGTTCCCCAACATTTTCCAATTGTGTTACAAATTTCTTGTTTTACCCAGCTGGACTTGTTCTATAGTTTTGACATTTGTCAAGTCGGGTCATTAAGGACAAATCGGGACCATTAGGACAAGACGAGACGTACTAAGCACAGCAGGGCGAAGTCAAATTACGAAAATCTCAGTCGGAATTGAAATTTGAATTGTTCCCCAACATTTTCCTATTGTGTTACAAATTTCTTGTTTTACCAAGCTGGACTTGTTATGTAGTTTTGGCTTTTGTCAAGTCGGGTTATTGAGGACAAATTGAGACCATTAGGACAAGTCGAGGAAAATGAAGCACAGCAGGGCGAAGTCAAATTACGAAAATCTCAGTCGGAATTGAAATTTGAATGTTCCACAACATTTTTCAATTGTGTTACAAATTTCTTGTTTTGCCCAGCTGGACTTGTTCTGTAGTTCTGGCATTTGTCAAGTCGGGTCATTAAGGACAAATCAGGACCATTAAGACAAGACGAGACGTACTAAGCACAGCAGGGCCGAAGTCAAATTACGAATATCTCAGTCGGAATTGAAATTTGAATTGTTCCCCAACATTTTCCAATTGTGTTACAAATTTCTTGTTTTACACAGCTGGACTTGTCCTGTATTTTGGCATTTGTCGAATCGGGTCATAAAGGACAAATCAGGACCATTAGGACATGTCGAGACATACGAAGCACAGCAGGGCGAAGTCAAATTACGAAAATCTCAGTCGGAATTGAAATTTTAATGTTCCACAACATTTTTCAATAGTGTTACAAATTTCTTGTTTTGCCCAGCTGGACTTGTTCTGTAGTTCTGGCATTTGTCAAGTCGGGTCATTAAGGACAAATCAGGACCATTAGGACAAGACGAGACGTACTAAGCACAGCAGGGCCGAAGTCAAATTACGAATATCTCAGTCGGAATTGAAATTTGAATTGTTCCCCAAAATTTTCCAATTGTGTTACAAATTTCTTGTTTTACACAGCTGGACTTGTCCTGTATTTTGGCATTTGTCAAGTCGGGTCATAAAGGACAAATCAGGACCATTAGGACATGTCGAGACATACGAAGCACAGCAGGGCGAAGTCAAATTACGAAAATCTCAGTCGGAATTGAAATTTTAATGTTCCACAACATTTTTCAATTGTGTTACAAGTTTCTTGTTTTGCCCAGCTGGACTTGTTCTGTAGTTCTGGCATTTCTCAAGTCGGGTCATTAAGGACAAATCAGGACCATTAGGACAAGACGAGACGTACTAAGCACAGCAGGGCCAAAGTCAAATTACGAATATCTCAGTCGGAATTGAAATTTGAATTGTTCCCCAACATTTTCCAATTGTTTTACAAATTTCTTGTTTTACCCAGCTGGACTTGTTCTATAATTTTGGCATTTGTCAAGTCGGGTCATTAAGGACGAATCGGGACCATTAGGACAAGACGAGACGTACTAAGCACAGCAAGGCGAAGTCAGATTACGAAAATCTCAGTCGGAATTGAAATTTGAATAGTTCCCCAACATTTTCCAATTGTGTTACAAATTTCTTGTTTTACACAGCTGGACTTGTCCTGTATTTTGGCATTTGTCAAGTCGGGTCATAAAGGACAAATCAGGACCATTAGGACATGTCGAGACATACGAAGCACAGCAGGGCGAAGTCAAATTACGGAAATCTCAGTCGGAATTGAAATTTGAATGTTCCACAACATTTTTCAATTGTGTTACGAATTTCTTGTTTTGCCCAGCTGGACTTGTTCTGTAGTTTTGGCATTTGTCAAGTCGGGTCATTAAGGACAAATCGGGACCATTAGGACAAGACGAGACGTACTAAGCACAGCAGGGCGAAGTAAAATTATGAATATCTCAGTCGGAATTGAAATTTGAAACGTTCCCCAACATTTTCCAATTGTTTTACAAATTTCTTGTTGTACCCAGCTGGACTTGTTCTATAACTTTGGCATTTGTCAAGTCGGGTCATTAAGGACAAATCGGGACCATTAGGACAAGACGAGACGTACTAAGCACAGCAGGGCGAAGTCAAATTACGAATATCTCAGTCGGAATTGAAATTTGAAATGTTCCCCAACATTTTCCAATTGTGTTACAAATTTCTTGTTTTACCCAGCTGGACTTGTTCTATAGTTTTGACATTTGTCAAGTCGGGTCATTAAGGACAAATCGGGACCATTAGGACAAGACGAGACGTACTAAGCACAGCAGGGCGAAGTCAAATTACGAAAATCTCAGTCGGAATTGAAATTTGAATTGTTCCCCAACATTTTCCTATTGTGTTACAAATTTCTTGTTTTACCAAGCTGGACTTGTTATGTAGTTTTGGCTTTTGTCAAGTCGGGTTATTGAGGACAAATTGAGACCATTAGGACAAGTCGAGGAAAATGAAGCACAGCAGGGCGAAGTCAAATTACGAAAATCTCAGTCGGAATTGAAATTTGAATGTTCCACAACATTTTTCAATTATGTTACAAATTTCTTGTTTTGCCCAGCTGGACTTGTTCTGTAGTTCTGGCATTTGTCAAGTCGGGTCATTAAGGACAAATCAGGACCATTAGGACAAGACGAGACGTACTAAGCACAGCAGGGCCGAAGTCAAATTACGAATATCTCAGTCGGAATTGAAATTTGAATTGTTCCCCAACATTTTCCAATTGTGTTACAAATTTCTTGTTTTACACAGCTGGACTTGTCCTGTATTTTGGCATTTATCAAGTCGGGTCATAAAGGACAAATCAGGACCATTAGGACATGTCGAGACATACGAAGCACAGCAGGGCGAAGTCAAATTACGAAAATCTCAGTCGGAATTGAAATTTGAATGTTCCACAACATTTTTCAATTGTGTTACAAATTTCTTGTTTTACCCAGCTGGACTTGTTCTATAGTTTTGACATTTGTCAAGTCGGGTCATTAAGGACAAATCAGGACCATTAGGACAAGACGAGACGTACTAAGCACAGCAGGGCCAAAGTCAAATTACGAATATCTCAGTCGGAATTGAAATTTGAATTGTTCCCCAACATTTTCCAATTGTTTTACAAATTTCTTGATTTACCCAGCTGGACTTGTTCTATAATTTTGGCATTTGACAAGTCGGGTCATTAAGGACGAATCGGGACCATTAGGACAAGACGAGACGTACTAAGCACAGCAAGGCGAAGTCAAATTACGAAAATCTCAGTCGGAATTGAAATTTGAACAGTTCCCCAACATTTTCCAATTGTGTTACAAATTTCTTGTTTTACACAGCTGGACTTGTCCTGTATTTTGACATTTGTCAAGTCGGGTCATAAAGGACATATCAGGACCATTAGGACATGTCGAGACATACGAAGCACAGCAGGGCGAAGTCAAATTACGAAAATCTCAGTCGGAATTGGAGTTTGAATGTTCCACAACATTTTTCAATTGTGTTACGAATTTCTTGTTTTGCCCAGCTGGACTTGTTCTGTAGTTTTGGCATGTGTCAAGTCGGGTCATTAAGGACAAATCGGGACCATTAGGACAAGACGAGACGTACTAAGCACAGCAGGGCGAAGTAAAATTATGAATATCTCAGTCGGAATTGAAATTTGAAATGTTCCCCAACATTTTCCAATTGTTTTACAATTTCTTGTTTTACCCAGCTGGACTTGCTCTATAACTTTGGCATTTGTCAAGTCGGGTCATTAAGGACCATTCGGGACCATTAGGACAAGACGAGACGTACTAAGCACAGCAGGGCGAAGTCAAATTACGAATATCTCAGTCGGAATTGAAATTTGAAATGTTCCCCAACATTTTCCAATTGTGTTACAAATTTCTTGTTTTACCCAGCTGGACTTGTTCTATAGTTTTGACATTTGTCAAGTCGGGTCATTAAGGACAAATCGGGACCATTAGGACAAGACGAAACGTACTAAGCACAGCAGGGCGAAGTCAAATTACGAAAATCTCAGTCGGAATTGAAATTTGAATTGTTCCCCAACATTTTCCAATTGTGTTACAAATTTCTTGTTTTACCAAGCTGGACTTGTTATGTAGATTTGGCTTTTGTCAAGTCGGGTTATTGAGGACAAATTGAGACCATTAGGACAAGTCGAGGAAAATGAAGCACAGCAGGGCGAAGTCAAATTACGAAAATCTCAGTCGGAATTGAAATTTGAATGTTCCACAACATTTTTCAATTGTGTTACAAATTTCTTGTTTTGCCCAGCTGGACTTGTTCTGTAGTTCTGGCATTTGTCAAGTCGGGTCATTAAGGACAAATCGGGACCATTAGGACAAGACGAAACGTACTAAGCACAGCAGGGCGACGTCAAATTACGAAAATCTCAGTCGGAATTCAAATTTGAATTGTTCCCCAACATTTTCCTATTGTGTTACAAATTTCTTGTTTTACCAAGCTGGACTTGTTATGTAGTTTTGGCTTTTGTCAAGTCGGGTTATTGAGGACAAATTGAGACCATTAGGACAAGTCGAGGAAAATGAAGCACAGCAGGGCGAAGTCAAATTACGAAAATCTCAGTCGGAATTGAAATTTGAATGTTCCACAACATTTTTCAATTGTGTTACAAATTTCTTGTTTTGCCCAGCTGGACTTGTTCTGTAGTTCTGGCATTTGTCAAGTCAGGTCATTAAGGACAAATCAGGACCATTAGGACAAGACGAGACGTACTAAGCACAGCAGGGCCGAAGTCAAATTACGAATATCTCAGTCGGAATTGAAATTTGAATTGTTCCCCAACATTTTCCAATTGTGTTACAAATTTCTTGTTTTACACAGCTGGACTTGTCCTGTATTTTGGCATTTGTCAAGTCGGGTCATGAAGGACAAATCAGGACCATTAGGACATGTCGAGACATACGAAGCACAGCAGGGCGAAGTCAAATTACGAAAATCTCAGTCGGAATTGAAATTTGAATGTTCCACAACATTTTTCAATTGTGTTACAAATTTCTCGTTTTGCCCAGCTGGACTTGTTCTGTAGTTCTGGCATTTGTCAAGTCGGGTCATTAAGGACAAATCAGGACCATTAGTACAAGACGAGACGTACTAAGCACAGCAGGGCCGAAGTCAAATTACGAAAATCTCAGTCGGAATTGAAATAAGAATTGTTCCCCAACATTTTCCATTTGTGTTACAAATTCCTTGTTTTACACAGCTGGACTTGTCCTGTATTTTGGAATTTGTCAAGTCGGGTCATAAAGGACAAATCAGGACCATTAGGACATGTCGAGACATACGAAGCACAGCAGGGCGAAGTCAAATTACGAAAATCTCAGTCGGAATTGAAATTTGAATGTTCCACAACATTTTTCAATTGTGTTACAAATTTCTTGTTTTGCCCAGCTGGACTTGTTCTGTAGTTCTGGCATTTGTCAAGTCGGGTCATTAAGGACAAATCAGGACCATTAGGACAAGACGAGACGTACTAAGCACAGCAGGGCCGAAGTCAAATTACGAATATCTCAGTCGGAATTGAAATTTGAATTGTTCCCCAACATTTTCCAATTGTGTTACAAATTTCTTGTTTTACACAGCTGGACTTGTCCTGTATTTTGGCATTTGTCAAGTCGGGTCATAAAGGACAAATCAGGACCATTAGGACATGTCGAGACATACGAAGCACAGCAGGGCGAAGTCAAATTACGAAAATCTCAGTCGGAATTGAAATTTTAATGTTCCACAACATTTTTCAATTGTGTTACAAGTTTCTTGTTTTGCCCAGCTGGACTTGTTCTGTAGTTCTGGCATTTGTCAAGTCGGGTCATTAAGGACAAATCAGGACCATTAGGACAAGACGAGTCGTACTAAGCACAGCAGGGCCAAAGTCAAATTACGAAAATCTCAGTCGGAATTGAAATTTGAATGTTCCACAACATTTTTCAATTGTGTTACGAATTTCTTGTTTTGCCCAGCTGGACTTGTTCTGTAGTTTTGGCATTTGTCAAGTCGGGTCATTAAGGACAAATCGGGACCATTAGGACAAGACGAGACGTCCTAAGCACAGCAGGGCGAAGTAAAATTATGAATATCTCAGTCGGAATTGAAATTTGAAACGTTCCCCAACATTTTCCAATTGTTTTACAAATTTCTTGTTTTACCCAGCTGGACTTGTTCTATAACTTTGGCATTTGTCAAGTCGGGTCATTAAGGACAAATCGGGACCATTAGGACAAGACGAGACGTACTAAGCACAGCAGGGCGAAGTCAAATTACGAATATCTCAGTCGGAATTGAAATTTGAAATGTTCCCCAACATTTTCCAATTGTGTTACAAATTTCTTGTTTTACCCAGCTGGACTTGTTCTATAGTTTTGACATTTGTCAAGTCGGGTCATTAAGGACAAATCGGGACCATTAGGACAAGACGAGACGTACTAAGCACAGCAGGGCGAAGTCAAATTACGAAAATCTCAGTCGGAATTGAAATTTGAATTGTTCCCCAACATTTTCCTATTGTGTTACAAATTTCTTGTTTTACCAAGCTGGACTTGTTATGTAGTTTTGGCTTTTGTCAAGTCGGGTTATTGAGGACAAATTGAGACCATTAGGACAAGTCGAGGAAAATGAAGCACAGCAGGGCGAAGTCAAATTACGAAAATCTCAGTCGGAATTGAAATTTGAATGTTCCACAACATTTTTCAATTGTGTTACAAATTTCTTGTTTTGCCCAGCTGGACTTGTTCTGTAGTTCTGGCATTTGTCAAGTCGGGTCATTAAGGACAAATCAGGACCATTAAGACAAGACGAGACGTACTAAGCACAGCAGGGCCGAAGTCAAATTACGAATATCTCAGTCGGAATTGAAATTTGAATTGTTCCCCAACATTTTCCAATTGTGTTACAAATTTCTTGTTTTACACAGCTGGACTTGTCCTGTATTTTGGCATTTGTCAAGTCGGGTCATAAAGGACAAATCAGGACCATTAGGACATGTCGAGACATACGAAGCACAGCAGGGCGAAGTCAAATTACGAAAATCTCAGTCGGAATTGAAATTTTAATGTTCCACAACATTTTTCAATTGTGTTACAAATTTCTTGTTTTGCCCAGCTGGACTTGTTCTGTAGTTCTGGCATTTGTCAAGTCGGGTCATTAAGGACAAATCAGGACCATTAGGACAAGACGAGACGTACTAAGCACAGCAGGGCCGAAGTCAAATTACGAATATCTCAGTCGGAATTGAAATTTGAATTGTTCCCCAAAATTTTCCAATTGTGTTACAAATTTCTTGTTTTACACAGCTGGACTTGTCCTGTATTTTGGCATTTGTCAAGTCGGGTCATAAAGGACAAATCAGGACCATTAGGACATGTCGAGACATACGAAGCACAGCAGGGCGAAGTCAAATTACGAAAATCTCAGTCGGAATTGAAATTTTAATGTTCCACAACATTTTTCAATTGTGTTACAAGTTTCTTGTTTTGCCCAGCTGGACTTGTTCTGTAGTTCTGGCATTTCTCAAGTCGGGTCATTAAGGACAAATCAGGACCATTAGGACAAGACGAGACGTACTAAGCACAGCAGGGCCAAAGTCAAATTACGAATATCTCAGTCGGAATTGAAATTTGAATTGTTCCCCAACATTTTCCAATTGTTTTACAAATTTCTTGTTTTACCCAGCTGGACTTGTTCTATAATTTTGGCATTTGTCAAGTCGGGTCATTAAGGACGAATCGGGACCATTAGGACAAGACGAGACGTACTAAGCACAGCAAGGCGAAGTCAGATTACGAAAATCTCAGTCGGAATTGAAATTTGAATAGTTCCCCAACATTTTCCAATTGTGTTACAAATTTCTTGTTTTACACAGCTGGACTTGTCCTGTATTTTGGCATTTGTCAAGTCGGGTCATAAAGGACAAATCAGGACCATTAGGACATGTCGAGACATACGAAGCACAGCAGGGCGAAGTCAAATTACGAAAATCTCAGTCGGAATTGAAATTTGAATGTTCCACAACATTTTTCAATTGTGTTACGAATTTCTTGTTTTGCCCAGCTGGACTTGTTCTGTAGTTTTGGCATTTGTCAAGTCGGGTCATTAAGGACAAATCGGGACCATTAGGACAAGACGAGACGTACTAAGCACAGCAGGGCGAAGTAAAATTATGAATATCTCAGTCGGAATTGAAATTTGAAACGTTCCCCAACATTTTCCAATTGTTTTACAAATTTCTTGTTTTACCCAGCTGGACTTGTTCTATAACTTTGGCATTTGTCAAGTCGGGTCATTAAGGACAAATCGGGACCATTAGGACAAGACGAGACGTACTAAGCACAGCAGGGCGAAGTCAAATTACGAATATCTCAGTCGGAATTGAAATTTGAAATGTTCCCCAACATTTTCCAATTGTGTTACAAATTTCTTGTTTTACCCAGCTGGACTTGTTCTATAGTTTTGACATTTGTCAAGTCGGGTCATTAAGGACAAATCGGGACCATTAGGACAAGACGAGACGTACTAAGCACAGCAGGGCGAAGTCAAATTACGAAAATCTCAGTCGGAATTGAAATTTGAATTGTTCCCCAACATTTTCCTATTGTGTTACAAATTTCTTGTTTTACCAAGCTGGACTTGTTATGTAGTTTTGGCTTTTGTCAAGTCGGGTTATTGAGGACAAATTGAGACCATTAGGACAAGTCGAGGAAAATGAAGCACAGCAGGGCGAAGTCAAATTACGAAAATCTCAGTCGGAATTGAAATTTGAATGTTCCACAACATTTTTCAATTGTGTTACAAATTTCTTGTTTTGCCCAGCTGGACTTGTTCTGTAGTTCTGGCATTTGTCAAGTCGGGTCATTAAGGACAAATCAGGACCATTAGGACAAGACGAGACGTACTAAGCACAGCAGGGCCGAAGTCAAATTACGAATATCTCAGTCGGAATTGAAATTTGAATTGTTCCCCAACATTTTCCAATTGTGTTACAAATTTCTTGTTTTACACAGCTGGACTTGTCCTGTATTTTGGCATTTATCAAGTCGGGTCATAAAGGACAAATCAGGACCATTAGGACATGTCGAGACATACGAAGCACAGCAGGGCGAAGTCAAATTACGAAAATCTCAGTCGGAATTGAAATTTGAATGTTCCACAACATTTTTCAATTGTGTTACAAATTTCTTGTTTTACCCAGCTGGACTTGTTCTATAGTTTTGACATTTGTCAAGTCGGGTCATTAAGGACAAATCAGGACCATTAGGACAAGACGAGACGTACTAAGCACAGCAGGGCCAAAGTCAAATTACGAATATCTCAGTCGGAATTGAAATTTGAATTGTTCCCCAACATTTTCCAATTGTTTTACAAATTTCTTGATTTACCCAGCTGGACTTGTTCTATAATTTTGGCATTTGACAAGTCGGGTCATTAAGGACGAATCGGGACCATTAGGACAAGACGAGACGTACTAAGCACAGCAAGGCGAAGTCAAATTACGAAAATCTCAGTCGGAATTGAAATTTGAATAGTTCCCCAACATTTTCCAATTGTGTTACAAATTTCTTGTTTTACACAGCTGGACTTGTCCTGTATTTTGACATTTGTCAAGTCGGGTCATAAAGGACAAATCAGGACCATTAGGACATGTCGAGACATACGAAGCACAGCAGGGCGAAGTCAAATTATGAATATCTCAGTCGGAATTGAAATTTGAAATGTTCCCCAACATTTTCCAATTGTTTTACAAATTTCTTGTTTTACCCAGCTGGACTTGCTCTATAACTTTGGCATTTGTCAAGTCGGGTCATTAAGGACCATTCGGGACCATTAGGACAAGACGAGACGTACTAAGCACAGCAGGGCGAAGTCAAATTACGAATATCTCAGTCGGAATTGAAATTTGAAATGTTCCCCAACATTTTCCAATTGTGTTACAAATTTCTTGTTTTACCCAGCTGGACTTGTTCTATAGTTTTGACATTTGTCAAGTCGGGTCATTAAGGACAAATCGGGACCATTAGGACAAGACGAAACGTACTAAGCACAGCAGGGCGAAGTCAAATTACGAAAATCTCAGTCGGAATTGAAATTTGAATTGTTCCCCAACATTTTCCAATTGTGTTACAAATTTCTTGTTTTACCAAGCTGGACTTGTTATGTAGTTTTGGCTTTTGTCAAGTCGGGTTATTGAGGACAAATTGAGACCATTAGGACAAGTCGAGGAAAATGAAGCACAGCAGGGCGAAGTCAAATTACGAAAATCTCAGTCGGAATTGAAATTTGAATGTTCCACAACATTTTTCAATTGTGTTACAAATTTCTTGTTTTGCCCAGCTGGACTTGTTCTGTAGTTCTGGCATTTGTCAAGTCGGGTCATTAAGGACAAATCGGGACCATTAGGACAAGACGAAACGTACTAAGCACAGCAGGGCGAAGTCAAATTACGAAAATCTCAGTCGGAATTCAAATTTGAATTGTTCCCCAACATTTTCCTATTGTGTTACAAATTTCTTGTTTTACCAAGCTGGACTTGTTATGTAGTTTTGGCTTTTGTCAAGTCGGGTTATTGAGGACAAATTGAGACCATTAGGACAAGTCGAGGAAAATGAAGCACAGCAGGGCGAAGTCAAATTACGAAAATCTCAGTCGGAATTGAAATTTGAATGTTCCACAACATTTTTCAATTGTGTTACAAATTTCTTGTTTTGCCCAGCTGGACTTGTTCTGTAGTTCTGGCGTTTGTCAAGTCGGGTCATTAAGGACAAATCAGGACCATTAGGACAAGACGAGACGTACTAAGCACAGCAGGGCCGAAGTCAAATTACGAATATCTCAGTCGGAATTGAAATTTGAATTGTTCCCCAACATTTTCCAATTGTTTTACAAATTTCTTGTTTTACCCAGCTGGTCATGTTCTATAATTTTGGCATTTGTCAAGTCGGGTCATTAAGGACGAATCGGGACCATTAGGACAAGACGAGACGTACTAAGCACAGCAGGGCCGAAGTCAAATTACGAATATCTCAGTCGGAATTGAAATTTGAATTGTTCCCCAACATTTTCCTATTGTGTTACAAATTTCTTGCTTTACACAGCTGGACTTGTCCTGTATTTTGGCATTTGTCAAGTCGGGTCATAAAGGAAAAATCAGGACTATTGGGACATGTCGAGACATACGAAGCACAGCAGGGCGAAGTCAAATTACGAAAATCTCAGTCGGAATTGAAATTTTAATGTTCCACAACATTTTTAAATTGTGTTACGAATTTCTTGTTTTGCCCAGCTGGACTTGTTCTGTAGTTTTGGCATTTGTCAAGTCGGGTCATTAAGGACAAATCGGGACCATTAGGACAAGACGAGACGTACTAAGCACAGCAGGGCGAAGTCAAATTACGAATATCTCAGTCGGAATTGAAATTTGAAATGTTCCCCAACATTTTCCAATTGTGTTACAAATTTCTTGTTTTACCCAGCTGGACTTGTTCTATAGTTTTGACATTTGTCAAGTCGGGTCATTAAGGACAAATCGGGACCATTAGGACAAGACGAGACGTACTAAGCACAGCAGGGCGAAGTCAAATTAAGAAAATCTCAGTCGTAATTGAAATTTGAATTGTTCCCCAACATTTTCCTATTGTGTTACAAATTTCTTGTTTTACCAAGATGGACTTGTTATGTAGTTTTGGCTTTTGTCAAGTCGGGTTATTGAGGACAAATTGAGACCATTAGGACAAGTCGAGGAAAATGAAGCACAGCAGGGCGAAGTCAAATTACGAAAATCTCAGTCGGAATTGAAATTTGAATGTTCCACAACATTTTTCAATTGTGTTACAAATTTCTTGTTTTACCCAGCTGGACTTGTTCTATAGTTTTGACATTTGTCAAGTCGGGTCATTAAGGACAAATCAGGACCATTAGGACAAGACGAGACGTACTAAGCACAGCAGGGCCAAAGTCAAATTACGAATATCTCAGTCGGAATTGAAATTTGAATTGTTCCCCAACATTTTCCAATTGTGTTACAAATTTCTTGTTTTACACAGCTGGACTTGTCCTGTAATTTGGCATTTGTCAAGTCGGGTCATAAAGGACAAATCAGGACCATTAGGACATGTCGAGACATACGAAGCACAGCAGGGCGAAGTCAAATTACGAAAATCTCAGTCGGAATTGAAATTTGAATGTTCCATAACATTTTTCAATTGTGTTACGAATTTCTTGTTTTGCCCAGCTGGACTTGTTCTGTAGTTTTGGCATTTGTCAAGTCGGGTCATTAAGGACAAATCGGGACCATTAGGACAAGACGAGACGTACTAAGCACAGCAGGGCGAAGTAAAATTATGAATATCTCAGTCGGAATTGAAATTTGAAACGTTCCCCAACATTTTCCAATTGTTTTACAAATTTCTTGTTTTACCCAGCTGGACTTGTTCTATAACTTTGGCATTTGTCAAGTCGGGTCATTAAGGACAAATCGGGACCATTAGGACAAGACGAGACGTACTAAGCACAGCAGGGCGAAGTCAAATTACGAATATCTCAGTCGGAATTGAAATTTGAAATGTTCCCCAACATTTTCCAATTGTGTTACAAATTTCTTGTTTTACCCAGCTGGACTTGTTCTATAGTTTTGACATTTGTCAAGTCGGGTCATTAAGGACAAATCGGGACCATTAGGACAAGACGAGACGTACTAAGCACAGCAGGGCGAAGTCAAATTACGAAAATCTCAGTCGGAATTGAAATTTGAATTGTTCCCCAACATTTTCCTATTGTGTTACAAATTTCTTGTTTTACCAAGCTGGACTTGTTATGTAGTTTTGGCTTTTGTCAAGTCGGGTTATTGAGGACAAATTGAGACCATTAGGACAAGTCGAGGAAAATGAAGCACAGCAGGGCGAAGTCAAATTACGAAAATCTCAGTCGGAATTGAAATTTGAATGTTCCACAACATTTTTCAATTGTGTTACAAATTTCTTGTTTTGCCCAGCTGGACTTGTTCTGTAGTTCTGGCATTTGTCAAGTCGGGTCATTAAGGACAAATCAGGACCATTAGGACATGTCGAGACATACGAAGCACAGCAGGGCGAAGTCAAATTACGAAAATCTCAGTCGGAATTGAAATTTGAATGTTCCACAACATTTTTCAATTGTGTTACAAATTTCTTGTTTTACCCAGCTGGACTTGTTCTATAGTTTTGACATTTGTCAAGTCGGGTCATTAAGGACAAATCAGGACCATTAGGACAAGACGAGACGTACTAAGCACAGCAGGGCCAAAGTCAAATTACGAATATCTCAGTCGGAATTGAAATTTGAATTGTTCCCCAACATTTTCCAATTGTTTTACAAATTTCTTGATTTACCCAGCTGGACTTGTTCTATAATTTTGGCATTTGACAAGTCGGGTCATTAAGGACGAATCGGGACCATTAGGACAAGACGAGACGTACTAAGCACAGCAAGGCGAAGTCAAATTACGAAAATCTCAGTCGGAATTGAAATTTGAATAGTTCCCCAACATTTTCCAATTGTGTTACAAATTTCTTGTTTTACACAGCTGGACTTGTCCTGTATTTTGACATTTGTCAAGTCGGGTCATAAAGGACAAATCAGGACCATTAGGACATGTCGAGACATACGAAGCACAGCAGGGCGAAGTCAAATTACGAAAATCTCAGTCGGAATTGGAGTTTGAATGTTCCACAACATTTTTCAATTGTGTTACGAATTTCTTGTTTTGCCCAGCTGGACTTGTTCTGTAGTTTTGGCATGTGTCAAGTCGGGTCATTAAGGACAAATCGGGACCATTAGGACAAGACGAGACGTACTAAGCACAGCAGGGCGAAGTAAAATTATGAATATCTCAGTCGGAATTGAAATTTGAAATGTTCCCCAACATTTTCCAATTGTTTTACAAATTTCTTGTTTTACCCAGCTGGACTTGCTCTATAACTTTGGCATTTGTCAAGTCGGGTCATTAAGGAACATTCGGGACCATTAGGACAAGACGAGACGTACTAAGCACAGCAGGGCGAAGTCAAATTACGAATATCTCAGTCGGAATTGAAATTTGAAATGTTCCCCAACATTTTCCAATTGTGTTACAAATTTCTTGTTTTACCCAGCTGGACTTGTTCTATAGTTTTGACATTTGTCAAGTCGGGTCATTAAGGACAAATCAGGACCATTAGGACAAGACGAGACGTACTAAGCACAGCAGGGCCGAAGTCAAATTACGAATATCTCAGTCGGAATTGAAATTTGAATTGTTCCCCAACATTTTCCTATTGTGTTACAAATTTCTTGTTTTGCCCAGCTGGACTTGTTCTGTAGTTCTGGCATTTGTCAAGTCGGGTCATTAAGGACAAATCAGGACCATTAGGACAAGACGAGACGTACTAAGCACAGCAGGGCCGAAGTCAAATTACGAATATCTCAGTCGGAATTGAAATATGAATTGTTCCCCAACATTTTCCAATTGTGTTACAAATTTCTTGTTTTACACAGCTGGACTTGTCCTGTATTTTGGCATTTGTCAAGTCGGGTCATAAAGGACAAATCAGGACCATTAGGACATGTCGAGACATACGAAGCACAGCAGGGCGAAGTCAAATTACGAATATCTCAGTCGGAATTGAAATTTGAATTGTTCCCCAACATTTTCCAATTGTTTTACAAATTTCTTGTTTTACCCAGCTGGACTTGTTCTATAATTTTGGCATTTGTCGAGTCGGGTCATTAAGGACGAATCGGGACCATTAGGACAAGACGAGACGTACTAAGCACAGCAAGGCGAAGTCAAATTACGAAAATCTCAGTCGGAATTGAAATTTGAATAGTTCCCCAACATTTTCCTATTGTGTTACAAATTTCTTGTTTTACACAGCTGGACTAGTCCTGTATTTTGGCATTTGTCAAGTCGGGTCATAAAGGACAAATCAGGACCATTAGGACATGTCGAGACATACGAAGCACAGCAGGGCGAAGTCAAATTACGAATATCTCAGTCGGAATTGAAATTTGAATTGTTCCCCAACATTTTCCAATTGTTTTACAAATTTCTTGTTTTACCCAGCTGGACTTGTTCTATAATTTTGGCATTTGTCGAGTCGGGTCATTAAGGACGAATCGGGACCATTAGGACAAGACGAGACGTACTAAGCACAGCAAGGCGAAGTCAAATTACGAAAATCTCAGTCGGAATTGAAATTTGAATAGTTCCCCAACATTTTCCAATTGTGTTACAAATTTCTTGTTTTACCCAGCTGGACTTGTTCTATAGTTTTGACATTTGTCAAGTCGGGTCATTAAGGACAAATCGGGACCATTAGGACAAGACGAGACGTACTAAGCACAGCAGGGCGAAGTCAAATTACGAAAATCTCAGTCGGAATTGAAATTTGAATTGTTCCCCAACATTTTCCTATTGTGTTACAAATTTCTTGTTTTACCAAGCTGGACTTGTTATGTAGTTTTGGCTTTTGTCAAGTCGGGTTATTGAGGACAAATTGAGACCATTAGGACAAGTCGAGGAAAATGAAGCACAGCAGGGCGAAGTCAAATTACGAATATCTCAGTCGGAATTGAAATTTGAATTGTTCCCCAACATTTTCCAATTGTGTTACAAATTTCTTGTTTTACACAGCTGGACTTGTCCTGTATTTTGGCATTTATCAAGTCGGGTCATAAAGGACAAATCAGGACCATTAGGACATGTCGAGACATACGAAGCACAGCAGGGCGAAGTCAAATTACGAAAATCTCAGTCGGAATTGAAATTTGAATGTTCCACAACATTTTTCAATTGTGTTACAAATTTCTTGTTTTACCCAGCTGGACTTGTTCTATAGTTTTGACATTTGTCAAGTCGGGTCATTAAGGACAAATCAGGACCATTAGGACAAGACGAGACGTACTAAGCACAGCAGGGCCAAAGTCAAATTACGAATATCTCAGTCGGAATTGAAATTTGAATTGTTCCCCAACATTTTCCAATTGTTTTACAAATTTCTTGATTTACCCAGCTGGACTTGTTCTATAATTTTGGCATTTGACAAGTCGGGTCATTAAGGACGAATCGGGACCATTAGGACAAGACGAGACGTACTAAGCACAGCAAGGCGAAGTCAAATTACGAAAATCTCAGTCGGAATTGAAATTTGAATAGTTCCCCAACATTTTCCAATTGTGTTACAAATTTCTTGTTTTACACAGCTGGACTTGTCCTGTATTTTGACATTTGTCAAGTCGGGTCATAAAGGACAAATCAGGACCATTAGGACATGTCGAGACATACGAAGCACAGCAGGGCGAAGTCAAATTATGAATATCTCAGTCGGAATTGAAATTTGAAATGTTCCCCAACATTTTCCAATTGTTTTACAAATTTCTTGTTTTACCCAGCTGGACTTGCTCTATAACTTTGGCATTTGTCAAGTCGGGTCATTAAGGACCATTCGGGACCATTAGGACAAGACGAGACGTACTAAGCACAGCAGGGCGAAGTCAAATTACGAATATCGCAGTCGGAATTGAAATTTGAAATGTTCCCCAACATTTTCCAATTGTGTTACAAATTTCTTGTTTTACCCAGCTGGACTTGTTCTATAGTTTTGACATTTGTCAAGTCGGGTCATTAAGGACAAATCGGGACCATTAGGACAAGACGAAACGTACTAAGCACAGCAGGGCGAAGTCAAATTACGAAAATCTCAGTCGGAATTGAAATTTGAATTGTTCCCCAACATTTTCCAATTGTGTTACAAATTTCTTGTTTTACCAAGCTGGACTTGTTATGTAGTTTTGGCTTTTGTCAAGTCGGGTTATTGAGGACAAATTGAGACCATTAGGACAAGTCGAGGAAAATGAAGCACAGCAGGGCGAAGTCAAATTACGAAAATCTCAGTCGGAATTGAAATTTGAATGTTCCACAACATTTTTCAATTGTGTTACAAATTTCTTGTTTTGCCCAGCTGGACTTGTTCTGTAGTTCTGGCATTTGTCAAGTCGGGTCATTAAGGACAAATCGGGACCATTAGGACAAGACGAAACGTACTAAGCACAGCAGGGCGAAGTCAAATTACGAAAATCTCAGTCGGAATTCAAATTTGAATTGTTCCCCAACATTTTCCTATTGTGTTACAAATTTCTTGTTTTACCAAGCTGGACTTGTTATGTAGTTTTGGCTTTTGTCAAGTCGGGTTATTGAGGACAAATTGAGACCATTAGGACAAGTCGAGGAAAATGAAGCACAGCAGGGCGAAGTCAAATTACGAAAATCTCAGTCGGAATTGAAATTTGAATGTTCCACAACATTTTTCAATTGTGTTACAAATTTCTTGTTTTGCCCAGCTGGACTTGTTCTGTAGTTCTGGCGTTTGTCAAGTCGGGTCATTAAGGACAAATCAGGACCATTAGGACAAGACGAGACGTACTAAGCACAGCAGGGCCGAAGTCAAATTACGAATATCTCAGTCGGAATTGAAATTTGAATTGTTCCCCAACATTTTCCAATTGTTTTACAAATTTCTTGTTTTACCCAGCTGGTCATGTTCTATAATTTTGGCATTTGTCAAGTCGGGTCATTAAGGACGAATCGGGACCATTAGGACAAGACGAGACGTACTAAGCACAGCAGGGCCGAAGTCAAATTACGAATATCTCAGTCGGAATTGAAATTTGAATTGTTCCCCAACATTTTCCTATTGTGTTACAAATTTCTTGCTTTACACAGCTGGACTTGTCCTGTATTTTGGCATTTGTCAAGTCGGGTCATAAAGGAAAAATCAGGACTATTGGGACATGTCGAGACATACGAAGCACAGCAGGGCGAAGTCAAATTACGAAAATCTCAGTCGGAATTGAAATTTTAATGTTCCACAACATTTTTCAATTGTGTTACGAATTTCTTGTTTTGCCCAGCTGGACTTGTTCTGTAGTTTTGGCATTTGTCAAGTCGGGTCATTAAGGACAAATCGGGACCATTAGGACAAGACGAGACGTACTAAGCACAGCAGGGCGAAGTCAAATTACGAATATCTCAGTCGGAATTGAAATTTGAAATGTTCCCCAACATTTTCCAATTGTGTTACAAATTTCTTGTTTTACCCAGCTGGACTTGTTCTATAGTTTTGACATTTGTCAAGTCGGGTCATTAAGGACAAATCGGGACCATTAGGACAAGACGAGACGTACTAAGCACAGCAGGGCGAAGTCAAATTAAGAAAATCTCAGTCGTAATTGAAATTTGAATTGTTCCCCAACATTTTCCTATTGTGTTACAAATTTCTTGTTTTACCAAGATGGACTTGTTATGTAGTTTTGGCTTTTGTCAAGTCGGGTTATTGAGGACAAATTGAGACCATTAGGACAAGTCGAGGAAAATGAAGCACAGCAGGGCGAAGTCAAATTACGAAAATCTCAGTCGGAATTGAAATTTGAATGTTCCACAACATTTTTCAATTGTGTTACAAATTTCTTGTTTTACCCAGCTGGACTTGTTCTATAGTTTTGACATTTGTCAAGTCGGGTCATTAAGGACAAATCAGGACCATTAGGACAAGACGAGACGTACTAAGCACAGCAGGGCCAAAGTCAAATTACGAATATCTCAGTCGGAATTGAAATTTGAATTGTTCCCCAACATTTTCCAATTGTGTTACAAATTTCTTGTTTTACACAGCTGGACTTGTCCTGTAATTTGGCATTTGTCAAGTCGGGTCATAAAGGACAAATCAGGACCATTAGGACATGTCGAGACATACGAAGCACAGCAGGGCGAAGTCAAATTACGAAAATCTCAGTCGGAATTGAAATTTGAATGTTCCATAACATTTTTCAATTGTGTTACGAATTTCTTGTTTTGCCCAGCTGGACTTGTTCTGTAGTTTTGGCATTTGTCAAGTCGGGTCATTAAGGACAAATCGGGACCATTAGGACAAGACGAGACGTACTAAGCACAGCAGGGCGAAGTAAAATTATGAATATCTCAGTCGGAATTGAAATTTGAAACGTTCCCCAACATTTTCCAATTGTTTTACAAATTTCTTGTTTTACCCAGCTGGACTTGTTCTATAACTTTGGCATTTGTCAAGTCGGGTCATTAAGGACAAATCGGGACCATTAGGACAAGACGAGACGTACTAAGCACAGCAGGGCGAAGTCAAATTACGAATATCTCAGTCGGAATTGAAATTTGAAATGTTCCCCAACATTTTCCAATTGTGTTACAAATTTCTTGTTTTACCCAGCTGGACTTGTTCTATAGTTTTGACATTTGTCAAGTCGGGTCATTAAGGACAAATCGGGACCATTAGGACAAGACGAGACGTACTAAGCACAGCAGGGCGAAGTCAAATTACGAAAATCTCAGTCGGAATTGAAATTTGAATTGTTCCCCAACATTTTCCTATTGTGTTACAAATTTCTTGTTTTACCAAGCTGGACTTGTTATGTAGTTTTGGCTTTTGTCAAGTCGGGTTATTGAGGACAAATTGAGACCATTAGGACAAGTCGAGGAAAATGAAGCACATCAGGGCGAAGTCAAATTACGAAAATCTCAGTCGGAATTGAAATTTGAATGTTCCACAACATTTTTCAATTGTGTTACAAATTTCTTGTTTTGCCCAGCTGGACTTGTTCTGTAGTTCTGGCATTTGTCAAGTCGGGTCATTAAGGACAAATCAGGACCATTAGGACAAGACGAGACGTACTAAGCACAGCAGGGCCGAAGTCAAATTACGAATATCTCAGTCGGAATTGAAATTTGAATTGTTCCCCAACATTTTCCAATTGTGTTACAAATTTCTTGTTTTACACAGCTGGACTTGTCCTGTATTTTGGCATTCATCAAGTCGGGTCATAAAGGACAAATCAGGACCATTAGGACATGTCGAGACATACGAAGCACAGCAGGGCGAAGTCAAATTACGAAAATCTCAGTCGGAATTGAAATTTGAATGTTCCACAACATTTTTCAATTGTGTTACAAATTTCTTGTTTTACCCAGCTGGACTTGTTCTATAGTTTTGACATTTGTCAAGTCGGGTCATTAAGGACAAATCAGGACCATTAGGACAAGACGAGACGTACTAAGCACAGCAGGGCCAAAGTCAAATTACGAATATCTCAGTCGGAATTGAAATTTGAATTGTTCCCCAACATTTTCCAATTGTTTTACAAATTTCTTGATTTACCCAGCTGGACTTGTTCTATAATTTTGGCATTTGACAAGTCGGGTCATTAAGGACGAATCGGGACCATTAGGACAAGACGAGACGTACTAAGCACAGCAAGGCGAAGTCAAATTACGAAAATCTCAGTCGGAATTGAAATTTGAATAGTTCCCCAACATTTTCCAATTGTGTTACAAATTTCTTGTTTTACACAGCTGGACTTGTCCTGTATTTTGACATTTGTCAAGTCGGGTCATAAAGGACAAATCAGGACCATTAGGACATGTCGAGACATACGAAGCACAGCAGGGCGAAGTCAAATTACGAAAATCTCAGTCGGAATTGGAGTTTGAATGTTCCACAACATTTTTCAATTGTATTACGAATTTCTTGTTTTGCCCAGCTGGACTTGTTCTGTAGTTTTGGCATGTGTCAAGTCGGGTCATTAAGGACAAATCGGGACCATTAGGACAAGACGAGACGTACTAAGCACAGCAGGGCGAAGTAAAATTATGAATATCTCAGTCGGAATTGAAATTTGAAATGTTCCCCAACATTTTCCAATTGTTTTACAAATTTCTTGTTTTACCCAGCTGGACTTGCTCTATAACTTTGGCATTTGTCAAGTCGGGTCATTAAGGAACATTCGGGACCATTAGGACAAGACGAGACGTACTAAGCACAGCAGGGCGAAGTCAAATTACGAATATCTCAGTCGGAATTGAAATTTGAAATGTTCCCCAACATTTTCCAATTGTGTTACAAATTTCTTGTTTTACCCAGCTGGACTTGTTCTATAGTTTTGACATTTGTCAAGTCGGGTCATTAAGGACAAATCAGGACCATTAGGACAAGACGAGACGTACTAAGCACAGCAGGGCCGAAGTCAAATTACGAATATCTCAGTCGGAATTGAAATTTGAATTGTTCCCCAACATTTTCCTATTGTGTTACAAATTTCTTGTTTTGCCCAGCTGGACTTGTTCTGTAGTTCTGGCATTTGTCAAGTCGGGTCATTAAGGACAAATCAGGACCATTAGGACAAGACGAGACGTACTAAGCACAGCAGGGCCGAAGTCAAATTACGAATATCTCAGTCGGAATTGAAATATGAATTGTTCCCCAACATTTTCCAATTGTGTTACAAATTTCTTGTTTTACACAGCTGGACTTGTCCTGTATTTTGGCATTTGTCAAGTCGGGTCATAAAGGACAAATCAGGACCATTAGGACATGTCGAGACATACGAAGCACAGCAGGGCGAAGTCAAATTACGAATATCTCAGTCGGAATTGAAATTTGAATTGTTCCCCAACATTTTCCAATTGTTTTACAAATTTCTTGTTTTACCCAGCTGGACTTGTTCTATAATTTTGGCATTTGTCGAGTCGGGTCATTAAGGACGAATCGGGACCATTAGGACAAGACGAGACGTACTAAGCACAGCAAGGCGAAGTCAAATTACGAAAATCTCAGTCGGAATTGAAATTTGAATAGTTCCCCAACATTTTCCTATTGTGTTACAAATTTCTTGTTTTACACAGCTGGACTTGTCCTGTATTTTGGCATTTGTCAAGTCGGGTCATTAAGGACAAATCAGGACCATTAGGACAAGACGAGACGTACTAAGCACAGCAGGGCCGAAGTCAAATTACGAATATCTCAGTCGGAATTGAAATTTGAATTGTTCCCCAACATTTTCCTATTGTGTTACAAATTTCTTGTTTTGCCCAGCTGGACTTGTTCTGTAGTTCTGGCATTTGTCAAGTCGGGTCATTAAGGACAAATCAGGACCATTAGGACAAGACGAGACGTACTAAGCACAGCAGGGCCGAAGTCAAATTACGAATATCTCAGTCGGAATTAAAATTTGAATGTTCCACAACATTTTTCAATTGTGTTACGAATTTCTTGTTTTGCCCAGCTGGACTTGTTCTGTAGTTTTGGCATTTGTCAAGTCGGGTCATTAAGGACAAATCGGGACCATAAGGACAAGACGAGACGTACTAAGCACAGCAGGGCGAAGTAAAATTATGAATATCTCAGTCGGAATTGAAATTTGAAATGTTCCCCAACATTTTCCAATTGTTTTACAAATTTCTTGTTTTACCCAGCTGGACTTGTTCTATAACTTTGGCATTTGTCAAGTCGGGTCATTAAGGACAAATCGGGACCATTAGGACAAGACGAGACGTACTAAGCACAGCAGGGCGAAGTCAAATTACGAATATCTCAGTCGGAATTGAAATTTGAAATGTTCCCCAACATTTTCCAATTGTGTTACAAATTTCTTGTTTTACCCAGCTGGACTTGTTCTATAGTTTTGACATTTGTCAAGTCGGGTCATCAAGGACAAATCGGGACCATTAGGACAAGACGAGACGTACTAAGCACAGCAGGGCGAAGTCAAATTACGAAAATCTCAGTCGGAATTGAAATTTGAATTGTTCCCCAACATTTTCCTATTGTGTTACAAATTTCTTGTTTTACCAAGCTGGACTTGTTATGTAGTTTTGGCTTTTGTCAAGTCGGGTTATTGAGGACAAATTGAGACCATTAGGACAAGTCGAAGAAAATGAAGCACAGCAGGGCGAAGTCAAATTACGAAAATCTTAGTCGGAATTGAAATTTGAATGTTCCACAACATCTTTCAATTGTGTTACAAATTTCTTGTTTTGCCCAGCTGGACTTGTTGTGTAGTTCTGGCATTTGTCAAGTCGGGTCATTAAGGACAAATCAGGACCATTAGGACAAGACGAGACGTACTAAGCACAGCAGGGCCGAAGTCAAATTACGAATATCTCAGTCGGAATTGAAATTTGAATTGTTCCCCAACATTTTCCAATTGTGTTACAAATTTCTTGTTTTACACAGCTGGACTTGTCCTGTATTTTGGCATTTGTCAAGTCGGGTCATAAAGGACAAATCAGGACCATTAGGACATGTCGAGACATACGAAGCACAGCAGGGCGAAGTCAAATTACGAAAATCTCAGTCGGAATTGAAATTTTAATGTTCCACAACATTTTTCAATTGTGTTACAAATTTCTTGTTTTGCCCAGCTGGACTTGTTCTGTAGTTCTGGCATTTGTCAAGTCGGGTCATTAAGGACAAATCAGGACCATTAGGACAAGACGAGACGTACTAAGCACAGCAGGGCCAAAGTCAAATTTCGAATATCTCAGTCGGAATTGAAATTTGAATTGTTCCCCAACATTTTCCAATTGTTTTACAAATTTCTTGATTTACCCAGCTGGACTTGTTCTATAATTTTGGCATTTGACAAGTCGGGTCATTAAGGACGAATCGGGACCATTAGGACAAGACGAGACGTACTAAGCACAGCAAGGCGAAGTCAAATTACGAAAATCTCAGTCGGAATTGAAATTTGAATAGTTCCCCAACATTTTCCAATTGTGTTACAAATTTCTTGTTTTACACAGCTGGACTTGTCCTGTATTTTGACATTTGTCAAGTCGGGTCATAAAGGACAAATCAGGACCATTAGGACATGTCGAGACATACGAAGCACAGCAGGGCGAAGTCAAATTACGAAAATCTCAGTCGGAATTGGAGTTTGAATGTTCCACAACATTTTTCAATTGTGTTACGAATTTCTTGTTTTGCCCAGCTGGACTTGTTCTATAATTTTGGCATTTGTCAAGTCGGGTCATTAAGGACGAATCGGGACCATTAGGACAAGACGAGACGTACTAAGCACAGCAAGGCGAAGTCAGATTACGAAAATCTCAGTCGGAAATGAAATTTGAATAGTTCACCAACATTTTCCAATTGTGTTACAAATTTCTTGTTTTACACAGCTGGACTTGTCCTGTATTTTGGCATTTGTCAAGTCGGGTCATAAAGGACAAATCAGGACCATTAGGACATGTCGAGACATACGAAGCACAGCAGGGCGAAGTCAAATTACGAAAATCTCAGTCGGAATTGAAATTTGAATGTTCCACAACATTTTTCAATTGTGTTACAAATTTCTTGTTTTGCCCAGCTGGACTTGTTCTGTAGTTCTGGCATTTGTCAAGTCGGGTCATTAAGGACAAATCAGGACCATTAAGACAAGACGAGACGTACTAAGCACAGCAGGGCCGAAGTCAAATTACGAATATCTCAGTCGGAATTGAAATTTGAATTGTTCCCCAACATTTTCCAATTGTGTTACAAATTTCTTGTTTTACACAGCTGGACTTGTCCTGTATTTTGGCATTTGTCGAATCGGGTCATAAAGGACAAATCAGGACCATTAGGACATGTCGAGACATACGAAGCACAGCAGGGCGAAGTCAAATTACGAAAATCTCAGTCGGAATTGAAATTTTAATGTTCCACAACATTTTTCAATTGTGTTACAAATTTCTTGTTTTGCCCAGCTGGACTTGTTCTGTAGTTCTGGCATTTGTCAAGTCGGGTCATTAAGGACAAATCAGGACCATTAGGACAAGACGAGACGTACTAAGCACAGCAGGGCCGAAGTCAAATTACGAATATCTCAGTCGGAATTGAAATTTGAATTGTTCCCCAAAATTTTCCAATTGTGTTACAAATTTCTTGTTTTACACAGCTGGACTTGTCCTGTATTTTGGCATTTGTCAAGTCGGGTCATAAAGGACAAATCAGGACCATTAGGACATGTCGAGACATACGAAGCACAGCAGGGCGAAGTCAAATTACGAAAATCTCAGTCGGAATTGAAATTTTAATGTTCCACAACATTTTTCAATTGTGTTACAAGTTTCTTGTTTTGCCCAGCTGGACTTGTTCTGTAGTTCTGGCATTTCTCAAGTCGGGTCATTAAGGACAAATCAGGACCATTAGGACAAGACGAGACGTACTAAGCACAGCAGGGCCAAAGTCAAATTACGAATATCTCAGTCGGAATTGAAATTTGAATTGTTCCCCAACATTTTCCAATTGTTTTACAAATTTCTTGTTTTACCCAGCTGGACT
Source organism: Chrysolina americana (assembly GCA_958502065.1). Lineage (NCBI taxonomy): Eukaryota > Metazoa > Arthropoda > Insecta > Coleoptera > Chrysomelidae > Chrysolina > Chrysolina americana. The sequence goes on from OY293421.1 coordinate 24,826,847, forward strand.
TGTTCTATAATTTTGGCATTTGTCAAGTCGGGTCATTAAGGACGAATCGGGACCATTAGGACAAGACGAGACGTACTAAGCACAGCAAGGCGAAGTCAGATTACGAAAATCTCAGTCGGAATTGAAATTTGAATAGTTCCCCAACATTTTCCAATTGTGTTACAAATTTCTTGTTTTACACAGCTGGACTTGTCCTGTATTTTGGCATTTGTCAAGTCGGGTCATAAAGGACAAATCAGGACCATTAGGACATGTCGAGACATACGAAGCACAGCAGGGCGAAGTCAAATTACGGAAATCTCAGTCGGAATTGAAATTTGAATGTTCCACAACATTTTTTAATTGTGTTACGAATTTCTTGTTTTGCCCAGCTGGACTTGTTCTGTAGTTTTGGCATTTGTCAAGTCGGGTCATTAAGGACAAATCGGGACCATTAGGACAAGACGAGACGTACTAAGCACAGCAGGGCGAAGTAAAATTATGAATATCTCAGTCGGAATTGAAATTTGAAACGTTCCCCAACATTTTCCAATTGTTTTACAAATTTCTTGTTGTACCCAGCTGGACTTGTTCTATAACTTTGGCATTTGTCAAGTCGGGTCATTAAGGACAAATCGGGACCATTAGGACAAGACGAGACGTACTAAGCACAGCAGGGCGAAGTCAAATTACGAATATCTCAGTCGGAATTGAAATTTGAAATGTTCCCCAACATTTTCCAATTGTGTTACAAATTTCTTGTTTTACCCAGCTGGACTTGTTCTATAGTTTTGACATTTGTCAAGTCGGGTCATTAAGGACAAATCGGGACCATTAGGACAAGACGAGACGTACTAAGCACAGCAGGGCGAAGTCAAATTACGAAAATCTCAGTCGGAATTGAAATTTGAATTGTTCCCCAACATTTTCCTATTGTGTTACAAATTTCTTGTTTTACCAAGCTGGACTTGTTATGTAGTTTTGGCTTTTGTCAAGTCGGGTTATTGAGGACAAATTGAGACCATTAGGACAAGTCGAGGAAAATGAAGCACAGCAGGGCGAAGTCAAATTACGAAAATCTCAGTCGGAATTGAAATTTGAATGTTCCACAACATTTTTCAATTGTGTTACAAATTTCTTGTTTTGCCCAGCTGGACTTGTTCTGTAGTTCTGGCATTTGTCAAGTCGGGTCATTAAGGACAAATCAGGACCATTAGGACAAGACGAGACGTACTAAGCACAGCAGGGCCGAAGTCAAATTACGAATATCTCAGTCGGAATTGAAATTTGAATTGTTCCCCAACATTTTCCAATTGTGTTACAAATTTCTTGTTTTACACAGCTGGACTTGTCCTGTATTTTGGCATTTATCAAGTCGGGTCATAAAGGACAAATCAGGACCATTAGGACATGTCGAGACATACGAAGCACAGCAGGGCGAAGTCAAATTACGAAAATCTCAGTCGGAATTGAAATTTGAATGTTCCACAACATTTTTCAATTGTGTTACAAATTTCTTGTTTTACCCAGCTGGACTTGTTCTATAGTTTTGACATTTGTCAAGTCGGGTCATTAAGGACAAATCAGGACCATTAGGACAAGACGAGACGTACTAAGCACAGCAGGGCCAAAGTCAAATTACGAATATCTCAGTCGGAATTGAAATTTGAATTGTTCCCCAACATTTTCCAATTGTTTTACAAATTTCTTGATTTACCCAGCTGGACTTGTTCTATAATTTTGGCATTTGACAAGTCGGGTCATTAAGGACGAATCGGGACCATTAGGACAAGACGAGACGTACTAAGCACAGCAAGGCGAAGTCAAATTACGAAAATCTCAGTCGGAATTGAAATTTGAACAGTTCCCCAACATTTTCCAATTGTGTTACAAATTTCTTGTTTTACACAGCTGGACTTGTCCTGTATTTTGACATTTGTCAAGTCGGGTCATAAAGGACAAATCAGGACCATTAGGACATGTCGAGACATACGAAGCACAGCAGGGCGAAGTCAAATTACGAAAATCTCAGTCGGAATTGGAGTTTGAATGTTCCACAACATTTTTCAATTGTGTTACGAATTTCTTGTTTTGCCCAGCTGGACTTGTTCTGTAGTTTTGGCATGTGTCAAGTCGGGTCATTAAGGACAAATCGGGACCATTAGGACAAGACGAGACGTACTAAGCACAGCAGGGCGAAGTAAAATTATGAATATCTCAGTCGGAATTGAAATTTGAAATGTTCCCCAACATTTTCCAATTGTTTTACAATTTCTTGTTTTACCCAGCTGGACTTGCTCTATAACTTTGGCATTTGTCAAGTCGGGTCATTAAGGACCATTCGGGACCATTAGGACAAGACGAGACGTACTAAGCACAGCAGGGCGAAGTCAAATTACGAATATCTCAGTCGGAATTGAAATTTGAAATGTTCCCCAACATTTTCCAATTGTGTTACAAATTTCTTGTTTTACCCAGCTGGACTTGTTCTATAGTTTTGACATTTGTCAAGTCGGGTCATTAAGGACAAATCGGGACCATTAGGACAAGACGAAACGTACTAAGCACAGCAGGGCGAAGTCAAATTACGAAAATCTCAGTCGGAATTGAAATTTGAATTGTTCCCCAACATTTTCCAATTGTGTTACAAATTTCTTGTTTTACCAAGCTGGACTTGTTATGTAGATTTGGCTTTTGTCAAGTCGGGTTATTGAGGACAAATTGAGACCATTAGGACAAGTCGAGGAAAATGAAGCACAGCAGGGCGAAGTCAAATTACGAAAATCTCAGTCGGAATTGAAATTTGAATGTTCCACAACATTTTTCAATTGTGTTACAAATTTCTTGTTTTGCCCAGCTGGACTTGTTCTGTAGTTCTGGCATTTGTCAAGTCGGGTCATTAAGGACAAATCGGGACCATTAGGACAAGACGAAACGTACTAAGCACAGCAGGGCGAAGTCAAATTACGAAAATCTCAGCCGGAATTCAAATTTGAATTGTTCCCCAACATTTTCCTATTGTGTTACAAATTTCTTGTTTTACCAAGCTGGACTTGTTATGTAGTTTTGGCTTTTGTCAAGTCGGGTTATTGAGGACAAATTGAGACCATTAGGACAAGTCGAGGAAAATGAAGCACAGCAGGGCGAAGTCAAATTACGAAAATCTCAGTCGGAATTGAAATTTGAATGTTCCACAACATTTTTCAATTGTGTTACAAATTTCTTGTTTTGCCCAGCTGGACTTGTTCTGTAGTTCTGGCATTTGTCAAGTCAGGTCATTAAGGACAAATCAGGACCATTAGGACAAGACGAGACGTACTAAGCACAGCAGGGCCGAAGTCAAATTACGAATATCTCAGTCGGAATTGAAATTTGAATTGTTCCCCAACATTTTCCAATTGTGTTACAAATTTCTTGTTTTACACAGCTGGACTTGTCCTGTATTTTGGCATTTGTCAAGTCGGGTCATAAAGGACAAATCAGGACCATTAGGACATGTCGAGACATACGAAGCACAGCAGGGCGAAGTCAAATTACGAAAATCTCAGTCGGAATTGAAATTTGAATGTTCCACAACATTTTTCAATTGTGTTACAAATTTCTCGTTTTGCCCAGCTGGACTTGTTCTGTAGTTCTGGCATTTGTCAAGTCGGGTCATTAAGGACAAATCAGGACCATTAGTACAAGACGAGACGTACTAAGCACAGCAGGGCCGAAGTCAAATTACGAAAATCTCAGTCGGAATTGAAATAAGAATTGTTCCCCAACATTTTCCATTTGTGTTACAAATTCCTTGTTTTACACAGCTGGACTTGTCCTGTATTTTGGAATTTGTCAAGTCGGGTCATAAAGGACAAATCAGGACCATTAGGACATGTCGAGACATACGAAGCACAGCAGGGCGAAGTCAAATTACGAAAATCTCAGTCGGAATTGAAATTTGAATGTTCCACAACATTTTTCAATTGTGTTACAAATTTCTTGTTTTGCCCAGCTGGACTTGTTCTGTAGTTCTGGCATTTGTCAAGTCGGGTCATTAAGGACAAATCAGGACCATTAGGACAAGACGAGACGTACTAAGCACAGCAGGGCGAAGTCAAATTACGAATATCTCAGTCGGAATTGATATTTGAAATGTTCCCCAACATTTTCCAATTGTGTTACAAATTTCTTGTTTTACCCAGCTGGACTTGTTCTATAGTTTTGACATTTGTCAAGTCGGGTCATTAAGGACAAATCGGGACCATTAGGACAAGACGAGACGTACTAAGCACAGCAGGGCGAAGTCAAATTACGAAAATCTCAGTCGGAATTGAAATTTGAATTGTTCCCCAACATTTTCCTATTGTGTTACAAATTTCTTGTTTTACCAAGCTGGACTTGTTATGTAGTTTTGGCTTTTGTCAAGTCGGGTTATTGAGGACAAATGGAGTCCATTAGGACAAGTCGAGGAAAATGAAGCACAGCAGGGCGAAGTCAAATTACGAAAATCTCAGTCGGAATTGAAATTTGAATGTTCCACAACATTTTTCAATTGTGTTACAAATTTCTTGTTTTGCCCAGCTGGACTTGTTCTGTAGTTCTGGCATTTGTCAAGTCGGGTCATTAAGGACAAATCAGGACCATTAGGACAAGACGAGACGTACTAAGCACAGCAGGGCCGAAGTCAAATTACGAATATCTCAGTAGGAATTGAAATTTGAATTGTTCCCCAACATTTTCCAATTGTGTTACAAATTTCTTGTTTTACACAGCTGGACTTGTCCTGTATTTTGGCATTTATCAAGTCGGGTCATAAAGGACAAATCAGGACCATTAGGACATGTCGAGACATACGAAGCACAGCAGGGCGAAGTCAAATTACGAAAATCTCAGTCGGAATTGAAATTTGAATGTTCCACAACATTTTTCAATTGTGTTACAAATTTCTTGTTTTGCCCAGCTGGACTTGTTCTGTAGTTCTGGCATTTGTCAAGTCGGGTCATTAAGGACAAATCAGGACCATTAGGACAAGACGAGACGTACTAAGCACAGCAGGGCCGAAGTCAAATTACGAATATCTCAGTCGGAATTGAAATTTGAATTGTTCCCCAACATTTTCCAATTGTGTTACAAATTTCTTGTTTTACACAGCTGGACTTGTCCTGTATTTTGGCATTCATCAAGTCGCGTCATAAAGGACAAATCAGGACCATTAGGACATGTCGAGACATACGAAGCACAGCAGGGCGAAGTCAAATTACGAAAATCTCAGTCGGAATTGAAATTTTAATGTTCCACAACATTTTTCAATTGTGTTACAAATTTCTTGTTTTGCCCAGCTGGACTTGTTCTGTAGTTCTGGCATTTGTCAAGTCGGGTCATTAAGGACAAATCAGGACCATTATGACAAGACGAGACGTACTAAGCACAGCAGGGCCAAAGTCAAATTTCGAATATCTCAGTCGGAATTGAAATTTGAATTGTTCCCCAACATTTTCCAATTGTTTTACAAATTTCTTGATTTACCCAGCTGGACTTGTTCTATAATTTTGGCATTTGACAAGTCGGGTCATTAAGGACGAACCGGGACCATTAGGACAAGACGAGACGTACTAAGCACAGCAGGGCGAAGTCAAATTACGAAAATCTCAGTCGGAATTGAAATTTGAATGTTCCACAACATTTTTCAATTGTGTTACAAATTTCTTGTTTTGCCCAGCTGGACTTGTTCTGTAGTTCTGGCATTTGTCAAGTCGGGTCATTAAGGACAAATCAGGACCATTAGGACAAGACGAGACATACGAAGCACAGCAGGGCGAAGTCAAATTACGAAAATCTCAGTCGGAATTGATATTTGAATTGTTCCCCAACATTTTCCTATTGTGTTACAAATTTCTTGTTTTACCAAGCTGGACTTGTTATGTAGTTTTGGCTTTTGTCAAGTCGGGTTATTGAGGACAAATTGAGACCATTAGGACAAGTCGAGGAAAATGAAGCACAGCAGGGCGAAGTCAAATTACGAAAATCTCAGTCGGAATTGAAATTTGAATGTTCCACAACATTTTTCAATTGTGTTACAAATTTCTTGTTTTGCCCAGCTGGACTTGTTCTGTAGTTCTGGCATTTGTCAAGTCGGGTCATTAAGGACAAATCAGGACCATTAGGACAAGACGAGACGTACTAAGCACAGCAGGGCCGAAGTCAAATTACGAATATCTCAGTCGGAATTGAAATTTGAATTGTTCCCCAACATTTTCCAATTGTGTTACAAATTTCTTGTTTTACACAGCTGGACTTGTCCTGTATTTTGGCATTCATCAAGTCGCGTCATAAAGGACAAATCAGGACCATTAGGACATGTCGAGACATACGAAGCACAGCAGGGCGAAGTCAAATTACGAAAATCTCAGTCGGAATTGAAATTTGAATGTTCCACAACATTTTTCAATTGTGTTACAAATTTCTTGTTTTGCCCAGCTGGACTTGTTCTGTAGTTCTGGCATTTGTCAAGTCGGGTCATTAAGGACAAATCAGGACCATTAAGACAAGACGAGACGTACTAAGCACAGCAGGGCCGAAGTCAAATTACGAATATCTCAGTCGGAATTGAAATTTGAATTGTTCCCCAACATTTTCCAATTGTGTTACAAATTTCTTGTTTTACACAGCTGGACTTGTCCTGTATTTTGGCATTTGTCGAATCGGGTCATAAAGGACAAATCAGGACCATTAGGACATGTCGAGACATACGAAGCACAGCAGGGCGAAGTCAAATTACGAAAATCTCAGTCGGAATTGAAATTTTAATGTTCCACAACATTTTTCAATTGTGTTACAAATTTCTTGTTTTGCCCAGCTGGACTTGTTCTGTAGTTCTGGCATTTGTCAAGTCGGGTCATTAAGGACAAATCAGGACCATTAGGACAAGACGAGACGTACTAAGCACAGCAGGGCCGAAGTCAAATTACGAATATCTCAGTCGGAATTGAAATTTGAATTGTTCCCCAAAATTTTCCAATTGTGTTACAAATTTCTTGTTTTACACAGCTGGACTTGTCCTGTATTTTGGCATTTGTCAAGTCGGGTCATAAAGGACAAATCAGGACCATTAGGACATGTCGAGACATACGAAGCACAGCAGGGCGAAGTCAAATTACGAAAATCTCAGTCGGAATTGAAATTTTAATGTTCCACAACATTTTTCAATTGTGTTACAAGTTTCTTGTTTTGCCCAGCTGGACTTGTTCTGTAGTTCTGGCATTTCTCAAGTCGGGTCATTAAGGACAAATCAGGACCATTAGGACAAGACGAGACGTACTAAGCACAGCAGGGCCAAAGTCAAATTACGAATATCTCAGTCGGAATTGAAATTTGAATTGTTCCCCAACATTTTCCAATTGTTTTACAAATTTCTTGTTTTACCCAGCTGGACTTGTTCTATAATTTTGGCATTTGTCAAGTCGGGTCATTAAGGACGAATCGGGACCATTAGGACAAGACGAGACGTACTAAGCACAGCAAGGCGAAGTCAGATTACGAAAATCTCAGTCGGAATTGAAATTTGAATAGTTCCCCAACATTTTCCAATTGTGTTACAAATTTCTTGTTTTACACAGCTGGACTTGTCCTGTATTTTGGCATTTGTCAAGTCGGGTCATAAAGGACAAATCAGGACCATTAGGACATGTCGAGACATACGAAGCACAGCAGGGCGAAGTCAAATTACGGAAATCTCAGTCGGAATTGAAATTTGAATGTTCCACAACATTTTTTAATTGTGTTACGAATTTCTTGTTTTGCCCAGCTGGACTTGTTCTGTAGTTTTGGCATTTGTCAAGTCGGGTCATTAAGGACAAATCGGGACCATTAGGACAAGACGAGACGTACTAAGCACAGCAGGGCGAAGTAAAATTATGAATATCTCAGTCGGAATTGAAATTTGAAACGTTCCCCAACATTTTCCAATTGTTTTACAAATTTCTTGTTGTACCCAGCTGGACTTGTTCTATAACTTTGGCATTTGTCAAGTCGGGTCATTAAGGACAAATCGGGACCATTAGGACAAGACGAGACGTACTAAGCACAGCAGGGCGAAGTCAAATTACGAATATCTCAGTCGGAATTGAAATTTGAAATGTTCCCCAACATTTTCCAATTGTGTTACAAATTTCTTGTTTTACCCAGCTGGACTTGTTCTATAGTTTTGACATTTGTCAAGTCGGGTCATTAAGGACAAATCGGGACCATTAGGACAAGACGAGACGTACTAAGCACAGCAGGGCGAAGTCAAATTACGAAAATCTCAGTCGGAATTGAAATTTGAATTGTTCCCCAACATTTTCCTATTGTGTTACAAATTTCTTGTTTTACCAAGCTGGACTTGTTATGTAGTTTTGGCTTTTGTCAAGTCGGGTTATTGAGGACAAATTGAGACCATTAGGACAAGTCGAGGAAAATGAAGCACAGCAGGGCGAAGTCAAATTACGAAAATCTCAGTCGGAATTGAAATTTGAATGTTCCACAACATTTTTCAATTGTGTTACAAATTTCTTGTTTTGCCCAGCTGGACTTGTTCTGTAGTTCTGGCATTTGTCAAGTCGGGTCATTAAGGACAAATCAGGACCATTAGGACAAGACGAGACGTACTAAGCACAGCAGGGCCGAAGTCAAATTACGAATATCTCAGTCGGAATTGAAATTTGAATTGTTCCCCAACATTTTCCAATTGTGTTACAAATTTCTTGTTTTACACAGCTGGACTTGTCCTGTATTTTGGCATTTATCAAGTCGGGTCATAAAGGACAAATCAGGACCATTAGGACATGTCGAGACATACGAAGCACAGCAGGGCGAAGTCAAATTACGAAAATCTCAGTCGGAATTGAAATTTGAATGTTCCACAACATTTTTCAATTGTGTTACAAATTTCTTGTTTTACCCAGCTGGACTTGTTCTATAGTTTTGACATTTGTCAAGTCGGGTCATTAAGGACAAATCAGGACCATTAGGACAAGACGAGACGTACTAAGCACAGCAGGGCCAAAGTCAAATTACGAATATCTCAGTCGGAATTGAAATTTGAATTGTTCCCCAACATTTTCCAATTGTTTTACAAATTTCTTGATTTACCCAGCTGGACTTGTTCTATAATTTTGGCATTTGACAAGTCGGGTCATTAAGGACGAATCGGGACCATTAGGACAAGACGAGACGTACTAAGCACAGCAAGGCGAAGTCAAATTACGAAAATCTCAGTCGGAATTGAAATTTGAACAGTTCCCCAACATTTTCCAATTGTGTTACAAATTTCTTGTTTTACACAGCTGGACTTGTCCTGTATTTTGACATTTGTCAAGTCGGGTCATAAAGGACAAATCAGGACCATTAGGACATGTCGAGACATACGAAGCACAGCAGGGCGAAGTCAAATTACGAAAATCTCAGTCGGAATTGGAGTTTGAATGTTCCACAACATTTTTCAATTGTGTTACGAATTTCTTGTTTTGCCCAGCTGGACTTGTTCTGTAGTTTTGGCATGTGTCAAGTCGGGTCATTAAGGACAAATCGGGACCATTAGGACAAGACGAGACGTACTAAGCACAGCAGGGCGAAGTAAAATTATGAATATCTCAGTCGGAATTGAAATTTGAAATGTTCCCCAACATTTTCCAATTGTTTTACAATTTCTTGTTTTACCCAGCTGGACTTGCTCTATAACTTTGGCATTTGTCAAGTCGGGTCATTAAGGACCATTCGGGACCATTAGGACAAGACGAGACGTACTAAGCACAGCAGGGCGAAGTCAAATTACGAATATCTCAGTCGGAATTGAAATTTGAAATGTTCCCCAACATTTTCCAATTGTGTTACAAATTTCTTGTTTTACCCAGCTGGACTTGTTCTATAGTTTTGACATTTGTCAAGTCGGGTCATTAAGGACAAATCGGGACCATTAGGACAAGACGAAACGTACTAAGCACAGCAGGGCGAAGTCAAATTACGAAAATCTCAGTCGGAATTGAAATTTGAATTGTTCCCCAACATTTTCCAATTGTGTTACAAATTTCTTGTTTTACCAAGCTGGACTTGTTATGTAGATTTGGCTTTTGTCAAGTCGGGTTATTGAGGACAAATTGAGACCATTAGGACAAGTCGAGGAAAATGAAGCACAGCAGGGCGAAGTCAAATTACGAAAATCTCAGTCGGAATTGAAATTTGAATGTTCCACAACATTTTTCAATTGTGTTACAAATTTCTTGTTTTGCCCAGCTGGACTTGTTCTGTAGTTCTGGCATTTGTCAAGTCGGGTCATTAAGGACAAATCGGGACCATTAGGACAAGACGAAACGTACTAAGCACAGCAGGGCGAAGTCAAATTACGAAAATCTCAGCCGGAATTCAAATTTGAATTGTTCCCCAACATTTTCCTATTGTGTTACAAATTTCTTGTTTTACCAAGCTGGACTTGTTATGTAGTTTTGGCTTTTGTCAAGTCGGGTTATTGAGGACAAATTGAGACCATTAGGACAAGTCGAGGAAAATGAAGCACAGCAGGGCGAAGTCAAATTACGAAAATCTCAGTCGGAATTGAAATTTGAATGTTCCACAACATTTTTCAATTGTGTTACAAATTTCTTGTTTTGCCCAGCTGGACTTGTTCTGTAGTTCTGGCATTTGTCAAGTCAGGTCATTAAGGACAAATCAGGACCATTAGGACAAGACGAGACGTACTAAGCACAGCAGGGCCGAAGTCAAATTACGAATATCTCAGTCGGAATTGAAATTTGAATTGTTCCCCAACATTTTCCAATTGTGTTACAAATTTCTTGTTTTACACAGCTGGACTTGTCCTGTATTTTGGCATTTGTCAAGTCGGGTCATAAAGGACAAATCAGGACCATTAGGACATGTCGAGACATACGAAGCACAGCAGGGCGAAGTCAAATTACGAAAATCTCAGTCGGAATTGAAATTTGAATGTTCCACAACATTTTTCAATTGTGTTACAAATTTCTCGTTTTGCCCAGCTGGACTTGTTCTGTAGTTCTGGCATTTGTCAAGTCGGGTCATTAAGGACAAATCAGGACCATTAGTACAAGACGAGACGTACTAAGCACAGCAGGGCCGAAGTCAAATTACGAAAATCTCAGTCGGAATTGAAATAAGAATTGTTCCCCAACATTTTCCATTTGTGTTACAAATTCCTTGTTTTACACAGCTGGACTTGTCCTGTATTTTGGAATTTGTCAAGTCGGGTCATAAAGGACAAATCAGGACCATTAGGACATGTCGAGACATACGAAGCACAGCAGGGCGAAGTCAAATTACGAAAATCTCAGTCGGAATTGAAATTTGAATGTTCCACAACATTTTTCAATTGTGTTACAAATTTCTTGTTTTGCCCAGCTGGACTTGTTCTGTAGTTCTGGCATTTGTCAAGTCGGGTCATTAAGGACAAATCAGGACCATTAGGACAAGACGAGACGTACTAAGCACAGCAGGGCGAAGTCAAATTACGAATATCTCAGTCGGAATTGATATTTGAAATGTTCCCCAACATTTTCCAATTGTGTTACAAATTTCTTGTTTTACCCAGCTGGACTTGTTCTATAGTTTTGACATTTGTCAAGTCGGGTCATTAAGGACAAATCGGGACCATTAGGACAAGACGAGACGTACTAAGCACAGCAGGGCGAAGTCAAATTACGAAAATCTCAGTCGGAATTGAAATTTGAATTGTTCCCCAACATTTTCCTATTGTGTTACAAATTTCTTGTTTTACCAAGCTGGACTTGTTATGTAGTTTTGGCTTTTGTCAAGTCGGGTTATTGAGGACAAATGGAGTCCATTAGGACAAGTCGAGGAAAATGAAGCACAGCAGGGCGAAGTCAAATTACGAAAATCTCAGTCGGAATTGAAATTTGAATGTTCCACAACATTTTTCAATTGTGTTACAAATTTCTTGTTTTGCCCAGCTGGACTTGTTCTGTAGTTCTGGCATTTGTCAAGTCGGGTCATTAAGGACAAATCAGGACCATTAGGACAAGACGAGACGTACTAAGCACAGCAGGGCCGAAGTCAAATTACGAATATCTCAGTAGGAATTGAAATTTGAATTGTTCCCCAACATTTTCCAATTGTGTTACAAATTTCTTGTTTTACACAGCTGGACTTGTCCTGTATTTTGGCATTTATCAAGTCGGGTCATAAAGGACAAATCAGGACCATTAGGACATGTCGAGACATACGAAGCACAGCAGGGCGAAGTCAAATTACGAAAATCTCAGTCGGAATTGAAATTTTAATGTTCCACAACATTTTTCAATTGTGTTACAAATTTCTTGTTTTGCCCAGCTGGACTTGTTCTGTAGTTCTGGCATTTGTCAAGTCGGGTCATTAAGGACAAATCAGGACCATTAGGACAAGACGAGACGTACTAAGCACAGCAGGGCCAAAGTCAAATTTCGAATATCTCAGTCGGAATTGAAATTTGAATTGTTCCCCAACATTTTCCAATTGTTTTACAAATTTCTTGATTTACCCAGCTGGACCTGTTCTATAATTTTGGCATTTGACAAGTCGGGTCATTAAGGACGAACCGGGACCATTAGGACAAGACGAGACGTACTAAGCACAGCAGGGCCGAAGTCAAATTACGAATATCTCAGTAGGAATTGAAATTTGAATTGTTCCCCAACATTTTCCAATTGTGTTACAAATTTCTTGTTTTACACAGCTGGACTTGTCCTGTATTTTGGCATTTATCAAGTCGGGTCATAAAGGACAAATCAGGACCATTAGGACATGTCGAGACATACGAAGCACAGCAGGGCGAAGTCAAATTACGAAAATCTCAGTCGGAATTGAAATTTTAATGTTCCACAACATTTTTCAATTGTGTTACAAATTTCTTGTTTTGCCCAGCTGGACTTGTTCTGTAGTTCTGGCATTTGTCAAGTCGGGTCATTAAGGACAAATCAGGACCATTAGGACAAGACGAGACGTACTAAGCACAGCAGGGCCAAAGTCAAATTTCGAATATCTCAGTCGGAATTGAAATTTGAATTGTTCCCCAACATTTTCCAATTGTTTTACAAATTTCTTGATTTACCCAGCTGGACCTGTTCTATAATTTTGGCATTTGACAAGTCGGGTCATTAAGGACGAACCGGGACCATTAGGACAAGACGAGACGTACTAAGCACAGCAGGGCGAAGTCAAATTACGAAAATCTCAGTCGGAATTGAAATTTGAATGTTCCACAACATTATTCAATTGTGTTACAAATTTCTTGTTTTGCCCAGCTGGACTTGTTCTGTAGTTCTGGCATTTGTCAAGTCGGGTCATTAAGGACAAATCAGGACCATTAGGACAAGACGAGACATACGAAGCACAGCAGGGCGAAGTCAAATTACGAAAATCTCAGTCGGAATTGGAGTTTGAATGTTCCACAACATTTTTCAATTGTGTTACGAATTTCTTGTTTTGCCCAGCTGGACTTGTCCTGTATTTTGACATTTGTCAAGTCGGGTCATAAAGGACAAATCAGGACCATTAGGACATGTCGAGACATACGAAGCACAGCAGGGCGAAGTCAAATTACGAAAATCTCAGTCGGAATTGGAGTTTGAATGTTCCACAACATTTTTCAATTGTGTTACGAATTTCTTGTTTTGCCCAGCTGGACTTGTTCTGTAGTTTTGGCATTTGTCAAGTCGGGTCATTAAGGACAAATCAGGACCATTAGGACAAGACGAGACGTACTAAGCACAGCAGGGCCAAAGTCAAATTTCGAATATCTCAGTCGGAATTGAAATTTGAATTGTTCCCCAACATTTTCCAATTGTTTTACAAATTTCTTGATTTACCCAGCTGGACTTGTTCTATAATTTTGGCATTTGACAAGTCGGGTCATTAAGGACGAATCGGGACCATTAGGACAAGACGAGACGTACTAAGCACAGCAGGGCGAAGTCAAATTAAGAAAATCTCAGTCGGAATTGAAATTTGAATGTTCCACAACATTTTTCAATTGTGTTACAAATTTCTTGTTTTGCCCAGCTGGACTTGTTCTGTAGTTCTGGCATTTGTCAAGTCGGGTCATTAAGGACAAATCAGGACCATTAGGACAAGACGAGACATACGAAGCACAGCAGGGCGAAGTCAAATTACGAAAATCTCAGTCGAAATTGGAGTTTGAATGTTCCACAACATTTTTCAATTGTGTTACGAATTTCTTGATTTACCCAGCTGGACTTGTCCTGTATTTTGGCATTTGTCCAGTCGGGTCATAAAGGATAAATCAGGACCATTAGGACATGTCGAGACATACGAAGCACAGCAGGGCGAAGTCAAATTACGAAAATCTCAGTCGGAATTGAAATTTGAATGTTCCACAACATTTTTCAATTGTGTTACGAATTTCTTGTTTTGCCCAGCTGGACTTGTTCTGTAGTTTTGGCATTTGTCAAGTCGGGTCATTAAGGACAAATCGGGACCATTAGGACAAGACGAGACGTACTAAGCACAGCAGGGCGAAGTAAAATTATGAATATCTCAGTCGGAATTGAAATTTGAAATGTTCCCCAACATTTTCCAATTGTTTTACAAATTTCTTGTTGTACCCAGCTGGACTTGTTCTATAACTTTGGCATTTGTCAAGTCGGGTCATTAAGGACAAATCGGGACCATTAGGACAAGACGAGACGTACTAAGCACAGCAGGGCGAAGTCAAATTACGAATATCTCAGTCGGAATTGAAATTTGAAATGTTCCCCAACATTTTCCAATTGTGGTACAAATTTCTTGTTTTACCCAGCTGGACTTGTTCTATAGTTTTGACATTTGTCAAGTCGGGTCATTAAGGACAAATCGGGACCATTAGGACAAGACGAGACGTACTAAGCACAGCAGGGCGAAGTCAAATTACGAAAATCTCAGTCGGAATTGAAATTTGAATTGTTCCCCAACATTTTCCTATTGTGTTACAAATTTCTTGTTTTACCAAGCTGGACTTGTTATGTAGTTTTGGCTTTTGTCAAGTCGGTTTATTGAGGACAAATTGAGACCATTAGGACAAGTCGAGGAAAATGAAGCACAGCAGGGCGAAGTCAAATTACGAAAATCTCAGTCGAAATTGAAATTTGAAATGTTCCCCAACATTTTCCAATTGTTTTACAAATTTCTTGTTTTACCCAGCTGGACTTGTTCTATAACTTTGGCATTTGTCAAGTCGGGTCATTAAGGACAAATCGGGACCATTAGGACAAGACGAGACGTACTAAGCACAGCAGGGCGAAGTCAAATTACGAATATCTCAGTCGGAATTGAAATTTGAAATGTTCCCCAACATTTTCCAATTGTGGTACAAATTTCTTGTTTTACCCAGCTGGACTTGTTCTATAGTTTTGACATTTGTCAAGTCGGGTCATTAAGGACAAATCGGGACCATTAGGACAAGACGAGACGTACTAAGCACAGCAGGGCCGAAGTCAAATTACGAATATCTCAGTTGGAATTTAAATTTGAAGTGTTCCCCAACATTTTCCAATTGTGTTACAAATTTCTTGTTTTAAACAGCTGGACTTGTCCTGTATTTTGGCATTTGTCAAGTCGGGTCATAAAGGACAAATCAGGACCATTAGGACATATCGAGACATACGAAGCACAGCAGGGCGAAGTCGAATTACGAAAATCTCAGTCGGAATTGAAATTTGAATGTTCCACAACATTTTTCAATTGTGTTACAAATTTCTCGTTTTGCCCAGCTGGACTTGTTCTGTAGTTCTGGCATTTGTCAAGTCGGGTCATTAAGGACAAATCAGGACCATTAGTACAAGACGAGACGTACTAAGCACAGCAGGGCCGAAGTCAAATTACGAAAAT
The DNA here is from genome assembly GCA_958502065.1 of Chrysolina americana. Classification (NCBI taxonomy): domain Eukaryota; kingdom Metazoa; phylum Arthropoda; class Insecta; order Coleoptera; family Chrysomelidae; genus Chrysolina; species Chrysolina americana. Next base: position 24,842,693 of record OY293421.1, read on the forward strand.
CTCAGTCGGAATTGAAATAAGAATTGTTCCCCAACATTTTCCATTTGTGTTACAAATTCCTTGTTTTACACAGCTGGACTTGTCCTGTATTTTGGAATTTGTCAAGTCGGGTCATAAAGGACAAATCAGGACCATTAGGACATGTCGAGACATACGAAGCACAGCAGGGCGAAGTCAAATTACGAAAATCTCAGTCGGAATTGAAATTTGAATGTTCCACAACATTTTTCAATTGTGTTACAAATTTCTTGTTTTGCCCAGCTGGACTTGTTCTGTAGTTCTGGCATTTGTCAAGTCGGGTCATTAAGGACAAATCAGGACCATTAGGACAAGACGAGACGTACTAAGCACAGCAGGGCCGAAGTCAAATTACGAATATCTCAGTCGGAATTGAAATTTGAATTGTTCCCCAACATTTTCCAATTGTGTTACAAATTTCTTGTTTTACACAGCTGGACTTGTCCTGTATTTTGGCATTTGTCAAGTCGGGTCATAAAGGACAAATCAGGACCATTAGGACATGTCGAGACATACGAAGCACAGCAGGGCGAAGTCAAATTACGAAAATCTCAGTCGGAATTGAAATTTGAATGTTCCACAACATTTTTCAATTGTGTTACAAGTTTCTTGTTTTGCCCAGCTGGACTTGTTCTGTAGTTCTGGCATTTGTCAAGTCGGGTCATTAAGGACAAATCAGGACCATTAGGACAAGACGAGTCGTACTAGGCACAGCAGGGCCAAAGTCAAATTACGAATATCTCAGTCGGAATTGAAATTTGAATTGTTCCCCAACATTTTCCAATTGTTTTACAAATTTCTTGTTTTACCCAGCTGGACTTGTTCTATAATTTTGGCATTTGTCAAGTCGGGTCATTAAGGACGAATCGGGACCATTAGGACAAGACGAGACGTACTAAGCACAGCAAGGCGAAGTCAGATTACGAAAATCTCAGTCGGAATTGAAATTTGAATAGTTCCCCAACATTTTCCAATTGTGTTACAAATTTCTTGTTTTACACAGCTGGACTTGTCCTGTATTTTGGCATTTGTCAAGTCGGGTCATAAAGGACAAATCAGGACCATTAGGACATGTCGAGACATACGAAGCACAGCAGGGCGAAGTCAAATTACGAAAATCTCAGTCGGAATTGAAATTTGAATGTTCCACAACATTTTTCAATTGTGTTACGAATTTCTTGTTTTGCCCAGCTGGACTTGTTCTGTAGTTTTGGCATTTGTCAAGTCGGGTCATTAAGGACAAATCGGGACCATTAGGACAAGACGAGACGTACTAAGCACAGCAGGGCGAAGTCAAATTACGAATATCTCAGTCGGAATTGAAATTTGAAATGTTCCCCAACATTTTCCAATTGTGTTACAAATTTCTTGTTTTACCCAGCTGGACTTGTTCTATAGTTTTGACATTTGTCAAGTCGGGTCATTAAGGACAAATCGGGACCATTAGGACAAGACGAGATGTACTAAGCACAGCAGGGCGAAGTCAAATTACGAAAATCTCAGTCGGAATTGAAATTTGAATTGTTCCCCAACATTTTCCTATTGTGTTACAAATTTCTTGTTTTACCAAGCTGGACTTGTTATGTAGTTTTGGCTTTTGTCAAGTCGGGTTATTGAGGACAAATTGAGACCATAAGGACAAGTCGAGGAAAATGAAGCACAGCAGGGCGAAGTCAAATTACGAAAATCTCAGTCGGAATTGAAATTTGAATGTTCCACAACATTTTTCAATTGTGTTACAAATTTCTTGTTTTGCCCAGCTGGACTTGTTCTGTAGTTCTGGCATTTGTCAAGTCGGGTCATTAAGGACAAATCAGGACCATTAAGACAAGACGAGACGTACTAAGCACAGCAGGGCCGAAGTCAAATTACGAATATCTCAGTCGGAATTGAAATTTGAATTGTTCCCCAACATTTTCCAATTGTGTTTTAAATTTCTTGTTTTACACAGCTGGACTTGTCCTGTATTTTGGCATTTGTCAAGTCGGGTCATAAAGGACAAATCAGGACCATTAGGACATGTCGAGACATACGAAGCACAGCAGGGCGAAGCCAAATTACGAAAATCTCAGTCGGAATTGAAATTTTAATGTTCCACAACATTTTTCAATTGTGTTACAAATTTCTTGTTTTGCCCAGCTGGACTTGTTCTGTAGTTCTGGCATTTGTCAAGTCGGGTCATTAAGGACAAATCAGGACCATTAGGACAAGACGAGACGTACTAAGCACAGCAGGGCCGAAGTCAAATTACGAATATCCCAGTCGGAATTGAAATTTGAATTGTTCCCCAACATTTTCCAATTGTGTTACAAATTTCTTGTTTTACACAGCTGGACTTGTCCTGTATTTTGGCATTTGTCAAGTCGGGTCATAAAGGACAAATCAGGACCATTAGGACATGTCGAGACATACGAAGCACAGCAGGGCGAAGTCAAATTACGAAAATCTCAGTCGGAATTGAAATTTCAATGTTCCACAACATTTTTCAATTGTGTTACAAGTTTCTTGTTTTGCCCAGCTGGACTTGTTCTGTAGTTTTGGCATTTGTCAAGTCGGGTCATTAAGGACAAATCAGGACCATTAGGACAAGACGAGACGTACTAAGCACAGCAGGGCCAAAGTCAAATTACGAATATCTCAGTCGGAATTGAAATTTGAATTGTTCCCCAACATTTTCCAATTGTTTTACAAATTTCTTGTTTTACCCAGCTGGACTTGTTCTATAATTTTGGCATTTGTCAAGTCGGGTCATTAAGGACGAATCAGGACCATTAGGACATGTCGAGACATACGAAGCACAGCAGGGCGAAGTCAAATTACGAAAATCTCAGTCGGAATTGAAATTTGAATGTTCCACAACATTTTTCAATTATGTTACGAATTTCTTGTTTTGCCCAGCTGGACTTGTTCTGTAGTTTTGGCATTTGTCAAGTCGGGTCATTAAGGACAAATCGGGACCATTAGGACAAGACGAGACGTACTAAGCACAGCAGGGCGAAGTAAAATTATGAATATCTCAGTCGGAATTGAAATTTGAAACGTTCCCCAACATTTTCCAATTGTTTTACAAATTTCTTGTTTTACCCAGCTGGACTGACTTATTCTATAACTTTGGCATTTGTCAAGTCGGGTCATTAAGGACAAATCGGGACCATTAGGACAAGACGAGACGTACTAAGCACAGCAGGGCGAAGTCAAATTACGAATATCTCAGTCGGAATTGATATTTGAAATGTTCCCCAACATTTTCCAATTGTGTTACAAATTTCTTGTTTTACCCAGCTGGACTTGTTCTATAGTTTTGACATTTGTCAAGTCGGGTCATTAAGGACAAATCGGGACCATTAGGACAAGACGAGACGTACTAAGCACAGCAGGGCGAAGTCAAAGTACGAAAATCTCAGTCGGAATTGAAATTTGAATTGTTCCCCAACATTTTCCTATTGTGTTACAAATTTCTTGTTTTACCAAGCTGGACTTGTTATGTAGTTTTGGCTTTTGTCAAGTCGGGTTATTGAGGACAAATTGAGACCATTAGGACAAGTCGAGGAAAATGAAGCACAGCAGGGCGAAGTCAAATTACGAAAATCTCAGTCGGAATTGAAATTTGAATGTTCCACAACATTTTTCAATTGTGTTACAAATTTCTTGTTTTGCCCAGCTGGACTTGTTCTGTAGTTCTGGCATTTGTCAAGTCGGGTCATTAAGGACAAATCAGGACCATTAGGACAAGACGAGACGTACTAAGCACAGCAGGGCCGAAGTCAAATTACGAATATCTCAGTCGGAATTGAAATTTGAATTGTTCCCCAACATTTTCCAATTGTGTTACAAATTTCTTGTTTTACACAGCTGGACTTGTCCTGTATTTTGGCATTCATCAAGTCGCGTCATAAAGGACAAATCAGGACCATTAGGACATGTCGAGACATACGAAGCACAGCAGGGCGAAGTCAAATTACGAAAATCTCAGTCGGAATTGAAATTTTAATGTTCCACAACATTTTTCAATTGTGTTACAAATTTCTTGTTTTGCCCAGCTGGACTTGTTCTGTAGTTCTGGCATTTGTCAAGTCGGGTCATTAAGGACAAATCAGGACCATTATGACAAGACGAGACGTACTAAGCACAGCAGGGCCAAAGTCAAATTTCGAATATCTCAGTCGGAATTGAAATTTGAATTGTTCCCCAACATTTTCCAATTGTTTTACAAATTTCTTGATTTACCCAGCTGGACTTGTTCTATAATTTTGGCATTTGACAAGTCGGGTCATTAAGGACGAACCGGGACCATTAGGACAAGACGAGACGTACTAAGCACAGCAGGGCGAAGTCAAATTACGAAAATCTCAGTCGGAATTGAAATTTGAATGTTCCACAACATTTTTCAATTGTGTTACAAATTTCTTGTTTTGCCCAGCTGGACTTGTTCTGTAGTTCTGGCATTTGTCAAGTCGGGTCATTAAGGACAAATCAGGACCATTAGGACAAGACGAGACATACGAAGCACAGCAGGGCGAAGTCAAATTACGAAAATCTCAGTCGGAATTGGAGTTTGAATGTTCCACAACATTTTTCAATTGTGTTACGAATTTCTTGTTTTGCCCAGCTGGACTTGTCCTGTATTTTGACATTTGTCAAGTCGGGTCATAAAGGACAAATCAGGACCATTAGGACATGTCGAGACATACGAAGCACAGCAGGGCGAAGTCAAATTACGAAAATCTCAGTCGGAATTGGAGTTTGAATGTTCCACAACATTTTTCAATTGTGTTACGAATTTCTTGTTTTGCCCAGCTGGACTTGTTCTGTAGTTTTGGCATTTGTCAAGTCGGGTCATTAAGGACAAATCAGGACCATTAGGACAAGACGAGACGTACTAAGCACAGCAGGGCCAAAGTCAAATTTCGAATATCTCAGTCGGAATTGAAATTTGAATTGTTCCCCAACATTTTCCAATTGTTTTACAAATTTCTTGATTTACCCAGCTGGACTTGTTCTATAATTTTGGCATTTGACAAGTCGGGTCATTAAGGACGAATCGGGACCATTAGGACAAGACGAGACGTACTAAGCACAGCAGGGCGAAGTCAAATTAAGAAAATCTCAGTCGGAATTGAAATTTGAATGTTCCACAACATTTTTCAATTGTGTTACAAATTTCTTGTTTTGCCCAGCTGGACTTGTTCTGTAGTTCTGGCATTTGTCAAGTCGGGTCATTAAGGACAAATCAGGACCATTAGGACAAGACGAGACATACGAAGCACAGCAGGGCGAAGTCAAATTACGAAAATCTCAGTCGAAATTGGAGTTTGAATGTTCCACAACATTTTTCAATTGTGTTACGAATTTCTTGATTTACCCAGCTGGACTTGTCCTGTATTTTGACATTTGTCAAGTCGGGTCATAAAGGACAAATCAGGACCATTAGGACATGTCGAGACATACGAAGCACAGCAGGGCGAAGTCAAATTACGAAAATCTCAGTCGGAATTGGAGTTTGAATGTTCCACAACATTTTTCAATTGTGTTACGAATTTCTTGTTTTGCCCAGCTGGACTTGTTCTGTAGTTTTGGCATTTGTCAAGTCGGGTCATTAAGGACAAATCGGGACCATTAGGACAAGACGAGACGTACTAAGCACAGCAGGGCGAAGTAAAATTATGAATATCTCAGTCGGAATTGAAATTTGAAATGTTCCCCAACATTTTCCAATTGTTTTACAAATTTCTTGTTTTACCCAGCTGGACTTGCTCTATAACTTTGGCATTTGTCAAGTCGGGTCATTAAGGACCATTCGGGACCATTAGGACAAGACGAGACGTACTAAGCACAGCAGGGCGAAGTCAAATTACGAATATCTCAGTCGGAATTGAAATTTGAAATGTTCCCCAACATTTTCCAATTGTGTTACAAATTTCTTGTTTTACCCAGCTGGACTTGTTCTATAGTTTTGACATTTGTCAAGTCGGGTCATTAAGGACAAATCGGGACCATTAGGACAAGACGAAACGTACTAAGCACAGCAGGGCGAAGTCAAATTACAAAAATCTCAGTCGGAATTGAAATTTGAATTGTTCCCCAACATTTTCCTATTGTGTTACAAATTTCTTGTTTTACCAAGCTGGACTTGTTATGTAGTTTTGGCTTTTGTCAAGTCGGGTTATTGAGGACAAATTGAGACCATTAGGACAAGTCGAGGAAAATGAAGCACAGCAGGGCGAAGTCAAATTACGAAAATCTCAGTCGGAATTGAAATTTGAATGTTCCACAACATTTTTCAATTGTGTTACAAATTTCTTGTTTTGCCCAGCTGGACTTGTTCTGTAGTTCTGGCATTTGTCAAGTCGGGTCATTAAGGACAAATCGGGACCATTAGGACAAGACGAAACGTACTAAGCACAGCAGGGCGAAGTCAAATTACGAAAATCTCAGTCGGAATTGAAATTTGAATTGTTCCCCAACATTTTCCTATTGTGTTACAAATTTCTTGTTTTACCAAGCTGGACTTGTTATGTAGTTTTGGCTTTTGTCAAGTCGGGTTATTGAGGACAAATTGAGACCATTAGGACAAGTCGAGGAAAATGAAGCACAGCAGGGCGAAGTCAAATTACGAAAATCTCAGTCGGAATTGGAATTTGAATGTTCCACAACATTTTTCAATTGTGTTACGAATTTCTTGTTTTGGCCAGCTGGACTTGTTCTGTAGTTTTGGCATTTGTCAAGTCGGGTCATTAAGGACAAATCGGGACCATTAGGACAAGACGAGACGTACTAAGCACAGCAGGGCGAAGTAAAATTATGAATATCTCAGTAGGAATTGAAATTTGAAATGTTCCCCAAAATTTTCCAATTGTTTTACAAATTTCTTGTTTTACCCAGCTGGACTTGTTCTATAACTTTGGCATTTGTCAAGTCGGGTCATTAAGGACCATTCGGGACCATTAGGACAAGACGAGACGTACTAAGCACAGCAGGGCGAAGTCAAATTACGAATATCTCAGTCGGAATTGAAATTTGAAATGTTCCCCAACATTTTCCAATTGTGTTACAAATTTCTTGTTTTACCCAGCTGGACTTGTTCTATAGTTTTGACATTTGTCAAGTCGGGTCATTAAGGACAAATCGGGACCATTAGGACAAGACGAGACCTACTAAGCACAGCAGGGCGAAGTCAAATTACGAAAATCTCAGTCGGAATTGAAATTTGAATTGTTCCCCATCATTTTCCTATTGTGTTACAAATTTCTTGTTTTACCAAGCTGGACTTGTTAAGTAGTTTTGGCTTTTGTCAAGTCGGGTTATTGAGGACAAATTGAGACCATTAGGACAAGTCGAGGAAAATGAAGCACAGCAGGGCGAAGTCAAATTACGAAAATCTCAGTCGGAATTGAAATTTGAATGTTCCACAACATTTTTCAATTGTGTTACAAATTTCTTGTTTTGCCCAGCTGGACTTGTTCTGTAGTTCTGGCATTTGTCAAGTCGGGTCATTAAGGACAAATCAGGACCATTAGGACAAGACGAGACGTACTAAGCACAGCAGGGCCGAAGTCAAATTACGAATATCTCAGTCGGAATTGAAATTTGAAGTGTTCCCCAACATTTTCCAATTGTGTTACAAATTTCTTGTTTTACACAGCTGGACTTGTCCTGTATTTTGGCATTTGTCAAGTCGGGTCATAAAGGACAAATCAGGACCATTAGGACATGTCGAGACATACGAAGCACAGCAGGGCGAAGTCAAATTACGAAAATCTCAGTCGGAATTGAAATTTGAATGTTCCACAACATTTTTCAATTGTGTTACAAATTTCTTGTTTTGCCCAGCTGGACTTGTTCTGTAGTTCTGGCATTTGTCAAGTCGGGTCATTAAGGACAAATCAGGACCATTAGGACAAGACGAGACGTACTAAGCACAGCAGGGCCGAAGTCAAATTACGAATATCTCAGTCGGAATTGAAATTTGAATTGTTCCCCAACATTTTCCAATTGTTTTACAAATTTCTTGTTTTACCCAGCTGGACATGTTCTATAATTTTGGCATTTGTCAAGTCGGGTCATTAAGGACGAATCGGGACCATTAGGACAAGACGAGACGTACTAAGCACAGCAGGGCCGAAGTCAAATTACGAATATCTCAGTCGGAATTGAAATTTGAATTGTTCCCCAACATTTTCCTATTGTGTTACAAATTTCTTGCTTTACACAGCTGGACTCGTCCTGTATTTTGGCATTTGTCAAGTCGGGTCATAAAGGAAAAATCAGGACTATTAGGACATGTCGAGACATACGAAGCACAGCAGGGCGAAGTCAAATTACGAAAATCTCAGTCGGAATTGAAATTTTAATGTTCCACAACATTTTTCAATTGTGTTACGAATTTCTTGTTTTGCCCAGCTGGACTTGTTCTGTAGATTTGGCATTTGTCAAGTCGGGTCATTAAGGACAAATCGGGACCATTAGGACAAGACGAGACGTACTAAGCACAGCAGGGCGAAGTAAAATTATGAATATCTCAGTCGGAATTGAAATTTGAAATGTTCCCCAACATTTTCCAATTGTTTTACAAATTTCTTGTTTTACCCAGCTGGACTTGTTCTATAGCTTTGGCATTTGTCAAGTCGGGTCATTAAGGAAAAATCGGGACCATTAGGACAAGACGAGACGTACTAAGCACAGCAGGGCGAAGTCAAATTACGAATATCTCAGTCGGAATTGAAATTTGAAATGTTCCCCAACATTTTCCAATTGTGTTACAAATTTCTTGTTTTACCCAGCTGGACTTGTTCTATAGTTTTGACATTTGTCAAGTCGGGTCATTAAGGACAAATCGGGACCATTAGGACAAGACGAGACGTACTAAGCACAGCAGGGCGAAGTCAAATTACGAAAATCTCAGTCGGAATTGAAATTTGAATTGTTCCCCAACATTTTCCTATTGTGTTACAAATTTCTTGTTTTACCAAGCTGGAATTGTTATGTAGTTTTGGCTTTTGTCAAGTCGGGTTATTGAGGACAAATTGAGACCATTAGGACAAGTCGAGGAAAATGAAGCACAGCAGGGCGAAGTCAAATTACGAAAATCTCAGTCGGAATTGAAATTTGAATGTTCCACAACATTTTTCAATTGTGTTACAAATTTCTTGTTTTGCCCAGCTGGACTTGTTCTGTAGTTCTGGCATTTGTCAAGTCGGGTCATTAAGGACAAATCAGGACCATTAGGACAAGACGAGACGTACTAAGCACAGCAGGGCCGAAGTCAAATTACGAATATCTCAGTCGTAATTTAAATTTGAAGTGTTCCCCAACATTTTCCAATTGTGTTACAAATTTCTTGTTTTACACAGCTGGACTTGTCCTGTATTTTGGAATTTGTCAAGTCGGGTCATAAAGGACAAATCAGGACCATTAGGACATGTTGAGACATACGAAGCACAGCAGGGCGAAGTCAAATTACGAAAATCTCAGTCGGAATTGAAATTTGAATGTTCCACAACATTTTTCAATTGTGTTACAAATTTCTTGTTTTGCCCAGCTGGACTTGTTCTGTAGTTCTGGCATTTGTCAAGTCGGGTCATTAAGGACAAATCAGGACCATTAGGACAAGACGAGACGTACTAAGCACAGCAGGGCCGAAGTCAAATTACGAATATCTCAGTCGGAATTGAAATTTGAATTGTTCCCCAACATTTTCCAATTGTGTTACAAATTTCTTGTTTTACACAGCTGGACTTGTCCTGTATTTTGGCATTTGTCAAGTCGGGTCATAAAGGACAAATCAGGACCATTAGGACATGTCGAGACATACGAAGCACAGCAGGGCGAAGTCAAATTACGAAAATCTCAGTCGGAATTGAAATTTTAATGTTCCACAACATTTTTCAATTGTGTTACAAGTTTCTTGTTTTGCCCAGCTGGACTTGTTCTGTAGTTCTGGCATTTGTCAAGTCGGGTCATTAAGGACAAATCAGGACCATTAGGACAAGACGAGACGTACTAAGCACAGCAGGGCCAAAGTCAAATTACGAATATCTCAGTCGGAATTGAAATTTGAATTGTTCCCCAACATTTTCCAATTGTTTTACAAATTTCTTGTTTTACCCAGATGGACTTGTCCTGTATTTTGGCATTTGTCAAGTCGGGTCATAAAGGACAAATCAGGACCATGAGGACATGTCGAGACATACGAAGCACAGCAGGGCGAAGTCAAATTACGAAATTCTCAGTCGGAATTGAAATTTGAATGTTCCACAACATTTTTCAATTGTGTTACGAATTTCTTGTTTTGCCCAGCTGGACTTGTTCTGTAGTTTTGGCATTTGTCAAGTCGGGTCATTAAGGACAAATCGGGACCATTAGGACAAGACGAGACGTACTAAGCACAGCAGGGCGAAGTAAAATTATGAATATCTCAGTCGGAATTGAAATTTGAAATGTTCCCCAACATTTTCCAATTGTTTTACAAATTTCTTGTTTTACCCAGCTGGACTTGTTCTATAACTTTGGCATTTGTCAAGTCGGGTCATTAAGGACAAATCGGGACCATTAGGACAAGACGAGACGTACTAAGCACAGCAAGGCGAAGTCAAATTACGAAAATCTCAGTCGGAATTGAAATTTGAATAGTTCCCCAACATTTTCCAATTGTGTTACAAATTTCTTGTTTTACACAGCTGGACTTGTCCTGTATTTTGGCATTTGTCAAGTCGGGTCATAAAGGACAAATCAGGACCATTAGGACATGTCGAGACATACGAAGCACAGCAGGGCGAAGTCAAATTACGAAAATCTCAGTCGGAATTGAAATTTGAATGTTCCACAACATTTTTCAATTGTGTTACGAATTTCTTGTTTTGCCCAGCTGGACTTGTTCTGTAGTTTTGGCATTTGTCAAGTCGGGTCATTAAGGACAAATCGGGACCATTAGGACAAGACGAGACGTACTAAGCACAGCAGGGCGAAGTAAAATTATGAATATCTCAGTCGGAATTGAAATTTGAAATGTTCCCCAACATTTTCCAATTGTTTTACAAATTTCTTGTTTTACCCAGCTGGACTTGTTCTATAACTTTGGCATTTGTCAAGTCGGGTCATTTAGGACAAATCGGGACCATTAGGACAAGACGAGACGTACTAAGCACAGCAGGGCGAAGTCAAATTACGAATATCTCAGTCGGAATTGAAATTTGAAATGTTCCCCAACATTTTCCAATTGTGTTACAAATTTCTTGTTTTACCCAGCTGGACTTGTTCTATAGTTTTGACATTTGTCAAGTCGGGTCATTAAGGACAAATCGGGACCATTAGGACAAGACGAGACGTACTAAGCACAGCAAGGCGAAGTCAAATTACGAAAATCTCAGTCGGAATTGAAATTTGAATAGTTCCCCAACATTTTCCAATTGTGTTACAAATTTCTTGTTTTACACAGCTGGACTTGTCCTGTATTTTGGCATTTGTCAAGTCGGGTCATAAAGGACAAATCAGGACCATTAGGACATGTCGAGACATACGAAGCACAGCAGGGCGAAGTCAAATTACGAAAATCTCAGTCGGAATTGAAATTTGAATGTTCCACAACATTTTTCAATTGTGTTACGAATTTCTTGTTTTGCCCAGCTGGACTTGTTCTGTAGTTTTGGCATTTGTCAAGTCGGGTCATTAAGGACAAATCGGGACCATTAGGACAAGACGAGACGTACTAAGCACAGCAGGGCGAAGTAAAATTATGAATATCTCAGTCGGAATTGAAATTTGAAATGTTCCCCAACATTTTCCAATTGTTTTACAAATTTCTTGTTTTACCCAGCTGGACTTGTTCTATAACTTTGGCATTTGTCAAGTCGGGTCATTAAGGACAAATCGGGACCATTAGGACAAGACGAGACGTACTAAGCACAGCAGGGCGAAGTCAAATTACGAATATCTCAGTCGGAATTGAAATTTGAAATGTTCCCCAACATTTTCCAATTGTGTTACAAATTTCTTGTTTTACCCAGCTGGACTTGTTCTATAGTTTTGACATTTGTCAAGTCGGGTCATTAAGGACAAATCGGGACCATTAGGACAAGACGAGACGTACTAAGCACAGCAAGGCGAAGTCAAATTACGAAAATCTCAGTCGGAATTGAAATTTGAATAGTTCCCCAACATTTTCCAATGGTGTTACAAATTTCTTGTTTTACACAGCTGGACTTGTCCTGTATTTTGGCATTTGTCAAGTCGGGTCATAAAGGACAAATAAGGACCATTAGGACATGTCGAGACATACGAAGCACAGCAGGGCGAAGTCAAATTACGAAAATCTCAGTCGGAATTGAAATTTGAATGTTCCACAACATTTTCCAATTGTGTTACAAATTTCTTGTTTTACCCAGCTGGACTTGTTCTATAGTTTTGACATTTGTCAAGTCGGGTCATTGAGGACAAATCGGGACCATTAGGACAAGACGAGACGTACTAAGCACAGCAGGGCGAAGTCAAATTACGAAAATCTCCGTCGGAATTGAAATTTGAATTGTTCCCCAACATTTTCCTATTGTGTTACAAATTTCTTGTTTTACCAAGCTGGACTTGTTATGTAGTTTTGGCTTTTGTCAAGTCGGGTTATTGAGGACAAATTGAGACCATTAGGACAAGTCGAGGAAAATGAAGCACAGCAGGGCGAAGTCAAATTACGAAAATCTCAGTCGGAATTGAAATTTGAATGTTCCACAACATTTTTGAATTGTGTTACAAATTTCTTGTTTTGCCCAGCTGGACTTGTTCTGTAGTTCTGGCATTTGTCAAGTCGGGTCATTAAGGACAAATCAGGACCATTAGGATAAGACGAGACGTACTAAGCACAGCAGGGCCAAAGTCAAATTACGAATATCTCAGTCGGAATTGAAATTTGAATTGTTCCCCAACATTTTCCAATTGTTTTACAAATTTCTTGTTTTACCCAGCTGGACTTGTTCTATAATTTTGGCATTTGACAAGTCGGGTCATTAAGGACGAATCGGGACCATTAGGACAAGACGAGACGTACCAAGCACAGCAAGGCGAAGTCAAATTACGAAAATCTCAGTCGGAATTGAAATTTGAATAGTTCCCCAACATTTTCCAATTGTGTTACAAATTTCTTGTTTTACACAGCTGGACTTGTCCTGTATTTTGGCATTTGTCAAGTCGGGTCATAAAGGACAAATCAGGACCATTAGGACATGTCGAGACATACGAAGCACAGCAGGGCGAAGTCAAATTACGAAAATCTCAGTCGGAATTGGAATTTGAATGTCCCACAACATTTTTCAATTGTGTTACGAATTTCTTGTTTTGCCCAGCTGGACTTGTTCTGTAGTTTTGGCATTTGTCAAGTCGGGTCATTAAGGACAAATCGGGACCATTAGGACAAGACGAGACGTACTAAGCACAGCAGGGCGAAGTAAAATTATGAATATCTCAGTAGGAATTGAAATTTGAAATGTTCCCCAACATTTTCCAATTGTTTTACAAATTTCTTGTTTTACCCAGCTGGACTTGTTCTATAACTTTGGCATTTGTCAAGTCGGGTCATTAAGGACCATTCGGGACCATTAGGACAAGACGAGACGTACTAAGCACAGCAGGGCGTAGTCAAATTACGAATATCTCAGTCGGAATTGAAATTTGAAATGTTCCCCAACATTTTCCAATTGTGTTACAAATTTCTTGTTTTACCCAGCTGGACTTGTTCTATAGTTTTGACATTTGTCAAGTCGGGTCATTAAGGACAAATCGGGACCATTAGGACAAGACGAGACGTACTAAGCACAGCAGGGCGAAGTCAAATTACGAAAATCTCAGTCGGAATTGAAATTTGAATTGTTCCCCAACATTTTCCTATTGTGTTACAAATTTCTTGTTTTACCAAGCTGGACTTGTTATGTAGTTTTGGCTTTTGTCAAGTCGGGTTATTGAGGACAAATTGAGACCATTAGGACAAGTCGAGGAAAATGAAGCACAGCAGGGCGAAGTCAAATTACGAAAATCTCAGTCGGAATTGAAATTTGAATGTTCCACAACATTTTTCAATTGTGTTACAAATTTCTTGTTTTGCCCAGCTGGACTTGTTCTGTAGTTCTGGCATTTGTCAAGTCGGGTCATTAAGGACAAATCAGGACCATTAGGACAAGACGAGACGTACTAAGCACAGCAGGGCCGAAGTCAAATTACGAATATCTCAGTCGGAATTGAAATTTGAAGTGTTCCCCAACATTTTCCAATTGTGTTACAAATTTCTTGTTTTACACAGCTGGACTTGTCCTGTATTTTGGCATTTGTCAAGTCGGGTCATAAAGGACAAATCAGGACCATTAGGACATGTCGAGACATACGAAGCACAGCAGGGCGAAGTCAAATTACGAAAATCTCAGTCGGAATTGAAATTTGAATGTTCCACAACATTTTCCAATTGTGTTACAAATTTCTTGTTTTACCCAGCTGGACTTGTTCTATAGTTTTGACATTTGTCAAGTCGGGTCATTAAGGACAAATCGGGACCATTAGGACAAGACGAGACGTACTAAGCACAGCAGGGCGAAGTCAAATTACGAATATATCCGTCGGAATTGAAATTTGAAATGTTCCCCAACATTTTCCAATTGTGTTACAAATTTCTTGTTTTACCCAGCTGGACTTGTTCTATAGTTTTGACATTTGTCAAGTCGGGTCATTAAGGACAAATCGGGACCATTAGGACAAGACGAGACGTACTAAGCACAGCAGGGCGAAGTCAAATTACGAAAATCTCAGTCGGAATTGAAATTTGAATTGTTCCCCAACATTTTCCTATTGTGTTACAAATTTCTTGTTTTACCAAGCTGGACTTGTTATGCAGTTTTGGCTTTTGTCAAGTCGGGTTATTGAGGACAAATTGAGACCATTAGGACAAGTCGAGGAAAATGAAGCACAGCAGGGCGAAGTCAAATTACGAAAATCTCAGTCGGAATTGAAATTTGAATGTTCCACAACATCTTTCAATTGTGTTACAAATTTCTTGTTTTGCCCAGCTGGACTTGTTCTGTAGTTTTGGCATTTGTCAAGTCGGGTCATTAAGGACAAATCGGGACCATTAGGACAAGACGAGACGTACTAAGCACAGCAAGGCGAAGTTAAATTACGAAAATCTCAGTCGGAATTGAAATTTGAATAGTTCCCCAACATTTTCCAATTGTGTTACAAATTTCTTGTTTTACCAAGCTGGACTTGTTATGTAGTTTTGGCTTTTGTCAAGTCGGGTTATTGAGGACAAATTGAGATCATTAGGACAAGTCGAGGAAAATGAAGCACAGCAGGGCGAAGTCAAATTACGAAAATCTCAGTCGGAATTGAAATTTGAATGTTCCACAACATTTTCCAATTGTGTTACAAATTTCTTGTTTTACCCAGCTGGACTTGTTCTATAGTTTTGACATTTGTCAAGTCGGGTCATTAAGGACAAATCGGGACCATTAGGACAAGACGAAACGTACTAAGCACAGCAGGGCGAAGTCAAATTACGAAAATCTCAGTCGGAATTGAAATTTGAATTGTTCCCCAACATTTTCCTATTGTGTTACAAATTTCTTGTTTTACCAAGCTGGACTTGTTATGTAGTTTTGGCTTTTGTCAAGTCGGGTTATTGAGGACAAATTGAGATCATTAGGACAAGTCGAGGAAAATGAAGCACAGCAGGGCGAAGTCAAATTACGAAAATCTCAGTCGGAATTGAAATTTGAATGTTCCACAACATTTTTCAATTGTGTTACAAATTTCTTGTTTTGCCCAGCTGGACTTGTTCTGTAGTTCTGGCATTTGTCAAGTCGGGTCATTAAGGACAAATCAGGACCATTAGGACAAGACGAGACGTACTAAGCACAGCAGGGCCGAAGTCAAATTACGAATATCTCAGTCGGAATTGAAATTTGAATTGTTCCCCAACATTTTCCAATTGTGTTACAAATTTCTTGTTTTACACAGCTGGACTTGTCCTGTATTTTGGCATTTGTCAAGTCGGGTCATAAAGGACAAATCAGGACCATTAGGACATGTCGAGACATACGAAGCACAGCAGGGCGAAGTCAAATTACGGAAATCTCAGTCGGAATTGAAATTTGAATGTTCCACAACATTTTTCAATTGTGTTACAAGTTTCTTGTTTTGCCCAGCTGGACTTGTTCTGTAGTTCTGGCATTTGTCAAGTCGGGTCATTAAGGACAAATCAGGACCATTAGGACAAGACGAGTCGTACTAGGCACAGCAGGGCCAAAGTCAAATTACGAATATCTCAGTCGGAATTGAAATTTGAATTGTTCCCCAACATTTTCCAATTGTTTTACAAATTTCTTGTTTTACCCAGCTGGACTTGTTCTATAATTTTGGCATTTGTCAAGTCGGGTCATTAAGGATGAATCGGGACCATTAGGACAAGACGAGACGTACTAAGCACAGCAAGGCGAAGTCAGATTACGAAAATCTCAGTCGGAATTGAAATTTGAATAGTTCCCCAACATTTTCCAATTGTGTTACAAATTTCTTGTTTTACACAGCTGGACTTGTCCTGTATTTTGGCATTTGTCAAGTCGGGTCATAAAGGACAAATCAGGACCATTAGGACATGTCGAGACATACGAAGCACAGCAGGGCGAAGTCAAATTACGAAAATCTCAGTCGGAATTGAAATTTGAATGTTCCACAACATTTTTCAATTGTGTTACGAATTTCTTGTTTTGCCCAGCTGGACTTGTTCTGTAGTTTTGGCATTTGTCAAGTCGGGTCATTAAGGACAAATCGGGACCATTAGGACAAGACGAGACGTACTAAGCACAGCAGGGCGAAGTCAAATTACGAATATCTCAGTCGGAATTGAAATTTGAAATGTTCCCCAACATTTTCCAATTGTGTTACAAATTTCTTGTTTTACCCAGCTGGACTTGTTCTATAGTTTTGACATTTGTCAAGTCGGGTCATTAAGGACAAATCGGGACCATTAGGACAAGACGAGACGTACTAAGCACAGCAGGGCGAAGTCAAATTACGAAAATCTCAGTCGGAATTGAAATTTGAATTGTTCCCCAACATTTTCCTATTGTGTTACAAATTTCTTGTTTTACCAAGCTGGACTTGTTATGTAGTTTTGGCTTTTGTCAAGTCGGGTTATTGAGGACAAATTGAGACCATTAGGACAAGTCGAGGAAAATGAAGCACAGCAGGGCGAAGTCAAATTACGAAAATCTCAGTCGGAATTGAAATTTGAATGTTCCACAACATTTTTCAATTGTGTTACAAATTTCTTGTTTTGCCCAGCTGGACTTGTTCTGTAGTTCTGGCATTTGTCAAGTCGGGTCATTAAGGACAAATCAGGACCATTAAGACAAGACGAGACGTACTAAGCACAGCAGGGCCGAAGTCAAATTACGAATATCTCAGTCGAAATTGAAATTTGAATTGTTCCCCAACATTTTCCAATTGTGTTTCAAATTTCTTGTTTTACACAGCTGGACTTGTCCTGTATTTTGGCATTTGTCAAGTCGGGTCATAAAGGACAAATCAGGACCATTAGGACATGTCGAGACATACGAAGCACAGCAGGGCGAAGTCAAATTACGAAAATCTCAGTCGGAATTGAAATTTTAATGTTCCACAACATTTTTCAATTGTGTTACAAATTTCTTGTTTTGCCCAGCTGGACTTGTTCTGTAGTTCTGGCATTTATCAAGTCGGGTCATTAAGGACAAATCAGGACCATTAGGACAAGACGAGACGTACTAAGCACAGCAGGGCCGAAGTCAAATTACGAATATCTCAGTCGGAATTGAAATTTGAATTGTTCCCCAACATTTTCCAATTGTGTTACAAATTTCTTGTTTTACACAGCTGGACTTGTCCTGAATTTTGGCATTTGTCAAGTCGGGTCATAAAGGACAAATCAGGACCATTAGGACATGTCGAGACATACGAAGCACAGCAGGGCGAAGTCAAATTACGAAAATCTCAGTCGGACTTGAAATTTCAATGTTCCACAACATTTTTCAATTGTGTTACAAGTTTCTTGTTTTGCCCAGCTGGACTTGTTCTGTAGTTCTGGCATTTGTCAAGTCGGGTCATTAAGGACAAAACAGGACCATTAGGACAAGACGAGACGTACTAAGCACAGCAGGGCCAAAGTCAAATTACGAATATCTCAGTCGGAATTGAAATTTGAATTGTTCCCCAACATTTTCCAATTGTTTTACAAATTTCTTGTTTTACCCAGCTGGACTTGTTCTATAATTTTGGCATTTGTCAAGTCGGGTCATTAAGGACGAATCAGGACCATTAGGACATGTCGAGACATACGAAGCACAGCAGGGCGAAGTCAAATTACGAAAATCTCAGTCGGAATTGAAATTTGAATGTTCCACAACATTTTTCAATTATGTTACGAATTTCTTGTTTTGCCCAGCTGGACTTGTTCTGTAGTTTTGGCATTTGTCAAGTCGGGTCATTAAGGACAAATCGGGACCATTAGGACAAGACGAGACGTACTAAGCACAGCAGGGCGAAGTAAAATTATGAATATCTCAGTCGGAATTGAAATTTGAAACGTTCCCCAACATTTTCCAATTGTTTTACAAATTTCTTGTTTTACCCAGCTGGACTTGTTCTATAACTTTGGCATTTGTCAAGTCGGGTCATTAAGGACAAATCGGGACCATTAGGACAAGACTAGACGTACTGAGCACAGCAGGGCGAAGTCAAATTACGAATATCTCAGTCGGAATTGATATTTGAAATGTTCCACAACATTTTCCAATTGTGTTACAAATTTCTTGTTTTACCCAGCTGGACTTGTTCTATAGTTTTGACATTTGTCAAGTCGGGTTATTAAGGACAAATCGGGACCATTAGGACAAGACGAGACGTACTAAGCACAGCAGGGCGAAGTCAAATTACGAAAATCTCAGTCGGAATTGAAATTTGAATTGTTCCCCAACATTTTCCTATTGTGTTACAAATTTCTTGTTTTACCAAGCTGGACTTGTTATGTAGTTTTGGCTTTTGTCAAGTCGGGTTATTGAGGACAAATTGAGACCATTAGGACAAGTCGAGGAAAATGAAGCACAGCAGGGCGAAGTCAAATTACGAAAATCTCAGTCGGAATTGAAATTTGAATGTTCCACAACATTTTTCAATTGTGTTACAAATTTCTTGTTTTGCCCAGCTGGACTTGTTCTGTAGTTCTGGCATTTGTCAAGTCGGGTCATTAAGGACAAATCAGGACCATTAGGACAAGACGAGACGTACTAAGCACAGCAGGGCCGAAGTCAAATTACGAATATCTCAGTCGGAATTGAAATTTGAATTGTTCCCCAACATTTTCCAATTGTGTTACAAATTTCTTGTTTTACACAGCTGGACTTGTCCTGTATTTTGGCATTTATCAAGTCGGGTCATAAAGGACAAATCAGGACCATTAGGACATGTCGAGACATACGAAGCACAGCAGGGCGAAGTCAAATTACGAAAATCTCAGTCGGAATTGAAATTTTAATGTTCCACAACATTTTTCAATTGTGTTACAAATTTCTTGTTTTGCCCAGCTGGACTTGTTCTGTAGTTCTGGCATTTGTCAAGTCGGGTCATTAAGGACAAATCAGGACCATTAGGACAAGACGAGACGTACTAAGCACAGCAGGGCCAAAGTCAAATTTCGAATATCTCAGTCGGAATTGAAATTTGAATTGTTCCCCAACATTTTCCAATTGTTTTACAAATTTCTTGATTTACCCAGCTGGACTTGTTCTATAATTTTGGCATTTGACAAGTCGGGTCATTAAGGACGAACCGGGACCATTAGGACAAGACGAGACGTACTAAGCACAGCAGGGCGAAGTCAAATTACGAAAATCTCAGTCGGAATTGAAATTTGAATGTTCCAC
The DNA here is from genome assembly GCA_958502065.1 of Chrysolina americana. Taxonomy (NCBI): domain Eukaryota; kingdom Metazoa; phylum Arthropoda; class Insecta; order Coleoptera; family Chrysomelidae; genus Chrysolina; species Chrysolina americana. Next base: position 24,862,636 of record OY293421.1, read on the forward strand.
AACATTTTTCAATTGTGTTACAAATTTCTTGTTTTGCCCAGCTGGACTTGTTCTGTAGTTCTGGCATTTGTCAAGTCGGGTCATTAAGGACAAATCAGGACCATTAGGACAAGACGAGACATACGAAGCACAGCAGGGCGAAGTCAAATTACGAAAATCTCAGTCGGAATTGGAGTTTGAATGTTCCACAACATTTTTCAATTGTGTTACGAATTTCTTGTTTTGCCCAGCTGGACTTGTCCTGTATTTTGACATTTGTCAAGTCGGGTCATAAAGGACAAATCAGGACCATTGGGACATGTCGAGACATACGAAGCACAGCAGGGCGAAGTCAAATTACGAAAATCTCAGTCGGAATTGGAGTTTGAATGTTCCACAACATTTTTCAATTGTGTTACGAATTTCTTGTTTTGCCCAGCTGGACTTGTTCTGTAGTTTTGGCATTTGTCAAGTCGGGTCATTAAGGACAAATCAGGACCATTAGGACAAGACGAGACGTACTAAGCACAGCAGGGCCAAAGTCAAATTTCGAATATCTCAGTCGGAATTGAAATTTGAATTGTTCCCCAACATTTTCCAATTGTTTTACAAATTTCTTGATTTACCCAGCTGGACTTGTTCTATAATTTTGGCATTTGACAAGTCGGGTCATTAAGGACGAACCGGGACCATTAGGACAAGACGAGACGTACTAAGCACAGCAGGGCGAAGTCAAATTACGAAAATCTCAGTCGGAATTGAAATTTGAATGTTCCACAACATTTTTCAATTGTGTTACAAATTTCTTGTTTTGCCCAGCTGGACTTGTTCTGTAGTTCTGGCATTTGTCAAGTCGGGTCATTAAGGACAAATCAGGACCATTAGGACAAGACGAGACATACGAAGCACAGCAGGGCAAAGTCAAATTACGAAAATCTCAGTCGGAATTGGAGTTTGAATGTTCCACAACATTTTTCAATTGTGTTACGAATTTCTTGTTTTGCCCAGCTGGACTTGTCCTGTATTTTGACATTTGTCAAGTCGGGTCATAAAGGACAAATCAGGACCATTGGGACATGTCGAGACATACGAAGCACAGCAGGGCGAAGTCAAATTACGAAAATCTCAGTCGGAATTGGAGTTTGAATGTTCCACAACATTTTTCAATTGTGTTACGAATTTCTTGTTTTGCCCAGCTGGACTTGTTCTGTAGTTTTGGCATTTGTCAAGTCGGGTCATTAAGGACAAATCAGGACCATTAGGACAAGACGAGACGTACTAAGCACAGCAGGGCGAAGTCAAATTAAGAAAATCTCAGTCGGAATTGAAATTTGAATGTTCCACAACATTTTTCAATTGTGTTACAAATTTCTTGTTTTGCCCAGCTGGACTTGTTCTGTAGTTCTGGCATTTGTCAAGTCGGGTCATTAAGGACAAATCAGGACCATTAGGACAAGACGAGACATACGAAGCACAGCAGGGCGAAGTCAAATTACGAAAATCTCAGTCGGAATTGGAGTTTGAATGTTCCACAACATTTTTCAATTGTGTTACGAATTTCTTGATTTACCCAGCTGGACTTGTCCTGTATTTTGACATTTGTCAAGTCGGGTCATAAAGGACAAATCAGGACCATTAGGACATGTCGAGACATACGAAGCACAGCAGGGCGAAGTCAAATTACGAAAATCTCAGTCGGAATTGGAGTTTGAATGTTCCACAACATTTTTCAATTGTGTTACAAATTTCTTGTTTTGCCCAGCTGGACTTGTTCTGTAGTTCTGGCATTTGTCAAGTCGGGTCATTAAGGACAAATCAGGACCATTAGGACAAGACGAGACGTACTAAGCACAGCAGGGCCGAAGTCAAATTACGAATATCTCAGTCGGAATTGAAATTTGAATTGTTCCCCAACATTTTCCAATTGTGTTACAAATTTCTTGTTTTACACAGCTGGACTTGTCCTGTATTTTGGCATTTGTCAAGTCGGGTCATAAAGGACAAATCAGGACCATTAGGACATGTCGAGACATACGAAGCACAGCAGGGCGAAGTCAAATTACGGAAATCTCAGTCGGAATTGAAATTTGAATGTTCCACAACATTTTTCAATTGTGTTACAAGTTTCTTGTTTTGCCCAGCTGGACTTGTTCTGTAGTTCTGGCATTTGTCAAGTCGGGTCATTAAGGACAAATCAGGACCATTAGGACAAGACGAGTCGTACTAGGCACAGCAGGGCCAAAGTCAAATTACGAATATCTCAGTCGGAATTGAAATTTGAATTGTTCCCCAACATTTTCCAATTGTTTTACAAATTTCTTGTTTTACCCAGCTGGACTTGTTCTATAATTTTGGCATTTGTCAAGTCGGGTCATTAAGGATGAATCGGGACCATTAGGACAAGACGAGACGTACTAAGCACAGCAGGGCGAAGTAAAATTATGAATATTTCAGTCGGAATTGAAATTTGAAATGTTCCCCAACATTTTCCAATTGTTTTACAAATTTCTTGTTTTACCCAGCTGGACTTGTTCTATAACTTTGGCATTTGTCAAGTCGGGTCATTAAGGACAAATCGGGACCATTAGGACAAGACGAGACGTACTAAGCACAGCAGGGCGAAGTCAAATTACGAATATCTCAGTCGGAATTGAAATTTGAATGTTCCACAACATTTTTCAATTGTGTTACGAATTTCTTGTTTTGCCCAGCTGGACTTGTTCTGTAGTTTTGGCATTTGTCAAGTCGGGTCATTAAGGACAAATCGGGACCATTAGGACAAGACGAGACGTACTAAGCACAGCAGGGCGAAGTCAAATTACGAATATCTCAGTCGGAATTGAAATTTGAAATGTTCCCCAACATTTTCCAATTGTGTTACAAATTTCTTGTTTTGCCCAGCTGGACTTGTTCTGTAGTTTTGGCATTTGTCAAGTCGGGTCATTAAGGACAAATCGGGACCATTAGGACAAGACGAGACGTACTAAGCACAGCAGGGCGAAGTCAAATTACGAATATCTCAGTCGGAATTGAAATTTGAAATGTTCCCCAACATTTTCCAATTGTGTTACAAATTTCTTGTTTTACCCAGCTGGACTTGTTCTATAGTTTTGACATTTGTCAAGTCGGGTCATTAAGGACAAATCGGGACCATTAGGACAAGACGAGACGTACTAAGCACAGCAGGGCGAAGTCAAATTACGAAAATCTCAGTCGGAATTGAAATTTGAATTGTTCCCCAACATTTTCCTATTGTGTTACAAATTTCTTGTTTTACCAAGCTGGACTTGTTATGTAGTTTTGGCTTTTGTCAAGTCGGGTTATTGAGGACAAATTGAGACCATTAGGACAAGTCGAGGAAAATGAAGCACAGCAGGGCGAAGTCAAATTACGAAAATCTCAGTCGGAATTGAAATTTGAATGTTCCACAACATTTTTCAATTGTGTTACAAATTTCTTGTTTTGCCCAGCTGGACTTGTTCTGTAGTTCTGGCATTTGTCAAGTCGGGTCATTAAGGACAAATCAGGACCATTAGGACAAGACGAGACGTACTAAGCACAGCAGGGCCGAAGTCAAATTACGAATATCTCAGTCGGAATTGAAATTTGAATTGTTCCCCAACATTTTCCAATTGTGTTACAAATTTCTTGTTTTACACAGCTGGACTTGTCCTGAATTTTGGCATTTGTCAAGTCGGGTCATAAAGGACAAATCAGGACCATTAGGACATGTCGAGACATACGAAGCACAGCAGGGCGAAGTCAAATTACGAAAATCTCAGTCGGAATTGAAATTTCAATGTTCCACAACATTTTTCAATTGTGTTACAAGTTTCTTGTTTTGCCCAGCTGGACTTGTTCTGTAGTTCTGGCATTTGTCAAGTCGGGTCATTAAGGACAAAACAGGACCATTAGGACAAGACGAGACGTACTAAGCACAGCAGGGCCAAAGTCAAATTACGAATATCTCAGTCGGAATTGAAATTTGAATTGTTCCCCAACATTTTCCAATTGTTTTACAAATTTCTTGTTTTACCCAGCTGGACTTGTTCTATAATTTTGGCATTTGTCAAGTCGGGTCATTAAGGACGAATCAGGACCATTAGGACATGTCGAGACATACGAAGCACAGCAGGGCGAAGTCAAATTACGAAAATCTCAGTCGGAATTGAAATTTGAATGTTCCACAACATTTTTCAATTATGTTACGAATTTCTTGTTTTGCCCAGCTGGACTTGTTCTGTAGTTTTGGCATTTGTCAAGTCGGGTCATTAAGGACAAATCGGGACCATTAGGACAAGACGAGACGTACTAAGCACAGCAGGGCGAAGTAAAATTATGAATATCTCAGTCGGAATTGAAATTTGAAACGTTCCCCAACATTTTCCAATTGTTTTACAAATTTCTTGTTTTACCCAGCTGGACTTGTTCTATAACTTTGGCATTTGTCAAGTCGGGTCATTAAGGACAAATCGGGACCATTAGGACAAGACGAGACGTACTGAGCACAGCAGGGCGAAGTCAAATTACGAATATCTCAGTCGGAATTGATATTTGAAATGTTCCCCAACATTTTCCAATTGTGTTACAAATTTCTTGTTTTACCCAGCTGGACTTGTTCTATAGTTTTGACATTTGTCAAGTCCGGTCATTAAGGACAAATCGGGACCATTAGGACAAGACGAGACGTACTAAGCACAGCAGGGCGAAGTCAAATTACGAAAATCTCAGTCGGAATTGAAATTTGAATTGTTCCCCAACATTTTCCTATTGTGTTACAAATTTCTTGTTTTACCAAGCTGGACTTGTTATGTAGTTTTGGCTTTTGTCAAGTCGGGTTATTGAGGACAAATTGAGACCATTAGGACAAGTCGAGGAAAATGAAGCACAGCAGGGCGAAGTCAAATTACGAAAATCTCAGTCGGAATTGAAATTTGAATGTTCCACAACATTTTTCAATTGTGTTACAAATTTCTTGTTTTGCCCAGCTGGACTTGTTCTGTAGTTCTGGCATTTGTCAAGTCGGGTCATTAAGGACAAATCAGGACCATTAGGACAAGACGAGACGTACTAAGCACAGCAGGGCCGAAGTCAAATTACGAATATCTCAGTCGGAATTGAAATTTGAATTGTTCCCCAACATTTTCCAATTGTGTTACAAATTTCTTGTTTTACACAGCTGGACTTGTCCTGTATTTTGGCATTTATCAAGTCGGGTCATAAAGGACAAATCAGGACCATTAGGACATGTCGAGACATACGAAGCACAGCAGGGCGAAGTCAAATTACGAAAATCTCAGTCGGAATTGAAATTTTAATGTTCCACAACATTTTTCAATTGTGTTACAAATTTCTTGTTTTGCCCAGCTGGACTTGTTCTGTAGTTCTGGCATTTGTCAAGTCGGGTCATTAAGGACAAATCAGGACCATTAGGACAAGACGAGACGTACTAAGCACAGCAGGGCCAAAGTCAAATTTCGAATATCTCAGTCGGAATTGAAATTTGAATTGTTCCCCAACATTTTCCAATTGTTTTACAAATTTCTTGATTTACCCAGCTGGACTTGTTCTATAATTTTGGCATTTGACAAGTCGGGTCATTAAGGACGAACCGGGACCATTAGGACAAGACGAGACGTACTAAGCACAGCAGGGCGAAGTCAAATTACGAAAATCTCAGTCGGAATTGAAATTTGAATGTTCCACAACATTTTTCAATTGTGTTACAAATTTCTTGTTTTGCCCAGCTGGACTTGTTCTGTAGTTCTGGCATTTGTCAAGTCGGGTCATTAAGGACAAATCAGGACCATTAGGACAAGACGAGACATACGAAGCACAGCAGGGCGAAGTCAAATTACGAAAATCTCAGTCGGAATTGGAGTTTGAATGTTCCACAACATTTTTCAATTGTGTTACGAATTTCTTGTTTTGCCCAGCTGGACTTGTCCTGTATTTTGACATTTGTCAAGTCGGGTCATAAAGGACAAATCAGGACCATTGGGACATGTCGAGACATACGAAGCACAGCAGGGCGAAGTCAAATTACGAAAATCTCAGTCGGAATTGGAGTTTGAATGTTCCACAACATTTTTCAATTGTGTTACGAATTTCTTGTTTTGCCCAGCTGGACTTGTTCTGTAGTTTTGGCATTTGTCAAGTCGGGTCATTAAGGACAAATCAGGACCATTAGGACAAGACGAGACGTACTAAGCACAGCAGGGCCAAAGTCAAATTTCGAATATCTCAGTCGGAATTGAAATTTGAATTGTTCCCCAACATTTTCCAATTGTTTTACAAATTTCTTGATTTACCCAGCTGGACTTGTTCTATAATTTTGGCATTTGACAAGTCGGGTCATTAAGGACGAATCGGGACCATTAGGACAAGACGAGACGTACTAAGCACAGCAGGGCGAAGTCAAATTAAGAAAATCTCAGTCGGAATTGAAATTTGAATGTTCCACAACATTTTTCAATTGTGTTACAAATTTCTTGTTTTGCCCAGCTGGACTTGTTCTGTAGTTCTGGCATTTGTCAAGTCGGGTCATTAAGGACAAATCAGGACCATTAGGACAAGACGAGACATACGAAGCACAGCAGGGCGAAGTCAAATTACGAAAATCTCAGTCGGAATTGGAGTTTGAATGTTCCACAACATTTTTCAATTGTGTTACGAATTTCTTGATTTACCCAGCTGGACTTGTCCTGTATTTTGACATTTGTCAAGTCGGGTCATAAAGGACAAATCAGGACCATTAGGACATGTCGAGACATACGAAGCACAGCAGGGCGAAGTCAAATTACGAAAATCTCAGTCGGAATTGGAGTTTGAATGTTCCACAACATTTTTCAATTGTGTTACAAATTTCTTGTTTTGCCCAGCTGGACTTGTTCTGTAGTTCTGGCATTTGTCAAGTCGGGTCATTAAGGACAAATCAGGACCATTAGGACAAGACGAGACGTACTAAGCACAGCAGGGCCGAAGTCAAATTACGAATATCTCAGTCGGAATTGAAATTTGAATTGTTCCCCAACATTTTCCAATTGTGTTACAAATTTCTTGTTTTACACAGCTGGACTTGTCCTGTATTTTGGCATTTGTCAAGTCGGGTCATAAAGGACAAATCAGGACCATTAGGACATGTCGAGACATACGAAGCACAGCAGGGCGAAGTCAAATTACGGAAATCTCAGTCGGAATTGAAATTTGAATGTTCCACAACATTTTTCAATTGTGTTACAAGTTTCTTGTTTTGCCCAGCTGGACTTGTTCTGTAGTTCTGGCATTTGTCAAGTCGGGTCATTAAGGACAAATCAGGACCATTAGGACAAGACGAGTCGTACTAGGCACAGCAGGGCCAAAGTCAAATTACGAATATCTCAGTCGGAATTGAAATTTGAATTGTTCCCCAACATTTTCCAATTGTTTTACAAATTTCTTGTTTTACCCAGCTGGACTTGTTCTATAATTTTGGCATTTGTCAAGTCGGGTCATTAAGGATGAATCGGGACCATTAGGACAAGACGAGACGTACTAAGCACAGCAAGGCGAAGTCAGATTACGAAAATCTCAGTCGGAATTGAAATTTGAATAGTTCCCCAACATTTTCCAATTGTGTTACAAATTTCTTGTTTTACACAGCTGGACTTGTCCTGTATTTTGGCATTTGTCAAGTCGGGTCATAAAGGACAAATCAGGACCATTAGGACATGTCGAGACATACGAAGCACAGCAGGGCGAAGTCAAATTACGAAAATCTCAGTCGGAATTGAAATTTGAATGTTCCACAACATTTTTCAATTGTGTTACGAATTTCTTGTTTTGCCCAGCTGGACTTGTTCTGTAGTTTTGGCATTTGTCAAGTCGGGTCATTAAGGACAAATCGGGACCATTAGGACAAGACGAGACGTACTAAGCACAGCAGGGCGAAGTCAAATTACGAATATCTCAGTCGGAATTGAAATTTGAAATGTTCCCCAACATTTTCCAATTGTGTTACAAATTTCTTGTTTTACCCAGCTGGACTTGTTCTATAGTTTTGACATTTGTCAAGTCGGGTCATTAAGGACAAATCGGGACCATTAGGACAAGACGAGACGTACTAAGCACAGCAGGGCGAAGTCAAATTACGAAAATCTCAGTCGGAATTGAAATTTGAATTGTTCCCCAACATTTTCCTATTGTGTTACAAATTTCTTGTTTTACCAAGCTGGACTTGTTATGTAGTTTTGGCTTTTGTCAAGTCGGGTTATTGAGGACAAATTGAGACCATTAGGACAAGTCGAGGAAAATGAAGCACAGCAGGGCGAAGTCAAATTACGAAAATCTCAGTCGGAATTGAAATTTGAATGTTCCACAACATTTTTCAATTGTGTTACAAATTTCTTGTTTTGCCCAGCTGGACTTGTTCTGTAGTTCTGGCATTTGTCAAGTCGGGTCATTAAGGACAAATCAGGACCATTAAGACAAGACGAGACGTACTAAGCACAGCAGGGCCGAAGTCAAATTACGAATATCTCAGTCGGAATTGAAATTTGAATTGTTCCCCAACATTTTCCAATTGTGTTTCAAATTTCTTGTTTTACACAGCTGGACTTGTCCTGTATTTTGGCATTTGTCAAGTCGGGTCATAAAGGACAAATCAGGACCATTAGGACATGTCGAGACATACGAAGCACAGCAGGGCGAAGTCAAATTACGAAAATCTCAGTCGGAATTGAAATTTTAATGTTCCACAACATTTTTCAATTGTGTTACAAATTTCTTGTTTTGCCCAGCTGGACTTGTTCTGTAGTTCTGGCATTTGTCAAGTCGGGTCATTAAGGACAAATCAGGACCATTAGGACAAGACGAGACGTACTAAGCACAGCAGGGCCGAAGTCAAATTACGAATATCTCAGTCGGAATTGAAATTTGAATTGTTCCCCAACATTTTCCAATTGTGTTACAAATTTCTTGTTTTACACAGCTGGACTTGTCCTGAATTTTGGCATTTGTCAAGTCGGGTCATAAAGGACAAATCAGGACCATTAGGACATGTCGAGACATACGAAGCACAGCAGGGCGAAGTCAAATTACGAAAATCTCAGTCGGAATTGAAATTTCAATGTTCCACAACATTTTTCAATTGTGTTACAAGTTTCTTGTTTTGCCCAGCTGGACTTGTTCTGTAGTTCTGGCATTTGTCAAGTCGGGTCATTAAGGACAAAACAGGACCATTAGGACAAGACGAGACGTACTAAGCACAGCAGGGCCAAAGTCAAATTACGAATATCTCAGTCGGAATTGAAATTTGAATTGTTCCCCAACATTTTCCAATTGTTTTACAAATTTCTTGTTTTACCCAGCTGGACTTGTTCTATAATTTTGGCATTTGTCAAGTCGGGTCATTAAGGACGAATCAGGACCATTAGGACATGTCGAGACATACGAAGCACAGCAGGGCGAAGTCAAATTACGAAAATCTCAGTCGGAATTGAAATTTGAATGTTCCACAACATTTTTCAATTATGTTACGAATTTCTTGTTTTGCCCAGCTGGACTTGTTCTGTAGTTTTGGCATTTGTCAAGTCGGGTCATTAAGGACAAATCGGGACCATTAGGACAAGACGAGACGTACTAAGCACAGCAGGGCGAAGTAAAATTATGAATATCTCAGTCGGAATTGAAATTTGAAACGTTCCCCAACATTTTCCAATTGTTTTACAAATTTCTTGTTTTACCCAGCTGGACTTGTTCTATAACTTTGGCATTTGTCAAGTCGGGTCATTAAGGACAAATCGGGACCATTAGGACAAGACGAGACGTACTGAGCACAGCAGGGCGAAGTCAAATTACGAATATCTCAGTCGGAATTGATATTTGAAATGTTCCCCAACATTTTCCAATTGTGTTACAAATTTCTTGTTTTACCCAGCTGGACTTGTTCTATAGTTTTGACATTTGTCAAGTCGGGTCATTAAGGACAAATCGGGACCATTAGGACAAGACGAGACGTACTAAGCACAGCAGGGCGAAGTCAAATTACGAAAATCTCAGTCGGAATTGAAATTTGAATTGTTCCCCAACATTTTCCTATTGTGTTACAAATTTCTTGTTTTACCAAGCTGGACTTGTTATGTAGTTTTGGCTTTTGTCAAGTCGGGTTATTGAGGACAAATTGAGACCATTAGGACAAGTCGAGGAAAATGAAGCACAGCAGGGCGAAGTCAAATTACGAAAATCTCAGTCGGAATTGAAATTTGAATGTTCCACAACATTTTTCAATTGTGTTACAAATTTCTTGTTTTGCCCAGCTGGACTTGTTCTGTAGTTCTGGCATTTGTCAAGTCGGGTCATTAAGGACAAATCAGGACCATTAGGACAAGACGAGACGTACTAAGCACAGCAGGGCCGAAGTCAAATTACGAATATCTCAGTCGGAATTGAAATTTGAATTGTTCCCCAACATTTTCCAATTGTGTTACAAATTTCTTGTTTTACACAGCTGGACTTGTCCTGTATTTTGGCATTTATCAAGTCGGGTCATAAAGGACAAATCAGGACCATTAGGACATGTCGAGACATACGAAGCACAGCAGGGCGAAGTCAAATTACGAAAATCTCAGTCGGAATTGAAATTTTAATGTTCCACAACATTTTTCAATTGTGTTACAAATTTCTTGTTTTGCCCAGCTGGACTTGTTCTGTAGTTCTGGCATTTGTCAAGTCGGGTCATTAAGGACAAATCAGGACCATTAGGACAAGACGAGACGTACTAAGCACAGCAGGGCCAAAGTCAAATTTCGAATATCTCAGTCGGAATTGAAATTTGAATTGTTCCCCAACATTTTCCAATTGTTTTACAAATTTCTTGATTTACCCAGCTGGACTTGTTCTATAATTTTGGCATTTGACAAGTCGGGTCATTAAGGACGAACCGGGACCATTAGGACAAGACGAGACGTACTAAGCACAGCAGGGCGAAGTCAAATTACGAAAATCTCAGTCGGAATTGAAATTTGAATGTTCCACAACATTTTTCAATTGTGTTACAAATTTCTTGTTTTGCCCAGCTGGACTTGTTCTGTAGTTCTGGCATTTGTCAAGTCGGGTCATTAAGGACAAATCAGGACCATTAGGACAAGACGAGACATACGAAGCACAGCAGGGCGAAGTCAAATTACGAAAATCTCAGTCGGAATTGGAGTTTGAATGTTCCACAACATTTTTCAATTGTGTTACGAATTTCTTGTTTTGCCCAGCTGGACTTGTCCTGTATTTTGACATTTGTCAAGTCGGGTCATAAAGGACAAATCAGGACCATTAGGACATGTCGAGACATACGAAGCACAGCAGGGCGAAGTCAAATTACGAAAATCTCAGTCGGAATTGGAGTTTGAATGTTCCACAACATTTTTCAATTGTGTTACGAATTTCTTGTTTTGCCCAGCTGGACTTGTTCTGTAGTTTTGGCATTTGTCAAGTCGGGTCATTAAGGACAAATCAGGACCATTAGGACAAGACGAGACGTACTAAGCACAGCAGGGCCAAAGTCAAATTTCGAATATCTCAGTCGGAATTGAAATTTGAATTGTTCCCCAACATTTTCCAATTGTTTTACAAATTTCTTGATTTACCCAGCTGGACTTGTTCTATAATTTTGGCATTTGACAAGTCGGGTCATTAAGGACGAATCGGGACCATTAGGACAAGACGAGACGTACTAAGCACAGCAGGGCGAAGTCAAATTAAGAAAATCTCAGTCGGAATTGAAATTTGAATGTTCCACAACATTTTTCAATTGTGTTACAAATTTCTTGTTTTGCCCAGCTGGACTTGTTCTGTAGTTCTGGCATTTGTCAAGTCGGGTCATTAAGGACAAATCAGGACCATTAGGACAAGACGAGACATACGAAGCACAGCAGGGCGAAGTCAAATTACGAAAATCTCAGTCGGAATTGGAGTTTGAATGTTCCACAACATTTTTCAATTGTGTTACGAATTTCTTGATTTACCCAGCTGGACATGTCCTGTATTTTGACATTTGTCAAGTCGGGTCATAAAGGACAAATCAGGACCATTAGGACATGTCGAGACATACGAAGCACAGCAGGGCGAAGTCAAATTACGAAAATCTCAGTCGGAATTGGAGTTTGAATGTTCCACAACATTTTTCAATTGTGTTACGAATTTCTTGTTTTGCCCAGCTGGACTTGTTCTGTAGTTTTGGCATTTGTCAAGTCGGGTCATTAAGGACAAATCGGGACCATTAGGACAAGACGAGACGTACTAAGCACAGCAGGGCGAAGTAAAATTATGAATATCTCAGTCGGAATTGAAATTTGAAATGTTCCCCAACATTTTCCAATTGTTTTACAAATTTCTTGTTTTACCCAGCTGGACTTGCTCTATAACTTTGGCATTTGTCAAGTCGGGTCATTAAGGACCATTCGGGACCATTAGGACAAGACGAGACGTACTAAGCGCAGCAGGGCGAAGTCAAATTACGAATATCTCAGTCGGAATTGAAATTTGAAATGTTCCCCAACATTTTCCAATTGTGTTACAAATTTCTTGTTTTACCCAGCTGGACTTGTTCTATAGTTTTGACATTTGTCAAGTCGGGTCATTAAGGACAAATCGGGACCATTAGGACAAGACGAAACGTACTAAGCACAGCAGGGCGAAGTCAAATTACGAAAATCTCAGTCGGAATTGAAATTTGAATTGTTCCCCAACATTTTCCTATTGTGTTACAAATTTCTTGTTTTACCAAGCTGGACTTGTTATGTAGTTTTGGCTTTTGTCAAGTCGGGTTATTGAGGACAAATTGAGACCATTAGGACAAGTCGAGGAAAATGAAGCACAGCAGGGCGAAGTCAAATTACGAAAATCTCAGTCGGAATTGAAATTTGAATGTTCCACAACATTTTTCAATTGTGTTACAAATTTCTTGTTTTGCCCAGCTGGACTTGTTCTGTAGTTCTGGCATTTGTCAAGTCGGGTCATTAAGGACAAATCGGGACCATTAGGACAAGACGAAACGTACTAAGCACAGCAGGGCGAAGTCAAATTACGAAAATCTCAGTCGGAATTGAAATTTGAATTGTTCCCCAACATTTTCCTATTGTGTTACAAATTTCTTGTTTTACCAAGCTGGACTTGTTATGTAGTTTTGGCTTTTGTCAAGTCGGGTTATTGAGGACAAATTGAGACCATTAGGACAAGTCGAGGAAAATGAAGCACAGCAGGGCGAAGTCAAATTACGAAAATCTCAGTCGGAATTGGAATTTGAATGTTCCACAACATTTTTCAATTGTGTTACGAATTTCTTGTTTTGCCCAGCTGGACTTGTTCTGTAGTTTTGGCATTTGTCAAGTCGGGTCATTAAGGACAAATCGGGACCATTAGGACAAGACGAGATGTACTAAGCACAGCAGGGCGAAGTAAAATTATGAATATCTCAGTAGGAATTGAAATTTGAAATGTTCCCCAACATTTTCCAATTGTTTTACAAATTTCTTGTTTTACCCAGCTGGACTTGTTCTATAACTTTGGCATTTGTCAAGTCGGGTCATTAAGGACCATTCGGGACCATTAGGACAAGACGAGACGTACTAAGCACAGCAGGGCGAAGTCAAATTACGAATATCTCAGTCGGAATTGAAATTTGAAATGTTCCCCAACATTTTCCAATTGTGTTACAAATTTCTTGTTTTACCCAGCTGGACTTGTTCTATAGTTTTGACATTTGTCAAGTCGGGTCATTAAGGACAAATCGGGACCATTAGGACAAGACGAGACCTACTAAGCACAGCAGGGCGAAGTCAAATTACGAAAATCTCAGTCGGAATTGAAATTTGAATTGTTCCCCAACATTTTCCTATTGTGTTACAAATTTCTTGTTTTACCAAGCTGGACTTGTTAAGTAGTTTTGGCTTTTGTCAAGTCGGGTTATTGAGGACAAATTGAGACCATTAGGACAAGTCGAGGAAAATGAAGCACAGCAGGGCGAAGTCAAATTACGAAAATCTCAGTCGGAATTGAAATTTGAATGTTCCACAACATTTTTCAATTGTGTTACAAATATCTTGTTTTGCCCAGCTGGACTTGTTCTGTAGTTCTGGCATTTGTCAAGTCGGGTCATTAAGGACAAATCAGGACCATTAGGACAAGACGAGACGTACTAAGCACAGCAGGGCCGAAGTCAAATTACGAATATCTCAGTCGGAATTGAAATTTGAAGTGTTCCCCAACATTTTCCAATTGTGTTACAAATTTCTTGTTTTACACAGCTGGACTTGTCCTGTATTTTGGCATTTGTCAAGTCGGGTCATAAAGGACAAATCAGGACCATTAGGACATGTCGAGACATACGAAGCACAGCAGGGCGAAGTCAAATTACGAAAATCTCAGTCGGAATTGAAATTTGAATGTTCCACAACATTTTTCAATTGTGTTACAAATTTCTTGTTTTGCCCAGCTGGACTTGTTCTGTAGTTCTGGCATTTGTCAAGTCGGGTCATTAAGGACAAATCAGGACCATTAGGACAAGACGAGACGTACTAAGCACAGCAGGGCCGAAGTCAAATTACGAATATCTCAGTCGGAATTGAAATTTGAATTGTTCCCCAACATTTTCCAATTGTTTTACAAATTTCTTGTTTTACCCAGCTGGACATGTTCTATAATTTTGGCATTTGTCAAGTCGGGTCATTAAGGACGAATCGGGACCATTAGGACAAGACGAGACGTACTAAGCACAGCAGGGCCGAAGTCAAATTACGAATATCTCAGTCGGAATTGAAATTTGAATTGTTCCCCAACATTTTCCTATTGTGTTACAAATTTCTTGCTTTACACAGCTGGACTCGTCCTGTATTTTGGCATTTGTCAAGTCGGGTCATAAAGGAAAAATCAGGACTATTAGGACATGTCGAGACATACGAAGCACAGCAGGGCGAAGTCAAATTACGAAAATCTCAGTCGGAATTGAAATTTTAATGTTCCACAACATTTTTCAATTGTGTTACGAATTTCTTGTTTTGCCCAGCTGGACTTGTTCTGTAGTTTTGGCATTTGTCAAGTCGGGTCATTAAGGACAAATCGGGACCATTAGGACAAGACGAGACGTACTAAGCACAGCAGGGCGAAGTAAAATTATGAATATCTCAGTCGGAATTGAAATTTGAAATGTTCCCCAACATTTTCCAATTGTTTTACAAATTTCTTGTTTTACCCAGCTGGACTTGTTCTATAGCTTTGGCATTTGTCAAGTCGGGTCATTAAGGACAAATCGGGACCATTAGGACAAGACGAGACGTACTAAGCACAGCAGGGCGAAGTCAAATTACGAATATCTCAGTCGGAATTGAAATTTGAAATGTTCCCCAACATTTTCCAATTGTGTTACAAATTTCTTGTTTTACCCAGCTGGACTTGTTCTATAGTTTTGACATTTGTCAAGTCGGGTCATTAAGGACAAATCGGGACCATTAGGACAAGACGAGACGTACTAAGCACAGCAGGGCGAAGTCAAATTACGAAAATCTCAGTCGGAATTGAAATTTGAATTGTTCCCCAACATTTTCCTATTGTGTTACAAATTTCTTGTTTTACCAAGCTGGACTTGTTATGTAGTTTTGGCTTTTGTCAAGTCGGGTTATTGAGGACAAATTGAGACCATTAGGACAAGTCGAGGAAAATGAAGCACAGCAGGGCGAAGTCAAATTACGAAAATCTCAGTCGGAATTGAAATTTGAATGTTCCACAACATTTTTAAATTGTGTTACAAATTTCTTGTTTTGCCCAGCTGGACTTGTTCTGTAGTTCTGGCATTTGTCAAGTCGGGTCATTAAGGACAAATAAGGACCATTAGGACAAGACGAGACGTACTAAGCACAGCAGGGCCGAAGTCAAATTACGAATATCTCAGTCGGAATTTAAATTTGAAGTGTTCCCCAACATTTTCCAATTGTGTTACAAATTTCTTGTTTTACACAGCTGGACTTGTCCTGTATTTTGGCATTTGTCAAGTCGGGTCATAAATGACAAATCAGGACCATTAGGACATGTCGAGACATACGAAGCACAGCAGGGCGAAGTCAAATTACGAAAATCTCAGTCGGAATTGAAATTTGAATGTTCCACAACATTTTTCAATTGTGTTACAAATTTCTTGTTTTGCCCAGCTGGACTTGTTCTGTAGTTCTGGCATTTGTCAAGTCGGGTCATTAAGGACAAATCAGGACCATTAGGACAAGACGAGACGTACTAAGCACAGCAGGGCCGAAGTCAAATTACGAAAATCTCAGTCGGAATTGAAATAGGAATTGTTCCCCAACGTTTTCCATTTGTGTTACAAATTCCTTGTTTTACACAGCTGGACTTGTCCTGTATTTTGGAATTTGTCAAGTCGGGTCATAAAGGACAAATCAGGACCATTAGGACATGTTGAGACATACGAAGCACAGCAGGGCGAAGTCAAATTACGAAAATCTCAGTCGGAATTGAAATTTGAATGTTCCACAACATTTTTCAATTGTGTTACAAATTTCTTGTTTTGCCCAGCTGGACTTGTTCTGTAGTTCTGGCATTTGTCAAGTCGGGTCATTAAGGACAAATCAGGACCATTAGGACAAGACGAGACGTACTAAGCACAGCAGGGCCGAAGTCAAATTACGAAAATCTCAGTCGGAATTGAAATAGGAATTGTTCCCCAACGTTTTCCATTTGTGTTACAAATTCCTTGTTTTACACAGCTGGACTTGTCCTGTATTTTGGAATTTGTCAAGTCGGGTCATAAAGGACAAATCAGGACCATTAGGACATGTTGAGACATACGAAGCACAGCAGGGCGAAGTCAAATTACGAAAATCTCAGTCGGAATTGAAATTTGAATGTTCCACAACATTTTTCAATTGTGTTACAAATTTCTTGTTTTGCCCAGCTGGACTTGTTCTGTAGTTCTGGCATTTGTCAAGTCGGGTCATTAAGGACAAATCAGGACCATTAGGACAAGACGAGACGTACTAAGCACAGCAGGGCCGAAGTCAAATTACGAATATCTCAGTCGGAATTGAAATTTGAATTGTTCCCCAACATTTTCCAATTGTGTTACAAATTTCTTGTTTTACACAGCTGGACTTGTCCTGTATTTTGGCATTTGTCAAGTCGGGTCATTAAGGACAAATCAGGACCATTAGGACAAGACGAGACATACGAAGCACAGCAGGGCGAAGTCAAATTACGAAAATCTCAGTCGGAATTGGAGTTTGAATGTTCCACAACATTTTTCAATTGTGTTACGAATTTCTTGTTTTGCCCAGCTGGACTTGTCCTGTATTTTGACATTTGTCAAGTCGGGTCATAAAGGACAAATCAGGACCATTAGGACATGTCGAGACATACGAAGCACAGCAGGGCGAAGTCAAATTACGAAAATCTCAGTCGGAATTGGAGTTTGAATGTTCCACAACATTTTTCAATTGTGTTACGAATTTCTTGTTTTGCCCAGCTGGACTTGTCCTGTATTTTGACATTTGTCAAGTCGGGTCATAAAGGACAAATCAGGACCATTAGGACATGTTGAGACATACGAAGCACAGCAGGGCGAAGTCAAATTACGAAAATCTCAGTCGGAATTGAAATTTGAATGTTCCACAACATTTTTCAATTGTGTTACAAATTTCTTGTTTTGCCCAGCTGGACTTGTTCTGTAGTTCTGGCATTTGTCAAGTCGGGTCATTAAGGACAAATCAGGACCATTAGGACAAGACGAGACGTACTAAGCACAGCAGGGCGAAGTCAAATTACGAAAATCTCAGTCGGAATTGAAATTTGAATGTTCCACAACATTTTTCAATTGTGTTACAAATTTCTTGTTTTGCCCAGCTGGACTTGTTCTGTAGTTCTGGCATTTGTCAAGTCGGGTCATTAAGGACAAATCAGGACCATTAGGACAAGACGAGACATACGAAGCACAGCAGGGCGAAGTCAAATTACGAAAATCTCAGTCGGAATTGGAGTTTGAATGTTCCACAACATTTTGCAATTGTGTTACGAATTTCTTGTTTTGCCCAGCTGGACTTGTCCTGTATTTTGACATTTGTCAAGTCGGGTCATAAAGGACAAATCAGGACCATTAGGACATGTCGAGACATACGAAGCACAGCAGGGCGAAGTCAAATTACGAAAATCTCAGTCGGAATTGGAGTTTGAATGTTCCACAACATTTTTCAATTGTGTTACGAATTTCTTGTTTTGCCCAGCTGGACTTGTTCTGTAGTTTTGGCATTTGTCAAGTCGGGTCATTAAGGACAAATCAGGACCATTAGGACAAGACGAGACGTACTAAGCACAGCAGGGCCAAAGTCAAATTTCGAATATCTCAGTCGGAATTGAAATTTGAATTGTTCCCCAACATTTTCCAATTGTTTTACAAATTTCTTGATTTACCCAGCTGGACTTGTTCTATAATTTTGGCATTTGACAAGTCGGGTCATTAAGGACGAATCGGGACCATTAGGACAAGACGAGACGTACTAAGCACAGCAGGGCGAAGTCAAATTAAGAAAATCTCAGTCGGAATTGAAATTTGAATGTTCCACAACATTTTTCAATTGTGTTACAAATTTCTTGTTTTGCCCAGCTGGACTTGTTCTGTAGTTCTGGCATTTGTCAAGTCGGGTCATTAAGGACAAATCGGGACCATTAGGACAAGACGAAACGTACTAAGCACAGCAGGGCGAAGTCAAATTACGAAAATCTCAGTCGGAATTGAAATTTGAATTGTTCCCCAACATTTTCCTATTGTGTTACAAATTTCTTGTTTTACCAAGCTGGACTTGTTATGTAGTTTTGGCTTTTGTCAAGTCGGGTTATTGAGGACAAATTGAGACCATTAGGACAAGTCGAGGAAAATGAAGCACAGCAGGGCGAAGTCAAATTACGAAAATCTCAGTCGGAATTGGAATTTGAATGTTCCACAACATTTTTCAATTGTGTTACGAATTTCTTGTTTTGCCCAGCTGGACTTGTTCTGTAGTTTTGGCATTTGTCAAGTCGGGTCATTAAGGACAAATCGGGACCATTAGGACAAGACGAGACGTACTAAGCACAGCAGGGCGAAGTAAAATTATGAATATCTCAGTAGGAATTGAAATTTGAAATGTTCCCCAACATTTTCCAATTGTGTTACAAATTTCTTGTTTTACCCAGCTGGACTTGTTCTATAGTTTTGACATTTGTCAAGTCGGGTCATTAAGGACAAATCGGGACCATTAGGACAAGACGAGACCTACTAAGCACAGCAGGGCGAAGTCAAATTACGAAAATCTCAGTCGGAATTGAAATTTGAATTGTTCCCCAACATTTTCCTATTGTGTTACAAATTTCTTGTTTTACCAAGCTGGACTTGTTAAGTAGTTTTGGCTTTTGTCAAGTCGGGTTATTGAGGACAAATTGAGACCATTAGGACAAGTCGAGGAAAATGAAGCACAGCAGGGCGAAGTCAAATTACGAAAATCTCAGTCGGAATTGAAATTTTAATGTTCCACAACATTTTTCAATTGTGTTACAAATTTCTTGTTTTGCCCAGCTGGACTTGTTCTGTAGTTCTGGCATTTGTCAAGTCGGGTCATTAAGGACAAATCAGGACCATTAGGACAAGACGAGACGTACTAAGCACAGCAGGGCCGAAGTCAAATTACGAATATCTCAGTCGGAATTGAAATTTGAAGTGTTCCCCAACATTTTCCAATTGTGTTACAAATTTCTTGTTTTACACAGCTGGACTTGTCCTGTATTTTGGCATTTGTCAAGTCGGGTCATAAAGGACAAATCAGGACCATTAGGACATGTCGAGACATACGAAGCACAGCAGGGCGAAGTCAAATTACGAAAATCTCAGTCGGAATTGAAATTTGAATGTTCCACAACATTTTTCAATTGTGTTACAAATTTCTTGTTTTGCCCAGCTGGACTTGTTCTGTAGTTCTGGCATTTGTCAAGTCGGGTCATTAAGGACAAATCAGGACCATTAGGACAAGACGAGACGTACTAAGCACAGCAGGGCCGAAGTCAAATTACGAATATCTCAGTCGGAATTGAAATTTGAATTGTTCCCCAACATTTTCCAATTGTTTTACAAATTTCTTGTTTTACCCAGCTGGACATGTTCTATAATTTTGGCATTTGTCAAGTCGGGTCATTAAGGACGAATCGGGACCATTAGGACAAGACGAGACGTACTAAGCACAGCAGGGCCGAAGTCAAATTACGAATATCTCAGTCGGAATTGAAATTTGAATTGTTCCCCAACATTTTCCTATTGTGTTACAAATTTCTTGCTTTACACAGCTGGACTCGTCCTGTATTTTGGCATTTGTCAAGTCGGGTCATAAAGGAAAAATCAGGACTATTAGGACATGTCGAGACATACGAAGCACAGCAGGGCGAAGTCAAATTACGAAAATCTCAGTCGGAATTGAAATTTTAATGTTCCACAACATTTTTCAATTGTGTTACGAATTTCTTGTTTTGCCCAGCTGGACTTGTTCTGTAGTTTTGGCATTTGTCAAGTCGGGTCATTAAGGACAAATCGGGACCATTAGGACAAGACGAGACGTACTAAGCACAGCAGGGCGAAGTAAAATTATGAATATCTCAGTCGGAATTGAAATTTGAAATGTTCCCCAACATTTTCCAATTGTTTTACAAATTTCTTGTTTTACCCAGCTGGACTTGTTCTATAGCTTGGCATTTGTCAAGTCGGGTCATTAAGGACAAATCGGGACCATTAGGACAAGACGAGACGTACTAAGCACAGCAGGGCGAAGTCAAATTACGAATATCTCAGTCGGAATTGAAATTTGAAATGTTCCCCAACATTTTCCAATTGTGTTACAAATTTCTTGTTTTACCCAGCTGGACTTGTTCTATAGTTTTGACATTTGTCAAGTCGGGTCATTAAGGACAAATCGGGACCATTAGGACAAGACGAGACGTACTAAGCACAGCAGGGCGAAGTCAAATTACGAAAATCTCAGTCGGAATTGAAATTTGAATTGTTCCCCAACATTTTCCTATTGTGTTACAAATTTCTTGTTTTACCAAGCTGGACTTGTTATGTAGTTTTGGCTTTTGTCAAGTCGGGTTATTGAGGACAAATTGAGACCATTAGGACAAGTCGAGGAAAATGAAGCACAGCAGGGCGAAGTCAAATTACGAAAATCTCAGTCGGAATTGAAATTTGAATGTTCCACAACATTTTTCAATTGTGTTACAAATTTCTTGTTTTGCCCAGCTGGACTTGTTCTGTAGTTCTGGCATTTGTCAAGTCGGGTCATTAAGGACAAATCAGGACCATTAGGACAAGACGAGACGTACTAAGCACAGCAGGGCCGAAGTCAAATTACGAATATCTCAGTCGGAATTTAAATTTGAAGTGTTCCCCAACATTTTCCAATTGTGTTACAAATTTCTTGTTTTACACAGCTGGACTTGTCCTGTATTTTGGCATTTGTCAAGTCGGGTCATAAATGACAAATCAGGACCATTAGGACATGTCGAGACATACGAAGCACAGCAGGGCGAAGTCAAATTACGAAAATCTCAGTCGGAATTGAAATTTGAATGTTCCACAACATTTTTCAATTGTGTTACAAATTTCTTGTTTTGCCCAGCTGGACTTGTTCTGTAGTTCTGGCATTTGTCAAGTCGGGTCATTAAGGACAAATCAGGACCATTAGGACAAGACGAGACGTACTAAGCACAGCAGGGCCGAAGTCAAATTACGAAAATCTCAGTCGGAATTGAAATAGGAATTGTTCCCCAACGTTTTCCATTTGTGTTACAAATTCCTTGTTTTACACAGCTGGACTTGTCCTGTATTTTGGAATTTGTCAAGTCGGGTCATAAAGGACAAATCAGGACCATTAGGACATGTTGAGACATACGAAGCACAGCAGGGCGAAGTCAAATTACGAAAATCTCAGTCGGAATTGAAATTTGAATATTCCACAACATTTTTCAATTGTGTTACAAATTTCTTGTTTTGCCCAGCTGGACTTGTTCTGTAGTTCTGGCATTTGTCAAGTCGGGTCATTAAGGACAAATCAGGACCATTAGGACAAGACGAGACGTACTAAGCACAGCAGGGCCGAAGTCAAATTACGAAAATCTCAGTCGGAATTGAAATAGGAATTGTTCCCCAACGTTTTCCATTTGTGTTACAAATTCCTTGTTTTACACAGCTGGACTTGTCCTGTATTTTGGAATTTGTCAAGTCGGGTCATAAAGGACAAATCAGGACCATTAGGACATGTTGAGACATACGAAGCACAGCAGGGCGAAGTCAAATTACGAAAATCTCAGTCGGAATTGAAATTTGAATGTTCCACAACATTTTTCAATTGTGTTACAAATTTCTTGTTTTGCCCAGCTGGACTTGTTCTGTAGTTCTGGCATTTGTCAAGTCGGGTCATTAAGGACAAATCAGGACCATTAGGACAAGACGAGACGTACTAAGCACAGCAGGGCCGAAGTCAAATTACGAATATCTCAGTCGGAATTGAAATTTGAATTGTTCCCCAACATTTTCCAATTGTGTTACAAATTTCTTGTTTTACACAGCTGGACTTGTCCTGTATTTTGGCATTTGTCAAGTCGGGTCATTAAGGACAAATCAGGACCATTAGGACAAGACGAGACATACGAAGCACAGCAGGGCGAAGTCAAATTACGAAAATCTCAGTCGGAATTGGAGTTTGAATGTTCCACAACATTTTTCAATTGTGTTACGAATTTCTTGTTTTGCCCAGCTGGACTTGTCCTGTATTTTGACATTTGTCAAGTCGGGTCATAAAGGACAAATCAGGACCATTAGGACATGTCGAGACATACGAAGCACAGCAGGGCGAAGTCAAATTACGAAAATCTCAGTCGGAATTGGAGTTTGAATGTTCCACAACATTTTTCAATTGTGTTACGAATTTCTTGTTTTGCCCAGCTGGACTTGTCCTGTATTTTGACATTTGTCAAGTCGGGTCATAAAGGACAAATCAGGACCATTAGGACATGTTGAGACATACGAAGCACAGCAGGGCGAAGTCAAATTACGAAAATCTCAGTCGGAATTGAAATTTGAATGTTCCACAACATTTTTCAATTGTGTTACAAATTTCTTGTTTTGCCCAGCTGGACTTGTTCTGTAGTTCTGGCATTTGTCAAGTCGGGTCATTAAGGACAAATCAGGACCATTAGGACAAGACGAGACGTACTAAGCACAGCAGGGCGAAGTCAAATTACGAAAATCTCAGTCGGAATTGAAATTTGAATGTTCCACAACATTTTTCAATTGTGTTACAAATTTCTTGTTTTGCCCAGCTGGACTTGTTCTGTAGTTCTGGCATTTGTCAAGTCGGGTCATTAAGGACAAATCAGGACCATTAGGACAAGACGAGACATACGAAGCACAGCAGGGCGAAGTCAAATTACGAAAATCTCAGTCGGAATTGGAGTTTGAATGTTCCACAACATTTTGCAATTGTGTTACGAATTTCTTGTTTTGCCCAGCTGGACTTGTCCTGTATTTTGACATTTGTCAAGTCGGGTCATAAAGGACAAATCAGGACCATTAGGACATGTCGAGACATACGAAGCACAGCAGGGCGAAGTCAAATTACGAAAATCTCAGTCGGAATTGGAGTTTGAATGTTCCACAACATTTTTCAATTGTGTTACGAATTTCTTGTTTTGCCCAGCTGGACTTGTTCTGTAGTTTTGGCATTTGTCAAGTCGGGTCATTAAGGACAAATCAGGACCATTAGGACAAGACGAGACGTACTAAGCACAGCAGGGCCAAAGTCAAATTTCGAATATCTCAGTCGGAATTGAAATTTGAATTGTTCCCCAACATTTTCCAATTGTTTTACAAATTTCTTGATTTACCCAGCTGGACTTGTTCTATAATTTTGGCATTTGACAAGTCGGGTCATTAAGGACGAATCGGGACCATTAGGACAAGACGAGACGTACTAAGCACAGCAGGGCGAAGTCAAATTAAGAAAATCTCAGTCGGAATTGAAATTTGAATGTTCCACAACATTTTTCAATTGTGTTACAAATTTCTTGTTTTGCCCAGCTGGACTTGTTCTGTAGTTCTGGCATTTGTCAAGTCGGGTCATTAAGGACAAATCGGGACCATTAGGACAAGACGAAACGTACTAAGCACAGCAGGGCGAAGTCAAATTACGAAAATCTCAGTCGGAATTGAAATTTGAATTGTTCCCCAACATTTTCCTATTGTGTTACAAATTTCTTGTTTTACCAAGCTGGACTTGTTATGTAGTTTTGGCTTTTGTCAAGTCGGGTTATTGAGGACAAATTGAGACCATTAGGACAAGTCGAGGAAAATGAAGCACAGCAGGGCGAAGTCAAATTACGAAAATCTCAGTCGGAATTGAAATTTGAATGTTCCACAACATTTTTCAATTGTGTTACAAATTTCTTGTTTTGCCCAGCTGGACTTGTTCTGTAGTTCTGGCATTTGTCAAGTCGGGTCATTAAGGACAAATCAGGACCATTAGGACAAGACGAGACGTACTAAGCACAGCAGGGCCGAAGTCAAATTACGAAAATCTCAGTCGGAATTGAAATAGGAATTGTTCCCCAACGTTTTCCATTTGTGTTACAAATTCCTTGTTTTACACAGCTGGACTTGTCCTGTATTTTGGAATTTGTCAAGTCGGGTCATAAAGGACAAATCAGGACCATTAGGACATGTTGAGACATACGAAGCACAGCAGGGCGAAGTCAAATTACGAAAATCTCAGTCGGAATTGAAATTTGAATGTTCCACAACATTTTTCAATTGTGTTACAAATTTCTTGTTTTGCCCAGCTGGACTTGTTCTGTAGTTCTGGCATTTGTCAAGTCGGGTCATTAAGGACAAATCAGGACCATTAGGACAAGACGAGACGTACTAAGCACAGCAGGGCCGAAGTCAAATTACGAAAATCTCAGTCGGAATTGAAATAGGAATTGTTCCCCAACGTTTTCCATTTGTGTTACAAATTCCTTGTTTTACACAGCTGGACTTGTCCTGTATTTTGGAATTTGTCAAGTCGGGTCATAAAGGACAAATCAGGACCATTAGGACATGTTGAGACATACGAAGCACAGCAGGGCGAAGTCAAATTACGAAAATCTCAGTCGGAATTGAAATTTGAATGTTCCACAACATTTTTCAATTGTGTTACAAATTTCTTGTTTTGCCCAGCTGGACTTGTTCTGTAGTTCTGGCATTTGTCAAGTCGGGTCATTAAGGACAAATCAGGACCATTAGGACAAGACGAGACGTACTAAGCACAGCAGGGCCGAAGTCAAATTACGAATATCTCAGTCGGAATTGAAATTTGAATTGTTCCCCAACATTTTCCAATTGTGTTACAAATTTCTTGTTTTACACAGCTGGACTTGTCCTGTATTTTGGCATTTGTCAAGTCGGGTCATTAAGGACAAATCAGGACCATTAGGACAAGACGAGACATACGAAGCACAGCAGGGCGAAGTCAAATTACGAAAATCTCAGTCGGAATTGGAGTTTGAATGTTCCACAACATTTTTCAATTGTGTTACGAATTTCTTGTTTTGCCCAGCTGGACTTGTCCTGTATTTTGACATTTGTCAAGTCGGGTCATAAAGGACAAATCAGGACCATTAGGACATGTCGAGACATACGAAGCACAGCAGGGCGAAGTCAAATTACGAAAATCTCAGTCGGAATTGGAGTTTGAATGTTCCACAACATTTTTCAATTGTGTTACGAATTTCTTGTTTTGCCCAGCTGGACTTGTCCTGTATTTTGACATTTGTCAAGTCGGGTCATAAAGGACAAATCAGGACCATTAGGACATGTTGAGACATACGAAGCACAGCAGGGCGAAGTCAAATTACGAAAATCTCAGTCGGAATTGAAATTTGAATGTTCCACAACATTTTTCAATTGTGTTACAAATTTCTTGTTTTGCCCAGCTGGACTTGTTCTGTAGTTCTGGCATTTGTCAAGTCGGGTCATTAAGGACAAATCAGGACCATTAGGACAAGACGAGACGTACTAAGCACAGCAGGGCGAAGTCAAATTACGAAAATCTCAGTCGGAATTGAAATTTGAATGTTCCACAACATTTTTCAATTGTGTTACAAATTTCTTGTTTTGCCCAGCTGGACTTGTTCTGTAGTTCTGGCATTTGTCAAGTCGGGTCATTAAGGACAAATCAGGACCATTAGGACAAGACGAGACATACGAAGCACAGCAGGGCGAAGTCAAATTACGAAAATCTCAGTCGGAATTGGAGTTTGAATGTTCCACAACATTTTGCAATTGTGTTACGAATTTCTTGTTTTGCCCAGCTGGACTTGTCCTGTATTTTGACATTTGTCAAGTCGGGTCATAAAGGACAAATCAGGACCATTAGGACATGTCGAGACATACGAAGCACAGCAGGGCGAAGTCAAATTACGAAAATCTCAGTCGGAATTGGAGTTTGAATGTTCCACAACATTTTTCAATTGTGTTACGAATTTCTTGTTTTGCCCAGCTGGACTTGTTCTGTAGTTTTGGCATTTGTCAAGTCGGGTCATTAAGGACAAATCAGGACCATTAGGACAAGACGAGACGTACTAAGCACAGCAGGGCCAAAGTCAAATTTCGAATATCTCAGTCGGAATTGAAATTTGAATTGTTCCCCAACATTTTCCAATTGTTTTACAAATTTCTTGATTTACCCAGCTGGACTTGTTCTATAATTTTGGCATTTGACAAGTCGGGTCATTAAGGACGAATCGGGACCATTAGGACAAGACGAGACGTACTAAGCACAGCAGGGCGAAGTCAAATTAAGAAAATCTCAGTCGGAATTGAAATTTGAATGTTCCACAACATTTTTCAATTGTGTTACAAATTTCTTGTTTTGCCCAGCTGGACTTGTTCTGTAGTTCTGGCATTTGTCAAGTCGGGTCATTAAGGACAAATCGGGACCATTAGGACAAGACGAAACGTACTAAGCACAGCAGGGCGAAGTCAAATTACGAAAATCTCAGTCGGAATTGAAATTTGAATTGTTCCCCAACATTTTCCTATTGTGTTACAAATTTCTTGTTTTACCAAGCTGGACTTGTTATGTAGTTTTGGCTTTTGTCAAGTCGGGTTATTGAGGACAAATTGAGACCATTAGGACAAGTCGAGGAAAATGAAGCACAGCAGGGCGAAGTCAAATTACGAAAATCTCAGTCGGAATTGGAATTTGAATGTTCCACAACATTTTTCAATTGTGTTACGAATTTCTTGTTTTGCCCAGCTGGACTTGTTCTGTAGTTTTGGCATTTGTCAAGTCGGGTCATTAAGGACAAATCGGGACCATTAGGACAAGACGAGACGTACTTAGCACAGCAGGGCGAAGTAAAATTATGAATATCTCAGTAGGAATTGAAATTTGAAATGTTCCCCAACATTTTCCAATTGTGTTACAAATTTCTTGTTTTACCCAGCTGGACTTGTTCTATAGTTTTGACATTTGTCAAGTCGGGTCATTAAGGACAAATCGGGACCATTAGGACAAGACGAGACCTACTAAGCACAGCAGGGCGAAGTCAAATTACGAAAATCTCAGTCGGAATTGAAATTTGAATTGTTCCCCAACATTTTCCTATTGTGTTACAAATTTCTTGTTTTACCAAGCTGGACTTGTTAAGTAGTTTTGGCTTTTGTCAAGTCGGGTTATTGAGGACAAATTGAGACCATTAGGACAAGTCGAGGAAAATGAAGCACAGCAGGGCGAAGTCAAATTACGAAAATCTCAGTCGGAATTGAAATTTGAATGTTCCACAACATTTTTCAATTGTGTTACAAATTTCTTGTTTTGCCCAGCTGGACTTGTTCTGTAGTTCTGGCATTTGTCAAGTCGGGTCATTAAGGACAAATCAGGACCATTAGGACAAGACGAGACGTACTAAGCACAGCAGGGCCGAAGTCAAATTACGAATATCTCA
This sequence comes from Chrysolina americana, assembly GCA_958502065.1. NCBI lineage: Eukaryota > Metazoa > Arthropoda > Insecta > Coleoptera > Chrysomelidae > Chrysolina > Chrysolina americana. The sequence continues at coordinate 24,890,647 of OY293421.1, forward strand.
GTCGGAATTGAAATTTGAAGTGTTCCCCAACATTTTCCAATTGTGTTACAAATTTCTTGTTTTACACAGCTGGACTTGTCCTGTATTTTGGCATTTGTCAAGTCGGGTCATAAAGGACAAATCAGGACCATTAGGACATGTCGAGACATACGAAGCACAGCAGGGCGAAGTCAAATTACGAAAATCTCAGTCGGAATTGAAATTTGAATGTTCCACAACATTTTTCAATTGTGTTACAAATTTCTTGTTTTGCCCAGCTGGACTTGTTCTGTAGTTCTGGCATTTGTCAAGTCGGGTCATTAAGGACAAATCAGGACCATTAGGACAAGACGAGACGTACTAAGCACAGCAGGGCCGAAGTCAAATTACGAATATCTCAGTCGGAATTGAAATTTGAATTGTTCCCCAACATTTTCCAATTGTTTTACAAATTTCTTGTTTTACCCAGCTGGACATGTTCTATAATTTTGGCATTTGTCAAGTCGGGTCATTAAGGACGAATCGGGACCATTAGGACAAGACGAGACGTACTAAGCACAGCAGGGCCGAAGTCAAATTACGAATATCTCAGTCGGAATTGAAATTTGAATTGTTCCCCAACATTTTCCTATTGTGTTACAAATTTCTTGCTTTACACAGCTGGACTCGTCCTGTATTTTGGCATTTGTCAAGTCGGGTCATAAAGGAAAAATCAGGACTATTAGGACATGTCGAGACATACGAAGCACAGCAGGGCGAAGTCAAATTACGAAAATCTCAGTCGGAATTGAAATTTTAATGTTCCACAACATTTTTCAATTGTGTTACGAATTTCTTGTTTTGCCCAGCTGGACTTGTTCTGTAGTTTTGGCATTTGTCAAGTCGGGTCATTAAGGACAAATCGGGACCATTAGGACAAGACGAGACGTACTAAGCACAGCAGGGCGAAGTAAAATTATGAATATCTCAGTCGGAATTGAAATTTGAAATGTTCCCCAACATTTTCCAATTGTTTTACAAATTTCTTGTTTTACCCAGCTGGACTTGTTCTATAGCTTGGCATTTGTCAAGTCGGGTCATTAAGGACAAATCGGGACCATTAGGACAAGACGAGACGTACTAAGCACAGCAGGGCGAAGTCAAATTACGAATATCTCAGTCGGAATTGAAATTTGAAATGTTCCCCAACATTTTCCAATTGTGTTACAAATTTCTTGTTTTACCCAGCTGGACTTGTTCTATAGTTTTGACATTTGTCAAGTCGGGTCATTAAGGACAAATCGGGACCATTAGGACAAGACGAGACGTACTAAGCACAGCAGGGCGAAGTCAAATTACGAAAATCTCAGTCGGAATTGAAATTTGAATTGTTCCCCAACATTTTCCTATTGTGTTACAAATTTCTTGTTTTACCAAGCTGGACTTGTTATGTAGTTTTGGCTTTTGTCAAGTCGGGTTATTGAGGACAAATTGAGACCATTAGGACAAGTCGAGGAAAATGAAGCACAGCAGGGCGAAGTCAAATTACGAAAATCTCAGTCGGAATTGAAATTTGAATGTTCCACAACATTTTTCAATTGTGTTACAAATTTCTTGTTTTGCCCAGCTGGACTTGTTCTGTAGTTCTGGCATTTGTCAAGTCGGGTCATTAAGGACAAATCAGGACCATTAGGACAAGACGAGACGTACTAAGCACAGCAGGGCCGAAGTCAAATTACGAATATCTCAGTCGGAATTTAAATTTGAAGTGTTCCCCAACATTTTCCAATTGTGTTACAAATTTCTTGTTTTACACAGCTGGACTTGTCCTGTATTTTGGCATTTGTCAAGTCGGGTCATAAATGACAAATCAGGACCATTAGGACATGTCGAGACATACGAAGCACAGCAGGGCGAAGTCAAATTACGAAAATCTCAGTCGGAATTGAAATTTGAATGTTCCACAACATTTTTCAATTGTGTTACAAATTTCTTGTTTTGCCCAGCTGGACTTGTTCTGTAGTTCTGGCATTTGTCAAGTCGGGTCATTAAGGACAAATCAGGACCATTAGGACAAGACGAGACGTACTAAGCACAGCAGGGCCGAAGTCAAATTACGAAAATCTCAGTCGGAATTGAAATAAGAATTGTTCCCCAACGTTTTCCATTTGTGTTACAAATTCCTTGTTTTACACAGCTGGACTTGTCCTGTATTTTGGAATTTGTCAAGTCGGGTCATAAAGGACAAATCAGGACCATTAGGACATGTTGAGACATACGAAGCACAGCAGGGCGAAGTCAAATTACGAAAATCTCAGTCGGAATTGAAATTTGAATGTTCCACAACATTTTTCAATTGTGTTACAAATTTCTTGTTTTGCCCAGCTGGACTTGTTCTGTAGTTCTGGCATTTGTCAAGTCGGGTCATTAAGGACAAATCAGGACCATTAGGACAAGACGAGACGTACTAAGCACAGCAGGGCCGAAGTCAAATTACGAATATCTCAGTCGGAATTGAAATTTGAATTGTTCCCCAACATTTTCCAATTGTGTTACAAATTTCTTGTTTTACACAGCTGGACTTGTCCTGTATTTTGGCATTTGTCAAGTCGGGTCATAAAGGACAAATCAGGACCATTAGGACATGTCGAGACATACGAAGCACAGCAGGGCGAAGTCAAATTACGAATATCTCAGTCGGAATTGAAATTTGAAATGTTCCCCAACATTTTCCAATTGTTTTACAAATTTCTTGTTTTACCCAGCTGGACTTGTTCTATAACTTTGGCATTTGTCAAGTCGGGTCATTAAGGACAAATCGGGACCATTAGGACAAGACGAGACGTACTAAGCACAGCAAGGCGAAGTCAAATTACGAAAATCTCAGTCGGAATTGAAATTTGAATAGTTCCCCAACATTTTCCAATTGTGTTACAAATTTCTTGTTTTACACAGCTGGACTTGTCCTGTATTTTGGCATTTGTCAAGTCGGGTCATAAAGGACAAATCAGGACCATTAGGACATGTCGAGACATACGAAGCACAGCAGGGCGAAGTCAAATTACGAAAATCTCAGTCGGAATTGAAATTTGAATGTTCCACAACATTTTTCAATTGTGTTACAAATTTCTTGTTTTGCCCAGCTGGACTTGTTCTGTAGTTCTGGCATTTGTCAAGTCGGGTCATTAAGGACAAATCAGGACCATTAGGACAAGACGAGACATACGAAGCACAGCAGGGCGAAGTCAAATTACGAAAATCTCAGTCGGAATTGGAGTTTGAATGTTCCACAACATTTTTCAATTGTGTTACGAATTTCTTGATTTACCCAGCTGGACTTGTCCTGTATTTTGACATTTGTCAAGTCGGGTCATAAAGGACAAATCAGGACCATTAGGACATGTCGAGACATACGAAGCACAGCAGGGCGAAGTCAAATTACGAAAATCTCAGTCGGAATTGGAGTTTGAATGTTCCACAACATTTTTCAATTGTGTTACAAATTTCTTGTTTTGCCCAGCTGGACTTGTTCTGTAGTTCTGGCATTTGTCAAGTCGGGTCATTAAGGACAAATCAGGACCATTAGGACAAGACGAGACGTACTAAGCACAGCAGGGCCGAAGTCAAATTACGAATATCTCAGTCGGAATTGAAATTTGAATTGTTCCCCAACATTTTCCAATTGTGTTACAAATTTCTTGTTTTACACAGCTGGACTTGTCCTGTATTTTGGCATTTGTCAAGTCGGGTCATAAAGGACAAATCAGGACCATTAGGACATGTCGAGACATACGAAGCACAGCAGGGCGAAGTCAAATTACGGAAATCTCAGTCGGAATTGAAATTTGAATGTTCCACAACATTTTTCAATTGTGTTACAAGTTTCTTGTTTTGCCCAGCTGGACTTGTTCTGTAGTTCTGGCATTTGTCAAGTCGGGTCATTAAGGACAAATCAGGACCATTAGGACAAGACGAGTCGTACTAGGCACAGCAGGGCCAAAGTCAAATTACGAATATCTCAGTCGGAATTGAAATTTGAATTGTTCCCCAACATTTTCCAATTGTTTTACAAATTTCTTGTTTTACCCAGCTGGACTTGTTCTATAATTTTGGCATTTGTCAAGTCGGGTCATTAAGGATGAATCGGGACCATTAGGACAAGACGAGACGTACTAAGCACAGCAAGGCGAAGTCAGATTACGAAAATCTCAGTCGGAATTGAAATTTGAATAGTTCCCCAACATTTTCCAATTGTGTTACAAATTTCTTGTTTTACACAGCTGGACTTGTCCTGTATTTTGGCATTTGTCAAGTCGGGTCATAAAGGACAAATCAGGACCATTAGGACATGTCGAGACATACGAAGCACAGCAGGGCGAAGTCAAATTACGAAAATCTCAGTCGGAATTGAAATTTGAATGTTCCACAACATTTTTCAATTGTGTTACGAATTTCTTGTTTTGCCCAGCTGGACTTGTTCTGTAGTTTTGGCATTTGTCAAGTCGGGTCATTAAGGACAAATCGGGACCATTAGGACAAGACGAGACGTACTAAGCACAGCAGGGCGAAGTCAAATTACGAATATCTCAGTCGGAATTGAAATTTGAAATGTTCCCCAACATTTTCCAATTGTGTTACAAATTTCTTGTTTTACCCAGCTGGACTTGTTCTATAGTTTTGACATTTGTCAAGTCGGGTCATTAAGGACAAATCGGGACCATTAGGACAAGACGAGACGTACTAAGCACAGCAGGGCGAAGTCAAATTACGAAAATCTCAGTCGGAATTGAAATTTGAATTGTTCCCCAACATTTTCCTATTGTGTTACAAATTTCTTGTTTTACCAAGCTGGACTTGTTATGTAGTTTTGGCTTTTGTCAAGTCGGGTTATTGAGGACAAATTGAGACCATTAGGACAAGTCGAGGAAAATGAAGCACAGCAGGGCGAAGTCAAATTACGAAAATCTCAGTCGGAATTGAAATTTGAATGTTCCACAACATTTTTCAATTGTGTTACAAATTTCTTGTTTTGCCCAGCTGGACTTGTTCTGTAGTTCTGGCATTTGTCAAGTCGGGTCATTAAGGACAAATCAGGACCATTAAGACAAGACGAGACGTACTAAGCACAGCAGGGCCGAAGTCAAATTACGAATATCTCAGTCGGAATTGAAATTTGAATTGTTCCCCAACATTTTCCAATTGTGTTTCAAATTTCTTGTTTTACACAGCTGGACTTGTCCTGTATTTTGGCATTTGTCAAGTCGGGTCATAAAGGACAAATCAGGACCATTAGGACATGTCGAGACATACGAAGCACAGCAGGGCGAAGTCAAATTACGAAAATCTCAGTCGGAATTGAAATTTTAATGTTCCACAACATTTTTCAATTGTGTTACAAATTTCTTGTTTTGCCCAGCTGGACTTGTTCTGTAGTTCTGGCATTTGTCAAGTCGGGTCATTAAGGACAAATCAGGACCATTAGGACAAGACGAGACGTACTAAGCACAGCAGGGCCGAAGTCAAATTACGAATATCTCAGTCGGAATTGAAATTTGAATTGTTCCCCAACATTTTCCAATTGTGTTACAAATTTCTTGTTTTACACAGCTGGACTTGTCCTGAATTTTGGCATTTGTCAAGTCGGGTCATAAAGGACAAATCAGGACCATTAGGACATGTCGAGACATACGAAGCACAGCAGGGCGAAGTCAAATTACGAAAATCTCAGTCGGAATTGAAATTTCAATGTTCCACAACATTTTTCAATTGTGTTACAAGTTTCTTGTTTTGCCCAGCTGGACTTGTTCTGTAGTTCTGGCATTTGTCAAGTCGGGTCATTAAGGACAAAACAGGACCATTAGGACAAGACGAGACGTACTAAGCACAGCAGGGCCAAAGTCAAATTACGAATATCTCAGTCGGAATTGAAATTTGAATTGTTCCCCAACATTTTCCAATTGTTTTACAAATTTCTTGTTTTACCCAGCTGGACTTGTTCTATAATTTTGGCATTTGTCAAGTCGGGTCATTAAGGACGAATCAGGACCATTAGGACATGTCGAGACATACGAAGCACAGCAGGGCGAAGTCAAATTACGAAAATCTCAGTCGGAATTGAAATTTGAATGTTCCACAACATTTTTCAATTATGTTACGAATTTCTTGTTTTGCCCAGCTGGACTTGTTCTGTAGTTTTGGCATTTGTCAAGTCGGGTCATTAAGGACAAATCGGGACCATTAGGACAAGACGAGACGTACTAAGCACAGCAGGGCGAAGTAAAATTATGAATATCTCAGTCGGAATTGAAATTTGAAACGTTCCCCAACATTTTCCAATTGTTTTACAAATTTCTTGTTTTACCCAGCTGGACTTGTTCTATAACTTTGGCATTTGTCAAGTCGGGTCATTAAGGACAAATCGGGACCATTAGGACAAGACGAGACGTACTGAGCACAGCAGGGCGAAGTCAAATTACGAATATCTCAGTCGGAATTGATATTTGAAATGTTCCCCAACATTTTCCAATTGTGTTACAAATTTCTTGTTTTACCCAGCTGGACTTGTTCTATAGTTTTGACATTTGTCAAGTCGGGTCATTAAGGACAAATCGGGACCATTAGGACAAGACGAGACGTACTAAGCACAGCAGGGCGAAGTCAAATTACGAAAATCTCAGTCGGAATTGAAATTTGAATTGTTCCCCAACATTTTCCTATTGTGTTACAAATTTCTTGTTTTACCAAGCTGGACTTGTTATGTAGTTTTGGCTTTTGTCAAGTCGGGTTATTGAGGACAAATTGAGACCATTAGGACAAGTCGAGGAAAATGAAGCACAGCAGGGCGAAGTCAAATTACGAAAATCTCAGTCGGAATTGAAATTTGAATGTTCCACAACATTTTTCAATTGTGTTACAAATTTCTTGTTTTGCCCAGCTGGACTTGTTCTGTAGTTCTGGCATTTGTCAAGTCGGGTCATTAAGGACAAATCAGGACCATTAGGACAAGACGAGACGTACTAAGCACAGCAGGGCCGAAGTCAAATTACGAATATCTCAGTCGGAATTGAAATTTGAATTGTTCCCCAACATTTTCCAATTGTGTTACAAATTTCTTGTTTTACACAGCTGGACTTGTCCTGTATTTTGGCATTTATCAAGTCGGGTCATAAAGGACAAATCAGGACCATTAGGACATGTCGAGACATACGAAGCACAGCAGGGCGAAGTCAAATTACGAAAATCTCAGTCGGAATTGAAATTTTAATGTTCCACAACATTTTTCAATTGTGTTACAAATTTCTTGTTTTGCCCAGCTGGACTTGTTCTGTAGTTCTGGCATTTGTCAAGTCGGGTCATTAAGGACAAATCAGGACCATTAGGACAAGACGAGACGTACTAAGCACAGCAGGGCCAAAGTCAAATTTCGAATATCTCAGTCGGAATTGAAATTTGAATTGTTCCCCAACATTTTCCAATTGTTTTACAAATTTCTTGATTTACCCAGCTGGACTTGTTCTATAATTTTGGCATTTGACAAGTCGGGTCATTAAGGACGAACCGGGACCATTAGGACAAGACGAGACGTACTAAGCACAGCAGGGCGAAGTCAAATTACGAAAATCTCAGTCGGAATTGAAATTTGAATGTTCCACAACATTTTTCAATTGTGTTACAAATTTCTTGTTTTGCCCAGCTGGACTTGTTCTGTAGTTCTGGCATTTGTCAAGTCGGGTCATTAAGGACAAATCAGGACCATTAGGACAAGACGAGACATACGAAGCACAGCAGGGCGAAGTCAAATTACGAAAATCTCAGTCGGAATTGGAGTTTGAATGTTCCACAACATTTTTCAATTGTGTTACGAATTTCTTGTTTTGCCCAGCTGGACTTGTCCTGTATTTTGTCATTTGTCAAGTCGGGTCATAAAGGACAAATCAGGACCATTAGGACATGTCGAGACATACGAAGCACAGCAGGGCGAAGTCAAATTACGAAAATCTCAGTCGGAATTGGAGTTTGAATGTTCCACAACATTTTTCAATTGTGTTACGAATTTCTTGTTTTGCCCAGCTGGACTTGTTCTGTAGTTTTGGCATTTGTCAAGTCGGGTCATTAAGGACAAATCAGGACCATTAGGACAAGACGAGACGTACTAAGCACAGCAGGGCCAAAGTCAAATTTCGAATATCTCAGTCGGAATTGAAATTTGAATTGTTCCCCAACATTTTCCAATTGTTTTACAAATTTCTTGATTTACCCAGCTGGACTTGTTCTATAATTTTGGCATTTGACAAGTCGGGTCATTAAGGACGAATCGGGACCATTAGGACAAGACGAGACGTACTAAGCACAGCAGGGCGAAGTCAAATTAAGAAAATCTCAGTCGGAATTGAAATTTGAATGTTCCACAACATTTTTCAATTGTGTTACAAATTTCTTGTTTTGCCCAGCTGGACTTGTTCTGTAGTTCTGGCATTTGTCAAGTCGGGTCATTAAGGACAAATCAGGACCATTAGGACAAGACGAGACATACGAAGCACAGCAGGGCGAAGTCAAATTACGAAAATCTCAGTCGGAATTGGAGTTTGAATGTTCCACAACATTTTTCAATTGTGTTACGAATTTCTTGATTTACCCAGCTGGACTTGTCCTGTATTTTGACATTTGTCAAGTCGGGTCATAAAGGACAAATCAGGACCATTAGGACATGTCGAGACATACGAAGCACAGCAGGGCGAAGTCAAATTACGAAAATCTCAGTCGGAATTGGAGTTTGAATGTTCCACAACATTTTTCAATTGTGTTACGAATTTCTTGTTTTGCCCAGCTGGACTTGTTCTGTAGTTTTGGCATTTGTCAAGTCGGGTCATTAAGGACAAATCGGGACCATTAGGACAAGACGAGACGTACTAAGCACAGCAGGGCGAAGTAAAATTATGAATATCTCAGTCGGAATTGAAATTTGAAATGTTCCCCAACATTTTCCAATTGTTTTACAAATTTCTTGTTTTACCCAGCTGGACTTGCTCTATAACTTTGGCATTTGTCAAGTCGGGTCATTAAGGACCATTCGGGACCATTAGGACAAGACGAGACGTACTAAGCGCAGCAGGGCGAAGTCAAATTACGAATATCTCAGTCGGAATTGAAATTTGAAATGTTCCCCAACATTTTCCAATTGTGTTACAAATTTCTTGTTTTGCCCAGCTGGACTTGTTCTGTAGTTCTGGCATTTGTCAAGTCGGGTCATTAAGGACAAATCAGGACCATTAGGACAAGACGAGACATACGAAGCACAGCAGGGCGAAGTCAAATTACGAAAATCTCAGTCGGAATTGGAGTTTGAATGTTCCACAACATTTTTCAATTGTGTTACGAATTTCTTGATTTACCCAGCTGGACTTGTCCTGTATTTTGACATTTGTCAAGTCGGGTCATAAAGGACAAATCAGGACCATTAGGACATGTCGAGACATACGAAGCACAGCAGGGCGAAGTCAAATTACGAAAATCTCAGTCGGAATTGGAGTTTGAATGTTCCACAACATTTTTCAATTGTGTTACAAATTTCTTGTTTTGCCCAGCTGGACTTGTTCTGTAGTTCTGGCATTTGTCAAGTCGGGTCATTAAGGACAAATCAGGACCATTAGGACAAGACGAGACGTACTAAGCACAGCAGGGCCGAAGTCAAATTACGAATATCTCAGTCGGAATTGAAATTTGAATTGTTCCCCAACATTTTCCAATTGTGTTACAAATTTCTTGTTTTACACAGCTGGACTTGTCCTGTATTTTGGCATTTGTCAAGTCGGGTCATAAAGGACAAATCAGGACCATTAGGACATGTCGAGACATACGAAGCACAGCAGGGCGAAGTCAAATTACGGAAATCTCAGTCGGAATTGAAATTTGAATGTTCCACAACATTTTTCAATTGTGTTACAAGTTTCTTGTTTTGCCCAGCTGGACTTGTTCTGTAGTTCTGGCATTTGTCAAGTCGGGTCATTAAGGACAAATCAGGACCATTAGGACAAGACGAGTCGTACTAGGCACAGCAGGGCCAAAGTCAAATTACGAATATCTCAGTCGGAATTGAAATTTGAATTGTTCCCCAACATTTTCCAATTGTTTTACAAATTTCTTGTTTTACCCAGCTGGACTTGTTCTATAATTTTGGCATTTGTCAAGTCGGGTCATTAAGGATGAATCGGGACCATTAGGACAAGACGAGACGTACTAAGCACAGCAAGGCGAAGTCAGATTACGAAAATCTCAGTCGGAATTGAAATTTGAATAGTTCCCCAACATTTTCCAATTGTGTTACAAATTTCTTGTTTTACACAGCTGGACTTGTCCTGTATTTTGGCATTTGTCAAGTCGGGTCATAAAGGACAAATCAGGACCATTAGGACATGTCGAGACATACGAAGCACAGCAGGGCGAAGTCAAATTACGAAAATCTCAGTCGGAATTGAAATTTGAATGTTCCACAACATTTTTCAATTGTGTTACGAATTTCTTGTTTTGCCCAGCTGGACTTGTTCTGTAGTTTTGGCATTTGTCAAGTCGGGTCATTAAGGACAAATCGGGACCATTAGGACAAGACGAGACGTACTAAGCACAGCAGGGCGAAGTCAAATTACGAATATCTCAGTCGGAATTGAAATTTGAAATGTTCCCCAACATTTTCCAATTGTGTTACAAATTTCTTGTTTTACCCAGCTGGACTTGTTCTATAGTTTTGACATTTGTCAAGTCGGGTCATTAAGGACAAATCGGGACCATTAGGACAAGACGAGACGTACTAAGCACAGCAGGGCGAAGTCAAATTACGAAAATCTCAGTCGGAATTGAAATTTGAATTGTTCCCCAACATTTTCCTATTGTGTTACAAATTTCTTGTTTTACCAAGCTGGACTTGTTATGTAGTTTTGGCTTTTGTCAAGTCGGGTTATTGAGGACAAATTGAGACCATTAGGACAAGTCGAGGAAAATGAAGCACAGCAGGGCGAAGTCAAATTACGAAAATCTCAGTCGGAATTGAAATTTGAATGTTCCACAACATTTTTCAATTGTGTTACAAATTTCTTGTTTTGCCCAGCTGGACTTGTTCTGTAGTTCTGGCATTTGTCAAGTCGGGTCATTAAGGACAAATCAGGACCATTAAGACAAGACGAGACGTACTAAGCACAGCAGGGCCGAAGTCAAATTACGAATATCTCAGTCGGAATTGAAATTTGAATTGTTCCCCAACATTTTCCAATTGTGTTTCAAATTTCTTGTTTTACACAGCTGGACTTGTCCTGTATTTTGGCATTTGTCAAGTCGGGTCATAAAGGACAAATCAGGACCATTAGGACATGTCGAGACATACGAAGCACAGCAGGGCGAAGTCAAATTACGAAAATCTCAGTCGGAATTGAAATTTTAATGTTCCACAACATTTTTCAATTGTGTTACAAATTTCTTGTTTTGCCCAGCTGGACTTGTTCTGTAGTTCTGGCATTTGTCAAGTCGGGTCATTAAGGACAAATCAGGACCATTAGGACAAGACGAGACGTACTAAGCACAGCAGGGCCGAAGTCAAATTACGAATATCTCAGTCGGAATTGAAATTTGAATTGTTCCCCAACATTTTCCAATTGTGTTACAAATTTCTTGTTTTACACAGCTGGACTTGTCCTGAATTTTGGCATTTGTCAAGTCGGGTCATAAAGGACAAATCAGGACCATTAGGACATGTCGAGACATACGAAGCACAGCAGGGCGAAGTCAAATTACGAAAATCTCAGTCGGAATTGAAATTTCAATGTTCCACAACATTTTTCAATTGTGTTACAAGTTTCTTGTTTTGCCCAGCTGGACTTGTTCTGTAGTTCTGGCATTTGTCAAGTCGGGTCATTAAGGACAAAACAGGACCATTAGGACAAGACGAGACGTACTAAGCACAGCAGGGCCAAAGTCAAATTACGAATATCTCAGTCGGAATTGAAATTTGAATTGTTCCCCAACATTTTCCAATTGTTTTACAAATTTCTTGTTTTACCCAGCTGGACTTGTTCTATAATTTTGGCATTTGTCAAGTCGGGTCATTAAGGACGAATCAGGACCATTAGGACATGTCGAGACATACGAAGCACAGCAGGGCGAAGTCAAATTACGAAAATCTCAGTCGGAATTGAAATTTGAATGTTCCACAACATTTTTCAATTATGTTACGAATTTCTTGTTTTGCCCAGCTGGACTTGTTCTGTAGTTTTGGCATTTGTCAAGTCGGGTCATTAAGGACAAATCGGGACCATTAGGACAAGACGAGACGTACTAAGCACAGCAGGGCGAAGTAAAATTATGAATATCTCAGTCGGAATTGAAATTTGAAACGTTCCCCAACATTTTCCAATTGTTTTACAAATTTCTTGTTTTACCCAGCTGGACTTGTTCTATAACTTTGGCATTTGTCAAGTCGGGTCATTAAGGACAAATCGGGACCATTAGGACAAGACGAGACGTACTGAGCACAGCAGGGCGAAGTCAAATTACGAATATCTCAGTCGGAATTGATATTTGAAATGTTCCCCAACATTTTCCAATTGTGTTACAAATTTCTTGTTTTACCCAGCTGGACTTGTTCTATAGTTTTGACATTTGTCAAGTCGGGTCATTAAGGACAAATCGGGACCATTAGGACAAGACGAGACGTACTAAGCACAGCAGGGCGAAGTCAAATTACGAAAATCTCAGTCGGAATTGAAATTTGAATTGTTCCCCAACATTTTCCTATTGTGTTACAAATTTCTTGTTTTACCAAGCTGGACTTGTTATGTAGTTTTGGCTTTTGTCAAGTCGGGTTATTGAGGACAAATTGAGACCATTAGGACAAGTCGAGGAAAATGAAGCACAGCAGGGCGAAGTCAAATTACGAAAATCTCAGTCGGAATTGAAATTTGAATGTTCCACAACATTTTTCAATTGTGTTACAAATTTCTTGTTTTGCCCAGCTGGACTTGTTCTGTAGTTCTGGCATTTGTCAAGTCGGGTCATTAAGGACAAATCAGGACCATTAGGACAAGACGAGACGTACTAAGCACAGCAGGGCCGAAGTCAAATTACGAATATCTCAGTCGGAATTGAAATTTGAATTGTTCCCCAACATTTTCCAATTGTGTTACAAATTTCTTGTTTTACACAGCTGGACTTGTCCTGTATTTTGGCATTTATCAAGTCGGGTCATAAAGGACAAATCAGGACCATTAGGACATGTCGAGACATACGAAGCACAGCAGGGCGAAGTCAAATTACGAAAATCTCAGTCGGAATTGAAATTTTAATGTTCCACAACATTTTTCAATTGTGTTACAAATTTCTTGTTTTGCCCAGCTGGACTTGTTCTGTAGTTCTGGCATTTGTCAAGTCGGGTCATTAAGGACAAATCAGGACCATTAGGACAAGACGAGACGTACTAAGCACAGCAGGGCCAAAGTCAAATTTCGAATATCTCAGTCGGAATTGAAATTTGAATTGTTCCCCAACATTTTCCAATTGTTTTACAAATTTCTTGTTTTACCCAGCTGGACTTGTTCTATAATTTTGGCATTTGTCAAGTCGGGTCATTAAGGACGAATCGGGACCATTAGGACAAGACGAGACGTACTAAGCACAGCAAGGCGAAGTCAGATTACGAAAATCTCAGTCGGAATTGAAATTTGAATAGTTCCCCAACATTTTCCAATTGTGTTACAAATTTCTTGTTTTACACAGCTGGACTTGTCCTGTATTTTGGCATTTGTCAAGTCGGGTCATAAAGGACAAATCAGGACCATTAGGACATGTCGAGACATACGAAGCACAGCAGGGCGAAGTCAAATTACGGAAATCTCAGTCGGAATTGAAATTTGAATGTTCCACAACATTTTTTAATTGTGTTACGAATTTCTTGTTTTGCCCAGCTGGACTTGTTCTGTAGTTTTGGCATTTGTCAAGTCGGGTCATTAAGGACAAATCAGGACCATTAGGACAAGACGAGACGTACTAAGCACAGCAGGGCCAAAGTCAAATTTCGAATATCTCAGTCGGAATTGAAATTTTAATGTTCCACAACATTTTTCAATTGTGTTACAAATTTCTTGTTTTGCCCAGCTGGACTTGTTCTGTAGTTCTGGCATTTCTCAAGTCGGGTCATTAAGGACAAATCAGGACCATTAGGACAAGACGAGACGTACTAAGCACAGCAGGGCCAAAGTCAAATTACGAATATCTCAGTCGGAATTGAAATTTGAATTGTTCCCCAACATTTTCCAATTGTTTTACAAATTTCTTGTTTTACCCAGCTGGACTTGTTCTATAATTTTGGCATTTGTCAAGTCGGGTCATTAAGGACGAATCGGGACCATTAGGACAAGACGAGACGTACTAAGCACAGCAAGGCGAAGTCAGATTACGAAAATCTCAGTCGGAATTGAAATTTGAATAGTTCCCCAACATTTTCCAATTGTGTTACAAATTTCTTGTTTTACACAGCTGGACTTGTCCTGTATTTTGGCATTTGTCAAGTCGGGTCATAAAGGACAAATCAGGACCATTAGGACATGTCGAGACATACGAAGCACAGCAGGGCGAAGTCAAATTACGGAAATCTCAGTCGGAATTGAAATTTGAATGTTCCACAACATTTTTTAATTGTGTTACGAATTTCTTGTTTTGCCCAGCTGGACTTGTTCTGTAGTTTTGGCATTTGTCAAGTCGGGTCATTAAGGACAAATCGGGACCATTAGGACAAGACGAGACGTACTAAGCACAGCAGGGCGAAGTAAAATTATGAATATCTCAGTCGGAATTGAAATTTGAAACGTTCCCCAACATTTTCCAATTGTTTTACAAATTTCTTGTTGTACCCAGCTGGACTTGTTCTATAACTTTGGCATTTGTCAAGTCGGGTCATTAAGGACAAATCGGGACCATTAGGACAAGACGAGACGTACTAAGCACAGCAGGGCGAAGTCAAATTACGAATATCTCAGTCGGAATTGAAATTTGAAATGTTCCCCAACATTTTCCAATTGTGTTACAAATTTCTTGTTTTACCCAGCTGGACTTGTTCTATAGTTTTGACATTTGTCAAGTCGGGTCATTAAGGACAAATCGGGACCATTAGGACAAGACGAGACGTACTAAGCACAGCAGGGCGAAGTCAAATTACGAAAATCTCAGTCGGAATTGAAATTTGAATTGTTCCCCAACATTTTCCTATTGTGTTACAAATTTCTTGTTTTACCAAGCTGGACTTGTTATGTAGTTTTGGCTTTTGTCAAGTCGGGTTATTGAGGACAAATTGAGACCATTAGGACAAGTCGAGGAAAATGAAGCACAGCAGGGCGAAGTCAAATTACGAAAATCTCAGTCGGAATTGAAATTTGAATGTTCCACAACATTTTTCAATTGTGTTACAAATTTCTTGTTTTGCCCAGCTGGACTTGTTCTGTAGTTCTGGCATTTGTCAAGTCGGGTCATTAAGGACAAATCAGGACCATTAGGACAAGACGAGACGTACTAAGCACAGCAGGGCCGAAGTCAAATTACGAATATCTCAGTCGGAATTGAAATTTGAATTGTTCCCCAACATTTTCCAATTGTGTTACAAATTTCTTGTTTTACACAGCTGGACTTGTCCTGTATTTTGGCATTTATCAAGTCGGGTCATAAAGGACAAATCAGGACCATTAGGACATGTCGAGACATACGAAGCACAGCAGGGCGAAGTCAAATTACGAAAATCTCAGTCGGAATTGAAATTTGAATGTTCCACAACATTTTTCAATTGTGTTACAAATTTCTTGTTTTACCCAGCTGGACTTGTTCTATAGTTTTGACATTTGTCAAGTCGGGTCATTAAGGACAAATCAGGACCATTAGGACAAGACGAGACGTACTAAGCACAGCAGGGCCAAAGTCAAATTACGAATATCTCAGTCGGAATTGAAATTTGAATTGTTCCCCAACATTTTCCAATTGTTTTACAAATTTCTTGATTTACCCAGCTGGACTTGTTCTATAATTTTGGCATTTGACAAGTCGGGTCATTAAGGACGAATCGGGACCATTAGGACAAGACGAGACGTACTAAGCACAGCAAGGCGAAGTCAAATTACGAAAATCTCAGTCGGAATTGAAATTTGAACAGTTCCCCAACATTTTCCAATTGTGTTACAAATTTCTTGTTTTACACAGCTGGACTTGTCCTGTATTTTGACATTTGTCAAGTCGGGTCATAAAGGACAAATCAGGACCATTAGGACATGTCGAGACATACGAAGCACAGCAGGGCGAAGTCAAATTACGAAAATCTCAGTCGGAATTGGAGTTTGAATGTTCCACAACATTTTTCAATTGTGTTACGAATTTCTTGTTTTGCCCAGCTGGACTTGTTCTGTAGTTTTGGCATGTGTCAAGTCGGGTCATTAAGGACAAATCGGGACCATTAGGACAAGACGAGACGTACTAAGCACAGCAGGGCGAAGTAAAATTATGAATATCTCAGTCGGAATTGAAATTTGAAATGTTCCCCAACATTTTCCAATTGTTTTACAATTTCTTGTTTTACCCAGCTGGACTTGCTCTATAACTTTGGCATTTGTCAAGTCGGGTCATTAAGGACCATTCGGGACCATTAGGACAAGACGAGACGTACTAAGCACAGCAGGGCGAAGTCAAATTACGAATATCTCAGTCGGAATTGAAATTTGAAATGTTCCCCAACATTTTCCAATTGTGTTACAAATTTCTTGTTTTACCCAGCTGGACTTGTTCTATAGTTTTGACATTTGTCAAGTCGGGTCATTAAGGACAAATCGGGACCATTAGGACAAGACGAAACGTACTAAGCACAGCAGGGCGAAGTCAAATTACGAAAATCTCAGTCGGAATTGAAATTTGAATTGTTCCCCAACATTTTCCAATTGTGTTACAAATTTCTTGTTTTACCAAGCTGGACTTGTTATGTAGATTTGGCTTTTGTCAAGTCGGGTTATTGAGGACAAATTGAGACCATTAGGACAAGTCGAGGAAAATGAAGCACAGCAGGGCGAAGTCAAATTACGAAAATCTCAGTCGGAATTGAAATTTGAATGTTCCACAACATTTTTCAATTGTGTTACAAATTTCTTGTTTTGCCCAGCTGGACTTGTTCTGTAGTTCTGGCATTTGTCAAGTCGGGTCATTAAGGACAAATCGGGACCATTAGGACAAGACGAAACGTACTAAGCACAGCAGGGCGAAGTCAAATTACGAAAATCTCAGCCGGAATTCAAATTTGAATTGTTCCCCAACATTTTCCTATTGTGTTACAAATTTCTTGTTTTACCAAGCTGGACTTGTTATGTAGTTTTGGCTTTTGTCAAGTCGGGTTATTGAGGACAAATTGAGACCATTAGGACAAGTCGAGGAAAATGAAGCACAGCAGGGCGAAGTCAAATTACGAAAATCTCAGTCGGAATTGAAATTTGAATGTTCCACAACATTTTTCAATTGTGTTACAAATTTCTTGTTTTGCCCAGCTGGACTTGTTCTGTAGTTCTGGCATTTGTCAAGTCAGGTCATTAAGGACAAATCAGGACCATTAGGACAAGACGAGACGTACTAAGCACAGCAGGGCCGAAGTCAAATTACGAATATCTCAGTCGGAATTGAAATTTGAATTGTTCCCCAACATTTTCCAATTGTGTTACAAATTTCTTGTTTTACACAGCTGGACTTGTCCTGTATTTTGGCATTTGTCAAGTCGGGTCATAAAGGACAAATCAGGACCATTAGGACATGTCGAGACATACGAAGCACAGCAGGGCGAAGTCAAATTACGAAAATCTCAGTCGGAATTGAAATTTGAATGTTCCACAACATTTTTCAATTGTGTTACAAATTTCTCGTTTTGCCCAGCTGGACTTGTTCTGTAGTTCTGGCATTTGTCAAGTCGGGTCATTAAGGACAAATCAGGACCATTAGTACAAGACGAGACGTACTAAGCACAGCAGGGCCGAAGTCAAATTACGAAAATCTCAGTCGGAATTGAAATAAGAATTGTTCCCCAACATTTTCCATTTGTGTTACAAATTCCTTGTTTTACACAGCTGGACTTGTCCTGTATTTTGGAATTTGTCAAGTCGGGTCATAAAGGACAAATCAGGACCATTAGGACATGTCGAGACATACGAAGCACAGCAGGGCGAAGTCAAATTACGAAAATCTCAGTCGGAATTGAAATTTGAATGTTCCACAACATTTTTCAATTGTGTTACAAATTTCTTGTTTTGCCCAGCTGGACTTGTTCTGTAGTTCTGGCATTTGTCAAGTCGGGTCATTAAGGACAAATCAGGACCATTAGGACAAGACGAGACGTACTAAGCACAGCAGGGCGAAGTCAAATTACGAATATCTCAGTCGGAATTGATATTTGAAATGTTCCCCAACATTTTCCAATTGTGTTACAAATTTCTTGTTTTACCCAGCTGGACTTGTTCTATAGTTTTGACATTTGTCAAGTCGGGTCATTAAGGACAAATCGGGACCATTAGGACAAGACGAGACGTACTAAGCACAGCAGGGCGAAGTCAAATTACGAAAATCTCAGTCGGAATTGAAATTTGAATTGTTCCCCAACATTTTCCTATTGTGTTACAAATTTCTTGTTTTACCAAGCTGGACTTGTTATGTAGTTTTGGCTTTTGTCAAGTCGGGTTATTGAGGACAAATGGAGTCCATTAGGACAAGTCGAGGAAAATGAAGCACAGCAGGGCGAAGTCAAATTACGAAAATCTCAGTCGGAATTGAAATTTGAATGTTCCACAACATTTTTCAATTGTGTTACAAATTTCTTGTTTTGCCCAGCTGGACTTGTTCTGTAGTTCTGGCATTTGTCAAGTCGGGTCATTAAGGACAAATCAGGACCATTAGGACAAGACGAGACGTACTAAGCACAGCAGGGCCGAAGTCAAATTACGAATATCTCAGTAGGAATTGAAATTTGAATTGTTCCCCAACATTTTCCAATTGTGTTACAAATTTCTTGTTTTACACAGCTGGACTTGTCCTGTATTTTGGCATTTATCAAGTCGGGTCATAAAGGACAAATCAGGACCATTAGGACATGTCGAGACATACGAAGCACAGCAGGGCGAAGTCAAATTACGAAAATCTCAGTCGGAATTGAAATTTTAATGTTCCACAACATTTTTCAATTGTGTTACAAATTTCTTGTTTTGCCCAGCTGGACTTGTTCTGTAGTTCTGGCATTTGTCAAGTCGGGTCATTAAGGACAAATCAGGACCATTAGGACAAGACGAGACGTACTAAGCACAGCAGGGCCAAAGTCAAATTTCGAATATCTCAGTCGGAATTGAAATTTGAATTGTTCCCCAACATTTTCCAATTGTTTTACAAATTTCTTGATTTACCCAGCTGGACCTGTTCTATAATTTTGGCATTTGACAAGTCGGGTCATTAAGGACGAACCGGGACCATTAGGACAAGACGAGACGTACTAAGCACAGCAGGGCCGAAGTCAAATTACGAATATCTCAGTAGGAATTGAAATTTGAATTGTTCCCCAACATTTTCCAATTGTGTTACAAATTTCTTGTTTTACACAGCTGGACTTGTCCTGTATTTTGGCATTTATCAAGTCGGGTCATAAAGGACAAATCAGGACCATTAGGACATGTCGAGACATACGAAGCACAGCAGGGCGAAGTCAAATTACGAAAATCTCAGTCGGAATTGAAATTTTAATGTTCCACAACATTTTTCAATTGTGTTACAAATTTCTTGTTTTGCCCAGCTGGACTTGTTCTGTAGTTCTGGCATTTGTCAAGTCGGGTCATTAAGGACAAATCAGGACCATTAGGACAAGACGAGACGTACTAAGCACAGCAGGGCCAAAGTCAAATTTCGAATATCTCAGTCGGAATTGAAATTTGAATTGTTCCCCAACATTTTCCAATTGTTTTACAAATTTCTTGATTTACCCAGCTGGACCTGTTCTATAATTTTGGCATTTGACAAGTCGGGTCATTAAGGACGAACCGGGACCATTAGGACAAGACGAGACGTACTAAGCACAGCAGGGCGAAGTCAAATTACGAAAATCTCAGTCGGAATTGAAATTTGAATGTTCCACAACATTATTCAATTGTGTTACAAATTTCTTGTTTTGCCCAGCTGGACTTGTTCTGTAGTTCTGGCATTTGTCAAGTCGGGTCATTAAGGACAAATCAGGACCATTAGGACAAGACGAGACATACGAAGCACAGCAGGGCGAAGTCAAATTACGAAAATCTCAGTCGGAATTGGAGTTTGAATGTTCCACAACATTTTTCAATTGTGTTACGAATTTCTTGTTTTGCCCAGCTGGACTTGTCCTGTATTTTGACATTTGTCAAGTCGGGTCATAAAGGACAAATCAGGACCATTAGGACATGTCGAGACATACGAAGCACAGCAGGGCGAAGTCAAATTACGAAAATCTCAGTCGGAATTGGAGTTTGAATGTTCCACAACATTTTTCAATTGTGTTACGAATTTCTTGTTTTGCCCAGCTGGACTTGTTCTGTAGTTTTGGCATTTGTCAAGTCGGGTCATTAAGGACAAATCAGGACCATTAGGACAAGACGAGACGTACTAAGCACAGCAGGGCCAAAGTCAAATTTCGAATATCTCAGTCGGAATTGAAATTTGAATTGTTCCCCAACATTTTCCAATTGTTTTACAAATTTCTTGATTTACCCAGCTGGACTTGTTCTATAATTTTGGCATTTGACAAGTCGGGTCATTAAGGACGAATCGGGACCATTAGGACAAGACGAGACGTACTAAGCACAGCAGGGCGAAGTCAAATTAAGAAAATCTCAGTCGGAATTGAAATTTGAATGTTCCACAACATTTTTCAATTGTGTTACAAATTTCTTGTTTTGCCCAGCTGGACTTGTTCTGTAGTTCTGGCATTTGTCAAGTCGGGTCATTAAGGACAAATCAGGACCATTAGGACAAGACGAGACATACGAAGCACAGCAGGGCGAAGTCAAATTACGAAAATCTCAGTCGAAATTGGAGTTTGAATGTTCCACAACATTTTTCAATTGTGTTACGAATTTCTTGATTTACCCAGCTGGACTTGTCCTGTATTTTGGCATTTGTCCAGTCGGGTCATAAAGGATAAATCAGGACCATTAGGACATGTCGAGACATACGAAGCACAGCAGGGCGAAGTCAAATTACGAAAATCTCAGTCGGAATTGAAATTTGAATGTTCCACAACATTTTTCAATTGTGTTACGAATTTCTTGTTTTGCCCAGCTGGACTTGTTCTGTAGTTTTGGCATTTGTCAAGTCGGGTCATTAAGGACAAATCGGGACCATTAGGACAAGACGAGACGTACTAAGCACAGCAGGGCGAAGTAAAATTATGAATATCTCAGTCGGAATTGAAATTTGAAATGTTCCCCAACATTTTCCAATTGTTTTACAAATTTCTTGTTTTACCCAGCTGGACTTGTTCTATAACTTTGGCATTTGTCAAGTCGGGTCATTAAGGACAAATCGGGACCATTAGGACAAGACGAGACGTACTAAGCACAGCAGGGCGAAGTCAAATTACGAATATCTCAGTCGGAATTGAAATTTGAAATGTTCCCCAACATTTTCCAATTGTGGTACAAATTTCTTGTTTTACCCAGCTGGACTTGTTCTATAGTTTTGACATTTGTCAAGTCGGGTCATTAAGGACAAATCGGGACCATTAGGACAAGACGAGACGTACTAAGCACAGCAGGGCGAAGTCAAATTACGAAAATCTCAGTCGGAATTGAAATTTGAATTGTTCCCCAACATTTTCCTATTGTGTTACAAATTTCTTGTTTTACCAAGCTGGACTTGTTATGTAGTTTTGGCTTTTGTCAAGTCGGTTTATTGAGGACAAATTGAGACCATTAGGACAAGTCGAGGAAAATGAAGCACAGCAGGGCGAAGTCAAATTACGAAAATCTCAGTCGAAATTGAAATTTGAAATGTTCCCCAACATTTTCCAATTGTTTTACAAATTTCTTGTTTTACCCAGCTGGACTTGTTCTATAACTTTGGCATTTGTCAAGTCGGGTCATTAAGGACAAATCGGGACCATTAGGACAAGACGAGACGTACTAAGCACAGCAGGGCGAAGTCAAATTACGAATATCTCAGTCGGAATTGAAATTTGAAATGTTCCCCAACATTTTCCAATTGTGGTACAAATTTCTTGTTTTACCCAGCTGGACTTGATCTATAGTTTTGACATTTGTCAAGTCGGGTCATTAAGGACAAATCGGGACCATTAGGACAAGACGAGACGTACTAAGCACAGCAGGGCCGAAGTCAAATTACGAATATCTCAGTTGGAATTTAAATTTGAAGTGTTCCCCAACATTTTCCAATTGTGTTACAAATTTCTTGTTTTAAACAGCTGGACTTGTCCTGTATTTTGGCATTTGTCAAGTCGGGTCATAAAGGACAAATCAGGACCATTAGGACATATCGAGACATACGAAGCACAGCAGGGCGAAGTCGAATTACGAAAATCTCAGTCGGAATTGAAATTTGAATGTTCCACAACATTTTTCAATTGTGTTACAAATTTCTCGTTTTGCCCAGCTGGACTTGTTCTGTAGTTCTGGCATTTGTCAAGTCGGGTCATTAAGGACAAATCAGGACCATTAGTACAAGACGAGACGTACTAAGCACAGCAGGGCCGAAGTCAAATTACGAAAATCTCAGTCGGAATTGAAATAAGAATTGTTCCCCAACATTTTCCATTTGTGTTACAAATTCCTTGTTTTACACAGCTGGACTTGTCCTGTATTTTGGAATTTGTCAAGTCGGGTCATAAAGGACAAATCAGGACCATTAGGACATGTCGAGACATACGAAGCACAGCAGGGCGAAGTCAAATTACGAAAATCTCAGTCGGAATTGAAATTTGAATGTTCCACAACATTTTTCAATTGTGTTACAAATTTCTTGTTTTGCCCAGCTGGACTTGTTCTGTAGTTCTGGCATTTGTCAAGTCGGGTCATTAAGGACAAATCAGGACCATTAGGACAAGACGAGACGTACTAAGCACAGCAGGGCCGAAGTCAAATTACGAATATCTCAGTCGGAATTGAAATTTGAATTGTTCCCCAACATTTTCCAATTGTGTTACAAATTTCTTGTTTTACACAGCTGGACTTGTCCTGTATTTTGGCATTTGTCAAGTCGGGTCATAAAGGACAAATCAGGACCATTAGGACATGTCGAGACATACGAAGCACAGCAGGGCGAAGTCAAATTACGAAAATCTCAGTCGGAATTGAAATTTGAATGTTCCACAACATTTTTCAATTGTGTTACAAGTTTCTTGTTTTGCCCAGCTGGACTTGTTCTGTAGTTCTGGCATTTGTCAAGTCGGGTCATTAAGGACAAATCAGGACCATTAGGACAAGACGAGTCGTACTAGGCACAGCAGGGCCAAAGTCAAATTACGAATATCTCAGTCGGAATTGAAATTTGAATTGTTCCCCAACATTTTCCAATTGTTTTACAAATTTCTTGTTTTACCCAGCTGGACTTGTTCTATAATTTTGGCATTTGTCAAGTCGGGTCATTAAGGACGAATCGGGACCATTAGGACAAGACGAGACGTACTAAGCACAGCAAGGCGAAGTCAGATTACGAAAATCTCAGTCGGAATTGAAATTTGAATAGTTCCCCAACATTTTCCAATTGTGTTACAAATTTCTTGTTTTACACAGCTGGACTTGTCCTGTATTTTGGCATTTGTCAAGTCGGGTCATAAAGGACAAATCAGGACCATTAGGACATGTCGAGACATACGAAGCACAGCAGGGCGAAGTCAAATTACGAAAATCTCAGTCGGAATTGAAATTTGAATGTTCCACAACATTTTTCAATTGTGTTACGAATTTCTTGTTTTGCCCAGCTGGACTTGTTCTGTAGTTTTGGCATTTGTCAAGTCGGGTCATTAAGGACAAATCGGGACCATTAGGACAAGACGAGACGTACTAAGCACAGCAGGGCGAAGTCAAATTACGAATATCTCAGTCGGAATTGAAATTTGAAATGTTCCCCAACATTTTCCAATTGTGTTACAAATTTCTTGTTTTACCCAGCTGGACTTGTTCTATAGTTTTGACATTTGTCAAGTCGGGTCATTAAGGACAAATCGGGACCATTAGGACAAGACGAGATGTACTAAGCACAGCAGGGCGAAGTCAAATTACGAAAATCTCAGTCGGAATTGAAATTTGAATTGTTCCCCAACATTTTCCTATTGTGTTACAAATTTCTTGTTTTACCAAGCTGGACTTGTTATGTAGTTTTGGCTTTTGTCAAGTCGGGTTATTGAGGACAAATTGAGACCATAAGGACAAGTCGAGGAAAATGAAGCACAGCAGGGCGAAGTCAAATTACGAAAATCTCAGTCGGAATTGAAATTTGAATGTTCCACAACATTTTTCAATTGTGTTACAAATTTCTTGTTTTGCCCAGCTGGACTTGTTCTGTAGTTCTGGCATTTGTCAAGTCGGGTCATTAAGGACAAATCAGGACCATTAAGACAAGACGAGACGTACTAAGCACAGCAGGGCCGAAGTCAAATTACGAATATCTCAGTCGGAATTGAAATTTGAATTGTTCCCCAACATTTTCCAATTGTGTTTTAAATTTCTTGTTTTACACAGCTGGACTTGTCCTGTATTTTGGCATTTGTCAAGTCGGGTCATAAAGGACAAATCAGGACCATTAGGACATGTCGAGACATACGAAGCACAGCAGGGCGAAGCCAAATTACGAAAATCTCAGTCGGAATTGAAATTTTAATGTTCCACAACATTTTTCAATTGTGTTACAAATTTCTTGTTTTGCCCAGCTGGACTTGTTCTGTAGTTCTGGCATTTGTCAAGTCGGGTCATTCAGGACAAATCAGGACCATTAGGACAAGACGAGACGTACTAAGCACAGCAGGGCCGAAGTCAAATTACGAATATCCCAGTCGGAATTGAAATTTGAATTGTTCCCCAACATTTTCCAATTGTGTTACAAATTTCTTGTTTTACACAGCTGGACTTGTCCTGTATTTTGGCATTTGTCAAGTCGGGTCATAAAGGACAAATCAGGACCATTAGGACATGTCGAGACATACGAAGCACAGCAGGGCGAAGTCAAATTACGAAAATCTCAGTCGGAATTGAAATTTCAATGTTCCACAACATTTTTCAATTGTGTTACAAGTTTCTTGTTTTGCCCAGCTGGACTTGTTCTGTAGTTTTGGCATTTGTCAAGTCGGGTCATTAAGGACAAATCAGGACCATTAGGACAAGACGAGACGTACTAAGCACAGCAGGGCCAAAGTCAAATTACGAATATCTCAGTCGGAATTGAAATTTGAATTGTTCCCCAACATTTTCCAATTGTTTTACAAATTTCTTGTTTTACCCAGCTGGACTTGTTCTATAATTTTGGCATTTGTCAAGTCGGGTCATTAAGGACGAATCAGGACCATTAGGACATGTCGAGACATACGAAGCACAGCAGGGCGAAGTCAAATTACGAAAATCTCAGTCGGAATTGAAATTTGAATGTTCCACAACATTTTTCAATTATGTTACGAATTTCTTGTTTTGCCCAGCTGGACTTGTTCTGTAGTTTTGGCATTTGTCAAGTCGGGTCATTAAGGACAAATCGGGACCATTAGGACAAGACGAGACGTACTAAGCACAGCAGGGCGAAGTAAAATTATGAATATCTCAGTCGGAATTGAAATTTGAAACGTTCCCCAACATTTTCCAATTGTTTTACAAATTTCTTGTTTTACCCAGCTGGACTGACTTATTCTATAACTTTGGCATTTGTCAAGTCGGGTCATTAAGGACAAATCGGGACCATTAGGACAAGACGAGACGTACTAAGCACAGCAGGGCGAAGTCAAATTACGAATATCTCAGTCGGAATTGATATTTGAAATGTTCCCCAACATTTTCCAATTGTGTTACAAATTTCTTGTTTTACCCAGCTGGACTTGTTCTATAGTTTTGACATTTGTCAAGTCGGGTCATTAAGGACAAATCGGGACCATTAGGACAAGACGAGACGTACTAAGCACAGCAGGGCGAAGTCAAAGTACGAAAATCTCAGTCGGAATTGAAATTTGAATTGTTCCCCAACATTTTCCTATTGTGTTACAAATTTCTTGTTTTACCAAGCTGGACTTGTTATGTAGTTTTGGCTTTTGTCAAGTCGGGTTATTGAGGACAAATTGAGACCATTAGGACAAGTCGAGGAAAATGAAGCACAGCAGGGCGAAGTCAAATTACGAAAATCTCAGTCGGAATTGAAATTTGAATGTTCCACAACATTTTTCAATTGTGTTACAAATTTCTTGTTTTGCCCAGCTGGACTTGTTCTGTAGTTCTGGCATTTGTCAAGTCGGGTCATTAAGGACAAATCAGGACCATTAGGACAAGACGAGACGTACTAAGCACAGCAGGGCCGAAGTCAAATTACGAATATCTCAGTCGGAATTGAAATTTGAATTGTTCCCCAACATTTTCCAATTGTGTTACAAATTTCTTGTTTTACACAGCTGGACTTGTCCTGTATTTTGGCATTCATCAAGTCGCGTCATAAAGGACAAATCAGGACCATTAGGACATGTCGAGACATACGAAGCACAGCAGGGCGAAGTCAAATTACGAAAATCTCAGTCGGAATTGAAATTTTAATGTTCCACAACATTTTTCAATTGTGTTACAAATTTCTTGTTTTGCCCAGCTGGACTTGTTCTGTAGTTCTGGCATTTGTCAAGTCGGGTCATTAAGGACAAATCAGGACCATTATGACAAGACGAGACGTACTAAGCACAGCAGGGCCAAAGTCAAATTTCGAATATCTCAGTCGGAATTGAAATTTGAATTGTTCCCCAACATTTTCCAATTGTTTTACAAATTTCTTGATTTACCCAGCTGGACTTGTTCTATAATTTTGGCATTTGACAAGTCGGGTCATTAAGGACGAACCGGGACCATTAGGACAAGACGAGACGTACTAAGCACAGCAGGGCGAAGTCAAATTACGAAAATCTCAGTCGGAATTGAAATTTGAATGTTCCACAACATTTTTCAATTGTGTTACAAATTTCTTGTTTTGCCCAGCTGGACTTGTTCTGTAGTTCTGGCATTTGTCAAGTCGGGTCATTAAGGACAAATCAGGACCATTAGGACAAGACGAGACATACGAAGCACAGCAGGGCGAAGTCAAATTACGAAAATCTCAGTCGGAATTGGAGTTTGAATGTTCCACAACATTTTTCAATTGTGTTACGAATTTCTTGTTTTGCCCAGCTGGACTTGTCCTGTATTTTGACATTTGTCAAGTCGGGTCATAAAGGACAAATCAGGACCATTAGGACATGTCGAGACATACGAAGCACAGCAGGGCGAAGTCAAATTACGAAAATCTCAGTCGGAATTGGAGTTTGAATGTTCCACAACATTTTTCAATTGTGTTACGAATTTCTTGTTTTGCCCAGCTGGACTTGTTCTGTAGTTTTGGCATTTGTCAAGTCGGGTCATTAAGGACAAATCAGGACCATTAGGACAAGACGAGACGTACTAAGCACAGCAGGGCCAAAGTCAAATTTCGAATATCTCAGTCGGAATTGAAATTTGAATTGTTCCCCAACATTTTCCAATTGTTTTACAAATTTCTTGATTTACCCAGCTGGACTTGTTCTATAATTTTGGCATTTGACAAGTCGGGTCATTAAGGACGAATCGGGACCATTAGGACAAGACGAGACGTACTAAGCACAGCAGGGCGAAGTCAAATTAAGAAAATCTCAGTCGGAATTGAAATTTGAATGTTCCACAACATTTTTCAATTGTGTTACAAATTTCTTGTTTTGCCCAGCTGGACTTGTTCTGTAGTTCTGGCATTTGTCAAGTCGGGTCATTAAGGACAAATCAGGACCATTAGGACAAGACGAGACATACGAAGCACAGCAGGGCGAAGTCAAATTACGAAAATCTCAGTCGAAATTGGAGTTTGAATGTTCCACAACATTTTTCAATTGTGTTACGAATTTCTTGATTTACCCAGCTGGACTTGTCCTGTATTTTGACATTTGTCAAGTCGGGTCATAAAGGACAAATCAGGACCATTAGGACATGTCGAGACATACGAAGCACAGCAGGGCGAAGTCAAATTACGAAAATCTCAGTCGGAATTGGAGTTTGAATGTTCCACAACATTTTTCAATTGTGTTACGAATTTCTTGTTTTGCCCAGCTGGACTTGTTCTGTAGTTTTGGCATTTGTCAAGTCGGGTCATTAAGGACAAATCGGGACCATTAGGACAAGACGAGACGTACTAAGCACAGCAGGGCGAAGTAAAATTATGAATATCTCAGTCGGAATTGAAATTTGAAATGTTCCCCAACATTTTCCAATTGTTTTACAAATTTCTTGTTTTACCCAGCTGGACTTGCTCTATAACTTTGGCATTTGTCAAGTCGGGTCATTAAGGACCATTCGGGACCATTAGGACAAGACGAGACGTACTAAGCACAGCAGGGCGAAGTCAAATTACGAATATCTCAGTCGGAATTGAAATTTGAAATGTTCCCCAACATTTTCCAATTGTGTTACAAATTTCTTGTTTTACCCAGCTGGACTTGTTCTATAGTTTTGACATTTGTCAAGTCGGGTCATTAAGGACAAATCGGGACCATTAGGACAAGACGAAACGTACTAAGCACAGCAGGGCGAAGTCAAATTACAAAAATCTCAGTCGGAATTGAAATTTGAATTGTTCCCCAACATTTTCCTATTGTGTTACAAATTTCTTGTTTTACCAAGCTGGACTTGTTATGTAGTTTTGGCTTTTGTCAAGTCGGGTTATTGAGGACAAATTGAGACCATTAGGACAAGTCGAGGAAAATGAAGCACAGCAGGGCGAAGTCAAATTACGAAAATCTCAGTCGGAATTGAAATTTGAATGTTCCACAACATTTTTCAATTGTGTTACAAATTTCTTGTTTTGCCCAGCTGGACTTGTTCTGTAGTTCTGGCATTTGTCAAGTCGGGTCATTAAGGACAAATCGGGACCATTAGGACAAGACGAAACGTACTAAGCACAGCAGGGCGAAGTCAAATTACGAAAATCTCAGTCGGAATTGAAATTTGAATTGTTCCCCAACATTTTCCTATTGTGTTACAAATTTCTTGTTTTACCAAGCTGGACTTGTTATGTAGTTTTGGCTTTTGTCAAGTCGGGTTATTGAGGACAAATTGAGACCATTAGGACAAGTCGAGGAAAATGAAGCACAGCAGGGCGAAGTCAAATTACGAAAATCTCAGTCGGAATTGGAATTTGAATGTTCCACAACATTTTTCAATTGTGTTACGAATTTCTTGTTTTGGCCAGCTGGACTTGTTCTGTAGTTTTGGCATTTGTCAAGTCGGGTCATTAAGGACAAATCGGGACCATTAGGACAAGACGAGACGTACTAAGCACAGCAGGGCGAAGTCAAATTATGAATATCTCAGTAGGAATTGAAATTTGAAATGTTCCCCAACATTTTCCAATTGTTTTACAAATTTCTTGTTTTACCCAGCTGGACTTGTTCTATAACTTTGGCATTTGTCAAGTCGGGTCATTAAGGACCATTCGGGACCATTAGGACAAGACGAGACGTACTAAGCACAGCAGGGCGAAGTCAAATTACGAATATCTCAGTCGGAATTGAAATTTGAAATGTTCCCCAACATTTTCCAATTGTGTTACAAATTTCTTGTTTTACCCAGCTGGACTTGTTCTATAGTTTTGACATTTGTCAAGTCGGGTCATTAAGGACAAATCGGGACCATTAGGACAAGACGAGACCTACTAAGCACAGCAGGGCGAAGTCAAATTACGAAAATCTCAGTCGGAATTGAAATTTGAATTGTTCCCCATCATTTTCCTATTGTGTTACAAATTTCTTGTTTTACCAAGCTGGACTTGTTAAGTAGTTTTGGCTTTTGTCAAGTCGGGTTATTGAGGACAAATTGAGACCATTAGGACAAGTCGAGGAAAATGAAGCACAGCAGGGCGAAGTCAAATTACGAAAATCTCAGTCGGAATTGAAATTTGAATGTTCCACAACATTTTTCAATTGTGTTACAAATTTCTTGTTTTGCCCAGCTGGACTTGTTCTGTAGTTCTGGCATTTGTCAAGTCGGGTCATTAAGGACAAATCAGGACCATTAGGACAAGACGAGACGTACTAAGCACAGCAGGGCCGAAGTCAAATTACGAATATCTCAGTCGGAATTGAAATTTGAAGTGTTCCCCAACATTTTCCAATTGTGTTACAAATTTCTTGTTTTACACAGCTGGACTTGTCCTGTATTTTGGCATTTGTCAAGTCGGGTCATAAAGGACAAATCAGGACCATTAGGACATGTCGAGACATACGAAGCACAGCAGGGCGAAGTCAAATTACGAAAATCTCAGTCGGAATTGAAATTTGAATGTTCCACAACATTTTTCAATTGTGTTACAAATTTCTTGTTTTGCCCAGCTGGACTTGTTCTGTAGTTCTGGCATTTGTCAAGTCGGGTCATTAAGGACAAATCAGGACCATTAGGACAAGACGAGACGTACTAAGCACAGCAGGGCCGAAGTCAAATTACGAATATCTCAGTCGGAATTGAAATTTGAATTGTTCCCCAACATTTTCCAATTGTTTTACAAATTTCTTGTTTTACCCAGCTGGACATGTTCTATAATTTTGGCATTTGTCAAGTCGGGTCATTAAGGACGAATCGGGACCATTAGGACAAGACGAGACGTACTAAGCACAGCAGGGCCGAAGTCAAATTACGAATATCTCAGTCGGAATTGAAATTTGAATTGTTCCCCAACATTTTCCTATTGTGTTACAAATTTCTTGCTTTACACAGCTGGACTCGTCCTGTATTTTGGCATTTGTCAAGTCGGGTCATAAAGGAAAAATCAGGACTATTAGGACATGTCGAGACATACGAAGCACAGCAGGGCGAAGTCAAATTACGAAAATCTCAGTCGGAATTGAAATTTTAATGTTCCACAACATTTTTCAATTGTGTTACGAATTTCTTGTTTTGCCCAGCTGGACTTGTTCTGTAGATTTGGCATTTGTCAAGTCGGGTCATTAAGGACAAATCGGGACCATTAGGACAAGACGAGACGTACTAAGCACAGCAGGGCGAAGTAAAATTATGAATATCTCAGTCGGAATTGAAATTTGAAATGTTCCCCAACATTTTCCAATTGTTTTACAAATTTCTTGTTTTACCCAGCTGGACTTGTTCTATAGCTTTGGCATTTGTCAAGTCGGGTCATTAAGGAAAAATCGGGACCATTAGGACAAGACGAGACGTACTAAGCACAGCAGGGCGAAGTCAAATTACGAATATCTCAGTCGGAATTGAAATTTGAAATGTTCCCCAACATTTTCCAATTGTGTTACAAATTTCTTGTTTTACCCAGCTGGACTTGTTCTATAGTTTTGACATTTGTCAAGTCGGGTCATTAAGGACAAATCGGGACCATTAGGACAAGACGAGACGTACTAAGCACAGCAGGGCGAAGTCAAATTACGAAAATCTCAGTCGGAATTGAAATTTGAATTGTTCCCCAACATTTTCCTATTGTGTTACAAATTTCTTGTTTTACCAAGCTGGAATTGTTATGTAGTTTTGGCTTTTGTCAAGTCGGGTTATTGAGGACAAATTGAGACCATTAGGACAAGTCGAGGAAAATGAAGCACAGCAGGGCGAAGTCAAATTACGAAAATCTCAGTCGGAATTGAAATTTGAATGTTCCACAACATTTTTCAATTGTGTTACAAATTTCTTGTTTTGCCCAGCTGGACTTGTTCTGTAGTTCTGGCATTTGTCAAGTCGGGTCATTAAGGACAAATCAGGACCATTAGGACAAGACGAGACGTACTAAGCACAGCAGGGCCGAAGTCAAATTACGAATATCTCAGTCGTAATTTAAATTTGAAGTGTTCCCCAACATTTTCCAATTGTGTTACAAATTTCTTGTTTTACACAGCTGGACTTGTCCTGTATTTTGGAATTTGTCAAGTCGGGTCATAAAGGACAAATCAGGACCATTAGGACATGTTGAGACATACGAAGCACAGCAGGGCGAAGTCAAATTACGAAAATCTCAGTCGGAATTGAAATTTGAATGTTCCACAACATTTTTCAATTGTGTTACAAATTTCTTGTTTTGCCCAGCTGGACTTGTTCTGTAGTTCTGGCATTTGTCAAGTCGGGTCATTAAGGACAAATCAGGACCATTAGGACAAGACGAGACGTACTAAGCACAGCAGGGCCGAAGTCAAATTACGAATATCTCAGTCGGAATTGAAATTTGAATTGTTCCCCAACATTTTCCAATTGTGTTACAAATTTCTTGTTTTACACAGCTGGACTTGTCCTGTATTTTGGCATTTGTCAAGTCGGGTCATAAAGGACAAATCAGGACCATTAGGACATGTCGAGACATACGAAGCACAGCAGGGCGAAGTCAAATTACGAAAATCTCAGTCGGAATTGAAATTTTAATGTTCCACAACATTTTTCAATTGTGTTACAAGTTTCTTGTTTTGCCCAGCTGGACTTGTTCTGTAGTTCTGGCATTTGTCAAGTCGGGTCATTAAGGACAAATCAGGACCATTAGGACAAGACGAGACGTACTAAGCACAGCAGGGCCAAAGTCAAATTACGAATATCTCAGTCGGAATTGAAATTTGAATTGTTCCCCAACATTTTCCAATTGTTTTACAAATTTCTTGTTTTACCCAGATGGACTTGTCCTGTATTTTGGCATTTGTCAAGTCGGGTCATAAAGGACAAATCAGGACCATGAGGACATGTCGAGACATACGAAGCACAGCAGGGCGAAGTCAAATTACGAAATTCTCAGTCGGAATTGAAATTTGAATGTTCCACAACATTTTTCAATTGTGTTACGAATTTCTTGTTTTGCCCAGCTGGACTTGTTCTGTAGTTTTGGCATTTGTCAAGTCGGGTCATTAAGGACAAATCGGGACCATTAGGACAAGACGAGACGTACTAAGCACAGCAGGGCGAAGTAAAATTATGAATATCTCAGTCGGAATTGAAATTTGAAATGTTCCCCAACATTTTCCAATTGTTTTACAAATTTCTTGTTTTACCCAGCTGGACTTGTTCTATAACTTTGGCATTTGTCAAGTCGGGTCATTAAGGACAAATCGGGACCATTAGGACAAGACGAGACGTACTAAGCACAGCAAGGCGAAGTCAAATTACGAAAATCTCAGTCGGAATTGAAATTTGAATAGTTCCCCAACATTTTCCAATTGTGTTACAAATTTCTTGTTTTACACAGCTGGACTTGTCCTGTATTTTGGCATTTGTCAAGTCGGGTCATAAAGGACAAATCAGGACCATTAGGACATGTCGAGACATACGAAGCACAGCAGGGCGAAGTCAAATTACGAAAATCTCAGTCGGAATTGAAATTTGAATGTTCCACAACATTTTTCAATTGTGTTACGAATTTCTTGTTTTGCCCAGCTGGACTTGTTCTGTAGTTTTGGCATTTGTCAAGTCGGGTCATTAAGGACAAATCGGGACCATTAGGACAAGACGAGACGTACTAAGCACAGCAGGGCGAAGTAAAATTATGAATATCTCAGTCGGAATTGAAATTTGAAATGTTCCCCAACATTTTCCAATTGTTTTACAAATTTCTTGTTTTACCCAGCTGGACTTGTTCTATAACTTTGGCATTTGTCAAGTCGGGTCATAAAGGACAAATCAGGACCATTAGGACATGTCGAGACATACGAAGCACAGCAGGGCGAAGTCAAATTACGAAAATCTCAGTCGGAATTGAAATTTGAATGTTCCACAACATTTTTCAATTGTGTTACGAATTTCTTGTTTTGCCCAGCTGGACTTGTTCTGTAGTTTTGGCATTTGTCAAGTCGGGTCATTAAGGACAAATCGGGACCATTAGGACAAGACGAGACGTACTAAGCACAGCAGGGCGAAGTAAAATTATGAATATCTCAGTCGGAATTGAAATTTGAAATGTTCCCCAACATTTTCCAATTGTTTTACAAATTTCTTGTTTTACCCAGCTGGACTTGTTCTATAACTTTGGCATTTGTCAAGTCGGGTCATTAAGGACAAATCGGGACCATTAGGACAAGACGAGACGTACTAAGCACAGCAGGGCGAAGTCAAATTACGAATATCTCAGTCGGAATTGAAATTTGAAATGTTCCCCAACATTTTCCAATTGTGTTACAAATTTCTTGTTTTACCCAGCTGGACTTGTTCTATAGTTTTGACATTTGTCAAGTCGGGTCATTAAGGACAAATCGGGACCATTAGGACAAGACGAGACGTACTAAGCACAGCAAGGCGAAGTCAAATTACGAAAATCTCAGTCGGAATTGAAATTTGAATAGTTCCCCAACATTTTCCAATTGTGTTACAAATTTCTTGTTTTACACAGCTGGACTTGTCCTGTATTTTGGCATTTGTCAAGTCGGGTCATAAAGGACAAATCAGGACCATTAGGACATGTCGAGACATACGAAGCACAGCAGGGCGAAGTCAAATTACGAAAATCTCAGTCGGAATTGAAATTTGAATGTTCCACAACATTTTTCAATTGTGTTACGAATTTCTTGTTTTGCCCAGCTGGACTTGTTCTGTAGTTTTGGCATTTGTCAAGTCGGGTCATTAAGGACAAATCGGGACCATTAGGACAAGACGAGACGTACTAAGCACAGCAGGGCGAAGTAAAATTATGAATATCTCAGTCGGAATTGAAATTTGAAATGTTCCCCAACATTTTCCAATTGTTTTACAAATTTCTTGTTTTACCCAGCTGGACTTGTTCTATAACTTTGGCATTTGTCAAGTCGGGTCATTAAGGACAAATCGGGACCATTAGGACAAGACGAGACGTACTAAGCACAGCAGGGCGAAGTCAAATTACGAATATCTCAGTCGGAATTGAAATTTGAAATGTTCCCCAACATTTTCCAATTGTGTTACAAATTTCTTGTTTTACCCAGCTGGACTTGTTCTATAGTTTTGACATTTGTCAAGTCGGGTCATTAAGGACAAATCGGGACCATTAGGACAAGACGAGACGTACTAAGCACAGCAAGGCGAAGTCAAATTACGAAAATCTCAGTCGGAATTGAAATTTGAATAGTTCCCCAACATTTTCCAATGGTGTTACAAATTTCTTGTTTTACACAGCTGGACTTGTCCTGTATTTTGGCATTTGTCAAGTCGGGTCATAAAGGACAAATAAGGACCATTAGGACATGTCGAGACATACGAAGCACAGCAGGGCGAAGTCAAATTACGAAAATCTCAGTCGGAATTGAAATTTGAATGTTCCACAACATTTTCCAATTGTGTTACAAATTTCTTGTTTTACCCAGCTGGACTTGTTCTATAGTTTTGACATTTGTCAAGTCGGGTCATTGAGGACAAATCGGGACCATTAGGACAAGACGAGACGTACTAAGCACAGCAGGGCGAAGTCAAATTACGAAAATCTCCGTCGGAATTGAAATTTGAATTGTTCCCCAACATTTTCCTATTGTGTTACAAATTTCTTGTTTTACCAAGCTGGACTTGTTATGTAGTTTTGGCTTTTGTCAAGTCGGGTTATTGAGGACAAATTGAGACCATTAGGACAAGTCGAGGAAAATGAAGCACAGCAGGGCGAAGTCAAATTACGAAAATCTCAGTCGGAATTGAAATTTGAATGTTCCACAACATTTTTGAATTGTGTTACAAATTTCTTGTTTTGCCCAGCTGGACTTGTTCTGTAGTTCTGGCATTTGTCAAGTCGGGTCATTAAGGACAAATCAGGACCATTAGGATAAGACGAGACGTACTAAGCACAGCAGGGCCAAAGTCAAATTACGAATATCTCAGTCGGAATTGAAATTTGAATTGTTCCCCAACATTTTCCAATTGTTTTACAAATTTCTTGTTTTACCCAGCTGGACTTGTTCTATAATTTTGGCATTTGACAAGTCGGGTCATTAAGGACGAATCGGGACCATTAGGACAAGACGAGACGTACCAAGCACAGCAAGGCGAAGTCAAATTACGAAAATCTCAGTCGGAATTGAAATTTGAATAGTTCCCCAACATTTTCCAATTGTGTTACAAATTTCTTGTTTTACACAGCTGGACTTGTCCTGTATTTTGGCATTTGTCAAGTCGGGTCATAAAGGACAAATCAGGACCATTAGGACATGTCGAGACATACGAAGCACAGCAGGGCGAAGTCAAATTACGAAAATCTCAGTCGGAATTGGAATTTGAATGTCCCACAACATTTTTCAATTGTGTTACGAATTTCTTGTTTTGCCCAGCTGGACTTGTTCTGTAGTTTTGGCATTTGTCAAGTCGGGTCATTAAGGACAAATCGGGACCATTAGGACAAGACGAGACGTACTAAGCACAGCAGGGCGAAGTAAAATTATGAATATCTCAGTAGGAATTGAAATTTGAAATGTTCCCCAACATTTTCCAATTGTTTTACAAATTTCTTGTTTTACCCAGCTGGACTTGTTCTATAACTTTGGCATTTGTCAAGTCGGGTCATTAAGGACCATTCGGGACCATTAGGACAAGACGAGACGTACTAAGCACAGCAGGGCGTAGTCAAATTACGAATATCTCAGTCGGAATTGAAATTTGAAATGTTCCCCAACATTTTCCAATTGTGTTACAAATTTCTTGTTTTACCCAGCTGGACTTGTTCTATAGTTTTGACATTTGTCAAGTCGGGTCATTAAGGACAAATCGGGACCATTAGGACAAGACGAGACGTACTAAGCACAGCAGGGCGAAGTCAAATTACGAAAATCTCAGTCGGAATTGAAATTTGAATTGTTCCCCAACATTTTCCTATTGTGTTACAAATTTCTTGTTTTACCAAGCTGGACTTGTTATGTAGTTTTGGCTTTTGTCAAGTCGGGTTATTGAGGACAAATTGAGACCATTAGGACAAGTCGAGGAAAATGAAGCACAGCAGGGCGAAGTCAAATTACGAAAATCTCAGTCGGAATTGAAATTTGAATGTTCCACAACATTTTTCAATTGTGTTACAAATTTCTTGTTTTGCCCAGCTGGACTTGTTCTGTAGTTCTGGCATTTGTCAAGTCGGGTCATTAAGGACAAATCAGGACCATTAGGACAAGACGAGACGTACTAAGCACAGCAGGGCCGAAGTCAAATTACGAATATCTCAGTCGGAATTGAAATTTGAAGTGTTCCCCAACATTTTCCAATTGTGTTACAAATTTCTTGTTTTACACAGCTGGACTTGTCCTGTATTTTGGCATTTGTCAAGTCGGGTCATAAAGGACAAATCAGGACCATTAGGACATGTCGAGACATACGAAGCACAGCAGGGCGAAGTCAAATTACGAAAATCTCAGTCGGAATTGAAATTTGAATGTTCCACAACATTTTCCAATTGTGTTACAAATTTCTTGTTTTACCCAGCTGGACTTGTTCTATAGTTTTGACATTTGTCAAGTCGGGTCATTAAGGACAAATCGGGACCATTAGGACAAGACGAGACGTACTAAGCACAGCAGGGCGAAGTCAAATTACGAATATATCCGTCGGAATTGAAATTTGAAATGTTCCCCAACATTTTCCAATTGTGTTACAAATTTCTTGTTTTACCCAGCTGGACTTGTTCTATAGTTTTGACATTTGTCAAGTCGGGTCATTAAGGACAAATCGGGACCATTAGGACAAGACGAGACGTACTAAGCACAGCAGGGCGAAGTCAAATTACGAAAATCTCAGTCGGAATTGAAATTTGAATTGTTCCCCAACATTTTCCTATTGTGTTACAAATTTCTTGTTTTACCAAGCTGGACTTGTTATGCAGTTTTGGCTTTTGTCAAGTCGGGTTATTGAGGACAAATTGAGACCATTAGGACAAGTCGAGGAAAATGAAGCACAGCAGGGCGAAGTCAAATTACGAAAATCTCAGTCGGAATTGAAATTTGAATGTTCCACAACATCTTTCAATTGTGTTACAAATTTCTTGTTTTGCCCAGCTGGACTTGTTCTGTAGTTTTGGCATTTGTCAAGTCGGGTCATTAAGGACAAATCGGGACCATTAGGACAAGACGAGACGTACTAAGCACAGCAAGGCGAAGTTAAATTACGAAAATCTCAGTCGGAATTGAAATTTGAATAGTTCCCCAACATTTTCCAATTGTGTTACAAATTTCTTGTTTTACCAAGCTGGACTTGTTATGTAGTTTTGGCTTTTGTCAAGTCGGGTTATTGAGGACAAATTGAGATCATTAGGACAAGTCGAGGAAAATGAAGCACAGCAGGGCGAAGTCAAATTACGAAAATCTCAGTCGGAATTGAAATTTGAATGTTCCACAACATTTTCCAATTGTGTTACAAATTTCTTGTTTTACCCAGCTGGACTTGTTCTATAGTTTTGACATTTGTCAAGTCGGGTCATTAAGGACAAATCGGGACCATTAGGACAAGACGAAACGTACTAAGCACAGCAGGGCGAAGTCAAATTACGAAAATCTCAGTCGGAATTGAAATTTGAATTGTTTCCCAACATTTTCCTATTGTGTTACAAATTTCTTGTTTTACCAAGCTGGACTTGTTATGTAGTTTTGGCTTTTGTCAAGTCGGGTTATTGAGGACAAATTGAGATCATTAGGACAAGTCGAGGAAAATGAAGCACAGCAGGGCGAAGTCAAATTACGAAAATCTCAGTCGGAATTGAAATTTGAATGTTCCACAACATTTTTCAATTGTGTTACAAATTTCTTGTTTTGCCCAGCTGGACTTGTTCTGTAGTTCTGGCATTTGTCAAGTCGGGTCATTAAGGACAAATCAGGACCATTAGGACAAGACGAGACGTACTAAGCACAGCAGGGCCGAAGTCAAATTACGAATATCTCAGTCGGAATTGAAATTTGAATTGTTCCCCAACATTTTCCAATTGTGTTACAAATTTCTTGTTTTACACAGCTGGACTTGTCCTGTATTTTGGCATTTGTCAAGTCGGGTCATAAAGGACAAATCAGGACCATTAGGACATGTCGAGACATACGAAGCACAGCAGGGCGAAGTCAAATTACGGAAATCTCAGTCGGAATTGAAATTTGAATGTTCCACAACATTTTTCAATTGTGTTACAAGTTTCTTGTTTTGCCCAGCTGGACTTGTTCTGTAGTTCTGGCATTTGTCAAGTCGGGTCATTAAGGACAAATCAGGACCATTAGGACAAGACGAGTCGTACTAGGCACAGCAGGGCCAAAGTCAAATTACGAATATCTCAGTCGGAATTGAAATTTGAATTGTTCCCCAACATTTTCCAATTGTTTTACAAATTTCTTGTTTTACCCAGCTGGACTTGTTCTATAATTTTGGCATTTGTCAAGTCGGGTCATTAAGGATGAATCGGGACCATTAGGACAAGACGAGACGTACTAAGCACAGCAAGGCGAAGTCAGATTACGAAAATCTCAGTCGGAATTGAAATTTGAATAGTTCCCCAACATTTTCCAATTGTGTTACAAATTTCTTGTTTTACACAGCTGGACTTGTCCTGTATTTTGGCATTTGTCAAGTCGGGTCATAAAGGACAAATCAGGACCATTAGGACATGTCGAGACATACGAAGCACAGCAGGGCGAAGTCAAATTACGAAAATCTCAGTCGGAATTGAAATTTGAATGTTCCACAACATTTTTCAATTGTGTTACGAATTTCTTGTTTTGCCCAGCTGGACTTGTTCTGTAGTTTTGGCATTTGTCAAGTCGGGTCATTAAGGACAAATCGGGACCATTAGGACAAGACGAGACGTACTAAGCACAGCAGGGCGAAGTCAAATTACGAATATCTCAGTCGGAATTGAAATTTGAAATGTTCCCCAACATTTTCCAATTGTGTTACAAATTTCTTGTTTTACCCAGCTGGACTTGTTCTATAGTTTTGACATTTGTCAAGTCGGGTCATTAAGGACAAATCGGGACCATTAGGACAAGACGAGACGTACTAAGCACAGCAGGGCGAAGTCAAATTACGAAAATCTCAGTCGGAATTGAAATTTGAATTGTTCCCCAACATTTTCCTATTGTGTTACAAATTTCTTGTTTTACCAAGCTGGACTTGTTATGTAGTTTTGGCTTTTGTCAAGTCGGGTTATTGAGGACAAATTGAGACCATTAGGACAAGTCGAGGAAAATGAAGCACAGCAGGGCGAAGTCAAATTACGAAAATCTCAGTCGGAATTGAAATTTGAATGTTCCACAACATTTTTCAATTGTGTTACAAATTTCTTGTTTTGCCCAGCTGGACTTGTTCTGTAGTTCTGGCATTTGTCAAGTCGGGTCATTAAGGACAAATCAGGACCATTAAGACAAGACGAGACGTACTAAGCACAGCAGGGCCGAAGTCAAATTACGAATATCTCAGTCGAAATTGAAATTTGAATTGTTCCCCAACATTTTCCAATTGTGTTTCAAATTTCTTGTTTTACACAGCTGGACTTGTCCTGTATTTTGGCATTTGTCAAGTCGGGTCATAAAGGACAAATCAGGACCATTAGGACATGTCGAGACATACGAAGCACAGCAGGGCGAAGTCAAATTACGAAAATCTCAGTCGGAATTGAAATTTTAATGTTCCACATTTTTCAATTGTGTTACAAATTTCTTGTTTTGCCCAGCTGGACTTGTTCTGTAGTTCTGGCATTTATCAAGTCGGGTCATTAAGGACAAATCAGGACCATTAGGACAAGACGAGACGTACTAAGCACAGCAGGGCCGAAGTCAAATTACGAATATCTCAGTCGGAATTGAAATTTGAATTGTTCCCCAACATTTTCCAATTGTGTTACAAATTTCTTGTTTTACACAGCTGGACTTGTCCTGAATTTTGGCATTTGTCAAGTCGGGTCATAAAGGACAAATCAGGACCATTAGGACATGTCGAGACATACGAAGCACAGCAGGGCGAAGTCAAATTACGAAAATCTCAGTCGGAATTGAAATTTCAATGTTCCACAACATTTTTCAATTGTGTTACAAGTTTCTTGTTTTGCCCAGCTGGACTTGTTCTGTAGTTCTGGCATTTGTCAAGTCGGGTCATTAAGGACAAAACAGGACCATTAGGACAAGACGAGACGTACTAAGCACAGCAGGGCCAAAGTCAAATTACGAATATCTCAGTCGGAATTGAAATTTGAATTGTTCCCCAACATTTTCCAATTGTTTTACAAATTTCTTGTTTTACCCAGCTGGACTTGTTCTATAATTTTGGCATTTGTCAAGTCGGGTCATTAAGGACGAATCAGGACCATTAGGACATGTCGAGACATACGAAGCACAGCAGGGCGAAGTCAAATTACGAAAATCTCAGTCGGAATTGAAATTTGAATGTTCCACAACATTTTTCAATTATGTTACGAATTTCTTGTTTTGCCCAGCTGGACTTGTTCTGTAGTTTTGGCATTTGTCAAGTCGGGTCATTAAGGACAAATCGGGACCATTAGGACAAGACGAGACGTACTAAGCACAGCAGGGCGAAGTAAAATTATGAATATCTCAGTCGGAATTGAAATTTGAAACGTTCCCCAACATTTTCCAATTGTTTTACAAATTTCTTGTTTTACCCAGCTGGACTTGTTCTATAACTTTGGCATTTGTCAAGTCGGGTCATTAAGGACAAATCGGGACCATTAGGACAAGACTAGACGTACTGAGCACAGCAGGGCGAAGTCAAATTACGAATATCTCAGTCGGAATTGATATTTGAAATGTTCCACAACATTTTCCAATTGTGTTACAAATTTCTTGTTTTACCCAGCTGGACTTGTTCTATAGTTTTGACATTTGTCAAGTCGGGTTATTAAGGACAAATCGGGACCATTAGGACAAGACGAGACGTACTAAGCACAGCAGGGCGAAGTCAAATTACGAAAATCTCAGTCGGAATTGAAATTTGAATTGTTCCCCAACATTTTCCTATTGTGTTACAAATTTCTTGTTTTACCAAGCTGGACTTGTTATGTAGTTTTGGCTTTTGTCAAGTCGGGTTATTGAGGACAAATTGAGACCATTAGGACAAGTCGAGGAAAATGAAGCACAGCAGGGCGAAGTCAAATTACGAAAATCTCAGTCGGAATTGAAATTTGAATGTTCCACAACATTTTTCAATTGTGTTACAAATTTCTTGTTTTGCCCAGCTGGACTTGTTCTGTAGTTCTGGCATTTGTCAAGTCGGGTCATTAAGGACAAATCAGGACCATTAGGACAAGACGAGACGTACTAAGCACAGCAGGGCCGAAGTCAAATTACGAATATCTCAGTCGGAATTGAAATTTGAATTGTTCCCCAACATTTTCCAATTGTGTTACAAATTTCTTGTTTTACACAGCTGGACTTGTCCTGTATTTTGGCATTTATCAAGTCGGGTCATAAAGGACAAATCAGGACCATTAGGACATGTCGAGACATACGAAGCACAGCAGGGCGAAGTCAAATTACGAAAATCTCAGTCGGAATTGAAATTTTAATGTTCCACAACATTTTTCAATTGTGTTACAAATTTCTTGTTTTGCCCAGCTGGACTTGTTCTGTAGTTCTGGCATTTGTCAAGTCGGGTCATTAAGGACAAATCAGGACCATTAGGACAAGACGAGACGTACTAAGCACAGCAGGGCCAAAGTCAAATTTCGAATATCTCAGTCGGAATTGAAATTTGAATTGTTCCCCAACATTTTCCAATTGTTTTACAAATTTCTTGATTTACCCAGCTGGACTTGTTCTATAATTTTGGCATTTGACAAGTCGGGTCATTAAGGACGAACCGGGACCATTAGGACAAGACGAGACGTACTAAGCACAGCAGGGCGAAGTCAAATTACGAAAATCTCAGTCGGAATTGAAATTTGAATGTTCCACAACATTTTTCAATTGTGTTACAAATTTCTTGTTTTGCCCAGCTGGACTTGTTCTGTAGTTCTGGCATTTGTCAAGTCGGGTCATTAAGGACAAATCAGGACCATTAGGACAAGACGAGACATACGAAGCACAGCAGGGCGAAGTCAAATTACGAAAATCTCAGTCGGAATTGGAGTTTGAATGTTCCACAACATTTTTCAATTGTGTTACGAATTTCTTGTTTTGCCCAGCTGGACTTGTCCTGTATTTTGACATTTGTCAAGTCGGGTCATAAAGGACAAATCAGGACCATTGGGACATGTCGAGACATACGAAGCACAGCAGGGCGAAGTCAAATTACGAAAATCTCAGTCGGAATTGGAGTTTGAATGTTCCACAACATTTTTCAATTGTGTTACGAATTTCTTGTTTTGCCCAGCTGGACTTGTTCTGTAGTTTTGGCATTTGTCAAGTCGGGTCATTAAGGACAAATCAGGACCATTAGGACAAGACGAGACGTACTAAGCACAGCAGGGCCAAAGT
The DNA here is from genome assembly GCA_958502065.1 of Chrysolina americana. Lineage (NCBI taxonomy): Eukaryota > Metazoa > Arthropoda > Insecta > Coleoptera > Chrysomelidae > Chrysolina > Chrysolina americana. The sequence continues at coordinate 24,934,232 of OY293421.1, forward strand.
CAAATTTCGAATATCTCAGTCGGAATTGAAATTTGAATTGTTCCCCAACATTTTCCAATTGTTTTACAAATTTCTTGATTTACCCAGCTGGACTTGTTCTATAATTTTGGCATTTGACAAGTCGGGTCATTAAGGACGAACCGGGACCATTAGGACAAGACGAGACGTACTAAGCACAGCAGGGCGAAGTCAAATTACGAAAATCTCAGTCGGAATTGAAATTTGAATGTTCCACAACATTTTTCAATTGTGTTACAAATTTCTTGTTTTGCCCAGCTGGACTTGTTCTGTAGTTCTGGCATTTGTCAAGTCGGGTCATTAAGGACAAATCAGGACCATTAGGACAAGACGAGACATACGAAGCACAGCAGGGCAAAGTCAAATTACGAAAATCTCAGTCGGAATTGGAGTTTGAATGTTCCACAACATTTTTCAATTGTGTTACGAATTTCTTGTTTTGCCCAGCTGGACTTGTCCTGTATTTTGACATTTGTCAAGTCGGGTCATAAAGGACAAATCAGGACCATTGGGACATGTCGAGACATACGAAGCACAGCAGGGCGAAGTCAAATTACGAAAATCTCAGTCGGAATTGGAGTTTGAATGTTCCACAACATTTTTCAATTGTGTTACGAATTTCTTGTTTTGCCCAGCTGGACTTGTTCTGTAGTTTTGGCATTTGTCAAGTCGGGTCATTAAGGACAAATCAGGACCATTAGGACAAGACGAGACGTACTAAGCACAGCAGGGCGAAGTCAAATTAAGAAAATCTCAGTCGGAATTGAAATTTGAATGTTCCACAACATTTTTCAATTGTGTTACAAATTTCTTGTTTTGCCCAGCTGGACTTGTTCTGTAGTTCTGGCATTTGTCAAGTCGGGTCATTAAGGACAAATCAGGACCATTAGGACAAGACGAGACATACGAAGCACAGCAGGGCGAAGTCAAATTACGAAAATCTCAGTCGGAATTGGAGTTTGAATGTTCCACAACATTTTTCAATTGTGTTACGAATTTCTTGATTTACCCAGCTGGACTTGTCCTGTATTTTGACATTTGTCAAGTCGGGTCATAAAGGACAAATCAGGACCATTAGGACATGTCGAGACATACGAAGCACAGCAGGGCGAAGTCAAATTACGAAAATCTCAGTCGGAATTGGAGTTTGAATGTTCCACAACATTTTTCAATTGTGTTACAAATTTCTTGTTTTGCCCAGCTGGACTTGTTCTGTAGTTCTGGCATTTGTCAAGTCGGGTCATTAAGGACAAATCAGGACCATTAGGACAAGACGAGACGTACTAAGCACAGCAGGGCCGAAGTCAAATTACGAATATCTCAGTCGGAATTGAAATTTGAATTGTTCCCCAACATTTTCCAATTGTGTTACAAATTTCTTGTTTTACACAGCTGGACTTGTCCTGTATTTTGGCATTTGTCAAGTCGGGTCATAAAGGACAAATCAGGACCATTAGGACATGTCGAGACATACGAAGCACAGCAGGGCGAAGTCAAATTACGGAAATCTCAGTCGGAATTGAAATTTGAATGTTCCACAACATTTTTCAATTGTGTTACAAGTTTCTTGTTTTGCCCAGCTGGACTTGTTCTGTAGTTCTGGCATTTGTCAAGTCGGGTCATTAAGGACAAATCAGGACCATTAGGACAAGACGAGTCGTACTAGGCACAGCAGGGCCAAAGTCAAATTACGAATATCTCAGTCGGAATTGAAATTTGAATTGTTCCCCAACATTTTCCAATTGTTTTACAAATTTCTTGTTTTACCCAGCTGGACTTGTTCTATAATTTTGGCATTTGTCAAGTCGGGTCATTAAGGATGAATCGGGACCATTAGGACAAGACGAGACGTACTAAGCACAGCAGGGCGAAGTAAAATTATGAATATTTCAGTCGGAATTGAAATTTGAAATGTTCCCCAACATTTTCCAATTGTTTTACAAATTTCTTGTTTTACCCAGCTGGACTTGTTCTATAACTTTGGCATTTGTCAAGTCGGGTCATTAAGGACAAATCGGGACCATTAGGACAAGACGAGACGTACTAAGCACAGCAGGGCGAAGTCAAATTACGAATATCTCAGTCGGAATTGAAATTTGAATGTTCCACAACATTTTTCAATTGTGTTACGAATTTCTTGTTTTGCCCAGCTGGACTTGTTCTGTAGTTTTGGCATTTGTCAAGTCGGGTCATTAAGGACAAATCGGGACCATTAGGACAAGACGAGACGTACTAAGCACAGCAGGGCGAAGTCAAATTACGAATATCTCAGTCGGAATTGAAATTTGAAATGTTCCCCAACATTTTCCAATTGTGTTACAAATTTCTTGTTTTGCCCAGCTGGACTTGTTCTGTAGTTTTGGCATTTGTCAAGTCGGGTCATTAAGGACAAATCGGGACCATTAGGACAAGACGAGACGTACTAAGCACAGCAGGGCGAAGTCAAATTACGAATATCTCAGTCGGAATTGAAATTTGAAATGTTCCCCAACATTTTCCAATTGTGTTACAAATTTCTTGTTTTACCCAGCTGGACTTGTTCTATAGTTTTGACATTTGTCAAGTCGGGTCATTAAGGACAAATCGGGACCATTAGGACAAGACGAGACGTACTAAGCACAGCAGGGCGAAGTCAAATTACGAAAATCTCAGTCGGAATTGAAATTTGAATTGTTCCCCAACATTTTCCTATTGTGTTACAAATTTCTTGTTTTACCAAGCTGGACTTGTTATGTAGTTTTGGCTTTTGTCAAGTCGGGTTATTGAGGACAAATTGAGACCATTAGGACAAGTCGAGGAAAATGAAGCACAGCAGGGCGAAGTCAAATTACGAAAATCTCAGTCGGAATTGAAATTTGAATGTTCCACAACATTTTTCAATTGTGTTACAAATTTCTTGTTTTGCCCAGCTGGACTTGTTCTGTAGTTCTGGCATTTGTCAAGTCGGGTCATTAAGGACAAATCAGGACCATTAGGACAAGACGAGACGTACTAAGCACAGCAGGGCCGAAGTCAAATTACGAATATCTCAGTCGGAATTGAAATTTGAATTGTTCCCCAACATTTTCCAATTGTGTTACAAATTTCTTGTTTTACACAGCTGGACTTGTCCTGAATTTTGGCATTTGTCAAGTCGGGTCATAAAGGACAAATCAGGACCATTAGGACATGTCGAGACATACGAAGCACAGCAGGGCGAAGTCAAATTACGAAAATCTCAGTCGGAATTGAAATTTCAATGTTCCACAACATTTTTCAATTGTGTTACAAGTTTCTTGTTTTGCCCAGCTGGACTTGTTCTGTAGTTCTGGCATTTGTCAAGTCGGGTCATTAAGGACAAAACAGGACCATTAGGACAAGACGAGACGTACTAAGCACAGCAGGGCCAAAGTCAAATTACGAATATCTCAGTCGGAATTGAAATTTGAATTGTTCCCCAACATTTTCCAATTGTTTTACAAATTTCTTGTTTTACCCAGCTGGACTTGTTCTATAATTTTGGCATTTGTCAAGTCGGGTCATTAAGGACGAATCAGGACCATTAGGACATGTCGAGACATACGAAGCACAGCAGGGCGAAGTCAAATTACGAAAATCTCAGTCGGAATTGAAATTTGAATGTTCCACAACATTTTTCAATTATGTTACGAATTTCTTGTTTTGCCCAGCTGGACTTGTTCTGTAGTTTTGGCATTTGTCAAGTCGGGTCATTAAGGACAAATCGGGACCATTAGGACAAGACGAGACGTACTAAGCACAGCAGGGCGAAGTAAAATTATGAATATCTCAGTCGGAATTGAAATTTGAAACGTTCCCCAACATTTTCCAATTGTTTTACAAATTTCTTGTTTTACCCAGCTGGACTTGTTCTATAACTTTGGCATTTGTCAAGTCGGGTCATTAAGGACAAATCGGGACCATTAGGACAAGACGAGACGTACTGAGCACAGCAGGGCGAAGTCAAATTACGAATATCTCAGTCGGAATTGATATTTGAAATGTTCCCCAACATTTTCCAATTGTGTTACAAATTTCTTGTTTTACCCAGCTGGACTTGTTCTATAGTTTTGACATTTGTCAAGTCCGGTCATTAAGGACAAATCGGGACCATTAGGACAAGACGAGACGTACTAAGCACAGCAGGGCGAAGTCAAATTACGAAAATCTCAGTCGGAATTGAAATTTGAATTGTTCCCCAACATTTTCCTATTGTGTTACAAATTTCTTGTTTTACCAAGCTGGACTTGTTATGTAGTTTTGGCTTTTGTCAAGTCGGGTTATTGAGGACAAATTGAGACCATTAGGACAAGTCGAGGAAAATGAAGCACAGCAGGGCGAAGTCAAATTACGAAAATCTCAGTCGGAATTGAAATTTGAATGTTCCACAACATTTTTCAATTGTGTTACAAATTTCTTGTTTTGCCCAGCTGGACTTGTTCTGTAGTTCTGGCATTTGTCAAGTCGGGTCATTAAGGACAAATCAGGACCATTAGGACAAGACGAGACGTACTAAGCACAGCAGGGCCGAAGTCAAATTACGAATATCTCAGTCGGAATTGAAATTTGAATTGTTCCCCAACATTTTCCAATTGTGTTACAAATTTCTTGTTTTACACAGCTGGACTTGTCCTGTATTTTGGCATTTATCAAGTCGGGTCATAAAGGACAAATCAGGACCATTAGGACATGTCGAGACATACGAAGCACAGCAGGGCGAAGTCAAATTACGAAAATCTCAGTCGGAATTGAAATTTTAATGTTCCACAACATTTTTCAATTGTGTTACAAATTTCTTGTTTTGCCCAGCTGGACTTGTTCTGTAGTTCTGGCATTTGTCAAGTCGGGTCATTAAGGACAAATCAGGACCATTAGGACAAGACGAGACGTACTAAGCACAGCAGGGCCAAAGTCAAATTTCGAATATCTCAGTCGGAATTGAAATTTGAATTGTTCCCCAACATTTTCCAATTGTTTTACAAATTTCTTGATTTACCCAGCTGGACTTGTTCTATAATTTTGGCATTTGACAAGTCGGGTCATTAAGGACGAACCGGGACCATTAGGACAAGACGAGACGTACTAAGCACAGCAGGGCGAAGTCAAATTACGAAAATCTCAGTCGGAATTGAAATTTGAATGTTCCACAACATTTTTCAATTGTGTTACAAATTTCTTGTTTTGCCCAGCTGGACTTGTTCTGTAGTTCTGGCATTTGTCAAGTCGGGTCATTAAGGACAAATCAGGACCATTAGGACAAGACGAGACATACGAAGCACAGCAGGGCGAAGTCAAATTACGAAAATCTCAGTCGGAATTGGAGTTTGAATGTTCCACAACATTTTTCAATTGTGTTACGAATTTCTTGTTTTGCCCAGCTGGACTTGTCCTGTATTTTGACATTTGTCAAGTCGGGTCATAAAGGACAAATCAGGACCATTGGGACATGTCGAGACATACGAAGCACAGCAGGGCGAAGTCAAATTACGAAAATCTCAGTCGGAATTGGAGTTTGAATGTTCCACAACATTTTTCAATTGTGTTACGAATTTCTTGTTTTGCCCAGCTGGACTTGTTCTGTAGTTTTGGCATTTGTCAAGTCGGGTCATTAAGGACAAATCAGGACCATTAGGACAAGACGAGACGTACTAAGCACAGCAGGGCCAAAGTCAAATTTCGAATATCTCAGTCGGAATTGAAATTTGAATTGTTCCCCAACATTTTCCAATTGTTTTACAAATTTCTTGATTTACCCAGCTGGACTTGTTCTATAATTTTGGCATTTGACAAGTCGGGTCATTAAGGACGAATCGGGACCATTAGGACAAGACGAGACGTACTAAGCACAGCAGGGCGAAGTCAAATTAAGAAAATCTCAGTCGGAATTGAAATTTGAATGTTCCACAACATTTTTCAATTGTGTTACAAATTTCTTGTTTTGCCCAGCTGGACTTGTTCTGTAGTTCTGGCATTTGTCAAGTCGGGTCATTAAGGACAAATCAGGACCATTAGGACAAGACGAGACATACGAAGCACAGCAGGGCGAAGTCAAATTACGAAAATCTCAGTCGGAATTGGAGTTTGAATGTTCCACAACATTTTTCAATTGTGTTACGAATTTCTTGATTTACCCAGCTGGACTTGTCCTGTATTTTGACATTTGTCAAGTCGGGTCATAAAGGACAAATCAGGACCATTAGGACATGTCGAGACATACGAAGCACAGCAGGGCGAAGTCAAATTACGAAAATCTCAGTCGGAATTGGAGTTTGAATGTTCCACAACATTTTTCAATTGTGTTACAAATTTCTTGTTTTGCCCAGCTGGACTTGTTCTGTAGTTCTGGCATTTGTCAAGTCGGGTCATTAAGGACAAATCAGGACCATTAGGACAAGACGAGACGTACTAAGCACAGCAGGGCCGAAGTCAAATTACGAATATCTCAGTCGGAATTGAAATTTGAATTGTTCCCCAACATTTTCCAATTGTGTTACAAATTTCTTGTTTTACACAGCTGGACTTGTCCTGTATTTTGGCATTTGTCAAGTCGGGTCATAAAGGACAAATCAGGACCATTAGGACATGTCGAGACATACGAAGCACAGCAGGGCGAAGTCAAATTACGGAAATCTCAGTCGGAATTGAAATTTGAATGTTCCACAACATTTTTCAATTGTGTTACAAGTTTCTTGTTTTGCCCAGCTGGACTTGTTCTGTAGTTCTGGCATTTGTCAAGTCGGGTCATTAAGGACAAATCAGGACCATTAGGACAAGACGAGTCGTACTAGGCACAGCAGGGCCAAAGTCAAATTACGAATATCTCAGTCGGAATTGAAATTTGAATTGTTCCCCAACATTTTCCAATTGTTTTACAAATTTCTTGTTTTACCCAGCTGGACTTGTTCTATAATTTTGGCATTTGTCAAGTCGGGTCATTAAGGATGAATCGGGACCATTAGGACAAGACGAGACGTACTAAGCACAGCAAGGCGAAGTCAGATTACGAAAATCTCAGTCGGAATTGAAATTTGAATAGTTCCCCAACATTTTCCAATTGTGTTACAAATTTCTTGTTTTACACAGCTGGACTTGTCCTGTATTTTGGCATTTGTCAAGTCGGGTCATAAAGGACAAATCAGGACCATTAGGACATGTCGAGACATACGAAGCACAGCAGGGCGAAGTCAAATTACGAAAATCTCAGTCGGAATTGAAATTTGAATGTTCCACAACATTTTTCAATTGTGTTACGAATTTCTTGTTTTGCCCAGCTGGACTTGTTCTGTAGTTTTGGCATTTGTCAAGTCGGGTCATTAAGGACAAATCGGGACCATTAGGACAAGACGAGACGTACTAAGCACAGCAGGGCGAAGTCAAATTACGAATATCTCAGTCGGAATTGAAATTTGAAATGTTCCCCAACATTTTCCAATTGTGTTACAAATTTCTTGTTTTACCCAGCTGGACTTGTTCTATAGTTTTGACATTTGTCAAGTCGGGTCATTAAGGACAAATCGGGACCATTAGGACAAGACGAGACGTACTAAGCACAGCAGGGCGAAGTCAAATTACGAAAATCTCAGTCGGAATTGAAATTTGAATTGTTCCCCAACATTTTCCTATTGTGTTACAAATTTCTTGTTTTACCAAGCTGGACTTGTTATGTAGTTTTGGCTTTTGTCAAGTCGGGTTATTGAGGACAAATTGAGACCATTAGGACAAGTCGAGGAAAATGAAGCACAGCAGGGCGAAGTCAAATTACGAAAATCTCAGTCGGAATTGAAATTTGAATGTTCCACAACATTTTTCAATTGTGTTACAAATTTCTTGTTTTGCCCAGCTGGACTTGTTCTGTAGTTCTGGCATTTGTCAAGTCGGGTCATTAAGGACAAATCAGGACCATTAAGACAAGACGAGACGTACTAAGCACAGCAGGGCCGAAGTCAAATTACGAATATCTCAGTCGGAATTGAAATTTGAATTGTTCCCCAACATTTTCCAATTGTGTTTCAAATTTCTTGTTTTACACAGCTGGACTTGTCCTGTATTTTGGCATTTGTCAAGTCGGGTCATAAAGGACAAATCAGGACCATTAGGACATGTCGAGACATACGAAGCACAGCAGGGCGAAGTCAAATTACGAAAATCTCAGTCGGAATTGAAATTTTAATGTTCCACAACATTTTTCAATTGTGTTACAAATTTCTTGTTTTGCCCAGCTGGACTTGTTCTGTAGTTCTGGCATTTGTCAAGTCGGGTCATTAAGGACAAATCAGGACCATTAGGACAAGACGAGACGTACTAAGCACAGCAGGGCCGAAGTCAAATTACGAATATCTCAGTCGGAATTGAAATTTGAATTGTTCCCCAACATTTTCCAATTGTGTTACAAATTTCTTGTTTTACACAGCTGGACTTGTCCTGAATTTTGGCATTTGTCAAGTCGGGTCATAAAGGACAAATCAGGACCATTAGGACATGTCGAGACATACGAAGCACAGCAGGGCGAAGTCAAATTACGAAAATCTCAGTCGGAATTGAAATTTCAATGTTCCACAACATTTTTCAATTGTGTTACAAGTTTCTTGTTTTGCCCAGCTGGACTTGTTCTGTAGTTCTGGCATTTGTCAAGTCGGGTCATTAAGGACAAAACAGGACCATTAGGACAAGACGAGACGTACTAAGCACAGCAGGGCCAAAGTCAAATTACGAATATCTCAGTCGGAATTGAAATTTGAATTGTTCCCCAACATTTTCCAATTGTTTTACAAATTTCTTGTTTTACCCAGCTGGACTTGTTCTATAATTTTGGCATTTGTCAAGTCGGGTCATTAAGGACGAATCAGGACCATTAGGACATGTCGAGACATACGAAGCACAGCAGGGCGAAGTCAAATTACGAAAATCTCAGTCGGAATTGAAATTTGAATGTTCCACAACATTTTTCAATTATGTTACGAATTTCTTGTTTTGCCCAGCTGGACTTGTTCTGTAGTTTTGGCATTTGTCAAGTCGGGTCATTAAGGACAAATCGGGACCATTAGGACAAGACGAGACGTACTAAGCACAGCAGGGCGAAGTAAAATTATGAATATCTCAGTCGGAATTGAAATTTGAAACGTTCCCCAACATTTTCCAATTGTTTTACAAATTTCTTGTTTTACCCAGCTGGACTTGTTCTATAATTTTGGCATTTGTCAAGTCGGGTCATTAAGGATGAATCGGGACCATTAGGACAAGACGAGACGTACTAAGCACAGCAAGGCGAAGTCAGATTACGAAAATCTCAGTCGGAATTGAAATTTGAATAGTTCCCCAACATTTTCCAATTGTGTTACAAATTTCTTGTTTTACACAGCTGGACTTGTCCTGTATTTTGGCATTTGTCAAGTCGGGTCATAAAGGACAAATCAGGACCATTAGGACATGTCGAGACATACGAAGCACAGCAGGGCGAAGTCAAATTACGAAAATCTCAGTCGGAATTGAAATTTGAATGTTCCACAACATTTTTCAATTGTGTTACGAATTTCTTGTTTTGCCCAGCTGGACTTGTTCTGTAGTTTTGGCATTTGTCAAGTCGGGTCATTAAGGACAAATCGGGACCATTAGGACAAGACGAGACGTACTAAGCACAGCAGGGCGAAGTCAAATTACGAATATCTCAGTCGGAATTGAAATTTGAAATGTTCCCCAACATTTTCCAATTGTGTTACAAATTTCTTGTTTTACCCAGCTGGACTTGTTCTATAGTTTTGACATTTGTCAAGTCGGGTCATTAAGGACAAATCGGGACCATTAGGACAAGACGAGACGTACTAAGCACAGCAGGGCGAAGTCAAATTACGAAAATCTCAGTCGGAATTGAAATTTGAATTGTTCCCCAACATTTTCCTATTGTGTTACAAATTTCTTGTTTTACCAAGCTGGACTTGTTATGTAGTTTTGGCTTTTGTCAAGTCGGGTTATTGAGGACAAATTGAGACCATTAGGACAAGTCGAGGAAAATGAAGCACAGCAGGGCGAAGTCAAATTACGAAAATCTCAGTCGGAATTGAAATTTGAATGTTCCACAACATTTTTCAATTGTGTTACAAATTTCTTGTTTTGCCCAGCTGGACTTGTTCTGTAGTTCTGGCATTTGTCAAGTCGGGTCATTAAGGACAAATCAGGACCATTAAGACAAGACGAGACGTACTAAGCACAGCAGGGCCGAAGTCAAATTACGAATATCTCAGTCGAAATTGAAATTTGAATTGTTCCCCAACATTTTCCAATTGTGTTTCAAATTTCTTGTTTTACACAGCTGGACTTGTCCTGTATTTTGGCATTTGTCAAGTCGGGTCATAAAGGACAAATCAGGACCATTAGGACATGTCGAGACATACGAAGCACAGCAGGGCGAAGTCAAATTACGAAAATCTCAGTCGGAATTGAAATTTTAATGTTCCACAACATTTTTCAATTGTGTTACAAATTTCTTGTTTTGCCCAGCTGGACTTGTTCTGTAGTTCTGGCATTTATCAAGTCGGGTCATTAAGGACAAATCAGGACCATTAGGACAAGACGAGACGTACTAAGCACAGCAGGGCCGAAGTCAAATTACGAATATCTCAGTCGGAATTGAAATTTGAATTGTTCCCCAACATTTTCCAATTGTGTTACAAATTTCTTGTTTTACACAGCTGGACTTGTCCTGAATTTTGGCATTTGTCAAGTCGGGTCATAAAGGACAAATCAGGACCATTAGGACATGTCGAGACATACGAAGCACAGCAGGGCGAAGTCAAATTACGAAAATCTCAGTCGGAATTGAAATTTCAATGTTCCACAACATTTTTCAATTGTGTTACAAGTTTCTTGTTTTGCCCAGCTGGACTTGTTCTGTAGTTCTGGCATTTGTCAAGTCGGGTCATTAAGGACAAAACAGGACCATTAGGACAAGACGAGACGTACTAAGCACAGCAGGGCCAAAGTCAAATTACGAATATCTCAGTCGGAATTGAAATTTGAATTGTTCCCCAACATTTTCCAATTGTTTTACAAATTTCTTGTTTTACCCAGCTGGACTTGTTCTATAATTTTGGCATTTGTCAAGTCGGGTCATTAAGGACGAATCAGGACCATTAGGACATGTCGAGACATACGAAGCACAGCAGGGCGAAGTCAAATTACGAAAATCTCAGTCGGAATTGAAATTTGAATGTTCCACAACATTTTTCAATTATGTTACGAATTTCTTGTTTTGCCCAGCTGGACTTGTTCTGTAGTTTTGGCATTTGTCAAGTCGGGTCATTAAGGACAAATCGGGACCATTAGGACAAGACGAGACGTACTAAGCACAGCAGGGCGAAGTAAAATTATGAATATCTCAGTCGGAATTGAAATTTGAAACGTTCCCCAACATTTTCCAATTGTTTTACAAATTTCTTGTTTTACCCAGCTGGACTTGTTCTATAACTTTGGCATTTGTCAAGTCGGGTCATTAAGGACAAATCGGGACCATTAGGACAAGACTAGACGTACTGAGCACAGCAGGGCGAAGTCAAATTACGAATATCTCAGTCGGAATTGATATTTGAAATGTTCCACAACATTTTCCAATTGTGTTACAAATTTCTTGTTTTACCCAGCTGGACTTGTTCTATAGTTTTGACATTTGTCAAGTCGGGTTATTAAGGACAAATCGGGACCATTAGGACAAGACGAGACGTACTAAGCACAGCAGGGCGAAGTCAAATTACGAAAATCTCAGTCGGAATTGAAATTTGAATTGTTCCCCAACATTTTCCTATTGTGTTACAAATTTCTTGTTTTACCAAGCTGGACTTGTTATGTAGTTTTGGCTTTTGTCAAGTCGGGTTATTGAGGACAAATTGAGACCATTAGGACAAGTCGAGGAAAATGAAGCACAGCAGGGCGAAGTCAAATTACGAAAATCTCAGTCGGAATTGAAATTTGAATGTTCCACAACATTTTTCAATTGTGTTACAAATTTCTTGTTTTGCCCAGCTGGACTTGTTCTGTAGTTCTGGCATTTGTCAAGTCGGGTCATTAAGGACAAATCAGGACCATTAGGACAAGACGAGACGTACTAAGCACAGCAGGGCCGAAGTCAAATTACGAATATCTCAGTCGGAATTGAAATTTGAATTGTTCCCCAACATTTTCCAATTGTGTTACAAATTTCTTGTTTTACACAGCTGGACTTGTCCTGTATTTTGGCATTTATCAAGTCGGGTCATAAAGGACAAATCAGGACCATTAGGACATGTCGAGACATACGAAGCACAGCAGGGCGAAGTCAAATTACGAAAATCTCAGTCGGAATTGAAATTTTAATGTTCCACAACATTTTTCAATTGTGTTACAAATTTCTTGTTTTGCCCAGCTGGACTTGTTCTGTAGTTCTGGCATTTGTCAAGTCGGGTCATTAAGGACAAATCAGGACCATTAGGACAAGACGAGACGTACTAAGCACAGCAGGGCCAAAGTCAAATTTCGAATATCTCAGTCGGAATTGAAATTTGAATTGTTCCCCAACATTTTCCAATTGTTTTACAAATTTCTTGATTTACCCAGCTGGACTTGTTCTATAATTTTGGCATTTGACAAGTCGGGTCATTAAGGACGAACCGGGACCATTAGGACAAGACGAGACGTACTAAGCACAGCAGGGCGAAGTCAAATTACGAAAATCTCAGTCGGAATTGAAATTTGAATGTTCCACAACATTTTTCAATTGTGTTACAAATTTCTTGTTTTGCCCAGCTGGACTTGTTCTGTAGTTCTGGCATTTGTCAAGTCGGGTCATTAAGGACAAATCAGGACCATTAGGACAAGACGAGACATACGAAGCACAGCAGGGCGAAGTCAAATTACGAAAATCTCAGTCGGAATTGGAGTTTGAATGTTCCACAACATTTTTCAATTGTGTTACGAATTTCTTGTTTTGCCCAGCTGGACTTGTCCTGTATTTTGACATTTGTCAAGTCGGGTCATAAAGGACAAATCAGGACCATTGGGACATGTCGAGACATACGAAGCACAGCAGGGCGAAGTCAAATTACGAAAATCTCAGTCGGAATTGGAGTTTGAATGTTCCACAACATTTTTCAATTGTGTTACGAATTTCTTGTTTTGCCCAGCTGGACTTGTTCTGTAGTTTTGGCATTTGTCAAGTCGGGTCATTAAGGACAAATCAGGACCATTAGGACAAGACGAGACGTACTAAGCACAGCAGGGCCAAAGTCAAATTTCGAATATCTCAGTCGGAATTGAAATTTGAATTGTTCCCCAACATTTTCCAATTGTTTTACAAATTTCTTGATTTACCCAGCTGGACTTGTTCTATAATTTTGGCATTTGACAAGTCGGGTCATTAAGGACGAACCGGGACCATTAGGACAAGACGAGACGTACTAAGCACAGCAGGGCGAAGTCAAATTACGAAAATCTCAGTCGGAATTGAAATTTGAATGTTCCACAACATTTTTCAATTGTGTTACAAATTTCTTGTTTTGCCCAGCTGGACTTGTTCTGTAGTTCTGGCATTTGTCAAGTCGGGTCATTAAGGACAAATCAGGACCATTAGGACAAGACGAGACATACGAAGCACAGCAGGGCAAAGTCAAATTACGAAAATCTCAGTCGGAATTGGAGTTTGAATGTTCCACAACATTTTTCAATTGTGTTACGAATTTCTTGTTTTGCCCAGCTGGACTTGTCCTGTATTTTGACATTTGTCAAGTCGGGTCATAAAGGACAAATCAGGACCATTGGGACATGTCGAGACATACGAAGCACAGCAGGGCGAAGTCAAATTACGAAAATCTCAGTCGGAATTGGAGTTTGAATGTTCCACAACATTTTTCAATTGTGTTACGAATTTCTTGTTTTGCCCAGCTGGACTTGTTCTGTAGTTTTGGCATTTGTCAAGTCGGGTCATTAAGGACAAATCAGGACCATTAGGACAAGACGAGACGTACTAAGCACAGCAGGGCGAAGTCAAATTAAGAAAATCTCAGTCGGAATTGAAATTTGAATGTTCCACAACATTTTTCAATTGTGTTACAAATTTCTTGTTTTGCCCAGCTGGACTTGTTCTGTAGTTCTGGCATTTGTCAAGTCGGGTCATTAAGGACAAATCAGGACCATTAGGACAAGACGAGACATACGAAGCACAGCAGGGCGAAGTCAAATTACGAAAATCTCAGTCGGAATTGGAGTTTGAATGTTCCACAACATTTTTCAATTGTGTTACGAATTTCTTGATTTACCCAGCTGGACTTGTCCTGTATTTTGACATTTGTCAAGTCGGGTCATAAAGGACAAATCAGGACCATTAGGACATGTCGAGACATACGAAGCACAGCAGGGCGAAGTCAAATTACGAAAATCTCAGTCGGAATTGGAGTTTGAATGTTCCACAACATTTTTCAATTGTGTTACAAATTTCTTGTTTTGCCCAGCTGGACTTGTTCTGTAGTTCTGGCATTTGTCAAGTCGGGTCATTAAGGACAAATCAGGACCATTAGGACAAGACGAGACGTACTAAGCACAGCAGGGCCGAAGTCAAATTACGAATATCTCAGTCGGAATTGAAATTTGAATTGTTCCCCAACATTTTCCAATTGTGTTACAAATTTCTTGTTTTACACAGCTGGACTTGTCCTGTATTTTGGCATTTGTCAAGTCGGGTCATAAAGGACAAATCAGGACCATTAGGACATGTCGAGACATACGAAGCACAGCAGGGCGAAGTCAAATTACGGAAATCTCAGTCGGAATTGAAATTTGAATGTTCCACAACATTTTTCAATTGTGTTACAAGTTTCTTGTTTTGCCCAGCTGGACTTGTTCTGTAGTTCTGGCATTTGTCAAGTCGGGTCATTAAGGACAAATCAGGACCATTAGGACAAGACGAGTCGTACTAGGCACAGCAGGGCCAAAGTCAAATTACGAATATCTCAGTCGGAATTGAAATTTGAATTGTTCCCCAACATTTTCCAATTGTTTTACAAATTTCTTGTTTTACCCAGCTGGACTTGTTCTATAATTTTGGCATTTGTCAAGTCGGGTCATTAAGGATGAATCGGGACCATTAGGACAAGACGAGACGTACTAAGCACAGCAGGGCGAAGTAAAATTATGAATATTTCAGTCTGAATTGAAATTTGAAATGTTCCCCAACATTTTCCAATTGTTTTACAAATTTCTTGTTTTACCCAGCTGGACTTGTTCTATAACTTTGGCATTTGTCAAGTCGGGTCATTAAGGACAAATCGGGACCATTAGGACAAGACGAGACGTACTAAGCACAGCAGGGCGAAGTCAAATTACGAATATCTCAGTCGGAATTGAAATTTGAATGTTCCACAACATTTTTCAATTGTGTTACGAATTTCTTGTTTTGCCCAGCTGGACTTGTTCTGTAGTTTTGGCATTTGTCAAGTCGGGTCATTAAGGACAAATCGGGACCATTAGGACAAGACGAGACGTACTAAGCACAGCAGGGCGAAGTCAAATTACGAATATCTCAGTCGGAATTGAAATTTGAAATGTTCCCCAACATTTTCCAATTGTGTTACAAATTTCTTGTTTTGCCCAGCTGGACTTGTTCTGTAGTTTTGGCATTTGTCAAGTCGGGTCATTAAGGACAAATCGGGACCATTAGGACAAGACGAGACGTACTAAGCACAGCAGGGCGAAGTCAAATTACGAATATCTCAGTCGGAATTGAAATTTGAAATGTTCCCCAACATTTTCCAATTGTGTTACAAATTTCTTGTTTTACCCAGCTGGACTTGTTCTATAGTTTTGACATTTGTCAAGTCGGGTCATTAAGGACAAATCGGGACCATTAGGACAAGACGAGACGTACTAAGCACAGCAGGGCGAAGTCAAATTACGAAAATCTCAGTCGGAATTGAAATTTGAATTGTTCCCCAACATTTTCCTATTGTGTTACAAATTTCTTGTTTTACCAAGCTGGACTTGTTATGTAGTTTTGGCTTTTGTCAAGTCGGGTTATTGAGGACAAATTGAGACCATTAGGACAAGTCGAGGAAAATGAAGCACAGCAGGGCGAAGTCAAATTACGAAAATCTCAGTCGGAATTGAAATTTGAATGTTCCACAACATTTTTCAATTGTGTTACAAATTTCTTGTTTTGCCCAGCTGGACTTGTTCTGTAGTTCTGGCATTTGTCAAGTCGGGTCATTAAGGACAAATCAGGACCATTAGGACAAGACGAGACGTACTAAGCACAGCAGGGCCGAAGTCAAATTACGAATATCTCAGTCGGAATTGAAATTTGAATTGTTCCCCAACATTTTCCAATTGTGTTACAAATTTCTTGTTTTACACAGCTGGACTTGTCCTGAATTTTGGCATTTGTCAAGTCGGGTCATAAAGGACAAATCAGGACCATTAGGACATGTCGAGACATACGAAGCACAGCAGGGCGAAGTCAAATTACGAAAATCTCAGTCGGAATTGAAATTTCAATGTTCCACAACATTTTTCAATTGTGTTACAAGTTTCTTGTTTTGCCCAGCTGGACTTGTTCTGTAGTTCTGGCATTTGTCAAGTCGGGTCATTAAGGACAAAACAGGACCATTAGGACAAGACGAGACGTACTAAGCACAGCAGGGCCAAAGTCAAATTACGAATATCTCAGTCGGAATTGAAATTTGAATTGTTCCCCAACATTTTCCAATTGTTTTACAAATTTCTTGTTTTACCCAGCTGGACTTGTTCTATAATTTTGGCATTTGTCAAGTCGGGTCATTAAGGACGAATCAGGACCATTAGGACATGTCGAGACATACGAAGCACAGCAGGGCGAAGTCAAATTACGAAAATCTCAGTCGGAATTGAAATTTGAATGTTCCACAACATTTTTCAATTATGTTACGAATTTCTTGTTTTGCCCAGCTGGACTTGTTCTGTAGTTTTGGCATTTGTCAAGTCGGGTCATTAAGGACAAATCGGGACCATTAGGACAAGACGAGACGTACTAAGCACAGCAGGGCGAAGTAAAATTATGAATATCTCAGTCGGAATTGAAATTTGAAACGTTCCCCAACATTTTCCAATTGTTTTACAAATTTCTTGTTTTACCCAGCTGGACTTGTTCTATAACTTTGGCATTTGTCAAGTCGGGTCATTAAGGACAAATCGGGACCATTAGGACAAGACGAGACGTACTGAGCACAGCAGGGCGAAGTCAAATTACGAATATCTCAGTCGGAATTGATATTTGAAATGTTCCCCAACATTTTCCAATTGTGTTACAAATTTCTTGTTTTACCCAGCTGGACTTGTTCTATAGTTTTGACATTTGTCAAGTCCGGTCATTAAGGACAAATCGGGACCATTAGGACAAGACGAGACGTACTAAGCACAGCAGGGCGAAGTCAAATTACGAAAATCTCAGTCGGAATTGAAATTTGAATTGTTCCCCAACATTTTCCTATTGTGTTACAAATTTCTTGTTTTACCAAGCTGGACTTGTTATGTAGTTTTGGCTTTTGTCAAGTCGGGTTATTGAGGACAAATTGAGACCATTAGGACAAGTCGAGGAAAATGAAGCACAGCAGGGCGAAGTCAAATTACGAAAATCTCAGTCGGAATTGAAATTTGAATGTTCCACAACATTTTTCAATTGTGTTACAAATTTCTTGTTTTGCCCAGCTGGACTTGTTCTGTAGTTCTGGCATTTGTCAAGTCGGGTCATTAAGGACAAATCAGGACCATTAGGACAAGACGAGACGTACTAAGCACAGCAGGGCCGAAGTCAAATTACGAATATCTCAGTCGGAATTGAAATTTGAATTGTTCCCCAACATTTTCCAATTGTGTTACAAATTTCTTGTTTTACACAGCTGGACTTGTCCTGTATTTTGGCATTTATCAAGTCGGGTCATAAAGGACAAATCAGGACCATTAGGACATGTCGAGACATACGAAGCACAGCAGGGCGAAGTCAAATTACGAAAATCTCAGTCGGAATTGAAATTTTAATGTTCCACAACATTTTTCAATTGTGTTACAAATTTCTTGTTTTGCCCAGCTGGACTTGTTCTGTAGTTCTGGCATTTGTCAAGTCGGGTCATTAAGG
The DNA here is from genome assembly GCA_958502065.1 of Chrysolina americana. Taxonomy (NCBI): domain Eukaryota; kingdom Metazoa; phylum Arthropoda; class Insecta; order Coleoptera; family Chrysomelidae; genus Chrysolina; species Chrysolina americana. The sequence continues at coordinate 24,952,371 of OY293421.1, forward strand.
ACAAATCAGGACCATTAGGACAAGACGAGACGTACTAAGCACAGCAGGGCCAAAGTCAAATTTCGAATATCTCAGTCGGAATTGAAATTTGAATTGTTCCCCAACATTTTCCAATTGTTTTACAAATTTCTTGATTTACCCAGCTGGACTTGTTCTATAATTTTGGCATTTGACAAGTCGGGTCATTAAGGACGAACCGGGACCATTAGGACAAGACGAGACGTACTAAGCACAGCAGGGCGAAGTCAAATTACGAAAATCTCAGTCGGAATTGAAATTTGAATGTTCCACAACATTTTTCAATTGTGTTACAAATTTCTTGTTTTGCCCAGCTGGACTTGTTCTGTAGTTCTGGCATTTGTCAAGTCGGGTCATTAAGGACAAATCAGGACCATTAGGACAAGACGAGACATACGAAGCACAGCAGGGCGAAGTCAAATTACGAAAATCTCAGTCGGAATTGGAGTTTGAATGTTCCACAACATTTTTCAATTGTGTTACGAATTTCTTGTTTTGCCCAGCTGGACTTGTCCTGTATTTTGACATTTGTCAAGTCGGGTCATAAAGGACAAATCAGGACCATTGGGACATGTCGAGACATACGAAGCACAGCAGGGCGAAGTCAAATTACGAAAATCTCAGTCGGAATTGGAGTTTGAATGTTCCACAACATTTTTCAATTGTGTTACGAATTTCTTGTTTTGCCCAGCTGGACTTGTTCTGTAGTTTTGGCATTTGTCAAGTCGGGTCATTAAGGACAAATCAGGACCATTAGGACAAGACGAGACGTACTAAGCACAGCAGGGCCAAAGTCAAATTTCGAATATCTCAGTCGGAATTGAAATTTGAATTGTTCCCCAACATTTTCCAATTGTTTTACAAATTTCTTGATTTACCCAGCTGGACTTGTTCTATAATTTTGGCATTTGACAAGTCGGGTCATTAAGGACGAATCGGGACCATTAGGACAAGACGAGACGTACTAAGCACAGCAGGGCGAAGTCAAATTAAGAAAATCTCAGTCGGAATTGAAATTTGAATGTTCCACAACATTTTTCAATTGTGTTACAAATTTCTTGTTTTGCCCAGCTGGACTTGTTCTGTAGTTCTGGCATTTGTCAAGTCGGGTCATTAAGGACAAATCAGGACCATTAGGACAAGACGAGACATACGAAGCACAGCAGGGCGAAGTCAAATTACGAAAATCTCAGTCGGAATTGGAGTTTGAATGTTCCACAACATTTTTCAATTGTGTTACGAATTTCTTGATTTACCCAGCTGGACTTGTCCTGTATTTTGACATTTGTCAAGTCGGGTCATAAAGGACAAATCAGGACCATTAGGACATGTCGAGACATACGAAGCACAGCAGGGCGAAGTCAAATTACGAAAATCTCAGTCGGAATTGGAGTTTGAATGTTCCACAACATTTTTCAATTGTGTTACAAATTTCTTGTTTTGCCCAGCTGGACTTGTTCTGTAGTTCTGGCATTTGTCAAGTCGGGTCATTAAGGACAAATCAGGACCATTAGGACAAGACGAGACGTACTAAGCACAGCAGGGCCGAAGTCAAATTACGAATATCTCAGTCGGAATTGAAATTTGAATTGTTCCCCAACATTTTCCAATTGTGTTACAAATTTCTTGTTTTACACAGCTGGACTTGTCCTGTATTTTGGCATTTGTCAAGTCGGGTCATAAAGGACAAATCAGGACCATTAGGACATGTCGAGACATACGAAGCACAGCAGGGCGAAGTCAAATTACGGAAATCTCAGTCGGAATTGAAATTTGAATGTTCCACAACATTTTTCAATTGTGTTACAAGTTTCTTGTTTTGCCCAGCTGGACTTGTTCTGTAGTTCTGGCATTTGTCAAGTCGGGTCATTAAGGACAAATCAGGACCATTAGGACAAGACGAGTCGTACTAGGCACAGCAGGGCCAAAGTCAAATTACGAATATCTCAGTCGGAATTGAAATTTGAATTGTTCCCCAACATTTTCCAATTGTTTTACAAATTTCTTGTTTTACCCAGCTGGACTTGTTCTATAATTTTGGCATTTGTCAAGTCGGGTCATTAAGGATGAATCGGGACCATTAGGACAAGACGAGACGTACTAAGCACAGCAAGGCGAAGTCAGATTACGAAAATCTCAGTCGGAATTGAAATTTGAATAGTTCCCCAACATTTTCCAATTGTGTTACAAATTTCTTGTTTTACACAGCTGGACTTGTCCTGTATTTTGGCATTTGTCAAGTCGGGTCATAAAGGACAAATCAGGACCATTAGGACATGTCGAGACATACGAAGCACAGCAGGGCGAAGTCAAATTACGAAAATCTCAGTCGGAATTGAAATTTGAATGTTCCACAACATTTTTCAATTGTGTTACGAATTTCTTGTTTTGCCCAGCTGGACTTGTTCTGTAGTTTTGGCATTTGTCAAGTCGGGTCATTAAGGACAAATCGGGACCATTAGGACAAGACGAGACGTACTAAGCACAGCAGGGCGAAGTCAAATTACGAATATCTCAGTCGGAATTGAAATTTGAAATGTTCCCCAACATTTTCCAATTGTGTTACAAATTTCTTGTTTTACCCAGCTGGACTTGTTCTATAGTTTTGACATTTGTCAAGTCGGGTCATTAAGGACAAATCGGGACCATTAGGACAAGACGAGACGTACTAAGCACAGCAGGGCGAAGTCAAATTACGAAAATCTCAGTCGGAATTGAAATTTGAATTGTTCCCCAACATTTTCCTATTGTGTTACAAATTTCTTGTTTTACCAAGCTGGACTTGTTATGTAGTTTTGGCTTTTGTCAAGTCGGGTTATTGAGGACAAATTGAGACCATTAGGACAAGTCGAGGAAAATGAAGCACAGCAGGGCGAAGTCAAATTACGAAAATCTCAGTCGGAATTGAAATTTGAATGTTCCACAACATTTTTCAATTGTGTTACAAATTTCTTGTTTTGCCCAGCTGGACTTGTTCTGTAGTTCTGGCATTTGTCAAGTCGGGTCATTAAGGACAAATCAGGACCATTAAGACAAGACGAGACGTACTAAGCACAGCAGGGCCGAAGTCAAATTACGAATATCTCAGTCGGAATTGAAATTTGAATTGTTCCCCAACATTTTCCAATTGTGTTTCAAATTTCTTGTTTTACACAGCTGGACTTGTCCTGTATTTTGGCATTTGTCAAGTCGGGTCATAAAGGACAAATCAGGACCATTAGGACATGTCGAGACATACGAAGCACAGCAGGGCGAAGTCAAATTACGAAAATCTCAGTCGGAATTGAAATTTTAATGTTCCACAACATTTTTCAATTGTGTTACAAATTTCTTGTTTTGCCCAGCTGGACTTGTTCTGTAGTTCTGGCATTTGTCAAGTCGGGTCATTAAGGACAAATCAGGACCATTAGGACAAGACGAGACGTACTAAGCACAGCAGGGCCGAAGTCAAATTACGAATATCTCAGTCGGAATTGAAATTTGAATTGTTCCCCAACATTTTCCAATTGTGTTACAAATTTCTTGTTTTACACAGCTGGACTTGTCCTGAATTTTGGCATTTGTCAAGTCGGGTCATAAAGGACAAATCAGGACCATTAGGACATGTCGAGACATACGAAGCACAGCAGGGCGAAGTCAAATTACGAAAATCTCAGTCGGAATTGAAATTTCAATGTTCCACAACATTTTTCAATTGTGTTACAAGTTTCTTGTTTTGCCCAGCTGGACTTGTTCTGTAGTTCTGGCATTTGTCAAGTCGGGTCATTAAGGACAAAACAGGACCATTAGGACAAGACGAGACGTACTAAGCACAGCAGGGCCAAAGTCAAATTACGAATATCTCAGTCGGAATTGAAATTTGAATTGTTCCCCAACATTTTCCAATTGTTTTACAAATTTCTTGTTTTACCCAGCTGGACTTGTTCTATAATTTTGGCATTTGTCAAGTCGGGTCATTAAGGACGAATCAGGACCATTAGGACATGTCGAGACATACGAAGCACAGCAGGGCGAAGTCAAATTACGAAAATCTCAGTCGGAATTGAAATTTGAATGTTCCACAACATTTTTCAATTATGTTACGAATTTCTTGTTTTGCCCAGCTGGACTTGTTCTGTAGTTTTGGCATTTGTCAAGTCGGGTCATTAAGGACAAATCGGGACCATTAGGACAAGACGAGACGTACTAAGCACAGCAGGGCGAAGTAAAATTATGAATATCTCAGTCGGAATTGAAATTTGAAACGTTCCCCAACATTTTCCAATTGTTTTACAAATTTCTTGTTTTACCCAGCTGGACTTGTTCTATAACTTTGGCATTTGTCAAGTCGGGTCATTAAGGACAAATCGGGACCATTAGGACAAGACGAGACGTACTGAGCACAGCAGGGCGAAGTCAAATTACGAATATCTCAGTCGGAATTGATATTTGAAATGTTCCCCAACATTTTCCAATTGTGTTACAAATTTCTTGTTTTACCCAGCTGGACTTGTTCTATAGTTTTGACATTTGTCAAGTCGGGTCATTAAGGACAAATCGGGACCATTAGGACAAGACGAGACGTACTAAGCACAGCAGGGCGAAGTCAAATTACGAAAATCTCAGTCGGAATTGAAATTTGAATTGTTCCCCAACATTTTCCTATTGTGTTACAAATTTCTTGTTTTACCAAGCTGGACTTGTTATGTAGTTTTGGCTTTTGTCAAGTCGGGTTATTGAGGACAAATTGAGACCATTAGGACAAGTCGAGGAAAATGAAGCACAGCAGGGCGAAGTCAAATTACGAAAATCTCAGTCGGAATTGAAATTTGAATGTTCCACAACATTTTTCAATTGTGTTACAAATTTCTTGTTTTGCCCAGCTGGACTTGTTCTGTAGTTCTGGCATTTGTCAAGTCGGGTCATTAAGGACAAATCAGGACCATTAGGACAAGACGAGACGTACTAAGCACAGCAGGGCCGAAGTCAAATTACGAATATCTCAGTCGGAATTGAAATTTGAATTGTTCCCCAACATTTTCCAATTGTGTTACAAATTTCTTGTTTTACACAGCTGGACTTGTCCTGTATTTTGGCATTTATCAAGTCGGGTCATAAAGGACAAATCAGGACCATTAGGACATGTCGAGACATACGAAGCACAGCAGGGCGAAGTCAAATTACGAAAATCTCAGTCGGAATTGAAATTTTAATGTTCCACAACATTTTTCAATTGTGTTACAAATTTCTTGTTTTGCCCAGCTGGACTTGTTCTGTAGTTCTGGCATTTGTCAAGTCGGGTCATTAAGGACAAATCAGGACCATTAGGACAAGACGAGACGTACTAAGCACAGCAGGGCCAAAGTCAAATTTCGAATATCTCAGTCGGAATTGAAATTTGAATTGTTCCCCAACATTTTCCAATTGTTTTACAAATTTCTTGATTTACCCAGCTGGACTTGTTCTATAATTTTGGCATTTGACAAGTCGGGTCATTAAGGACGAACCGGGACCATTAGGACAAGACGAGACGTACTAAGCACAGCAGGGCGAAGTCAAATTACGAAAATCTCAGTCGGAATTGAAATTTGAATGTTCCACAACATTTTTCAATTGTGTTACAAATTTCTTGTTTTGCCCAGCTGGACTTGTTCTGTAGTTCTGGCATTTGTCAAGTCGGGTCATTAAGGACAAATCAGGACCATTAGGACAAGACGAGACATACGAAGCACAGCAGGGCGAAGTCAAATTACGAAAATCTCAGTCGGAATTGGAGTTTGAATGTTCCACAACATTTTTCAATTGTGTTACGAATTTCTTGTTTTGCCCAGCTGGACTTGTCCTGTATTTTGACATTTGTCAAGTCGGGTCATAAAGGACAAATCAGGACCATTAGGACATGTCGAGACATACGAAGCACAGCAGGGCGAAGTCAAATTACGAAAATCTCAGTCGGAATTGGAGTTTGAATGTTCCACAACATTTTTCAATTGTGTTACGAATTTCTTGTTTTGCCCAGCTGGACTTGTTCTGTAGTTTTGGCATTTGTCAAGTCGGGTCATTAAGGACAAATCAGGACCATTAGGACAAGACGAGACGTACTAAGCACAGCAGGGCCAAAGTCAAATTTCGAATATCTCAGTCGGAATTGAAATTTGAATTGTTCCCCAACATTTTCCAATTGTTTTACAAATTTCTTGATTTACCCAGCTGGACTTGTTCTATAATTTTGGCATTTGACAAGTCGGGTCATTAAGGACGAATCGGGACCATTAGGACAAGACGAGACGTACTAAGCACAGCAGGGCGAAGTCAAATTAAGAAAATCTCAGTCGGAATTGAAATTTGAATGTTCCACAACATTTTTCAATTGTGTTACAAATTTCTTGTTTTGCCCAGCTGGACTTGTTCTGTAGTTCTGGCATTTGTCAAGTCGGGTCATTAAGGACAAATCAGGACCATTAGGACAAGACGAGACATACGAAGCACAGCAGGGCGAAGTCAAATTACGAAAATCTCAGTCGGAATTGGAGTTTGAATGTTCCACAACATTTTTCAATTGTGTTACGAATTTCTTGATTTACCCAGCTGGACTTGTCCTGTATTTTGACATTTGTCAAGTCGGGTCATAAAGGACAAATCAGGACCATTAGGACATGTCGAGACATACGAAGCACAGCAGGGCGAAGTCAAATTACGAAAATCTCAGTCGGAATTGGAGTTTGAATGTTCCACAACATTTTTCAATTGTGTTACGAATTTCTTGTTTTGCCCAGCTGGACTTGTTCTGTAGTTTTGGCATTTGTCAAGTCGGGTCATTAAGGACAAATCGGGACCATTAGGACAAGACGAGACGTACTAAGCACAGCAGGGCGAAGTAAAATTATGAATATCTCAGTCGGAATTGAAATTTGAAATGTTCCCCAACATTTTCCAATTGTTTTACAAATTTCTTGTTTTACCCAGCTGGACTTGCTCTATAACTTTGGCATTTGTCAAGTCGGGTCATTAAGGACCATTCGGGACCATTAGGACAAGACGAGACGTACTAAGCGCAGCAGGGCGAAGTCAAATTACGAATATCTCAGTCGGAATTGAAATTTGAAATGTTCCCCAACATTTTCCAATTGTGTTACAAATTTCTTGTTTTACCCAGCTGGACTTGTTCTATAGTTTTGACATTTGTCAAGTCGGGTCATTAAGGACAAATCGGGACCATTAGGACAAGACGAAACGTACTAAGCACAGCAGGGCGAAGTCAAATTACGAAAATCTCAGTCGGAATTGAAATTTGAATTGTTCCCCAACATTTTCCTATTGTGTTACAAATTTCTTGTTTTACCAAGCTGGACTTGTTATGTAGTTTTGGCTTTTGTCAAGTCGGGTTATTGAGGACAAATTGAGACCATTAGGACAAGTCGAGGAAAATGAAGCACAGCAGGGCGAAGTCAAATTACGAAAATCTCAGTCGGAATTGAAATTTGAATGTTCCACAACATTTTTCAATTGTGTTACAAATTTCTTGTTTTGCCCAGCTGGACTTGTTCTGTAGTTCTGGCATTTGTCAAGTCGGGTCATTAAGGACAAATCGGGACCATTAGGACAAGACGAAACGTACTAAGCACAGCAGGGCGAAGTCAAATTACGAAAATCTCAGTCGGAATTGAAATTTGAATTGTTCCCCAACATTTTCCTATTGTGTTACAAATTTCTTGTTTTACCAAGCTGGACTTGTTATGTAGTTTTGGCTTTTGTCAAGTCGGGTTATTGAGGACAAATTGAGACCATTAGGACAAGTCGAGGAAAATGAAGCACAGCAGGGCGAAGTCAAATTACGAAAATCTCAGTCGGAATTGGAATTTGAATGTTCCACAACATTTTTCAATTGTGTTACGAATTTCTTGTTTTGCCCAGCTGGACTTGTTCTGTAGTTTTGGCATTTGTCAAGTCGGGTCATTAAGGACAAATCGGGACCATTAGGACAAGACGAGATGTACTAAGCACAGCAGGGCGAAGTAAAATTATGAATATCTCAGTAGGAATTGAAATTTGAAATGTTCCCCAACATTTTCCAATTGTTTTACAAATTTCTTGTTTTACCCAGCTGGACTTGTTCTATAACTTTGGCATTTGTCAAGTCGGGTCATTAAGGACCATTCGGGACCATTAGGACAAGACGAGACGTACTAAGCACAGCAGGGCGAAGTCAAATTACGAATATCTCAGTCGGAATTGAAATTTGAAATGTTCCCCAACATTTTCCAATTGTGTTACAAATTTCTTGTTTTACCCAGCTGGACTTGTTCTATAGTTTTGACATTTGTCAAGTCGGGTCATTAAGGACAAATCGGGACCATTAGGACAAGACGAGACCTACTAAGCACAGCAGGGCGAAGTCAAATTACGAAAATCTCAGTCGGAATTGAAATTTGAATTGTTCCCCAACATTTTCCTATTGTGTTACAAATTTCTTGTTTTACCAAGCTGGACTTGTTAAGTAGTTTTGGCTTTTGTCAAGTCGGGTTATTGAGGACAAATTGAGACCATTAGGACAAGTCGAGGAAAATGAAGCACAGCAGGGCGAAGTCAAATTACGAAAATCTCAGTCGGAATTGAAATTTGAATGTTCCACAACATTTTTCAATTGTGTTACAAATATCTTGTTTTGCCCAGCTGGACTTGTTCTGTAGTTCTGGCATTTGTCAAGTCGGGTCATTAAGGACAAATCAGGACCATTAGGACAAGACGAGACGTACTAAGCACAGCAGGGCCGAAGTCAAATTACGAATATCTCAGTCGGAATTGAAATTTGAAGTGTTCCCCAACATTTTCCAATTGTGTTACAAATTTCTTGTTTTACACAGCTGGACTTGTCCTGTATTTTGGCATTTGTCAAGTCGGGTCATAAAGGACAAATCAGGACCATTAGGACATGTCGAGACATACGAAGCACAGCAGGGCGAAGTCAAATTACGAAAATCTCAGTCGGAATTGAAATTTGAATGTTCCACAACATTTTTCAATTGTGTTACAAATTTCTTGTTTTGCCCAGCTGGACTTGTTCTGTAGTTCTGGCATTTGTCAAGTCGGGTCATTAAGGACAAATCAGGACCATTAGGACAAGACGAGACGTACTAAGCACAGCAGGGCCGAAGTCAAATTACGAATATCTCAGTCGGAATTGAAATTTGAATTGTTCCCCAACATTTTCCAATTGTTTTACAAATTTCTTGTTTTACCCAGCTGGACATGTTCTATAATTTTGGCATTTGTCAAGTCGGGTCATTAAGGACGAATCGGGACCATTAGGACAAGACGAGACGTACTAAGCACAGCAGGGCCGAAGTCAAATTACGAATATCTCAGTCGGAATTGAAATTTGAATTGTTCCCCAACATTTTCCTATTGTGTTACAAATTTCTTGCTTTACACAGCTGGACTCGTCCTGTATTTTGGCATTTGTCAAGTCGGGTCATAAAGGAAAAATCAGGACTATTAGGACATGTCGAGACATACGAAGCACAGCAGGGCGAAGTCAAATTACGAAAATCTCAGTCGGAATTGAAATTTTAATGTTCCACAACATTTTTCAATTGTGTTACGAATTTCTTGTTTTGCCCAGCTGGACTTGTTCTGTAGTTTTGGCATTTGTCAAGTCGGGTCATTAAGGACAAATCGGGACCATTAGGACAAGACGAGACGTACTAAGCACAGCAGGGCGAAGTAAAATTATGAATATCTCAGTCGGAATTGAAATTTGAAATGTTCCCCAACATTTTCCAATTGTTTTACAAATTTCTTGTTTTACCCAGCTGGACTTGTTCTATAGCTTTGGCATTTGTCAAGTCGGGTCATTAAGGACAAATCGGGACCATTAGGACAAGACGAGACGTACTAAGCACAGCAGGGCGAAGTCAAATTACGAATATCTCAGTCGGAATTGAAATTTGAAATGTTCCCCAACATTTTCCAATTGTGTTACAAATTGTTTTACACAGCTGGACTTGTCCTGTATTTTGGAATTTGTCAAGTCGGGTCATAAAGGACAAATCAGGACCATTAGGACATGTTGAGACATACGAAGCACAGCAGGGCGAAGTCAAATTACGAAAATCTCAGTCGGAATTGAAATTTGAATGTTCCACAACATTTTTCAATTGTGTTACAAATTTCTTGTTTTGCCCAGCTGGACTTGTTCTGTAGTTCTGGCATTTGTCAAGTCGGGTCATTAAGGACAAATCAGGACCATTAGGACAAGACGAGACGTACTAAGCACAGCAGGGCCGAAGTCAAATTACGAATATCTCAGTCGGAATTGAAATTTGAATTGTTCCCCAACATTTTCCAATTGTGTTACAAATTTCTTGTTTTACACAGCTGGACTTGTCCTGTATTTTGGCATTTGTCAAGTCGGGTCATTAAGGACAAATCAGGACCATTAGGACAAGACGAGACATACGAAGCACAGCAGGGCGAAGTCAAATTACGAAAATCTCAGTCGGAATTGGAGTTTGAATGTTCCACAACATTTTTCAATTGTGTTACGAATTTCTTGTTTTGCCCAGCTGGACTTGTCCTGTATTTTGACATTTGTCAAGTCGGGTCATAAAGGACAAATCAGGACCATTAGGACATGTCGAGACATACGAAGCACAGCAGGGCGAAGTCAAATTACGAAAATCTCAGTCGGAATTGGAGTTTGAATGTTCCACAACATTTTTCAATTGTGTTACGAATTTCTTGTTTTGCCCAGCTGGACTTGTCCTGTATTTTGACATTTGTCAAGTCGGGTCATAAAGGACAAATCAGGACCATTAGGACATGTTGAGACATACGAAGCACAGCAGGGCGAAGTCAAATTACGAAAATCTCAGTCGGAATTGAAATTTGAATGTTCCACAACATTTTTCAATTGTGTTACAAATTTCTTGTTTTGCCCAGCTGGACTTGTTCTGTAGTTCTGGCATTTGTCAAGTCGGGTCATTAAGGACAAATCAGGACCATTAGGACAAGACGAGACGTACTAAGCACAGCAGGGCGAAGTCAAATTACGAAAATCTCAGTCGGAATTGAAATTTGAATGTTCCACAACATTTTTCAATTGTGTTACAAATTTCTTGTTTTGCCCAGCTGGACTTGTTCTGTAGTTCTGGCATTTGTCAAGTCGGGTCATTAAGGACAAATCAGGACCATTAGGACAAGACGAGACATACGAAGCACAGCAGGGCGAAGTCAAATTACGAAAATCTCAGTCGGAATTGGAGTTTGAATGTTCCACAACATTTTGCAATTGTGTTACGAATTTCTTGTTTTGCCCAGCTGGACTTGTCCTGTATTTTGACATTTGTCAAGTCGGGTCATAAAGGACAAATCAGGACCATTAGGACATGTCGAGACATACGAAGCACAGCAGGGCGAAGTCAAATTACGAAAATCTCAGTCGGAATTGGAGTTTGAATGTTCCACAACATTTTTCAATTGTGTTACGAATTTCTTGTTTTGCCCAGCTGGACTTGTTCTGTAGTTTTGGCATTTGTCAAGTCGGGTCATTAAGGACAAATCAGGACCATTAGGACAAGACGAGACGTACTAAGCACAGCAGGGCCAAAGTCAAATTTCGAATATCTCAGTCGGAATTGAAATTTGAATTGTTCCCCAACATTTTCCAATTGTTTTACAAATTTCTTGATTTACCCAGCTGGACTTGTTCTATAATTTTGGCATTTGACAAGTCGGGTCATTAAGGACGAATCGGGACCATTAGGACAAGACGAGACGTACTAAGCACAGCAGGGCGAAGTCAAATTAAGAAAATCTCAGTCGGAATTGAAATTTGAATGTTCCACAACATTTTTCAATTGTGTTACAAATTTCTTGTTTTGCCCAGCTGGACTTGTTCTGTAGTTCTGGCATTTGTCAAGTCGGGTCATTAAGGACAAATCGGGACCATTAGGACAAGACGAAACGTACTAAGCACAGCAGGGCGAAGTCAAATTACGAAAATCTCAGTCGGAATTGAAATTTGAATTGTTCCCCAACATTTTCCTATTGTGTTACAAATTTCTTGTTTTACCAAGCTGGACTTGTTATGTAGTTTTGGCTTTTGTCAAGTCGGGTTATTGAGGACAAATTGAGACCATTAGGACAAGTCGAGGAAAATGAAGCACAGCAGGGCGAAGTCAAATTACGAAAATCTCAGTCGGAATTGGAATTTGAATGTTCCACAACATTTTTCAATTGTGTTACGAATTTCTTGTTTTGCCCAGCTGGACTTGTTCTGTAGTTTTGGCATTTGTCAAGTCGGGTCATTAAGGACAAATCGGGACCATTAGGACAAGACGAGACGTACTAAGCACAGCAGGGCGAAGTAAAATTATGAATATCTCAGTAGGAATTGAAATTTGAAATGTTCCCCAACATTTTCCAATTGTGTTACAAATTTCTTGTTTTACCCAGCTGGACTTGTTCTATAGTTTTGACATTTGTCAAGTCGGGTCATTAAGGACAAATCGGGACCATTAGGACAAGACGAGACCTACTAAGCACAGCAGGGCGAAGTCAAATTACGAAAATCTCAGTCGGAATTGAAATTTGAATTGTTCCCCAACATTTTCCTATTGTGTTACAAATTTCTTGTTTTACCAAGCTGGACTTGTTAAGTAGTTTTGGCTTTTGTCAAGTCGGGTTATTGAGGACAAATTGAGACCATTAGGACAAGTCGAGGAAAATGAAGCACAGCAGGGCGAAGTCAAATTACGAAAATCTCAGTCGGAATTGAAATTTGAATGTTCCACAACATTTTTCAATTGTGTTACAAATTTCTTGTTTTGCCCAGCTGGACTTGTTCTGTAGTTCTGGCATTTGTCAAGTCGGGTCATTAAGGACAAATCAGGACCATTAGGACAAGACGAGACGTACTAAGCACAGCAGGGCCGAAGTCAAATTACGAATATCTCAGTCGGAATTGAAATTTGAAGTGTTCCCCAACATTTTCCAATTGTGTTACAAATTTCTTGTTTTACACAGCTGGACTTGTCCTGTATTTTGGCATTTGTCAAGTCGGGTCATAAAGGACAAATCAGGACCATTAGGACATGTCGAGACATACGAAGCACAGCAGGGCGAAGTCAAATTACGAAAATCTCAGTCGGAATTGAAATTTGAATGTTCCACAACATTTTTCAATTGTGTTACAAATTTCTTGTTTTGCCCAGCTGGACTTGTTCTGTAGTTCTGGCATTTGTCAAGTCGGGTCATTAAGGACAAATCAGGACCATTAGGACAAGACGAGACGTACTAAGCACAGCAGGGCCGAAGTCAAATTACGAATATCTCAGTCGGAATTGAAATTTGAATTGTTCCCCAACATTTTCCAATTGTTTTACAAATTTCTTGTTTTACCCAGCTGGACATGTTCTATAATTTTGGCATTTGTCAAGTCGGGTCATTAAGGACGAATCGGGACCATTAGGACAAGACGAGACGTACTAAGCACAGCAGGGCCGAAGTCAAATTACGAATATCTCAGTCGGAATTGAAATTTGAATTGTTCCCCAACATTTTCCTATTGTGTTACAAATTTCTTGCTTTACACAGCTGGACTCGTCCTGTATTTTGGCATTTGTCAAGTCGGGTCATAAAGGAAAAATCAGGACTATTAGGACATGTCGAGACATACGAAGCACAGCAGGGCGAAGTCAAATTACGAAAATCTCAGTCGGAATTGAAATTTTAATGTTCCACAACATTTTTCAATTGTGTTACGAATTTCTTGTTTTGCCCAGCTGGACTTGTTCTGTAGTTTTGGCATTTGTCAAGTCGGGTCATTAAGGACAAATCGGGACCATTAGGACAAGACGAGACGTACTAAGCACAGCAGGGCGAAGTAAAATTATGAATATCTCAGTCGGAATTGAAATTTGAAATGTTCCCCAACATTTTCCAATTGTTTTACAAATTTCTTGTTTTACCCAGCTGGACTTGTTCTATAGCTTGGCATTTGTCAAGTCGGGTCATTAAGGACAAATCGGGACCATTAGGACAAGACGAGACGTACTAAGCACAGCAGGGCGAAGTCAAATTACGAATATCTCAGTCGGAATTGAAATTTGAAATGTTCCCCAACATTTTCCAATTGTGTTACAAATTTCTTGTTTTACCCAGCTGGACTTGTTCTATAGTTTTGACATTTGTCAAGTCGGGTCATTAAGGACAAATCGGGACCATTAGGACAAGACGAGACGTACTAAGCACAGCAGGGCGAAGTCAAATTACGAAAATCTCAGTCGGAATTGAAATTTGAATTGTTCCCCAACATTTTCCTATTGTGTTACAAATTTCTTGTTTTACCAAGCTGGACTTGTTATGTAGTTTTGGCTTTTGTCAAGTCGGGTTATTGAGGACAAATTGAGACCATTAGGACAAGTCGAGGAAAATGAAGCACAGCAGGGCGAAGTCAAATTACGAAAATCTCAGTCGGAATTGAAATTTGAATGTTCCACAACATTTTTCAATTGTGTTACAAATTTCTTGTTTTGCCCAGCTGGACTTGTTCTGTAGTTCTGGCATTTGTCAAGTCGGGTCATTAAGGACAAATCAGGACCATTAGGACAAGACGAGACGTACTAAGCACAGCAGGGCCGAAGTCAAATTACGAATATCTCAGTCGGAATTTAAATTTGAAGTGTTCCCCAACATTTTCCAATTGTGTTACAAATTTCTTGTTTTACACAGCTGGACTTGTCCTGTATTTTGGCATTTGTCAAGTCGGGTCATAAATGACAAATCAGGACCATTAGGACATGTCGAGACATACGAAGCACAGCAGGGCGAAGTCAAATTACGAAAATCTCAGTCGGAATTGAAATTTGAATGTTCCACAACATTTTTCAATTGTGTTACAAATTTCTTGTTTTGCCCAGCTGGACTTGTTCTGTAGTTCTGGCATTTGTCAAGTCGGGTCATTAAGGACAAATCAGGACCATTAGGACAAGACGAGACGTACTAAGCACAGCAGGGCCGAAGTCAAATTACGAAAATCTCAGTCGGAATTGAAATAGGAATTGTTCCCCAACGTTTTCCATTTGTGTTACAAATTCCTTGTTTTACACAGCTGGACTTGTCCTGTATTTTGGAATTTGTCAAGTCGGGTCATAAAGGACAAATCAGGACCATTAGGACATGTTGAGACATACGAAGCACAGCAGGGCGAAGTCAAATTACGAAAATCTCAGTCGGAATTGAAATTTGAATGTTCCACAACATTTTTCAATTGTGTTACAAATTTCTTG
This sequence comes from Chrysolina americana, assembly GCA_958502065.1. NCBI lineage: Eukaryota > Metazoa > Arthropoda > Insecta > Coleoptera > Chrysomelidae > Chrysolina > Chrysolina americana. Next base: position 24,967,658 of record OY293421.1, read on the forward strand.
TTTTGCCCAGCTGGACTTGTTCTGTAGTTCTGGCATTTGTCAAGTCGGGTCATTAAGGACAAATCAGGACCATTAGGACAAGACGAGACGTACTAAGCACAGCAGGGCCGAAGTCAAATTACGAAAATCTCAGTCGGAATTGAAATAGGAATTGTTCCCCAACGTTTTCCATTTGTGTTACAAATTCCTTGTTTTACACAGCTGGACTTGTCCTGTATTTTGGAATTTGTCAAGTCGGGTCATAAAGGACAAATCAGGACCATTAGGACATGTTGAGACATACGAAGCACAGCAGGGCGAAGTCAAATTACGAAAATCTCAGTCGGAATTGAAATTTGAATGTTCCACAACATTTTTCAATTGTGTTACAAATTTCTTGTTTTGCCCAGCTGGACTTGTTCTGTAGTTCTGGCATTTGTCAAGTCGGGTCATTAAGGACAAATCAGGACCATTAGGACAAGACGAGACGTACTAAGCACAGCAGGGCCGAAGTCAAATTACGAATATCTCAGTCGGAATTGAAATTTGAATTGTTCCCCAACATTTTCCAATTGTGTTACAAATTTCTTGTTTTACACAGCTGGACTTGTCCTGTATTTTGGCATTTGTCAAGTCGGGTCATTAAGGACAAATCAGGACCATTAGGACAAGACGAGACATACGAAGCACAGCAGGGCGAAGTCAAATTACGAAAATCTCAGTCGGAATTGGAGTTTGAATGTTCCACAACATTTTTCAATTGTGTTACGAATTTCTTGTTTTGCCCAGCTGGACTTGTCCTGTATTTTGACATTTGTCAAGTCGGGTCATAAAGGACAAATCAGGACCATTAGGACATGTCGAGACATACGAAGCACAGCAGGGCGAAGTCAAATTACGAAAATCTCAGTCGGAATTGGAGTTTGAATGTTCCACAACATTTTTCAATTGTGTTACGAATTTCTTGTTTTGCCCAGCTGGACTTGTCCTGTATTTTGACATTTGTCAAGTCGGGTCATAAAGGACAAATCAGGACCATTAGGACATGTTGAGACATACGAAGCACAGCAGGGCGAAGTCAAATTACGAAAATCTCAGTCGGAATTGAAATTTGAATGTTCCACAACATTTTTCAATTGTGTTACAAATTTCTTGTTTTGCCCAGCTGGACTTGTTCTGTAGTTCTGGCATTTGTCAAGTCGGGTCATTAAGGACAAATCAGGACCATTAGGACAAGACGAGACGTACTAAGCACAGCAGGGCGAAGTCAAATTACGAAAATCTCAGTCGGAATTGAAATTTGAATGTTCCACAACATTTTTCAATTGTGTTACAAATTTCTTGTTTTGCCCAGCTGGACTTGTTCTGTAGTTCTGGCATTTGTCAAGTCGGGTCATTAAGGACAAATCAGGACCATTAGGACAAGACGAGACATACGAAGCACAGCAGGGCGAAGTCAAATTACGAAAATCTCAGTCGGAATTGGAGTTTGAATGTTCCACAACATTTTGCAATTGTGTTACGAATTTCTTGTTTTGCCCAGCTGGACTTGTCCTGTATTTTGACATTTGTCAAGTCGGGTCATAAAGGACAAATCAGGACCATTAGGACATGTCGAGACATACGAAGCACAGCAGGGCGAAGTCAAATTACGAAAATCTCAGTCGGAATTGGAGTTTGAATGTTCCACAACATTTTTCAATTGTGTTACGAATTTCTTGTTTTGCCCAGCTGGACTTGTTCTGTAGTTTTGGCATTTGTCAAGTCGGGTCATTAAGGACAAATCAGGACCATTAGGACAAGACGAGACGTACTAAGCACAGCAGGGCCAAAGTCAAATTTCGAATATCTCAGTCGGAATTGAAATTTGAATTGTTCCCCAACATTTTCCAATTGTTTTACAAATTTCTTGATTTACCCAGCTGGACTTGTTCTATAATTTTGGCATTTGACAAGTCGGGTCATTAAGGACGAATCGGGACCATTAGGACAAGACGAGACGTACTAAGCACAGCAGGGCGAAGTCAAATTAAGAAAATCTCAGTCGGAATTGAAATTTGAATGTTCCACAACATTTTTCAATTGTGTTACAAATTTCTTGTTTTGCCCAGCTGGACTTGTTCTGTAGTTCTGGCATTTGTCAAGTCGGGTCATTAAGGACAAATCGGGACCATTAGGACAAGACGAAACGTACTAAGCACAGCAGGGCGAAGTCAAATTACGAAAATCTCAGTCGGAATTGAAATTTGAATTGTTCCCCAACATTTTCCTATTGTGTTACAAATTTCTTGTTTTACCAAGCTGGACTTGTTATGTAGTTTTGGCTTTTGTCAAGTCGGGTTATTGAGGACAAATTGAGACCATTAGGACAAGTCGAGGAAAATGAAGCACAGCAGGGCGAAGTCAAATTACGAAAATCTCAGTCGGAATTGAAATTTGAATGTTCCACAACATTTTTCAATTGTGTTACAAATTTCTTGTTTTGCCCAGCTGGACTTGTTCTGTAGTTCTGGCATTTGTCAAGTCGGGTCATTAAGGACAAATCAGGACCATTAGGACAAGACGAGACGTACTAAGCACAGCAGGGCCGAAGTCAAATTACGAAAATCTCAGTCGGAATTGAAATAGGAATTGTTCCCCAACGTTTTCCATTTGTGTTACAAATTCCTTGTTTTACACAGCTGGACTTGTCCTGTATTTTGGAATTTGTCAAGTCGGGTCATAAAGGACAAATCAGGACCATTAGGACATGTTGAGACATACGAAGCACAGCAGGGCGAAGTCAAATTACGAAAATCTCAGTCGGAATTGAAATTTGAATGTTCCACAACATTTTTCAATTGTGTTACAAATTTCTTGTTTTGCCCAGCTGGACTTGTTCTGTAGTTCTGGCATTTGTCAAGTCGGGTCATTAAGGACAAATCAGGACCATTAGGACAAGACGAGACGTACTAAGCACAGCAGGGCCGAAGTCAAATTACGAAAATCTCAGTCGGAATTGAAATAGGAATTGTTCCCCAACGTTTTCCATTTGTGTTACAAATTCCTTGTTTTACACAGCTGGACTTGTCCTGTATTTTGGAATTTGTCAAGTCGGGTCATAAAGGACAAATCAGGACCATTAGGACATGTTGAGACATACGAAGCACAGCAGGGCGAAGTCAAATTACGAAAATCTCAGTCGGAATTGAAATTTGAATGTTCCACAACATTTTTCAATTGTGTTACAAATTTCTTGTTTTGCCCAGCTGGACTTGTTCTGTAGTTCTGGCATTTGTCAAGTCGGGTCATTAAGGACAAATCAGGACCATTAGGACAAGACGAGACGTACTAAGCACAGCAGGGCCGAAGTCAAATTACGAATATCTCAGTCGGAATTGAAATTTGAATTGTTCCCCAACATTTTCCAATTGTGTTACAAATTTCTTGTTTTACACAGCTGGACTTGTCCTGTATTTTGGCATTTGTCAAGTCGGGTCATTAAGGACAAATCAGGACCATTAGGACAAGACGAGACATACGAAGCACAGCAGGGCGAAGTCAAATTACGAAAATCTCAGTCGGAATTGGAGTTTGAATGTTCCACAACATTTTTCAATTGTGTTACGAATTTCTTGTTTTGCCCAGCTGGACTTGTCCTGTATTTTGACATTTGTCAAGTCGGGTCATAAAGGACAAATCAGGACCATTAGGACATGTCGAGACATACGAAGCACAGCAGGGCGAAGTCAAATTACGAAAATCTCAGTCGGAATTGGAGTTTGAATGTTCCACAACATTTTTCAATTGTGTTACGAATTTCTTGTTTTGCCCAGCTGGACTTGTCCTGTATTTTGACATTTGTCAAGTCGGGTCATAAAGGACAAATCAGGACCATTAGGACATGTTGAGACATACGAAGCACAGCAGGGCGAAGTCAAATTACGAAAATCTCAGTCGGAATTGAAATTTGAATGTTCCACAACATTTTTCAATTGTGTTACAAATTTCTTGTTTTGCCCAGCTGGACTTGTTCTGTAGTTCTGGCATTTGTCAAGTCGGGTCATTAAGGACAAATCAGGACCATTAGGACAAGACGAGACGTACTAAGCACAGCAGGGCGAAGTCAAATTACGAAAATCTCAGTCGGAATTGAAATTTGAATGTTCCACAACATTTTTCAATTGTGTTACAAATTTCTTGTTTTGCCCAGCTGGACTTGTTCTGTAGTTCTGGCATTTGTCAAGTCGGGTCATTAAGGACAAATCAGGACCATTAGGACAAGACGAGACATACGAAGCACAGCAGGGCGAAGTCAAATTACGAAAATCTCAGTCGGAATTGGAGTTTGAATGTTCCACAACATTTTGCAATTGTGTTACGAATTTCTTGTTTTGCCCAGCTGGACTTGTCCTGTATTTTGACATTTGTCAAGTCGGGTCATAAAGGACAAATCAGAACCATTAGGACATGTCGAGACATACGAAGCACAGCAGGGCGAAGTCAAATTACGAAAATCTCAGTCGGAATTGGAGTTTGAATGTTCCACAACATTTTTCAATTGTGTTACGAATTTCTTGTTTTGCCCAGCTGGACTTGTTCTGTAGTTTTGGCATTTGTCAAGTCGGGTCATTAAGGACAAATCAGGACCATTAGGACAAGACGAGACGTACTAAGCACAGCAGGGCCAAAGTCAAATTTCGAATATCTCAGTCGGAATTGAAATTTGAATTGTTCCCCAACATTTTCCAATTGTTTTACAAATTTCTTGATTTACCCAGCTGGACTTGTTCTATAATTTTGGCATTTGACAAGTCGGGTCATTAAGGACGAATCGGGACCATTAGGACAAGACGAGACGTACTAAGCACAGCAGGGCGAAGTCAAATTAAGAAAATCTCAGTCGGAATTGAAATTTGAATGTTCCACAACATTTTTCAATTGTGTTACAAATTTCTTGTTTTGCCCAGCTGGACTTGTTCTGTAGTTCTGGCATTTGTCAAGTCGGGTCATTAAGGACAAATCGGGACCATTAGGACAAGACGAAACGTACTAAGCACAGCAGGGCGAAGTCAAATTACGAAAATCTCAGTCGGAATTGAAATTTGAATTGTTCCCCAACATTTTCCTATTGTGTTACAAATTTCTTGTTTTACCAAGCTGGACTTGTTATGTAGTTTTGGCTTTTGTCAAGTCGGGTTATTGAGGACAAATTGAGACCATTAGGACAAGTCGAGGAAAATGAAGCACAGCAGGGCGAAGTCAAATTACGAAAATCTCAGTCGGAATTGGAATTTGAATGTTCCACAACATTTTTCAATTGTGTTACGAATTTCTTGTTTTGCCCAGCTGGACTTGTTCTGTAGTTTTGGCATTTGTCAAGTCGGGTCATTAAGGACAAATCGGGACCATTAGGACAAGACGAGACGTACTAAGCACAGCAGGGCGAAGTAAAATTATGAATATCTCAGTAGGAATTGAAATTTGAAATGTTCCCCAACATTTTCCAATTGTGTTACAAATTTCTTGTTTTACCCAGCTGGACTTGTTCTATAGTTTTGACATTTGTCAAGTCGGGTCATTAAGGACAAATCGGGACCATTAGGACAAGACGAGACCTACTAAGCACAGCAGGGCGAAGTCAAATTACGAAAATCTCAGTCGGAATTGAAATTTGAATTGTTCCCCAACATTTTCCTATTGTGTTACAAATTTCTTGTTTTACCAAGCTGGACTTGTTAAGTAGTTTTGGCTTTTGTCAAGTCGGGTTATTGAGGACAAATTGAGACCATTAGGACAAGTCGAGGAAAATGAAGCACAGCAGGGCGAAGTCAAATTACGAAAATCTCAGTCGGAATTGAAATTTGAATGTTCCACAACATTTTTCAATTGTGTTACAAATTTCTTGTTTTGCCCAGCTGGACTTGTTCTGTAGTTCTGGCATTTGTCAAGTCGGGTCATTAAGGACAAATCAGGACCATTAGGACAAGACGAGACGTACTAAGCACAGCAGGGCCGAAGTCAAATTACGAATATCTCAGTCGGAATTGAAATTTGAAGTGTTCCCCAACATTTTCCAATTGTGTTACAAATTTCTTGTTTTACACAGCTGGACTTGTCCTGTATTTTGGCATTTGTCAAGTCGGGTCATAAAGGACAAATCAGGACCATTAGGACATGTCGAGACATACGAAGCACAGCAGGGCGAAGTCAAATTACGAAAATCTCAGTCGGAATTGAAATTTGAATGTTCCACAACATTTTTCAATTGTGTTACAAATTTCTTGTTTTGCCCAGCTGGACTTGTTCTGTAGTTCTGGCATTTGTCAAGTCGGGTCATTAAGGACAAATCAGGACCATTAGGACAAGACGAGACGTACTAAGCACAGCAGGGCCGAAGTCAAATTACGAATATCTCAGTCGGAATTGAAATTTGAATTGTTCCCCAACATTTTCCAATTGTTTTACAAATTTCTTGTTTTACCCAGCTGGACATGTTCTATAATTTTGGCATTTGTCAAGTCGGGTCATTAAGGACGAATCGGGACCATTAGGACAAGACGAGACGTACTAAGCACAGCAGGGCCGAAGTCAAATTACGAATATCTCAGTCGGAATTGAAATTTGAATTGTTCCCCAACATTTTCCTATTGTGTTACAAATTTCTTGCTTTACACAGCTGGACTCGTCCTGTATTTTGGCATTTGTCAAGTCGGGTCATAAAGGAAAAATCAGGACTATTAGGACATGTCGAGACATACGAAGCACAGCAGGGCGAAGTCAAATTACGAAAATCTCAGTCGGAATTGAAATTTTAATGTTCCACAACATTTTTCAATTGTGTTACGAATTTCTTGTTTTGCCCAGCTGGACTTGTTCTGTAGTTTTGGCATTTGTCAAGTCGGGTCATTAAGGACAAATCGGGACCATTAGGACAAGACGAGACGTACTAAGCACAGCAGGGCGAAGTAAAATTATGAATATCTCAGTCGGAATTGAAATTTGAAATGTTCCCCAACATTTTCCAATTGTTTTACAAATTTCTTGTTTTACCCAGCTGGACTTGTTCTATAGCTTGGCATTTGTCAAGTCGGGTCATTAAGGACAAATCGGGACCATTAGGACAAGACGAGACGTACTAAGCACAGCAGGGCGAAGTCAAATTACGAATATCTCAGTCGGAATTGAAATTTGAAATGTTCCCCAACATTTTCCAATTGTGTTACAAATTTCTTGTTTTACCCAGCTGGACTTGTTCTATAGTTTTGACATTTGTCAAGTCGGGTCATTAAGGACAAATCGGGACCATTAGGACAAGACGAGACGTACTAAGCACAGCAGGGCGAAGTCAAATTACGAAAATCTCAGTCGGAATTGAAATTTGAATTGTTCCCCAACATTTTCCTATTGTGTTACAAATTTCTTGTTTTACCAAGCTGGACTTGTTATGTAGTTTTGGCTTTTGTCAAGTCGGGTTATTGAGGACAAATTGAGACCATTAGGACAAGTCGAGGAAAATGAAGCACAGCAGGGCGAAGTCAAATTACGAAAATCTCAGTCGGAATTGAAATTTGAATGTTCCACAACATTTTTCAATTGTGTTACAAATTTCTTGTTTTGCCCAGCTGGACTTGTTCTGTAGTTCTGGCATTTGTCAAGTCGGGTCATTAAGGACAAATCAGGACCATTAGGACAAGACGAGACGTACTAAGCACAGCAGGGCCGAAGTCAAATTACGAATATCTCAGTCGGAATTTAAATTTGAAGTGTTCCCCAACATTTTCCAATTGTGTTACAAATTTCTTGTTTTACACAGCTGGACTTGTCCTGTATTTTGGCATTTGTCAAGTCGGGTCATAAATGACAAATCAGGACCATTAGGACATGTCGAGACATACGAAGCACAGCAGGGCGAAGTCAAATTACGAAAATCTCAGTCGGAATTGAAATTTGAATGTTCCACAACATTTTTCAATTGTGTTACAAATTTCTTGTTTTGCCCAGCTGGACTTGTTCTGTAGTTCTGGCATTTGTCAAGTCGGGTCATTAAGGACAAATCAGGACCATTAGGACAAGACGAGACGTACTAAGCACAGCAGGGCCGAAGTCAAATTACGAAAATCTCAGTCGGAATTGAAATAAGAATTGTTCCCCAACGTTTTCCATTTGTGTTACAAATTCCTTGTTTTACACAGCTGGACTTGTCCTGTATTTTGGAATTTGTCAAGTCGGGTCATAAAGGACAAATCAGGACCATTAGGACATGTTGAGACATACGAAGCACAGCAGGGCGAAGTCAAATTACGAAAATCTCAGTCGGAATTGAAATTTGAATGTTCCACAACATTTTTCAATTGTGTTACAAATTTCTTGTTTTGCCCAGCTGGACTTGTTCTGTAGTTCTGGCATTTGTCAAGTCGGGTCATTAAGGACAAATCAGGACCATTAGGACAAGACGAGACGTACTAAGCACAGCAGGGCCGAAGTCAAATTACGAATATCTCAGTCGGAATTGAAATTTGAATTGTTCCCCAACATTTTCCAATTGTGTTACAAATTTCTTGTTTTACACAGCTGGACTTGTCCTGTATTTTGGCATTTGTCAAGTCGGGTCATAAAGGACAAATCAGGACCATTAGGACATGTCGAGACATACGAAGCACAGCAGGGCGAAGTCAAATTACGAATATCTCAGTCGGAATTGAAATTTGAAATGTTCCCCAACATTTTCCAATTGTTTTACAAATTTCTTGTTTTACCCAGCTGGACTTGTTCTATAACTTTGGCATTTGTCAAGTCGGGTCATTAAGGACAAATCGGGACCATTAGGACAAGACGAGACGTACTAAGCACAGCAAGGCGAAGTCAAATTACGAAAATCTCAGTCGGAATTGAAATTTGAATAGTTCCCCAACATTTTCCAATTGTGTTACAAATTTCTTGTTTTACACAGCTGGACTTGTCCTGTATTTTGGCATTTGTCAAGTCGGGTCATAAAGGACAAATCAGGACCATTAGGACATGTCGAGACATACGAAGCACAGCAGGGCGAAGTCAAATTACGAAAATCTCAGTCGGAATTGAAATTTGAATGTTCCACAACATTTTTCAATTGTGTTACAAATTTCTTGTTTTGCCCAGCTGGACTTGTTCTGTAGTTCTGGCATTTGTCAAGTCGGGTCATTAAGGACAAATCAGGACCATTAGGACAAGACGAGACATACGAAGCACAGCAGGGCGAAGTCAAATTACGAAAATCTCAGTCGGAATTGGAGTTTGAATGGTCCACAACATTTTTCAATTGTGTTACGAATTTCTTGATTTACCCAGCTGGACTTGTCCTGTATTTTGACATTTGTCAAGTCGGGTCATAAAGGACAAATCAGGACCATTAGGACATGTCGAGACATACGAAGCACAGCAGGGCGAAGTCAAATTACGAAAATCTCAGTCGGAATTGGAGTTTGAATGTTCCACAACATTTTTCAATTGTGTTACAAATTTCTTGTTTTGCCCAGCTGGACTTGTTCTGTAGTTCTGGCATTTGTCAAGTCGGGTCATTAAGGACAAATCAGGACCATTAGGACAAGACGAGACGTACTAAGCACAGCAGGGCCGAAGTCAAATTACGAATATCTCAGTCGGAATTGAAATTTGAATTGTTCCCCAACATTTTCCAATTGTGTTACAAATTTCTTGTTTTACACAGCTGGACTTGTCCTGTATTTTGGCATTTGTCAAGTCGGGTCATAAAGGACAAATCAGGACCATTAGGACATGTCGAGACATACGAAGCACAGCAGGGCGAAGTCAAATTACGGAAATCTCAGTCGGAATTGAAATTTGAATGTTCCACAACATTTTTCAATTGTGTTACAAGTTTCTTGTTTTGCCCAGCTGGACTTGTTCTGTAGTTCTGGCATTTGTCAAGTCGGGTCATTAAGGACAAATCAGGACCATTAGGACAAGACGAGTCGTACTAGGCACAGCAGGGCCAAAGTCAAATTACGAATATCTCAGTCGGAATTGAAATTTGAATTGTTCCCCAACATTTTCCAATTGTTTTACAAATTTCTTGTTTTACCCAGCTGGACTTGTTCTATAATTTTGGCATTTGTCAAGTCGGGTCATTAAGGATGAATCGGGACCATTAGGACAAGACGAGACGTACTAAGCACAGCAAGGCGAAGTCAGATTACGAAAATCTCAGTCGGAATTGAAATTTGAATAGTTCCCCAACATTTTCCAATTGTGTTACAAATTTCTTGTTTTACACAGCTGGACTTGTCCTGTATTTTGGCATTTGTCAAGTCGGGTCATAAAGGACAAATCAGGACCATTAGGACATGTCGAGACATACGAAGCACAGCAGGGCGAAGTCAAATTACGAAAATCTCAGTCGGAATTGAAATTTGAATGTTCCACAACATTTTTCAATTGTGTTACGAATTTCTTGTTTTGCCCAGCTGGACTTGTTCTGTAGTTTTGGCATTTGTCAAGTCGGGTCATTAAGGACAAATCGGGACCATTAGGACAAGACGAGACGTACTAAGCACAGCAGGGCGAAGTCAAATTACGAATATCTCAGTCGGAATTGAAATTTGAAATGTTCCCCAACATTTTCCAATTGTGTTACAAATTTCTTGTTTTACCCAGCTGGACTTGTTCTATAGTTTTGACATTTGTCAAGTCGGGTCATTAAGGACAAATCGGGACCATTAGGACAAGACGAGACGTACTAAGCACAGCAGGGCGAAGTCAAATTACGAAAATCTCAGTCGGAATTGAAATTTGAATTGTTCCCCAACATTTTCCTATTGTGTTACAAATTTCTTGTTTTACCAAGCTGGACTTGTTATGTAGTTTTGGCTTTTGTCAAGTCGGGTTATTGAGGACAAATTGAGACCATTAGGACAAGTCGAGGAAAATGAAGCACAGCAGGGCGAAGTCAAATTACGAAAATCTCAGTCGGAATTGAAATTTGAATGTTCCACAACATTTTTCAATTGTGTTACAAATTTCTTGTTTTGCCCAGCTGGACTTGTTCTGTAGTTCTGGCATTTGTCAAGTCGGGTCATTAAGGACAAATCAGGACCATTAAGACAAGACGAGACGTACTAAGCACAGCAGGGCCGAAGTCAAATTACGAATATCTCAGTCGGAATTGAAATTTGAATTGTTCCCCAACATTTTCCAATTGTGTTTCAAATTTCTTGTTTTACACAGCTGGACTTGTCCTGTATTTTGGCATTTGTCAAGTCGGGTCATAAAGGACAAATCAGGACCATTAGGACATGTCGAGACATACGAAGCACAGCAGGGCGAAGTCAAATTACGAAAATCTCAGTCGGAATTGAAATTTTAATGTTCCACAACATTTTTCAATTGTGTTACAAATTTCTTGTTTTGCCCAGCTGGACTTGTTCTGTAGTTCTGGCATTTGTCAAGTCGGGTCATTAAGGACAAATCAGGACCATTAGGACAAGACGAGACGTACTAAGCACAGCAGGGCCGAAGTCAAATTACGAATATCTCAGTCGGAATTGAAATTTGAATTGTTCCCCAACATTTTCCAATTGTGTTACAAATTTCTTGTTTTACACAGCTGGACTTGTCCTGAATTTTGGCATTTGTCAAGTCGGGTCATAAAGGACAAATCAGGACCATTAGGACATGTCGAGACATACGAAGCACAGCAGGGCGAAGTCAAATTACGAAAATCTCAGTCGGAATTGAAATTTCAATGTTCCACAACATTTTTCAATTGTGTTACAAGTTTCTTGTTTTGCCCAGCTGGACTTGTTCTGTAGTTCTGGCATTTGTCAAGTCGGGTCATTAAGGACAAAACAGGACCATTAGGACAAGACGAGACGTACTAAGCACAGCAGGGCCAAAGTCAAATTACGAATATCTCAGTCGGAATTGAAATTTGAATTGTTCCCCAACATTTTCCAATTGTTTTACAAATTTCTTGTTTTACCCAGCTGGACTTGTTCTATAATTTTGGCATTTGTCAAGTCGGGTCATTAAGGACGAATCAGGACCATTAGGACATGTCGAGACATACGAAGCACAGCAGGGCGAAGTCAAATTACGAAAATCTCAGTCGGAATTGAAATTTGAATGTTCCACAACATTTTTCAATTATGTTACGAATTTCTTGTTTTGCCCAGCTGGACTTGTTCTGTAGTTTTGGCATTTGTCAAGTCGGGTCATTAAGGACAAATCGGGACCATTAGGACAAGACGAGACGTACTAAGCACAGCAGGGCGAAGTAAAATTATGAATATCTCAGTCGGAATTGAAATTTGAAACGTTCCCCAACATTTTCCAATTGTTTTACAAATTTCTTGTTTTACCCAGCTGGACTTGTTCTATAACTTTGGCATTTGTCAAGTCGGGTCATTAAGGACAAATCGGGACCATTAGGACAAGACGAGACGTACTGAGCACAGCAGGGCGAAGTCAAATTACGAATATCTCAGTCGGAATTGATATTTGAAATGTTCCCCAACATTTTCCAATTGTGTTACAAATTTCTTGTTTTACCCAGCTGGACTTGTTCTATAGTTTTGACATTTGTCAAGTCGGGTCATTAAGGACAAATCGGGACCATTAGGACAAGACGAGACGTACTAAGCACAGCAGGGCGAAGTCAAATTACGAAAATCTCAGTCGGAATTGAAATTTGAATTGTTCCCCAACATTTTCCTATTGTGTTACAAATTTCTTGTTTTACCAAGCTGGACTTGTTATGTAGTTTTGGCTTTTGTCAAGTCGGGTTATTGAGGACAAATTGAGACCATTAGGACAAGTCGAGGAAAATGAAGCACAGCAGGGCGAAGTCAAATTACGAAAATCTCAGTCGGAATTGAAATTTGAATGTTCCACAACATTTTTCAATTGTGTTACAAATTTCTTGTTTTGCCCAGCTGGACTTGTTCTGTAGTTCTGGCATTTGTCAAGTCGGGTCATTAAGGACAAATCAGGACCATTAGGACAAGACGAGACGTACTAAGCACAGCAGGGCCGAAGTCAAATTACGAATATCTCAGTCGGAATTGAAATTTGAATTGTTCCCCAACATTTTCCAATTGTGTTACAAATTTCTTGTTTTACACAGCTGGACTTGTCCTGTATTTTGGCATTTATCAAGTCGGGTCATAAAGGACAAATCAGGACCATTAGGACATGTCGAGACATACGAAGCACAGCAGGGCGAAGTCAAATTACGAAAATCCCAGTCGGAATTGAAATTTTAATGTTCCACAACATTTTTCAATTGTGTTACAAATTTCTTGTTTTGCCCAGCTGGACTTGTTCTGTAGTTCTGGCATTTGTCAAGTCGGGTCATTAAGGACAAATCAGGACCATTAGGACAAGACGAGACGTACTAAGCACAGCAGGGCCAAAGTCAAATTTCGAATATCTCAGTCGGAATTGAAATTTGAATTGTTCCCCAACATTTTCCAATTGTTTTACAAATTTCTTGATTTACCCAGCTGGACTTGTTCTATAATTTTGGCATTTGACAAGTCGGGTCATTAAGGACGAACCGGGACCATTAGGACAAGACGAGACGTACTAAGCACAGCAGGGCGAAGTCAAATTACGAAAATCTCAGTCGGAATTGAAATTTGAATGTTCCACAACATTTTTCAATTGTGTTACAAATTTCTTGTTTTGCCCAGCTGGACTTGTTCTGTAGTTCTGGCATTTGTCAAGTCGGGTCATTAAGGACAAATCAGGACCATTAGGACAAGACGAGACATACGAAGCACAGCAGGGCGAAGTCAAATTACGAAAATCTCAGTCGGAATTGGAGTTTGAATGTTCCACAACATTTTTCAATTGTGTTACGAATTTCTTGTTTTGCCCAGCTGGACTTGTCCTGTATTTTGACATTTGTCAAGTCGGGTCATAAAGGACAAATCAGGACCATTAGGACATGTCGAGACATACGAAGCACAGCAGGGCGAAGTCAAATTACGAAAATCTCAGTCGGAATTGGAGTTTGAATGTTCCACAACATTTTTCAATTGTGTTACGAATTTCTTGTTTTGCCCAGCTGGACTTGTTCTGTAGTTTTGGCATTTGTCAAGTCGGGTCATTAAGGACAAATCAGGACCATTAGGACAAGACGAGACGTACTAAGCACAGCAGGGCCAAAGTCAAATTTCGAATATCTCAGTCGGAATTGAAATTTGAATTGTTCCCCAACATTTTCCAATTGTTTTACAAATTTCTTGATTTACCCAGCTGGACTTGTTCTATAATTTTGGCATTTGACAAGTCGGGTCATTAAGGACGAATCGGGACCATTAGGACAAGACGAGACGTACTAAGCACAGCAGGGCGAAGTCAAATTAAGAAAATCTCAGTCGGAATTGAAATTTGAATGTTCCACAACATTTTTCAATTGTGTTACAAATTTCTTGTTTTGCCCAGCTGGACTTGTTCTGTAGTTCTGGCATTTGTCAAGTCGGGTCATTAAGGACAAATCAGGACCATTAGGACAAGACGAGACATACGAAGCACAGCAGGGCGAAGTCAAATTACGAAAATCTCAGTCGGAATTGGAGTTTGAATGTTCCACAACATTTTTCAATTGTGTTACGAATTTCTTGATTTACCCAGCTGGACTTGTCCTGTATTTTGACATTTGTCAAGTCGGGTCATAAAGGACAAATCAGGACCATTAGGACATGTCGAGACATACGAAGCACAGCAGGGCGAAGTCAAATTACGAAAATCTCAGTCGGAATTGGAGTTTGAATGTTCCACAACATTTTTCAATTGTGTTACGAATTTCTTGTTTTGCCCAGCTGGACTTGTTCTGTAGTTTTGGCATTTGTCAAGTCGGGTCATTAAGGACAAATCGGGACCATTAGGACAAGACGAGACGTACTAAGCACAGCAGGGCGAAGTAAAATTATGAATATCTCAGTCGGAATTGAAATTTGAAATGTTCCCCAACATTTTCCAATTGTTTTACAAATTTCTTGTTTTACCCAGCTGGACTTGCTCTATAACTTTGGCATTTGTCAAGTCGGGTCATTAAGGACCATTCGGGACCATTAGGACAAGACGAGACGTACTAAGCGCAGCAGGGCGAAGTCAAATTACGAATATCTCAGTCGGAATTGAAATTTGAAATGTTCCCCAACATTTTCCAATTGTGTTACAAATTTCTTGTTTTGCCCAGCTGGACTTGTTCTGTAGTTCTGGCATTTGTCAAGTCGGGTCATTAAGGACAAATCAGGACCATTAGGACAAGACGAGACATACGAAGCACAGCAGGGCGAAGTCAAATTACGAAAATCTCAGTCGGAATTGGAGTTTGAATGTTCCACAACATTTTTCAATTGTGTTACGAATTTCTTGATTTACCCAGCTGGACTTGTCCTGTATTTTGACATTTGTCAAGTCGGGTCATAAAGGACAAATCAGGACCATTAGGACATGTCGAGACATACGAAGCACAGCAGGGCGAAGTCAAATTACGAAAATCTCAGTCGGAATTGGAGTTTGAATGTTCCACAACATTTTTCAATTGTGTTACAAATTTCTTGTTTTGCCCAGCTGGACTTGTTCTGTAGTTCTGGCATTTGTCAAGTCGGGTCATTAAGGACAAATCAGGACCATTAGGACAAGACGAGACGTACTAAGCACAGCAGGGCCGAAGTCAAATTACGAATATCTCAGTCGGAATTGAAATTTGAATTGTTCCCCAACATTTTCCAATTGTGTTACAAATTTCTTGTTTTACACAGCTGGACTTGTCCTGTATTTTGGCATTTGTCAAGTCGGGTCATAAAGGACAAATCAGGACCATTAGGACATGTCGAGACATACGAAGCACAGCAGGGCGAAGTCAAATTACGGAAATCTCAGTCGGAATTGAAATTTGAATGTTCCACAACATTTTTCAATTGTGTTACAAGTTTCTTGTTTTGCCCAGCTGGACTTGTTCTGTAGTTCTGGCATTTGTCAAGTCGGGTCATTAAGGACAAATCAGGACCATTAGGACAAGACGAGTCGTACTAGGCACAGCAGGGCCAAAGTCAAATTACGAATATCTCAGTCGGAATTGAAATTTGAATTGTTCCCCAACATTTTCCAATTGTTTTACAAATTTCTTGTTTTACCCAGCTGGACTTGTTCTATAATTTTGGCATTTGTCAAGTCGGGTCATTAAGGATGAATCGGGACCATTAGGACAAGACGAGACGTACTAAGCACAGCAAGGCGAAGTCAGATTACGAAAATCTCAGTCGGAATTGAAATTTGAATAGTTCCCCAACATTTTCCAATTGTGTTACAAATTTCTTGTTTTACACAGCTGGACTTGTCCTGTATTTTGGCATTTGTCAAGTCGGGTCATAAAGGACAAATCAGGACCATTAGGACATGTCGAGACATACGAAGCACAGCAGGGCGAAGTCAAATTACGAAAATCTCAGTCGGAATTGAAATTTGAATGTTCCACAACATTTTTCAATTGTGTTACGAATTTCTTGTTTTGCCCAGCTGGACTTGTTCTGTAGTTTTGGCATTTGTCAAGTCGGGTCATTAAGGACAAATCGGGACCATTAGGACAAGACGAGACGTACTAAGCACAGCAGGGCGAAGTCAAATTACGAATATCTCAGTCGGAATTGAAATTTGAAATGTTCCCCAACATTTTCCAATTGTGTTACAAATTTCTTGTTTTACCCAGCTGGACTTGTTCTATAGTTTTGACATTTGTCAAGTCGGGTCATTAAGGACAAATCGGGACCATTAGGACAAGACGAGACGTACTAAGCACAGCAGGGCGAAGTCAAATTACGAAAATCTCAGTCGGAATTGAAATTTGAATTGTTCCCCAACATTTTCCTATTGTGTTACAAATTTCTTGTTTTACCAAGCTGGACTTGTTATGTAGTTTTGGCTTTTGTCAAGTCGGGTTATTGAGGACAAATTGAGACCATTAGGACAAGTCGAGGAAAATGAAGCACAGCAGGGCGAAGTCAAATTACGAAAATCTCAGTCGGAATTGAAATTTGAATGTTCCACAACATTTTTCAATTGTGTTACAAATTTCTTGTTTTGCCCAGCTGGACTTGTTCTGTAGTTCTGGCATTTGTCAAGTCGGGTCATTAAGGACAAATCAGGACCATTAAGACAAGACGAGACGTACTAAGCACAGCAGGGCCGAAGTCAAATTACGAATATCTCAGTCGGAATTGAAATTTGAATTGTTCCCCAACATTTTCCAATTGTGTTTCAAATTTCTTGTTTTACACAGCTGGACTTGTCCTGTATTTTGGCATTTGTCAAGTCGGGTCATAAAGGACAAATCAGGACCATTAGGACATGTCGAGACATACGAAGCACAGCAGGGCGAAGTCAAATTACGAAAATCTCAGTCGGAATTGAAATTTTAATGTTCCACAACATTTTTCAATTGTGTTACAAATTTCTTGTTTTGCCCAGCTGGACTTGTTCTGTAGTTCTGGCATTTGTCAAGTCGGGTCATTAAGGACAAATCAGGACCATTAGGACAAGACGAGACGTACTAAGCACAGCAGGGCCGAAGTCAAATTACGAATATCTCAGTCGGAATTGAAATTTGAATTGTTCCCCAACATTTTCCAATTGTGTTACAAATTTCTTGTTTTACACAGCTGGACTTGTCCTGAATTTTGGCATTTGTCAAGTCGGGTCATAAAGGACAAATCAGGACCATTAGGACATGTCGAGACATACGAAGCACAGCAGGGCGAAGTCAAATTACGAAAATCTCAGTCGGAATTGAAATTTCAATGTTCCACAACATTTTTCAATTGTGTTACAAGTTTCTTGTTTTGCCCAGCTGGACTTGTTCTGTAGTTCTGGCATTTGTCAAGTCGGGTCATTAAGGACAAAACAGGACCATTAGGACAAGACGAGACGTACTAAGCACAGCAGGGCCAAAGTCAAATTACGAATATCTCAGTCGGAATTGAAATTTGAATTGTTCCCCAACATTTTCCAATTGTTTTACAAATTTCTTGTTTTACCCAGCTGGACTTGTTCTATAATTTTGGCATTTGTCAAGTCGGGTCATTAAGGACGAATCAGGACCATTAGGACATGTCGAGACATACGAAGCACAGCAGGGCGAAGTCAAATTACGAAAATCTCAGTCGGAATTGAAATTTGAATGTTCCACAACATTTTTCAATTATGTTACGAATTTCTTGTTTTGCCCAGCTGGACTTGTTCTGTAGTTTTGGCATTTGTCAAGTCGGGTCATTAAGGACAAATCGGGACCATTAGGACAAGACGAGACGTACTAAGCACAGCAGGGCGAAGTAAAATTATGAATATCTCAGTCGGAATTGAAATTTGAAACGTTCCCCAACATTTTCCAATTGTTTTACAAATTTCTTGTTTTACCCAGCTGGACTTGTTCTATAACTTTGGCATTTGTCAAGTCGGGTCATTAAGGACAAATCGGGACCATTAGGACAAGACGAGACGTACTGAGCACAGCAGGGCGAAGTCAAATTACGAATATCTCAGTCGGAATTGATATTTGAAATGTTCCCCAACATTTTCCAATTGTGTTACAAATTTCTTGTTTTACCCAGCTGGACTTGTTCTATAGTTTTGACATTTGTCAAGTCGGGTCATTAAGGACAAATCGGGACCATTAGGACAAGACGAGACGTACTAAGCACAGCAGGGCGAAGTCAAATTACGAAAATCTCAGTCGGAATTGAAATTTGAATTGTTCCCCAACATTTTCCTATTGTGTTACAAATTTCTTGTTTTACCAAGCTGGACTTGTTATGTAGTTTTGGCTTTTGTCAAGTCGGGTTATTGAGGACAAATTGAGACCATTAGGACAAGTCGAGGAAAATGAAGCACAGCAGGGCGAAGTCAAATTACGAAAATCTCAGTCGGAATTGAAATTTGAATGTTCCACAACATTTTTCAATTGTGTTACAAATTTCTTGTTTTGCCCAGCTGGACTTGTTCTGTAGTTCTGGCATTTGTCAAGTCGGGTCATTAAGGACAAATCAGGACCATTAGGACAAGACGAGACGTACTAAGCACAGCAGGGCCGAAGTCAAATTACGAATATCTCAGTCGGAATTGAAATTTGAATTGTTCCCCAACATTTTCCAATTGTGTTACAAATTTCTTGTTTTACACAGCTGGACTTGTCCTGTATTTTGGCATTTATCAAGTCGGGTCATAAAGGACAAATCAGGACCATTAGGACATGTCGAGACATACGAAGCACAGCAGGGCGAAGTCAAATTACGAAAATCTCAGTCGGAATTGAAATTTTAATGTTCCACAACATTTTTCAATTGTGATACAAATTTCTTGTTTTGCCCAGCTGGACTTGTTCTGTAGTTCTGGCATTTGTCAAGTCGGGTCATTAAGGACAAATCAGGACCATTAGGACAAGACGAGACGTACTAAGCACAGCAGGGCCAAAGTCAAATTTCGAATATCTCAGTCGGAATTGAAATTTGAATTGTTCCCCAACATTTTCCAATTGTTTTACAAATTTCTTGATTTACCCAGCTGGACTTGTTCTATAATTTTGGCATTTGACAAGTCGGGTCATTAAGGACGAACCGGGACCATTAGGACAAGACGAGACGTACTAAGCACAGCAGGGCGAAGTCAAATTACGAAAATCTCAGTCGGAATTGAAATTTGAATGTTCCACAACATTTTTCAATTGTGTTACAAATTTCTTGTTTTGCCCAGCTGGACTTGTTCTGTAGTTCTGGCATTTGTCAAGTCGGGTCATTAAGGACAAATCAGGACCATTAGGACAAGACGAGACATACGAAGCACAGCAGGGCGAAGTCAAATTACGAAAATCTCAGTCGGAATTGGAGTTTGAATGTTCCACAACATTTTTCAATTGTGTTACGAATTTCTTGTTTTGCCCAGCTGGACTTGTCCTGTATTTTGACATTTGTCAAGTCGGGTCATAAAGAACAAATCAGGACCATTAGGACATGTCGAGACATACGAAGCACAGCAGGGCGAAGTCAAATTACGAAAATCTCAGTCGGAATTGGAGTTTGAATGTTCCACAACATTTTTCAATTGTGTTACGAATTTCTTGTTTTGCCCAGCTGGACTTGTTCTGTAGTTTTGGCATTTGTCAAGTCGGGTCATTAAGGACAAATCAGGACCATTAGGACAAGACGAGACGTACTAAGCACAGCAGGGCCAAAGTCAAATTTCGAATATCTCAGTCGGAATTGAAATTTGAATTGTTCCCCAACATTTTCCAATTGTTTTACAAATTTCTTGATTTACCCAGCTGGACTTGTTCTATAATTTTGGCATTTGACAAGTCGGGTCATTAAGGACGAATCGGGACCATTAGGACAAGACGAGACGTACTAAGCACAGCAGGGCGAAGTCAAATTAAGAAAATCTCAGTCGGAATTGAAATTTGAATGTTCCACAACATTTTTCAATTGTGTTACAAATTTCTTGTTTTGCCCAGCTGGACTTGTTCTGTAGTTCTGGCATTTGTCAAGTCGGGTCATTAAGGACAAATCAGGACCATTAGGACAAGACGAGACATACGAAGCACAGCAGGGCGAAGTCAAATTACGAAAATCTCAGTCGGAATTGGAGTTTGAATGTTCCACAACATTTTTCAATTGTGTTACGAATTTCTTGATTTACCCAGCTGGACTTGTCCTGTATTTTGACATTTGTCAAGTCGGGTCATAAAGGACAAATCAGGACCATTAGGACATGTCGAGACATACGAAGCACAGCAGGGCGAAGTCAAATTACGAAAATCTCAGTCGGAATTGGAGTTTGAATGTTCCACAACATTTTTCAATTGTGTTACGAATTTCTTGTTTTGCCCAGCTGGACTTGTTCTGTAGTTTTGGCATTTGTCAAGTCGGGTCATTAAGGACAAATCGGGACCATTAGGACAAGACGAGACGTACTAAGCACAGCAGGGCGAAGTAAAATTATGAATATCTCAGTCGGAATTGAAATTTGAAATGTTCCCCAACATTTTCCAATTGTTTTACAAATTTCTTGTTTTACCCAGCTGGACTTGCTCTATAACTTTGGCATTTGTCAAGTCGGGTCATTAAGGACCATTCGGGACCATTAGGACAAGACGAGACGTACTAAGCGCAGCAGGGCGAAGTCAAATTACGAATATCTCAGTCGGAATTGAAATTTGAAATGTTCCCCAACATTTTCCAATTGTGTTACAAATTTCTTGTTTTACCCAGCTGGACTTGTTCTATAGTTTTGACATTTGTCAAGTCGGGTCATTAAGGACAAATCGGGACCATTAGGACAAGACGAAACGTACTAAGCACAGCAGGGCGAAGTCAAATTACGAAAATCTCAGTCGGAATTGAAATTTGAATTGTTCCCCAACATTTTCCTATTGTGTTACAAATTTCTTGTTTTACCAAGCTGGACTTGTTATGTAGTTTTGGCTTTTGTCAAGTCGGGTTATTGAGGACAAATTGAGACCATTAGGACAAGTCGAGGAAAATGAAGCACAGCAGGGCGAAGTCAAATTACGAAAATCTCAGTCGGAATTGAAATTTGAATGTTCCACAACATTTTTCAATTGTGTTACAAATTTCTTGTTTTGCCCAGCTGGACTTGTTCTGTAGTTCTGGCATTTGTCAAGTCGGGTCATTAAGGACAAATCGGGACCATTAGGACAAGACGAAACGTACTAAGCACAGCAGGGCGAAGTCAAATTACGAAAATCTCAGTCGGAATTGAAATTTGAATTGTTCCCCAACATTTTCCTATTGTGTTACAAATTTCTTGTTTTACCAAGCTGGACTTGTTATGTAGTTTTGGCTTTTGTCAAGTCGGGTTATTGAGGACAAATTGAGACCATTAGGACAAGTCGAGGAAAATGAAGCACAGCAGGGCGAAGTCAAATTACGAAAATCTCAGTCGGAATTGGAATTTGAATGTTCCACAACATTTTTCAATTGTGTTACGAATTTCTTGTTTTGCCCAGCTGGACTTGTTCTGTAGTTTTGGCATTTGTCAAGTCGGGTCATTAAGGACAAATCGGGACCATTAGGACAAGACGAGATGTACTAAGCACAGCAGGGCGAAGTAAAATTATGAATATCTCAGTAGGAATTGAAATTTGAAATGTTCCCCAACATTTTCCAATTGTTTTACAAATTTCTTGTTTTACCCAGCTGGACTTGTTCTATAACTTTGGCATTTGTCAAGTCGGGTCATTAAGGACCATTCGGGACCATTAGGACAAGACGAGACGTACTAAGCACAGCAGGGCGAAGTCAAATTACGAATATCTCAGTCGGAATTGAAATTTGAAATGTTCCCCAACATTTTCCAATTGTGTTACAAATTTCTTGTTTTACCCAGCTGGACTTGTTCTATAGTTTTGACATTTGTCAAGTCGGGTCATTAAGGACAAATCGGGACCATTAGGACAAGACGAGACCTACTAAGCACAGCAGGGCGAAGTCAAATTACGAAAATCTCAGTCGGAATTGAAATTTGAATTGTTCCCCAACATTTTCCTATTGTGTTACAAATTTCTTGTTTTACCAAGCTGGACTTGTTAAGTAGTTTTGGCTTTTGTCAAGTCGGGTTATTGAGGACAAATTGAGACCATTAGGACAAGTCAAGGAAAATGAAGCACAGCAGGGCGAAGTCAAATTACGAAAATCTCAGTCGGAATTGAAATTTGAATGTTCCACAACATTTTTCAATTGTGTTACAAATATCTTGTTTTGCCCAGCTGGACTTGTTCTGTAGTTCTGGCATTTGTCAAGTCGGGTCATTAAGGACAAATCAGGACCATTAGGACAAGACGAGACGTACTAAGCACAGCAGGGCCGAAGTCAAATTACGAATATCTCAGTCGGAATTGAAATTTGAAGTGTTCCCCAACATTTTCCAATTGTGTTACAAATTTCTTGTTTTACACAGCTGGACTTGTCCTGTATTTTGGCATTTGTCAAGTCGGGTCATAAAGGACAAATCAGGACCATTAGGACATGTCGAGACATACGAAGCACAGCAGGGCGAAGTCAAATTACGAAAATCTCAGTCGGAATTGAAATTTGAATGTTCCACAACATTTTTCAATTGTGTTACAAATTTCTTGTTTTGCCCAGCTGGACTTGTTCTGTAGTTCTGGCATTTGTCAAGTCGGGTCATTAAGGACAAATCAGGACCATTAGGACAAGACGAGACGTACTAAGCACAGCAGGGCCGAAGTCAAATTACGAATATCTCAGTCGGAATTGAAATTTGAATTGTTCCCCAACATTTTCCAATTGTTTTACAAATTTCTTGTTTTACCCAGCTGGACATGTTCTATAATTTTGGCATTTGTCAAGTCGGGTCATTAAGGACGAATCGGGACCATTAGGACAAGACGAGACGTACTAAGCACAGCAGGGCCGAAGTCAAATTACGAATATCTCAGTCGGAATTGAAATTTGAATTGTTCCCCAACATTTTCCTATTGTGTTACAAATTTCTTGCTTTACACAGCTGGACTCGTCCTGTATTTTGGCATTTGTCAAGTCGGGTCATAAAGGAAAAATCAGGACTATTAGGACATGTCGAGACATACGAAGCACAGCAGGGCGAAGTCAAATTACGAAAATCTCAGTCGGAATTGAAATTTTAATGTTCCACAACATTTTTCAATTGTGTTACGAATTTCTTGTTTTGCCCAGCTGGACTTGTTCTGTAGTTTTGGCATTTGTCAAGTCGGGTCATTAAGGACAAATCGGGACCATTAGGACAAGACGAGACGTACTAAGCACAGCAGGGCGAAGTAAAATTATGAATATCTCAGTCGGAATTGAAATTTGAAATGTTCCCCAACATTTTCCAATTGTTTTACAAATTTCTTGTTTTACCCAGCTGGACTTGTTCTATAGCTTTGGCATTTGTCAAGTCGGGTCATTAAGGACAAATCGGGACCATTAGGACAAGACGAGACGTACTAAGCACAGCAGGGCGAAGTCAAATTACGAATATCTCAGTCGGAATTGAAATTTGAAATGTTCCCCAACATTTTCCAATTGTGTTACAAATTTCTTGTTTTACCCAGCTGGACTTGTTCTATAGTTTTGACATTTGTCAAGTCGGGTCATTAAGGACAAATCGGGACCATTAGGACAAGACGAGACGTACTAAGCACAGCAGGGCGAAGTCAAATTACGAAAATCTCAGTCGGAATTGAAATTTGAATTGTTCCCCAACATTTTCCTATTGTGTTACAAATTTCTTGTTTTACCAAGCTGGACTTGTTATGTAGTTTTGGCTTTTGTCAAGTCGGGTTATTGAGGACAAATTGAGACCATTAGGACAAGTCGAGGAAAATGAAGCACAGCAGGGCGAAGTCAAATTACGAAAATCTCAGTCGGAATTGAAATTTGAATGTTCCACAACATTTTTAAATTGTGTTACAAATTTCTTGTTTTGCCCAGCTGGACTTGTTCTGTAGTTCTGGCATTTGTCAAGTCGGGTCATTAAGGACAAATCAGGACCATTAGGACAAGACGAGACGTACTAAGCACAGCAGGGCCGAAGTCAAATTACGAATATCTCAGTCGGAATTTAAATTTGAAGTGTTCCCCAACATTTTCCAATTGTGTTACAAATTTCTTGTTTTACACAGCTGGACTTGTCCTGTATTTTGGCATTTGTCAAGTCGGGTCATAAATGACAAATCAGGACCATTAGGACATGTCGAGACATACGAAGCACAGCAGGGCGAAGTCAAATTACGAAAATCTCAGTCGGAATTGAAATTTGAATGTTCCACAACATTTTTCAATTGTGTTACAAATTTCTTGTTTTGCCCAGCTGGACTTGTTCTGTAGTTCTGGCATTTGTCAAGTCGGGTCATTAAGGACAAATCAGGACCATTAGGACAAGACGAGACGTACTAAGCACAGCAGGGCCGAAGTCAAATTACGAAAATCTCAGTCGGAATTGAAATAGGAATTGTTCCCCAACGTTTTCCATTTGTGTTACAAATTCCTTGTTTTACACAGCTGGACTTGTCCTGTATTTTGGAATTTGTCAAGTCGGGTCATAAAGGACAAATCAGGACCATTAGGACATGTTGAGACATACGAAGCACAGCAGGGCGAAGTCAAATTACGAAAATCTCAGTCGGAATTGAAATTTGAATGTTCCACAACATTTTTCAATTGTGTTACAAATTTCTTGTTTTGCCCAGCTGGACTTGTTCTGTAGTTCTGGCATTTGTCAAGTCGGGTCATTAAGGACAAATCAGGACCATTAGGACAAGACGAGACGTACTAAGCACAGCAGGGCCGAAGTCAAATTACGAAAATCTCAGTCGGAATTGAAATAGGAATTGTTCCCCAACGTTTTCCATTTGTGTTACAAATTCCTTGTTTTACACAGCTGGACTTGTCCTGTATTTTGGAATTTGTCAAGTCGGGTCATAAAGGACAAATCAGGACCATTAGGACATGTTGAGACATACGAAGCACAGCAGGGCGAAGTCAAATTACGAAAATCTCAGTCGGAATTGAAATTTGAATGTTCCACAACATTTTTCAATTGTGTTACAAATTTCTTGTTTTGCCCAGCTGGACTTGTTCTGTAGTTCTGGCATTTGTCAAGTCGGGTCATTAAGGACAAATCAGGACCATTAGGACAAGACGAGACGTACTAAGCACAGCAGGGCCGAAGTCAAATTACGAATATCTCAGTCGGAATTGAAATTTGAATTGTTCCCCAACATTTTCCAATTGTGTTACAAATTTCTTGTTTTACACAGCTGGACTTGTCCTGTATTTTGGCATTTGTCAAGTCGGGTCATTAAGGACAAATCAGGACCATTAGGACAAGACGAGACATACGAAGCACAGCAGGGCGAAGTCAAATTACGAAAATCTCAGTCGGAATTGGAGTTTGAATGTTCCACAACATTTTTCAATTGTGTTACGAATTTCTTGTTTTGCCCAGCTGGACTTGTCCTGTATTTTGACATTTGTCAAGTCGGGTCATAAAGGACAAATCAGGACCATTAGGACATGTCGAGACATACGAAGCACAGCAGGGCGAAGTCAAATTACGAAAATCTCAGTCGGAATTGGAGTTTGAATGTTCCACAACATTTTTCAATTGTGTTACGAATTTCTTGTTTTGCCCAGCTGGACTTGTCCTGTATTTTGACATTTGTCAAGTCGGGTCATAAAGGACAAATCAGGACCATTAGGACATGTTGAGACATACGAAGCACAGCAGGGCGAAGTCAAATTACGAAAATCTCAGTCGGAATTGAAATTTGAATGTTCCACAACATTTTTCAATTGTGTTACAAATTTCTTGTTTTGCCCAGCTGGACTTGTTCTGTAGTTCTGGCATTTGTCAAGTCGGGTCATTAAGGACAAATCAGGACCATTAGGACAAGACGAGACGTACTAAGCACAGCAGGGCGAAGTCAAATTACGAAAATCTCAGTCGGAATTGAAATTTGAATGTTCCACAACATTTTTCAATTGTGTTACAAATTTCTTGTTTTGCCCAGCTGGACTTGTTCTGTAGTTCTGGCATTTGTCAAGTCGGGTCATTAAGGACAAATCAGGACCATTAGGACAAGACGAGACATACGAAGCACAGCAGGGCGAAGTCAAATTACGAAAATCTCAGTCGGAATTGGAGTTTGAATGTTCCACAACATTTTGCAATTGTGTTACGAATTTCTTGTTTTGCCCAGCTGGACTTGTCCTGTATTTTGACATTTGTCAAGTCGGGTCATAAAGGACAAATCAGGACCATTAGGACATGTCGAGACATACGAAGCACAGCAGGGCGAAGTCAAATTACGAAAATCTCAGTCGGAATTGGAGTTTGAATGTTCCACAACATTTTTCAATTGTGTTACGAATTTCTTGTTTTGCCCAGCTGGACTTGTTCTGTAGTTTTGGCATTTGTCAAGTCGGGTCATTAAGGACAAATCAGGACCATTAGGACAAGACGAGACGTACTAAGCACAGCAGGGCCAAAGTCAAATTTCGAATATCTCAGTCGGAATTGAAATTTGAATTGTTCCCCAACATTTTCCAATTGTTTTACAAATTTCTTGATTTACCCAGCTGGACTTGTTCTATAATTTTGGCATTTGACAAGTCGGGTCATTAAGGACGAATCGGGACCATTAGGACAAGACGAGACGTACTAAGCACAGCAGGGCGAAGTCAAATTAAGAAAATCTCAGTCGGAATTGAAATTTGAATGTTCCACAACATTTTTCAATTGTGTTACAAATTTCTTGTTTTGCCCAGCTGGACTTGTTCTGTAGTTCTGGCATTTGTCAAGTCGGGTCATTAAGGACAAATCGGGACCATTAGGACAAGACGAAACGTACTAAGCACAGCAGGGCGAAGTCAAATTACGAAAATCTCAGTCGGAATTGAAATTTGAATTGTTCCCCAACATTTTCCTATTGTGTTACAAATTTCTTGTTTTACCAAGCTGGACTTGTTATGTAGTTTTGGCTTTTGTCAAGTCGGGTTATTGAGGACAAATTGAGACCATTAGGACAAGTCGAGGAAAATGAAGCACAGCAGGGCGAAGTCAAATTACGAAAATCTCAGTCGGAATTGGAATTTGAATGTTCCACAACATTTTTCAATTGTGTTACGAATTTCTTGTTTTGCCCAGCTGGACTTGTTCTGTAGTTTTGGCATTTGTCAAGTCGGGTCATTAAGGACAAATCGGGACCATTAGGACAAGACGAGACGTACTAAGCACAGCAGGGCCGAAGTCAAATTACGAATATCTCAGTCGGAATTGAAATTTGAAGTGTTCCCCAACATTTTCCAATTGTGTTACAAATTTCTTGTTTTACACAGCTGGACTTGTCCTGTATTTTGGCATTTGTCAAGTCGGGTCATAAAGGACAAATCAGGACCATTAGGACATGTCGAGACATACGAAGCACAGCAGGGCGAAGTCAAATTACGAAAATCTCAGTCGGAATTGAAATTTGAATGTTCCACAACATTTTTCAATTGTGTTACAAATTTCTTGTTTTGCCCAGCTGGACTTGTTCTGTAGTTCTGGCATTTGTCAAGTCGGGTCATTAAGGACAAATCAGGACCATTAGGACAAGACGAGACGTACTAAGCACAGCAGGGCCGAAGTCAAATTACGAATATCTCAGTCGGAATTGAAATTTGAATTGTTCCCCAACATTTTCCAATTGTTTTACAAATTTCTTGTTTTACCCAGCTGGACATGTTCTATAATTTTGGCATTTGTCAAGTCGGGTCATTAAGGACGAATCGGGACCATTAGGACAAGACGAGACGTACTAAGCACAGCAGGGCCGAAGTCAAATTACGAATATCTCAGTCGGAATTGAAATTTGAATTGTTCCCCAACATTTTCCTATTGTGTTACAAATTTCTTGCTTTACACAGCTGGACTCGTCCTGTATTTTGGCATTTGTCAAGTCGGGTCATAAAGGAAAAATCAGGACTATTAGGACATGTCGAGACATACGAAGCACAGCAGGGCGAAGTCAAATTACGAAAATCTCAGTCGGAATTGAAATTTTAATGTTCCACAACATTTTTCAATGGTGTTACGAATTTCTTGTTTTGCCCAGCTGGACTTGTTCTGTAGTTTTGGCATTTGTCAAGTCGGGTCATTAAGGACAAATCGGGACCATTAGGACAAGACGAGACGTACTAAGCACAGCAGGGCGAAGTAAAATTATGAATATCTCAGTCGGAATTGAAATTTGAAATGTTCCCCAACATTTTCCAATTGTTTTACAAATTTCTTGTTTTACCCAGCTGGACTTGTTCTATAGCTTGGCATTTGTCAAGTCGGGTCATTAAGGACAAATCGGGACCATTAGGACAAGACGAGACGTACTAAGCACAGCAGGGCGAAGTCAAATTACGAATATCTCAGTCGGAATTGAAATTTGAAATGTTCCCCAACATTTTCCAATTGTGTTACAAATTTCTTGTTTTACCCAGCTGGACTTGTTCTATAGTTTTGACATTTGTCAAGTCGGGTCATTAAGGACAAATCGGGACCATTAGGACAAGACGAGACGTACTAAGCACAGCAGGGCGAAGTCAAATTACGAAAATCTCAGTCGGAATTGAAATTTGAATTGTTCCCCAACATTTTCCTATTGTGTTACAAATTTCTTGTTTTACCAAGCTGGACTTGTTATGTAGTTTTGGCTTTTGTCAAGTCGGGTTATTGAGGACAAATTGAGACCATTAGGACAAGTCGAGGAAAATGAAGCACAGCAGGGCGAAGTCAAATTACGAAAATCTCAGTCGGAATTGAAATTTGAATGTTCCACAACATTTTTCAATTGTGTTACAAATTTCTTGTTTTGCCCAGCTGGACTTGTTCTGTAGTTCTGGCATTTGTCAAGTCGGGTCATTAAGGACAAATCAGGACCATTAGGACAAGACGAGACGTACTAAGCACAGCAGGGCCGAAGTCAAATTACGAATATCTCAGTCGGAATTTAAATTTGAAGTGTTCCCCAACATTTTCCAATTGTGTTACAAATTTCTTGTTTTACACAGCTGGACTTGTCCTGTATTTTGGCATTTGTCAAGTCGGGTCATAAATGACAAATCAGGACCATTAGGACATGTCGAGACATACGAAGCACAGCAGGGCGAAGTCAAATTACGAAAATCTCAGTCGGAATTGAAATTTGAATGTTCCACAACATTTTTCAATTGTGTTACAAATTTCTTGTTTTGCCCAGCTGGACTTGTTCTGTAGTTCTGGCATTTGTCAAGTCGGGTCATTAAGGACAAATCAGGACCATTAGGACAAGACGAGACGTACTAAGCACAGCAGGGCCGAAGTCAAATTACGAAAATCTCAGTCGGAATTGAAATAGGAATTGTTCCCCAACGTTTTCCATTTGTGTTACAAATTCCTTGTTTTACACAGCTGGACTTGTCCTGTATTTTGGAATTTGTCAAGTCGGGTCATAAAGGACAAATCAGGACCATTAGGACATGTTGAGACATACGAAGCACAGCAGGGCGAAGTCAAATTACGAAAATCTCAGTCGGAATTGAAATTTGAATGTTCCACAACATTTTTCAATTGTGTTACAAATTTCTTGTTTTGCCCAGCTGGACTTGTTCTGTAGTTCTGGCATTTGTCAAGTCGGGTCATTAAGGACAAATCAGGACCATTAGGACAAGACGAGACGTACTAAGCACAGCAGGGCCGAAGTCAAATTACGAAAATCTCAGTCGGAATTGAAATAGGAATTGTTCCCCAACGTTTTCCATTTGTGTTACAAATTCCTTGTTTTACACAGCTGGACTTGTCCTGTATTTTGGAATTTGTCAAGTCGGGTCATAAAGGACAAATCAGGACCATTAGGACATGTTGAGACATACGAAGCACAGCAGGGCGAAGTCAAATTACGAAAATCTCAGTCGGAATTGAAATTTGAATGTTCCACAACATTTTTCAATTGTGTTACAAATTTCTTGTTTTGCCCAGCTGGACTTGTTCTGTAGTTCTGGCATTTGTCAAGTCGGGTCATTAAGGACAAATCAGGACCATTAGGACAAGACGAGACGTACTAAGCACAGCAGGGCCGAAGTCAAATTACGAATATCTCAGTCGGAATTGAAATTTGAATTGTTCCCCAACATTTTCCAATTGTGTTACAAATTTCTTGTTTTACACAGCTGGACTTGTCCTGTATTTTGGCATTTGTCAAGTCGGGTCATTAAGGACAAATCAGGACCATAAGGACAAGACGAGACATACGAAGCACAGCAGGGCGAAGTCAAATTACGAAAATCTCAGTCGGAATTGGAGTTTGAATGTTCCACAACATTTTTCAATTGTGTTACGAATTTCTTGTTTTGCCCAGCTGGACTTGTCCTGTATTTTGACATTTGTCAAGTCGGGTCATAAAGGACAAATCAGGACCATTAGGACATGTCGAGACATACGAAGCACAGCAGGGCGAAGTCAAATTACGAAAATCTCAGTCGGAATTGGAGTTTGAATGTTCCACAACATTTTTCAATTGTGTTACGAATTTCTTGTTTTGCCCAGCTGGACTTGTCCTGTATTTTGACATTTGTCAAGTCGGGTCATAAAGGACAAATCAGGACCATTAGGACATGTTGAGACATACGAAGCACAGCAGGGCGAAGTCAAATTACGAAAATCTCAGTCGGAATTGAAATTTGAATGTTCCACAACATTTTTCAATTGTGTTACAAATTTCTTGTTTTGCCCAGCTGGACTTGTTCTGTAGTTCTGGCATTTGTCAAGTCGGGTCATTAAGGACAAATCAGGACCATTAGGACAAGACGAGACGTACTAAGCACAGCAGGGCGAAGTCAAATTACGAAAATCTCAGTCGGAATTGAAATTTGAATGTTCCACAACATTTTTCAATTGTGTTACAAATTTCTTGTTTTGCCCAGCTGGACTTGTTCTGTAGTTCTGGCATTTGTCAAGTCGGGTCATTAAGGACAAATCAGGACCATTAGGACAAGACGAGACATACGAAGCACAGCAGGGCGAAGTCAAATTACGAAAATCTCAGTCGGAATTGGAGTTTGAATGTTCCACAACATTTTGCAATTGTGTTACGAATTTCTTGTTTTGCCCAGCTGGACTTGTCCTGTATTTTGACATTTGTCAAGTCGGGTCATAAAGGACAAATCAGGACCATTAGGACATGTCGAGACATACGAAGCACAGCAGGGCGAAGTCAAATTACGAAAATCTCAGTCGGAATTGGAGTTTGAATGTTCCACAACATTTTTCAATTGTGTTACGAATTTCTTGTTTTGCCCAGCTGGACTTGTTCTGTAGTTTTGGCATTTGTCAAGTCGGGTCATTAAGGACAAATCAGGACCATTAGGACAAGACGAGACGTACTAAGCACAGCAGGGCCAAAGTCAAATTTCGAATATCTCAGTCGGAATTGAAATTTGAATTGTTCCCCAACATTTTCCAATTGTTTTACAAATTTCTTGATTTACCCAGCTGGACTTGTTCTATAATTTTGGCATTTGACAAGTCGGGTCATTAAGGACGAATCGGGACCATTAGGACAAGACGAGACGTACTAAGCACAGCAGGGCGAAGTCAAATTAAGAAAATCTCAGTCGGAATTGAAATTTGAATGTTCCACAACATTTTTCAATTGTGTTACAAATTTCTTGTTTTGCCCAGCTGGACTTGTTCTGTAGTTCTGGCATTTGTCAAGTCGGGTCATTAAGGACAAATCGGGACCATTAGGACAAGACGAAACGTACTAAGCACAGCAGGGCGAAGTCAAATTACGAAAATCTCAGTCGGAATTGAAATTTGAATTGTTCCCCAACATTTTCCTATTGTGTTACAAATTTCTTGTTTTACCAAGCTGGACTTGTTATGTAGTTTTGGCTTTTGTCAAGTCGGGTTATTGAGGACAAATTGAGACCATTAGGACAAGTCGAGGAAAATGAAGCACAGCAGGGCGAAGTCAAATTACGAAAATCTCAGTCGGAATTGAAATTTGAATGTTCCACAACATTTTTCAATTGTGTTACAAATTTCTTGTTTTGCCCAGCTGGACTTGTTCTGTAGTTCTGGCATTTGTCAAGTCGGGTCATTAAGGACAAATCAGGACCATTAGGACAAGACGAGACGTACTAAGCACAGCAGGGCCGAAGTCAAATTACGAAAATCTCAGTCGGAATTGAAATAGGAATTGTTCCCCAACGTTTTCCATTTGTGTTACAAATTCCTTGTTTTACACAGCTGGACTTGTCCTGTATTTTGGAATTTGTCAAGTCGGGTCATAAAGGACAAATCAGGACCATTAGGACATGTTGAGACATACGAAGCACAGCAGGGCGAAGTCAAATTACGAAAATCTCAGTCGGAATTGAAATTTGAATGTTCCACAACATTTTTCAATTGTGTTACAAATTTCTTGTTTTGCCCAGCTGGACTTGTTCTGTAGTTCTGGCATTTGTCAAGTCGGGTCATTAAGGACAAATCAGGACCATTAGGACAAGACGAGACGTACTAAGCACAGCAGGGCCGAAGTCAAATTACGAAAATCTCAGTCGGAATTGAAATAGGAATTGTTCCCCAACGTTTTCCATTTGTGTTACAAATTCCTTGTTTTACACAGCTGGACTTGTCCTGTATTTTGGAATTTGTCAAGTCGGGTCATAAAGGACAAATCAGGACCATTAGGACATGTTGAGACATACGAAGCACAGCAGGGCGAAGTCAAATTACGAAAATCTCAGTCGGAATTGAAATTTGAATGTTCCACAACATTTTTCAATTGTGTTACAAATTTCTTGTTTTGCCCAGCTGGACTTGTTCTGTAGTTCTGGCATTTGTCAAGTCGGGTCATTAAGGACAAATCAGGACCATTAGGACAAGACGAGACGTACTAAGCACAGCAGGGCCGAAGTCAAATTACGAATATCTCAGTCGGAATTGAAATTTGAATTGTTCCCCAACATTTTCCAATTGTGTTACAAATTTCTTGTTTTACACAGCTGGACTTGTCCTGTATTTTGGCATTTGTCAAGTCGGGTCATTAAGGACAAATCAGGACCATTAGGACAAGACGAGACATACGAAGCACAGCAGGGCGAAGTCAAATTACGAAAATCTCAGTCGGAATTGGAGTTTGAATGTTCCACAACATTTTTCAATTGTGTTACGAATTTCTTGTTTTGCCCAGCTGGACTTGTCCTGTATTTTGACATTTGTCAAGTCGGGTCATAAAGGACAAATCAGGACCATTAGGACATGTCGAGACATACGAAGCACAGCAGGGCGAAGTCAAATTACGAAAATCTCAGTCGGAATTGGAGTTTGAATGTTCCACAACATTTTTCAATTGTGTTACGAATTTCTTGTTTTGCCCAGCTGGACTTGTCCTGTATTTTGACATTTGTCAAGTCGGGTCATAAAGGACAAATCAGGACCATTAGGACATGTTGAGACATACGAAGCACAGCAGGGCGAAGTCAAATTACGAAAATCTCAGTCGGAATTGAAATTTGAATGTTCCACAACATTTTTCAATTGTGTTACAAATTTCTTGTTTTGCCCAGCTGGACTTGTTCTGTAGTTCTGGCATTTGTCAAGTCGGGTCATTAAGGACAAATCAGGACCATTAGGACAAGACGAGACGTACTAAGCACAGCAGGGCGAAGTCAAATTACGAAAATCTCAGTCGGAATTGAAATTTGAATGTTCCACAACATTTTTCAATTGTGTTACAAATTTCTTGTTTTGCCCAGCTGGACTTGTTCTGTAGTTCTGGCATTTGTCAAGTCGGGTCATTAAGGACAAATCAGGACCATTAGGACAAGACGAGACATACGAAGCACAGCAGGGCGAAGTCAAATTACGAAAATCTCAGTCGGAATTGGAGTTTGAATGTTCCACAACATTTTGCAATTGTGTTACGAATTTCTTGTTTTGCCCAGCTGGACTTGTCCTGTATTTTGACATTTGTCAAGTCGGGTCATAAAGGACAAATCAGGACCATTAGGACATGTCGAGACATACGAAGCACAGCAGGGCGAAGTCAAATTACGAAAATCTCAGTCGGAATTAGAGTTTGAATGTTCCACAACATTTTTCAATTGTGTTACGAATTTCTTGTTTTGCCCAGCTGGACTTGTTCTGTAGTTTTGGCATTTGTCAAGTCGGGTCATTAAGGACAAATCAGGACCATTAGGACAAGACGAGACGTACTAAGCACAGCAGGGCCAAAGTCAAATTTCGAATATCTCAGTCGGAATTGAAATTTGAATTGTTCCCCAACATTTTCCAATTGTTTTACAAATTTCTTGATTTACCCAGCTGGACTTGTTCTATAATTTTGGCATTTGACAAGTCGGGTCATTAAGGACGAATCGGGACCATTAGGACAAGACGAGACGTACTAAGCACAGCAGGGCGAAGTCAAATTAAGAAAATCTCAGTCGGAATTGAAATTTGAATGTTCCACAACATTTTTCAATTGTGTTACAAATTTCTTGTTTTGCCCAGCTGGACTTGTTCTGTAGTTCTGGCATTTGTCAAGTCGGGTCATTAAGGACAAATCGGGACCATTAGGACAAGACGAAACGTACTAAGCACAGCAGGGCGAAGTCAAATTACGAAAATCTCAGTCGGAATTGAAATTTGAATTGTTCCCCAACATTTTCCTATTGTGTTACAAATTTCTTGTTTTACCAAGCTGGACTTGTTATGTAGTTTTGGCTTTTGTCAAGTCGGGTTATTGAGGACAAATTGAGACCATTAGGACAAGTCGAGGAAAATGAAGCACAGCAGGGCGAAGTCAAATTACGAAAATCTCAGTCGGAATTGGAATTTGAATGTTCCACAACATTTTTCAATTGTGTTACGAATTTCTTGTTTTGCCCAGCTGGACTTGTTCTGTAGTTTTGGCATTTGTCAAGTCGGGTCATTAAGGACAAATCGGGACCATTAGGACAAGACGAGACGTACTAAGCACAGCAGGGCGAAGTAAAATTATGAATATCTCAGTAGGAATTGAAATTTGAAATGTTCCCCAACATTTTCCAATTGTGTTACAAATTTCTTGTTTTACCCAGCTGGACTTGTTCTATAGTTTTGACATTTGTCAAGTCGGGTCATTAAGGACAAATCGGGACCATTAGGACAAGACGAGACCTACTAAGCACAGCAGGGCGAAGTCAAATTACGAAAATCTCAGTCGGAATTGAAATTTGAATTGTTCCCCAACATTTTCCTATTGTGTTACAAATTTCTTGTTTTACCAAGCTGGACTTGTTAAGTAGTTTTGGCTTTTGTCAAGTCGGGTTATTGAGGACAAATTGAGACCATTAGGACAAGTCGAGGAAAATGAAGCACAGCAGGGCGAAGTCAAATTACGAAAATCTCAGTCGGAATTGAAATTTGAATGTTCCACAACATTTTTCAATTGTGTTACAAATTTCTTGTTTTGCCCAGCTGGACTTGTTCTGTAGTTCTGGCATTTGTCAAGTCGGGTCATTAAGGACAAATCAGGACCATTAGGACAAGACGAGACGTACTAAGCACAGCAGGGCCGAAGTCAAATTACGAATATCTCAGTCGGAATTGAAATTTGAAGTGTTCCCCAACATTTTCCAATTGTGTTACAAATTTCTTGTTTTACACAGCTGGACTTGTCCTGTATTTTGGCATTTGTCAAGTCGGGTCATAAAGGACAAATCAGGACCATTAGGACATGTCGAGACATACGAAGCACAGCAGGGCGAAGTCAAATTACGAAAATCTCAGTCGGAATTGAAATTTGAATGTTCCACAACATTTTTCAATTGTGTTACAAATTTCTTGTTTTGCCCAGCTGGACTTGTTCTGTAGTTCTGGCATTTGTCAAGTCGGGTCATTAAGGACAAATCAGGACCATTAGGACAAGACGAGACGTACTAAGCACAGCAGGGCCGAAGTCAAATTACGAATATCTCAGTCGGAATTGAAATTTGAATTGTTCCCCAACATTTTCCAATTGTTTTACAAATTTCTTGTTTTACCCAGCTGGACATGTTCTATAATTTTGGCATTTGTCAAGTCGGGTCATTAAGGACGAATCGGGACCATTAGGACAAGACGAGACGTACTAAGCACAGCAGGGCCGAAGTCAAATTACGAATATCTCAGTCGGAATTGAAATTTGAATTGTTCCCCAACATTTTCCTATTGTGTTACAAATTTCTTGCTTTACACAGCTGGACTCGTCCTGTATTTTGGCATTTGTCAAGTCGGGTCATAAAGGAAAAATCAGGACTATTAGGACATGTCGAGACATACGAAGCACAGCAGGGCGAAGTCAAATTACGAAAATCTCAGTCGGAATTGAAATTTTAATGTTCCACAACATTTTTCAATTGTGTTACGAATTTCTTGTTTTGCCCAGCTGGACTTGTTCTGTAGTTTTGGCATTTGTCAAGTCGGGTCATTAAGGACAAATCGGGACCATTAGGACAAGACGAGACGTACTAAGCACAGCAGGGCGAAGTAAAATTATGAATATCTCAGTCGGAATTGAAATTTGAAATGTTCCCCAACATTTTCCAATTGTTTTACAAATTTCTTGTTTTACCCAGCTGGACTTGTTCTATAGCTTGGCATTTGTCAAGTCGGGTCATTAAGGACAAATCGGGACCATTAGGACAAGACGAGACGTACTAAGCACAGCAGGGCGAAGTCAAATTACGAATATCTCAGTCGGAATTGAAATTTGAAATGTTCCCCAACATTTTCCAATTGTGTTACAAATTTCTTGTTTTACCCAGCTGGACTTGTTCTATAGTTTTGACATTTGTCAAGTCGGGTCATTAAGGACAAATCGGGACCATTAGGACAAGACGAGACGTACTAAGCACAGCAGGGCGAAGTCAAATTACGAAAATCTCAGTCGGAATTGAAATTTGAATTGTTCCCCAACATTTTCCTATTGTGTTACAAATTTCTTGTTTTACCAAGCTGGACTTGTTATGTAGTTTTGGCTTTTGTCAAGTCGGGTTATTGAGGACAAATTGAGACCATTAGGACAAGTCGAGGAAAATGAAGCACAGCAGGGCGAAGTCAAATTACGAAAATCTCAGTCGGAATTGAAATTTGAATGTTCCACAACATTTTTCAATTGTGTTACAAATTTCTTGTTTTGCCCAGCTGGACTTGTTCTGTAGTTCTGGCATTTGTCAAGTCGGGTCATTAAGGACAAATCAGGACCATTAGGACAAGACGAGACGTACTAAGCACAGCAGGGCCGAAGTCAAATTACGAATATCTCAGTCGGAATTTAAATTTGAAGTGTTCCCCAACATTTTCCAATTGTGTTACAAATTTCTTGTTTTACACAGCTGGACTTGTCCTGTATTTTGGCATTTGTCAAGTCGGGTCATAAATGACAAATCAGGACCATTAGGACATGTCGAGACATACGAAGCACAGCAGGGCGAAGTCAAATTACGAAAATCTCAGTCGGAATTGAAATTTGAATGTTCCACAACATTTTTCAATTGTGTTACAAATTTCTTGTTTTGCCCAGCTGGACTTGTTCTGTAGTTCTGGCATTTGTCAAGTCGGGTCATTAAGGACAAATCAGGACCATTAGGACAAGACGAGACGTACTAAGCACAGCAGGGCCGAAGTCAAATTACGAAAATCTCAGTCGGAATTGAAATAAGAATTGTTCCCCAACGTTTTCCATTTGTGTTACAAATTCCTTGTTTTACACAGCTGGACTTGTCCTGTATTTTGGAATTTGTCAAGTCGGGTCATAAAGGACAAATCAGGACCATTAGGACATGTTGAGACATACGAAGCACAGCAGGGCGAAGTCAAATTACGAAAATCTCAGTCGGAATTGAAATTTGAATGTTCCACAACATTTTTCAATTGTGTTACAAATTTCTTGTTTTGCCCAGCTGGACTTGTTCTGTAGTTCTGGCATTTGTCAAGTCGGGTCATTAAGGACAAATCAGGACCATTAGGACAAGACGAGACGTACTAAGCACAGCAGGGCCGAAGTCAAATTACGAATATCTCAGTCGGAATTGAAATTTGAATTGTTCCCCAACATTTTCCAATTGTGTTACAAATTTCTTGTTTTACACAGCTGGACTTGTCCTGTATTTTGGCATTTGTCAAGTCGGGTCATAAAGGACAAATCAGGACCATTAGGACATGTCGAGACATACGAAGCACAGCAGGGCGAAGTCAAATTACGAATATCTCAGTCGGAATTGAAATTTGAAATGTTCCCCAACATTTTCCAATTGTTTTACAAATTTCTTGTTTTACCCAGCTGGACTTGTTCTATAACTTTGGCATTTGTCAAGTCGGGTCATTAAGGACAAATCGGGACCATTAGGACAAGACGAGACGTACTAAGCACAGCAAGGCGAAGTCAAATTACGAAAATCTCAGTCGGAATTGAAATTTGAATAGTTCCCCAACATTTTCCAATTGTGTTACAAATTTCTTGTTTTACACAGCTGGACTTGTCCTGTATTTTGGCATTTGTCAAGTCGGGTCATAAAGGACAAATCAGGACCATTAGGACATGTCGAGACATACGAAGCACAGCAGGGCGAAGTCAAATTACGAAAATCTCAGTCGGAATTGAAATTTGAATGTTCCACAACATTTTTCAATTGTGTTACGAATTTCTTGTTTTGCCCAGCTGGACTTGTTCTGTAGTTTTGGCATTTGTCAAGTCGGGTCATTAAGGACAAATCGGGACCATTAGGACAAGACGAGACGTACTAAGCACAGCAGGGCGAAGTAAAATTATGAATATCTCAGTCGGAATTGAAATTTGAAATGTTCCCCAACATTTTCCAATTGTTTTACAAATTTCTTGTTTTACCCAGCTGGACTTGTTCTATAACTTTGGCATTTGTCAAGTCGGGTCATTAAGGACAAATCGGGACCATTAGGACAAGACGAGACGTACTAAGCACAGCAGGGCGAAGTCAAATTACGAATATCTCAGTCGGAATTGAAATTTGAAATGTTCCCCAACATTTTCCAATTGTGTTACAAATTTCTTGTTTTACCCAGCTGGACTTGTTCTATAGTTTTGACATTTGTCAAGTCGGGTCATTAAGGACAAATCGGGACCATTAGGACAAGACGAGACGTACTAAGCACAGCAGGGCGAAGTCAAATTACGAAAATCTCAGTCGGAATTGAAATTTGAATTGTTCCCCAACATTTTCCTATTGTGTTACAAATTTCTTGTTTTACCAAGCTGGACTTGTTATGCAGTTTTGGCTTTTGTCAAGTCGGGTTATTGAGGACAAATTGAGACCATTAGGACAAGTCGAGGAAAATGAAGCACAGCAGGGCGAAGTCAAATTACGAAAATCTCAGTCGGAATTGAAATTTGAATGTTCCACAACATCTTTCAATTGTGTTACAAATTTCTTGTTTTGCCCAGCTGGACTTGTTCTGTAGTTTTGGCATTTGTCAAGTCGGGTCATTAAGGACAAATCGGGACCATTAGGACAAGACGAGACGTACTAAGCACAGCAAGGCGAAGTCAAATTACGAAAATCTCAGTCGGAATTGAAATTTGAATAGTTCCCCAACATTTTCCAATGGTGTTACAAATTTCTTGTTTTACACAGCTGGACTTGTCCTGTATTTTGGCATTTGTCAAGTCGGGTCATAAAGGACAAATCAGGACCATTAGGACATGTCGAGACATACGAAGCACAGCAGGGCGAAGTCAAATTACGAAAATCTCAGTCGGAATTGAAATTTGAATGTTCCACAACATTTTCCAATTGTGTTACAAATTTCTTGTTTTACCCAGCTGGACTTGTTCTATAGTTTTGACATTTGTCAAGTCGGGTCATTGAGGACAAATCGGGACCATTAGGACAAGACGAGACGTACTAAGCACAGCAGGGCGAAGTCAAATTACGAAAATCTCCGTCGGAATTGAAATTTGAATTGTTCCCCAACATTTTCCTATTGTGTTACAAATTTCTTGTTTTACCAAGCTGGACTTGTTATGTAGTTTTGGCTTTTGTCAAGTCGGGTTATTGAGGACAAATTGAGACCATTAGGACAAGTCGAGGAAAATGAAGCACAGCAGGGCGAAGTCAAATTACGAAAATCTCAGTCGGAATTGAAATTTGAATGTTCCACAACATTTTTCAATTGTGTTACAAATTTCTTGTTTTGCCCAGCTGGACTTGTTCTGTAGTTCTGGCATTTGTCAAGTCGGGTCATTAAGGACAAATCAGGACCATTAGGACAAGACGAGACGTACTAAGCACAGCAGGGCCAAAGTCAAATTACGAATATCTCAGTCGGAATTGAAATTTGAATTGTTCCCCAACATTTTCCAATTGTGTTACAAATTTCTTGTTTTACACAGCTGGACTTGTCCTGTATTTTGGCATTTGTCAAGTCGGGTCATAAAGGACAAATCAGGACCATTAGGACATGTCGAGACATACGAAGCACAGCAGGGCGAAGTCAAATTACGAAAATCTCAGTCGGAATTGGAATTTGAATGTTCCACAACATTTTTCAATTGTGTTACGAATTTCTTGTTTTGCCCAGCTGGACTTGTTCTGTAGTTTTGGCATTTGTCAAGTCGGGTCATTAAGGACAAATCGGGACCATTAGGACAAGACGAGACGTACTAAGCACAGCAGGGCGAAGTAAAATTATGAATATCTCAGTAGGAATTGAAATTTGAAATGTTCCCCAACATTTTCCAATTGTTTTACAAATTTCTTGTTTTACCCAGCTGGACTTGTTCTATAATTTTGGCATTTGACAAGTCGGGTCATTAAGGACGAATCGGGACCATTAGGACAAGACGAGACGTACCAAGCACAGCAAGGCGAAGTCAAATTACGAAAATCTCAGTCGGAATTGAAATTTGAATAGTTCCCCAACATTTTCCAATTGTGTTACAAATTTCTTGTTTTACACAGCTGGACTTGTCCTGTATTTTGGCATTTGTCAAGTCGGGTCATAAAGGAAAAATCAGGACCATTAGGACATGTCGAGACATACGAAGCACAGCAGGGCGAAGTCAAATTACGAAAATCTCAGTCGGAATTGGAATTTGAATGTTCCACAACATTTTTCAATTGTGTTACGAATTTCTTGTTTTGCCCAGCTGGACTTGTTCTGTAGTTTTGGCATTTGTCAAGTCGGGTCATTAAGGACAAATCGGGACCATTAGGACAAGACGAGACGTACTAAGCACAGCAGGGCGAAGTAAAATTATGAATATCTCAGTAGGAATTGAAATTTGAAATGTTCCCCAACATTTTCCAATTGTTTTACAAATTTCTTGTTTTACCCAGCTGGACTTGTTCTATAACTTTGGCATTTGTCAAGTCGGGTCATTAAGGACCATTCGGGACCATTAGGACAAGACGAGACGTACTAAGCACAGCAGGGCGAAGTCAAATTACGAATATCTCAGTCGGAATTGAAATTTGAAATGTTCCCCAACATTTTCCAATTGTGTTACAAATTTCTTGTTTTACCCAGCTGGACTTGTTCTATAGTTTTGACATTTGTCAAGTCGGGTCATTAAGGACAAATCGGGACCATTAGGACAAGACGAGACGTACTAAGCACAGCAGGGCGAAGTCAAATTACGAAAATCTCAGTCGGAATTGAAATTTGAATTGTTCCCCAACATTTTCCTATTGTGTTACAAATTTCTTGTTTTACCAAGCTGGACTTGTTATGTAGTTTTGGCTTTTGTCAAGTCGGGTTATTGAGGACAAATTGAGACCATTAGGACAAGTCGAGGAAAATGAAGCACAGCAGGGCGAAGTCAAATTACGAAAATCTCAGTCGGAATTGAAATTTGAATGTTCCACAACATTTTTCAATTGTGTTACAAATTTCTTGTTTTGCCCAGCTGGACTTGTTCTGTAGTTCTGGCATTTGTCAAGTCGGGTCATTAAGGACAAATCAGGACCATTAGGACAAGACGAGACGTACTAAGCACAGCAGGGCCGAAGTCATATTACGAATATCTCAGTCGGAATTGAAATTTGAAGTGTTCCCCAACATTTTCCAATTGTGTTACAAATTTCTTGTTTTACACAGCTGGACTTGTCCTGTATTTTGGCATTTGTCAAGTCGGGTCATAAAGGACAAATCAGGACCATTAGGACATGTCGAGACATACGAAGCACAGCAGGGCGAAGTCAAATTACGAAAATCTCAGTCGGAATTGAAATTTGAATGTCCCACAACATTTTCCAATTGTGTTACAAATTTCTTGTTTTACCCAGCTGGACTTGTTCTATAGTTTTGACATTTGTCAAGTCGGGTCATTAAGGACAAATCGGGACCATTAGGACAAGACGAGACGTACTAAGCACAACAGGGCGAAGTCAAATTACGAATATCTCCGTCGGAATTGAAATTTGAAATGTTCCCCAACATTTTCCAATTGTGTTACAAATTTCTTGTTTTACCCAGCTGCACTTGTTCTATAGTTTTGACATTTGTCAAGTCGGGTCATTAAGGACAAATCGGGACCATTAGGACAAGACGAGACGTACTAAGCACAGCAGGGCGAAGTCAAATTACGAAAATCTCAGTCGGAATTGAAATTTGAATTGTTCCCCAACATTTTCCTATTGTGTTACAAATTTCTTGTTTTACCAAGCTGGACTTGTTATGCAGTTTTGGCTTTTGTCAAGTCGGGTTATTGAGGACAAATTGAGACCATTAGGACAAGTCGAGGAAAATGAAGCACAGCAGGGCGAAGTCAAATTACGAAAATCTCAGTCGGAATTGAAATTTGAATGTTCCACAACATCTTTCAATTGTGTTACAAATTTCTTGTTTTGCCCAGCTGGACTTGTTCTGTAGTTTTGGCATTTGTCAAGTCGGGTCATTAAGGACAAATCGGGACCATTAGGACAAGACGAGACGTACTAAGCACAGCAAGGCGAAGTCAAATTACGAAAATCTCAGTCGGAATTGAAATTTGAATAGTTCCCCAACATTTTCCAATGGTGTTACAAATTTCTTGTTTTACACAGCTGGACTTGTCCTGTATTTTGGCATTTGTCAAGTCGGGTCATATAGGACAAATCAGGACCATTAGGACGTGTCGAGACATACGAAGCACAGCAGGGCGAAGTCAAATTACGAAATTCTCAGTCGGAATTGAAATTTGAATGTTCCACAACATTTTCCAATTGTGTTACAAATTTCTTGTTTTACCCAGCTGGACTTGTTCTATAGTTTTGACATTTGTCAAGTCGGGTCATTGAGGACAAATCGGGACCATTAGGACAAGACGAGACGTACTAAGCACAGCAGGGCGAAGTCAAATTACGAAAATCTCCGTCGGAATTGAAATTTGAATTGTTCCCCAACATTTTCCTATTGTGTTACAAATTTCTTGTTTTACCAAGCTGGACTTGTTATGTAGTTTTGGCTTTTGTCAAGTCGGGTTATTGAGGACAAATTGAGACCATTAGGACAAGTCGAGGAAAATGAAGCACAGCAGGGCGAAGTCAAATTACGAAAATCTCAGTCGGAATTGAAATTTGAATGTTCCACAACATTTTTCAATTGTGTTACAAATTTCTTGTTTTGCCCAGCTGGACTTGTTCTGTAGTTCTGGCATTTGTCAAGTCGGGTCATTAAGGACAAATCAGGACCATTAGGACAAGACGAGACGTACTAAGCACAGCAGGGCCAAAGTCAAATTACGAATATCTCAGTCGGAATTGAAATTTGAATTGTTCCCCAACATTTTCCAATTGTTTTACAAATTTCTTGTTTTACCCAGCTGGACTTGTTCTATAATTTTGGCATTTGACAAGTCGGGTCATTAAGGACGAATCGGGACCATTAGGACAAGACGAGACGTACCAAGCACAGCAAGGCGAAGTCAAATTACGAAAATCTCAGTCGGAATTGAAATTTGAATAGTTCCCCATCATTTTCCAATTGTGTTACAAATTTCTTGTTTTACACAGCTGGACTTGTCCTGTATTTTGGCATTTGTCAAGTCGGGTCATATAGGACAAATCAGGACCATTAGGACATGTCGAGACATACGAAGCACAGCAGGGCGAAGTCAAATTACGAAAATCTCAGTCGGAATTGAAATTTGAATGTTCCACAACATTTTCCAATTGTGTTACAAATTTCTTGTTTTACCCAGCTGGACTTGTTCTATAGTTTTGACATTTGTCAAGTCGGGTCATTGAGGACAAATCGGGACC
Source organism: Chrysolina americana (assembly GCA_958502065.1). NCBI lineage: Eukaryota > Metazoa > Arthropoda > Insecta > Coleoptera > Chrysomelidae > Chrysolina > Chrysolina americana. The sequence goes on from OY293421.1 coordinate 25,012,438, forward strand.
ATTAGGACAAGACGAGACGTACTAAGCACAGCAGGGCGAAGTCAAATTACGAAAATCTCCGTCGGAATTGAAATTTGAATTGTTCCCCAACATTTTCCTATTGTGTTACAAATTTCTTGTTTTACCAAGCTGGACTTGTTATGTAGTTTTGGCTTTTGTCAAGTCGGGTTATTGAGGACAAGTTGAGACCATTAGGACAAGTCGAGGAAAATGAAGCACAGCAGGGCGAAGTCAAATTACGAAAATCTCAGTCGGAATTGAAATATGAATGTTCCACAACATTTTTCAATTGTGTTACAAATTTCTTGTTTTGCCCAGCTGGACTTGTTCTGTAGTTCTGGCATTTGTCAAGTCGGGTCATTAAGGACAAATCAGGACCATTAGGACAAGACGAGACGTACTAAGCACAGCAGGGCCAAAGTCAAATTACGAATATCTCAGTCGGAATTGAAATTTGAATTGTTCCCCAACATTTTCCAATTGTTTTACAAATTTCTTGTTTTACCCAGCTGGACTTGTTCTATAATTTTGGCATTTGACAAGTCGGGTCATTAAGGACGAATCGGGACCATTAGGACAAGACGAGACGTACCAAGCACAGCAAGGCGAAGTCAAATTACGAAAATCTCAGTCGGAATTGAAATTTGAATAGTTCCCCAACATTTTCCAATTGTGTTACAAATTTCTTGTTTTACACAGCTGGACTTGTCCTGTATTTTGGCATTTGTCAAGTCGGGTCATAAAGGACAAATCAGGACCATTAGGACATGTCGAGACATACGAAGCACAGCAGGGCGAAGTCAAATTACGAAAATCTCAGTCGGAATTGGAATTTGAATGTTCCACAACATTTTTCAATTGTGTTACGAATTTCTTGTTTTGCCCAGCTGGACTTGTTCTGTAGTTTTGGCATTTGTCAAGTCGGGTCATTAAGGACAAATCGGGACCATTAGGACAAGACGAGACGTACTAAGCACAGCAGGGCGAAGTAAAATTATGAATATCTCAGTAGGAATTGAAATTTGAAATGTTCCCCAACATTTTCCAATTGTTTTACAAATTTCTTGTTTTACCCAGCTGGACTTGTTCTATAACTTTGGCATTTGTCAAGTCGGGTCATTAAGGACCATTCGGGACCATTAGGACAAGACGAGACGTACTAAGCACAGCAGGGCGAAGTCAAATTACGAATATCTCAGTCGGAATTGAAATTTGAAATGTTCCCCAACATTTTCCAATTGTGTTACAAATTTCTTGTTTTACCCAGCTGGACTTGTTCTATAGTTTTGACATTTGTCAAGTCGGGTCATTAAGGACAAATCGGGACCATTAGGACAAGACGAGACGTACTAAGCACAGCAGGGCGAAGTCAAATTACGAAAATCTCAGTCGGAATTGAAATTTGAATTGTTCCCCAACATTTTCCTATTGTGTTACAAATTTCTTGTTTTACCAAGCTGGACTTGTTATGTAGTTTTGGCTTTTGTCAAGTCGGGTTATTGAGGACAAATTGAGACCATTAGGACAAGTCGAGGAAAATGAAGCACAGCAGGGCGAAGTCAAATTACGAAAATCTCAGTCGGAATTGAAATTTGAATGTTCCACAACATTTTTCAATTGTGTTACAAATTTCTTGTTTTGCCCAGCTGGACTTGTTCTGTAGTTCTGGCATTTGTCAAGTCGGGTCATTAAGGACAAATCAGGACCATTAGGACAAGACGAGACGTACTAAGCACAGCAGGGCCGAAGTCAAATTACGAATATCTCAGTCGGAATTGAAATTTGAAGTGTTCCCCAACATTTTCCAATTGTGTTACAAATTTCTTGTTTTACACAGCTGGACTTGTCCTGTATTTTGGCATTTGTCAAGTCGGGTCATAAAGGACAAATCAGGACCATTAGGACATGTCGAGACATACGAAGCACAGCAGGGCGAAGTCAAATTACGAAAATCTCAGTCGGAATTGAAATTTGAATGTTCCACAACATTTTTCAATTGTGTTACAAATTTCTTGTTTTGCCCAGCCGGACTTGTTCTGTAGTTCTGGCATTTGTCAAGTCGGGTCATTAAGGACAAATCAGGACCATTAGGACAAGACGAGACGTACTAAGCACAGCAGGGCCGAAGTCAAATTACGAATATCTCAGTCGGAATTGAAATTTGAATTGTTCCCCAACATTTTCCAATTGTTTTACAAATTTCTTGTTTTACCCAGCAGGACATGTTCTATAATTTTGGCATTTGTCAAGTCGGGTCATTAAGGACGAATCGGGACCATTAGGACAAGACGAGACGTACTAAGCACAGCAGGGCCGAAGTCAAATTACGAATATCTCAGTCGGAATTGAAATTTGAATTGTTCCCCAACATTTTCCTATTGTGTTACAAATTTCTTGCTTTACACAGCTGGACTCGTCCTGTATTTTGGCATTTGTCAAGTCGGGTCATAAAGGAAAAATCAGGACTATTAGGACATGTCGAGACATACGAAGCACAGCAGGGCGAAGTCAAATTACGAAAATCTCAGTCGGAATTGAAATTTTAATGTTCCACAACATTTTTCAATTGTGTTACGAATTTCTTGTTTTGCCCAGCTGGACTTGTTCTGTAGTTTTGGCATTTGTCAAGTCGGGTCATTAAGGACAAATCGGGACCAATAGGACAAGACGAGACGTACTAAGCACAGCAGGGCGAAGTAAAATTATGAATATCTCAGTCGGAATTGAAATTTGAAATGTTCCCCAACATTTTCCAATTGTTTTACAAATTTCTTGTTTTACCCAGCTGGACTTGTTCTATAGCTTTGGCATTTGTCAAGTCGGGTCATTAAGGACAAATCGGGACCATTAGGACAAGACGAGACGTACTAAGCACAGCAGGGCGAAGTCAAATTACGAATATCTCAGTCGGAATTGAAATTTGAAATGTTCCCCAACATTTTCCAATTGTGTTACAAATTTCTTGTTTTACCCAGCTGGACTTGTTCTATAGTTTTGACATTTGTCAAGTCGGGTCATTAAGGACAAATCGGGACCATTAGGACAAGACGAGACGTACTAAGCACAGCAGGGCGAAGTCAAATTACGAAAATCTCAGTCGGAATTGAAATTTGAATTGTTCCCCAACATTTTCCTATTGTGTTACAAATTTCTTGTTTTACCAAGCTGGACTTGTTATGTAGTTTTGGCTTTTGTCAAGTCGGGTTATTGAGGACAAATTGAGACCATTAGGACAAGTCGAGGAAAATGAAGCACTGCAGGGCGAAGTCAAATTACGAAAATCTCAGTCGGAATTGAAATTTGAATGTTCCACAACATTTTTCAATTGTGTTACAAATTTCTTGTTTTACACAGCTGGACTTGTCCTGTATTTTGGCATTTGTCAAGTCGGGTCATAAATGACAAATCAGGACCATTAGGACATGTCGAGACATACGAAGCACAGCAGGGCGAAGTCAAATTACGAAAATCTCAGTCGGAATTGAAATTTGAATGTTCCACAACATTTTTCAATTGTGTTACAAATTTCTTGTTTTGCCCAGCTGGACTTGTTCTGTAGTTCTGGCATTTGTCAAGTCGGGTCATTAAGGACAAATCAGGACCATTAGGACAAGACGAGACGTACTAAGCACAGCAGGGCCGAAGTCAAATTACGAAAATCTCAGTCGGAATTGAAATAAGAATTGTTCCCCAACATTTTCCATTTGTGTTACAAATTCCTTGTTTTACTCAGCTGGACTTGTCCTGTATTTTGGAATTTGTCAAGTCGGGTCATAAAGGACAAATCAGGACCATTAGGACATGTTGAGACATACGAAGCACAGCAGGGCGAAGTCAAATTACGAAAATCTCAGTCGGAATTGAAATTTGAATGTTCCACAACATTTTTCAATTGTGTTACAAATTTCTTGTTTTGCCCAGCTGGACTTGTTCTGTAGTTCTGGCATTTGTCAAGTCGGGTCATTAAGGACAAATCAGGACCATTAGGACAAGACGAGACGTACTAAGCACAGCAGGGCCAAAGTCAAATTACGATTATCTCAGTCGGAATTGAAATTTGAATTGTTCCCCAACATTTTCCAATTGTGTTACAAATTTCTTGTTTTACACAGCTGGACTTGTCCTGTATTTTGGAATTTGTCAAGTCGGGTCATAAAGGACAAATCAGGACCATTAGGACATGTTGAGACATACGAAGCACAGCAGGGCGAAGTCAAATTACGAAAATCTCAGTCGGAATTGAAATTTGAATGTTCCACAACATTTTTCAATTGTGTTACGAATTTCTTGTTTTGCCCAGCTGGACTTGTTCTGTAGTTTTGGCATTTGTCAAGTCGGGTCATTAAGGACAAATCGGGACCATTAGGACAAGACGAGACGTACTAAGCACAGCAGGGCGAAGTAAAATTATGAATATCTCAGTCGGAATTGAAATTTGAAATGTTCCCCAACATTTTCCAATTGTTTTACAAATTTCTTGTTTTACCCAGCTGGACTTGTTCTATAACTTTGGCATTTGTCAAGTCGGGTCATTAAGGACAAATCGGGACCATTAGGACAAGACGAGACGTACTAAGCACAGCAGGGCGAAGTCAAATTACGAATATCTCAGTCGGAATTGAAATTTGAAATGTTCCCCAACATTTTCCAATTGTGTTACAAATTTCTTGTTTTACCCAGCTGGACTTGTTCTATAGTTTTGACATTTGTCAAGTCGGGTCATTAAGGACAAATCGGGACCATTAGGACAAGACGAGACGTACTAAGCACAGCAGGGCGAAGTCAAATTACGAAAATCTCAGTCGGAATTGAAATTTGAATTGTTCCCCAACATTTTCCTATTGTGTTACAAATTTCTTGTTTTACCAAGCTGGACTTGTTATGTAGTTTTGGCTTTTGTCAAGTCGGGTTATTGAGGACAAATTGAGATCATTAGGACAAGTCGAGGAAAATGAAGCACAGCAGGGCGAAGTCAAATTACGAAAATCTCAGTCGGAATTGAAATTTGAATGTTCCACAACATCTTTCTATTGTGTTACAAATTTCTTGTTTTGCCCAGCTGGACTTGTTCTGTAGTTCTGGCATTTGTCAAGTCGGGTCATTAAGGACAAATCAGGACCATTAGGACAAGACGAGACATACGAAGCACAGCAGGGCGAAGTCAAATTACGAAAATCTCAGTCGGAATTGAAATTTGAATGTTCCACAACATTTTTCAATTAAGTTACGAATTTCTTGTTTTGCCCAGCTGGACCTGTTCTGTAGTTTTGGCATTTGTCAAGTCGGGTCATTAAGGACAAATCGGGACCATTAGGACAAGACGAGACGTACTAAGCACAGCAGGGCGAAGTAAAATTATGAATATCTCAGTCGGAATTGAAATTTGAAATGTTCCCCAACATTTTCCAATTGTTTTACAAATTTCTTGTTTTACCCAGCTGGACTTGTTCTATAACTTTGGCATTTGTCAAGTCGGGTCATTAAGGACAAATCGGGACCATTAGGACAAGACGAGACGTACTAAGCACAGCAGGGCGAAGTCAAATTACGAATATCTCAGTCGGAATTGAAATTTGAAATGTTCCCCAACATTTTCCAATTGTGGTACAAATTTCTTGTTTTACCCAGCTGGACTTGTTCTATAGTTTTGACATTTGTCAAGTCGGGTCATTAAGGACAAATCGGGACCATTAGGACAAGACGAGACGTACTAAGCACAGCAGGGCGAAGTCAAATTACGAAAATCTCAGTCGGAATTGAAATTTGAATTGTTCCCCAACATTTTCCTATTGTGTTACAAATTTCTTGTTTTACCAAGCTGGACTTGTTATGTAGTTTTGGCTTTTGTCAAGTCGGGTTATTGAGGACAAATTGAGACCATTAGGACAAGTCGAGGAAAATGAAGCACAGCAGGGCGAAGTCAAATTACGAAAATCTCAGTCGGAATTGAAATTTGAATGTTCCACAACATTTTTCAATTGTGTTACAAATTTCTTGTTTTGCCCAGCTGGACTTGTTCTGTAGTTCTGGCATTTGTCAAGTCGGGTCATTAAGGACAAATCAGGACCATTAGGACAAGACGAGACGTACTAAGCACAGCAGGGCCGAAGTCAAATTACGAAAATCTCAGTCGGAATTGAAATAAGAATTGTTCCCCAACATTTTCCATTTGTGTTACAAATTCCTTGTTTTACACAGCTGGACTTGTCCTGTATTTTGGAATTTGTCAAGTCGGGTCATAAAGGACAAATCAGGACCATTAGGACATGTCGAGACATACGAAGCACAGCAGGGCGAAGTCAAATTACGAAAATCTCAGTCGGAATTGAAATTTGAATGTTCCACAACATTTTTCAATTGTGTTACAAATTTCTTGTTTTGCCCAGCTGGACTTGTTCTGTAGTTCTGGCATTTGTCAAGTCGGGTCATTAAGGACAAATCAGGACCATTAGGACAAGACGAGACGTACTAAGCACAGCAGGGCCGAAGTCAAATTACGAATATCTCAGTCGGAATTGAAATTTGAATTGTTCCCCAACATTTTCCAATTGTGTTACAAATTTCTTGTTTTACACAGCTGGACTTGTCCTGTATTTTGGCATTTGTCAAGTCGGGTCATAAAGGTCAAATCAGGACCATTAGGACATGTCGAGACATACGAAGCACAGCAGGGCGAAGTCAAATTACGAAAATCTCAGTCGGAATTGAAATTTTAATGTTCCACAACAATTTTCAATTGTGTTACAAGTTTCTTGTTTTGCCCAGCTGGACTTGTTCTGTAGTTCTGGCATTTGTCAAGTCGGGTCATTAAGGACAAATCAGGACCATTAGGACAAGACGAGACGTACTAAGCACAGCAGGGCCAAAGTCAAATTACGAATATCTCAGTCGGAATTGAAATTTGAATTGTTCCCCAACATTTTCCAATTGTTTTACAAATTTCTTGCTTTACCCAGCTGGACTTGTTCTATAACTTTGGCATTTGTCAAGTCGGGTCATTAAGGACAAATCAGGACCATTAGGACAAGACGAGACGTACTAAGCACAGCAAGGCGAAGTCAGATTACGAAAATCTCAGTCGGAATTGAAATTTGAATTGTTCCCCAACATTTTCCAATTGTGTTACAAATTTCTTGTTTTACACAGCTGGACTTGTCCTGTATTTTGGCATTTGTCAAGTCGGGTCATAAAGGACAAATCAGGACCATTAGGACATGTCGAGACATACGGAGCACAGCAGGGCGAAGTCAAATTACGAAAATCTCAGTCGGAATTGAAATTTTAATGTTCCACAACATTTTTCAATTGTGTTACAAGTTCCTTGTTTTGCCCAGCTGGACTTGTTCTGTAGTTCTGGCATTTGTTAAGTCGGGTCATTAAGGACAAATCAGGACCATTAGGACAAGACGAGACGTACTAAGCACAGCAGGGCCAAAGTCAAATTACGAATATCTCAGTCGGAATTGAAATTTGAATTGTTCCCCAACATTTTCCAATTGTTTTACAAATTTCTTGTTTTACCCAGCTGGACTTGTTCTATAACTTTGGCATTTGTCAAGTCGGGTCATTAAGGACAAATCGGGACCATTAGGACAAGACGAGACGTACTAAGCACAGCAGGGCGAAGTCAAATTACGAATATCTCAGTCGGAATTGAAATTTGAAATGTTCCCCAACATTTTCCAATTGTGGTACAAATTTCTTGTTTTACCCAGCTGGACTTGTTCTATAGTTTTGACATTTGTCAAGTCGGGTCATTAAGGACAAATCGGGACCATTAGGACAAGACGAGACGTACTAAGCACAGCAGGGCGAAGTCAAATTACGAAAATCTCAGTCGGAATTGAAATTTGAATTGTTCCCCAACATTTTCCTATTGTGTTACAAATTTCTTGTTTTACCAAGCTGGACTTGTTATGTAGTTTTGGCTTTTGTCAAGTCGGGTTATTGAGGACAAAATGAGACCATTAGGACAAGTCGAGGAAAATGAAGCACAGCAGGGCGAAGTCAAATTACGAAAATCTCAGTCGGAATTGAAATTTGAATGTTCCACAACATTTTTCAATTGTGTCACAAATTTCTTGTTTTGCCCAGCTGGACTTGTTCTGTAGTTCTGGCATTTGTCAAGTCGGGTCATTAAGGACAAATCAGGACCATTAGGACAAGACGAGACGTACTAAGCACAGCAGGGACGAAGTCAAATTACGAATATCTCAGTCGGAATTTAAATTTGAAGTGTTCCCCAACATTTTCCATTTGTGTTACAAATTCCTTGTTTTACACAGCTGGACTTGTCCTGTATTTTGGAATTTGTCAAGTCGGGTCATAAAGGACAAATCAGGACCATTAGGACATGTCGAGACATACGAAGCACAGCAGGGCGAAGTCAAATTACGAAAATCTCAGTCGGAATTGAAATTTGAATGTTCCACAACATTTTTCAATTGTGTTACAAATTTCTTGTTTTGCCCAGCTGGACTTGTTCTGTAGTTCTGGCATTTGTCAAGTCGGGTCATTAAGGACAAATCAGGACCATTAGGACAAGACGAGACGTACTAAGCACAGCAGGGCCGAAGTCAAATTACGAATATCTCAGTCGGAATTGAAATTTGAATTGTTCCCCAACATTTTCCAATTGTGTTACAAATTTCTTGTTTTACACAGCTGGACTTGTCCTGTATTTTGGCATTTGTCAAGTCGGGTCATAAAGGACAAATCAGGACCATTAGGACATGTCGAGACATACGAAGCACAGCAGGGCGAAGTCAAATTACGAAAATCTCAGTCGGAATTGAAATTTTAATGTTCCACAACATTTTTCAATTGTGTTACAAGTTTCTTGTTTTGCCCAGCTGGACTTGTTCTGTAGTTCTGGCATTTGTCAAGTCGATTCATTAAGGACAAATCAGGACCATTAGGACAAGACGAGACGTACTAAGCACAGCAGGGCCAAAGTCAAATTACGAATATCTCAGTCGGAATTGAAATTTGAATTGTTCCCCAACATTTTCCAATTGTTTTACAAATTTCTTGTTTTACCCAGCTGGACTTGTTCTATAATTTTGGCATTTGTCAAGTCGGGTCATTAAGGACGAATCGGGACCATTAGGACAAGACGAGACGTACTAAGCACAGCAAGGCGAAGTCAGATTACGAAAATCTCAGTCGGAATAGAAATTTGAATTGTTCCCCAACATTTTCCAATTGTGTTACAAATTTCTTGTTTTACACAGCTGGACTTGTCCTGTATTTTGGCATTTGTCAAGTCGGGTCATAAAGGACAAATCAGGACCATTAGGACATGTCGAGACATACGAAGCACAGCAGGGCGAAGTCAAATTACGAAAATCTCAGTCGGAATTGGAATTTTAATGTTCCACAACATTTTTCAATTGTGTTACAAGTTTCATGTTTTGCCCAGCTGGACTTGTTCTGTAGTTCTGGCATTTGTTAAGTCGGGTCATTAAGGACAAATCAGGACCATTAGGACAAGACGAGACGTACTAAGCACAGCAGGGCCAAAGTCAAATTACGAATATCTCAGTCGGAATTGAAATTTGAATTGTTCCCCAACATTTTCCAATTGTTTTACAAATTTCTTGTTTTACCCAGCTGGACTTGTTCTATAATTTTGGCATTTGTCAAGTCGGGTCATTAAGGACGAATCGGGACCATTAGGACAAGACGAGACGTACTAAGCACAGCAAGGCGAAGTCAGATTACGAAAATCTCAGTCGGAATTGAAATTTGAATTGTTCCCCAACATTTTCCAATTGTGTTACAAATTTCTTGTTTTACACAGCTGGACTTGTCCTGTATTTTGGCATTTGTCAAGTCGGGTCATAAAGGACAAATCAGGACCATTAGGACATGTCGAGACATACGAAGCACAGCAGGGCGAAGTCAAATTACGAAAATCTCAGTCGGAATTGGAATTTTAATGTTCCACAACATTTTTCAATTGTGTTACAAGTTTCATGTTTTACCCAGCTGGACTTGTTCTATAGTTTTGACATTTGTCAAGTCGGGTCATTAAGGACAAATCGGGACCATTAGGACAAGACGAGACGTACTAAGCACAGCAGGGCCAAAGTCAAATTACGAAAATCTCAGTCGGAATTGAAATTTGAATGTTTCACAACATTTTTCAATTGTGTTACGAATTTCTTGTTTTGCCCAGCTGGACCTGTTCTGTAGTTTTGGCATTTGTCAAGTCGGGTCATTAAGGACAAATCGGGACCATTAGGACAAGACGAGACGTACTAAGCACAGCAGGGCGAAGTAAAATTATGAATATCTCAGTCGGAATTGAAATTTGAAATGTTCCCCAACATTTTCCAATTGTTTTACAAATTTCTTGTTTTACCCAGCTGGACTTGTTCTATAACTTTGGCATTTGTCAAGTCGGGTCATTAAGGACAAATCGGGACCATTAGGACAAGACGAGACGTACTAAGCACAGCAAGGCGAAGTCAAATTACGAAAATCTCAGTCGGAATTGAAATTTGAATAGTTCCCTAACATTTTCCAATTGTGTTACAAATTTCTTGTTTTACACAGCTGGACTTGTCCTGTATTTTGGCATTTGTCAAGTCGGGTCATAAAGGACAAATCAGGACCATTAGGACATGTCGAGACATACGAAGCACAGCAGGGCGAAGTCAAATTACGAAAATCTCAGTCGGAATCGGAGTTTGAATGTTCCACAACATTTTTCAATTGTGTTACGAATTTCTTGTTTTGCCCAGCTGGACTTGTTCTGTAGTTTTGGCATTTGTCAAGTCGGGTCATTAAGGACAAATCGGGACCATTAGGACAAGACGAGACGTACTAAGCACGGCAGGGCGAAGTAAAATTATGAATATCTCAGTCGGAATTGAAATTTGAAATGTTCCCCAACATTTTCCAATTGTTTTACAAATTTCTTGTTTTACCCAGCTGGACTTGCTCTATAACTTTGGCATTTGTCAAGTCGGGTCATTAAGGACCATTCGGGACCATTAGGACTAGACGAGACGTACTAAGCACAGCAGGGCGAAGTCAAATTACGAATATCTCAGTCGGAATTGAAATTTGAAATGTTCCCCAACATTTTCCAATTGTGTTACAAATTTCTTGTTTTACCCAGCTGGACTTGTTCTATAGTTTTGACATTTGTTAAGTCGGGTCATTAAGGACAAATCGGGACCATTAGGACAAGACGAAACGTACTAAGCACAGCAGGGCGAAGTCAAATTACGAAAATCTCAGTCGGAATTGAAATTTGAATTGTTCACCAACATTTTCCTATTGTGTTACAAATTTCTTGTTTTACCAAGCTGGACTTGTTATGTAGTTTTGGCTTTTGTCAAGTCGGGTTATTGAGGACAAATTGAGACCATTAGGACAAGTCGAGGAAAATGAAGCACAGCAGGGCGAAGTCAAATTACGAAAATCTCAGTCGGAATTGAAATTTGAATGTTCCACAACATTTTTCAATTGTGTTACAAATTTCTTGTTTTGCCCAGCTGGACTTGTTCTGTAGTTCTGGCATTTGTCAAGTCGGGTCATTAAGGACAAATCAGGACCATTAGGACAAGACGAGACGTACTAAGCACAGCAGGGCCGAAGTCAAATTACGAGTATCTCAGTCGGAATTGAAATTTGAAGTGTTTTCCAACATTTTCCAATTGTGTTACAAATTTCTTGCTTTACACAGCTGGACTTGTCCTGTATTCTGGCATTTGTCAAGTCGGGTCATAAAGGACAAATCAGGACCATTAGGACATGTCGAGACATACGAAGCACAGCAGGGCGAAGTCAAATTACGAAAATCTCAGTCGGAATTGAAATTTGAATGTTCCACGACATTTTCCAATTGTGTTACAAATTTCTTGTTTTGCCCAGCTGGACTTGTTCTGTAGTTCTGGCATTTGTCAAGTCGGGTCATTAAGGACAAATCAGGACCATTAGGACAATACGAGACGTACTAAGCACAGCAGGGCCGAAGTCAAATTACGAATATCTCAGTCGGAATTGAATTTTGAATTGTTCCCCAACATTTTCCAATTGTTTTACAAATTTCTTGTTTTACCCAGCTGGACATGTTCTATAATTTTGGCATTTGTCAAGTCGGGTCATTAAGGACGAATCGGGACCATTAGGACAAGACGAGACGTACTAAGCACAGCAGGGCCGAAGTCAAATTACGAATATCTCAGTCGGAATTGAATTTTGAATTGTTCCCCAACATTTTCCAATTGTTTTACAAATTTTTTGTTTTACCCAGCTGGACATGTTCTATAATTTTGGCATTTGTCAAGTCGGGTCATTAAGGACGAATCGGGACCATTAGGACAAGACGAGACGTACTAAGCACAGCAAGGCGAAGTCAAATTACGAAAATCTCAGTCGGAATTGAAATTTGAATTGTTCCCCAACATTTTCCAATTGCGTTACACATTTCTTGTTTTACACAGCTGGACTTGTCCTGTATTTTGGCATTTGTCAAGTCGGGTCATTAAGGACAAATCAGGACAATTAGGACAAGACGAGACGTACTAAGCACAGCAGGGCCGAAGTCAAATTACGAATATCTCAGTCGGAATTGAAATTTGAATTGTTCCCCAACATTTTCCAATTGTTTTACAAATTTCTTGTTTTACCCAGCTGGACATGTTCTATAATTTTGGCATTTGTCAAGTCGGGTCATTAAGGACGAATCGGGACCATTAGAACAAGACGAGACGTACTAAGCACAGCAAGGCGAAGTCATATTACGAAAATCTCAGTCGGAATTGAAATTTGAATTGTTCCCCAACATTTTCCAATTGTGTTACAAATTTCTTGTTTTACACAGCTGGACTTGTCCTGTATTTTGGCATTTGTAAAGTCGGGTCATAAAGGACAAATCAGGACCATTAGGACATGTCGAGACATACGAAGCACAGCAGGGCGAAGTCAAATTACGAAAATCTCAGTCGGAATTGAAATTTGAATGTTCCACAAAATTTTTCAATTGTGTTACGAATTTCTTGTTTTGCCCAGCTGGACTTGTTCTGTAGTTTTGGCATTTGTCAAGTCGGGTCATTAAGGACAAATCGGGACCATTAGGACAAGACGAGACGTACTAAGCACAGCAGGGCGAAGTAAAATTATGAATATCTCAGTCGGAATTGAAATTTGAAGTGTTTCCCAACATTTTCCAAATGTGTTACAAATTTCTTGTTTTACACAGCTGGACTTGTCCTGTATTTTGGCATTTGTCAAGTCGGGTCATAAAGGACAAATCAGGACCATTAGGACATGTCGAGACATACGAAGCACAGCAGGGCGAAGTCAAATTACGAAAATCTCAGTCGGATTTGAAATTTGAATGTTCCACAACATTTTTCAATTGTGTTACAAATTTCTTGTTTTGCCCAGCTGGACTTGTTCTGTAGTTCTGGCATTTGTCAAGTCGGGTCATTAAGGACAAATCAGGACCATTAGGACAATACGAGACGTACTAAGCACAGCAGGGCCGAAGTCAAATTACGAATATCTCAGTCGGAATTGAATTTTGAATTGTTCCCCAACATTTTCCAATTGTTTTACAAATTTCTTGTTTTACCCAGCTGGACATGTTCTATAATTTTGGCATCTGTCAAGTCGGGTCATTAAGGACGAATCGGGACCATTAGGACAAGACGAGACGTACTAAGCACAGCAAGGCGAAGTCAAATTACGAAAATCTCAGTCGGAATTGAAATTTGAATTGTTCCCCAACATTTTCCAATTGCGTTACACATTTCTTGTATTACACAGCTGGACTTGTCCTGTATTTTGGCATTTGTCAAGTCGGGTCATTAAGGACAAATCAGGACCATTAGGACAAGACGAGACGTACTAAGCACAGCAGGGCCGAAGTCAAATTACGAATATCTCAGTCGGAATTGAAATTTGAATTGTTCCCCAACATTTTCCAATTGTTTTACAAATTTCTTGTTTTACCCAGCTGGACATGTTCTATAATTTTGGCATTTGTCAAGTCGGGTCATTAAGGACGAATCGGGACCATTAGGACAAGACGAGACGTACTAAGCACAGCAAGGCGAAGTCATATTACGAAAATCTCAGTCGGAATTGAAATTTGAATTGTTCCCCAACATTTTCCAATTGTGTTACAAATTTCTTGTTTTACACAGCTGGACTTGTCCTGTATTTTGGCATTTGTAAAGTCGGGTCATAAAGGACAAATCAGGACCATTAGGACATGTCGAGACATACGAAGCACAGCAGGGCGAAGTCAAATTACGAAAATCTCAGTCGGAATTGAAATTTGAATGTTCCACAAAATTTTTCAATTGTGTTACGAATTTCTTGTTTTGCCCAGCTGGACTTGTTCTGTAGTTTTGGCATTTGTCAAGTCGGGTCATTAAGGACAAATCGGGACCATTAGGACAAGACGAGACGTACTAAGCACAGCATGGCGAAGTAAAATTATGAATATCTCAGTCGGAATTGAAATTTGAAATGTTCCCCAACATTTTCCAATTGTTTTACAAATTTCTTGTTTTACCCAGCTGGACTTGTTCTATAACTTTGGCATTTGTCAAGTCGGGTCATTAAGGACAAATCGGGACCATTAGGACAAGACGAGACGTACTAAGCACAGCAGGGCGAAGTAAAATTATGAATATCTCAGTCGGAATTGAAATTTGAAGTGTTCCCCAACATTTTCCAAATGTGTTACAAATTTCTTGTTTTACACAGCTGGACTTGTCCTGTATTTTGGCATTTGTCAAGTCGGGTCATAAAGGACAAATCAGGACCATTAGGACATGTCGAGACATACGAAGCACAGCAGGGCGAAGTCAAATTACGAAAATCTCAGTCGGATTTGAAATTTGAATGTTCCACAACATTTTTCAATTGTGTTACAAATTTCTTGTTTTGCCCAGCTGGACTTGTTCTGTAGTTCTGGCATTTGTCAAGTCGGGTCATTAAGGACAAATCAGGACCATTAGGACAAGACGAGACGTACTAAGCACAGCAAGGCGAAGTCACATTACGAAAATCTCAGTCGGAATTGAAATTTGAATTGTTCCCCAACATTTTCCAATTGTTTTACAAATTTCCTGTTTTACCCAGCTGGACATGTTCTATAATTTTGGCATTTGTCAAGTCGGGTCATTAAAGACGAATCGGGACCATTAGGACAAGACGAGACGTACTAAGCACAGCAAGGCGAAGTCACATTACGAAAATCTCAGTCGGAATTGAAATTTGAATTGTTCCCCAACATTTTCCAATTGTGTTACACATTTCTTGTTTTACACAGCTGGACTTGTCCTGTATTTTGGCATTTGTCAAGTCGGGTCATAAAGGACAAATCAGGACCATTAGGACATGTCGAGACATACGAAGCACAGCAGGGCGAAGTCAAATTACGAAAATCTCAGTCGGAATTGAAATTTGAATTGTTCCCCAACAATTTCCAATTGTGTTACAAATTTCTTGTTTTACCCAGCTGGACTTGTTCTGTAGTTTTGGCATTTGTCAAGTCGGGTCATTAATGACAAATTGGGACCATTAGGACAAGTCGAGGAAAATGAAGCAAAGTAGGACGAAGTCAAATTACAAAAATCTCAGTCGGAATTGAAATTTGAATATTCCACAACATTTTTAAATTGTGTTACGAATTTCTTGTTTTGCCCAGCTGGACTTGTTCTGTAGTTTTGGCATTTGTCAAGTCGGGTCATTAAGGACAAATCGGGACCATTAGGACAAGACGAGACGTACTAAGCACAGCAGGGCGAAGTAAAATTATGAATATCTCAGTCGGAATTGAAATTTGAAATGTTCCCCAACATTTTCCAATTGTTTTACAAATTTCTTGTTTTACCCAGCTGGACTTGTTCTATAACTTTGGCATTTGTCAAGTCGGGTCATTAAGGACAAATCGGGACCATTAGGACAAGACGAGACGTACTAAGCACAGCAGGGCGAAGTCAAATCACGAATATCTCAGTCGGAATTGAAATTTGAAATGTTCCCCAACATTTTCCAACTGTGTTACAAATTTCTTGTTTTACCCAGCTGGACTTGTTCTATAGTTTTGACATTTGTCAAGTCGGGTCATTAAGGACAAATCGGGACCATTAGGACAAGACGAGATGTACTAAGCACAGCAGGGCGAAGTCAAATTACGAAAATCTCAGTCGGAATTGAAATTTGAATTGTTCCCCAACATTTTCCTATTGTGTTACAAATTTCTTGTTTTACCAAGCTGGACTTGTTATGTAGTTTTGGCTTTTGTCAAGTCGGGTTATTGAGGACAAATTGAGACCATTAGGACAAGTCGAGGAAAATGAAGCACAGCAGGGCGAAGTCAAATTACGAAAATCTCAGTCGGAATTGAAATTTGAAAGTTTCAAAACATTTTTCAATTGTGTTACAAATTTCTTGTTTTGCCCAGCTGGACTTGTTCTGTAGTTTTGGCATTTGTCATGTAGGGTCATTTAGGACAAATCGGGACCATTTGGACAAGAAGACATACTAAGCACAGGGGCGAAGTCAAATTACGAATATCTCAGTCGGAATTGAATTTTGAATTATTCCCCAACATTTTCCTATTGTGTTACAAATTTCTTGTTATACCCAGATGGACTTGTTCTGTAATGTTGGTATTTGTCAAGTCGGGTCATTAACGACAAATTGGGACCATTAGACAAGTCGGGGAAAATAAAGCACAGCAGGGCGAAGTCAAATTACGAAAATCTCAGTCGGAATTGAAATTTGAATTGTTCCCCAACATTTTCCTATTGTGTTACAAATTTCTTGTTTTACCAAGCTGGACTTGTTATGTAGTTTTGGCTTTTGTCAAGTCGGGTTATTGAGGACAAATTGAGACCATTAGGAGAAGTCGAGGAAAATGAAGCACAGCAGGGCGAAGTCAAATTACGAAAATCTCAGTCGGAATTGAAATTTGAAAGTTTCAAAACATTTTTCAATTGTGTTACAAATTTCTTGTTTTGCCCAGCTGGACTTGTTCTGTAGTTTTGGCATTTGTCAAGTCAGGTCATTTAGGACAAATCGGGACCATTAGGACAAGAAGACATACTAAGCACAGGGGCGAAGTCAAATTACGAAAATCTCAGTCGGAATTGAATTTTGAATTATTCCCCAACATTTTCCTATTGTGTTACAAATTTCTTGTTTTACCCAGATGGACTTGTTCTGTAATTTTGGTATTTGTCAAGTCGGGTCATTAAGGACAAATTGGGACCATTAGACAAGTCGAGGAAAATAAAGCACAGCAGGGCCAAGTCAAATTACGAAAATCTCAGTCGGAATTTAAATTTGAATGTTCCCAACACTTTCCAATTGTGTTATATACTTCTTGAATTACCCAGCTGGACTCGTTCTGTTTTTTGGCATTTGTCAAGTCGGGTCATTAAGGACAAATCAGGACCATTAGGACAAGTCGAGACATACGAAGCACAACAGGGCGAGGTCAAATTACTAAAATCTGTGTCGGAATTGAACTTTGATTCGATCCGCAACATTTTCCAATTGTGTTTCCTTGTTTTACCCAGATGGACTTGTTCTGTAGTTTTGGCATTCGTCAAGTTGGGTCAGTAGGGACAAATCGGGACCATTAGGACAAGTCAAGACATACGAAGCACAGCAGGGCGAAGTCAAATTACGAAAATCTCAGTCGGAATTGAAATTAGAATTGTTTCCCAACATTTTCCTATTGTGTTACAAATTTCTTGTTTTACCCAGATGGACTTGTTCTGTATTTTGGCATTTGTCAGGTCGGGTCATTAAGGACAAATTGGGACCATTAGGACAAGTCGAG
Source organism: Chrysolina americana (assembly GCA_958502065.1). Lineage (NCBI taxonomy): Eukaryota > Metazoa > Arthropoda > Insecta > Coleoptera > Chrysomelidae > Chrysolina > Chrysolina americana. The sequence goes on from OY293421.1 coordinate 25,030,262, forward strand.
GAAAATGAAGCAAAGTAGGACGAAGTCAAATTACGAAAATCTCAGTCGGAATTGAAATTTGAATATTCCACAACATTTTTAAATTGTGTTACGAATTTCTTGTTTTGCCCAGCTGGACTTGTTCTGTAGTTTTGGCATTTGTCAAGTCGGGTCATTAAGGACAAATCGGGACCATTAGGACAAGACGAGACGTACTAAGCACAGCAGGGCGAAGTAAAATTATGAATATCTCAGTCGGAATTGAAATTTGAAATGTTCCCCAACATTTTCCAATTGTTTTACAAATTTCTTGTTTTACCCAGCTGGACTTGTTCTATAACTTTGGCATTTGTCAAGTCGGGTCATCAAGGACAAATCGGGACCATTAGGACAAGACGAGACGTACTAAGCACAGCAGGGCGAAGTCAAATCACGAATATCTCAGTCGGAATTGAAATTTGAAATGTTCCCCAACATTTTCCAACTGTGTTACAAATTTCTTGTTTTACCCAGCTGGACTTGTTCTATAGTTTTGACATTTGTCAAGTCGGGTCATTAAGGACAAATCGGGACCATTAGGACAAGACGAGATGTACTAAGCACAGCAGGGCGAAGTCAAATTACGAAAATCTCAGTCGGAATTGAAATTTGAATTGTTCCCCAACATTTTCCTATTGTGTTACAAATTTCTTGTTTTACCAAGCTGGACTTGTTATGTAGTTTTGGCTTTTGTCAAGTCGGGTTATTGAGGACAAATTGAGACCATTAGGACAAGTCGAGGAAAATGAAGCACAGCAGGGCGAAGTCAAATTACGAAAATCTCAGTCGGAATTGAAATTTGAAAGTTTCAAAACATTTTTCAATTGTGTTACAAATTTCTTGTTTTGCCCAGCTGGACTTGTTCTGTAGTTTTGGCATTTGTCATGTAGGGTCATTTAGGACAAATCGGGACCATTAGGACAAGAAGACATACTAAGCACAGGGGCGAAGTCAAATTACGAATATCTCAGTCGGAATTGAATTTAGAATTATTCCCCAACATTTTCCTATTGTGTTACAAATTTCTTGTTATACCCAGATGGACTTGTTCTGTAATGTTGGTATTTGTCAAGTCGGGTCATTAACGACAAATTGGGACCATTAGACAAGTCGGGGAAAATAAAGCACAGCAGGGCGAAGTCAAATTACGAAAATCTCAGTCGGAATTGAAATTTGAATAGTTCCCCAACATTTTCCTATTGTGTTACAAATTTCTTGTTTTACCAAGCTGGACTTGTTATGTAGTTTTGGCTTTTGTCAAGTCGGGTTATTGAGGACAAATTGAGACCATTAGGAGAAGTCGAGGAAAATGAAGCACAGCAGGGCGAAGTCAAATTACGAAAATCTCAGTCGGAATTGAAATTTGAAAGTTTCAAAACATTTTTCAATTGTGTTACAAATTTCTTGTTTTGCCCAGCTGGACTTGTTCTGTAGTTTTGGCATTTGTCAAGTCAGGTCATTTAGGACAAATCGGGACCATTAGGACAAGAAGACATACTAAGCACAGGGGCGAAGTCAAATTACGAAAATCTCAGTCGGAATTGAATTTTGAATTATTCCCCAACATTTTCCTATTGTGTTACAAATTTCTTGTTTTACCCAGATGGACTTGTTCTGTAATTTTGGTATTTGTCAAGTCGGGTCATTAAGGACAAATTGGGACCATTAGACAAGTCGAGGAAAATAAAGCACAGCAGGGCCAAGTCAAATTACGAAAATCTCAGTCGGAATTTAAATTTGAATGTTCCCAACACTTTCCAATTGTGTTATATACTTCTTGAATTACCCAGCTGGACTCGTTCTGTTTTTTGGCATTTGTCAAGTCGGGTCATTAAGGACAAATCAGGACCATTAGGACAAGTCGAGACATACGAAGCACAACAGGGCGAGGTCAAATTACTAAAATCTGTGTCGGAATTGAACTTTGATTCGATCCGCAACATTTTCCAATTGTGTTTCCTTGTTTTACCCAGATGGACTTGTTCTGTAGTTTTGGCATTCGTCAAGTTGGGTCAGTAGGGACAAATCGGGACCATTAGGACAAGTCAAGACATACGAAGCACAGCAGGGCGAAGTCAAATTACGAAAATCTCAGTCGGAATTGAAATTAGAATTGTTTCCCAACATTTTCCTATTGTGTTACAAATTTCTTGTTTTACCCAGATGGACTTGTTCTGTATTTTGGCATTTGTCAGGTCGGGTCATTAAGGACAAATTGGGACCATTAGGACAAGTCGAGGAAAATGAAGCAAAGTAGGACGAAGTCAAATTACGAAAATCTCAGTCGGAATTGAAATTTGAATATTCCACAACATTTTTAAATTGTGTTACGAATTTCTTGTTTTGCCCAGCTGGACTTGTTCTGTAGTTTTGGCATTTGTCAAGTCGGGTCATTAAGGACAAATCGGGACCATTAGGACAAGACGAGACGTACTAAGCACAGCAGGGCGAAGTAAAATTATGAATATCTCAGTCGGAATTGAAATTTGAAATGTTCCCCAACATTTTCCAATTGTTTTACAAATTTCTTGTTTTACCCAGCTGGACTTGTTCTATAACTTTGGCATTTGTCAAGTCGGGTCATTAAGGACAAATCGGGACCATTAGGACAAGACGAGACGTACTAAGCACAGCAGGGCGAAGTCAAATCACGAATATCTCAGTCGGAATTGAAATTTGAAATGTTCCCCAACATTTTCCAACTGTGTTACAAATTTCTTGTTTTACCCAGCTGGACTTGTTCTATAGTTTTGACATTTGTCAAGTCGGGTCATTAAGGACAAATCGGGACCATTAGGACAAGACGAGATGTACTAAGCACAGCAGGGCGAAGTCAAATTACGAAAATCTCAGTCGGAATTGTAATTTGAATTGTTCCCCAACATTTTCCTATTGTGTTACAAATTTCTTGTTTTACCAAGCTGGACTTGTTATGTAGTTTTGGCTTTTGTCAAGTCGGGTTATTGAGGACAAATTGAGACCATTAGGACAAGTCGAGGAAAATGAAGCACAGCAGGGCGAAGTCAAATTACGAAAATCTCAGTCGGAATTGAAATTTGAAAGTTTCAAAACATTTTTCAATTGTGTTACAAATTTCTTGTTTTGCCCAGCTGGACTTGTTCTGTAGTTTTGGCATTTGTCATGTAGGGTCATTTAGGACAAATCGGGACCATTAGGACAAGAAGACATACTAAGCACAGGGGCGAAGTCAAATTACGAATATCTCAGTCGGAATTGAATTTAGAATTATTCCCCAACATTTTCCTATTGTGTTACAAATTTCTTGTTATACCCAGATGGACTTGTTCTGTAATGTTGGTATTTGTCAAGTCGGGTCATTAACGACAAATTGGGACCATTAGACAAGTCGGGGAAAATAAAGCACAGCAGGGCGAAGTCAAATTACGAAAATCTCAGTCGGAATTGAAATTTGAATAGTTCCCCAACATTTTCCTATTGTGTTACAAATTTCTTGTTTTACCAAGCTGGACTTGTTATGTAGTTTTGGCTTTTGTCAAGTCGGGTTATTGAGGACAAATTGAGACCATTAGGAGAAGTCGAGGAAAATGAAGCACAGCAGGGCGAAGTCAAATTACGAAAATCTCAGTCGGAATTGAAATTTGAAAGTTTCAAAACATTTTTCAATTGTGTTACAAATTTCTTGTTTTGCCCAGCTGGACTTGTTCTGTAGTTTTGGCATTTGTCAAGTCAGGTCATTTAGGACAAATCGGGACCATTAGGACAAGAAGACATACTAAGCACAGGGGCGAAGTCAAATTACGAAAATCTCAGTCGGAATTGAATTTTGAATTATTCCCCAACATTTTCCTATTGTGTTACAAATTTCTTGTTTTACCCAGATGGACTTGTTCTGTAATTTTGGTATTTGTCAAGTCGGGTCATTAAGGACAAATTGGGACCATTAGACAAGTCGAGGAAAATAAAGCACAGCAGGGCCAAGTCAAATTACGAAAATCTCAGTCGGAATTTAAATTTGAATGTTCCCAACACTTTCCAATTGTGTTATATACTTCTTGAATTACCCAGCTGGACTCGTTCTGTTTTTTGGCATTTGTCAAGTCGGGTCATTAAGGACAAATCAGGACCATTAGGACAAGTCGAGACATACGAAGCACAACAGGGCGAGGTCAAATTACTAAAATCTGTGTCGGAATTGAACTTTGATTCGATCCGCAACATTTTCCAATTGTGTTTCCTTGTTTTACCCAGATGGACTTGTTCTGTAGTTTTGGCATTCGTCAAGTTGGGTCAGTAGGGACAAATCGGGATCATTAGGACAAGACGAGACGTACTAAGCACAGCAGGGCGAAGTCAAATTACGAAAATCTCAGTCGGAATTGAAATTTGAATTGTTTCCCAACATTTTCCTATTTTGTTACGAATTTCTTGTTTTACCCAGCTGGACTTGTTCTGTAGTTTTGGCATTTGTCAAGTCAGGTCATTAAGGACAAATTGGGACCATTAGGACAAGTCGAGGAAAATGAAGCACAGCAGGGCGAAGTCAAATTACGAAAATCTCAGTCGGAATTGAAATTTGAATGTTCCACAACATTTTTCTATTGTGTTACGAATTTCCTGTTTTGCCCAGCTGGACTTGTTCTATAACTTTGGCATTTGTCAAGTCGGGTCATTAAGGACAAATCGGGACCATTAGGACAAGACGAGACGTACTAAGCACAGCAGGGCGAAGTCAAATTACGAATATCTCAGTCGAAATTGAAATTTGAAATGTTCCCCAACATTTTCCAGTTGTGTTACAAATTTCTTGTTTTACCCAGCTGGACTTGTTCTATAGTTTTGACATTTGTCAAGTCGGGTCATTAAGGACAAATCGGGACCATTAGGTCAAGACGAGACGTACTAAGCACAGCAGGGCGAAGTCAAATTACGAAAATCTCAGTCGGAATTGAAATTTGAATTGTTCCCCAACATTTTCCTATTGTGTTACAAATTTCTTGTTTTACCAAGCTGGACTTGTTATGTAGTTTTGGCTTTTGTCAAGTCGGGTTATTGAGGACAAATTGAGACCATTAGGACAAGTCGAGGAAAATGAAGCACAGCAGGGCGAAGTCAAATTACGAAAATCTCAGTCGGAATTGAAATTTGAATGTTCCACAACATTTTTCAATTGTGTTACAAATTTCTTGTTTTGCCCAGCTGGACTTGTTCTGTAGTTCTGGCATTTGTCAAGTCGGGTCATTAAGGACAAATCAGGACCATTAGGACAAGACGAGACGTACTAAGCACAGCAGGGCCGAAGTCAAATTACGAATATCTCAGTCGGAATTGAAATTTGAATTGTTCCCCAACATTTTCCAATTGTGTTACAAATTTCTTGTTTTACACAGCTGGACTTGTCCTGTATTTTGGCATTTGTCAAGTCGGGTCATAAAGGACAAATCAGGACCATTAGGACATGTCGAGACATACGAAGCACAGCAGGGCGAAGTCAAATTACGAAAATCTCAGTCGGAATCGGAGTTTGAATGTTCCACAACATTTTTCAATTGTGTTACGAATTTCTTGTTTTGCCCAGCTGGACTTGTTCTGTAGTTTTGGCATTTGTCAAGTCGGGTCATTAAGGACAAATCGGGACCATTAGGACAAGACGAGACGTACTAAGCACAGCAGGGCGAAGTAAAATTATGAATATCTCAGTCGGAATTGAAATTTGAAATGTTCCCCAACATTTTCCAATTGTTTTACAAATTTCTTGTTTTACCCAGCTGGACTTGCTCTATAACTTTGGCATTTGTCAAGTCGGGTCATTAACGACCATTCGGGACCATTAGGACAAGACGAGACGTACTAAGCACAGCAGGGCGAAGTCAAATTACGAATATCTCAGTCGGAATTGAAATTTGAAATGTTCCCCAACATTTTCCAATTGTGTTACAAATTTCTTGTTTTACCCAGCTGGACTTGTTCTATAGTTTTGACATTTGTCAAGTCGGGTCATTAAGGACAAATCGGGACCATTAGGACAAGACGAAACGTACTAAGCACAGCAGGGCGAAGTCAAATTACGAAAATCTCAGTCGGAATTGAAATTTGAATTGTTCCCCAACATTTTCCTATTGTGTTACAAATTTCTTGTTTTACCAAGCTGGACTTGTTATGTAGTTTTGGCTTTTGTCAAGTCGGGTTATTGAGGACAAATTGAGACCATTAGGACAAGTCGAGGAAAATGAAGCACAGCAGGGCGAAGTCAAATTACGAAAATCTCAGTCGGAATTGAAATTTGAATGTTCCACAACATTTTTCAATTGTGTTACCAATTTCTTGTTTTGCCCAGCTGGACTTGTTCTGTAGTTCTGGCATTTGTCAAGTCGGGTCATTAAGGACAAATCAGGACCATTAGGACAAGACGAGACGTACTAAGCACAGCAGGGCCGAAGTCAAATTACGAATATCTCAGTCGGAATTGAAATTTGAAGTGTTCCCCAACATTTTCCAATTGTGTTACAAATTTCTTGTTTTACACAGCTGGACTTGTCCTGTATTTTGGCATTTGTCAAGTCGGGATATAAAGGACAAATCAGGACCATTAGGACATGTCGAGACATACGAAGCACAGCAGGGCGAAGTCAAATTACGAAAATCTCAGTCGGAATTGAAATTTGAATGTTCCACAACATTTTTCAATTGTGTTACAAATTTCTTGTTTTGCCCAGCTGGACTTGTTCTGTAGTTCTGGCATTTGTCAAGTCGGGTCATTAAGGACAAATCAGGACCATTAGGACAAGACGAGACGTACTAAGCACAGCAGGGCCGAAGTCAAATTACGAATATCTCAGTCGGAATTGAATTTTGAATTGTTCCCCAACATTTTCCAATTGTTTTACAAATTTCTTGTTTTACCCAGCTGGACATGTTCTATAATTTTGGCATTTGTCAAGTCGGGTCATTAAGGACGAATCGGGACCATTAGGACAAGACGAGACGTACTAAGCACAGCAGGGCCGAAGTCAAATTACGAATATCTCAGTCGGAATTGAAATTTGAATTGTTCCCCAACATTTTCCAATTGTTTTACAAATTTCTTGTTTTACCCAGCTGGACATGTTCTATAATTTTGGCATTTGTCAAGTCGGGTCATTAAGGACGAATCGGGACCATTAGGACAAGACGAGACGTACTAAGCACAGCAAGGCGAAGTCAAATTACGAAAATCTCAGTCGGAATTGAAATTTGAATTGTTCCCCAACATTTTCCAATTGTGTTACAAATTTCTTGTTTTACCAAGCTGGACTTGTTATGTAGTTTTGGCTTTTGTCAAGTCGGGTTATTGAGGACAAATTGAGACCATTAGGAGAAGTCGAGGAAAATGAAGCACAGCAGGGCGAAGTCAAATTACGAAAATCTCAGTCGGAATTGAAATTTGAAAGTTTCAAAACATTTTCCTATTGTGTTACAAATTTCTTGTTTTACCCAGATGGACTTGTTCTGTAATTTTGGTATTTGTCAAGTCGGGTCATTAAGGACAAATTGGGACCATTAGACAAGTCGAGGAAAATAAAGCACAGCAGGGCCAAGTCAAATTACGAAAATCTCAGTCGGAATTTAAATTTGAATGTTCCCAACACTTTCCAATTGTGTTATATACATCTTGAATTACCCAGCTGGACTCGTTCTGTTTTTTGGCATTTGTCAAGTCGGGTCATTAAGGACAAATCAGGACCATTAGGACAAGTCGAGACATACGAAGCACAACAGGGCGAGGTCAAATTACTAAAATCTGTGTCGGAATTGAACTTTGATTCGATCCGCAACATTTTCCAATTGTGTTTCCTTGTTTTACCCAGATGGACTTGTTCTGTAGTTTTGGCATTCGTCAAGTTGGGTCATTAAGGACAAATCAGGACCATTAGGACAAGACGAGACGTACTAAGCACAGCAGGGCCGAAGTCAAATTACGAATATCTCAGTTGGAATTTAAATTTGAAGTGTTCCCCAACATTTTCCAATTGTGTTACAAATTTCTTGTTTTAAACAGCTGGACTTGTCCTGTATTTTGGCATTTGTCAAGTCGGGTCATAAAGGACAAATCAGGACCATTAGGACATGTCGAGACATACGAAGCACAGCAGGGCGAAGTCAAATTACGAAAATCTCAGTCGGAATTGAAATTTGAATGTTCCACAACATTTTTCAATTGTGTTACAAATTTCTCGTTTTGCCCAGCTGGACTTGTTCTGTAGTTCTGGCATTTGTCAAGTCGGGTCATTAAGGACAAATCAGGACCATTAGGACAAGACGAGACGTACTAAGCACAGCAGGGCCGAAGTCAAATTACGAATATCTCGGTTGGAATTTAAATTTGAAGTGTTCCCCAACATTTTCCAATTGTGTTACAAATTTCTTGTTTTAAACAGCTGGACTTGTCCTGTATTTTGGCATTTGTCAAGTCGGGTCATAAAGGACAAATCAGGACCATTAGGACGTGTCGAGACATACGAAGCACAGCAGGGCGAAGACAAATTACGAAAATCTCAGTCGGAATTGAAATTTGAATGTTCCACAACATTTTTCAATTGTGTTACAAATTTCTTGTTTTGCCCAGCTGGACTTGTTCTGTAGTTCTGGCATTTGTCAAGTCGGGTCATTAAGGACAAATCAGGACCATTAGGACAAGACGAGACGTACTAAGCACAGCAGGGCCGAAGTCAAATTACGAATATCTCAGTTGGAATTTAAATTTGAAGTGTTCCCCAACATTTTCCAATTGTGTTACAAATTTCTTGTTTTAAACAGCTGGACTTGTCCTGTATTTTGGCATTTGTCAAGTCGGGTCATAAAGGACAAATCAGGACCATTAGGACATGTCGAGACATACGAAGCACAGCAGGGCGAAGTCAAATTACGAAAATCTCAGTCGGAATTGAAATTTGAATGTTCCACAACATTTTTCAATTGTGTTACAAATTTCTCGTTTTGCCCAGCTGGACTTGTTCTGTAGTTCTGGCATTTGTCAAGTCGGGTCATTAAGGACAAATCAGGACCATTAGTACAAGACGAGACGTACTAAGCACAGCAGGGCCGAAGTCAAATTACGAAAATCTCAGTCGGAATTGAAATAAGAATTGTTCCCCAACATTTTCCATTTGTGTTACAAATTCCTTGTTTTACACAGCTGGACTTGTCCTGTATTTTGGAATTTGTCAAGTCGGGTCATAAAGGACAAATCAGGACCATTAGGACATGTCGAGACATACGAAGCACAGCAGGGCGAAGTCAAATTACGAAAATCTCAGTCGGAATTGAAATTTTAATGTTCCACAACATTTTTCAATTGTGTTACAAGTTTCTTGTTTTGCCCAGCTGGACTTGTTCTGTAGTTCTGGCATTTGTCAAGTCGGGTCATTAAGGACAAATCAGGACCATTAGGACAAGACGAGTCGTACTAAGCACAGCAGGGCCAAAGTCAAATTACGAATATCTCAGTCGGAATTGAAATTTGAATTGTTCCCCAATATTTTCCAATTGTTTTACAAATTTCTTGTTTTACCCAGCTGGACTTGTTCTATAATTTTGGCATTTGTCAAGTCGGGTCATTAAGGACGAATCGGGACCATTAGGACAAGACGAGACGTACTAAGCACAGCAAGGCGAAGTCAGATTACGAAAATCTCAGTCGGAATTGAAATTTGAATAGTTCCCCAACATTTTCCAATTGTGTTACAAATTTCTTGTTTTACACAGCTGGACTTGTCCTGTATTTTGGCATTTGTCAAGTCGGGTCATAAAGGACAAATCAGGACCATTAGGACATGTCGAGACATACGAAGCACAGCAGGGCCGAAGTCAAATTACGAAAATCTCAGTCGGAATTGAAATAAGAATTGTTCCCCAACATTTTCCATTTGTGTTACAAATTCCTTGTTTTACACAGCTGGACTTGTCCTGTATTTTGGAATTTGTCAAGTCGGGTCATAAAGGACAAATCAGGACCATTAGGACATGTCGAGACATACGAAGCACAGCAGGGCGAAGTCAAATTACGAAAATCTCAGTCGGAATTGAAATTTTAATGTTCCACAACATTTTTCAATTGTGTTACAAGTTTCTTGTTTTGCCCAGCTGGACTTGTTCTGTAGTTCTGGCATTTGTCAAGTCGGGTCATTAAGGACAAATCAGGACCATTAGGACAAGACGAGTCGTACTAAGCACAGCAGGGCCAAAGTCAAATTACGAATATCTCAGTCGGAATTGAAATTTGAATTGTTCCCCAACATTTTCCAATTGTTTTACAAATTTCTTGTTTTACCCAGCTGGACTTGTTCTATAATTTTGGCATTTGTCAAGTCGGGTCATTAAGGACGAATCGGGACCATTAGGACAAGACGAGACGTACTAAGCACAGCAAGGCGAAGTCAGATTACGAAAATCTCAGTCGGAATTGAAATTTGAATAGTTCCCCAACATTTTCCAATTGTGTTACAAATTTCTTGTTTTACACAGCTGGACTTGTCCTGTATTTTGGCATTTGTCAAGTCGGGTCATAAAGGACAAATCAGGACCATTAGGACATGTCGAGACACACGAAGCACAGCAGGGCGAAGTCAAATTACGAAAATCTCAGTCGGAATTGAAATTTGAATGTTCCACAACATTTTTCAATTGTGTTACGAATTTCTTGTTTTGCCCAGCTGGACTTGTTCTGTAGTTTTGGCATTTGTCAAGTCGGGTCATTAAGGACAAATCGGGACCATTAGGACAAGACGAGACGTACTAAGCACAGCAGGGCGAAGTAAAATTATGAATATCTCAGTCGGAATTGAAATTTGAAACGTTCCCCAACATTTTCCAATTGTTTTACAAATTTCTTGTTTTACCCGGCTGGACTTGTTCTATAACTTTGGCATTTGTCAAGTCGGGTCATTAAGGACAAATCGGGACCATTAGGACAAGACGAGACGTACTAAGCACAGCAGGGCGAAGTCAAATTACGAATATCTCAGTCGGAATTGAAATTTGAAATGTTCCCCAACATTTTCCAATTGTGTTACAAATTTCTTGTTTTACCCAGCTGGACTTGTTCTATAGTTTTGACATTTGTCAAGTCGGGTCATTAAGGACAAATCGGGACCATTAGGACAAGACGAGACGTACTAAGCACAGCAGGGCGAAGTCAAATTACGAAAATCTCAGTCGGAATTGAAATTTGAATTGTTCCCCAACATTTTCCTATTGTGTTACAAATTTCTTGTTTTACCAAGCTGGACTTGTTATGTAGTTTTGGCTTTTGTCAAGTCGGGTTATTGAGGACAAATTGAGACCATTAGGACAAGTCGAGGAAAATGAAGCACAGCAGGGCGAAGTCAAATTACGAAAATCTCAGTCGGAATTGAAATTTGAATGTTCCACAACATTTTTCAATTGTGTTACAAATTTCTTGTTTTGCCCAGCTGGACTTGTTCTGTAGTTCTGGCATTTGTCAAGTCGGGTCATTAAGGACAAATCAGGACCATTAAGACAAGACGAGACGTACTAAGCACAGCAGGGCCGAAGTCAAATTAAGAATATCTCAGTCGGAATTGAAATTTGAATTGTTCCCCAACATTTTCCAATTGTGTTACAAATTTCTTGTTTTACACAGCTGGACTTGTCCTGTATTTTGGCATTTGTCAAGTCGGGTCATAAAGGACAAATCAGGACCATTAGGACATGTCGAGACATACGAAGCACAGCAGGGCGAAGTCAAATTACGAAAATCTCAGTCGGAATTGAAATTTTAATGTTCCACAACATTTTTCAATTGTGTTACAAGTTTCTTGTTTTGCCCAGCTGGACTTGTTCTGTAGTTCTGGCATTTGTCAAGTCGGGTCATTAAGGACAAATCAGGACCATTAGGACAAGACGAGACGTACTAAGCACAGCAGGGCCAAAGTCAAATTACGAATATCTCAGTCGGAATTGAAATTTGAATTGTTCCCCAACATTTTCCAATTGTTTTACAAATTTCTTGATTTACCCAGCTGGACTTGTTCTATAATTTTGGCATTTGACAAGTCGGGTCATTAAGGACGAATCGGGACCATTAGGACGAGACGTACTAAGCACAGCAAGGCGAAGTCAAATTACGAAAATCTCAGTCGGAATTGAAATTTGAATAGTTCCCCAACATTTTCCAATTGTGTTACAAATTTCTTGTTTTACACAGCTGGACTTGTCCTGTATTTTGGCATTTGTCAAGTCGGGTCATAAAGGACAAATCAGGACCATTAGGACATGTCGAGACATACGAAGCACAGCAGGGCGAAGTCAAATTACGAAAATCTCAGTCGGAATCGGAGTTTGAATGTTCCACAACATTTTTCAATTGTGTTACGAATTTCTTGTTTTGCCCAGCTGGACTTGTTCTGTAGTTTTGGCATTTGTCAAGTCGGGTCATTAAGGACAAATCGGGACCATAAGGACAAGACGAGACGTACTAAGCACGGCAGGGCGAAGTAAAATTATGAATATCTCAGTCGGAATTGAAATTTGAAATGTTCCCCAACATTTTCCAATTGTTTTACAAATTTCTTGTTTTACCCAGCTGGACTTGCTCTATAACTTTGGCATTTGTCAAGTCGGGTCATTAAGGACCATTCGGGACCATTAGGACAAGACGAGACGTACTAAGCACAGCAGGGCGAAGTCAAATTACGAAAATCTCAGTCGGAATTGAAATTTGAATTGTTCACCAACATTTTCCTATTGTGTTACAAATTTCTTGTTTTACCAAGCTGGACTTGTTATGTAGTTTTGGCTTTTGTCAAGTCGGGTTATTGAGGACAAATTGAGACCATTAGGACAAGTCGAGGAAAATGAAGCACAGCAGGGCGAAGTCAAATTACGAAAATCTCAGTCGGATTCGAAATTTGAATGTTCCACAACATTTTTCAATTGTGTTACAAATTTCTTGTTTTGCCCAGCTGGACTTGTTCTGTAGTTCTGGCATTTGTCAAGTCGGGTCATTAAGGACAAATCAGGACCATTAGGACAAGACGAGACGTACTAAGCACAGCAGGGCCGAAGTCAAATTACGAGTATCTCAGTCGGAATTGAAATTTGAAGTGTTCCCCAACATTTTCCAATTGTGTTACAAATTTCTTGCTTTACACAGCTGGACTTGTCCTGTATTTTGGCATTTGTCAAGTCGGGTCATAAAGGACAAATCAGGACCATTAGGACATGTCGAGACATACGAAGCACAGCAGGGCGAAGTCAAATTACGAAAATCTCAGTCGGAATTGAAATTTGAATGTTCCACAACATTTTTCAATTGTGTTACAAATTTCTTGTTTTGCCCAGCTGGACTTGTTCTGTAGTTCTGGCATTTGTCAAGTCGGGTCATTAAGGACAAATCAGGACCATTAGGACAATACGAGACGTACTAAGCACAGCAGGGCCGAAGTCAAATTACGAATATCTCAGTCGGAATTGAATTTTGAATTGTTCCCCAACATTTTCCAATTGTTTTACAAATTTCTTGTTTTACCCAGCTGGACATGTTCTATAATTTTGGCATTTGTCAAGTCGGGTCATTAAGGACGAATCGGGACCATTAGGACAAGACGAGACGTACTAAGCACAGCAGGGCCGAAGTCAAATTACGAATATCTCAGTCGGAATTGAATTTTGAATTGTTCCCCAACATTTTCCAATTGTTTTACAAATTTTTTGTTTTACCCAGCTGGACATGTTCTATAATTTTGGCATTTGTCAAGTCGGGTCATTAAGGACGAATCGGGACCATTAGGACAAGACGAGACGTACTAAGCACAGCAAGGCGAAGTCAAATTACGAAAATCTCAGTCGGAATTGAAATTTGAATTGTTCCCCAACATTTTCCAATTGTGTTACAAATTTCATGTTTTACACAGCTGGACTTGTCCTGTATTTTGGCATTTGTAAAGTCGGGTCATAAAGGACAAATCAGGACCATTAGGACATGTCGAGACATACGAAGCACAGCAGGGCGAAGTCAAATTACGAAAATCTCAGTCGGAATTGAAATTTGAATGTTCCACAAAATTTTTTAATTGTGTTACGAATTTCTTGTTTTGCCCAGCTGGACTTGTTCTGTAGTTTTGGCATTTGTCAAGTCGGGTCATTAAGGACAAATCGGGACCATTAGGACAAGACGAGACGTACTAAGCACAGCAGGGCGAAGTAAAATTATGAATATCTCAGTCGGAATTGAAATTTGAAGTGTTCCCCAACATTTTCCAAATGTGTTACAAATTTCTTGTTTTACACAGCTGGACTTGTCCTGTATTTTGGCATTTGTCAAGTCGGGTCATAAAGGACAAATCAGGACCATTAGGACATGTCGAGACATACGAAGCACAGCAGGGCGAAGTCAAATTACGAAAATCTCAGTCGGATTTGAAATTTGAATGTTCCACAACATTTTTCAATTGTGTTACAAATTTCTTGTTTTGCCCAGCTGGACTTGTTCTGTAGTTCTGGCATTTGTCAAGTCGGGTCATTAAGGACAAATCAGGACCATTAGGACAATACGAGACGTACTAAGCACAGCAGGGCCGAAGTCAAATTACGAATATCTCAGTCGGAATTGAATTTTGAATTGTTCCCCAACATTTTCCAATTGTTTTACAAATTTCTTGTTTTACCCAGCTGGACATGTTCTATAATTTTGGCATTTGTCAAGTCGGGTCATTGAGGACGAATCGGGACCATTAGGACAAGACGAGACGTACTAAGCACAGCAAGGCGAAGTCAAATTACGAAAATCTCAGTCGGAATTGAAATTTGAATTGTTCCCCAACATTTTCCAATTGCGTTACACATTTCTTGTATTACACAGCTGGACTTGTCCTGTATTTTGGCATTTGTCAAGTCGGGTTATTAAGGACAAATCAGGACCATTAGGACAAGACGAGACGTACTAAGCACAGCAGGGCCGAAGTCAAATTACGAATATCTCAGTCGGAATTGAAATTTGAATTGTTCCCCAACATTTTCCAATTGTTTTACAAATTTCTTGTTTTACCCAGCTGGACATGTTCTATAAATTTGGCATTTGTCAAGTCGGGTCATTAAGGACGAATCGGGACCATTAGGACAAGACGAGACGTACTAAGCACAGCAAGGCGAAGTCATATTACGAAAATCTCAGTCGGAATTGAAATTTGAATTGTTCCCCAACATTTTCCAATTGTGTTACAAATTTCTTGTTTTACACAGCTGGACTTGTCCTGTATTTTGGAATTTGTCAAGTCGGGTCATAAAGGACAAATCAGGACCATTAGGACATGTCGAGACATACGAAGCACAGCAGGGCGAAGTCAAATTACGAAAATCTCAGTCGGAATCGGAGTTTGAATGTTCCACAACATTTTTCAATTGTGTTACGAATTTCTTGTTTTGCCCAGCTGGACTTGTTCTGTAGTTTTGGCATTTGTCAAGTCGGGTCATTAAGGACAAATCGGGACCATTAGGACAAGACGAGACGTACTAAGCACAGCAGGGCGAAGTAAAATTATGAATATCTCAGTCGGAATTGAAATTTGAAATGTTCCCCAACATTTTCCAATTGTTTTACAAATTTCTTGTTTTACCCAGCTGGACTTGCTCTATAACTTTGGCATTTGTCAAGTCGGGTCATTAACGACCATTCGGGACCATTAGGACAAGACGAGACGTACTAAGCACAGCAGGGCGAAGTCAAATTACGAATATCTCAGTCGGAATTGAAATTTGAAATGTTCCCCAACATTTTCCAATTGTGTTACAAATTTCTTGTTTTACCCAGCTGGACTTGTTCTATAGTTTTGACATTTGTCAAGTCGGGTCATTAAGGACAAATCGGGACCATTAGAACAAGACGAAACGTACTAAGCACAGCAGGGCGAAGTCAAATTACGAAAATCTCAGTCGGAATTGAAATTTGAATTGTTCCCCAACATTTTCCTATTGTGTTACAAATTTCTTGTTTTACCAAGCTGGACTTGTTATGTAGTTTTGGCTTTTGTCAAGTCGGGTTATTGAGGACAAATTGAGACCATTAGGACAAGTCGAGGAAAATGAAGCACAGCAGGGCGAAGTCAAATTACGAAAATCTCAGTCGGAATTGAAATTTGAATGTTCCACAACATTTTTCAATTGTGTTACCAATTTCTTGTTTTGCCCAGCTGGACTTGTTCTGTAGTTCTGGCATTTGTCAAGTCGGGTCATTAAGGACAAATCAGGACCATTAGGACAAGACGAGACGTACTAAGCACGCCAGGGCCGAAGTCAAATTACGAATATCTCAGTCGGAATTGAAATTTGAAGTGTTCCCCAACATTTTCCGATTGTGTTACAAATTTCTTGTTTTACACAGCTGGACTTGTCCTGTATTTTGGCATTTGTCAAGTCGGGATATAAAGGACAAATCAGGACCATTAGGACATGTCGAGACATACGAAGCACAGCAGGGCGAAGTCAAATTACGAAAATCTCAGTCGGAATTGAAATTTGAATGTTCCACAACATTTTTCAATTGTGTTACAAATTTCTTGTTTTGCCCAGCTGGACTTGTTCTGTAGTTCTGGCATTTGTCAAGTCGGGTCATTAAGGACAAATCAGGACCATTAGGACAAGACGAGACGTACTAAGCACAGCAGGGCCGAAGTCAAATTACGAATATCTCAGTCGGAATTGAATTTTGAATTGTTCCCCAACATTTTCCAATTGTTTTACAAATTTCTTGTTTTACCCAGCTGGACATGTTCTATAATTTTGGCATTTGTCAAGTCGGGTCATTAAGGACGAATCGGGACCATTAGGACAAGACGAGACGTACTAAGCACAGCAGGGCCGAAGTCAAATTACGAATATCTCAGTCGGAATTGAAATTTGAATTGTTCCCCAACATTTTCCAATTGTTTTACAAATTTCTTGTTTTACCCAGCTGGACATGTTCTATAATTTTGGCATTTGTCAAGTCGGGTCATTAAGGACGAATCGGGACCATTAGGACAAGACGAGACGTACTAAGCACAGCAAGGCGAAGTCAAATTACGAAAATCTCAGTCGGAATTGAAATTTGAATTGTTCCCCAACATTTTCCAATTGTGTTACAAATTTCTTGTTTTACCAAGCTGGACTTGTTATGTAGTTTTGGCTTTTGTCAAGTCGGGTTATTGAGGACAAATTGAGACCATTAGGAGTAGTCGAGGAAAATGAAGCACAGCAGGGCGAAGTCAAATTACGAAAATCTCAGTCGGAATTGAAATTTGAAAGTTTCAAAACATTTTCCTATTGTGTTACAAATTTCTTGTTTTACCCAGATGGACTTGTTCTGTAATTTTGGTATTTGTCAAGTCGGGTCATTAAGGACAAATTGGGACCATTAGACAAGTCGAGGAAAATAAAGCACAGCAGGGCCAAGTCAAATTACGAAAATCTCAGTCGGAATTTAAATTTGAATGTTCCCAACACTTTCCAATTGTGTTATATACTTCTTGAATTACCCAGCTGGACTCGTTCTGTTTTTTGGCATTTGTCAAGTCGGGTCATTAAGGACAAATCAGGACCATTAGGACAAGTCGAGACATACGAAGCACAACAGGGCGAGGTCAAATTACTAAAATCTGTGTCGGAATTGAACTTTGATTCGATCCGCAACATTTTCCAATTGTGTTTCCTTGTTTTACCCAGATGGACTTGTTCTGTAGTTTTGGCATTCGTCAAGTTGGGTCATTAAGGACAAATCAGGACCATTAGGACAAGACGAGACGTACTAAGCACAGCAGGGCCGAAGTCAAATTACGAATATCTCAGTTGGAATTTAAATTTGAAGTGTTCCCCAACATTTTCCAATTGTGTTACAAATTTCTTGTTTTAAACAGCTGGACTTGTCCTGTATTTTGGCATTTGTCAAGTCGGGTCATAAAGGACAAATCAGGACCATTAGGACATGTCGAGACATACGAAGCACAGCAGGGCGAAGTCAAATTACGAAAATCTCAGTCGGAATTGAAATTTGAATGTTCCACAACATTTTTCAATTGTGTTACAAATTTCTCGTTTTGCCCAGCTGGACTTGTTCTGTAGTTCTGGCATTTGTCAAGTCGGGTCATTAAGGACAAATCAGGACCATTAGGACAAGACGAGACGTAATAAGCACAGCAGGGCCGAAGTCAAATTACGAATATCTCAGTTGGAATTTAAATTTGAAGTGTTCCCCAACATTTTCCAATTTTGTTACAAATTTCTTGTTTTAAACAGCTGGACTTGTCCTGTATTTTGGCATTTGTCAAGTCGGGTCATAAAGGACAAATCAGGACCATTAGGACATGTCGAGACATACGAAGCACAGCAGGGCGAAGTCAAATTACGAAAATCTCAGTCGGAATTGAAATTTGAATGTTCCACAACATTTTTCAATTGTGTTACAAATTTCTTGTTTTGCCCAGCTGGACTTGTTCTGTAGTTCTGGCATTTGTCAAGTCGGGTCATTAAGGACAAATCAGGACCATTAGGACAAGACGAGACGTACTAAGCACAGCAGGGCCGAAGTCAAATTACGAATATCTCAGTTGGAATTTAAATTTGAAGTGTTCCCCAACATTTTCCAATTGTGTTACAAATTTCTTGTTTTAAACAGCTGGACTTGTCCTGTATTTTGGCATTTGTCAAGTCGGGTCATAAAGGACAAATCAGGACCATTAGGACATGTCGAGACATACGAAGCACAGCAGGGCGAAGTCAAATTACGAAAATCTCAGTCGGAATTGAAATTTGAATGTTCCACAACATTTTTCAATTGTGTTACAAATTTCTCGTTTTGCCCAGCTGGACTTGTTCTGTAGTTCTGGCATTTGTCAAGTCGGGTCATTAAGGACAAATCAGGACCATTAGTACAAGACGAGACGTACTAAGCACAGCAGGGCCGAAGTCAAATTACGAAAATCTCAGTCGGAATTGAAATAAGAATTGTTCCCCAACATTTTCCATTTGTGTTACAAATTCCTTGTTTTACACAGCTGGACTTGTCCTGTATTTTGGAATTTGTCAAGTCGGGTCATAAAGGACAAATCAGGACCATTAGGACATGTCGAGACATACGAAGCACAGCAGGGCGAAGTCAAATTACGAAAATCTCAGTCGGAATTGAAATTTTAATGTTCCACAACATTTTTCAATTGTGTTACAAGTTTCTTGTTTTGCCCAGCTGGACTTGTTCTGTAGTTCTGGCATTTGTCAAGTCGGGTCATTAAGGACAAATCAGGACCATTAGGACAAGACGAGTCGTACTAAGCACAGCAGGGCCAAAGTCAAATTACGAATATCTCAGTCGGAATTGAAATTTGAATTGTTCCCCAATATTTTCCAATTGTTTTACAAATTTCTTGTTTTACCCAGCTGGACTTGTTCTATAATTTTGGCATTTGTCAAGTCGGGTCATTAAGGACGAATCGGGACCATTAGGACTAGACGAGACGTACTAAGCACAGCAAGGCGAAGTCAGATTACGAAAATCTCAGTCGGAATTGAAATTTGAATAGTTCCCCAACATTTTCCAATTGTGTTACAAATTTCTTGTTTTACACAGCTGGACTTGTCCTGTATTTTGGCATTTGTCAAGTCGGGTCATAAAGGACAAATCAGGACCATTAGGACATGTCGAGACATACGAAGCACAGCAGGGCCGAAGTCAAATTACGAAAATCTCAGTCGGAATTGAAATAAGAATTGTTCCCCAACATTTTCCATTTGTGTTACAAATTCCTTGTTTTACACAGCTGGACTTGTCCTGTATTTTGGAATTTGTCAAGTCGGGTCATAAAGGACAAATCAGGACCATTAGGACATGTCGAGACATACGAAGCACAGCAGGGCGAAGTCAAATTACGAAAATCTCAGTCGGAATTGAAATTTTAATGTTCCACAACATTTTTCAATTGTGTTACAAGTTTCTTGTTTTGCCCAGCTGGACTTGTTCTGTAGTTCTGGCATTTGTCAAGTCGGGTCATTAAGGACAAATCAGGACCATTAGGACAAGACGAGTCGTACTAAGCACAGCAGGGCCAAAGTCAAATTACGAATATCTCAGTCGGAATTGAAATTTGAATTGTTCCCCAACATTTTCCAATTGTTTTACAAATTTCTTGTTTTACCCAGCTGGACTTGTTCTATAATTTTGGCATTTGTCAAGTCGGGTCATTAAGGACGAATCGGGACCATTAGGACAAGACGAGACGTACTAAGCACAGCAAGGCGAAGTCAGATTACGAAAATCTCAGTCGGAATTGAAATTTGAATAGTTCCCCAACATTTTCCAATTGTGTTACAAATTTCTTGTTTTACACAGCTGGACTTGTCCTGTATTTTGGCATTTGTCAAGTCGGGTCATAAAGGACAAATCAGGACCATTAGGACATGTCGAGACACACGAAGCACAGCAGGGCGAAGTCAAATTACGAAAATCTCAGTCGGAATTGAAATTTGAATGTTCCACAACATTTTTCAATTGTGTTACGAATTTCTTGTTTTGCCCAGCTGGACTTGTTCTGTAGTTTTGGCATTTGTCAAGTCGGGTCATTAAGGACAAATCGGGACCATTAGGACAAGACGAGACGTACTAAGCACAGCAGGGCGAAGTAAAATTATGAATATCTCAGTCGGAATTGAAATTTGAAACGTTCCCCAACATTTTCCAATTGTTTTACAAATTTCTTGTTTTACCCGGCTGGACTTGTTCAATAACTTTGGCATTTGTCAAGTCGGGTCATTAAGGACAAATCGGGACCATTAGGACAAGACGAGACGTACTAAGCACAGCAGGGCGAAGTCAAATTACGAATATCTCAGTCGGAATTGAAATTTGAAATGTTCCCCAACATTTTCCAATTGTGTTACAAATTTCTTGTTTTACCCAGCTGGACTTGTTCTATAGTTTTGACATTTGTCAAGTCGGGTCATTAAGGACAAATCGGGACCATTAGGACAAGACGAAACGTACTAAGCACAGCAGGGCCGAAGTCAAATTACGAATATCTCAGTCGGAATTGAAATTTGAATTGTTCCCCAACATTTTCCAATTGTGTTACAAATTTCTTGTTTTACACAGCTGGACTTGTCCTATATTTTGGCATTTGTCAAGTCGGGTCATAAAGGACAAATCAGGACCATTAGGACATGTCGAGACATACGAAGCACAGCAGGGCGAAGTCAAATTACGAAAATCTCAGTCGGAATTGAAATTTTAATGTTCCACAACATTTTTCAATTGTGTTACAAGTTTCTTGTTTTGCCCAGCTGGACTTGTTCTGTAGTTCTGGCATTTGTCAAGTCGGGTCATTAAGGACAAATCAGGACCATTAGGACAAGACGAGACGTACTAAGCACAGCAGGGCCAAAGTCAAATTACGAATATTTCAGTCGGAATTGAAATTTGAATTGTTCCCCAACATTTTCCAATTGTTTTACAAATTTCTTGATTTACCCAGCTGGACTTGTTCTATAATTTTGGCATTTGACAAGTCGGGTCATTAAGGACGAATCGGGACCATTAGGACAAGACGAGACGTACTAAGCACAGCAAGGCGAAGTCAAATTACGAAAATCTCAGTCGGAATTGAAATTTGAATTGTTCCCCAACATTTTCCTATTGTGTTACAAATTTCTTGTTTTACCAAGCTGGACTTGTTATGTAGTTTTGGCTTTTGTCAAGTCGGGTTATTGAGGACAAATTGAGACCATTAGGACAAGTCGAGGAAAATGAAGCACAGCAGGGCGAAGTCAAATAACGAAAATCTCAGTCGGAATTGAAATTTGAATTGTTCCCCAACATTTTCCAATTGTGTTACAAATTTCTTGTTTTACACAGCTGGACTTGTCCTGTATTTTGGCATTTGTCAAGTCGGGTCATAAAGGACAAATCAGGACCATTAGGACATGTCGAGACATACGAAGCACAGCAGGGCGAAGTCAAATTACGAAAATCTCAGTCGGAATTGAAATTTTAATGTTCCACAACATTTTTCAATTGTGTTACAAGTTTCTTGTTTTGCCCAGCTGGACTTGTTCTGTAGTTCTGGCATTTGTCAAGTCGGGTCATTAAGGACAAATCAGGACCATTAGGACAAGACGAGACGTACTAAGCACAGCAGGGCCAAAGTCAAATTACGAATATTTCAGTCGGAATTGAAATTTGAATTGTTCCCCAACATTTTCCAATTGTTTTACAAATTTCTTGATTTACCCAGCTGGACTTGTTCTATAATTTTGGCATTTGACAAGTCGGGTCATTAAGGACGAATCGGGACCATTAGGACAAGACGAGACGTACTAAGCACAGCAAGGCGAAGTCAAATTACGAAAATCTCAGTCGGAATTGAAATTTGAATTGTTCCCCAACATTTTCCTATTGTGTTACAAATTTCTTGTTTTACCAAGCTGGACTTGTTATGTAGTTTTGGCTTTTGTCAAGTCGGGTTATTGAGGACAAATTGAGACCATTAGGACAAGTCGAGGAAAATGAAGCACAGCAGGGCGAAGTCAAATAACGAAAATCTCAGTCGGAATTGAAATTTGAATGTTCCACAACATTTTTCAATTGTGTTACAAATTTCTTGTTTTGCCCAGCTGGACTTGTTCTGTAGTTCTGGCATTTGTCAAGTCGGGTCATTAAGGACAAATCAGGACCATTAAGACAAGACGAGACGTACTAAGCACAGCAGGGCCGAAGTCAAATTACGAATATCTCAGTCGGAATTGAAATTTGAATTGTTCCCCAACATTTTCCAATTGTGTTACAAATTTCTTGTTTTACACAGCTGGACTTGTCCTGTATTTTGGCATTTGTCAAGTCGGGTCATAAAGGACAAATCAGGACCATTAGGACATGTCGAGACATACGAAGCACAGCAGGGCGAAGTCAAATTACGAAAATCTCAGTCGGAATCGGAGTTTGAATGTTCCACAACATTTTTCAATTGTGTTACGAATTTCTTGTTTTGCCCAGCTGGACTTGTTCTGTAGTTTTGGCATTTGTCAAGTCGGGTCATTAAGGACAAATCGGGACCATTAGGACAAGACGAGACGTACTAAGCACGGCAGGGCGAATTAAAATTATGAATATCTCAGTCGGAATTGAAATTTGAAATGTTCCCCAACATTTTCCAATTGTTTTACAAATTTCTTGTTTTACCCAGCTGGACTTGCTCTATAACTTTGGCATTTGTCAAGTCGGGTCATTAAGGACCATTCGGGACCATTAGGACAAGACGAGACGTACTAAGCACAGCAGGGCGAAGTCAAATTACGAAAATCTCAGTCGGAATTGAAATTTGAATTGTTCACCAACATTTTCCTATTGTGTTACAAATTTCTTGTTTTACCAAGCTGGACTTGTTATGTAGTTTTGGCTTTTGTCAAGTCGGGTTATTGAGGACAAATTGAGACCATTAGGACAAGTCGAGGAAAATGAAGCACAGCAGGGCGAAGTCAAATTACGAAAATCTCAGTCGGAATTGAAATTTGAATGTTCCACAACATTTTTCAATTGTGTTACAAATTTCTTGTTTTGCCCAGCTGGACTTGTTCTGTAGTTCTGGCATTTGTCAAGTCGGGTCATTAAGGACAAATCAGGACCATTAGGACAAGACGAGACGTACTAAGCACAGCAGGGCCGAAGTCAAATTACGAGTATCTCAGTCGGAATTGAAATTTGAAGTGTTCCCCAACATTTTCCAATTGTGTTACAAATTTCTTGCTTTACACAGCTGGACTTGTCCTGTATTTTGGCATTT
The DNA here is from genome assembly GCA_958502065.1 of Chrysolina americana. Lineage (NCBI taxonomy): Eukaryota > Metazoa > Arthropoda > Insecta > Coleoptera > Chrysomelidae > Chrysolina > Chrysolina americana. The sequence continues at coordinate 25,054,054 of OY293421.1, forward strand.
GTCAAGTCGGGTCATAAAGGACAAATCAGGACCATTAGGACATGTCGAGACATACGAAGCACAGCAGGGCGAAGTCAAATTACGAAAATCTCAGTCGGAATTGAAATTTGAATGTTCCACAACATTTTTCAATTGTGTTACAAATTTCTTGTTTTGCCCAGCTGGACTTGTTCTGTAGTTCTGGCATTTGTCAAGTCGGGTCATTAAGGACAAATCAGGACCATTAGGACAATACGAGGCGTACTAAGCACAGCAGGGCCGAAGTCAAATTACGAATATCTCAGTCGGAATTGAATTTTGAATTGTTCCCCAACATTTTCCAATTGTTTTACAAATTTTCTTGTTTTACCCAGCTGGACATGTTCTATAATTTTGGCATTTGTCAAGTCGGGTCATTAAGGACGAATCGGGACCATTAGGACAAGACGAGACGTACTAAGCACAGCAGGGCCGAAGTCAAATTACGAATATCTCAGTCGGAATTGAATTTTGAATTGTTCCCCAACATTTTCCAATTGTTTTACAAATTTTTTGTTTTACCCAGCTGGACATGTTCTATAATTTTGGCATTTGTCAAGTCGGGTCATTAAGGACGAATCGGGACCATTAGGACAAGACGAGACGTACTAAGCACAGCAAGGCGAAGTCAAATTACGAAAATCTCAGTCGGAATTGAAATTTGAATTGTTCCCCAACATTTTCCAATTGCGTTACACATTTCTTGTTTTACACAGCTGGACTTGTCCTGTATTTTGGCATTTGTCAAGTCGGGTCATTAAGGACAAATCAGGACCATTAGGACAAGACGAGACGTACTAAGCACAGCAGGGCCGAAGTCAAATTACGAATATCTCAGTCGGAATTGAAATTTGAATTGTTCCCCAACATTTTCCAATTGTTTTACAAATTTCTTGTTTTACCCAGCTGGACATGTTCTATAATTTTGGCATTTGTCAAGTCGGGTCATTAAGGACGAATCGGGACCATTAGGACAAGACGAGACGTACTAAGCACAGCAAGGCGAAGTCATATTACGAAAATCTCAGTCGGAATTGAAATTTGAATTGTTCCCCAACATTTTCCAATTGTGTTACAAATTTCTTGTTTTACACAGCTGGACTTGTCCTGTATTTTGGCATTTGTAAAGTCGGGTCATAAAGGACAAATCAGGACCATTAGGACATGTCGAGACATACGAAGCACAGCAGGGCGAAGTCAAATTACGAAAATCTCAGTCGGAATTGAAATTTGAATGTTCCACAAAATTTTTTAATTGTGTTACGAATTTCTTGTTTTGCCCAGCTGGACTTGTTCTGTAGTTTTGGCATTTGTCAAGTCGGGTCATTAAGGACAAATCGGGACCATTAGGACAAGACGAGACGTACTAAGCACAGCAGGGCGAAGTAAAATTATGAATATCTCAGTCGGAATTGAAATTTGAAGTGTTCCCCAACATTTTCCAAATGTGTTACAAATTTCTTGTTTTACACAGCTGGACTTGTCCTGTATTTTGGCATTTGTCAAGTCGGGTCATAAAGGACAAATCAGGACCATTAGGACATGTCGAGACATACGAAGCACAGCAGGGCGAAGTCAAATTACGAAAATCTCAGTCGGATTTGAAATTTGAATGTTCCACAACATTTTTCAATTGTGTTACAAATTTCTTGTTTTGCCCAGCTGGACTTGTTCTGTAGTTCTGGCATTTGTCAAGTCGGGTCATTAAGGACAAATCAGGACCATTAGGACAATACGAGACGTACTAAGCACAGCAGGGCCGAAGTCAAATTACGAATATCTCAGTCGGAATTGAATTTTGAATTGTTCCCCAACATTTTCCAATTGTTTTACAAATTTCTTGTTTTACCCAGCTGGACATGTTCTATAATTTTGGCATTTGTCAAGTCGGGTCATTAAGGACGAATCGGGACCATTAGGACAAGACGAGACGTACTAAGCACAGCAAGGCGAAGTCAAATTACGAAAATCTCAGTCGGAATTGAAATTTGAATTGTTCCCCAACATTTTCCAATTGCGTTACACATTTCTTGTATTACACAGCTGGACTTGTCCTGTATTTTGGCATTTGTCAAGTCGGGTCATTAAGGACAAATCAGGACCATTAGGACAAGACGAGACGTACTAAGCACAGCAGGGCCGAAGTCAAATTACGAATATCTCAGTCGGAATTGAAATTTGAATTGTTCCCCAACATTTTCCAATTGTTTTACAAATTTCTTGTTTTACCCAGCTGGACATGTTCTATAAATTTGGCATTTGTCAAGTCGGGTCATTAAGGACGAATCGGGACCATTAGGACAAGACGAGACGTACTAAGCACAGCAAGGCGAAGTCATATTACGAAAATCTCAGTCGGAATTGAAATTTGAATTGTTCCCCAACATTTTCCAATTGTGTTACAAATTTCTTGTTTTACACAGCTGGACTTGTCCTGTATTTTGGCATTTGTAAAGTCGGGTCATAAAGGACAAATCAGGACCATTAGGACATGTCGAGACATACGAAGCACAGCAGGGCGAAGTCAAATTACGAAAATCTCAGTCGGAATTGAAATTTGAATGTTCCACAAAATTTTTCATTTGTGTTACGAATTTCTTGTTTTGCCCAGCTGGACTTGTTCTGTAGTTTTGGCATTTGTCAAGTCGGGTCATTAAGGACAAATCGGGACCATTAGGACAAGACGAGACGTACTAAGCACAGCAGGGCGAAGTAAAATTATGAATATCTCAGTCGGAATTGAAATTTGAAATGTTCCCCAACATTTTCCAATTGTTTTACAAATTTCTTGTTTTACCCAGCTGGACTTGTTCTATAACTTTGGCATTTGTCAAGTCGGGTCATTAAGGACAAATCGGGACCATTAGGACAAGACGAGACGTACTAAGCACAGCAGGGCGAAGTAAAATTATGAATATCTCAGTCGGAATTGAAATTTGAAGTGTTCCCCCAACATTTTCCAAATGTGTTACAAATTTCTTGTTTTACACAGCTGGACTTGTCCTGTATTTTGGCATTTGTCAAGTCGGGTCATAAAGGACAAATCAGGACCATTAGGACATGTCGAGACATACGAAGCACAGCAGGGCGAAGTCAAATTACGAAAATCTCAGTCGGATTTGAAATTTGAATGTTCCACAACATTTTTCAATTGTGTTACAAATTTCTTGTTTTGCCCAGCTGGACTTGTTCTGTAGTTCTGGCATTTGTCAAGTCGGGTCATTAAGGACAAATCAGGACCATTAGGACAAGACGAGACGTACTAAGCACAGCAGGGCCGAAGTCAAATTACGAATATCTCAGTCGGAATTGAAATTTGAATTGTTCCCCAACATTTTCCAATTGTTTTACAAATTTCTTGTTTTACCCAGCTGGACATGTTCTATAATTTTGGCATTTGTCAAGTCGGGTCATTAAAGACGAATCGGGACCATTAGGACAAGACGAGACGTACTAAGCACAGCAAGGCGAAGTCACATTATGAAAATCTCAGTCGGAATTGAAATTTGAATTGTTCCCCAACATTTTCCAATTGTGTTACACATTTCTTGTTTTACACAGCTGGACTTGTCCTGTATTTTGGCATTTGTCAAGTCGGGTCATAAAGGACAAATCAGGACCATTAGGACATGTCGAGACATACGAAGCACAGCAGGGCGAAGTCAAATTACGAAAATCTCAGTCGGAATTGAAATTTGAATTGTTCCCCAACAATTTCCAATTGTGTTACAAATTTCTTGTTTTACCCAGCTGGACTTGTTCTGTAGTTTTGGCATTTGTCAAGTCGGGTCATTAATGACAAATTGGGACCATTAGGACAAGTCGAGGAAAATGAAGCAAAGTAGGACGAAGTCAAATTACGAAAATCTCAGTCGGAATTGAAATTTGAATATTCCACAACATTTTTAAATTGTGTTACGAATTTCTTGTTTTGCCCAGCTGGACTTGTTCTGTAGTTTTGGCATTTGTCAAGTTGGGTCATTAAGGACAAATCGGGACCATTAGGACAAGACGAGACGTACTAAGCACAGCAGGGCGAAGTAAAATTATGAATATCTCAGTCGGAATTGAAATTTGAAATGTTCCCCAACATTTTCCAATTGTTTTACAAATTTCTTGTTTTACCCAGCTGGACTTGTTCTATAACTTTGGCATTTGTCAAGTCGGGTCATTAAGGACAAATCGGGACCATTAGGACAAGACGAGACGTACTAAGCACAGCAGGGCGAAGTCAAATCACGAATATCTCAGTCGGAATTGAAATTTGAAATGTTCCCCAACATTTTCCAACTGTGTTACAAATTTCTTGTTTTACCCAGCTGGACTTGTTCTATAGTTTTGACATTTGTCAAGTCGGGTCATTAAGGACAAATCGGGACCATTAGGACAAGACGAGATGTACTAAGCACAGCAGGGCGAAGTCAAATTACGAAAATCTCAGTCGGAATTGAAATTTGAATTGTTCCCCAACATTTTCCTATTGTGTTACAAATTTCTTGTTTTACCAAGCTGGACTTGTTATGTAGTTTTGGCTTTTGTCAAGTCGGGTTATTGAGGACAAATTGAGACCATTAGGACAAGTCGAGGAAAATGAAGCACAGCAGGGCGAAGTCAAATTACGAAAATCTCAGTCGGAATTGAAATTTGAAAGTTTCAAAACATTTTTCAATTGTGTTACAAATTTCTTGTTTTGCCCAGCTGGACTTGTTCTGTAGTTTTGGCATTTGTCATGTAGGGTCATTTAGGACAAATCGGGACCATTAGGACAAGAAGACATACTAAGCACAGGGGCGAAGTCAAATTACGAATATCTCAGTCGGAATTGAATTTTGAATTATTCCCCAACATTTTCCTATTGTATTACAAATTTCTTGTTATACCCAGATGGACTTGTTCTGTAATGTTGGTATTTGTCAAGTCGGGTCATTAACGACAAATTGGGACCATTAGACAAGTCGGGGAAAATAAAGCACAGCAGGGCGAAGTCAAATTACGAAAATCTCAGTCGGAATTGAAATTTGAATTGTTCCCCAACATTTTCCTATTGTGTTACAAATTTCTTGTTTTACCAAGCTGGACTTGTTATGTAGTTTTGGCTTTTGTCAAGTCGGGTTATTGAGGACAAATTGAGACCATTAGGAGAAGTCGAGGAAAATGAAGCACAGCAGGGCGAAGTCAAATTACGAAAATCTCAGTCGGAATTGAAATTTGAAAGTTTCAAAACATTTTTCAATTGTGTTACAAATTTTTTGTTTTGCCCAGCTGGACTTGTTCTGTAGTTTTGGCATTTGTCAAGTCAGGTCATTTAGGACAAATCGGGACCATTAGGACAAGAAGACATACTAAGCACAGGGGCGAAGTCAAATTACGAAAATCTCAGTCGGAATTGAATTTTGAATTATTCCCCAACATTTTCCTATTGTGTTACAAATTTCTTGTTTTACCCAGATGGACTTGTTCTGTAATTTTGGTATTTGTCAAGTCGGGTCATTAAGGACAAATTGGGACCATTAGACAAGTCGAGGAAAATAAAGCACAGCAGGGCCAAGTCAAATTACGAAAATCTCAGTCGGAATTTAAATTTGAATGTTCCCAACACTTTCCAATTGTGTTATATACTTCTTGAATTACCCAGCTGGACTCGTTCTGTTTTTTGGCATTTGTCAAGTCGGGTCATTAAGGACAAATCAGGACCATTAGGACAAGTCGAGACATACGAAGCACAACAGGGCGAGGTCAAATTACTAAAATCTGTGTCGGAATTGAACTTTGATTCGATCCGCAACATTTTCCAATTGTGTTTCCTTGTTTTACCCAGATGGACTTGTTCTGTAGTTTTGGCATTCGTCAAGTTGGGTCAGTAGGGACAAATCGGGACCATTAGGACAAGTCAAGACATACGAAGCACAGCAGGGCGAAGTCAAATTACGAAAATCTCAGTCGGAATTGAAATTAGAATTGTTTCCCAACATTTTCCTATTGTGTTACAAATTTCTTGTTTTACCCAGATGGACTTGTTCTGTATTTTGGCATTCGTCAAGTTGGGTCAGTAGGGACAAATCGGGACCATTAGGACAAGTCAAGACATACGAAGCACAGCAGGGCGAAGTCAAATTACGAAAATCTCAGTCGGAATTGAAATTTGAATTGTTTCCCAACATTTTCCTATTTTGTTACGAATTTCTTGTTTTACCCAGCTGGACTTGTTCTGTAGTTTTGGCATTTGTCAAGTCAGGTCATTAAGGACAAATTGGGACCATTAGGACAAGTCGAGGAAAATGAAGCACAGCAGGGCGAAGTCAAATTACGAAAATCTCAGTCGGAATTGAAATTTGAATGTTCCACAACATTTTTCTAATGTGTTACGAATTTCCTGTTTTGCCCAGCTGGACTTGTTCTATAACTTTGGCATTTGTCAAGTCGGGTCATTAAGGACAAATCGGGACCATTAGGACAAGACGAGACGTACTAAGCACAGCAGGGCGAAGTCAAATTACGAATATCTCAGTCGGAATTGAAATTTGAAATGTTCCCCAACATTTTCCAGTTGTGTTACAAATTTCTTGTTTTACCCAGCTGGACTTGTTCTATAGTTTTGACATTTGTCAAGTCGGGTCATTAAGGACAAATCGGGACCATTAGGACAAGACGAGACGTACTAAGCACAGCAGGGCGAAGTCAAATTACGAAAATCTCAGTCGGAATTGAAAATTGAATTGTTCCCCAACATTTTCCTATTGTGTTACAAATTTCTTGTTTTACCAAGCTGGACTTGTTATGTAGTTTTGGCTTTTGTCAAGTCGGGTTATTGAGGACCAATTGAGACCATTAGGACAAGTCGAGGAAAATGAAGCACAGCAGGGCGAAGTCAAATTACGAAAATCTCAGTCGGAATTGAAATTTGAATGTTCCACAACATTTTTCAATTGTGTTACAAATTTCTTGTTTTGCCCAGCTGGACTTGTTCTGTAGTTCTGGCATTTGTCAAGTCGGGTCATTAAGGACAAATCAGGACCATTAGGACAAGACGAGACGTACTAAGCACAGCAGGGCCGAAGTCAAATTACGAATATCTCAGTCGGAATTGAAATTTGAATTGTTCCCCAACATTTTCCAATTGTGTTACAAATTTCTTGTTTTACACAACTGGACTTGTCCTGTATTTTGGCATTTGTCAAGTCGGGTCATAAAGGACAAATCAGGACCATAAGGACATGTCGAGACATACGAAGCACAGCAGGGCGAAGTCAAATTACGAAAATCTCAGTCGGAATCGGAGTTTGAATGTTCCACAACATTTTTCAATTGTGTTACGAATTTCTTGTTTTGCCCAGCTGGACTTGTTCTGTAGTTTTGGCATTTGTCAAGTCGGGTCATTAAGGACAAATCGGGACCATTAGGACAAGACGAGACGTACTAAGCACAGCAGGGCGAAGTAAAATTATGAATATCTCAGTCGGAATTGAAATTTGAAATGTTCCCCAACATTTTCCAATTGTTTTACAAATTTCTTGTTTTACCCAGCTGGACTTGCTCTATAACTTTGGCATTTGTCAAGTCGGGTCATTAACGACCATTCGGGACCATTAGGACAAGACGAGACGTACTAAGCACAGCAGGGCGAAGTCAAATTACGAATATCTCAGTCGGAATTGAAATTTGAAATGTTCCCCAACATTTTCCAATTGTGTTACAAATTTCTTGTTTTACCCAGCTGGACTTGTTCTATAGTTTTGACATCTGTCAAGTCGGGTCATTAAGGACAAATCGGGACCATTAGGACAAGACGAAACGTACTAAGCACAGCAGGGCGAAGTCAAATTACGAAAATCTCAGTCGGAATTGAAATTTGAATTGTTCCCCAACATTTTCCTATTGTGTTACAAATTTCTTGTTTTACCAAGCTGGACTTGTTATGTAGTTTTGGCTTTTGTCAAGTCGGGTTATTGAGGACAAATTGAGACCATTAGGACAAGTCGAGGAAAATGAAGCACAGCAGGGCGAAGTCAAATTACGAAAATCTCAGTCGGAATTGAAATTTGAATGTTCCACAACATTTTTCAATTGTGTTACCAATTTCTTGTTTTGCCCAGCTGGACTTGTTCTGTAGTTCTGGCATTTGTCAAGTCGGGTCATTAAGGACAAATCAGGACCATTAGGACAAGACGAGACGTACTAAGCACAGCAGGGCCGAAGTCAAATTACGAATATCTCAGTCGGAATTGAAATTTGAAGTGTTCCCCAACATTTTCCAATTGTGTTACAAATTTCTTGTTTTACACAGCTGGACTTGTCCTGTATTTTGGCATTTGTCAAGTCGGGATATAAAGGACAAATCAGGACCATTAGGACATGTCGAGACATACGAAGCACAGCAGGGCGAAGTCAAATTACGAAAATCTCAGTCGGAATTGAAATTTGAATGTTCCACAACATTTTTCAATTGTGTTACAAATTTCTTGTTTTGCCCAGCTGGACTTGTTCTGTAGTTCTGGCATTTGTCAAGTCGGGTCATTAAGGACAAATCAGGACCATTAGGACAAGACGAGACGTATAAAGCACAGCAGGGCCGAAGTCAAATTACGAATATCTCAGTCGGAATTGAATTTTGAATTGTTCCCCAACATTTTCCAATTGTTTTACAAATTTCTTGTTTTACCCAGCTGGACATGTTCTATAATTTTGGCATTTGTCAAGTCGGGTCATTAAGGACGAATCGGGACCATTAGGACAAGACGAGACGTACTAAGCACAGCAGGGCCGAAGTCAAATTACGAATATCTCAGTCGGAATTGAATTTTGAATTGTTCCCCAACATTTTCCAATTGTTTTACAAATTTCTTGTTTTACCCAGCTGGACATGTTCTATAATTTTGGCATTTGTCAAGTCGGGTCATTAAGGACGAATCGGGACCATTAGGACAAGACGAGACGCACTAAGCACAGCAAGGCGAAGTCAAATTACGAAAATCTCAGACGGAATTGAAATTTGAATTGTTCCCCAACATTTTCCAATTGCGTTACACATTTCTTGTTTTACACAGCTGGACTTGTCCTGTAATTTGGCATTTGTCAAGTCGGGTCATTAAGGACAAATCAGGACCATTAGGACAAGACGAGACGTACTAAGCACAGCAGGGCCGAAGTCAAATTACGAATATCTCAGTCGGAATTGAAATTTGAATTGTTCCCCAACATTTTCCAATTGTTTTACAAATTTCTTGTTTTACCCAGCTGGACATGTTCTATAATTTTGGCATTTGTCAAGTCGGGTCATTAAGGACGAATCGGGACCATTAGGACAAGACGAGACGTACTAAGCACAGCAAGGCGAAGTCAAATTACGAAAATCTCAGTCGGAATTGAAATTTGAATTGTTCCCCAACATTTTCCAATTGTGTTACAAATTTCTTGTTTTACCAAGCTGGACTTGTTATGTAGTTTTGGCTTTTGTCAAGTCGGGTTATTGAGGACAAATTGAGACCATTAGGAGAAGTCGAGGAAAATGAAGCACAGCAGGGCGAAGTCAAATTACGAAAATCTCAGTCGGAATTGAAATTTGAAAGTTTCAAAACATTTTCCTATTGTGTTACAAATTTCTTGTTTTACCCAGATGGACTTGTTCTGTAATTTTGGTATTTGTCAAGTCGGGTCATTAAGGACAAATCAGGACCATTAGGACAAGTCGAGACATACGAAGCACAACAGGGCGAGGTCAAATTACTAAAATCTGTGTCGGAATTGAACTTTGATTCGATCCGCAACATTTTCCAATTGTGTTTCCTTGTTTTACCCAGATTGACTTGTTCTGTAGTTTTGGCATTCGTCAAGTTGGGTCATTAAGGACAAATCAGGACCATTAGGACAAGACGAGACGTACTAAGCACAGCAGGGCCGAAGTCAAATTACGAATATCTCAGTTGGAATTTAAATTTGAAGTGTTCCACAACATTTTTCAATTGTTTTACAAATTTCTTGTTTTACCCAGCTGGACTTGTTCTATAGTTTTGACATTTGTCAAGTCGGGTCATTAAGGACAAATCGGGACCATTAGGACAAGACGAGATGTACTAAGCACAGCAGGGCGAAGTCAAATTACGAAAATCTCAGTCGGAATTGAAATTTGAATTGTTCCCCAACATTTTCCTATTGTGTTACAAATTTCTTGTTTTACCAAGCTGGACTTGTTATGTAGTTTTGGCTTTTGTCAAGTCGGGTTATTGAGGACAAATTGAGACCATTAGGACAAGTCGAGGAAAATGAAGCACAGCAGGGCGAAGTCAAATTACGAAAATCTCAGTCGGAATTGAAATTTGAAAGTTTCAAAACATTTTTCAATTGTGTTACAAATTTCTTGTTTTGCCCAGCTGGACTTGTTCTGTAGTTTTGGCATTTGTCATGTAGGGTCATTTAGGACAAATCGGGACCATTAGGACAAGAAGACATACTAAGCACAGGGGCGAAGTCAAATTACGAATATCTCAGTCGGAATTGAATTTTGAATTATTCCCCAACATTTTCCTATTGTATTACAAATTTCTTGTTATACCCAGATGGACTTGTTCTGTAATGTTGGTATTTGTCAAGTCGGGTCATTAACGACAAATTGGGACCATTAGACAAGTCGGGGAAAATAAAGCACAGCAGGGCGAAGTCAAATTACGAAAATCTCAGTCGGAATTGAAATTTGAATTGTTCCCCAACATTTTCCTATTGTGTTACAAATTTCTTGTTTTACCAAGCTGGACTTGTTATGTAGTTTTGGCTTTTGTCAAGTCGGGTTATTGAGGACAAATTGAGACCATTAGGAGAAGTCGAGGAAAATGAAGCACAGCAGGGCGAAGTCAAATTACGAAAATCTCAGTCGGAATTGAAATTTGAAAGTTTCAAAACATTTTTCAATTGTGTTACAAATTTCTTGTTTTGCCCAGCTGGACTTGTTCTGTAGTTTTGGCATTTGTCAAGTCAGGTCATTTAGGACAAATCGGGACCATTAGGACAAGAAGACATACTAAGCACAGGGGCGAAGTCAAATTACGAAAATCTCAGTCGGAATTGAATTTTGAATTATTCCCCAACATTTTCCAATTGTGTTACAAATTTCTTGTTTTAAACAGCTGGACTTGTCCTGTATTTTGGCATTTGTCAAGTCGGGTCATAAAGGACAAATCAGGACCATTAGGACATGTCGAGACATACGAAGCACAGCAGGGCGAAGTCAAATTACGAAAATCTCAGTCGGAATTGAAATTTGAATGTTCCACAACATTTTTCAATTGTTTTACAAATTTCTTGTTTTACCCAGCTGGACTTGTTCTATAGTTTTGACATTTGTCAAGTCGGGTCATTAAGGACAAATCGGGACCATTAGGACAAGACGAGATGTACTAAGCACAGCAGGGCGAAGTCAAATTACGAAAATCTCAGTCGGAATTGAAATTTGAATTGTTCCCCAACATTTTCCTATTGTGTTACAAATTTCTTGTTTTACCAAGCTGGACTTGTTATGTAGTTTTGGCTTTTGTCAAGTCGGGTTATTGAGGACAAATTGAGACCATTAGGACAAGTCGAGGAAAATGAAGCACAGCAGGGCGAAGTCAAATTACGAAAATCTCAGTCGGAATTGAAATTTGAAAGTTTCAAAACATTTTTCAATTGTGTTACAAATTTCTTGTTTTGCCCAGCTGGACTTGTTCTGTAGTTTTGGCATTTGTCATGTAGGGTCATTTAGGACAAATCGGGACCATTAGGACAAGAAGACATACTAAGCACAGGGGCGAAGTCAAATTACGAATATCTCAGTCGGAATTGAATTTTGAATTATTCCCCAACATTTTCCTATTGTATTACAAATTTCTTGTTATACCCAGATGGACTTGTTCTGTAATGTTGGTATTTGTCAAGTCGGGTCATTAACGACAAATTGGGACCATTAGACAAGTCGGGGAAAATAAAGCACAGCAGGGCGAAGTCAAATTACGAAAATCTCAGTCGGAATTGAAATTTGAATTGTTCCCCAACATTTTCCTATTGTGTTACAAATTTCTTGTTTTACCAAGCTGGACTTGTTATGTAGTTTTGGCTTTTGTCAAGTCGGGTTATTGAGGACAAATTGAGACCATTAGGAGAAGTCGAGGAAAATGAAGCACAGCAGGGCGAAGTCAAATTACGAAAATCTCAGTCGGAATTGAAATTTGAAAGTTTCAAAACATTTTTCAATTGTGTTACAAATTTCTTGTTTTGCCCAGCTGGACTTGTTCTGTAGTTTTGGCATTTGTCAAGTCAGGTCATTTAGGACAAATCGGGACCATTAGGACAAGAAGACATACTAAGCACAGGGGCGAAGTCAAATTACGAAAATCTCAGTCGGAATTGAATTTTGAATTATTCCCCAACATTTTCCTATTGTGTTACAAATTTCTTGTTTTACCCAGATGGACTTGTTCTGTAATTTTGGTATTTGTCAAGTCGGGTCATTAAGGACAAATTGGGACCATTAGACAAGTCGAGGAAAATAAAGCACAGCAGGGCCAAGTCAAATTACGAAAATCTCAGTCGGAATTTAAATTTGAATGTTCCCAACACTTTCCAATTGTGTTATATACTTCTTGAATTACCCAGCTGGACTCGTTCTGTTTTTTGGCATTTGTCAAGTCGGGTCATTAAGGACAAATCAGGACCATTAGGACAAGTCGAGACATACGAAGCACAACAGGGCGAGGTCAAATTACTAAAATCTGTGTCGGAATTGAACTTTGATTCGATCCGCAACATTTTCCAATTGTGTTTCCTTGTTTTACCCAGATGGACTTGTTCTGTAGTTTTGGCATTCGTCAAGTTGGGTCAGTAGGGACAAATCGGGACCATTAGGACAAGTCAAGACATACGAAGCACAGCAGGGCGAAGTCAAATTACGAAAATCTCAGTCGGAATTGAAATTAGAACTGTTTCCCAACATTTTCCTATTGTGTTACAAATTTCTTGTTTTACCCAGATGGACTTGTTCTGTATTTTGGCATTCGTCAAGTTGGGTCAGTAGGGACAAATCGGGACCATTAGGACAAGTCAAGACATACGAAGCACAGCAGGGCGAAGTCAAATTACGAAAATCTCAGTCGGAATTGAAATTTGAATTGTTTCCCAACATTTTCCTATTTTGTTACGAATTTCTTGTTTTACCCAGCTGGACTTGTTCTGTAGTTTTGGCATTTGTCAAGTCAGGTCATTAAGGACAAATTGGGACCATTAGGACAAGTCGAGGAAAATGAAGCACAGCAGGGCGAAGTCAAATTACGAAAATCTCAGTCGGAATTGAAATTTGAATGTTCCACAACATTTTTCTAATGTGTTACGAATTTCCTGTTTTGCCCAGCTGGACTTGTTCTATAACTTTGGCATTTGTCAAGTCGGGTCATTAAGGACAAATCGGGACCATTAGGACAAGACGAGACGTACTAAGCACAGCAGGGCGAAGTCAAATTACGAATATCTCAGTCGGAATTGAAATTTGAAATGTTCCCCAACATTTTCCAGTTGTGTTACAAATTTCTTGTTTTACCCAGCTGGACTTGTTCTATAGTTTTGACATTTGTCAAGTCGGGTCATTAAGGACAAATCGGGACCATTAGGACAAGACGAGACGTACTAAGCACAGCAGGGCGAAGTCAAATTACGAAAATCTCAGTCGGAATTGAAAATTGAATTGTTCCCCAACATTTTCCTATTGTGTTACAAATTTCTTGTTTTACCAAGCTGGACTTGTTATGTAGTTTTGGCTTTTGTCAAGTCGGGTTATTGAGGACAAATTGAGACCATTAGGACAAGTCGAGGAAAATGAAGCACAGCAGGGCGAAGTCAAATTACGAAAATCTCAGTCGGAATTGAAATTTGAATGTTCCACAACATTTTTCAATTGTGTTACAAATTTCTTGTTTTGCCCAGCTGGACTTGTTCTGTAGTTCTGGCATTTGTCAAGTCGGGTCATTAAGGACAAATCAGGACCATTAGGACAAGACGAGACGTACTAAGCACAGCAGGGCCGAAGTCAAATTACGAATATCTCAGTCGGAATTGAAATTTGAATTGTTCCCCAACATTTTCCAATTGTGTTACAAATTTCTTGTTTTACACAACTGGACTTGTCCTGTATTTTGGCATTTGTCAAGTCGGGTCATAAAGGACAAATCAGGACCATAAGGACATGTCGAGACATACGAAGCACAGCAGGGCGAAGTCAAATTACGAAAATCTCAGTCGGAATCGGAGTTTGAATGTTCCACAACATTTTTCAATTGTGTTACGAATTTCTTGTTTTGCCCAGCTGGACTTGTTCTGTAGTTTTGGCATTTGTCAAGTCGGGTCATTAAGGACAAATCGGGACCATTAGGACAAGACGAGACGTACTAAGCACAGCAGGGCGAAGTAAAATTATGAATATCTCAGTCGGAATTGAAATTTGAAATGTTCCCCAACATTTTCCAATTGTTTTACAAATTTCTTGTTTTACCCAGCTGGACTTGCTCTATAACTTTGGCATTTGTCAAGTCGGGTCATTAACGACCATTCGGGACCATTAGGACAAGACGAGACGTACTAAGCACAGCAGGGCGAAGTCAAATTACGAATATCTCAGTCGGAATTGAAATTTGAAATGTTCCCCAACATTTTCCAATTGTGTTACAAATTTCTTGTTTTACCCAGCTGGACTTGTTCTATAGTTTTGACATTTGTCAAGTCGGGTCATTAAGGACAAATCGGGACCATTAGGACAAGACGAAACGTACTAAGCACAGCAGGGCGAAGTCAAATTACGAAAATCTCAGTCGGAATTGAAATTTGAATTGTTCCCCAACATTTTCCTATTGTGTTACAAATTTCTTGTTTTACCAAGCTGGACTTGTTATGTAGTTTTGGCTTTTGTCAAGTCGGGTTATTGAGGACAAATTGAGACCATTAGGACAAGTCGAGGAAAATGAAGCACAGCAGGGCGAAGTCAAATTACGAAAATCTCAGTCGGAATTGAAATTTGAATGTTCCACAACATTTTTCAATTGTGTTACCAATTTCTTGTTTTGCCCAGCTGGACTTGTTCTGTAGTTCTGGCATTTGTCAAGTCGGGTCATTAAGGACAAATCAGGACCATTAGGACAAGACGAGACGTACTAAGCACAGCAGGGCCGAAGTCAAATTACGAATATCTCAGTCGGAATTGAAATTTGAAGTGTTCCCCAACATTTTCCAATTGTGTTACAAATTTCTTGTTTTACACAGCTGGACTTGTCCTGTATTTTGGCATTTGTCAAGTCGGGATATAAAGGACAAATCAGGACCATTAGGACATGTCGAGACATACGAAGCACAGCAGGGCGAAGTCAAATTACGAAAATCTCAGTCGGAATTGAAATTTGAATGTTCCACAACATTTTTCAATTGTGTTACAAATTTCTTGTTTTGCCCAGCTGGACTTGTTCTGTAGTTCTGGCATTTGTCAAGTCGGGTCATTAAGGACAAATCAGGACCATTAGGACAAGACGAGACGTATAAAGCACAGCAGGGCCGAAGTCAAATTACGAATATCTCAGTCGGAATTGAATTTTGAATTGTTCCCCAACATTTTCCAATTGTTTTACAAATTTCTTGTTTTACCCAGCTGGACATGTTCTATAATTTTGGCATTTGTCAAGTCGGGTCATTAAGGACGAATCGGGACCATTAGGACAAGACGAGACGTACTAAGCACAGCAGGGCCGAAGTCAAATTACGAATATCTCAGTCGGAATTGAATTTTGAATTGTTCCCCAACATTTTCCAATTGTTTTACAAATTTCTTGTTTTACCCAGCTGGACATGTTCTATAATTTTGGCATTTGTCAAGTCGGGTCATTAAGGACGAATCGGGACCATTAGGACAAGACGAGACGCACTAAGCACAGCAAGGCGAAGTCAAATTACGAAAATCTCAGACGGAATTGAAATTTGAATTGTTCCCCAACATTTTCCAATTGCGTTACACATTTCTTGTTTTACACAGCTGGACTTGTCCTGTAATTTGGCATTTGTCAAGTCGGGTCATTAAGGACAAATCAGGACCATTAGGACAAGACGAGACGTACTAAGCACAGCAGGGCCGAAGTCAAATTACGAATATCTCAGTCGGAATTGAAATTTGAATTGTTCCCCAACATTTTCCAATTGTTTTACAAATTTCTTGTTTTACCCAGCTGGACATGTTCTATAATTTTGGCATTTGTCAAGTCGGGTCATTAAGGACGAATCGGGACCATTAGGACAAGACGAGACGTACTAAGCACAGCAAGGCGAAGTCAAATTACGAAAATCTCAGTCGGAATTGAAATTTGAATTGTTCCCCAACATTTTCCAATTGTGTTAAAAATTTCTTGTTTTACCAAGCTGGACTTGTTATGTAGTTTTGGCTTTTGTCAAGTCGGGTTATTGAGGACAAATTGAGACCATTAGGAGAAGTCGAGGAAAATGAAGCACAGCAGGGCGAAGTCAAATTACGAAAATCTCAGTCGGAATTGAAATTTGAAAGTTTCAAAACATTTTCCTATTGTGTTACAAATTTCTTGTTTTACCCAGATGGACTTGTTCTGTAATTTTGGTATTTGTCAAGTCGGGTCATTAAGGACAAATCAGGACCATTAGGACAAGTCGAGACATACGAAGCACAACAGGGCGAGGTCAAATTACTAAAATCTGTGTCGGAATTGAACTTTGATTCGATCCGCAACATTTTCCAATTGTGTTTCCTTGTTTTACCCAGATTGACTTGTTCTGTAGTTTTGGCATTCGTCAAGTTGGGTCATTAAGGACAAATCAGGACCATTAGGACAAGACGAGACGTACTAAGCACAGCAGGGCCGAAGTCAAATTACGAATATCTCAGTTGGAATTTAAATTTGAAGTGTTCCCCAACATTTTCCAATTGTGTTACAAATTTCTTGTTTTAAACAGCTGGACTTGTCCTGTATTTTGGCATTTGTCAAGTCGGGTCATAAAGGACAAATCAGGACCATTAGGACATGTCGAGACATACGAAGCACAGCAGGGCGAAGTCAAATTACGAAAATCTCAGTCGGAATTGAAATTTGAATGTTCCACAACATTTTTCAATTGTGTTACAAATTTCTCGTTTTGCCCAGCTGGACTTGTTCTGTAGTTCTGGCATTTGTCAAGTCGGGTCATTAAGGACAAATCAGGACCATTAGGACAAGACGAGACGTACTAAGCACAGCAGGGCCGAAGTCAAATTACGAATATCTCAGTTGGAATTTAAATTTGAAGTGTTCCCCAACATTTTCCAATTGTGTTACAAATTTCTTGTTTTAAACAGCTGGACTTGTCCTGTATTTTGGCATTTGTCAAGTCGGGTCATAAAGGACAAATCAGGACCATTAGGACATGTCGAGACATACGAAGCACAGCAGGGCGAAGTCAAATTACGAAAATCTCAGTCGGAATTGAAATTTGAATGTTCCACAACATTTTTCAATTGTGTTACAAATTTCTTGTTTTGCCCAGCTGGACTTGTTCTGTAGTTCTGGCATTTGTCAAGTCGGGTCATTAAGGACAAATCGGGACCATTAGGACAAGACGAGACGTACTAAGCACAGCAGGGCGAAGTAAAATTATGAATATCTCAGTCGGAATTGAAATTTGAAACGTTCCCCAACATTTTCCAATTGTTTTACAAATTTCTTGTTTTACCCAGCTGGACTTGTTCTATAACTTTGGCATTTGTCAAGTCGGGTCATTAAGGACAAATCGGGACCATTAGGACAAGACGAGACGTACTAAGCACAGCAGGGCGAAGTCAAATTACGAATATCTCAGTCGGAATTGAAATTTGAAATGTTCCCCAACATTTTCCAATTGTGTTACAAATTTCTTGTTTTACCCAGCTGGACTTGTTCTATAGTTTTGACATTTGTCAAGTCGGGTCATTAAGGACAAATCGGGACCATTAGGACAAGACGAGACGTACTAAGCACAGCAGGGCGAAGTCAAATTACGAAAATCTCAGTCGGAATCGAAATTTGAATTGTTCCCCAACATTTTCCTATTGTGTTACAAATTTCTTGTTTTACCAAGCTGGACTTGTTATGTAGTTTTGGCTTTTGTCAAGTCGGGTTATTGAGGACAAATTGAGACCATTAGGACAAGTCGAGGAAAATGAAGCACAGCAGGGCGAAGTCAAATTACGAAAATCTCAGTCGGAATTGAAATTTGAATGTTCCACAACATTTTTCAATTGTGTTACAAATTTCTTGTTTTGCCCAGCTGGACTTGTTCTGTAGTTCTGGCATTTGTCAAGTCGGGTCATTAAGGACAAATCAGGACCATTAAGACAAGACGAGACGTACTAAGCACAGCAGGGCCGAAGTCAAATTACGAATATCTCAGTCGGAATTGAAATTTGAATTGTTCCCCAACATTTTCCAATTGTGTTACAAATTTCTTGTTTTACACAGCTGGACTTGTCCTGTATTTTGGCATTTGTCAAGTCGGGTCATAAAGGACAAATCAGGACCATTAGGACATGTCGAGACATACGAAGCACAGCAGGGCGAAGTCAAATTACGAAAATCTCAGTCGGAATTGAAATTTTAATGTTCCACAACATTTTTCAATTGTGTTACAAATTTCTTGTTTTGCCCAGCTGGACTTGTTCTGTAGTTCTGGCATTTGTCAAGTCGGGTCATTAAGGACAAATCAGGACCATTAGGACAAGACGAGACGTACTAAGCACAGCAGGGCCGAAGTCAAATTACGAATATCTCAGTCGGAATTGAAATTTGAATTGTTCCCCAACATTTTCCAATTGTGTTACAAATTTCTTGTTTTACACAGCTGGACTTGTCCTGTATTTTGGCATTTGTCAAGTCGGGTCATAAAGGACAAATCAGGACCATTAGGACATGTCGAGACATACGAAGCACAGCAGGGCGAAGTCAAATTACGAAAATCTCAGTCGGAATTGAAATTTTAATGTTCCACAACATTTTTCAATTGTGTTACAAGTTTCTTGTTTTGCCCAGCTGGACTTGTTCTGTAGTTCTGGCATTTGTCAAGTCGGGTCATTAAGGACAAATCAGGACCATTAGGACAAGACGAGACGTACTAAGCACAGCAGGGCCAAAGTCAAATTACGAATATCTCAGTCGGAATTGAAATTTGAATTGTTCCCCAACATTTTCCAATTGTTTTACAAATTTCTTGTTTTACCCAGCTGGACTTGTTCTATAATTTTGGCATTTGTCAAGTCGGGTCATTAAGGACGAATCGGGACCATTAGGACAAGACGAGACGTACTAAGCACAGCAAGGCGAAGTCAGATTACGAAAATCTCAGTCGGAATTGAAATTTGAATAGTTCCCCAACATTTTCCAATTGTGTTACAAATTTCTTGTTTTACACAGCTGGACTTGTCCTGTATTTTGGCATTTGTCAAGTCGGGTCATAAAGGACAAATCAGGACCATTAGGACATGTCGAGACATACGAAGCACAGCAGGGCGAAGTCAAATTACGAAAATCTCAGTCGGAATTGAAATTTGAATGTTCCACAACATTTTTCAATTGTGTTACGAATTTCTTGTTTTGCCCAGCTGGACTTGTTCTGTAGTTTTGGCATTTGTCAAGTCGGGTCATTAAGGACAAATCGGGACCATTAGGACAAGACGAGACGTACTAAGCACAGCAGGGCGAAGTAAAATTATGAATATCTCAGTCGGAATTGAAATTTGAAACGTTCCCCAACATTTTCCAATTGTTTTACAAATTTCTTGTTTTACCCAGCTGGACTTGTTCTATAACTTTGGCATTTGTCAAGTCGGGTCATTAAGGACAAATCGGGACCATTAGGACAAGACGAGACGTACTAAGCACAGCAGGGCGAAGTCAAATTACGAATATCTCAGTCGGAATTGAAATTTGAAATGTTCCCCAACATTTTCCAATTGTGTTACAAATTTCTTGTTTTACCCAGCTGGACTTGTTCTATAGTTTTGACATTTGTCAAGTCGGGTCATTAAGGACAAATCGGGACCATTAGGACAAGACGAGACGTACTAAGCACAGCAGGGCGAAGTCAAATTACGAAAATCTCAGTCGGAATTGAAATTTGAATTGTTCCCCAACATTTTCCTATTGTGTTACAAATTTCTTGTTTTACCAAGCTGGACTTGTTATGTAATTTTGGCTTTTGTCAAGTCGGGTTATTGAGGACAAATTGAGACCATTAGGACAAGTCGAGGAAAATGAAGCACAGCAGGGCGAAGTCGAATTACGAAAATCTCAGTCGGAATTGAAATTTGAATGTTCCACAACATTTTTCAATTGTGTTACAAATTTATTGTTTTGCCCAGCTGGACTTGTTCTGTAGTTCTGGCATTTGTCAAGTCGGGTCATTAAGGACAAATCAGGACCATTAGGACAAGACGAGACGTACTAAGCACAGCAGGGCCGAAGTCAAATTACGAATATCTCAGTCGGAATTGAAATTTGAATTGTTCCCCAACATTTTCCAATTGTGTTACAAATTTCTTGTTTTACACAGCTGGACTTGTCCTGTATTTTGGCATTCATCAAGTCGGGTCATAAAGGACAAATCAGGACCATTAGGACATGTCGAGACATACGAAGCACAGCAGGGCGAAGTCAAATTACGAAAATCTCAGTCGGAATTGAAATTTTAATGTTCCACAACATTTTTCAATTGTGTTACAAATTTCTTGTTTTGCCCAGCTGGACTTGTTCTGTAGTTCTGGCATTTGTCAAGTCGGGTCATTAAGGACAAATCAGGACCATTAGGACAAGACGAGACGTACTAAGCACAGCAGGGCCAAAGTCAAATTTCGAATATCTCAGTCGGAATTGAAATTTGAATTGTTCCCCAACATTTTCCAATTGTTTTACAAATTTCTTGATTTACCCAGCTGGACTTGTTCTATAATTTTGGCATTTGAAAAGTCGGGTCATTAAGGACGAATCGGGACCATTAGGACAAGACGAGACGTACTAAGCACAGCAAGGCGAAGTCAAATTACGAAAATCTCAGTCGGAATTGAAATTTGAATAGTTCCCCAACATTTTCCAATTGTGTTACAAATTTCTTGTTTTACACAGCTGGACTTGTCCTGTATTTTGACATTTGTCAAGTCGGGTCATAAAGGACAAATCAGGACCATTAGGACATGTCGAGACATACGAAGCACAGCAGGGCGAAGTCAAATTACGAAAATCTCAGTCGGAATTGGAGTTTGAATGTTCCACAACATTTTTCAATTGTGTTACGAATTTCTTGTTTTGCCCAGCTGGACTTGTTCTGTAGTTTTGGCATTTGTCAAGTCGGGTCATTAAGGACAAATCGGGACCATTAGGACAAGACGAGACGTACTAAGCACAGCAGGGCGAAGTAAAATTATGAATATCTCAGTCGGAATTGAAATTTGAAACGTTCCCTAACATTTTCCAATTGTTTTACAAATTTCTTGTTTTACCCAGCTGGACTTGTTCTATAACTTTGGCATTTGTCAAGTCGGGTCATTAAGGACAAATCGGGACCATTAGGACAAGACGAGACGTACTAAGCACAGCAGGGCGAAGTCAAATTACGAATATCTCAGTCGGAATTGAAATTTGAAATGTTCCCCAACATTTTCCAATTGTGTTACAAATTTCTTGTTTTACCCAGCTGGACTTGTTCTATAGTTTTGACATTTGTCAAGTCGGGTCATTAAGGACAAATCGGGACCATTAGGACAAGACGAGACGTACTAAGCACAGCAGGGCGAAGTCAAATTACGAAAATCTCAGTCGGAATTGAAATTTGAATTGTTCCCCAACATTTTCCTATTGTGTTACAAATTTCTTGTTTTACCAAGCTGGACTTGTTATGTAGTTTTGGCTTTTGTCAAGTCGGGTTATTGAGGACAAATTGAGACCATTAGGACAAGTCGAGGAAAATGAAGCACAGCAGGGCGAAGTCAAATTACGAAAATCTCAGTCGGAATTGAAATTTGAATGTTCCACAACATTTTTCAATTGTGTTACAAATTTCTTGTTTTGCCCAGCTGGACTTGTTCTGTAGTTCTGGCATTTGTCAAGTCGGGTCATTAAGGACAAATCAGGACCATTAAGACAAGACGAGACGTACTAAGCACAGCAGGGCCGAAGTCAAATTACGAATATCTCAGTCGGAATTGAAATTTGAATTGTTCCCCAACATTTTCCAATTGTGTTACAAATTTCTTGTTTTACACAGCTGGACTTGTCCTGTATTTTGGCATTTGTCAAGTCGGGTCATAAAGGACAAATCAGGACCATTAGGACATGTCGAGACATACGAAGCACAGCAGGGCGAAGTCAAATTACGAAAATCTCAGTCGGAATTGAAATTTTAATGTTCCACAACATTTTTCAATTGTGTTACAAATTTCTTGTTTTGCCCAGCTGGACTTGTTCTGTAGTTCTGGCATTTGTCAAGTCGGGTCATTAAGGACAAATCAGGACCATTAGGACAAGACGAGACGTACTAAGCACAGCAGGGCCGAAGTCAAATTACGAATATCTCAGTCGGAATTGAAATTTGAATTGTTCCCCAACATTTTCCAATTGTGTTACAAATTTCTTGTTTTACACAGCTGGACTTGTCCTGTATTTTGGCATTTGTCAAGTCGGGTCATAAAGGACAAATCAGGACCATTAGGACATGTCGAGACATACGAAGCACAGCAGAGCGAAGTCAAATTACGAAAATCTCAGTCGGAATTGAAATTTTAATGTTCCACAACATTTTTCAATTGTGTTACAAGTTTCTTGTTTTGCCCAGCTGGACTTGTTCTGTAGTTCTGGCATTTGTCAAGTCGGGTCATTAAGGACAAATCAGGACCATTAGGACAAGACGAGACGTACTAAGCACAGCAGGGCCAAAGTCAAATTACGAATATCTCAGTCGGAATTGAAATTTGAATTGTTCCCCAACATTTTCCAATTGTTTTACAAATTTCTTGTTTTACCCAGCTGGACTTGTTCCATAATTTTGGCATTTGTCAAGTCGGGTCATTAAGGACGAATCGGGACCATTAGGACAAGACGAGACGTACTAAGCACAGCAAGGCGAAGTCAGATTACGAAAATCTCAGTCGGAATTGAAATTTGAATAGTTCCCCAACATTTTCCAATTGTGTTACAAATTTCTTGTTTTACACAGCTGGACTTGTCCTGTATTTTGGCATTTGTCAAGTCGGGTCATAAAGGACAAATCAGGACCATTAGGACAAGACGAGACGTACTAAGCACAGCAGGGCCGAAGTCAAATTACGAATATCTCAGTCGGAATTGAAATTTGAATTGTTCCCCAACATTTTCCAATTGTGTTACAAATTTCTTGTTTTACACAGCTGGACTTGTCCTGTATTTTGGCATTTGTCAAGTCGGGTCATAAAGGACAAATCAGGACCATTAGGACATGTCGAGACATACGAAGCACAGCAGGGCGAAGTCAAATTACGAAAATCTCAGTCGGAATTGAAATTTTAATGTTCCACAACATTTTTCAATTGTGTTACAAATTTCTTGTTTTGCCCAGCTGGACTTGTTCTGTAGTTCTGGCATTTGTCAAGTCGGGTCATTAAGGACAAATCAGGACCATTAGGACAAGACGAGACGTACTAAGCACAGCAGGGCCAATGTCAAATTTCGAATATCTCAGTCGGAATTGAAATTTGAATTGTTCCCCAACATTTTCCAATTGTTTTACAAATTTCTTGATTTACCCAGCTGGACTTATTCTATAATTTTGGCATTTGACAAGTCGGGTCATTAAGGACGAATCGGGACCATTAGGACAAGACGAGACGTACTAAGCACAGCAAGGCGAAGTCAAATTACGAAAATCTCAGTCGGAATTGAAATTTGAATAGTTCCCCAACATTTTCCAATTGTGTTACAAATTTCTTGTTTTACACAGCTGGACTTGTCCTGTATTTTGGCATTTGTCAAGTCGGGTCATAAAGGACAAATCGGGACCATTAGGACAAGACGAGACGTACTAAGCACGGCAGGGCGAAGTAAAATTATGAATATCTCAGTCGGAATTGAAATTTGAAATGTTCCCCAACATTTTCCAATTGTGTTACAAATTTCTTGTTTTACCCAGCTGGACTTGTTCTATAGTTTTGACATTTGTCAAGTCGGGTCATTAAGGACAAATCGGGACCATTAGGACAAGACGAGACGTACTAAGCACAGCAGGGCGAAGTCAAATTACGAAAATCTCAGTCGGAATTGAAATTTGAAATGTTCCCCAACATTTTCCAATTGTGTTACAAATTTCTTGTTTTACCCAGCTGGACTTGTTCTATAGTTTTGACATTTGTCAAGTCGGGTCATTAAGGACAAATCGGGACCATTAGGACAAGACGAGACGTACTAAGCACAGCAGGGCGAAGTCAAATTACGAAAATCTCAGTCGGAATCGAAATTTGAATTGTTCCCCAACATTTTCCAATTGTGTTACAAATTTCTTGTTTTACACAGCTGGACTTGTCCTGTATTTTGGCATTTGTAAAGTCGGGTCATAAAGGACAAATCAGGACCATTAGGACAAGTCGAGGAAAATGAAGCACAGCAGGGCGAAGTCAAATTACGAAAATCTCAGTCGGAATTGAAATTTGAATGTTCCACAACATTTTTCAATTGTGTTACCAATTTCTTGTTTTGCCCAGCTGGACTTGTTCTGTAGTTCTGGCATTTGTCAAGTCGGGTCATTAAGGACAAATCAGGACCATTAGGACAAGACGAGACGTACTAAGCACAGCAGGGCCGAAGTCAAATTACGAATATCTCAGTCGGAATTGAAATTTGAAGTGTTCCCCAACATTTTCCAATTGTGTTACAAATTTCTTGTTTTACACAGCTGGACTTGTCCTGTATTTTGGCATTTGTCAAGTCGGGATATAAAGGACAAATCAGGACCATTAGGACATGTCGAGACATACGAAGCACAGCAGGGCGAAGTCAAATTACGAAAATCTCAGTCGGAATTGAAATTTGAATGTTCCACAACATTTTTCAATTGTGTTACAAATTTCTTGTTTTGCCCAGCTGGACTTGTTCTGTAGTTCTGGCATTTGTCAAGTCGGGTCATTAAGGACAAATCAGGACCATTAGGACAAGACGAGACGTACTAAGCACAGCAGGGCCGAAGTCAAATTACGAATATCTCAGTCGGAATTGAATTTTGAATTGTTCCCCAACATTTTCCAATTGTTTTACAAATTTCTTGTTTTACCCAGCTGGACATGTTCTATAATTTTGGCATTTGTCAAGTCGGGTCATTAAGGACGAATCGGGACCATTAGGACAAGACGAGACGTACTAAGCACAGCAGGGCCGAAGTCAAATTACGAATATCTCAGTCGGAATTGAAATTTGAATTGTTCCCCAACATTTTCCAATTGTTTTACAAATTTCTTGTTTTACCCAGCTGGACATGTTCTATAATTTTGGCATTTGTCAAGTCGGGTCATTAAGGACGAATCGGGACCATTAGGACAAGACGAGACGTACTAAGCACAGCAAGGCGAAGTCAAATTACGAAAATCTCAGTCGGAATTGAAATTTGAATTGTTCCCCAACATTTTCCAATTGTGTTACAAATTTCTTGTTTTACCAAGCTGGACTTGTTATGTAGTTTTGGCTTTTGTCAAGTCGGGTTATTGAGGACAAATTGAGACCATTAGGAGAAGTCGAGGAAAATGAAGCACAGCAGGGCGAAGTCAAATTACGAAAATCTCAGTCGGAATTGAAATTTGAAAGTTTCAAAACATTTTCCTATTGTGTTACAAATTTCTTGTTTTACCCAGATGGACTTGTTCTGTAATTTTGGTATTTGTCAAGTCGGGTCATTAAGGACAAATTGGGACCATTAGACAAGTCGAGGAAAATAAAGCACAGCAGGGCCAAGTCAAATTACGAAAATCTCAGTCGGAATTTAAATTTGAATGTTCCCAACACTTTCCAATTGTGTTATATACATCTTGAATTACCCAGCTGGACTCGTTCTGTTTTTTGGCATTTGTCAAGTCGGGTCATTAAGGACAAATCAGGACCATTAGGACAAGTCGAGACATACGAAGCACAACAGGGCGAGGTCAAATTACTAAAATCTGTGTCGGAATTGAACTTTGATTCGATCCGCAACATTTTCCAATTGTGTTTCCTTGTTTTACCCAGATGGACTTGTTCTGTAGTTTTGGCATTCGTCAAGTTGGGTCATTAAGGACAAATCAGGACCATTAGGACAAGACGAGACGTACTAAGCACAGCAGGGCCGAAGTCAAATTACGAATATCTCAGTTGGAATTTAAATTTGAAGTGTTCCCCAACATTTTCCAATTGTGTTACAAATTTCTTGTTTTAAACAGCTGGACTTGTCCTGTATTTTGGCATTTGTCAAGTCGGGTCATAAAGGACAAATCAGGACCATTAGGACATGTCGAGACATACGAAGCACAGCAGGGCGAAGTCAAATTACGAAAATCTCAGTCGGAATTGAAATTTGAATGTTCCACAACATTTTTCAATTGTGTTACAAATTTCTCGTTTTGCCCAGCTGGACTTGTTCTGTAGTTCTGGCATTTGTCAAGTCGGGTCATTAAGGACAAATCAGGACCATTAGGACAAGACGAGACGTACTAAGCACAGCAGGGCCGAAGTCAAATTACGAATATCTCGGTTGGAATTTAAATTTGAAGTGTTCCCCAACATTTTCCAATTGTGTTACAAATTTCTTGTTTTAAACAGCTGGACTTGTCCTGTATTTTGGCATTTGTCAAGTCGGGTCATAAAGGACAAATCAGGACCATTAGGACGTGTCGAGACATACGAAGCACAGCAGGGCGAAGACAAATTACGAAAATCTCAGTCGGAATTGAAATTTGAATGTTCCACAACATTTTTCAATTGTGTTACAAATTTCTTGTTTTGCCCAGCTGGACTTGTTCTGTAGTTCTGGCATTTGTCAAGTCGGGTCATTAAGGACAAATCAGGACCATTAGGACAAGATGAGACGTACTAAGCACAGCAGGGCCGAAGTCAAATTACGAATATCTCAGTTGGAATTTAAATTTGAAGTGTTCCCCAACATTTTCCAATTGTGTTACAAATTTCTTGTTTTAAACAGCTGGACTTGTCCTGTATTTTGGCATTTGTCAAGTCGGGTCATAAAGGACAAATCAGGACCATTAGGACGTGTCGAGACATACGAAGCACAGCAGGGCGAAGACAAATTACGAAAATCTCAGTCGGAATTGAAATTTGAATGTTCCCCAACATTTTCCAATTGTGTTACAAATTTCTTGTTTTAAACAGCTGGACTTGTCCTGTATTTTGGCATTTGTCAAGTCGGGTCATAAAGGACAAATCAGGACCATTAGGACATGTCGAGACATACGAAGCACAGCAGGGCGAAGTCAAATTACGAAAATCTCAGTCGGAATTGAAATTTGAATGTTCCACAACATTTTTCAATTGTGTTACAAATTTCTCGTTTTGCCCAGCTGGACTTGTTCTGTAGTTCTGGCATTTGTCAAGTCGGGTCATTAAGGACAAATCAGGACCATTAGTACAAGACGAGACGTACTAAGCACAGCAGGGCCGAAGTCAAATTACGAAAATCTCAGTCGGAATTGAAATAAGAATTGTTCCCCAACATTTTCCATTTGTGTTACAAATTCCTTGTTTTACACAGCTGGACTTGTCCTGTATTTTGGAATTTGTCAAGTCGGGTCATAAAGGACAAATCAGGACCATTAGGACATGTCGAGACATACGAAGCACAGCAGGGCGAAGTCAAATTACGAAAATCTCAGTCGGAATTGAAATTTTAATGTTCCACAACATTTTTCAATTGTGTTACAAGTTTCTTGTTTTGCCCAGCTGGACTTGTTCTGTAGTTCTGGCATTTGTCAAGTCGGGTCATTAAGGACAAATCAGGACCATTAGGACAAGACGAGTCGTACTAAGCACAGCAGGGCCAAAGTCAAATTACGAATATCTCAGTCGGAATTGAAATTTGAATTGTTCCCCAATATTTTCCAATTGTTTTACAAATTTCTTGTTTTACCCAGCTGGACTTGTTCTATAATTTTGGCATTTGTCAAGTCGGGTCATTAAGGACGAATCGGGACCATTAGGACAAGACGAGACGTACTAAGCACAGCAAGGCGAAGTCAGATTACGAAAATCTCAGTCGGAATTGAAATTTGAATAGTTCCCCAACATTTTCCAATTGTGTTACAAATTTCTTGTTTTACACAGCTGGACTTGTCCTGTATTTTGGCATTTGTCAAGTCGGGTCATAAAGGACAAATCAGGACCATTAGGACATGTCGAGACATACGAAGCACAGCAGGGCCGAAGTCAAATTACGAAAATCTCAGTCGGAATTGAAATAAGAATTGTTCCCCAACATTTTCCATTTGTGTTACAAATTCCTTGTTTTACACAGCTGGACTTGTCCTGTATTTTGGAATTTGTCAAGTCGGGTCATAAAGGACAAATCAGGACCATTAGGACATGTCGAGACATACGAAGCACAGCAGGGCGAAGTCAAATTACGAAAATCTCAGTCGGAATTGAAATTTTAATGTTCCACAACATTTTTCAATTGTGTTACAAGTTTCTTGTTTTGCCCAGCTGGACTTGTTCTGTAGTTCTGGCATTTGTCAAGTCGGGTCATTAAGGACAAATCAGGACCATTAGGACAAGACGAGTCGTACTAAGCACAGCAGGGCCAAAGTCAAATTACGAATATCTCAGTCGGAATTGAAATTTGAATTGTTCCCCAACATTTTCCAATTGTTTTACAAATTTCTTGTTTTACCCAGCTGGACTTGTTCTATAATTTTGGCATTTGTCAAGTCGGGTCATTAAGGACGAATCGGGACCATTAGGACAAGACGAGACGTACTAAGCACAGCAAGGCGAAGTCAGATTACGAAAATCTCAGTCGGAATTGAAATTTGAATAGTTCCCCAACATTTTCCAATTGTGTTACAAATTTCTTGTTTTACACAGCTGGACTTGTCCTGTATTTTGGCATTTGTCAAGTCGGGTCATAAAGGACAAATCAGGACCATTAGGACATGTCGAGACACACGAAGCACAGCAGGGCGAAGTCAAATTACGAAAATCTCAGTCGGAATTGAAATTTGAATGTTCCACAACATTTTTCAATTGTGTTACGAATTTCTTGTTTTGCCCAGCTGGACTTGTTCTGTAGTTTTGGCATTTGTCAAGTCGGGTCATTAAGGACAAATCGGGACCATTAGGACAAGACGAGACGTACTAAGCACAGCAGGGCGAAGTAAAATTATGAATATCTCAGTCGGAATTGAAATTTGAAACGTTCCCCAACATTTTCCAATTGTTTTACAAATTTCTTGTTTTACCCGGCTGGACTTGTTCTATAACTTTGGCATTTGTCAAGTCGGGTCATTAAGGACAAATCGGGACCATTAGGACAAGACGAGACGTACTAAGCACAGCAGGGCGAAGTCAAATTACGAATATCTCAGTCGGAATTGAAATTTGAAATGTTCCCCAACATTTTCCAATTGTGTTACAAATTTCTTGTTTTACCCAGCTGGACTTGTTCTATAGTTTTGACATTTGTCAAGTCGGGTCATTAAGGACAAATCGGGACCATTAGGACAAGACGAGACGTACTAAGCACAGCAGGGCGAAGTCAAATTACGAAAATCTCAGTCGGAATTGAAATTTGAATTGTTCCCCAACATTTTCCTATTGTGTTACAAATTTCTTGTTTTACCAAGCTGGACTTGTTATGTAGTTTTGGCTTTTGTCAAGTCGGGTTATTGAGGACAAATTGAGACCATTAGGACAAGTCGAGGAAAATGAAGCACAGCAGGGCGAAGTCAAATTACGAAAATCTCAGTCGGAATTGAAATTTGAATGTTCCACAACATTTTTCAATTGTGTTACAAATTTCTTGTTTTGCCCAGCTGGACTTGTTCTGTAGTTCTGGCATTTGTCAAGTCGGGTCATTAAGGACAAATCAGGACCATTAAGACAAGACGAGACGTACTAAGCACAGCAGGGCCGAAGTCAAATTAAGAATATCTCAGTCGGAATTGAAATTTGAATTGTTCCCCAACATTTTCCAATTGTGTTACAAATTTCTTGTTTTACACAGCTGGACTTGTCCTGTATTTTGGCATTTGTCAAGTCGGGTCATAAAGGACAAATCAGGACCATTAGGACATGTCGAGACATACGAAGCACAGCAGGGCGAAGTCAAATTACGAAAATCTCAGTCGGAATTGAAATTTTAATGTTCCACAACATTTTTCAATTGTGTTACAAGTTTCTTGTTTTGCCCAGCTGGACTTGTTCTGTAGTTCTGGCATTTGTCAAGTCGGGTCATTAAGGACAAATCAGGACCATTAGGACAAGACGAGACGTACTAAGCACAGCAGGGCCAAAGTCAAATTACGAATATCTCAGTCGGAATTGAAATTTGAATTGTTCCCCAACATTTTCCAATTGTTTTACAAATTTCTTGATTTACCCAGCTGGACTTGTTCTATAATTTTGGCATTTGACAAGTCGGGTCATTAAGGACGAATCGGGACCATTAGGACGAGACGTACTAAGCACAGCAAGGCGAAGTCAAATTACGAAAATCTCAGTCGGAATTGAAATTTGAATAGTTCCCCAACATTTTCCAATTGTGTTACAAATTTCTTGTTTTACACAGCTGGACTTGTCCTGTATTTTGGCATTTGTCAAGTCGGGTCATAAAGGACAAATCAGGACCATTAGGACATGTCGAGACATACGAAGCACAGCAGGGCGAAGTCAAATTACGAAAATCTCAGTCGGAATCGGAGTTTGAATGTTCCACAACATTTTTCAATTGTGTTACGAATTTCTTGTTTTGCCCAGCTGGACTTGTTCTGTAGTTTTGGCATTTGTCAAGTCGGGTCATTAAGGACAAATCGGGACCATAAGGACAAGACGAGACGTACTAAGCACGGCAGGGCGAAGTAAAATTATGAATATCTCAGTCGGAATTGAAATTTGAAATGTTCCCCAACATTTTCCAATTGTTTTACAAATTTCTTGTTTTACCCAGCTGGACTTGCTCTATAACTTTGGCATTTGTCAAGTCGGGTCATTAAGGACCATTCGGGACCATTAGGACAAGACGAGACGTACTAAGCACAGCAGGGCGAAGTCAAATTACGAAAATCTCAGTCGGAATTGAAATTTGAATTGTTCACCAACATTTTCCTATTGTGTTACAAATTTCTTGTTTTACCAAGCTGGACTTGTTATGTAGTTTTGGCTTTTGTCAAGTCGGGTTATTGAGGACAAATTGAGACCATTAGGACAAGTCGAGGAAAATGAAGCACAGCAGGGCGAAGTCAAATTACGAAAATCTCAGTCGGATTCGAAATTTGAATGTTCCACAACATTTTTCAATTGTGTTACAAATTTCTTGTTTTGCCCAGCTGGACTTGTTCTGTAGTTCTGGCATTTGTCAAGTCGGGTCATTAAGGACAAATCAGGACCATTAGGACAAGACGAGACGTACTAAGCACAGCAGGGCCGAAGTCAAATTACGAGTATCTCAGTCGGAATTGAAATTTGAAGTGTTCCCCAACATTTTCCAATTGTGTTACAAATTTCTTGCTTTACACAGCTGGACTTGTCCTGTATTTTGGCATTTGTCAAGTCGGGTCATAAAGGACAAATCAGGACCATTAGGACATGTCGAGACATACGAAGCACAGCAGGGCGAAGTCAAATTACGAAAATCTCAGTCGGAATTGAAATTTGAATGTTCCACAACATTTTTCAATTGTGTTACAAATTTCTTGTTTTGCCCAGCTGGACTTGTTCTGTAGTTCTGGCATTTGTCAAGTCGGGTCATTAAGGACAAATCAGGACCATTAGGACAATACGAGACGTACTAAGCACAGCAGGGCCGAAGTCAAATTACGAATATCTCAGTCGGAATTGAATTTTGAATTGTTCCCCAACATTTTCCAATTGTTTTACAAATTTCTTGTTTTACCCAGCTGGACATGTTCTATAATTTTGGCATTTGTCAAGTCGGGTCATTAAGGACGAATCGGGACCATTAGGACAAGACGAGACGTACTAAGCACAGCAGGGCCGAAGTCAAATTACGAATATCTCAGTCGGAATTGAATTTTGAATTGTTCCCCAACATTTTCCAATTGTTTTACAAATTTTTTGTTTTACCCAGCTGGACATGTTCTATAATTTTGGCATTTGTCAAGTCGGGTCATTAAGGACGAATCGGGACCATTAGGACAAGACGAGACGTACTAAGCACAGCAAGGCGAAGTCAAATTACGAAAATCTCAGTCGGAATTGAAATTTGAATTGTTCCCCAACATTTTCCAATTGTGTTACAAATTTCATGTTTTACACAGCTGGACTTGTCCTGTATTTTGGCATTTGTAAAGTCGGGTCATAAAGGACAAATCAGGACCATTAGGACATGTCGAGACATACGAAGCACAGCAGGGCGAAGTCAAATTACGAAAATCTCAGTCGGAATTGAAATTTGAATGTTCCACAAAATTTTTTAATTGTGTTACGAATTTCTTGTTTTGCCCAGCTGGACTTGTTCTGTAGTTTTGGCATTTGTCAAGTCGGGTCATTAAGGACAAATCGGGACCATTAGGACAAGACGAGACGTACTAAGCACAGCAGGGCGAAGTAAAATTATGAATATCTCAGTCGGAATTGAAATTTGAAGTGTTCCCCAACATTTTCCAAATGTGTTACAAATTTCTTGTTTTACACAGCTGGACTTGTCCTGTATTTTGGCATTTGTCAAGTCGGGTCATAAAGGACAAATCAGGACCATTAGGACATGTCGAGACATACGAAGCACAGCAGGGCGAAGTCAAATTACGAAAATCTCAGTCGGATTTGAAATTTGAATGTTCCACAACATTTTTCAATTGTGTTACAAATTTCTTGTTTTGCCCAGCTGGACTTGTTCTGTAGTTCTGGCATTTGTCAAGTCGGGTCATTAAGGACAAATCAGGACCATTAGGACAATACGAGACGTACTAAGCACAGCAGGGCCGAAGTCAAATTACGAATATCTCAGTCGGAATTGAATTTTGAATTGTTCCCCAACATTTTCCAATTGTTTTACAAATTTCTTGTTTTACCCAGCTGGACATGTTCTATAATTTTGGCATTTGTCAAGTCGGGTCATTGAGGACGAATCGGGACCATTAGGACAAGACGAGACGTACTAAGCACAGCAAGGCGAAGTCAAATTACGAAAATCTCAGTCGGAATTGAAATTTGAATTGTTCCCCAACATTTTCCAATTGCGTTACACATTTCTTGTATTACACAGCTGGACTTGTCCTGTATTTTGGCATTTGTCAAGTCGGGTTATTAAGGACAAATCAGGACCATTAGGACAAGACGAGACGTACTAAGCACAGCAGGGCCGAAGTCAAATTACGAATATCTCAGTCGGAATTGAAATTTGAATTGTTCCCCAACATTTTCCAATTGTTTTACAAATTTCTTGTTTTACCCAGCTGGACATGTTCTATAAATTTGGCATTTGTCAAGTCGGGTCATTAAGGACGAATCGGGACCATTAGGACAAGACGAGACGTACTAAGCACAGCAAGGCGAAGTCATATTACGAAAATCTCAGTCGGAATTGAAATTTGAATTGTTCCCCAACATTTTCCAATTGTGTTACAAATTTCTTGTTTTACACAGCTGGACTTGTCCTGTATTTTGGAATTTGTCAAGTCGGGTCATAAAGGACAAATCAGGACCATTAGGACATGTCGAGACATACGAAGCACAGCAGGGCGAAGTCAAATTACGAAAATCTCAGTCGGAATCGGAGTTTGAATGTTCCACAACATTTTTCAATTGTGTTACGAATTTCTTGTTTTGCCCAGCTGGACTTGTTCTGTAGTTTTGGCATTTGTCAAGTCGGGTCATTAAGGACAAATCGGGACCATTAGGACAAGACGAGACGTACTAAGCACAGCAGGGCGAAGTAAAATTATGAATATCTCAGTCGGAATTGAAATTTGAAATGTTCCCCAACATTTTCCAATTGTTTTACAAATTTCTTGTTTTACCCAGCTGGACTTGCTCTATAACTTTGGCATTTGTCAAGTCGGGTCATTAACGACCATTCGGGACCATTAGGACAAGACGAGACGTACTAAGCACAGCAGGGCGAAGTCAAATTACGAATATCTCAGTCGGAATTGAAATTTGAAATGTTCCCCAACATTTTCCAATTGTGTTACAAATTTCTTGTTTTACCCAGCTGGACTTGTTCTATAGTTTTGACATTTGTCAAGTCGGGTCATTAAGGACAAATCGGGACCATTAGAACAAGACGAAACGTACTAAGCACAGCAGGGCGAAGTCAAATTACGAAAATCTCAGTCGGAATTGAAATTTGAATTGTTCCCCAACATTTTCCTATTGTGTTACAAATTTCTTGTTTTACCAAGCTGGACTTGTTATGTAGTTTTGGCTTTTGTCAAGTCGGGTTATTGAGGACAAATTGAGACCATTAGGACAAGTCGAGGAAAATGAAGCACAGCAGGGCGAAGTCAAATTACGAAAATCTCAGTCGGAATTGAAATTTGAATGTTCCACAACATTTTTCAATTGTGTTACCAATTTCTTGTTTTGCCCAGCTGGACTTGTTCTGTAGTTCTGGCATTTGTCAAGTCGGGTCATTAAGGACAAATCAGGACCATTAGGACAAGACGAGACGTACTAAGCACGCCAGGGCCGAAGTCAAATTACGAATATCTCAGTCGGAATTGAAATTTGAAGTGTTCCCCAACATTTTCCGATTGTGTTACAAATTTCTTGTTTTACACAGCTGGACTTGTCCTGTATTTTGGCATTTGTCAAGTCGGGATATAAAGGACAAATCAGGACCATTAGGACATGTCGAGACATACGAAGCACAGCAGGGCGAAGTCAAATTACGAAAATCTCAGTCGGAATTGAAATTTGAATGTTCCACAACATTTTTCAATTGTGTTACAAATTTCTTGTTTTGCCCAGCTGGACTTGTTCTGTAGTTCTGGCATTTGTCAAGTCGGGTCATTAAGGACAAATCAGGACCATTAGGACAAGACGAGACGTACTAAGCACAGCAGGGCCGAAGTCAAATTACGAATATCTCAGTCGGAATTGAATTTTGAATTGTTCCCCAACATTTTCCAATTGTTTTACAAATTTCTTGTTTTACCCAGCTGGACATGTTCTATAATTTTGGCATTTGTCAAGTCGGGTCATTAAGGACGAATCGGGACCATTAGGACAAGACGAGACGTACTAAGCACAGCAGGGCCGAAGTCAAATTACGAATATCTCAGTCGGAATTGAAATTTGAATTGTTCCCCAACATTTTCCAATTGTTTTACAAATTTCTTGTTTTACCCAGCTGGACATGTTCTATAATTTTGGCATTTGTCAAGTCGGGTCATTAAGGACGAATCGGGACCATTAGGACAAGACGAGACGTACTAAGCACAGCAAGGCGAAGTCAAATTACGAAAATCTCAGTCGGAATTGAAATTTGAATTGTTCCCCAACATTTTCCAATTGTGTTACAAATTTCTTGTTTTACCAAGCTGGACTTGTTATGTAGTTTTGGCTTTTGTCAAGTCGGGTTATTGAGGACAAATTGAGACCATTAGGAGTAGTCGAGGAAAATGAAGCACAGCAGGGCGAAGTCAAATTACGAAAATCTCAGTCGGAATTGAAATTTGAAAGTTTCAAAACATTTTCCTATTGTGTTACAAATTTCTTGTTTTACCCAGATGGACTTGTTCTGTAATTTTGGTATTTGTCAAGTCGGGTCATTAAGGACAAATTGGGACCATTAGACAAGTCGAGGAAAATAAAGCACAGCAGGGCCAAGTCAAATTACGAAAATCTCAGTCGGAATTTAAATTTGAATGTTCCCAACACTTTCCAATTGTGTTATATACTTCTTGAATTACCCAGCTGGACTCGTTCTGTTTTTTGGCATTTGTCAAGTCGGGTCATTAAGGACAAATCAGGACCATTAGGACAAGTCGAGACATACGAAGCACAACAGGGCGAGGTCAAATTACTAAAATCTGTGTCGGAATTGAACTTTGATTCGATCCGCAACATTTTCCAATTGTGTTTCCTTGTTTTACCCAGATGGACTTGTTCTGTAGTTTTGGCATTCGTCAAGTTGGGTCATTAAGGACAAATCAGGACCATTAGGACAAGACGAGACGTACTAAGCACAGCAGGGCCGAAGTCAAATTACGAATATCTCAGTTGGAATTTAAATTTGAAGTGTTCCCCAACATTTTCCAATTGTGTTACAAATTTCTTGTTTTAAACAGCTGGACTTGTCCTGTATTTTGGCATTTGTCAAGTCGGGTCATAAAGGACAAATCAGGACCATTAGGACATGTCGAGACATACGAAGCACAGCAGGGCGAAGTCAAATTACGAAAATCTCAGTCGGAATTGAAATTTGAATGTTCCACAACATTTTTCAATTGTGTTACAAATTTCTCGTTTTGCCCAGCTGGACTTGTTCTGTAGTTCTGGCATTTGTCAAGTCGGGTCATTAAGGACAAATCAGGACCATTAGGACAAGACGAGACGTAATAAGCACAGCAGGGCCGAAGTCAAATTACGAATATCTCAGTTGGAATTTAAATTTGAAGTGTTCCCCAACATTTTCCAATTGTGTTACAAATTTCTTGTTTTAAACAGCTGGACTTGTCCTGTATTTTGGCATTTGTCAAGTCGGGTCATAAAGGACAAATCAGGACCATTAGGACATGTCGAGACATACGAAGCACAGCAGGGCGAAGTCAAATTACGAAAATCTCAGTCGGAATTGAAATTTGAATGTTCCACAACATTTTTCAATTGTGTTACAAATTTCTTGTTTTGCCCAGCTGGACTTGTTCTGTAGTTCTGGCATTTGTCAAGTCGGGTCATTAAGGACAAATCAGGACCATTAGGACAAGACGAGACGTACTAAGCACAGCAGGGCCGAAGTCAAATTACGAATATCTCAGTTGGAATTTAAATTTGAAGTGTTCCCCAACATTTTCCAATTGTGTTACAAATTTCTTGTTTTAAACAGCTGGACTTGTCCTGTATTTTGGCATTTGTCAAGTCGGGTCATAAAGGACAAATCAGGACCATTAGGACATGTCGAGACATACGAAGCACAGCAGGGCGAAGTCAAATTACGAAAATCTCAGTCGGAATTGAAATTTGAATGTTCCACAACATTTTTCAATTGTGTTACAAATTTCTCGTTTTGCCCAGCTGGACTTGTTCTGTAGTTCTGGCATTTGTCAAGTCGGGTCATTAAGGACAAATCAGGACCATTAGTACAAGACGAGACGTACTAAGCACAGCAGGGCCGAAGTCAAATTACGAAAATCTCAGTCGGAATTGAAATAAGAATTGTTCCCCAACATTTTCCATTTGTGTTACAAATTCCTTGTTTTACACAGCTGGACTTGTCCTGTATTTTGGCATTTGTCAAGTCGGGTCATAAAGGACAAATCAGGACCATTAGGACATGTCGAGACATACGAAGCACAGCAGGGCGAAGTCAAATTACGAAAATCTCAGTCGGAATTGAAATTTGAATGTTCCACAACATTTTTCAATTGTGTTACAAATTTCTCGTTTTGCCCAGCTGGACTTGTTCTGTAGTTCTGGCATTTGTCAAGTCGGGTCATTAAGGACGAATCGGGACCATTAGGACTAGACGAGACGTACTAAGCACAGCAAGGCGAAGTCAGATTACGAAAATCTCAGTCGGAATTGAAATTTGAATAGTTCCCCAACATTTTCCAATTGTGTTACAAATTTCTTGTTTTACACAGCTGGACTTGTCCTGTATTTTGGCATTTGTCAAGTCGGGTCATAAAGGACAAATCAGGACCATTAGGACATGTCGAGACATACGAAGCACAGCAGGGCCGAAGTCAAATTACGAAAATCTCAGTCGGAATTGAAATAAGAATTGTTCCCCAACATTTTCCATTTGTGTTACAAATTCCTTGTTTTACACAGCTGGACTTGTCCTGTATTTTGGAATTTGTCAAGTCGGGTCATAAAGGACAAATCAGGACCATTAGGACATGTCGAGACATACGAAGCACAGCAGGGCGAAGTCAAATTACGAAAATCTCAGTCGGAATTGAAATTTTAATGTTCCACAACATTTTTCAATTGTGTTACAAGTTTCTTGTTTTGCCCAGCTGGACTTGTTCTGTAGTTCTGGCATTTGTCAAGTCGGGTCATTAAGGACAAATCAGGACCATTAGGACAAGACGAGTCGTACTAAGCACAGCAGGGCCAAAGTCAAATTACGAATATCTCAGTCGGAATTGAAATTTGAATTGTTCCCCAACATTTTCCAATTGTTTTACAAATTTCTTGTTTTACCCAGCTGGACTTGTTCTATAATTTTGGCATTTGTCAAGTCGGGTCATTAAGGACGAATCGGGACCATTAGGACAAGACGAGACGTACTAAGCACAGCAAGGCGAAGTCAGATTACGAAAATCTCAGTCGGAATTGAAATTTGAATAGTTCCCCAACATTTTCCAATTGTGTTACAAATTTCTTGTTTTACACAGCTGGACTTGTCCTGTATTTTGGCATTTGTCAAGTCGGGTCATAAAGGACAAATCAGGACCATTAGGACATGTCGAGACACACGAAGCACAGCAGGGCGAAGTCAAATTACGAAAATCTCAGTCGGAATTGAAATTTGAATGTTCCACAACATTTTTCAATTGTGTTACAAATTTCTCGTTTTGCCCAGCTGGACTTGTTCTATAATTTTGGCATTTGTCAAGTCGGGTCATTAAGGACGAATCGGGACCATTAGGACTAGACGAGACGTACTAAGCACAGCAAGGCGAAGTCAGATTACGAAAATCTCAGTCGGAATTGAAATTTGAATAGTTCCCCAACATTTTCCAATTGTGTTACAAATTTCTTGTTTTACACAGCTGGACTTGTCCTGTATTTTGGCATTTGTCAAGTCGGGTCATAAAGGACAAATCAGGACCATTAGGACATGTCGAGACATACGAAGCACAGCAGGGCCGAAGTCAAATTACGAAAATCTCAGTCGGAATTGAAATAAGAATTGTTCCCCAACATTTTCCATTTGTGTTACAAATTCCTTGTTTTACACAGCTGGACTTGTCCTGTATTTTGGAATTTGTCAAGTCGGGTCATAAAGGACAAATCAGGACCATTAGGACATGTCGAGACATACGAAGCACAGCAGGGCGAAGTCAAATTACGAAAATCTCAGTCGGAATTGAAATTTTAATGTTCCACAACATTTTTCAATTGTGTTACAAGTTTCTTGTTTTGCCCAGCTGGACTTGTTCTGTAGTTCTGGCATTTGTCAAGTCGGGTCATTAAGGACAAATCAGGACCATTAGGACAAGACGAGTCGTACTAAGCACAGCAGGGCCAAAGTCAAATTACGAATATCTCAGTCGGAATTGAAATTTGAATTGTTCCCCAACATTTTCCAATTGTTTTACAAATTTCTTGTTTTACCCAGCTGGACTTGTTCTATAATTTTGGCATTTGTCAAGTCGGGTCATTAAGGACGAATCGGGACCATTAGGACAAGACGAGACGTACTAAGCACAGCAAGGCGAAGTCAGATTACGAAAATCTCAGTCGGAATTGAAATTTGAATAGTTCCCCAACATTTTCCAATTGTGTTACAAATTTCTTGTTTTACACAGCTGGACTTGTCCTGTATTTTGGCATTTGTCAAGTCGGGTCATAAAGGACAAATCAGGACCATTAGGACATGTCGAGACACACGAAGCACAGCAGGGCGAAGTCAAATTACGAAAATCTCAGTCGGAATTGAAATTTGAATGTTCCACAACATTTTTCAATTGTGTTACGAATTTCTTGTTTTGCCCAGCTGGACTTGTTCTGTAGTTTTGGCATTTGTCAAGTCGGGTCATTAAGGACAAATCGGGACCATTAGGACAAGACGAGACGTACTAAGCACAGCAGGGCGAAGTAAAATTATGAATATCTCAGTCGGAATTGAAATTTGAAACGTTCCCCAACATTTTCCAATTGTTTTACAAATTTCTTGTTTTACCCGGCTGGACTTGTTCTATAACTTTGGCATTTGTCAAGTCGGGTCATTAAGGACAAATCGGGACCATTAGGACAAGACGAGACGTACTAAGCACAGCAGGGCGAAGTCAAATTACGAATATCTCAGTCGGAATTGAAATTTGAAATGTTCCCCAACATTTTCCAATTGTGTTACAAATTTCTTGTTTTACCCAGCTGGACTTGTTCTATAGTTTTGACATTTGTCAAGTCGGGTCATTAAGGACAAATCGGGACCATTAGGACAAGACGAGACGTACTAAGCACAGCAGGGCGAAGTCAAATTACGAAAATCTCAGTCGGAATTGAAATTTGAATTGTTCCCCAACATTTTCCTATTGTGTTACAAATTTCTTGTTTTACCAAGCTGGACTTGTTATGTAGTTTTGGCTTTTGTCAAGTCGGGTTATTGAGGACAAATTGAGACCATTAGGACAAGTCGAGGAAAATGAAGCACAGCAGGGCGAAGTCAAATTACGAAAATCTCAGTCGGAATTGAAATTTGAATGTTCCACAACATTTTTCAATTGTGTTACAAATTTCTTGTTTTGCCCAGCTGGACTTGTTCTGTAGTTCTGGCATTTGTCAAGTCGGGTCATTAAGGACAAATCAGGACCATTAAGACAAGACGAGACGTACTAAGCACAGCAGGGCCGAAGTCAAATTACGAATATCTCAGTCGGAATTGAAATTTGAATTGTTCCCCAACATTTTCCAATTGTGTTACAAATTTCTTGTTTTACACAGCTGGACTTGTCCTGTATTTTGGCATTTGTCAAGTCGGGTCATAAAGGACAAATCAGGACCATTAGGACATGTCGAGACATACGAAGCACAGCAGGGCGAAGTCAAATTACGAAAATCTCAGTCGGAATTGAAATTTTAATGTTCCACAACATTTTTCAATTGTGTTACAAGTTTCTTGTTTTGCCCAGCTGGACTTGTTCTGTAGTTCTGGCATTTGTCAAGTCGGGTCATTAAGGACAAATCAGGACCATTAGGACAAGACGAGACGTACTAAGCACAGCAGGGCCAAAGTCAAATTACGAATATTTCAGTCGGAATTGAAATTTGAATTGTTCCCCAACATTTTCCAATTGTTTTACAAATTTCTTGATTTACCCAGCTGGACTTGTTCTATAATTTTGGCATTTGACAAGTCGGGTCATTAAGGACGAATCGGGACCATTAGGACAAGACGAGACGTACTAAGCACAGCAAGGCGAAGTCAAATTACGAAAATCTCAGTCGGAATTGAAATTTGAATTGTTCCCCAACATTTTCCTATTGTGTTACAAATTTCTTGTTTTACCAAGCTGGACTTGTTATGTAGTTTTGGCTTTTGTCAAGTCGGGTTATTGAGGACAAATTGAGACCATTAGGACAAGTCGAGGAAAATGAAGCACAGCAGGGCGAAGTCAAATAACGAAAATCTCAGTCGGAATTGAAATTTGAATTGTTCCCCAACATTTTCCAATTGTGTTACAAATTTCTTGTTTTACACAGCTGGACTTGTCCTGTATTTTGGCATTTGTCAAGTCGGGTCATAAAGGACAAATCAGGACCATTAGGACATGTCGAGACATACGAAGCACAGCAGGGCGAAGTCAAATTACGAAAATCTCAGTCGGAATTGAAATTTTAATGTTCCACAACATTTTTCAAT
This sequence comes from Chrysolina americana, assembly GCA_958502065.1. Classification (NCBI taxonomy): domain Eukaryota; kingdom Metazoa; phylum Arthropoda; class Insecta; order Coleoptera; family Chrysomelidae; genus Chrysolina; species Chrysolina americana. The sequence continues at coordinate 25,096,027 of OY293421.1, forward strand.
TGTGTTACAAGTTTCTTGTTTTGCCCAGCTGGACTTGTTCTGTAGTTCTGGCATTTGTCAAGTCGGGTCATTAAGGACAAATCAGGACCATTAGGACAAGACGAGACGTACTAAGCACAGCAGGGCCAAAGTCAAATTACGAATATTTCAGTCGGAATTGAAATTTGAATTGTTCCCCAACATTTTCCAATTGTTTTACAAATTTCTTGATTTACCCAGCTGGACTTGTTCTATAATTTTGGCATTTGACAAGTCGGGTCATTAAGGACGAATCGGGACCATTAGGACAAGACGAGACGTACTAAGCACAGCAAGGCGAAGTCAAATTACGAAAATCTCAGTCGGAATTGAAATTTGAATTGTTCCCCAACATTTTCCTATTGTGTTACAAATTTCTTGTTTTACCAAGCTGGACTTGTTATGTAGTTTTGGCTTTTGTCAAGTCGGGTTATTGAGGACAAATTGAGACCATTAGGACAAGTCGAGGAAAATGAAGCACAGCAGGGCGAAGTCAAATAACGAAAATCTCAGTCGGAATTGAAATTTGAATGTTCCACAACATTTTTCAATTGTGTTACAAATTTCTTGTTTTGCCCAGCTGGACTTGTTCTGTAGTTCTGGCATTTGTCAAGTCGGGTCATTAAGGACAAATCAGGACCATTAAGACAAGACGAGACGTACTAAGCACAGCAGGGCCGAAGTCAAATTACGAATATCTCAGTCGGAATTGAAATTTGAATTGTTCCCCAACATTTTCCAATTGTGTTACAAATTTCTTGTTTTACACAGCTGGACTTGTCCTGTATTTTGGCATTTGTCAAGTCGGGTCATAAAGGACAAATCAGGACCATTAGGACATGTCGAGACATACGAAGCACAGCAGGGCGAAGTCAAATTACGAAAATCTCAGTCGGAATCGGAGTTTGAATGTTCCACAACATTTTTCAATTGTGTTACGAATTTCTTGTTTTGCCCAGCTGGACTTGTTCTGTAGTTTTGGCATTTGTCAAGTCGGGTCATTAAGGACAAATCGGGACCATTAGGACAAGACGAGACGTACTAAGCACGGCAGGGCGAATTAAAATTATGAATATCTCAGTCGGAATTGAAATTTGAAATGTTCCCCAACATTTTCCAATTGTTTTACAAATTTCTTGTTTTACCCAGCTGGACTTGCTCTATAACTTTGGCATTTGTCAAGTCGGGTCATTAAGGACCATTCGGGACCATTAGGACAAGACGAGACGTACTAAGCACAGCAGGGCGAAGTCAAATTACGAAAATCTCAGTCGGAATTGAAATTTGAATTGTTCACCAACATTTTCCTATTGTGTTACAAATTTCTTGTTTTACCAAGCTGGACTTGTTATGTAGTTTTGGCTTTTGTCAAGTCGGGTTATTGAGGACAAATTGAGACCATTAGGACAAGTCGAGGAAAATGAAGCACAGCAGGGCGAAGTCAAATTACGAAAATCTCAGTCGGAATTGATATTTGAATGTTCCACAACATTTTTCAATTGTGTTACAAATTTCTTGTTTTGCCCAGCTGGACTTGTTCTGTAGTTCTGGCATTTGTCAAGTCGGGTCATTAAGGACAAATCAGGACCATTAGGACAAGACGAGACGTACTAAGCACAGCAGGGCCGAAGTCAAATTACGAGTATCTCAGTCGGAATTGAAATTTGAAGTGTTCCCCAACATTTTCCAATTGTGTTACAAATTTCTTGCTTTACACAGCTGGACTTGTCCTGTATTTTGGCATTTGTCAAGTCGGGTCATAAAGGACAAATCAGGACCATTAGGACATGTCGAGACATACGAAGCACAGCAGGGCGAAGTCAAATTACGAAAATCTCAGTCGGAATTGAAATTTGAATGTTCCACAACATTTTTCAATTGTGTTACAAATTTCTTGTTTTGCCCAGCTGGACTTGTTCTGTAGTTCTGGCATTTGTCAAGTCGGGTCATTAAGGACAAATCAGGACCATTAGGACAATACGAGGCGTACTAAGCACAGCAGGGCCGAAGTCAAATTACGAATATCTCAGTCGGAATTGAATTTTGAATTGTTCCCCAACATTTTCCAATTGTTTTACAAATTTTCTTGTTTTACCCAGCTGGACATGTTCTATAATTTTGGCATTTGTCAAGTCGGGTCATTAAGGACGAATCGGGACCATTAGGACAAGACGAGACGTACTAAGCACAGCAGGGCCGAAGTCAAATTACGAATATCTCAGTCGGAATTGAATTTTGAATTGTTCCCCAACATTTTCCAATTGTTTTACAAATTTTTTGTTTTACCCAGCTGGACATGTTCTATAATTTTGGCATTTGTCAAGTCGGGTCATTAAGGACGAATCGGGACCATTAGGACAAGACGAGACGTACTAAGCACAGCAAGGCGAAGTCAAATTACGAAAATCTCAGTCGGAATTGAAATTTGAATTGTTCCCCAACATTTTCCAATTGCGTTACACATTTCTTGTTTTACACAGCTGGACTTGTCCTGTATTTTGGCATTTGTCAAGTCGGGTCATTAAGGACAAATCAGGACCATTAGGACAAGACGAGACGTACTAAGCACAGCAGGGCCGAAGTCAAATTACGAATATCTCAGTCGGAATTGAAATTTGAATTGTTCCCCAACATTTTCCAATTGTTTTACAAATTTCTTGTTTTACCCAGCTGGACATGTTCTATAATTTTGGCATTTGTCAAGTCGGGTCATTAAGGACGAATCGGGACCATTAGGACAAGACGAGACGTACTAAGCACAGCAAGGCGAAGTCATATTACGAAAATCTCAGTCGGAATTGAAATTTGAATTGTTCCCCAACATTTTCCAATTGTGTTACAAATTTCTTGTTTTACACAGCTGGACTTGTCCTGTATTTTGGCATTTGTAAAGTCGGGTCATAAAGGACAAATCAGGACCATTAGGACATGTCGAGACATACGAAGCACAGCAGGGCGAAGTCAAATTACGAAAATCTCAGTCGGAATTGAAATTTGAATGTTCCACAAAATTTTTTAATTGTGTTACGAATTTCTTGTTTTGCCCAGCTGGACTTGTTCTGTAGTTTTGGCATTTGTCAAGTCGGGTCATTAAGGACAAATCGGGACCATTAGGACAAGACGAGACGTACTAAGCACAGCAGGGCGAAGTAAAATTATGAATATCTCAGTCGGAATTGAAATTTGAAGTGTTCCCCAACATTTTCCAAATGTGTTACAAATTTCTTGTTTTACACAGCTGGACTTGTCCTGTATTTTGGCATTTGTCAAGTCGGGTCATAAAGGACAAATCAGGACCATTAGGACATGTCGAGACATACGAAGCACAGCAGGGCGAAGTCAAATTACGAAAATCTCAGTCGGATTTGAAATTTGAATGTTCCACAACATTTTTCAATTGTGTTACAAATTTCTTGTTTTGCCCAGCTGGACTTGTTCTGTAGTTCTGGCATTTGTCAAGTCGGGTCATTAAGGACAAATCAGGACCATTAGGACAATACGAGACGTACTAAGCACAGCAGGGCCGAAGTCAAATTACGAATATCTCAGTCGGAATTGAATTTTGAATTGTTCCCCAACATTTTCCAATTGTTTTACAAATTTCTTGTTTTACCCAGCTGGACATGTTCTATAATTTTGGCATTTGTCAAGTCGGGTCATTAAGGACGAATCGGGACCATTAGGACAAGACGAGACGTACTAAGCACAGCAAGGCGAAGTCAAATTACGAAAATCTCAGTCGGAATTGAAATTTGAATTGTTCCCCAACATTTTCCAATTGCGTTACACATTTCTTGTATTACACAGCTGGACTTGTCCTGTATTTTGGCATTTGTCAAGTCGGGTCATTAAGGACAAATCAGGACCATTAGGACAAGACGAGACGTACTAAGCACAGCAGGGCCGAAGTCAAATTACGAATATCTCAGTCGGAATTGAAATTTGAATTGTTCCCCAACATTTTCCAATTGTTTTACAAATTTCTTGTTTTACCCAGCTGGACATGTTCTATAAATTTGGCATTTGTCAAGTCGGGTCATTAAGGACGAATCGGGACCATTAGGACAAGACGAGACGTACTAAGCACAGCAAGGCGAAGTCATATTACGAAAATCTCAGTCGGAATTGAAATTTGAATTGTTCCCCAACATTTTCCAATTGTGTTACAAATTTCTTGTTTTACACAGCTGGACTTGTCCTGTATTTTGGCATTTGTAAAGTCGGGTCATAAAGGACAAATCAGGACCATTAGGACATGTCGAGACATACGAAGCACAGCAGGGCGAAGTCAAATTACGAAAATCTCAGTCGGAATTGAAATTTGAATGTTCCACAAAATTTTTCATTTGTGTTACGAATTTCTTGTTTTGCCCAGCTGGACTTGTTCTGTAGTTTTGGCATTTGTCAAGTCGGGTCATTAAGGACAAATCGGGACCATTAGGACAAGACGAGACGTACTAAGCACAGCAGGGCGAAGTAAAATTATGAATATCTCAGTCGGAATTGAAATTTGAAATGTTCCCCAACATTTTCCAATTGTTTTACAAATTTCTTGTTTTACCCAGCTGGACTTGTTCTATAACTTTGGCATTTGTCAAGTCGGGTCATTAAGGACAAATCGGGACCATTAGGACAAGACGAGACGTACTAAGCACAGCAGGGCGAAGTAAAATTATGAATATCTCAGTCGGAATTGAAATTTGAAGTGTTCCCCCAACATTTTCCAAATGTGTTACAAATTTCTTGTTTTACACAGCTGGACTTGTCCTGTATTTTGGCATTTGTCAAGTCGGGTCATAAAGGACAAATCAGGACCATTAGGACATGTCGAGACATACGAAGCACAGCAGGGCGAAGTCAAATTACGAAAATCTCAGTCGGATTTGAAATTTGAATGTTCCACAACATTTTTCAATTGTGTTACAAATTTCTTGTTTTGCCCAGCTGGACTTGTTCTGTAGTTCTGGCATTTGTCAAGTCGGGTCATTAAGGACAAATCAGGACCATTAGGACAAGACGAGACGTACTAAGCACAGCAGGGCCGAAGTCAAATTACGAATATCTCAGTCGGAATTGAAATTTGAATTGTTCCCCAACATTTTCCAATTGTTTTACAAATTTCTTGTTTTACCCAGCTGGACATGTTCTATAATTTTGGCATTTGTCAAGTCGGGTCATTAAAGACGAATCGGGACCATTAGGACAAGACGAGACGTACTAAGCACAGCAAGGCGAAGTCACATTATGAAAATCTCAGTCGGAATTGAAATTTGAATTGTTCCCCAACATTTTCCAATTGTGTTACACATTTCTTGTTTTACACAGCTGGACTTGTCCTGTATTTTGGCATTTGTCAAGTCGGGTCATAAAGGACAAATCAGGACCATTAGGACATGTCGAGACATACGAAGCACAGCAGGGCGAAGTCAAATTACGAAAATCTCAGTCGGAATTGAAATTTGAATTGTTCCCCAACAATTTCCAATTGTGTTACAAATTTCTTGTTTTACCCAGCTGGACTTGTTCTGTAGTTTTGGCATTTGTCAAGTCGGGTCATTAATGACAAATTGGGACCATTAGGACAAGTCGAGGAAAATGAAGCAAAGTAGGACGAAGTCAAATTACGAAAATCTCAGTCGGAATTGAAATTTGAATATTCCACAACATTTTTAAATTGTGTTACGAATTTCTTGTTTTACCAAGCTGGACTTGTTATGCAGTTTTGGCTTTTGTCAAGTCGGGTTATTGAGGACAAATTGAGACCATTAGGACAAGTCGAGGAAAATGAAGCACAGCAGGGCGAAGTCAAATTACGAAAATCTCAGTCGGAATTGAAATTTGAATGTTCCACAACATCTTTCAATTGTGTTACAAATTTCTTGTTTTGCCCAGCTGGACTTGTTCTGTAGTTTTGGCATTTGTCAAGTCGGGTCATTAAGGACAAATCGGGACCATTAGGACAAGACGAGACGTACTAAGCACAGCAAGGCGAAGTCAAATTACGAAAATCTCAGTCGGAATTGAAATTTGAATGTTCCACAACATTTTCCAATTGTGTTACAAATTTCTTGTTTTACCCAGCTGGACTTGTTCTATAGTTTTGACATTTGTCAAGTCGGGTCATTGAGGACAAATCGAGACCATTAGGACAAGACGAGACGTACTAAGCACAGCAGGGCGAAGTCAAATTACGAAAATCTCCGTCGGAATTGAAATTTGAATTGTTCCCCAACATTTTCCTATTGTGTTACAAATTTCTTGTTTTACCAAGCTGGACTTGTTATGTAGTTTTGGCTTTTGTCAAGTCGGGTTATTGAGGACAAATTGAGACCATTAGGACAAGTCGAGGAAAATGAAGCACAGCAGGGCGAAGTCAAATTACGAAAATCTCAGTCGGAATTGAAATTTGAATGTTCCACAACATTTTTCAATTGTGTTACAAATTTCTTGTTTTGCCCAGCTGGACTTGTTCTGTAGTTCTGGCATTTGTCAAGTCGGGTCATTAAGGACAAATCAGGACCATTAGGACAAGACGAGACGTACTAAGCACAGCAGGGCCGAAGTCAAATTACGAATATCTCAGTCGGAATTGAAATTTGAATTGTTCCCCAACATTTTCCAATTGTTTTACAAATTTCTTGTTTTACCCAGCTGGACTTGTTCTATAACTTTGGCATTTGTCAAGTCGGGTCATTAAGGACAAATCGGGACCATTAGGACAAGACGAGACGTACTAAGCACAGCAAGGCGAAGTCAAATTACGAAAATCTCAGTCGGAATTGAAATTTGAATAGTTCCCCAACATTTTCCAATTGTGTTACAAATTTCTTGTTTTACACAGCTGGACTTGTCCTGTATTTTGGCATTTGTCAAGTCGGGTCATAAAGGACAAATCAGGACCATTAGGACATGTCGAGACATACGAAGCACAGCAGGGCGAAGTCAAATTACGAAAATCTCAGTCGGAATTGAAATTTGAATGTTCCACAACATTTTTCAATTGTGTTACGAATTTCTTGTTTTGCCCAGCTGGACTTGTTCTGTAGTTTTGGCATTTGTCAAGTCGGGTCATTAAGGACAAATCGGGACCATTAGGACAAGACGAGACGTACTAAGCACAGCAGGACGAAGTAAAATTATGAATATCTCAGTCGGAATTGAAATTTGAAATGTTCCCCAACATTTTCCAATTGTTTTACAAATTTCTTGTTTTACCCAGCTGGACTTGTTCTATAACTTTGGCATTTGTCAAGTCGGGTCATTAAGGACAAATCGGGACCATTAGGACAAGACGAGACGTACTAAGCACAGCAGGGCGAAGTCAAATTACGAATATCTCAGTCGGAATTGAAATTTGAAATGTTCCCCAACATTTTCCAATTGTGTTACAAATTTCTTGTTTTACCCAGCTGGACTTGTTCTATAGTTTTGACATTTGTCAAGTCGGGTCATTAAGGACAAATCGGGACCATTAGGACAAGACGAGACGTACTAAGCACAGCAGGGCGAAGTCAAATTACGAAAATCTCAGTCGGAATTGAAATTTGAATTGTTCCCCAACATTTTCCTATTGTGTTACAAATTTCTTGTTTTACCAAGCTGGACTTGTTATGCAGTTTTGGCTTTTGTCAAGTCGGGTTATTGAGGACAAATTGAGACCATTAGGACAAGTCGAGGAAAATGAAGCACAGCAGGGCGAAGTCAAATTACGAAAATCTCAGTCGGAATTGAAATTTGAATGTTCCACAACATCTTTCAATTGTGTTACAAATTTCTTGTTTTGCCCAGCTGGACTTGTTCTGTAGTTTTGGCATTTGTCAAGTCGGGTCATTAAGGACAAATCGGGACCATTAGGACAAGACGAGACGTACTAAGCACAGCAAGGCGAAGTCAAATTACGAAAATCTCAGTCGGAATTGAAATTTGAATAGTTCCCCAACATTTTCCAATGGTGTTACAAATTTCTTGTTTTACACAGCTGGACTTGTCCTGTATTATGGCATTTGTCAAGTCGGGTCATAAAGGACAAATCAGGACCATTAGGACATGTCGAGACATACGAAGCACAGCAGGGCGAAGTCAAATTACGAAAATCTCAGTCGGAATTGAAATTTGAATGTTCCACAACATTTTTCAATTGTGTTACAAATTTCTTGTTTTACCCAGCTGGACTTGTTCTATAGTTTTGACATTTGTCAAGTCGGGTCATTGAGGACAAATCGGGACCATTAGGACAAGACGAGACGTACTAAGCACAGCAGGGCGAAGTCAAATTACGAAAATCTCCGTCGGAATTGAAATTTGAATTGTTCCCCAACATTTTCCTATTGTGTTACAAATTTCTTGTTTTACCAAGCTGGACTTGTTATGTAGTTTTGGCTTTTGTCAAGTCGGGTTATTGAGGACAAATTGAGACCATTAGGACAAGTCGAGGAAAATGAAGCACAGCAGGGCGAAGTCAAATTACGAAAATCTCAGTCGGAATTGAAATTTGAATGTTCCACAACATTTTTCAATTGTGTTACAAATTTCTTGTTTTGCCCAGCTGGACTTGTTCTGTAGTTCTGGCATTTGTCAAGTCGGGTCATTAAGGACAAATCAGGACCATTAGGACAAGACGAGACGTACTAAGCACAGCAGGGCCAAAGTCAAATTACGAATATCTCAGTCGGAATTGAAATTTGAATTGTTCCCCAACATTTTCCAATTGTTTTACAAATTTCTTGTTTTACCCAGCTGGACTTGTTCTATAATTTTGGCATTTGACAAGTCGGGTCATTAAGGACGAATCGGGACCATTAGGACAAGACGAGACGTACCAAGCACAGCAAGGCGAAGTCAAATTACGAAAATCTCAGTCGGAATTGAAATTTGAATAGTTCCCCAACATTTTCCAATTGTGTTACAAATTTCTTGTTTTACACAGCTGGACTTGTCCTGTATTTTGGCATTTGTCAAGTCGGGTCATAAAGGACAAATCAGGACCATTAGGACATGTCGAGACATACGAAGCACAGCAGGGCGAAGTCAAATTACGAAAATCTCAGTCGGAATTGGAATTTGAATGTTCCACAACATTTTTCAATTGTGTTACGAATTTCTTGTTTTGCCCAGCTGGACTTGTTCTGTAGTTTTGGCATTTGTCAAGTCGGGTCATTAAGGACAAATCGGGACCATTAGGACAAGACGAGACGTACTAAGCACAGCAGGGCGAAGTAAAATTATGAATATCTCAGTAGGAATTGAAATTTGAAATGTTCCCCAACATTTTCCTATTGTGTTACAAATTTCTTGTTTTACCCAGCTGGACTTGTTCTATAACTTTGGCATTTGTCAAGTCGGGTCATTAAGGACCATTCGGGACCATTAGGACAAGACGAGACGTACTAAGCACAGCAGGGCGAAGTCAAATTACGAATATCTCAGTCGGAATTGAAATTTGAATAGTTCCCCAACATTTTCCAATGGTGTTACAAATTTCTTGTTTTACACAGCTGGACTTGTTCTGTAGTTTTGGCATTTGTCAAGTCGGGTCATTAAGGACAAATCGGGACCATTAGGACAAGACGAGACGTACTAAGCACAGCAAGGCGAAGTCAAATTACGAAAATCTCAGTCGGAATTGAAATTTGAATGTTCCACAACATTTTTCAATTGTGTTACAAATTTCTTGTTTTGCCCAGCTGGACTTGTTCTGTAGTTCTGGCATTTGTCAAGTCGGGTCATTAAGGACAAATCAGGACCATTAGGACAAGACGAGACGTACTAAGCACAGCAGGGCCGAAGTCAAATTACGAATATCTCAGTCGGAATTGAAATTTGAATTGTTCCCCAACATTTTCCAATTGTTTTACAAATTTCTTGTTTTACCCAGCTGGACATGTTCTATAATTTTGGCATTTGTCAAGTCGGGTCATTAAGGACGAATCGGGACCATTAGGACAAGACGAGACGTACTAAGCACAGCAGGGCCGAAGTCAAATTACGAATATCTCAGTCGGAATTGAAATTTGAGTTGTTCCCCAACATTTTCCTATTGTGTTACAAATTTCTTGCTTTACACAGCTGGACTCGTCCTGTATTTTGGCATTTGTCAAGTCGGGTCATAAAGGAAAAATCAGGACTATTAGGACATGTCGAGACATACGAAGCACAGCAGGGCGAAGTCAAATTACGAAAATCTCAGTCGGAATTGAAATTTTAATGTTCCACAACATTTTTCAATTGTGTTACGAATTTCTTGTTTTGCCCAGCTGGACTTGTTCTGTAGTTTTGGCATTTGTCAAGTCGGGTCATTAAGGACAAATCGGGACCATTAGGACAAGACGAGACGTACTAAGCACAGCAGGGCGAAGTAAAATTATGAATATCTCAGTCGGAATTGAAATTTGAAATGTTCCCCAACATTTTCCAATTGTTTTACAAATTTCTTGTTTTACCCAGCTGGACTTGTTCTATAGCTTTGGCATTTGTCAAGTCGGGTCATTAAGGACAAATCGGGACCATTAGGACAAGACGAGACGTACTAAGCACAGCAGGGCGAAGTCAAATTACGAATATCTCAGTCGGAATTGAAATTTGAAATGTTCCCCAACATTTTCCAATTGTGTTACAAATTTCTTGTTTTACCCAGCTGGACTTGTTCTATAGTTTTGACATTTGTCAAGTCGGGTCATTAAGGACAAATCGGGACCATTAGGACAAAACGAGACGTACTAAGCACAGCAGGGCGAAGTCAAATTACGAAAATCTCAGTCGGAATTGAAATTTGAATTGTTCCCCAACATTTTCCTATTGTGTTACAAATTTCTTGTTTTACCAAGCTGGACTTGTTATGTAGTTTTGGCTTTTGTCAAGTCGGGTTATTGAGGACAAAATGAGACCATTAGGACAAGTCGAGGAAAATGAAGCACAGCAGGGCGAAGTCAAATTACGAAAATCTCAGTCGGAATTGAAATTTGAATGTTCCACAACATTTTTCAATTATGTTACAAATTTCTTGTTTTACACAGCTGGACTTGTCCTGTATTTTGGCATTTGTCAAGTCGGGTCATAAAGGACAAATCAGGACCATTAGGACATGTCGAGACATACGAAGCACAGCAGGGCGAAGTCAAATTACGAAAATCTCAGTCGGAATTTAAATTTGAATGTTCCCAACACTTTCCAATTGTGTTATATACTTCTTGAATTACCCAGCTGGACTCGTTCTGTTTTTTGGCATTTGTCAAGTCGGGTCATTAAGGACAAATCAGGACCATTAGGACAAGTCGAGACATACGAAGCACAACAGGGCGAGGTCAAATTACTAAAATCTGTGTCGGAATTGAACTTTGATTCGATCCGCAACATTTTCCAATTGTGTTTCCTTGTTTTACCCAGATGGACTTGTTCTGTAGTTTTGGCATTCGTCAAGTTGGGTCAGTAGGGACAAATCGGGACCATTAGGACAAGTCAAGACATACGAAGCACAGCAGGGCGAAGTCAAATTACGAAAATCTCAGTCGGAATTGAAATTAGAATTGTTTCCCAACATTTTCCTATTGTGTTACAAATTTCTTGTTTTACCCAGATGGACTTGTTCTGTATTTTGGCATTCGTCAAGTTGGGTCAGTAGGGACAAATCGGGACCATTAGGACAAGTCAAGACATACGAAGCACAGCAGGGCGAAGTCAAATTACGAAAATCTCAGTCGGAATTGAAATTTGAATTGTTTCCCAACATTTTCCTATTGTGTTACAAATTTCTTGTTTTACCCAGATGGACTTGTTCTGTATTTTGGCATTTGTCAGGTCGGGTCATTAAGGACAAATTGGGACCATTAGGACAAGTCGAGGAAAATGAAGCAAAGTAGGACGAAGTCAAATTACGAAAATCTCAGTCGGAATTGAAATTTGAATATTCCACAACATTTTTAAATTGTGTTACGAATTTCTTGTTTTGCCCAGCTGGACTTGTTCTGTAGTTTTGGCATTTGTCAAGTCGGGTCATTAAGGACAAATCGGGACCATTAGGACAAGACGAGACGTACTAAGCACAGCAGGGCGAAGTAAAATTATGAATATCTCAGTCGGAATTGAAATTTGAAATGTTCCCCAACATTTTCCAATTGTTTTACAAATTTCTTGTTTTACCCAGCTGGACTTGTTCTATAACTTTGGCATTTGTCAAGTCGGGTCATTAAGGACAAATCGGGACCATTAGGACAAGACGAGACGTACTAAGCACAGCAGGGCGAAGTCAAATCACGAATATCTCAGTCGGAATTGAAATTTGAAATGTTCCCCAACATTTTCCAACTGTGTTACAAATTTCTTGTTTTACCCAGCTGGACTTGTTCTATAGTTTTGACATTTGTCAAGTCGGGTCATTAAGGACAAATCGGGACCATTAGGACAAGACGAGATGTACTAAGCACAGCAGGGCGAAGTCAAATTACGAAAATCTCAGTCGGAATTGAAATTTGAATTGTTCCCCAACATTTTCCTATTGTGTTACAAATTTCTTGTTTTACCAAGCTGGACTTGTTATGTAGTTTTGGCTTTTGTCAAGTCGGGTTATTGAGGACAAATTGAGACCATTAGGACAAGTCGAGGAAAATGAAGCACAGCAGGGCGAAGTCAAATTACGAAAATCTCAGTCGGAATTGAAATTTGAAAGTTTCAAAACATTTTTCAATTGTGTTACAAATTTCTTGTTTTGCCAGCTGGACTTGTTCTGTAGTTTTGGCATTTGTCATGTAGGGTCATTTAGGACAAATCGGGACCATTAGGACAAGAAGACATACTAAGCACAGGGGCGAAGTCAAATTACGAATATCTCAGTCGGAATTGAATTTAGAATTATTCCCCAACATTTTCCTATTGTGTTACAAATTTCTTGTTATACCCAGATGGACTTGTTCTGTAATGTTGGTATTTGTCAAGTCGGGTCATTAACGACAAATTGGGACCATTAGACAAGTCGGGGAAAATAAAGCACAGCAGGGCGAAGTCAAATTACGAAAATCTCAGTCGGAATTGAAATTTGAATTGTTCCCCAACATTTTCCTATTGTGTTACAAATTTCTTGTTTTACCAAGCTGGACTTGTTATGTAGTTTTGGCTTTTGTCAAGTCGGGTTATTGAGGACAAATTGAGACCATTAGGAGAAGTCGAGGAAAATGAAGCACAGCAGGGCGAAGTCAAATTACGAAAATCTCAGTCGGAATTGAAATTTGAAAGTTTCAAAACATTTTTCAATTGTGTTACAAATTTCTTGTTTTGCCCAGCTGGACTTGTTCTGTAGTTTTGGCATTTGTCAAGTCAGGTCATTTAGGACAAATCGGGACCATTAGGACAAGAAGACATACTAAGCACAGGGGCGAAGTCAAATTACGAAAATCTCAGTCGGAATTGAATTTTGAATTATTCCCCAACATTTTCCTATTGTGTTACAAATTTCTTGTTTTACCCAGATGGACTTGTTCTGTAATTTTGGTATTTGTCAAGTCGGGTCATTAAGGACAAATTGGGACCATTAGACAAGTCGAGGAAAATAAAGCACAGCAGGGCCAAGTCAAATTACGAAAATCTCAGTCGGAATTTGAATTTGAATGTTCCCAACACTTTCCAATTGTGTTATATACTTCTTGAATTACCCAGCTGGACTCGTTCTGTTTTTTGGCATTTGTCAAGTCGGGTCATTAAGGACAAATCAGGACCATTAGGACAAGTCGAGACATACGAAGCACAACAGGGCGAGGTCAAATTACTAAAATCTGTGTCGGAATTGAACTTTGATTCGATCCGCAACATTTTCCAATTGTGTTTCCTTGTTTTACCCAGATGGACTTGTTCTGTAGTTTTGGCATTCGTCAAGTTGGGTCAGTAGGGACAAATCGGGACCATTAGGACAAGTCAAGACATACGAAGCACAGCAGGGCGAAGTCAAATTACGAAAATCTCAGTAGGAATTGAAATTAGAATTGTTTCCCAACATTTTCCTATTGTGTTACAAATTTCTTGTTTTACCCAGATGGACTTGTTCTGTATTTTGGCATTCGTCAAGTTGGGTCAGTAGGGACAAATCGGGACCATTAGGACAAGTCAAGACATACGAAGCACAGCAGGGCGAAGTCAAATTACGAAAATCTCAGTCGGAATTGAAATTTGAATTGTTTCCCAACATTTTCCTATTTTGTTACGAATTTCTTGTTTTACCCAGCTGGACTTGTTCTGTAGTTTTGGCATTTGTCAAGTCAGGTCATTAAGGACAAATTGGGACCATTAGGACAGGTCGAGGAAAATGAAGCACAGCAGGGCGAAGTCAAATTACGAAAATCTCAGTCGGAATTGAAATTTGAATGTTCCACAACATTTTTCTAATGTGTTACGAATTTCCTGTTTTGCCCAGCTGGACTTGTTCTATAACTTTGGCATTTGTCAAGTCGGGTCATTAAGGACAAATCGGGACCATTAGGACAAGACGAGACGTACTAAGCACAGCAGGGCGAAGTCAAATTACGAATATCTCAGTCGGAATTGAAATTTGAAATGTTCCCCAACATTTTCCAGTTGTGTTACAAATTTCTTGTTTTACCCAGCTGGACTTGTTCTATAGTTTTGACATTTGTCAAGTCGGGTCATTAAGGACAAATCGGGACCATTAGGACAAGACGAGACGTACTAAGCACAGCAGGGCGAAGTCAAATTACGAAAATCTCAGTCGGAATTGAAATTTGAATTGTTCCCCAACATTTTCCTATTGTGTTACAAATTTCTTGTTTTACCAAGCTGGACTTGTTATGTAGTTTTGGCTTTTGTCAAGTCGGGTTATTGAGGACAAATTGAGACCATTAGGACAAGTCGAGGAAAATGAAGCACAGCAGGGCGAAGTCAAATTACGAAAATCTCAGTCGGAATTGAAATTTGAATGTTCCACAACATTTTTCAATTGTGTTACAAATTTCTTGTTTTGCCCAGCTGGACTTGTTCTGTAGTTCTGGCATTTGTCAAGTCGGGTCATTAAGGACAAATCAGGACCATTAGGACAAGACGAGACGTACTAAGCACAGCAGGGCCGAAGTCAAATTACGAATATCTCAGTCGGAATTGAAATTTGAATTGTTCCCCAACATTTTCCAATTGTGTTACAAATTTCTTGTTTTACACAGCTGGACTTGTCCTGTATTTTGGCATTTGTCAAGTCGGGTCATAAAGGACAAATCAGGACCATTAGGACATGTCGAGACATACGAAGCACAGCAGGGCGAAGTCAAATTACGAAAATCTCAGTCGGAATCGGAGTTTGAATGTTCCACAACATTTTTCAATTGTGTTACGAATTTCTTGTTTTGCCCAGCTGGACTTGTTCTGTAGTTTTGGCATTTGTCAAGTCGGGTCATTAAGGACAAATCGGGACCATTAGGACAAGACGAGACGTACCAAGCACAGCAGGGCGAAGTAAAATTATGAATATCTCAGTCGGAATTGAAATTTGAAATGTTCCCCAACATTTTCCAATTGTTTTACAAATTTCTTGTTTTACCCAGCTGGACTTGCTCTATAACTTTGGCATTTGTCAAGTCGGGTCATTAACGACCATTCGGGACCATTAGGACAAGACGAGACGTACTAAGCACAGCAGGGCGAAGTCAAATTACGAATATCTCAGTCGGAATTGAAATTTGAAATGTTCCCCAACATTTTCCAATTGTGTTACAAATTTCCTGTTTTACCCAGCTGGACTTGTTCTATAGTTTTGACATTTGTCAAGTCGGGTCATTAAGGACAAATCGGGACCATTAGGACAAGACGAAACGTACTAAGCACAGCAGGGCGAAGTCAAATTACGAAAATCTCAGTCGGAATTGAAATTTGAATTGTTCCCCAACATTTTCCTATTGTGTTACAAATTTCTTGTTTTACCAAGCTGGACTTGTTATGTAGTTTTGGCTTTTGTCAAGTCGGGTTATTGAGGACAAATTGAGACCATTAGGACAAGTCGAGGAAAATGAAGCACAGCAGGGCGAAGTCAAATTACGAAAATCTCAGTCGGAATTGAAATTTGAATGTTCCACAACATTTTTCAATTGTGTTACCAATTTCTTGTTTTGCCCAGCTGGACTTGTTCTGTAGTTCTGGCATTTGTCAAGTCGGGTCATTAAGGACAAATCAGGACCATTAGGACAAGACGAGACGTACTAAGCATAGCAGGGCCGAAGTCAAATTACGAATATCTCAGTCGGAATTGAAATTTGAAGTGTTCCCCAACATTTTCCAATTGTGTTACAAATTTCTTGTTTTACACAGCTGGACTTGTCCTGTATTTTGGCATTTGTCAAGTCGGGATATAAAGGACAAATCAGGACCATTAGGACATGTCGAGACATACGAAGCACAGCAGGGCGAAGTCAAATTACGAAAATCTCAGTCGGAATTGAAATTTGAATGTTCCACAACATTTTTCAATTGTGTTACAAATTTCTTGTTTTGCCCAGCTGGACTTGTTCTGTAGTTCTGGCATTTGTCAAGTCGGGTCATTAAGGACAAATCAGGACCATTAGGACAAGACGAGACGTACTAAGCACAGCAGGGCCGAAGTCAAATTACGAATATCTCAGTCGGAATTGAATTTTGAATTGTTCCCCAACATTTTCCAATTGTTTTACAAATTTCTTGTTTTACCCAGCTGGACATGTTCTATAATTTTGGCATTTGTCAAGTCGGGTCATTAAGGACGAATCGGGACCATTGGGACAAGACGAGACGTACTAAGCACAGCAGGGCCGAAGTCAAATTACGAATATCTCAGTCGGAATTGAATTTTGAATTGTTCCCCAACATTTTCCAATTGTTTTACAAATTTCTTGTTTTACCCAGCTGGACATGTTCTATAATTTTGGCATTTGTCAAGTCGGGTCATTAAGGACGAATCGGGACCATTAGGACAAGACGAGACGCACTAAGCACAGCAAGGCGAAGTCAAATCACGAAAATCTCAGACGGAATTGAAATTTGAATTGTTCCCCAACATTTTCCAATTGCGTTACACATTTCTTGTTTTACACAGCTGGACTTGTCCTGTATTTTGGCATTTGTCAAGTCGGGTCATTAAGGACAAATCAGGACCATTAGGACAAGACGAGACGTACTAAGCACAGCAGGGCCGAAGTCAAATTACGAATATCTCAGTCGGAATTGAAATTTGAATTGTTCCCCAACATTTTCCAATTGTTTTACAAATTTCTTGTTTTACCCAGCTGGACATGTTCTATAATTTTGGCATTTGTCAAGTCGGGTCATTAAGGACGAATCGGGACCATTAGGACAAGACGAGACGTACTAAGCACAGCAAGGCGAAGTCAAATTACGAAAATCTCAGTCGGAATTGAAATTTGAATTGTTCCCCAACATTTTCCAATTGTGTTACAAATTTCTTGTTTTACCAAGCTGGACTTGTTATGTAGTTTTGGCTTTTGTCAAGTCGGGTTATTGAGGACAAATTGAGACCATTAGGAGAAGTCGAGGAAAATGAAGCACAGCAGGGCGAAGTCAAATTACGAAAATCTCAGTCGGAATTGAAATTTGAAAGTTTCAAAACATTTTCCTATTGTGTTACAAATTTCTTGTTTTACCCAGATGGACTTGTTCTGTAATTTTGGTATTTGTCAAGTCGGGTCATTAAGGACAAATTGGGACCATTAGACAAGTCGAGGAAAATAAAGCACAGCAGGGCCAAGTCAAATTACGAAAATCTCAGTCGGAATTGAAATTTGAATGTTCCACAACATCTTTCAATTGTGTTACAAATTTCTTGTTTTGCCCAGCTGGACTTGTTCTGTAGTTCTGGCATTTGTCAAGTCGGGTCATTAAGGACAAATCAGGACCATTAGGACAAGACGAGACGTACTAAGCACAGCAGGGCCGAAGTCAAATTACGAATATCTCAGTCGGAATTGAAATTTGAATTGTTCCCCAACATTTTCCAATTGTGTTACAAATTTCTTGTTTTACACAGCTGGACTTGTCCTGTATTTTGGCATTTGTCAAGTCGGGTCATAAAGGACAAATCAGGACCATTAGGACATGTCGAGACATACGAAGCACAGCAGGGCGAAGTCAAATTACGAAAATCTCAGTCGGAATTGAAATTTTAATGTTCCACAACATTTTTCAATTGTGTTACAAATTTCCTGTTTTGCCCAGCTGGACTTGTTCTGTAGTTCTGGCATTTGTCAAGTCGGGTCATTAAGGACAAATCAGGACCATTAGGACAAGACGAGACGTACTAAGCACAGCAGGGCCAAAGTCAAATTACGAATATCTCAGTCGGAATTGAAATTTGAATTGTTCCCCAACATTTTCCAATTGTTTTACAAATTTCTTGATTTACCCAGCTGGACTTGTTCTATAATTTTGGCATTTGACAAGTCGGGTCATTAAGGACGAATCGGGACCATTAGGACAAGACGAGACGTACTAAGCACAGCAAGGCGAAGTCAAATTACGAAAATCTCAGTCGGAATTGAAATTTGAATTGTTCCCCAACATTTTCCAATTGTGTTACAAATTTCTTGATTTACACAGCTGGACTTGTCCTGTATTTTGGCATTTGTCCAGTCGGGTCATAAAGGATAAATCAGGACCATTAGGACATGTCGAGACATACGAAGCACAGCAGGGCGAAGTCAAATTACGAAAATCTCAGTCGGAATTGAAATTTGAATGTTCCACAACATTTTTCAATTGTGTTACGAATTTCTTGTTTTGCCCAGCTGGACTTGTTCTGTAGTTTTGGCATTTGTCGAATCGGGTCATTACGGACAAATCGGGACCATTAGGACAAGACGAGACGTACTAAGCACAGCAGGGCGAAGTAAAATTATGAATATCTCAGTCGGAATTGAAATTTGAAATGTTCCCCAACATTTTCCAATTGTTTTACAAATTTCTTGTTTTACCCAGCTGGACTTGTTCTATAACTTTGGCATTTGTCAAGTCGGGTCATTAAGGACAAATCGGGACCATTAGGACAAGACGAGACGTACTAAGCACAGCAGGGCGAAGTCAAATTACGAATATCTCAGTCGGAATTGAAATTTGAAATGTTCCCCAACATTTTCCAATTGTGGTACAAATTTCTTGTTTTACCCAGCTGGACTTGTTCTATAGTTTTGACATTTGTCAAGTCGGGTCATTAAGGACAAATCGGGACCATTAGGACAAGACGAGACGTACTAAGCACAGCAGGGCGAAGTCAAATTACGAAAATCTCAGTCGGAATTGAAATTTGAATTGTTCCCCAACATTTTCCTATTGTGTTACAAATTTCTTGTTTTACCAAGCTGGACTTGTTATGTAGTTTTGGCTTTTGTCAAGTCGGTTTATTGAGGACAAATTGAGACCATTAGGACAAGTCGAGGAGAATGAAGCACAGCAGGGCGAAGTCAAATTACGAATATCTCAGTTGGAATTTAAATTTGAAGTGTTCCCCAACATTTTCCAATTGTGTTACAAATTTCTTGTTTTAAACAGCTGGACTTGTCCTGTATTTTGGCATTTGTCAAGTCGGGTCATAAAGGACAGATCAGGACCATTAGGACATGTCGAGACATACGAAGCACAGCAGGGCGAAGTCAAATTACGAAAATCTCAGTCGGAATTGAAATTTGAATGTTCCACAACATTTTTCAATTGTGTTACAAATTCCTCGTTTTGCCCAGCTGGACTTGTTCTGTAGTTCTGGCATTTGTCAAGTCGGGTCATTAAGGACAAATCAGGACCATTAGTACAAGACGAGACGTACTAAGCACAGCAGGGCCGAAGTCAAATTACGAAAATCTCAGTCGGAATTGAAATAAGAATTGTTCCCCAACATTTTCCATTTGTGTTACAAATTCCTTGTTTTACACAGCTGGACTTGTCCTGTATTTTGGAATTTGTCAAGTCGGGTCATAAAGGACAAATCAGGACCATAAGGACATGTCGAGACATACGAAGCACAGCAGGGCGAAGTCAAATTACGAAAATCTCAGTCGGAATTGAAATTTGAATGTTCCACAACATTTTTCAATTGTGTTACAAATTTCTTGTTTTGCCCAGCTGGACTTGTTCTGTAGTTCTGGCATTTGTCAAGTCGGGTCATTAAGGACAAATCAGGACCATTAGGACAAGACGAGACGTACTAAGCACAGCAGGGCCGAAGTCAAATTACGAATATCTCAGTCGGAATTGAAATTTGAATTGTTCCCCAACATTTTCCAATTGTGTTACAAATTTCTTGTTTTACACAGCTGGACTTGTCCTGTATTTTGGCATTTGTCAAGTCGGGTCATATAGGACAAATCAGGACCATTAGGACATGTCGAGACATACGAAGCACAGCAGGGCGAAGTCAAATTACGAAAATCTCAGTCGGAATTGAAATTTGAATGTTCCACAACATTTTTCAATTGTGTTACAAGTTTCTTGTTTTGCCCAGCTGGACTTGTTCTGTAGTTCTGGCATTTGTCAAGTCGGGTCATTAAGGACAAATCAGGACCATTAGGACAAGACGAGTCGTACTAGGCACAGCAGGGCCAAAGTCAAATTACGAATATCTCAGTCGTAATTGAAATTTGAATTGTTCCCCAACATTTTCCAATTGTTTTACAAATTTCTTGTTTTACCCAGCTGGACTTGTTCTATAATTTTGGCATTTGTCAAGTCGGGTCATTAAGGACGAATCGGGACCATTAGGACAAGACGAGACGTACTAAGCACAGCAAGGCGAAGTCAGATTACGAAAATCTCAGTCGGAATTGAAATTTGAATAGTTCCCCAACATTTTCCAATTGTGTTACAAATTTCTTGTTTTACACAGCTGGACTTGTCCTGTATTTTGGCATTTGTCAAGTCGGGTCATAAAGGACAAATCAGGACCATTAGGACATGTCGAGACATACGAAGCACAGCAGGGCGAAGTCAAATTACGAAAATCTCAGTCGGAATTGAAATTTGAATGTTCCACAACATTTTTCAATTGTGTTACGAATTTCTTGTTTTGCCCAGCTGGACTTGTTCTGTAGTTTTGGCATTTGTCAAGTCGGGTCATTAAGGACAAATCGGGACCATTAGGACAAGACGAGACGTACTAAGCACAGCAGGGCGAAGTAAAATTATGAATATCTCAGTCGGAATTGAAATTTGAAACGTTCCCCAACATTTTCCAATTGTTTTACAAATTTCTTGTTTTACCCAGCTGGACTTGTTCTATAACTTTGGCATTTGTCAAGTCGGGTCATTAAGGACAAATCGGGACCATTAGGACAAGACGAGACGTACTAAGCACAGCAGGGCGAAGTCAAATTACGAATATCTCAGTCGGAATTGAAATTTGAAATGTTCCCCAACATTTTCCAATTGTGTTACAAATTTCTTGTTTTACCCAGCTGGACTTGTTCTATAGTTTTGACATTTGTCAAGTCGGGTCATTAAGGACAAATCGGGACCATTAGGACAAGACGAGACGTACTAAGCACAGCAGGGCGAAGTCAAATTACGAAAATCTCAGTCGGAATTGAAATTTGAATTGTTCCCCAACATTTTCCTATTGTGTTACAAATTTCTTGTTTTACCAAGCTGGACTTGTTATGTAGTTTTGGCTTTTGTCAAGTCGGGTTATTGAGGACAAATTGAGACCATTAGGACAAGTCGAGGAAAATGAAGCACAGCAGGGCGAAGTCAAATTACGAAAATCTCAGTCGGAATTGAAATTTGAATGTTCCACAACATTTTTCAATTGTGTTACAAATTTCTTGTTTTGCCCAGCTGGACTTGTTCTGTAGTTCTGGCATTTGTCAAGTCGGGTCATTAAGGACAAATCAGGACCATTAAGACAAGACGAGACGTACTAAGCACAGCAGGGCCGAACTCAAATTACGAATATCTCAGTCGGAATTGAAATTTGAATTGTTCCCCAACATTTTCCAATTGTGTTTCAAATTTCTTGTTTTACACAGCTGGACTTGTCCTGTATTTTGGCATTTGTCAAGTCGGGTCATAAAGGACAAATCAGGACCATTAGGACATGTCGAGACATACGAAGCACAGCAGGGCGAAGTCAAATTACGAAAATCTCAGTCGGAATTGAAATTTTAATGTTCCACAACATTTTTCAATTGTGTTACAAATTTCTTGTTTTGCCCAGCTGGACTTGTTCTGTAGTTCTGGCATTTGTCAAGTCGGGTCATTAAGGACAAATCAGGACCATTAGGACAAGACGAGACGTACTAAGCACAGCAGGGCCGAAGTCAAATTACGAATATCTCAGTCGGAATTGAAATTTGAATTGTTCCCCAACATTTTCCAATTGTGTTACAAATTTCTTGTTTTACACAGCTGGACTTGTCCTGTATTTTGGCATTTGTCAAGTCGGGTCATAAAGGACAAATCAGGACCATTAGGACATGTCGAGACATACGAAGCACAGCAGGGCGAAGTCAAATTACGAAAATCTCAGTCGGAATTGAAATTTCAATGTTCCACAACATTTTTCAATTGTGTTACAAGTTTCTTGTTTTGCCCAGCTGGACTTGTTCTGTAGTTCTGGCATTTGTCAAGTCGGGTCATTAAGGACAAATCAGGACCATTAGGACAAGACGAGACGTACTAAGCACAGCAGGGCCAAAGTCAAATTACGAATATCTCAGTCGGAATTGAAATTTGAATTGGTCCCCAACATTTTCCAATTGTTTTACAAATTTCTTGTTTTACACAGCTGGACTTGTCCTGTATTTTGGCATTTGTCAAGTCGGGTCATAAAGGACAAATCAGGACCATTAGGACATGTCGAGACATACGAAGCACAGCAGGGCGAAGTCAAATTACGAAAATCTCAGTCGGAATTGAAATTTGAATGTTCCACAACATTTTTCAATTGTGTTACGAATTTCTTGTTTTGCCCAGCTGGACTTGTTCTGTAGTTTTGGCATTTGTCAAGTCGGGTCATTAAGGACAAATCGGGACCATTAGGACAAGACGAGACGTACTAAGCACAGCAGGGCGAAGTAAAATTATGAATATCTCAGTCGGAATTGAAATTTGAAACGTTCCCCAACATTTTCCAATTGTTTTACAAATTTCTTGTTTTACCCAGCTGGACTTGTTCTATAACTTTGGCATTTGTCAAGTCGGGTCATTAAGGACAAATCGGGACCATTAGGACAAGACGAGACGTACTAAGCACAGCAGGGCGAAGTCAAATTACGAAAATCTCAGTCGGAATTGAAATTTGAATTGTTCCCCAACATTTTCCTATTGTGTTACAAATTTCTTGTTTTACCAAGCTGGACTTGTTATGTAGTTTTGGCTTTTGTCAAGTCGGGTTATTGAGGACAAATGGAGACCATTAGGACAAGTCGAGGAAAATGAAGCACAGCAGGGCGAAGTCAAATTACGAAAATCTCAGTCGGAATTGAAATTTGAATGTTCCACAACATTTTCCTATTGTGTTACAAATTTCTTGTTTTACCAAGCTGGACTTGTTATGTAGTTTTGGCTTTTGTCAAGTCGGGTTATTGAGGACAAATTGAGACCATTAGGACAAGTCGAGGAAAATGAAGCACAGCAGGGCGAAGTCAAATTACGAAAATCTCAGTCGGAATTGAAATTTGAATGTTCCACAACATTTTTCAATTGTGTTACAAATTTCTTGTTTTGCCCAGCTGGACTTGTTCTGTAGTTCTGGCATTTGTCAAGTCGGGTCATTAAGGACAAATCAGGACCATTAGGACAAGACGAGACGTACTAAGCACAGCAGGGCCGAAGTCAAATTACGAATATCTCAGTCGGAATTGAAATTCGAATTGTTCCCCAACATTATCCAATTGTGTTACAAATTTCTTGTTTTACACAGCTGGACTTGTCCTGTATTTTGGCATTTATCAAGTCGGGTCATAAAGGACAAATCAGGACCATTAGGACATGTCGAGACATACGAAGCACAGCAGGGCCGAAGTCAAATTACGAATATCTCAGTCGGAATTGAAATTTGAATTGTTCCCCAACATTTTCCAATTGTGTTACAAATTTCTTGTTTTACACAGCTGGACTTGTCCTGTATTTTGGCATTTGTCAAGTCGGGTCATAAAGGACAAATCAGGACCATTAGGACATGTCGAGACATACGAAGCACAGCAGGGCGAAGTCAAATTACGAAAATCTCAGTCGGAATTGAAATTTCAATGTTCCACAACATTTTTCAATTGTGTTACAAGTTTCTTGTTTTGCCCAGCTGGACTTGTTCTGTAGTTCTGGCATTTGTCAAGTCGGGTCATTAAGGACAAATCAGGACCATTAGGACAAGACGAAACGTACTAAGCACAGCAGGGCCAAAGTCAAATTACGAATATCTCAGTCGGAATTGAAATTTGAATTGTTCCCCAACATTTTCCAATTGTTTTACAAATTTCTTGTTTTACCCAGCTGGACTTGTTCTATAATTTTGGCATTTGTCAAGTCGGGTCATTAAGGACGAATCAGGACCATTAGGACATGTCGAGACATACGAAGCACAGCAGGGCGAAGTCAAATTACGAAAATCTCAGTCGGAATTGAAATTTGAATGTTCCACAACATTTTTCAATTATGTTACGAATTTCTTGTTTTGCCCAGCTGGACTTGTTCTGTAGTTTTGGCATTTGTCAAGTCGGGTCATTAAGGACAAATCGGGACCATTAGGACAAGACGAGACGTACTAAGCACAGCAGGGCGAAGTAAAATTATGAATATCTCAGTCGGAAATGAAATTTGAAACGTTCCCCAACATTTTCCAATTGTTTTACAAATTTCTTGTTTTACCCAGCTGGACTTGTTCTATAACTTTGGCATTTGTCAAGTCGGGTCATTAAGGACAAATCGGGACCATTAGGACAAGACGAGACGTACTAAGCACAGCAGGGCGAAGTCAAATTACGAATATCTCAGTCGGAATTGATATTTGAAATGTTCCCCAACATTTTCCAATTGTGTTACAAATTTCTTGTTTTACCCAGCTGGACTTGTTCTATAGTTTTGACATTTGTCAAGTCGGGTCATTAAGGACAAATCGGGACCATTAGGACAAGACGAGACGTACTAAGCACAGCAGGGCGAAGTCAAATTACGAAAATCTCAGTCGGAATTGAAATTTGAATTGTTCCCCAACATTTTCCTATTGTGTTACAAATTTCTTGTTTTACCAAGCTGGACTTGTTATGTAGTTTTGGCTTTTGTCAAGTCGGGTTATTGAGGACAAATTGAGACCATTAGGACAAGTCGAGGAAAATGAAGCACAGCAGGGCGAAGTCAAATTACGAAAATCTCAGTCGGAATTGAAATTAGAATGTTCCACAACATTTTTCAATTGTGTTACAAATTTCTTGTTTTGCCCAGCTGGACTTGTTCTGTAGTTCTGGCATTTGTCAAGTCGGGTCATTAAGGACAAATCAGGACCATTAGGACAAGACGAGACGTACTAAGCACAGCAGGGCCGAAGTCAAATTACGAATATCTCAGTCGGAATTGAAATTTGAATTGTTCCCCAACATTTTCCAATTGTGTTACAAATTTCTTGTTTTACACAGCTGGACTTGTCCTGTATTTTGGCATTTATCAAGTCGGGTCATAAAGGACAAAGCAGGACCATTAGGACATGTCGAGACATACGAAGCACAGCAGGGCGAAGTCAAATTACGAAAATCTCAGTCGGAATTGAAATTTTAATGTTCCACAACATTTTTCAATTGTGTTACAAATTTCTTGTTTTGCCCAGCTGGACTTGTTCTGTAGTTCTGGCATTTGTCAAGTCGGATCATTAAGGACAAATCAGGACCATTAGGACAAGACGAGACGTACTAAGCACAGCAGGGCCAAAGTCAAAATTCGAATATCTCAGTCGGAATTGAAATTTGAATTGTTCCCCAACATTTTCCAATTGTTTTACAAATTTCTTGATTTACCCAGCTGGACTTGTTCTATAATTTTGGCATTTGACAAGTCGGGTCATTAAGGACGAACCGGGACCATTAGGACAAGACGAGACGTACTAAGCACAGCAGGGCGAAGTCAAATTACGAAAATCTCAGTCGGAATTGAAATTTGAATGTTCCACAACATTTTTCAATTGTGTTACAAATTTCTTGTTTTGCCCAGCTGGACTTGTTCTGTAGTTCTGGCATTTGTCAAGTCGGGTCATTAAGGACAAATCAGGACCATTAGGACAAGACGAGACATACGAAGCACAGCAGGGCGAAGTCAAATTACGAAAATCTCAGTCGGAATTGGAGTTTGAATGTTCCACAACATTTTTCAATTGTGTTACGAATTTCTTGTTTTGCCCAGCTGGACTTGTCCTGTATTTTGACATTTGTCAAGTCGGGTCATAAAGGACAAATCAGGACCATTAGGACATGTCGAGACATACGAAGCACAGCAGGGCGAAGTCAAATTACGAAAATCTCAGTCGGAATTGGAGTTTGAATGTTCCACAACATTTTTCAATTGTGTTACGAATTTCTTGTTTTGCCCAGCTGGACTTGTTCTGTAGTTTTGGCATTTGTCAAGTCGGGTCATTAAGGACAAATCAGGACCATTAGGACAAGACGAGACGTACTAAGCACAGCAGGGCCAAAGTCAAATTTCGAATATCTCAGTCGGAATTGAAATTTGAATTGTTCCCCAACATTTTCCAATTGTTTTACAAATTTCTTGATTTACCCAGCTGGACTTGTTCTATAATTTTGGCATTTGACAAGTCGGGTCATTAAGGACGAATCGAAACCATTAGGACAAGACGAGACGTACTAAGCACAGCAGGGCGAAGTCAAATTAAGAAAATCTCAGTCGGAATTGAAATTTGAATGTTCCACAACATTTTTCAATTGTGTTACAAATTTCTTGTTTTGCCCAGCTGGACTTGTTCTGTAGTTCTGGCATTTGTCAAGTCGGGTCATTAAGGACAAATCAGGACCATTAGGACAAGACGAGACATACGAAGCACAGCAGGGCGAAGTCAAATTACGAAAATCTCAGTCGGAATTGGAGTTTGAATGTTCCACAACATTTTTCAATTGTGTTACGAATTTCTTGATTTACCCAGCTGGACTTGTCCTGTATTTTGACATTTGTCAAGTCGGGTCATAAAGGACAAATCAGGACCATTAGGACATGTCGAGACATACGAAGCACAGCAGGGCGAAGTCAAATTACGAAAATCTCAGTCGGAATTGGAGTTTGAATGTTCCACAACATTTTTCAATTGTGTTACGAATTTCTTGTTTTGCCCAGCTGGACTTGTTCTGTAGTTTTGGCATTTGTCAAGTCGGGTCATTAAGGACAAATCGGGACCATTAGGACAAGACGAGACGTACTAAGCACAGCAGGGCGAAGTAAAATTATGAATATCTCAGTCGGAATTGAAATTTGAAATGTTCCCCAACATTTTCCAATTGTTTTACAAATTTCTTGTTTTACCCAGCTGGACTTGCTCTATAACTTTGGCATTTGTCAAGTCGGGTCATTAAGGACCATTCGGGACCGTAAGGACAAGATAAGACGTACTAAGCACAGCAGGGCGAAGTCAAATTACGAATATCTCAGTCGGAATTGAAATTTGAAATGTTCCCCAACATTTTCCAATTGTGTTACAAATTTCTTGTTTTACCCAGCTGGACTTGTTCTATAGTTTTGACATTTGTCAAGTCGGGTCATTAAGGACAAATCGGGACCATTAGGACAAGACGAAACGTACTAAGCACAGCAGGGCGAAGTCAAATTACGAAAATCTCAGTCGGAATTGAAATTTGAATTGTTCCCCAACATTTTCCTATTGTGTTACAAATTTCTTGTTTTACCAAGCTGGACTTGTTATGTAGTTTTGGCTTTTGTCAAGTCGGGTTATTGAGGACAAATTGAGACCATTAGGACAAGTCGAGGAAAATGAAGCACAGCAGGGCGAAGTCAAATTACGAAAATCTCAGTCGGAATTGAAATTTGAATGTTCCACAACATTTTTCAATTGTGTTACAAATTTCTTGTGTTGCCCAGCTGGACTTGTTCTGTAGTTCTGGCATTTGTCAAGTCGGGTCATTAAGGACAAATCGGGACCATTAGGACAAGACGAAACGTACTAAGCACAGCAGGGCGAAGTCAAATTACGAAAATCTCAGTCGGAATTGAAATTTGAATTGTTCCCCAACATTTTCCTATTGTGTTACAAATTTCTTGTTTTACCAAGCTGGACTTGTTATGTAGTTTTGGCTTTTGTCAAGTCGGGTTATTGAGGACAAATTGAGACCATTAGGACAAGTCGAGGAAAATGAAGCACAGCAGGGCGAAGTCAAATTACGAAAATCTCAGTCGGAATTGGAATTTGAATGTTCCACAACATTTTTCAATTGTGTTACGAATTTCTTGTTTTGCCCAGCTGGACTTGTTCTGTAGTTTTGGCATTTGTCAAGTCGGGTCATTAAGGACAAATCGGGACCATTAGGACAAGACGAGACGTACTAAGCACAGCAGGGCGAAGTAAAATTATGAATATCTCAGTAGGAATTGAAATTTGAAATGTTCCCCAACATTTTCCAATTGTTTTACAAATTTCTTGTTTTACCCAGCTGGACTTGTTCTATAACTTTGGCATTTGTCAAGTCGGGTCATTAAGGACCATTCGGGACCATTAGGACAAGACGAGACGTACTAAGCACAGCAGGGCGAAGTCAAATTACGAATATCTCAGTCGGAATTGAAATTTGAAATGTTCCCCAACATTTTCCAATTGTGTTACAAATTTCTTGTTTTACCCAGCTGGACTTGTTCTATAGTTTTGACATTTGTCAAGTCGGGTCATTAAGGACAAATCGGGACCATTAGGAAGGGACGAGACCTACTAAGCACAGCAGGGCGAAGTCAAATTACGAAAATCTCAGTCGGAATTGAAATTTGAATTGTTCCCCAACATTTTCCTATTGTGTTACAAATTTCTTGTTTTACCAAGCTGGACTTGTTAAGTAGTTTTGGCTTTTGTCAAGTCGGGTTATTGAGGACAAATTGAGACCATTAGGACAAGTCGAGGAAAATGAAGCACAGCAGGGCGAAGTCAAATTACGAAAATCTCAGTCGGAATTGAAATTTGAATGTTCCACAACATTTTTCAATTGTGTTTCAAATTTCTTGTTTTGCCCAGCTGGACTTGTTCTGTAGTTCTGGCATTTGTCAAGTCGGGTCATTAAGGACAAATCAGGACCATTAGGACAAGACGAGACGTACTAAGCACAGCAGGGCCGAAGTCAAATTACGAATATCTCAGTCGGAATTGAAATTTTAAGTGTTCCCCAACATTTTCCAATTGTGTTACAAATTTCTTGTTTTACACAGCTGGACTTGTCCTGTATTTTGGCATTTGTCAAGTCGGGTCATAAAGGACAAATCAGGACCATTAGGACATGTCGAGACATACGAAGCACAGCAGGGCGAAGTCAAATTACGAAAATCTCAGTCGGAATTGAAATTTGAATGTTCCACAACATTTTTCAATTGTGTTACAAATTTCTTGTTTTGCCCAGCTGGACTTGTTCTGTAGTTCTGGCATTTGTCAAGTCGGGTCATTAAGGACAAATCAGGACCATTAGGACAAGACGAGACGTACTAAGCACAGCAGGGCCGAAGTCAAATTACGAATATCT
This sequence comes from Chrysolina americana, assembly GCA_958502065.1. Taxonomy (NCBI): domain Eukaryota; kingdom Metazoa; phylum Arthropoda; class Insecta; order Coleoptera; family Chrysomelidae; genus Chrysolina; species Chrysolina americana. The sequence continues at coordinate 25,125,729 of OY293421.1, forward strand.
CAGTCGGAATTGAAATTTGAGTTGTTCCCCAACATTTTCCTATTGTGTTACAAATTTCTTGCTTTACACAGCTGGACTCGTCCTGTATTTTGGCATTTGTCAAGTCGGGTCATAAAGGAAAAATCAGGACTATTAGGACATGTCGAGACATACGAAGCACAGCAGGGCGAAGTCAAATTACGAAAATCTCAGTCGGAATTGAAATTTTAATGTTCCACAACATTTTTCAATTGTGTTACGAATTTCTTGTTTTGCCCAGCTGGACTTGTTCTGTAGTTTTGGCATTTGTCAAGTCGGGTCATTAAGGACAAATCGGGACCATTAGGACAAGACGAGACGTACTAAGCACAGCAGGGCGAAGTAAAATTATGAATATCTCAGTCGGAATTGAAATTTGAAATGTTCCCCAACATTTTCCAATTGTTTTACAAATTTCTTGTTTTACCCAGCTGGACTTGTTCTATAGCTTTGGCATTTGTCAAGTCGGGTCATTAAGGACAAATCGGGACCATTAGGACAAGACGAGACGTACTAAGCACAGCAGGGCGAAGTCAAATTACGAATATCTCAGTCGGAATTGAAATTTGAAATGTTCCCCAACATTTTCCAATTGTGTTACAAATTTCTTGTTTTACCCAGCTGGACTTGTTCTATAACTTTGACATTTGTCAAGTCGGGTCATTAAGGACAAATCGGGACCATTAGGACAAGACGAGACGTACTAAGCACAGCAGGGCGAAGTCAAATTACGAAAATCTCAGTCGGAATTGAAATTTGAATTGTTCCCCAACATTTTCCTATTGTGTTACAAATTTCTTGTTTTACCAAGCTGGACTTGTTATGTAGTTTTGGCTTTTGTCAAGTCGGGTTATTGAGGACAAATTGAGACCATTAGGACAAGTCGAGGAAAATGAAGCACAGCAGGGCGAAGTCAAATTACGAAAATCTCAGTCGGAATTGAAATTTGAATGTTCCACAACATTTTTCAATTGTGTTACAAATTTCTTGTTTTGCCCAGCTGGACTTGTTCTGTAGTTCTGGCATTTGTCAAGTCGGGTCATTAAGGACAAATCAGGACCATTAGGACAAGACGAGACGTACTAAGCACAGCAGGGCCGAAGTCAAATTACGAATATCTCAGTCGGAATTCAAATTTGAAGTGTTCCCCAACATTTTCCAATTGTGTTACAAATTTCTTGTTTTACACAGCTGGACTTGTCCTGTATTTTGGCATTTGTCAAGTCGGGTCATAAATGACAAATCAGGACCATTAGGACATGTCGAGACATACGAAGCACAGCAGGGCGAAGTCAAATTACGAAAATCTCAGTCGGAATTGAAATTTGAATGTTCCACAACATTTTTCAATTGTGTTACAAATTTCTTGTTTTGCCCAGCTGGACTTGTTCTGTAGTTCTGGCATTTGTCAAGTCGGGTCATTAAGGACAAATCAGGACCATTAGGACAAGACGAGACGTACTAAGCACAGCAGGGCCGAAGTCAAATTACGAAAATCTCAGTCGGAATTGAAATAAGAATTGTTCCCCAACGTTTTCCATTTGTGTTACAAATTCCTTGTTTTACACAGCTGGACTTGTCCTGTATTTTGGAATTTGTCAAGTCGGGTCATAAAGGACAAATCAGGACCATTAAGACATGTTGAGACATACGAAGCACAGCAGGGCGAAGTCAAATTACGAAAATCTCAGTCGGAATTGAAATTTGAATGTTCCACAACATTTTTCAATTGTGTTACAAATTTCTTGTTTTGCCCAGCTGGACTTGTTCTGTAGTTCTGGCATTTGTCAAGTCGGGTCATTAAGGACAAATCAGGACCATTAGGACAAGACGAGACGTACTAAGCACAGCAGGGCCGAAGTCAAATTACGAATATCTCAGTCGGAATTGAAATTTGAATTGTTCCCCAACATTTTCCAATTGTGTTACATATTTCTTGTTTTACACAGCTGGACTTGTCCTGTATTTTGGCATTTGTCAAGTCGGGTCATAAAGGACAAATCAGGACCATTAGGACATGTCGAGACATACGAAGCACAGCAGGGCGAAGTCAAATTACGAAAATCTCAGTCGGAATTAAAATTTTAATGTTCCACAACATTTTTCAATTGTGTTACAAGTTTCTTGTTTTGCCCAGCTGGACTTGTTCTGTAGTTCTGGCATTTGTCAAGTCGGGTCATTAAGGACAAATCAGGACCATTAGGACAAGACGAGACGTACTAAGCACAGCAGGGCCAAAGTCAAATTACGAATATCTCAGTCGGAATTGAAATTTGAATAGTTCCCCAACATTTTCCAATTGTGTTACAAATTTCTTGTTTTACACAGCTGGACTTGTCCTGTATTTTGGCATTTGTCAAGTCGGGTCATAAAGGACAAATCAGGACCATTAGGACATGTCGAGACATACGAAGCACAGCAGGGCGAAGTCAAATTACGAAAATCTCAGTCGGAATTGAAATTTGAATGTTCCACAACATTTTTCAATTGTGTTACGAATTTCTTGTTTTGCCCAGCTGGACTTGTTCTGTAGTTTTGGCATTTGTCAAGTCGGGTCATTAAGGACAAATCGGGACCATTAGGACAAGACGAGACGTACTAAGCACAGCAGGGCGAAGTAAAATTATGAATATCTCAGTCGGAATTGAAATTTGAAATGTTCCCCAACATTTTCCAATTGTTTTACAAATTTCTTGTTTTACCCAGCTGGACTTGTTCTATAACTTTGGCATTTGTCAAGTCGGGTCATTAAGGACAAATCGGGACCATTAGGACAAGACGAGACGTACTAAGCACAGCAGGGCGAAGTCAAATTACGAATATCTCAGTCGGAATTGAAATTTGAAATGTTCCCCAACATTTTCCAATTGTGTTACAAATTTCTTGTTTTACCCAGCTGGACTTGTTCTATAGTTTTGACATTTGTCAAGTCGGGTCATTAAGGACAAATCGGGACCATTAGGACAAGACGAGACGTACTAAGCACAGCAGGGCGAAGTCAAATTACGAAAATCTCAGTCGGAATTGAAATTTGAATTGTTCCCCAACATTTTCCTATTGTGTTACAAATTTCTTGTTTTACCAAGCTGGACTTGTTATGCAGTTTTGGCTTTTGTCAAGTCGGGTTATTGAGGACAAATTGAGACCATTAGGACAAGTCGAGGAAAATGAAGCACAGCAGGGCGAAGTCAAATTACGAAAATCTCAGTCGGAATTGAAATTTGAATGTTCCACAACATCTTTCAATTGTGTTACAAATTTCTTGTTTTGCCCAGCTGGACTTGTTCTGTAGTTTTGGCATTTGTCAAGTCGGGTCATTAAGGACAAATCGGGACCATTAGGACAAGACGAGACGTACTAAGCACAGCAAGGCGAAGTCAAATTACGAAAATCTCAGTCGGAATTGAAATTTGAATGTTCCACAACATTTTCCAATTGTGTTACAAATTTCTTGTTTTACCCAGCTGGACTTGTTCTATAGTTTTGACATTTGTCAAGTCGGGTCATTGAGGACAAATCGAGACCATTAGGACAAGACGAGACGTACTAAGCACAGCAGGGCGAAGTCAAATTACGAAAATCTCCGTCGGAATTGAAATTTGAATTGTTCCCCAACATTTTCCTATTGTGTTACAAATTTCTTGTTTTACCAAGCTGGACTTGTTATGTAGTTTTGGCTTTTGTCAAGTCGGGTTATTGAGGACAAATTGAGACCATTAGGACAAGTCGAGGAAAATGAAGCACAGCAGGGCGAAGTCAAATTACGAAAATCTCAGTCGGAATTGAAATTTGAATGTTCCACAACATTTTTCAATTGTGTTACAAATTTCTTGTTTTGCCCAGCTGGACTTGTTCTGTAGTTCTGGCATTTGTCAAGTCGGGTCATTAAGGACAAATCAGGACCATTAGGACAAGACGAGACGTACTAAGCACAGCAGGGCCGAAGTCAAATTACGAATATCTCAGTCGGAATTGAAATTTGAATTGTTCCCCAACATTTTCCAATTGTTTTACAAATTTCTTGTTTTACCCAGCTGGACTTGTTCTATAACTTTGGCATTTGTCAAGTCGGGTCATTAAGGACAAATCGGGACCATTAGGACAAGACGAGACGTACTAAGCACAGCAAGGCGAAGTCAAATTACGAAAATCTCAGTCGGAATTGAAATTTGAATAGTTCCCCAACATTTTCCAATTGTGTTACAAATTTCTTGTTTTACACAGCTGGACTTGTCCTGTATTTTGGCATTTGTCAAGTCGGGTCATAAAGGACAAATCAGGACCATTAGGACATGTCGAGACATACGAAGCACAGCAGGGCGAAGTCAAATTACGAAAATCTCAGTCGGAATTGAAATTTGAATGTTCCACAACATTTTTCAATTGTGTTACGAATTTCTTGTTTTGCCCAGCTGGACTTGTTCTGTAGTTTTGGCATTTGTCAAGTCGGGTCATTAAGGACAAATCGGGACCATTAGGACAAGACGAGACGTACTAAGCACAGCAGGGCGAAGTAAAATTATGAATATCTCAGTCGGAATTGAAATTTGAAATGTTCCCCAACATTTTCCAATTGTTTTACAAATTTCTTGTTTTACCCAGCTGGACTTGTTCTATAACTTTGGCATTTGTCAAGTCGGGTCATTAAGGACAAATCGGGACCATTAGGACAAGACGAGACGTACTAAGCACAGCAGGGCGAAGTCAAATTACGAATATCTCAGTCGGAATTGAAATTTGAAATGTTCCCCAACATTTTCCAATTGTGTTACAAATTTCTTGTTTTACCCAGCTGGACTTGTTCTATAGTTTTGACATTTGTCAAGTCGGGTCATTAAGGACAAATCGGGACCATTAGGACAAGACGAGACGTACTAAGCACAGCAGGGCGAAGTCAAATTACGAAAATCTCAGTCGGAATTGAAATTTGAATTGTTCCCCAACATTTTCCTATTGTGTTACAAATTTCTTGTTTTACCAAGCTGGACTTGTTATGCAGTTTTGGCTTTTGTCAAGTCGGGTTATTGAGGACAAATTGAGACCATTAGGACAAGTCGAGGAAAATGAAGCACAGCAGGGCGAAGTCAAATTACGAAAATCTCAGTCGGAATTGAAATTTGAATGTTCCACAACATCTTTCAATTGTGTTACAAATTTCTTGTTTTGCCCAGCTGGACTTGTTCTGTAGTTTTGGCATTTGTCAAGTCGGGTCATTAAGGACAAATCGGGACCATTAGGACAAGACGAGACGTACTAAGCACAGCAAGGCGAAGTCAAATTACGAAAATCTCAGTCGGAATTGAAATTTGAATAGTTCCCCAACATTTTCCAATGGTGTTACAAATTTCTTGTTTTACACAGCTGGACTTGTCCTGTATTATGGCATTTGTCAAGTCGGGTCATGAAGGACAAATCAGGACCATTAGGACATGTCGAGACATACGAAGCACAGCAGGGCGAAGTCAAATTACGAAAATCTCAGTCGGAATTGAAATTTGAATGTTCCACAACATTTTTCAATTGTGTTACAAATTTCTTGTTTTACCCAGCTGGACTTGTTCTATAGTTTTGACATTTGTCAAGTCGGGTCATTGAGGACAAATCGGGACCATTAGGACAAGACGAGACGTACTAAGCACAGCAGGGCGAAGTCAAATTACGAAAATCTCCGTCGGAATTGAAATTTGAATTGTTCCCCAACATTTTCCTATTGTGTTACAAATTTCTTGTTTTACCAAGCTGGACTTGTTATGTAGTTTTGGCTTTTGTCAAGTCGGGTTATTGAGGACAAATTGAGACCATTAGGACAAGTCGAGGAAAATGAAGCACAGCAGGGCGAAGTCAAATTACGAAAATCTCAGTCGGAATTGAAATTTGAATGTTCCACAACATTTTTCAATTGTGTTACAAATTTCTTGTTTTGCCCAGCTGGACTTGTTCTGTAGTTCTGGCATTTGTCAAGTCGGGTCATTAAGGACAAATCAGGACCATTAGGACAAGACGAGACGTACTAAGCACAGCAGGGCCAAAGTCAAATTACGAATATCTCAGTCGGAATTGAAATTTGAATTGTTCCCCAACATTTTCCAATTGTTTTACAAATTTCTTGTTTTACCCAGCTGGACTTGTTCTATAATTTTGGCATTTGACAAGTCGGGTCATTAAGGACGAATCGGGACCATTAGGACAAGACGAGACGTACCAAGCACAGCAAGGCGAAGTCAAATTACGAAAATCTCAGTCGGAATTGAAATTTGAATAGTTCCCCAACATTTTCCAATTGTGTTACAAATTTCTTGTTTTACACAGCTGGACTTGTCCTGTATTTTGGCATTTGTCAAGTCGGGTCATAAAGGACAAATCAGGACCATTAGGACATGTCGAGACATACGAAGCACAGCAGGGCGAAGTCAAATTACGAAAATCTCAGTCGGAATTGGAATTTGAATGTTCCACAACATTTTTCAATTGTGTTACGAATTTCTTGTTTTGCCCAGCTGGACTTGTTCTGTAGTTTTGGCATTTGTCAAGTCGGGTCATTAAGGACAAATCGGGACCATTAGGACAAGACGAGACGTACTAAGCACAGCAGGGCGAAGTAAAATTATGAATATCTCAGTAGGAATTGAAATTTGAAATGTTCCCCAACATTTTCCTATTGTGTTACAAATTTCTTGTTTTACCCAGCTGGACTTGTTCTATAACTTTGGCATTTGTCAAGTCGGGTCATTAAGGACCATTCGGGACCATTAGGACAAGACGAGACGTACTAAGCACAGCAGGGCGAAGTCAAATTACGAATATCTCAGTCGGAATTGAAATTTGAATAGTTCCCCAACATTTTCCAATGGTGTTACAAATTTCTTGTTTTACACAGCTGGACTTGTTCTGTAGTTTTGGCATTTGTCAAGTCGGGTCATTAAGGACAAATCGGGACCATTAGGACAAGACGAGACGTACTAAGCACAGCAAGGCGAAGTCAAATTACGAAAATCTCAGTCGGAATTGAAATTTGAATGTTCCACAACATTTTTCAATTGTGTTACAAATTTCTTGTTTTGCCCAGCTGGACTTGTTCTGTAGTTCTGGCATTTGTCAAGTCGGGTCATTAAGGACAAATCAGGACCATTAGGACAAGACGAGACGTACTAAGCACAGCAGGGCCGAAGTCAAATTACGAATATCTCAGTCGGAATTGAAATTTGAATTGTTCCCCAACATTTTCCAATTGTTTTACAAATTTCTTGTTTTACCCAGCTGGACATGTTCTATAATTTTGGCATTTGTCAAGTCGGGTCATTAAGGACGAATCGGGACCATTAGGACAAGACGAGACGTACTAAGCACAGCAGGGCCGAAGTCAAATTACGAATATCTCAGTCGGAATTGAAATTTGAGTTGTTCCCCAACATTTTCCTATTGTGTTACAAATTTCTTGCTTTACACAGCTGGACTCGTCCTGTATTTTGGCATTTGTCAAGTCGGGTCATAAAGGAAAAATCAGGACTATTAGGACATGTCGAGACATACGAAGCACAGCAGGGCGAAGTCAAATTACGAAAATCTCAGTCGGAATTGAAATTTTAATGTTCCACAACATTTTTCAATTGTGTTACGAATTTCTTGTTTTGCCCAGCTGGACTTGTTCTGTAGTTTTGGCATTTGTCAAGTCGGGTCATTAAGGACAAATCGGGACCATTAGGACAAGACGAGACGTACTAAGCACAGCAGGGCGAAGTAAAATTATGAATATCTCAGTCGGAATTGAAATTTGAAATGTTCCCCAACATTTTCCAATTGTTTTACAAATTTCTTGTTTTACCCAGCTGGACTTGTTCTATAGCTTTGGCATTTGTCAAGTCGGGTCATTAAGGACAAATCGGGACCATTAGGACAAGACGAGACGTACTAAGCACAGCAGGGCGAAGTCAAATTACGAATATCTCAGTCGGAATTGAAATTTGAAATGTTCCCCAACATTTTCCAATTGTGTTACAAATTTCTTGTTTTACCCAGCTGGACTTGTTCTATAGTTTTGACATTTGTCAAGTCGGGTCATTAAGGACAAATCGGGACCATTAGGACAAAACGAGACGTACTAAGCACAGCAGGGCGAAGTCAAATTACGAAAATCTCAGTCGGAATTGAAATTTGAATTGTTCCCCAACATTTTCCTATTGTGTTACAAATTTCTTGTTTTACCAAGCTGGACTTGTTATGTAGTTTTGGCTTTTGTCAAGTCGGGTTATTGAGGACAAATTGAGACCATTAGGACAAGTCGAGGAAAATGAAGCACAGCAGGGCGAAGTCAAATTACGAAAATCTCAGTCGGAATTGAAATTTGAATGTTCCACAACATTTTTCAATTATGTTACAAATTTCTTGTTTTACACAGCTGGACTTGTCCTGTATTTTGGCATTTGTCAAGTCGGGTCATAAAGGACAAATCAGGACCATTAGGACAAGTCGAGACATACGAAGCACAGCAGGGCGAAGTCAAATTACGAAAATCTCAGTCGGAATTTAAATTTGAATGTTCCCAACACTTTCCAATTGTGTTATATACTTCTTGAATTACCCAGCTGGACTCGTTCTGTTTTTTGGCATTTGTCAAGTCGGGTCATTAAGGACAAATCAGGACCATTAGGACAAGTCGAGACATACGAAGCACAACAGGGCGAGGTCAAATTACTAAAATCTGTGTCGGAATTGAACTTTGATTCGATCCGCAACATTTTCCAATTGTGTTTCCTTGTTTTACCCAGATGGACTTGTTCTGTAGTTTTGGCATTCGTCAAGTTGGGTCAGTAGGGACAAATCGGGACCATTAGGACAAGTCAAGACATACGAAGCACAGCAGGGCGAAGTCAATTTACGAAAATCTCAGTCGGAATTGAAATTAGAATTGTTTCCCAACATTTTCCTATTGTGTTACAAATTTCTTGTTTTACCCAGATGGACTTGTTCTGTATTTTGGCATTCGTCAAGTTGGGTCAGTAGGGACAAATCGGGACCATTAGGACAAGTCAAGACATACGAAGCACAGCAGGGCGAAGTCAAATTACGAAAATCTCAGTCGGAATTGAAATTTGAATTGTTTCCCAACATTTTCCTATTGTGTTACAAATTTCTTGTTTTACCCAGATGGACTTGTTCTGTATTTTGGCATTTGTCAGGTCGGGTCATTAAGGACAAATTGGGACCATTAGGACAAGTCGAGGAAAATGAAGCAAAGTAGGACGAAGTCAAATTACGAAAATCTCAGTCGGAATTGAAATTTGAATATTCCACAACATTTTTAAATTGTGTTACGAATTTCTTGTTTTGCCCAGCTGGACTTGTTCTGTAGTTTTGGCATTTGTCGAGTCGGGTCATTAAGGACAAATCGGGACCATTAGGACAAGACGAGACGTACTAAGCACAGCAGGGCGAAGTAAAATTATGAATATCTCAGTCGGAATTGAAATTTGAAATGTTCCCCAACATTTTCCAATTGTTTTACAAATTTCTTGTTTTACCCAGCTGGACTTGTTCTATAACTTTGGCATTTGTCAAGTCGGGTCATTAAGGACAAATCGGGACCATTAGGACAAGACGAGACGTACTAAGCACAGCAGGGCGAAGTCAAATCACGAATATCTCAGTCGGAATTGAAATTTGAAATGTTCCCCAACATTTTCCAACTGTGTTACAAATTTCTTGTTTTACCCAGCTGGACTTGTTCTATAGTTTTGACATTTGTCAAGTCGGGTCATTAAGGACAAATCGGGACCATTAGGACAAGACGAGATGTACTAAGCACAGCAGGGCGAAGTCAAATTACGAAAATCTCAGTCGGAATTGAAATTTGAATTGTTCCCCAACATTTTCCTATTGTGTTACAAATTTCTTGTTTTACCAAGCTGGACTTGTTATGTAGTTTTGGCTTTTGTCAAGTCGGGTTATTGAGGACAAATTGAGACCATTAGGACAAGTCGAGGAAAATGAAGCACAGCAGGGCGAAGTCAAATTACGAAAATCTCAGTCGGAATTGAAATTTGAAAGTTTCAAAACATTTTTCAATTGTGTTACAAATTTCTTGTTTTGCCCAGCTGGACTTGTTCTGTAGTTTTGGCATTTGTCATGTAGGGTCATTTAGGACAAATCGGGACCATTAGGACAAGAAGACATACTAAGCACAGGGGCGAAGTCAAATTACGAATATCTCAGTCGGAATTGAATTTAGAATTATTCCCCAACATTTTCCTATTGTGTTACAAATTTCTTGATATACCCAGATGGACTTGTTCTGTAATGTTGGTATTTGTCAAGTCGGGTCATTAACGACAAATTGGGACCATTAGACAAGTCGAGGAAAATAAAGCACAGCAGGGCGAAGTCAAATTACGAAAATCTCAGTCGGAATTGAAATTTGAATTGTTCCCCAACATTTTCCTATTGTGTTACAAATTTCTTGTTTTACCAAGCTGGACTTGTTATGTAGTTTTGGCTTTTGTCAAGTCGGGTTATTGAGGACAAATTGAGACCATTAGGAGAAGTCGAGGAAAATGAAGCACAGCAGGGCGAAGTCAAATTACGAAAATCTCAGTCGGAATTGAAATTTGAATGTTCCACAACATTTTTCAATTATGTTACAAATTTCTTGTTTTACACAGCTGGACTTGTCCTGTATTTTGGCATTTGTCAAGTCGGGTCATAAAGGACAAATCAGGACCATTAGGACATGTCGAGACATACGAAGCACAGCAGGGCGAAGTCAAATTACGAAAATCTCAGTCGGAATTTAAATTTGAATGTTCCCAACACTTTCCAATTGTGTTATATACTTCTTGAATTACCCAGCTGGACTCGTTCTGTTTTTTGGCATTTGTCAAGTCGGGTCATTAAGGACAAATCAGGACCATTAGGACAAGTCGAGACATACGAAGCACAACAGGGCGAGGTCAAATTACTAAAATCTGTGTCGGAATTGAACTTTGATTCGATCCGCAACATTTTCCAATTGTGTTTCCTTGTTTTACCCAGATGGACTTGTTCTGTAGGTTTGGCATTCGTCAAGTTGGGTCAGTAGGGACAAATCGGGACCATTAGGACAAGTCAAGACATACGAAGCACAGCAGGGCGAAGTCAAATTACGAAAATCTCAGTCGGAATTGAAATTAGAATTGTTTCCCAACATTTTCCTATTGTGTTACAAATTTCTTGTTTTACCCAGATGGACTTGTTCTGTATTTTGGCATTCGTCAAGTTGGGTCAGTAGGGACAAATCGGGACCATTAGGACAAGTCAAGACATACGAAGCACAGCAGGGCGAAGTCAAATTACGAAAATCTCAGTCGGAATTGAAATTTGAATTGTTTCCCAACATTTTCCTATTGTGTTACAAATTTCTTGTTTTACCCAGATGGACTTGTTCTGTATTTTGGCATTTGTCAGGTCGGGTCATTAAGGACAAATTGGGACCATTAGGACAAGTCGAGGAAAATGAAGCAAAGTAGGACGAAGTCAAATTACGAAAATCTCAGTCGGAATTGAAATTTGAATATTCCACAACATTTTTAAATTGTGTTACGAATTTCTTGTTTTGCCCAGCTGGACTTGTTCTGTAGTTTTGGCATTTGTCATGTAGGGTCATTTAGGACAAATCGGGACCATTAGGACAAGAAGACATACTAAGCACAGGGGCGAAGTCAAATTACGAATATCTCAGTCGGAATTGAATTTTGAATTATTCCCCAACATTTTCCTATTGTGTTACAAATTTCTTGTTATACCCAGATGGACTTGTTCTGTAATGTTGGTATTTGTCAAGTCGGGTCATTAACGACAAATTGGGACCATTAGACAAGTCGGGGAAAATAAAGCACAGCAGGGCGAAGTCAAATTACGAAAATCTCAGTCGGAATTGAAATTTGAATTGTTCCCCAACATTTTCCTATTGTGTTACAAATTTCTTGTTTTACCAAGCTGGACTTGTTATGTAGTTTTGGCTTTTGTCAAGTCGGGTTATTGAGGACAAATTGAGACCATTAGGAGAAGTCGAGGGAAATGAAGCACAGCAGGGCGAAGTCAAATTACGAAAATCTCAGTCGGAATTGAAATTTGAAAGTTTCAAAACATTTTTCAATCGTGTTACAAATTTCTTGTTTTGCCCAGCTGGACTTGTTCTGTAGTTTTGGCATTTGTCAAGTCAGGTCATTTAGGACAAATCGGGACCATTAGGACAAGAAGACATACTAAGCACAGGGGCGAAGTCAAATTACGAAAATCTCAGTCGGAATTGAATTTTGAATTATTCCCCAACATTTTCCTATTGTGTTACAAATTTCTTGTTTTACCCAGATGGACTTGTTCTGTAATTTTGGTATTTGTCAAGTCGGGTCATTAAGGACAAATTGGGACCATTAGACAAGTCGAGGAAAATAAAGCACAGCAGGGCCAAGTCAAATTACGAAAATCTCAGTCGGAATTTAAATTTGAATGTTCCCAACACTTTCCAATTGTGTTATATACTTCTTGAATTACCCAGCTGGACTCGTTCTGTTTTTTGGCATTTTTCAAGTCGGGTCATTAAGGACAAATCAGGACCATTAGGACAAGTCGAGACATACGAAGCACAACAGGGCGAGGTCAAATTACTAAAATCTGTGTCGGAATTGAACTTTGATTCGATCCGCAACATTTTCCAATTGTGTTTCCTTGTTTTACCCAGATGGACTTGTTCTGTAGTTTTGGCATTCGTCAAGTTGTGTCAGTAGGGACAAATCGGGACCATTAGGACAAGTCAAGACATACGAAGCACAGCAGGGCGAAGTCAAATTACGAAAATCTCAGTCGGAATTGAAATTAGAATTGTTTCCCAACATTTTCCTATTGTGTTACAAATTTCTTGTTTTACCCAGATGGACTTGTTCTGTATTTTGGCATTTGTCAGGTCGGGTCATTAAGGACAAATTGGGACCATTAGGACAAGTCGAGGAAAATGAAGCAAAGTAGGACGAAGTCAAATTACGAAAATCTCAGTCGGAATTGAAATTTGAATATTCCACAACATTTTTAAATTGTGTTACGAATTTCTTGTTTTGCCCAGCTGGACTTGTTCTGTAGTTTTGGCATTTGTCAAGTCGGGTCATTAAGGACAAATCGGGACCATTAGGACAAGACGAGACGTACTAAGCACAGCAGGGCGAAGTAAAATTATGAATATCTCAGTCGGAATTGAAATTTGAAATGTTCCCCAACATTTTCCAATTGTTTTACAAATTTCTTGTTTTACCCAGCTGGACTTGTTCTATAACTTTGGCATTTGTCAAGTCGGGTCATTAAGGACAAATCGGGACCATTAGGACAAGACGAGACGTACTAAGCACAGCAGGGCGAAGTCAAATCACGAATATCTCAGTCGGAATTGAAATTTGAAATGTTCCCCAACATTTTCCAACTGTGTTACAAATTTCTTGTTTTACCCAGCTGGACTTGTTCTATAGTTTTGACATTTGTCAAGTCGGGTCATTAAGGACAAATCGGGACCATTAGGACAAGACGAGATGTACTAAGCACAGCAGGGCGAAGTCAAATTACGAAAATCTCAGTCGGAATTGAAATTTGAATTGTTCCCCAACATTTTCCTATTGTGTTACTAATTTCTTGTTTTACCAAGCTGGACTTGTTATGTAGTTTTGGCTTTTGTCAAGTCGGGTTATTGAGGACAAATTGAGACCATTAGGACAAGTCGAGGAAAATGAAGCACAGCAGGGCGAAGTCAAATTACGAAAATCTCAGTCGGAATTGAAATTTGAAAGTTTCAAAACATTTTTCAATTGTGTTACAAATTTCTTGTTTTGCCAGCTGGACTTGTTCTGTAGTTTTGGCATTTGTCATGTAGGGTCATTTAGGACAAATCGGGACCATTAGGACAAGAAGACATACTAAGCACAGGGGCGAAGTCAAATTACGAATATCTCAGTCGGAATTGAATTTAGAATTATTCCCCAACATTTTCCTATTGTGTTACAAATTTCTTGTTATACCCAGATGGACTTGTTCTGTAATGTTGGTATTTGTCAAGTCGGGTCATTAACGACAAATTGGGACCATTAGACAAGTCGGGGAAAATAAAGCACAGCAGGGCGAAGTCAAATTACGAAAATCTCAGTCGGAATTGAAATTTGAATTGTTCCCCAACATTTTCCTATTGTGTTACAAATTTCTTGTTTTACCAAGCTGGACTTGTTATGTAGTTTTGGCTTTTGTCAAGTCGGGTTATTGAGGACAAATTGAGACCATTAGGAGAAGTCGAGGAAAATGAAGCACAGCAGGGCGAAGTCAAATTACGAAAATCTCAGTCGGAATTGAAATTTGAAAGTTTCAAAACATTTTTCAATTGTGTTACAAATTTCTTGTTTTGCCCAGCTGGACTTGTTCTGTAGTTTTGGCATTTGTCAAGTCAGGTCATTTAGGACAAATCGGGACCATTAGGACAAGAAGACATACTAAGCACAGGGGCGAAGTCAAATTACGAAAATCTCAGTCGGAATTGAATTTTGAATTATTCCCCAACATTTTCCTATTGTGTTACAAATTTCTTGTTTTACCCAGATGGACTTGTTCTGTAATTTTGGTATTTGTCAAGTCGGGTCATTAAGGACAAATTGGGACCATTAGACAAGTCGAGGAAAATAAAGCACAGCAGGGCCAAGTCAAATTACGAAAATCTCAGTCGGAATTTGAATTTGAATGTTCCCAACACTTTCCAATTGTGTTATATACTTCTTGAATTACCCAGCTGGACTCGTTCTGTTTTTTGGCATTTGTCAAGTCGGGTCATTAAGGACAAATCAGGACCATTAGGACAAGTCGAGACATACGAAGCACAACAGGGCGAGGTCAAATTACTAAAATCTGTGTCGGAATTGAACTTTGATTCGATCCGCAACATTTTCCAATTGTGTTTCCTTGTTTTACCCAGATGGACTTGTTCTGTAGTTTTGGCATTCGTCAAGTTGGGTCAGTAGGGACAAATCGGGACCATTAGGACAAGTCAAGACATACGAAGCACAGCAGGGCGAAGTCAAATTACGAAAATCTCAGTCGGAATTGAAATTAGAATTGTTTCCCAACATTTTCCTATTGTGTTACAAATTTCTTGTTTTACCCAGATGGACTTGTTCTGTATTTTGGCATTCGTCAAGTTGGGTCAGTAGGGACAAATCGGGACCATTAGGACAAGTCAAGACATACGAAGCACAGCAGGGCGAAGTCAAATTACGAAAATCTCAGTCGGAATTGAAATTTGAATTGTTTCCCAACATTTTCCTATTTTGTTACGAATTTCTTGTTTTACCCAGCTGGACTTGTTCTGTAGTTTTGGCATTTGTCAAGTCAGGTCATTAAGGACAAATTGGGACCATTAGGACAGGTCGAGGAAAATGAAGCACAGCAGGGCGAAGTCAAATTACGAAAATCTCAGTCGGAATTGAAATTTGAATGTTCCACAACATTTTTCTAATGTGTTACGAATTTCCTGTTTTGCCCAGCTGGACTTGTTCTATAACTTTGGCATTTGTCAAGTCGGGTCATTAAGGACAAATCGGGACCATTAGGACAAGACGAGACGTACTAAGCACAGCAGGGCGAAGTCAAATTACGAATATCTCAGTCGGAATTGAAATTTGAAATGTTCCCCAACATTTTCCAGTTGTGTTACAAATTTCTTGTTTTACCCAGCTGGACTTGTTCTATAGTTTTGACATTTGTCAAGTCGGGTCATTAAGGACAAATCGGGACCATTAGGACAAGACGAGACGTACTAAGCACAGCAGGGCGAAGTCAAATTACGAAAATCTCAGTCGGAATTGAAATTTGAATTGTTCCCCAACATTTTCCTATTGTGTTACAAATTTCTTGTTTTACCAAGCTGGACTTGTTATGTAGTTTTGGCTTTTGTCAAGTCGGGTTATTGAGGACAAATTGAGACCATTAGGACAAGTCGAGGAAAATGAAGCACAGCAGGGCGAAGTCAAATTACGAAAATCTCAGTCGGAATTGAAATTTGAATGTTCCACAACATTTTTCAATTGTGTTACAAATTTCTTGTTTTGCCCAGCTGGACTTGTTCTGTAGTTCTGGCATTTGTCAAGTCGGGTCATTAAGGACAAATCAGGACCATTAGGACAAGACGAGACGTACTAAGCACAGCAGGGCCGAAGTCAAATTACGAATATCTCAGTCGGAATTGAAATTTGAATTGTTCCCCAACATTTTCCAATTGTGTTACAAATTTCTTGTTTTACACAGCTGGACTTGTCCTGTATTTTGGCATTTGTCAAGTCGGGTCATAAAGGACAAATCAGGACCATTAGGACATGTCGAGACATACGAAGCACAGCAGGGCGAAGTCAAATTACGAAAATCTCAGTCGGAATTGGAGTTTGAATGTTCCACAACATTTTTCAATTGTGTTACGAATTTCTTGTTTTGCCCAGCTGGACTTGTTCTGTAGTTTTGGCATTTGTCAAGTCGGGTCATTAAGGACAAATCGGGACCATTAGGACAAGACGAGACGTACTAAGCACAGCAGGGCGAAGTAATATTATGAATATCTCAGTCGGAATTGAAATTTGAAATGTTCCCCAACATTTTCCAATTGTTTTACAAATTTCTTGTTTTACCCAGCTGGACTTGCTCTATAACTTTGGCATTTGTCAAGTCGGGTCATTAAGGACCATTCGGGACCATTAGGACAAGACGAGACGTACTAAGCACAGCAGGGCGAAGTCAAATTACAAATATCTCAGTCGGAATTGAAATTTGAAAT
Organism: Chrysolina americana; assembly: GCA_958502065.1. Taxonomy (NCBI): domain Eukaryota; kingdom Metazoa; phylum Arthropoda; class Insecta; order Coleoptera; family Chrysomelidae; genus Chrysolina; species Chrysolina americana. The sequence goes on from OY293421.1 coordinate 25,142,563, forward strand.
GTTCCCCAACATTTTCCAATTGTGTTACAAATTTCTTGTTTTACCCAGCTGGACTTGTTCTATAGTTTTGACATTTGTAAAGTCGGGTCATTAAGGACAAATCGGGACCATTAGGACAAGACGAAACGTACTAAGCACAGCAGGGCGAAGTCAAATTACGAAAATCTCAGTCGGAATTGAAATTTGAAATGTTCCCCAACATTTTCCAATTGTTTTACAAATTTCTTGTTTTACCCAGCTGGACTTGCTCTATAACTTTGGCATTTGTCAAGTCGGGTCATTAACGACCATTCGGGACCATTAGGACAAGACGAGACGTACTAAGCACAGCAGGGCGAAGTCAAATTACGAATATCTCAGTCGGAATTGAAATTTGAAATGTTCCCCAACATTTTCCAATTGTGTTACAAATTTCTTGTTTTACCCAGCTGGACTTGTTCTATAGTTTTGACATTTGTCAAGTCGGGTCATTAAGGACAAATCGGGACCATTAGGACAAGACGAAACGTACTAAGCACAGCAGGGCGAAGTCAAATTACGAAAATCTCAGTCGGAATTGAAATTTGAATTGTTCCCCAACATTTTCCTATTGTGTTACAAATTTCTTGTTTTACCAAGCTGGACTTGTTATGTAGTTTTGGCTTTTGTCAAGTCGGGTTATTGAGGACAAATTGAGACCATTAGGACAAGTCGAGGAAAATGAAGCACAGCAGGGCGAAGTCAAATTACGAAAATCTCAGTCGGAATTGAAATTTGAATGTTCCACAACATTTTTCAATTGTGTTACAAATTTCTTGTTTTGCCCAGCTGGACTTGTTCTGTAGTTCTGGCATTTGTCAAGTCGGGTCATTAAGGACAAATCAGGACCATTAGGACAAGACGAGACGTACTAAGCACAGCAGGGCCGAAGTCAAATTACGAATATCTCAGTTGGAATTTAAATTTGAAGTGTTCCCCAACATTTTCCAATTGTGTTACAAATTTCTTGTTTTACACAGCTGGACTTGTCCTGTATTTTGGCATTTGTCAAGTCGGGTCATAAAGGACAAATCAGGACCATTAGGACATGTCGAGACATACGAAGCACAGCAGGGCGAAGTCAAATTACGAAAATCTCAGTCGGAATTGAAATTTTAATGTTCCACAACATTTTTCAATTGTGTTACAAGTTTCTTGTTTTGCCCAGCTGGACTTGTTCTGTAGTTCTGGCATTTGTCAAGTCGGGTCATTAAGGACAAATCGGGACCATTAGGACAAGACGAGACGTACTAAGCACAGCAGGGCGAAGTAAAATTATGAATATCTCAGTCGGAATTGAAATTTGAAACGTTCCCCAACATTTTCCAATTGTTTTACAAATTTCTTGTTTTACCCAGCTGGACTTGTTCTATAACTTTGGCATTTGTCAAGTCGGGTCATTAAGGACAAATCGGGACCATTAGGACAAGACGAGACGTACTAAGCACAGCAGGGCGAAGTCAAATTACGAATATCTCAGTCGGAATTGAAATTTGAAATGTTCCCCAACATTTTCCAATTGTGTTACAAATTTCTTGTTTTACCCAGCTGGACTTGTTCTATAGTTTTGACATTTGTCAAGTCGGGTCATTAAGGACAAATCGGGACCATTAGGACAAGACGAGACGTACTAAGCACAGCAGGGCGAAGTTAAATTACGAAAATCTCAGTCGGAATTGAAATTTGAATTGTTCCCCAACATTTTCCTATTGTGTTACAAATTTCTTGTTTTACCAAGCTGGACTTGTTATGTAGTTTTGGCTTTTGTCAAGTCGGGTTATTGAGGACAAATTGAGACCATTAGGACAAGTCGAGGAAAATGAAGCACAGCAGGGCGAAGTCAAATTACGAAAATCTCAGTCGGAATTGAAATTTGAATGTTCCACAACATTTTTCAATTGTGTTACAAATTTCTTGTTTTGCCCAGCTGGACTTGTTCTGTAGTTCTAGCATTTGTCAAGTCGGGTCATTAAGGACAAATCAGGACCATTAAGACAAGACGAGACGTACTAAGCACAGCAGGGCCGAAGTCAAATTACGAATATCTCAGTCGGAATTGAAATTTGAATTGTTCCCCAACATTTTCCAATTGTGTTACAAATTTCTTGTTTTACACAGCTGGACTTGTCCTGTATTTTGGCATTTGTCGAGTCGGGTCATAAAGGACAAATCAGGACCATTAGGACATGTCGAGACATACGAAGCACAGCAGGGCGAAGTCAAATTACGAAAATCTCAGTCGGAATTGAAATTTTAATGTTCCACAACATTTTTCAATTGTGTTACAAATTTCTTGTTTTGCCCAGCTGGACTTGTTCTGTAGTTCTGGCATTTGTCAAGTCGGGTCATTAAGGACAAATCAGGACCATTAGGACAAGACGAGACGTACTAAGCACAGCAGGGCCGAAGTCAAATTACGAATATCTCAGTCGGAATTGAAATTTGAATTGTTCCCCAACATTTTCCAATTGTGTTACAAATTTCTTGTTTTACACAGCTGGACTTGTCCTGTATTTTGGCATTTGTCAAGTCGGGTCATAAAGGACAAATCAGGACCATTAGGACATGTCGAGACATACGAAGCACAGCAGGGCGAAGTCAAATTACGAAAATCTCAGTCGGAATTGAAATTTTAATGTTCCACAACATTTTTCAATTGTGTTACAAGTTTCTTGTTTTGCCCAGCTGGACTTGTTCTGTAGTTCTGGCATTTGTCAAGTCGGGTCATTAAGGACAAATCAGGACCATTAGGACTAGACGAGACGTACTAAGCACAGCAGGGCCAAAGTCAAATTACGAATATCTCAGTCGGAATTGAAATTTGAATTGTTCCCCAACATTTTCCAATTGTTTTACAAATTTCTTGTTTTACCCAGCTGGACTTGTTCTATAATTTTGGCATTTGTCAAGTCGGGTCATTAAGGACGAATCGGGACCATTAGGACAAGACGAGACGTACTAAGCACAGCAGGGCGAAGTAAAATTATGAATATCTCAGTCGGAATTGAAATTTGAAACGTTCCCCAACATTTTCCAATTGTTTTACAAATTTCTTGTTTTACCCAGCTGGACTTGTTCTATAACTTTGGCATTTGTCAAGTCGGGTCATTAAGGACAAATCGGGACCATTAGGACAAGACGAGACGTACTAAGCACAGCAGGGCGAAGTCAAATTACGAATATCTCAGTCGGAATTGAAATTTGAAATGTTCCCCAACATTTTCCAATTGTGTTACAAATTTCTTGTTTTACCCAGCTGGACTTGTTCTATAGTTTTGACATTTGTCAAGTCGGGTCATTAAGGACAAATCGGGACCATTAGGACAAGACGAGACGTACTAAGCACAGCAGGGCGAAGTCAAATTACGAAAATCTCAGTCGGAATTGAAATTTGAATTGTTCCCCAACATTTTCCTATTGTGTTACAAATTTCTTGTTTTACCAAGCTGGACTTGTTATGTAATTTTGGCTTTTGTCAAGTCGGGTTATTGAGGACAAATTGAGACCATTAGGACAAGTCGAGGAAAATGAAGCACAGCAGGGCGAAGTCGAATTACGAAAATCTCAGTCGGAATTGAAATTTGAATGTTCCACAACATTTTTCAATTGTGTTACAAATTTCTTGTTTTGCCCAGCTGGACTTGTTCTGTAGTTCTGGCATTTGTCAAGTCGGGTCATTAAGGACAAATCAGGACCATTAGGACAAGACGAGACGTACTAAGCACAGCAGGGCCGAAGTCAAATTACGAATATCTCAGTCGGAATTGAAATTTGAATTGTTCCCCAACATTTTCCAATTGTGTTACAAATTTCTTGTTTTACACAGCTGGACTTGTCCTGTATTTTGGCATTTATCAAGTCGGGTCATAAAGGACAAATCAGGACCATTAGGACATGTCGAGACATACGAAGCACAGCAGGGCGAAGTCAAATTACGAAAATCTCAGTCGGAATTGAAATTTTAATGTTCCACAACATTTTTCAATTGTGTTACAAATTTCTTGTTTTGCCCAGCTGGACTTGTTCTGTAGTTCTGGCATTTGTCAAGTCGGGTCATTAAGGACAAATCAGGACCATTAGGACAAGACGAGACGTACTAAGCACAGCAGGGCCAAAGTCAAATTTCGAATATCTCAGTCGGAATTGAAATTTGAATTGTTCCCCAACATTTTCCAATTGTTTTACAAATTTCTTGATTTACCCAGCTGGACTTGTTCTATAATTTTGGCATTTGACAAGTCGGGTCATTAAGGACGAATCGGGACCATTAGGACAAGACGAGACGTACTAAGCACAGCAAGGCGAAGTCAAATTACGAAAATCTCAGTCGGAATTGAAATTTGAATAGTTCCCCAACATTTTCCAATTGTGTTACAAATTTCTTGTTTTACACAGCTGGACTTGTCCTGTATTTTGACATTTGTCAAGTCGGGTCATAAAGGACAAATCAGGACCATTAGGACATGTCGAGACATACGAAGCACAGCAGGGCGAAGTCAAATTACGAAAATCTCAGTCGGAATTGGAGTTTGAATGTTCCACAACATTTTTCAATTGTGTTACGAATTTCTTGTTTTGCCCAGCTGGACTTGTTCTGTAGTTTTGGCATTTGTCAAGTCGGGTCATTAAGGACAAATCGGGACCATTAGGACAAGACGAGACGTACTAAGCACAGCAGGGCGAAGTAAAATTATGAATATCTCAGTCGGAATTGAAATTTAAAATGTTCCCCAACATTTTCCAATTGTTTTACAAATTTCTTGTTTTACCCAGCTGGACTTGTTCTATAACTTTGGCATTTGTCAAGTCGGGTCATTAAGGACAAATCGGGACCATTAGGACAAGACGAGACGTACTAAGCATAGCAGGGCGAAGTCAAATTACGAATATCTCAGTCGGAATTGAAATTTGAAATGTTCCCCAACATTTTCCAATTGTGTTACAAATTTCTTGTTTTACCCAGCTGGACTTGTTCTATAGTTTTGACATTTGTCAAGTCGGGTCATTAAGGACAAATCGGGACCATTAGGACAAGACGAGACGTACTAAGCACAGCAGGGCGAAGTCAAATTACGAAAATCTCAGTCGGAATTGAAATTTGAATTGTTCCCCAACATTTTCCTATTGTGTTACAAATTTCTTGTTTTACCAAGCTGGACTTGTTATGTAGTTTTGGCTTTTGTCAAGTCGGGTTATTGAGGACAAATTGAGACCATTAGGACAAGTCGAGGAAAATGAAGCACAGCAGGGCGAAGTCAAATTACGAAAATCTCAGTCGGAATTGAAATTTGAATGTTCCACAACATCTTTCAATTGTGTTACAAATTTCTTGTTTTGCCCAGCTGGACTTGTTCTGTAGTTCTGGCATTTGTCAAGTCGGGTCATTAAGGACAAATCAGGACCATTAGGATAAGACGAGACGTACTAAGCACAGCAGGGCCGAAGTCAAATTACGAATATCTCAGTCGGAATTGAAATTTGAATTGTTCCCCAACATTTTCCAATTGTGTTACAAATTTCTTGTTTTACACAGCTGGACTTGTCCTGTAATTTGGCATTTGTCAAGTCGGGTCATAAAGGACAAATCAGGACCATTAGGACATGTCGAGACATACGAAGCACAGCAGGGCGAAGTCAAATTACGAAAATCTCAGTCGGAATTGAAATTTGAATGTTCCACAACATTTTTCAATTGTGTTACAAATTTCTTGTTTTGCCCAGCTGGACTTGTTCTGTAGTTCTGGCATTTGTCAAGTCGGGTCATTAAGGACAAATCAGGACCATTAGGACAAGACGAGACGTACTAAGCACAGCAGGGCCAAAGTCAAATTACGAATATCTCAGTCGGAATTGAAATTTGAATTGTTCCCCAACATTTTCCAATTGTTTTACAAATTTCTTGATTTACCCAGCTGGACTTGTTCTATAATTTTGGCATTTGACAAGTCGGGTCATTAAGGACGAATCGGGACCATTAGGACAAGACGAGACGCACTAAGCACAGCAAGGCGAAGTCAAATTACGAAAATCTCAGTCGGAATTGAAATTTGAATTGTTCCCCAACATTTTCCAATTGTGTTACAAATTTCTTGTTTTACACAGCTGGACTTGTCCTGTATTTTGGCATTTGTCAAGTCGGGTCATAAAGGACAAATCAGGACCATTAGGACATGTCGAGACATACGAAGCACAGCAGGGCGAAGTCAAATTACGAAAATCTCAGTCGGAATTGAAATTTGAATGTTCCACAACATTTTTCAATTGTGTTACGAATTTCTTGTTTTGCCCAGCTGGACTTGTTCTGTAGTTTTGGCAATTGTCAAGTCGGGTCATTAAGGACAAATCGGGACCATTAGGACAAGACGAGACGTACTAAGCACAGCAGGGCGAAGTAAAATTATGAATATCTCAGTCGGAATTGAAATTTGAAATGTTCCCCAACATTTTCCAATTGTTTTACAAATTTCTTGTTTTACCCAGCTGGACTTGTTCTATAACTTTGGCATTTGTCAAGTCGGGTCATTAAGGACAAATCGGGACCATAAGGACAAGACGAGACGTACTAAGCACAGCAGGGCGAAGTAAAATTACGAATATCTCAGTCGGAATTGAAATTTGAAATGTTCCCCAACATTTTCCAATTGTGGTACAAATTTCTTGTTTTACCCAGCTGGACTTGTTCTATAGTTTTGACATTTGTCAAGTCGGGTCATTAAGGACAAATCGGGACCATTAGGACAAGACGAGACGTACTAAGCACAGCAGGGCGAAGTCAAATTACGAAAATCTCAGTCGGAATTGAAATTTGAATTGTTCCCCAACATTTTCCTATTGTGTTACAAATTTCTTGTTTTACCAAGCTGGACTTGTTATGTAGTTTTGGCTTTTGTCAAGTCGGTTTATTGAGGACAAATTGAGACCATTAGGACAAGTCGAGGAAAATGAAGCACAGCAGGGCGAAGTCAAATTACGAAAATCTCAGTCGGAATTGAAATTTGAATGTTCCACAACATTTTTCAATTGTGTTACAAATTTCTTGTTTTGCCCAGCTGGACTTGTTCTGTAGTTCTGGCATTTGTCAAGTCGGGTCATTAAGGACAAATCAGGACCATTAGGACAAGACGAGACGTACTAAGCACAGCAGGGCCGAAGTCAAATTACGAATATCTCAGTTGGAATTTAAATTTGAAGTGTTCCCCAACATTTTCCAATTGTGTTACAAATTTCTTGTTTTAAACAGCTGGACTTGTCCTGTATTTTGGCATTTGTCAAGTCGGGTCATAAAGGACAAATCAGGACCATTAGGACATGTCGAGACATACGAAGCACAGCAGGGCGAAGTCAAATTACGAAAATCTCAGTCGGAATTGAAATTTGAATGTTCCACAACATTTTTCAATTGTGTTACAAATTTCTCGTTTTGCCCAGCTGGACTTGTTCTGTAGTTCTGGCATTTGTCAAGTCGGGTCATTAAGGACAAATCAGGACCATTAGTACAAGACGAGACGTACTAAGCACAGCAGGGCCGAAGTCAAATTACGAAAATCTCAGTCGGAATTGAAATAAGAATTGTTCCCCAACATTTTCCATTTGTGTTACAAATTCCTTGTTTTACACAGCTGGACTTGTCCTGTATTTTGGAATTTGTCAAGTCGGGTCATAAAGGACAAATCAGGACCATTAGGACATGTCGAGACATACGAAGCACAGCAGGGCGAAGTCAAATTACGAAAATCTCAGTCGGAATTGAAATTTTAATGTTCCACAACATTTTTCAATTGTGTTACAAGTTTCTTGTTTTGCCCAGCTGGACTTGTTCTGTAGTTCTGGCATTTGTCAAGTGGGGTCATTAAGGACAAATCAGGACCATTAGGACAAGACGAGTCGTACTAAGCACAGCAGGGCCAAAGTCAAATTACGAATATCTCAGTCGGAATTGAAATTTGAATTGTTCCCCAACATTTTCCAATTGTTTTACAAATTTCTTGTTTTACCCAGCTGGACTTGTTCTATAATTTTGGCATTTGTCAAGTCGGGTCATTAAGGACGAATCGGGACCATTAGGAAAAGACGAGACGTACTAAGCACAGCAAGGCGAAGTCAGATTACGAAAATCTCAGTCGGAATTGAAATTTGAATAGTTCCCCAACATTTTCCAATTGTGTTACAAATTTCTTGTTTTACACAGCTGGACTTGTCCTGTATTTTGGCATTTGTCAAGTCGGGTCATAAAGGACAAATCAGGACCATTAGGACATGTCGAGACATACGAAGCACAGCAGGGCGAAGTCAAATTACGAAAATCTCAGTCGGAATTGAAATTTGAATGTTCCACAACATTTTTCAATTGTGTTACGAATTTCTTGTTTTGCCCAGCTGGACTTGTTCTGTAGTTTTGGCATTTGTCAAGTCGGGTCATTAAGGACAAATCGGGACCATTAGGACAAGACGAGACGTACTAAGCACAGCAGGGCGAAGTAAAATTATGAATATCTCAGTCGGAATTGAAATTTGAAACGTTCCCCAACATTTTCCAATTGTTTTACAAATTTCTTGTTTTACCCAGCTGGACTTGTTCTATAACTTTGGCATTTGTCAAGTCGGGTCATTAAGGACAAATCGGGACCATTAGGACAAGACGAGACGTACTAAGCACAGCAGGGCGAAGTCAAATTACGAATATCTCAGTCGGAATTGAAATTTGAAATGTTCCCCAACATTTTCCAATTGTGTTACAAATTTCTTGTTTTACCCAGCTGGACTTGTTCTATAGTTTTGACATTTGTCAAGTCGGGTCATTAAGGACAAATCGGGACCATTAGGACAAGACGAGACGTACTAAGCACAGCAGGGCGAAGTCAAATTACGAAAATCTCAGTCGGAATTGAAATTTGAATTGTTCCCCAACATTTTCCTATTGTGTTACAAATTTCTTGTTTTACCAAGCTGGACTTGTTATGTAGTTTTGGCTTTTGTCAAGTCGGGTTATTGAGGACAAATTGAGACCATTAGGACAAGTCGAGGAAAATGAAGCACAGCAGGGCGAAGTCAAATTACGAAAATCTCAGTCGGAATTGAAATTTGAATGTTCCACAACATTTTTCAATTGTGTTACAAATTTCTTGTTTTGCCCAGCTGGACTTGTTCTGTAGTTCTGGCATTTGTCAAGTCGGGTCATTAAGGACAAATCAGGACCATTAAGACAAGACGAGACGTACTAAGCACAGCAGGGCCGAAGTCAAATTACGAATATCTCAGTCGGAATTGAAATTTGAATTGTTCCCCAACATTTTCCAATTGTGTTACAAATTTCTTGTTTTACACAGCTGGACTTGTCCTTTATTTTGGCATTTGTCAAGTCGGGTCATAAAGGACAAATCAGGACCATTAGGACATGTCGAGACATACGAAGCACAGCAGGGCGAAGTCAAATTACGAAAATCTCAGTCGGAATTGAAATTTTAATGTTCCACAACATTTTTCAATTGTGTTAAAAATTTCTTGTTTTGCCCAGCTGGACTTGTTCTGTAGTTCTGGCATTTGTCAAGTCGGGTCATTAAGGACAAATCAGGACCATTAGGACAAGACGAGACGTACTAAGCACAGCAGGGCCGAAGTCAAATTACGAAAATCTCAGTCGGAATTGAAATAAGAATTGTTCCCCAACATTTTCCAATTGTGTTACATATTTCTTGTTTTACACAGCTGGACTTGTCCTGTATTTTGGCATTTGTCAAGTCGGGTCATAAAGGACAAATCAGGACCATTAGGACATGTCGAGACATACGAAGCACAGCAGGGCGAAGTCAAATTACGAAAATCTCAGTCGGAATTGAAATTTTAATGTTCCACAACATTTTTCAATTGTGTTACAAGTTTCTTGTTTTGCCCAGCTGGACTTGTTCTGTAGTTCTGGCATTTGTCAAGTCGGGTCATTAAGGACAAATCAGGACCATTAGGACAAGACGAGACGTACTAAGCACAGCAGGGCCAAAGTCAAATTACGAATATCTCAGTCGGAATTGAAATTTGAATTGTTCCCCAACATTTTCCAATTGTTTTACAAATTTCTTGTTTTACCCAGCTGGACTTGTTCTATAATTTTGGCATTTGTCAAGTCGGGTCATTAAGGACGAATCGGGACCATTAGGACAAGACGAGACGTACTAAGCACAGCAAGGCGAAGTCAGATTACGAAAATCTCAGTCGGAATTGAAATTTGAATAGTTCCCCAACATTTTCCAATTGTGTTACAAATTTCTTGTTTTACACAGCTGGACTTGTCCTGTATTTTGGCATTTGTCAAGTCGGGTCATAAAGGACAAATCAGGACCATTAGGACATGTCGAGACATACGAAGCACAGCAGGGCGAAGTCAAATTACGAAAATCTCAGTCGGAATTGAAATTTGAATGTTCCACAACATTTTTCAATTGTGTTACGAATTTCTTGTTTTGCCCAGCTGGACTTGTTCTGTAGTTTTGGCATTTGTCAAGTCGGGTCATTAAGGACAAATCGGGACCATTAGGACAAGACGAGACGTACTAAGCACAGCAGGGCGAAGTAAAATTATGAATATCTCAGTCGGAATTGAAATTTGAAACGTTCCCCAACATTTTCCAATTGTTTTACAAATTTCTTGTTTTACCCAGCTGGACTTGTTCTATAACTTTGGCATTTGTCAAGTCGGGTCATTAAGGACAAATCGGGACCATTAGGACAAGACGAGACGTACTAAGCACAGCAGGGCGAAGTCAAATTACGAAAATCTCAGTCGGAATTGAAATTTGAATTGTTCCCCAACATTTTCCTATTGTGTTACAAATTTCTTGTTTTACCAAGCTGGACTTGTTATGTAGTTTTGGCTTTTGTCAAGTCGGGTTATTGAGGACAAATGGAGACCATTAGGACAAGTCGAGGAAAATGAAGCACAGCAGGGCGAAGTCAAATTACGAAAATCTCAGTCGGAATTGAAATTTGAATGTTCCACAACATTTTCCTATTGTGTTACAAATTTCTTGTTTTACCAAGCTGGACTTGTTATGTAGTTTTGGCTTTTGTCAAGTCGGGTTATTGAGGACAAATTGAGACCATTAGGACAAGTCGAGGAAAATGAAGCACAGCAGGGCGAAGTCAAATTACGAAAATCTCAGTCGGAATTGAAATTTGAATGTTCCACAACATTTTTCAATTGTGTTACAAATTTCTTGTTTTGCCCAGCTGGACTTGTTCTGTAGTTCTGGCATTTGTCAAGTCGGGTCATTAAGGACAAATCAGGACCATTAGGACAAGACGAGACGTACTAAGCACAGCAGGGCCCAAGTCAAATTACGAATATCTCAGTCGGAATTGAAATTTGAATTGTTCCCCAACATTTTCCAATTGTGTTACAAATTTCTTGTTTTACACAGCTGGACTTGTCCTGTATTTTGGCATTTATCAAGTCGGGTCATAAAGGACAAATCAGGACCATTAGGACATGTCGAGACATACGAAGCACAGCAGGGCGAAGTCAAATTACGAAAATCTCAGTCGGAATTGAAATTTTAATGTTCCACAACATTTTTCAATTGTGTTACAAATTTCTTGTTTTGCCCAGCTGGACTTGTTCTGTAGTTCTGGCATTTGTCAAGTCGGGTCATTAAGGACAAATCAGGACCATTAGGACAAGACGAGACGTACTAAGCACAGCAGGGCCAAAGTCAAATTTCGAATATCTCAGTCGGAATTGAAATTTGAATTGTTCCCCAACATTTTCCAATTGTTTTACAAATTTCTTGATTTACCCAGCTGGACTTGTTCTATAATTTTGGCATTTGACAAGTCGGGTCATTAAGGACGAATCGGGACCATTAGGACAAGACGAGACGTACTAAGCACAGCAAGGCGAAGTCAAATTACGAAAATCTCAGTCGGAATTGAAATTTGAATAGTTCCCCAACATTTTCCAATTGTGTTACAAATTTCTTGTTTTACACAGCTGGACTTGTCCTGTATTTTGACATTTGTCAAGTCGGGTCATAAAGGACAAATCAGGACCATTAGGACATGTCGAGACATACGAAGCACAGCAGGGCGAAGTCAAATTACGAAAATCTCAGTCGGAATTGGAGTTTGAATGTTCCACAACATTTTTCAATTGTGTTACGAATTTCTTGTTTTGCCCAGCTGGACTTGTTCTGTAGTTTTGGCATTTGTCAAGTCGGGTCATTAAGGACAAATCGGGACCATTAGGACAAGACGAGACGTACTAAGCACAGCAGGGCGAAGTAAAATTATGAATATCTCAGTCGGAATTGAAATTTGAAATGTTCCCCAACATTTTCCAATTGTTTTACAAATTTCTTGTTTTACCCAGCTGGACTTGTTCTATAACTTTGGCATTTGTCAAGTCGGGTCATTAAGGACAAATCGGGACCATTAGGACAAGACGAGACGTACTAAGCACAGCAGGGCGAAGTCAAATTACGAATATCTCAGTCGGAATTGAAATTTGAAATGTTCCCCAACATTTTCCAATTGTGTTACAAATTTCTTGTTTTACCCAGCTGGACTTGTTCTATAGTTTTGACATTTGTCAAGTCGGGTCATTAAGGACAAATCGGGACCATTAGGACAAGACGAGACGTACTAAGCACAGCAGGGCGAAGTCAAATTACGAAAATCTCAGTCGGAATTTAAATTTGAATGTTCCCAACACTTTCCAATTGTGTTATATACTTCTTGAATTACCCAGCTGGACTCGTTCTGTTTTTTGGCATTTGTCAAGTCGGGTCATTAAGGACAAATCAGGACCATTAGGACAAGTCGAGACATACGAAGCACAACAGGGCGAGGTCAAATTACTAAAATCTGTGTCGGAATTGAACTTTGATTCGATCCGCAACATTTTCCAATTGTGTTTCCTTGTTTTACCCAGATGGACTTGTTCTGTAGTTTTGGCATTCGTCAAGTTGGGTCATTAAGGACAAATCAGGACCATTAGGACAAGACGAGACGTACTAAGCACAACAGGGCCGAAGTCAAATTACGAATATCTCAGTTGGAATTTAAATTTGAAGTGTTCCCCAACATTTTCCAATTGTGTTACAAATTTCTTGTTTTAAACAGCTGGACTTGTCCTGTATTTTGGCATTTGTCAAGTCGGGTCATAAAGGACAAATCAGGACCATTAGGACATGTCGAGACATACGAAGCACAGCAGGGCGAAGTCAAATTACGAAAATCTCAGTCGGAATTGAAATTTGAATGTTCCACAACATTTTTCAATTGTGTTACAAATTTCTCGTTTTGCCCAGCTGGACTTGTTCTGTAGTTCTGGCATTTGTCAAGTCGGGTCATTAAGGACAAATCAGGACCATTAGGACAAGACGAGACGTACTAAGCACAGCAGGGCCGAAGTCAAATTACGAATATCTCAGTTGGAATTTAAATTTGAAGTGTTCCCCAACATTTTCCAATTGTGTTACAAATTTCTTGTTTTAAACAGCTGGACTTGTCCTGTATTTTGGCATTTGTCAAGTCGGGTCATAAAGGACAAATCAGGACCATTAGGACATGTCGAGACATACGAAGCACAGCAGGGCGAAGTCAAATTACGAAAATCTCAGTCGGAATTGAAATTTGAATGTTCCACAACATTTTTCAATTGTGTTACAAATTTCTTGTTTTGCCCAGCTGGACTTGTTCTGTAGTTCTGGCATTTGTCAAGTCGGGTCATTAAGGACAAATCAGGACCATTAGGACAAGACGAGACGTACTAAGCACAGCAGGGCCGAAGTCAAATTACGAATATCTCAGTTGGAATTTGAATTTGAAGTGTTCCCCAACATTTTCCAATTGTGTTACAAATTTCTTGTTTTACACAGCTGGACTTGTCCTGTATTTTGGCATTTGTCAAGTCGGGTCATAAAGGACAAATCAGGACCATTAGGACATGTCGAGACATACGAAGCACAGCAGGGCGAAGTCAAATTACGAAAATCTCAGTCGGAATTGAAATTTTAATGTTCCACAACATTTTTCAATTGTGTTACAAGTTTCTTGTTTTGCCCAGCTGGACTTGTTCTGTAGTTCTGGCATTTGTCAAGTCAGGTCATTAAGGACAAATCGGGACCATTAGGACAAGACGAGACGTACTAAGCACAGCAGGGCGAAGTAAAATTATGAATATCTCAGTCGGAATTGAAATTTGAAACGTTCCCCAACATTTTCCAATTGTTTTACAAATTTCTTGTTTTACCCAGCTGGACTTGTTCTATAACTTTGGCATTTGTCAAGTCGGGTCATTAAGGACAAATCGGGACCATTAGGACAAGACGAGACGTACTAAGCACAGCAGGGCGAAGTCAAATTACGAATATCTCAGTCGGAATTGAAATTTGAAATGTTCCCCAACATTTTCCAATTGTGTTACAAATTTCTTGTTTTACCCAGCTGGACTTGTTCTATAGTTTTGACATTTGTCAAGTCGGGTCATTAAGGACAAATCCGGACCATTAGGACAAGACGAGACGTACTAAGCACAGCAGGGCGAAGTCAAATTACGAAAATCTCAGTCGGAATTGAAATTTGAATTGTTCCCCAACATTTTCCTATTGTGTTACAAATTTCTTGTTTTACCAAGCTGGACTTGTTATGTAGTTTTGGCTTTTGTCAAGTCGGGTTATTGAGGACAAATTGAGACCATTAGGACAAGTCGAGGAAAATGAAGCACAGCAAGGCGAAGTCAAATTACGAAAATCTCAGTCGGAATTGAAATTTGAATGTTCCACAACATTTTTCAATTGTGTTACAAATTTCTTGTTTTGCCCAGCTGGACTTGTTCTGTAGTTCTGGAATTTGTCAAGTCGGGTCATTAAGGACAAATCAGGACCATTAAGACAAGACGAGACGTACTAAGCACAGCAGGGCCGAAGTCAAATTACGAATATCTCAGTCGGAATTGAAATTTGAATTGTTCCCCAACATTTTCCAATTGTGTTACAAATTTCTTGTTTTACACAGCTGGACTTGTCCTGTATTTTGGCATTTGTCAAGTCGGGTCATAAAGGACAAATCAGGACCATTAGGACATGTCGAGACATACGAAGCACAGCAGGGCGAAGTCAAATTACGAAAATCTCAGTCGGAATTGAAATTTTAATGTTCCACAACATTTTTCAATTGTGTTACAAATTTCTTGTTTTGCCCAGCTGGACTTGTTCTGTAGTTCTGGCATTTGTCAAGTCGGGTCATTAAGGACAAATCAGGACCATTAGGACAAGACGAGACGTACTAAGCACAGCAGGGCCGAAGTCAAATTACGAATATCTCAGTCGGAATTGAAATTTGAATTGTTCCCCAACATTTTCCAATTGTGTTACAAATTTCTTGTTTTACACAGCTGGACTTGTCCTGTATTTTGGCATTTGTCAAGTCGGGTCATAAAGGACAAATCAGGACCATTAGGACATGTCGAGACATACGAAGCACAGCAGGGCGAAGTCAAATTACGAAAATCTCAGTCGGAATTGAAATTTTAATGTTCCACAACATTTTTCAATTGTGTTACAAGTTTCTTGTTTTGCCCAGCTGGACTTGTTCTGTAGTTCTGGCATTTGTCAAGTCGGGTCATTAAGGACAAATCAGGACCATTAGGACAAGACGAGACGTACTAAGCACAGCAGGGCCAAAGTCAAATTACGAATATCTCAGTCGGAATTGAAATTTGAATTGTTCCCCAACATTTTCCAATTGTTTTACAAATTTCTTGTTTTACCCACCTGGACTTGTTCTATAATTTTGGCATTTGTCAAGTCGGGTCATTAAGGACGAATCGGGACCATTAGGACAAGACGAGACGTACTAAGCACAGCAAGGCGAAGTCAGATTACGAAAATCTCAGTCGGAATTGAAATTTGAATAGTTCCCCAACATTTTCCAATTGTGTTACAAATTTCTTGTTTTACACAGCTGGACTTGTCCTGTATTTTGGCATTTGTCAAGTCGGGTCATAAAGGACAAATCAGGACCATTAGGACATGTCGAGACATACGAAGCACAGCAGGGCGAAGTCATATTACGAAAATCTCAGTCGGAATTGAAATTTGAATGTTCCACAACATTTTTCAATTGTGTTACGAATTTCTTGTTTTGCCCAGCTGGACTTGTTCTGTAGTTTTGGCATTTGTCAAGTCGGGTCATTAAGGACAAATCGGGACCATTAGGACAAGACGAGACGTACTAAGCACAGCAGGGCGAAGTAAAATTATGAATATCTCAGTCGGAATTGAAATTTGAAACGTTCCCCAACATTTTCCAATTGTTTTACAAATTTCTTGTTTTACCCAGCTGGACTTGTTCTATAACTTTGGCATTTGTCAAGTCGGGTCATTAAGGACAAATCCGGACCATTAGGACAAGACGAGACGTACTAAGCACAGCAGGGCGAAGTCAAATTACGAAAATCTCAGTCGGAATTGAAATTTGAATTGTTCCCCAACATTTTCCTATTGTGTTACAAATTTCTTGTTTTACCAAGCTGGACTTGTTATGTAGTTTTGGCTTTTGTCAAGTCGGGTTATTGAGGACAAATTGAGACCATTAGGACAAGTCGAGGAAAATGAAGCACAGCAGGGCGAAGTCAAATTACGAAAATCTCAGTCGGAATTGAAATTTGAATGTTCCACAACATTTTTCAATTGTGTTACAAATTTCTTGTTTTGCCCAGCTGGACTTGTTCTGTAGTTCTGGAATTTGTCAAGTCGGGTCATTAAGGACAAATCAGGACCATTAAGACAAGACGAGACGTACTAAGCACAGCAGGGCCGAAGTCAAATTACGAATATCTCAGTCGGAATTGAAATTTGAATTGTTCCCCAACATTTTCCAATTGTGTTACAAATTTCTTGTTTTACACAGCTGGACTTGTCCTGTATTTTGGCATTTGTCAAGTCGGGTCATAAAGGACAAATCAGGACCATTAGGACATGTCGAGACATACGAAGCACAGCAGGGCGAAGTCAAATTACGAAAATCTCAGTCGGAATTGAAATTTTAATGTTCCACAACATTTTTCAATTGTGTTACAAATTTCTTGTTTTGCCCAGCTGGACTTGTTCTGTAGTTCTGGCATTTGTCAAGTCGGGTCATTAAGGACAAATCAGGACCATTAGGACAAGACGAGACGTACTAAGCACAGCAGGGCCCAAGTCAAATTACGAATATCTCAGTCGGAATTGAAATTTGAATTGTTCCCCAACATTTTCCAATTGTGTTACAAATTTCTTGTTTTACACAGCTGGACTTGTCCTGTATTTTGGCATTTATCAAGTCGGGTCATAAAGGACAAATCAGGACCATTAGGACATGTCGAGACATACGAAGCACAGCAGGGCGAAGTCAAATTACGAAAATCTCAGTCGGAATTGAAATTTTAATGTTCCACAACATTTTTCAATTGTGTTACAAATTTCTTGTTTTGCCCAGCTGGACTTGTTCTGTAGTTCTGGCATTTGTCAAGTCGGGTCATTAAGGACAAATCAGGACCATTAGGACAAGACGAGACGTACTAAGCACAGCAGGGCCAAAGTCAAATTTCGAATATCTCAGTCGGAATTGAAATTTGAATTGTTCCCCAACATTTTCCAATTGTTTTACAAATTTCTTGATTTACCCAGCTGGACTTGTTCTATAATTTTGGCATTTGACAAGTCGGGTCATTAAGGACGAATCGGGACCATTAGGACAAGACGAGACGTACTAAGCACAGCAAGGCGAAGTCAAATTACGAAAATCTCAGTCGGAATTGAAATTTGAATAGTTCCCCAACATTTTCCAATTGTGTTACAAATTTCTTGTTTTACACAGCTGGACTTGTCCTGTATTTTGACATTTGTCAAGTCGGGTCATAAAGGACAAATCAGGACCATTAGGACATGTCGAGACATACGAAGCACAGCAGGGCGAAGTCAAATTACGAAAATCTCAGTCGGAATTGGAGTTTGAATGTTCCACAACATTTTTCAATTGTGTTACGAATTTCTTGTTTTGCCCAGCTGGACTTGTTCTGTAGTTTTGGCATTTGTCAAGTCGGGTCATTAAGGACAAATCGGGACCATTAGGACAAGACGAGACGTACTAAGCACAGCAGGGCGAAGTAAAATTATGAATATCTCAGTCGGAATTGAAATTTGAAATGTTCCCCAACATTTTCCAATTGTTTTACAAATTTCTTGTTTTACCCAGCTGGACTTGTTCTATAACTTTGGCATTTGTCAAGTCGGGTCATTAAGGACAAATCGGGACCATTAGGACAAGACGAGACGTACTAAGCACAGCAGGGCGAAGTCAAATTACGAATATCTCAGTCGGAATTGAAATTTGAAATGTTCCCCAACATTTTCCAATTGTGTTACAAATTTCTTGTTTTACCCAGCTGGACTTGTTCTATAGTTTTGACATTTGTCAAGTCGGGTCATTAAGGACAAATCGGGACCATTAGGACAAGACGAGACGTACTAAGCACAGCAGGGCGAAGTCAAATTACGAAAATCTCAGTCGGAATTTAAATTTGAATGTTCCCAACACTTTCCAATTGTGTTATATACTTCTTGAATTACCCAGCTGGACTCGTTCTGTTTTTTGGCATTTGTCAAGTCGGGTCATTAAGGACAAATCAGGACCATTAGGACAAGTCGAGACATACGAAGCACAACAGGGCGAGGTCAAATTACTAAAATCTGTGTCGGAATTGAACTTTGATTCGATCCGCAACATTTTCCAATTGTGTTTCCTTGTTTTACCCAGATGGACTTGTTCTGTAGTTTTGGCATTCGTCAAGTTGGGTCATTAAGGACAAATCAGGACCATTAGGACAAGACGAGACGTACTAAGCACAACAGGGCCGAAGTCAAATTACGAATATCTCAGTTGGAATTTAAATTTGAAGTGTTCCCCAACATGTTCCAATTGTGTTACAAATTTCTTGTTTTAAACAGCTGGACTTGTCCTGTATTTTGGCATTTGTCAAGTCGGGTCATAAAGGACAAATCAGGACCATTAGGACATGTCGAGACATACGAAGCACAGCAGGGCGAAGTCAAATTACGAAAATCTCAGTCGGAATTGAAATTTGAATGTTCCACAACATTTTTCAATTGTGTTACAAATTTCTCGTTTTGCCCAGCTGGACTTGTTCTGTAGTTCTGGCATTTGTCAAGTCGGGTCATTAAGGACAAATCAGGACCATTAGGACAAGACGAGACGTACTAAGCACAGCAGGGCCGAAGTCAAATTACGAATATCTCAGTTGGAATTTAAATTTGAAGTGTTCCCCAACATTTTCCAATTGTGTTACAAATTTCTTGTTTTAAACAGCTGGACTTGTCCTGTATTTTGGCATTTGTCAAGTCGGGTCATAAAGGACAAATCAGGACCATTAGGACATGTCGAGACATACGAAGCACAGCAGGGCGAAGTCAAATTACGAAAATCTCAGTCGGAATTGAAATTTGAATGTTCCACAACATTTTTCAATTGTGTTACAAATTTCTTGTTTTGCCCAGCTGGACTTGTTCTGTAGTTCTGGCATTTGTCAAGTCGGGTCATTAAGGACAAATCAGGACCATTAGGACAAGACGAGACGTACTAAGCACAGCAGGGCCGAAGTCAAATTACGAATATCTCAGTTGGAATTTGAATTTGAAGTGTTCCCCAACATTTTCCAATTGTGTTACAAATTTCTTGTTTTACACAGCTGGACTTGTCCTGTATTTTGGCATTTGTCAAGTCGGGTCATAAAGGACAAATCAGGACCATTAGGACATGTCGAGACATACGAAGCACAGCAGGGCGAAGTCAAATTACGAAAATCTCAGTCGGAATTGAAATTTTAATGTTCCACAACATTTTTCAATTGTGTTACAAGTTTCTTGTTTTGCCCAGCTGGACTTGTTCTGTAGTTCTGGCATTTGTCAAGTCAGGTCATTAAGGACAAATCGGGACCATTAGGACAAGACGAGACGTACTAAGCACAGCAGGGCGAAGAAAAATTATGAATATCTCAGTCGGAATTGAAATTTGAAACGTTCCCCAACATTTTCCAATTGTTTTACAAATTTCTTGTTTTACCCAGCTGGACTTGTTCTATAACTTTGGCATTTGTCAAGTCGGGTCATTAAGGACAAATCGGGACCATTAGGACAAGACGAGACGTACTAAGCACAGCAGGGCGAAGTCAAATTACGAATATCTCAGTCGGAATTGAAATTTGAAATGTTCCCCAACATTTTCCAATTGTGTTACAAATTTCTTGTTTTACCCAGCTGGACTTGTTCTATAGTTTTGACATTTGTCAAGTCGGGTCATTAAGGACAAATCCGGACCATTAGGACAAGACGAGACGTACTAAGCACAGCAGGGCGAAGTCAAATTACGAAAATCTCAGTCGGAATTGAAATTTGAATTGTTCCCCAACATTTTCCTATTGTGTTACAAATTTCTTGTTTTACCAAGCTGGACTTGTTATGTAGTTTTGGCTTTTGTCAAGTCGGGTTATTGAGGACAAATTGAGACCATTAGGACAAGTCGAGGAAAATGAAGCACAGCAGGGCGAAGTCAAATTACGAAAATCTCAGTCGGAATTGAAATTTGAATGTTCCACAACATTTTTCAATTGTGTTACAAATTTCTTGTTTTGCCCAGCTGGACTTGTTCTGTAGTTCTGGAATTTGTCAAGTCGGGTCATTAAGGACAAATCAGGACCATTAAGACAAGACGAGACGTACTAAGCACAGCAGGGCCGAAGTCAAATTACGAATATCTCAGTCGGAATTGAAATTTGAATTGTTCCCCAACATTTTCCAATTGTGTTACAAATTTCTTGTTTTACACAGCTGGACTTGTCCTGTATTTTGGCATTTGTCAAGTCGGGTCATAAAGGACAAATCAGGACCATTAGGACATGTCGAGACATACGAAGCACAGCAGGGCGAAGTCAAATTACGAAAATCTCAGTCGGAATTGAAATTTTAATGTTCCACAACATTTTTCAATTGTGTTACAAATTTCTTGTTTTGCCCAGCTGGACTTGTTCTGTAGTTCTGGCATTTGTCAAGTCGGGTCATTAAGGACAAATCAGGACCATTAGGACAAGACGAGACGTACTAAGCACAGCAGGGCCGAAGTCAAATTACGAATATCTCAGTCGGAATTGAAATTTGAATTGTTCCCCAACATTTTCCAATTGTGTTACAAATTTCTTGTTTTACACAGCTGGACTTGTCCTGTATTTTGGCATTTGTCAAGTCGGGTCATAAAGGACAAATCAGGACCATTAGGACATGTCGAGACATACGAAGCACAGCAGGGCGAAGTCAAATTACGAAAATCTCAGTCGGAATTGAAATTTTAATGTTCCACAACATTTTTCAATTGTGTTACAAGTTTCTTGTTTTGCCCAGCTGGACTTGTTCTGTAGTTCTGGCATTTGTCAAGTCGGGTCATTAAGGACAAATCAGGACCATTAGGACAAGACGAGACGTACTAAGCACAGCAGGGCCAAAGTCAAATTACGAATATCTCAGTCGGAATTGAAATTTGAATTGTTCCCCAACATTTTCCAATTGTTTTACAAATTTCTTGTTTTACCCACCTGGACTTGTTCTATAATTTTGGCATTTGTCAAGTCGGGTCATTAAGGACGAATCGGGACCATTAGGACAAGACGAGACGTACTAAGCACAGCAAGGCGAAGTCAGATTACGAAAATCTCAGTCGGAATTGAAATTTGAATAGTTCCCCAACATTTTCCAATTGTGTTACAAATTTCTTGTTTTACACAGCTGGACTTGTCCTGTATTTTGGCATTTGTCAAGTCGGGTCATAAAGGACAAATCAGGACCATTAGGACATGTCGAGACATACGAAGCACAGCAGGGCGAAGTCATATTACGAAAATCTCAGTCGGAATTGAAATTTGAATGTTCCACAACATTTTTCAATTGTGTTACGAATTTCTTGTTTTGCCCAGCTGGACTTGTTCTGTAGTTTTGGCATTTGTCAAGTCGGGTCATTAAGGACAAATCGGGACCATTAGGACAAGACGAGACGTACTAAGCACAGCAGGGCGAAGTAAAATTATGAATATCTCAGTCGGAATTGAAATTTGAAACGTTCCCCAACATTTTCCAATTGTTTTACAAATTTCTTGTTTTACCCAGCTGGACTTGTTCTATAACTTTGGCATTTGTCAAGTCGGGTCATTAAGGACAAATCGGGACCATTAGGACAAGACGAGACGTACTAAGCACAGCAGGGCGAAGTCAAATTACGAATATCTCAGTCGGAATTGAAATTTGAAATGTTCCCCAACATTTTCCAATTGTGTTACAAATTTCTTGTTTTACCCAGCTGGACTTGTTCTATAGTTTTGACATTTGTCAAGTCGGGTCATTAAGGACAAATCGGGACCATTAGGACAAGACGAGACGTACTAAGCACAGCAGGGCGAAGTCAAATTACGAAAATCTCAGTCGGAATTGAAATTTGAATTGTTCCCCAACATTTTCCTATTGTGTTACAAATTTCTTGTTTTACCAAGCTGGACTTGTTATGTAATTTTGGCTTTTGTCAAGTCGGGTTATTGAGGACAAATTGAGACCATTAGGACAAGTCGAGGAAAATGAAGCACAGCAGGGCGAAGTCGAATTACGAAAATCTCAGTCGGAATTGAAATTTGAATGTTCCACAACATTTTTCAATTGTGTTACAAATTTCTTGTTTTGCCCAGCTGGACTTGTTCTGTAGTTCTGGCATTTGTCAAGTCGGGTCATTAAGGACAAATCAGGGCCATTAGGACAAGACGAGACGTACTAAGCACAGCAGGGCCGAAGTCAAATCACGAATATCTCAGTCGGAATTGAAATTTGAATTGTTCCCCAACATTTTCCAATTGTGTTACAAATTTCTTGTTTTACACAGCTGGACTTGTCCTGTATTTTGGCATTTATCAAGTCGGGTCATAAAGGACAAATCAGGACCATTAGGACATGTCGAGACATACGAAGCACAGCAGGGCGAAGTCAAATTACGAAAATCTCAGTCGGAATTGAAATTTTAATGTTCCACAACATTTTTCAATTGTGTTACAAATTTCTTGTTTTGCCCAGCTGGACTTGTTCTGTAGTTCTGGCATTTGTCAAGTCGGGTCATTAAGGACAAATCAGGACCATTAGGACAAGACGAGACGTACTAAGCACAGCAGGGCCAAAGTCAAATTTCGAATATCTCAGTCGGAATTGAAATTTGAATTGTTCCCCAACATTTTCCAATTGTTTTACAAATTTCTTGATTTACCCAGCTGGACTTGTTCTATAATTTTGGCATTTGACAAGTCGGGTCATTAAGGACGAATCGGGACCATTAGGACAAGACGAGACGTACTAAGCACAGCAAGGCGAAGTCAAATTACGAAAATCTCAGTCGGAATTGAAATTTGAATAGTTCCCCAACATTTTCCAATTGTGTTACAAATTTCTTGTTTTACACAGCTGGACTTGTCCTGTATTTTGACATTTGTCAAGTCGGGTCATAAAGGACAAATCAGGACCATTAGGACATGTCGAGACATACGAAGCACAGCAGGGCGAAGTCAAATTACGAAAATCTCAGTCGGAATTGGAGTTTGAATGTTCCACAACATTTTTCAATTGTGTTACGAATTTCTTGTTTTGCCCAGCTGGACTTGTTCTGTAGTTTTGGCATTTGTCAAGTCGGGTCATTAAGGACAAATCGGGACCATTAGGACAAGACGAGACGTACTAAGCACAGCAGGGCGAAGTAAAATTATGAATATCTCAGTCGGACTTGAAATTTGAAATGTTCCCCAACATTTTCCAATTGTTTTACAAATTTCTTGTTTTACCCAGCTGGACTTGTTCTATAACTTTGGCATTTGTCAAGTCGGGTCATTAAGGACAAATCGGGACCATTAGGACAAGACGAGACGTACTAAGCACAGCAGGGCGAAGTCAAATTACGAATATCTCAGTCGGAATTGAAATTTGAAATGTTCCCCAACATTTTCCAATTGTGTTACAAATTTCTTGTTTTACCCAGCTGGACTTGTTCTATACTTTTGACATTTGTCAAGTCGGGTCATTAAGGACAAATCGGGACCATTAGGACAAGACGAGACGTACTAAGCACAGCAGGGCGAAGTCAAATTACGAAAATCTCAGTCGGAATTGAAATTTGAATTGTTCCCCAACATTTTCCTATTGTGTTACAAATTTCTTGTTTTACCAAGCTGGACTTGTTATGTAGTTTTGGCTTTTGTCAAGTCGGGTTATTGAGGACAAATCGGGACCATTAGGACAAGACGAGACGTACTAAGCACAGCAGGGCGAAGTCAAATTACGAATATCTCAGTCGGAATTGAAATTTGAAATGTTCCCCAACATTTTCCAATTGTGTTACAAATTTCTTGTTTTGCCCAGCTGGACTTGTTCTGTAGTTCTGGAATTTGTCAAGTCGGGTCATTAAGGACAAATCAGGACCATTAAGACAAGACGAGACGTACTAAGCACAGCAGGGCCGAAGTCAAATTACGAATATCTCAGTCGGAATTGAAATTTGAATTGTTCCCCAACATTTTCCAATTGTGTTACAAATTTCTTGTTTTACACAGCTGGACTTGTCCTGTATTTTGGCATTTGTCAAGTCGGGTCATAAAGGACAAATCAGGACCATTAGGACATGTCGAGACATACGAAGCACAGCAGGGCGAAGTCAAATTACGAAAATCTCAGTCGGAATTGAAATTTTAATGTTCCACAACATTTTTCAATTGTGTTACAAATTTCTTGTTTTGCCCAGCTGGACTTGTTCTGTAGTTCTGGCATTTGTCAAGTCGGGTCATTAAGGACAAATCAGGACCATTAGGACAAGACGAGACGTACTAAGCACAGCAGGGCCGAAGTCAAATTACGAATATCTCAGTCGGAATTGAAATTTGAATTGTTCCCCAACATTTTCCAATTGTGTTACAAATTTCTTGTTTTACACAGCTGGACTTGTCCTGTATTTTGGCATTTGTCAAGTCGGGTCATAAAGGACAAATCAGGACCATTAGGACATGTCGAGACATACGAAGCACAGCAGGGCGAAGTCAAATTACGAAAATCTCAGTCGGAATTGAAATTTTAATGTTCCACAACATTTTTCAATTGTGTTACAAGTTTCTTGTTTTGCCCAGCTGGACTTGTTCTGTAGTTCTGGCATTTGTCAAGTCGGGTCATTAAGGACAAATCAGGACCATTAGGACAAGACGAGACGTACTAAGCACAGCAGGGCCAAAGTCAAATTACGAATATCTCAGTCGGAATTGAAATTTGAATTGTTCCCCAACATTTTCCAATTGTTTTACAAATTTCTTGTTTTACCCACCTGGACTTGTTCTATAATTTTGGCATTTGTCAAGTCGGGTCATTAAGGACGAATCGGGACCATTAGGACAAGACGAGACGTACTAAGCACAGCAAGGCGAAGTCAGATTACGAAAATCTCAGTCGGAATTGAAATTTGAATAGTTCCCCAACATTTTCCAATTGTGTTACAAATTTCTTGTTTTACACAGCTGGACTTGTCCTGTATTTTGGCATTTGTCAAGTCGGGTCATAAAGGACAAATCAGGACCATTAGGACATGTCGAGACATACGAAGCACAGCAGGGCGAAGTCATATTACGAAAATCTCAGTCGGAATTGAAATTTGAATGTTCCACAACATTTTTCAATTGTGTTACGAATTTCTTGTTTTGCCCAGCTGGACTTGTTCTGTAGTTTTGGCATTTGTCAAGTCGGGTCATTAAGGACAAATCGGGACCATTAGGACAAGACGAGACGTACTAAGCACAGCAGGGCGAAGTAAAATTATGAATATCTCAGTCGGAATTGAAATTTGAAACGTTCCCCAACATTTTCCAATTGTTTTACAAATTTCTTGTTTTACCCAGCTGGACTTGTTCTATAACTTTGGCATTTGTCAAGTCGGGTCATTAAGGACAAATCGGGACCATTAGGACAAGACGAGACGTACTAAGCACAGCAGGGCGAAGTCAAATTACGAATATCTCAGTCGGAATTGAAATTTGAAATGTTCCCCAACATTTTCCAATTGTGTTACAAATTTCTTGTTTTACCCAGCTGGACTTGTTCTATAGTTTTGACATTTGTCAAGTCGGGTCATTAAGGACAAATCGGGACCATTAGGACAAGACGAGACGTACTAAGCACAGCAGGGCGAAGTCAAATTACGAAAATCTCAGTCGGAATTAAAATTTGAATTGTTCCCCAACATTTTCCTATTGTGTTACAAATTTCTTGTTTTACCAAGCTGGACTTGTTATGTAATTTTGGCTTTTGTCAAGTCGGGTTATTGAGGACAAATTGAGACCATTAGGACAAGTCGAGGAAAATGAAGCACAGCAGGGCGAAGTCGAATTACGAAAATCTCAGTCGGAATTGAAATTTGAATGTTCCACAACATTTTTCAATTGTGTTACAAATTTCTTGTTTTGCCCAGCTGGACTTGTTCTGTAGTTCTGGCATTTGTCAAGTCGGGTCATTAAGGACAAATCAGGGCCATTAGGACAAGACGAGACGTACTAAGCACAGCAGGGCCGAAGTCAAATCACGAATATCTCAGTCGGAATTGAAATTTGAATTGTTCCCCAACATTTTCCAATTGTGTTACAAATTTCTTGTTTTACACAGCTGGACTTGTCCTGTATTTTGACATTTGTCAAGTCGGGTCATAAAGGACAAATCAGGACCATTAGGACATGTCGAGACATACGAAGCACAGCAGGGCGAAGTCAAATTACGAAAATCTCAGTCGGAATTGGAGTTTGAATGTTCCACAACATTTTTCAATTGTGTTACGAATTTCTTGTTTTGCCCAGCTGGACTTGTTCTGTAGTTTTGGCATTTGTCAAGTCGGGTCATTAAGGACAAATCGGGACCATTAGGACAAGACGAGACGTACTAAGCACAGCAGGGCGAAGTAAAATTATGAATATCTCAGTCGGACTTGAAATTTGAAATGTTCCCCAACATTTTCCAATTGTTTTACAAATTTCTTGTTTTACCCAGCTGGACTTGTTCTATAACTTTGGCATTTGTCAAGTCGGGTCATTAAGGACAAATCGGGACCATTAGGACAAGACGAGACGTACTAAGCACAGCAGGGCGAAGTCAAATTACGAATATCTCAGTCGGAATTGAAATTTGAAATGTTCCCCAACATTTTCCAATTGTGTTACAAATTTCTTGTTTTACCCAGCTGGACTTGTTCTATAGTTTTGACATTTGTCAAGTCGGGTCATTAAGGACAAATCGGGACCATTAGGACAAGACGAGACGTACTAAGCACAGCAGGGCGAAGTCAAATTACGAAAATCTCAGTCGGAATTGAAATTTGAATTGTTCCCCAACATTTTCCTATTGTGTTACAAATTTCTTGTTTTACCAAGCTGGACTTGTTATGTAGTTTTGGCTTTTGTCAAGTCGGGTTATTGAGGACAAATTGAGACCATTAGGACAAGTCGAGGAAAATGAAGCACAGCAGGGCGAAGTCAAATTACGAAAATCTCAGTCGGAATTGAAATTTGAATGTTCCACAACATCTTTCAATTGTGTTACAAATTTCTTGTTTTGCCCAGCTGGACTTTTTCTGTAGTTCTGGCATTTGTCAAGTCGGGTCATTAAGGACAAATCAGGACCATTAGGACAAGACGAGACGTACTAAGCACAGCAGGGCCGAAGTCAAATTACGAATATCTCAGTCGGAATTGAAATTTGAATTGTTCCCCAACATTTTCCAATTGTGTTACAAATTTCTTGTTTTACACAGCTGGACTTGTCCTGTATTTTGGCATTTGTCAAGTCGGGTCATAAAGGACAAATCAGGACCATTAGGACATGTCGAGACATACGAAGCACAGCAGGGCGAAGTCAAATTACGAAAATCTCAGTCGGAATTGAAATTTTAATGTTCCACAACATTTTTCAATTGTGTTACAAATTTCTTGTTTTGCCCAGCTGGACTTGTTCTGTAGTTCTGGCATTTGTCAAGTCGGGTCATTAAGGACAAATCAGGACCATTAGGACAAGACGAGACGTACTAAGCACAGCAGGGCCAAAGTCAAATTACGAATATCTCAGTCGGAATTGAAATTTGAATTGTTCCCCAACATTTTCCAATTGTTTTACAAATTTCTTGATTTACCCAGCTGGACTTGTTCTATAATTTTGGCATTTGACAAGTCGGGTCATTAAGGACGAATCGGGACCATTAGGACAAGACGAGACGTACTAAGCACAGCAAGGCGAAGTCAAATTACGAAAATCTCAGTCGGAATTGAAATTTGAATTGTTCCCCAACATTTTCCAATTGTGTTACAAATTTCTTGTTTTACACAGCTGGACTTGTCCTGTATTTTGGCATTTGTCAAGTCGGGTCATAAAGGACAAATCAGGACCATTAGGACATGTCGAGACATACGAAGCACAGCAGGGCGAAGTCAAATTACGAAAATCTCAGTCGGAATTGAAATTTGAATGTTCCACAACATTTTTCAATTGTGTTACGAATTTCTTGTTTTGCCCAGCTGGACTTGTTCTGTAGTTTTGGCATTTGTCAAGTCGGGTCATTAAGGACAAATCGGGACCATTAGGACAAGACGAGACGTACTAAGCACAGCAGGGCGAAGTAAAATTATGAATATCTCAGTCGGAATTGAAATTTGAAATGTTCCCCAACATTTTCCAATTGTTTTACAAATTTCTTGTTTTACCCAGCTGGACTTGTTCTATAACTTTGGCATTTGTCAAGTCGGGTCATTAAGGACAAATCGGGACCATAAGGACAAGACGAGACGTACTAAGCACAGCAGGGCGAAGTCAAATTACGAATATCTCAGTCGGAATTGAAATTTGAAATGTTCCCCAACATTTTCCAATTGTGGTACAAATTTCTTGTTTTACCCAGCTGGACTTGTTCTATAGTTTTGACATTTGTCAAGTCGGGTCATTAGGGACAAATCGGGACCATTAGGACAAGACGAGACGTACTAAGCACAGCAGGGCGAAGTCAAATTACGAAAATCTCAGTCGGAATTGAAATTTGAATTGTTCCCCAACATTTTCCTATTGTGTTACAAATTTCTTGTTTTACCAAGCTGGACTTGTTATGTAGTTTTGGCTTTTGTCAAGTCGGTTTATTGAGGACAAATTGAGACCATTAGGACAAGTCGAGGAAAATGAAGCACAGCAGGGCGAAGTCAAATTACGAAAATCTCAGTCGGAATTGAAATTTGAATGTTCCACAACATTTTTCAATTGTGTTACAAATTTCTTGTTTTGCCCAGCTGGACTTGTTCTGTAGTTCTGGCATTTGTCAAGTCGGGTCATTAAGGACAAATCAGGACCATTAGGACAAGACGAGACGTACTAAGCACAGCAGGGCCGAAGTCAAATTACGAATATCTCAGTTGGAATTTAAATTTGAAGTGTTCCCCAACATTTTCCAATTGTGTTACAAATTCCTTGTTTTAAACAGCTGGACTTGTCCTGTATTTTGGCATTTGTCAAGTCGGGTCATAAAGGACAAATCAGGACCATTAGGACATGTCGAGACATACGAAGCACAGCAGGGCGAAGTCAAATTACGAAAATCTCAGTCGGAATTGAAATTTGAATGTTCCACAACATTTTTCAATTGTGTTACAAATTTCTCGTTTTGCCCAGCTGGACTTGTTCTGTAGTTCTGGCATTTGTCAAGTCGGGTCATTAAGGACAAATCAGGACCATTAGGACAAGACGAGTCGTACTAAGCACAGCAGGGCCAAAGTCAAATTACGAATATCTCAGTCGGAATTGAAATTTGAATTGTTCCCCAACATTTTCCAATTGTTTTACAAATTTCTTGTTTTACCCAGCTGGACTTGTTCTATAATTTTGGCATTTGTCAAGTCGGGTCATTAAGGACGAATCGGGACCATTAGGACAAGACGAGACGTACTAAGCACAGCAAGGCGAAGTCAGATTACGAAAATCTCAGTCGGAATTGAAATTTGAATAGTTCCCCAACATTTTCCAATTGTGTTACAAATTTCTTGTTTTACACAGCTGGACTTGTCCTGTATTTTGGCATTTGTCAAGTCGGGTCATAAAGGACAAATCAGGACCATTAGGACATGTCGAGACATACGAAGCACAGCAGGGCGAAGTCAAATTACGAAAATCTCAGTCGGAATTGAAATTTGAATGTTCCACAACATTTTTCAATTGTGTTACGAATTTCTTGTTTTGCCCAGCTGGACTTGTTCTGTAGTTTTGGCATTTGTCAAGTCGGGTCATTAAGGACAAATCGGGACCATTAGGACAAGACGAGACGTACTAAGCACAGCAGGGCGAAGTAAAATTATGAATATCTCAGTCGGAATTGAAATTTGAAACGTTCCCCAACATTTTCCAATTGTTTTACAAATTTCTTGTTTTACCCAGCTGGACTTGTTCTATAACTTTGGCATTTGTCAAGTCGGGTCATTAAGGACAAATCGGGACCATTAGGACAAGACGAGACGTACTAAGCACAGCAGGGCGAAGTCAAATTACGAATATCTCAGTCGGAATTGAAATTTGAAATGTTCCCCAACATTTTCCAATTGTGTTACAAATTTCTTGTTTTACCCAGCTGGACTTGTTCTATAGTTTTGACATTTGTCAAGTCGGGTCATTAAGGACAAATCGGGACCATTAGGACAAGACGAGACGTACTAAGCACAGCAGGGCGAAGTCAAATTACGAAAATCTCAGTCGGAATTGAAATTTGAATTGTTCCCCAACATTTTCCTATTGTGTTACAAATTTCTTGTTTTACCAAGCTGGACTTGTTATGTAGTTTTGGCTTTTGTCAAGTCGGGTTATTGAGGACAAATTGAGACCATTAGGACAAGTCGAGGAAAATGAAGCACAGCAGGGCGAAGTCAAATTACGAAAATCTCAGTCGGAATTGAAATTTGAATGTTCCACAACATTTTTCAATTGTGTTACAAATTTCTTGTTTTGCCCAGCTGAACTTGTTCTGTAGTTCTGGCATTTGTCAAGTCGGGTCATTAAGGACAAATCAGGACCATTAAGACAAGACGAGACGTACTAAGCACAGCAGGGCCGAAGTCAAATTACGAATATCTCAGTCGGAATTGAAATTTGAATTGTTCCCCAACATTTTCCAATTGTGTTACAAATTTCTTGTTTTACACGGCTGGACTTGTCCTGTATTTTGGCATTTGTCAAGTCGGGTCATAAAGGACAAATCAGGACCATTAGGACATGTCGAGACATACGAAGCACAGCAGGGCGAAGTCAAATTACGAAAATCTCAGTCGGAATTGAAATTTTAATGTTCCACAACATTTTTCAATTGTGTTACAAATTTCTTGTTTTGCCCAGCTGGACTTGTTCTGTAGTTCTGGCATTTGTCAAGTCGGGTCATTAAGGACAAATCAGGACCATTAGGACAAGACGAGACGTACTAAGCACAGCAGGGCCGAAGTCAAATTACGAAAATCTCAGTCGGAATTGAAATAAGAATTGTTCCCCAACATTTTCCAATTGTGTTACAAATTTCTTGTTTTACACAGCTGGACTTGTCCTGTATTTTGGCATTTGTCAAGTCGGGTCATAAAGGACAAATCAGGACCATTAGGACATGTCGAGACATACGAAGCACAGCAGGGCGAAGTCAAATTACGAAAATCTCAGTCGGAATTGAAATTTTAATGTTCCACAACATTTTTCAATTGTGTTACAAGTTTCTTGTTTTGCCCAGCTGGACTTGTTCTGTAGTTCTGGCATTTGTCAAGTCGGGTCATTAAGGACAAATCAGGACCATTAGGACAAGACGAGACGTACTAAGCACAGCAGGGCCAAAGTCAAATTACGAATATCTCAGTCGGAATTGAAATTTGAATTGTTCCCCAACATTTTCCAATTGTTTTACAAATTTCTTGTTTTACCCAGCTGGACTTGTTCTATAATTTTGGCATTTGTCAAGTCGGGTCATTAAGGACGAATCGGGACCATTAGGACAAGACGAGACGTACTAAGCACAGCAAGGCGAAGTCAGATTACGAAAATCTCAGTCGGAATTGAAATTTGAATAGTTCCCCAACATTTTCCAATTGTGTTACAAATTTCTTGTTTTACACAGCTGGACTTGTCCTGTATTTTGGCATTTGTCAAGTCGGGTCATAAAGGACAAATCAGGACCATTAGGACATGTCGAGACATACGAAGCACAGCAGGGCGAAGTCAAATTACGAAAATCTCAGTCGGAATTGAAATTTGAATGTTCCACAACATTTTTCAATTGTGTTACGAATTTCTTGTTTTGCCCAGCTGGACTTGTTCTGTAGTTTTGGCATTTGTCAAGTCGGGTCATTAAGGACAAATCGGGACCATTAGGACAAGACGAGACGTACTAAGCACAGCAGGGCGAAGTAAAATTATGAATATCTCAGTCGGAATTGAAATTTGAAACGTTCCCCAACATTTTCCAATTGTTTTACAAATTTCTTGTTTTACCCAGCTGGACTTGTTCTATAACTTTGGCATTTGTCAAGTCGGGTCATTAAGGACAAATCGGGACCATTAGGACAAGACGAGACGTACTAAGCACAGCAGGGCGAAGTCAAATTACGAAAATCTCAGTCGGAATTGAAATTTGAATTGTTCCCCAACATTTTCCTATTGTGTTACAAATTTCTTGTTTTATCAAGCTGGACTTGTTATGTAGTTTTGGCTTTTGTCAAGTCGGGTTATTGAGGACAAATGGAGACCATTAGGACAAGTCGAGGAAAATGAAGCACAGCAGGGCGAAGTCAAATTACGAAAATCTCAGTCGGAATTGAAATTTGAATGTTCCACAACATTTTCCTATTGTGTTACAAATTTCTTGTTTTACCAAGCTGGACTTGTTATGTAGTTTTGGCTTTTGTCAAGTCGGGTTATTGAGGACAAATTGAGACCATTAGGACAAGTCGAGGAAAATGAAGCACAGCAGGGCGAAGTCAAATTACGAAAATCTCAGTCGGAATTGAAATTTGAATGTTCCACAACATTTTTCAATTGTGTTACAAATTTCTTGTTTTGCCCAGCTGGACTTGTTCTGTAGTTCTGGCATTTGTCAAGTCGGGTCATTAAGGACAAATCAGGACCATTAGGACAAGACGAGACGTACTAAGCACAGCAGGGCCGAAGTCAAATTACGAATATCTCAGTCGGAATTGAAATTTGAATTGTTCCCCAACATTATCCAATTGTGTTACAAATTTCTTGTTTTACACAGCTGGACTTGTCCTGTATTTTGGCATTTATCAAGTCGGGTCATAAAGGACAAATCAGGACCATTAGGACATGTCGAGACATACGAAGCACAGCAGGGCGAAGTCAAATTACGAAAATCTCAGTCGGAATTGAAATTTTAATGTTCCACAACATTTTTCAATTGTGTTACAAATTTCTTGTTTTGCCCAGCTGGACTTGTTCTGTAGTTCTGGCATTTGTCAAGTCGGGTCATTAAGGACAAATCAGGACCATTAGGACAAGACGAGACGTACTAAGCACAGCAGGGCCAAAGTCAAATTTCGAATATCTCAGTCGGAATTGAAATTTGAATTGTTCCCCAACATTTTCCAATTGTTTTACAAATTTCTTGATTTACCCAGCTGGACTTGTTCTATAATTTTGGCATTTGACAAGTCGGGTCATTAAGGACGAATCGGGACCATTAGGACAAGACGAGACGTACTAAGCACAGCAAGGCGAAGTCAAATTACGAAAATCTCAGTCGGAATTGAAATTTGAATAGTTCCCCAACATTTTCCAATTGTGTTACAAATTTCTTGTTTTACACAGCTGGACTTGTCCTGTATTTTGACATTTGTCAAGTCGGGTCATAAAGGACAAATCAGGACCATTAGGACATGTCGAGACATACGAAGCACAGCAGGGCGAAGTCAAATTACGAAAATCTCAGTCGGAATTGGAGTTTGAATGTTCCACAACATTTTTCAATTGTGTTACGAATTTCTTGTTTTGCCCAGCTGGACTTGTTCTGTAGTTTTGGCATTTGTCAAGTCGGGTCATTAAGGACAAATCGGGACCATTAGGACAAGACGAGACGTACTAAGCACAGCAGGGCGAAGTAAAATTATGAATATCTCAGTCGGAATTGATATTTGAAATGTTCCCCAACATTTTCCAATTGTTTTACAAATTTCTTGTTTTACCCAGCTGGACTTGTTCTGTAACTTTGGCATTTGTCAAGTCGGGTCATTAAGGACAAATCGGGACCATTAGGACAAGACGAGACGTACTAAGCACAGCAGGGCGAAGTCAAATTACGAATATCTCAGTCGGAATTGAAATTTGAAATGTTCCCCAACATTTTCCAATTGTGTTACAAATTTCTTGTTTTACCCAGCTGGACTTGTTCTATAGTTTTGACATTTGTCAAGTCGGGTCATTAAGGACAAATCGGGACCATTAGGACAAGACGAGACGTACTAAGCACAGCAGGGCGAAGTCAAATTACGAAAATCTCAGTCGGAATTGAAATTAGAATTGTTCCCCAACATTTTCCTATTGTGTTACAAATTTCTTGTTTTACCAAGCTGGACTTGTTATGTAGTTTTGGCTTTTGTCAAGTCGGGTTATTGAGGACAAATTGAGACCATTAGGACAAGTCGAGGAAAATGAAGCACAGCAGGGCGAAGTCAAATTACGAAAATCTCAGTCGGAATTGAAATTTGAATGTTCCACAACATCTTTCAATTGTGTTACAAATTTCTTGTTTTGCCCAGCTGGACTTGTTCTGTAGTTCTGGCATTTGTCAAGTCGGGTCATTAAGGACAAATCAGGACCATTAGGACAAGACGAGACGTACTAAGCACAGCAGGGCCGAAGTCAAATTACGAATATCTCAGTCGGAATTGAAATTTGAATTGTTCCCCAACATTATCCAATTGTGTTACAAATTTCTTGTTTTACACAGCTGGACTTGTCCTGTATTTTGGCATTTATCAAGTCGGGTCATAAAGGACAAATCAGGACCATTAGGACATGTCGAGACATACGAAGCACAGCAGGGCGAAGTCAAATTACGAAAATCTCAGTCGGAATTGAAATTTTAATGTTCCACAACATTTTTCAATTGTGTTACAAATTTCTTGTTTTGCCCAGCTGGACTTGTTCTGTAGTTCTGGCATTTGTCAAGTCGGGTCATTAAGGACAAATCAGGACCATTAGGACAAGACGAGACGTACTAAGCACAGCAGGGCCAAAGTCAAATTTCGAATATCTCAGTCGGAATTGAAATTTGAATTGTTCCCCAACATTTTCCAATTGTTTTACAAATTTCTTGATTTACCCAGCTGGACTTGTTCTATAATTTTGGCATTTGACAAGTCGGGTCATTAAGGACGAATCGGGACCATTAGGACAAGACGAGACGTACTAAGCACAGCAAGGCGAAGTCAAATTACGAAAATCTCAGTCGGAATTGAAATTTGAATAGTTCCCCAACATTTTCCAATTGTGTTACAAATTTCTTGTTTTACACAGCTGGACTTGTCCTGTATTTTGACATTTGTCAAGTCGGGTCATAAAGGACAAATCAGGACCATTAGGACATGTCGAGACATACGAAGCACAGCAGGGCGAAGTCAAATTACGAAAATCTCAGTCGGAATTGGAGTTTGAATGTTCCACAACATTTTTCAATTGTGTTACGAATTTCTTGTTTTGCCCAGCTGGACTTGTTCTGTAGTTTTGGCATTTGTCAAGTCGGGTCATTAAGGACAAATCGGGACCATTAGGACAAGACGAGACGTACTAAGCACAGCAGGGCGAAGTAAAATTATGAATATCTCAGTCGGAATTGATATTTGAAATGTTCCCCAACATTTTCCAATTGTTTTACAAATTTCTTGTTTTACCCAGCTGGACTTGTTCTGTAACTTTGGCATTTGTCAAGTCGGGTCATTAAGGACAAATCGGGACCATTAGGACAAGACGAGACGTACTAAGCACAGCAGGGCGAAGTCAAATTACGAATATCTCAGTCGGAATTGAAATTTGAAATGTTCCCCAACATTTTCCAATTGTGTTACAAATTTCTTGTTTTACCCAGCTGGACTTGTTCTATAGTTTTGACATTTGTCAAGTCGGGTCATTAAGGACAAATCGGGACCATTAGGACAAGACGAGACGTACTAAGCACAGCAGGGCGAAGTCAAATTACGAAAATCTCAGTCGGAATTGAAATTAGAATTGTTCCCCAACATTTTCCTATTGTGTTACAAATTTCTTGTTTTACCAAGCTGGACTTGTTATGTAGTTTTGGCTTTTGTCAAGTCGGGTTATTGAGGACAAATTGAGACCATTAGGACAAGTCGAGGAAAATGAAGCACAGCAGGGCGAAGTCAAATTACGAAAATCTCAGTCGGAATTGAAATTTGAATGTTCCACAACATCTTTCAATTGTGTTACAAATTTCTTGTTTTGCCCAGCTGGACTTGTTCTGTAGTTCTGGCATTTGTCAAGTCGGGTCATTAAGGACGAATCAGGACCATTAGGACAAGACGAGACGTACTAAGCACAGCAGGGCCGAAGTCAAATTACGATTATCTCAGTCGGAATTGAAATTTGAATTGTTCCCCAACATTTTCCAATTGTGTTACAAATTTCTTGTTTTACACAGCTGGACTTGTCCTGTATTTTGGCATTTGTCAAGTCGGGTCATAAAGGACAAATCAGGACCATTAGGACATGTCGAGACATACGAAGCACAGCAGGGCGAAGTCAAATTACGAAAATCTCAGTCGGAATTGAAATTTTAATGTTCCACAACATTTTTCAATTGTGTTACAAATTTCCTGTTTTGCCCAGCTGGACTTGTTCTGTAGTTCTGGCATTTGTCAAGTCGGGTCATTAAGGACAAATCAGGACCATTAGGACAAGACGAGACGTACTAAGCACAGCAGGGCCAAAGTCAAATTACGAATATCTCAGTCGGAATTGAAATTTGAATTGTTCCCCAACATTTTCCAATTGTTTTACAAATTTCTTGATTTACCCAGCTGGACTTGTTCTATAATTTTGGCATTTGACAAGTCGGGTCATTAAGGACGAATCGGGACCATTAGGACAAGACGAGACGTACTAAGCACAGCAAGGCGAAGTCAAATTACGAAAATCTCAGTCGGAATTGAAATTTGAATTGTTCCCCAACATTTTCCAATTGTGTTACAAATTTCTTGATTTACACAGCTGGACTTGTCCTGTATTTTGGCATTTGTCCAGTCGGGTCATAAAGGATAAATCAGGACCATTAGGACATGTCGAGACATACGAAGCACAGCAGGGCGAAGTCAAATTACGAAAATCTCAGTCGGAATTGAAATTTGAATGTTCCACAACATTTTTCAATTGTGTTACGAATTTCTTGTTTTGCCCAGCTGGACTTGTTCTGTAGTTTTGGCATTTGTCGAATCGGGTCATTACGGACAAATCGGGACCATTAGGACAAGACGAGACGTACTAAGCACAGCAGGGCGAAGTAAAATTATGAATATCTCAGTCGGAATTGAAATTTGAAATGTTCCCCAACATTTTCCAATTGTTTTACAAATTTCTTGTTTTACCCAGCTGGACTTGTTCTATAACTTTGGCATTTGTCAAGTCGGGTCATTAAGGACAAATCGGGACCATTAGGACAAGACGAGACGTACTAAGCACAGCAGGGCGAAGTCAAATTACGAATATCTCAGTCGGAATTGAAATTTGAAATGTTCCCCAACATTTTCCAATTGTGGTACAAATTTCTTGTTTTACCCAGCTGGACTTGTTCTATAGTTTTGACATTTGTCAAGTCGGGTCATTAAGGACAAATCGGGACCATTAGGACAAGACGAGACGTACTAAGCACAGCAGGGCGAAGTCAAATTACGAAAATCTCAGTCGGAATTGAAATTTGAATTGTTCCCCAACATTTTCCTATTGTGTTACAAATTTCTTGTTTTACCAAGCTGGACTTGTTATGTAGTTTTGGCTTTTGTCAAGTCGGTTTATTGAGGACAAATTGAGACCATTAGGACAAGTCGAGGAAAATGAAGCACAGCAGGGCGAAGTCAAATTACGAAAATCTCAGTCGAAATTGAAATTTGAATGTTCCACAACATTTTTCAATTGTGTTACAAATTTCTTGTTTTGCCCAGCTGGACTTGTTCTGTAGTTCTGGCATTTGTCAAGTCGGGTCATTAAGGACAAATCAGGACCATTAGGACAAGACGAGATGTACTAAGCACAGCAGGGCCGAAGTCAAATTACGAATATCTCAGTTGGAATTTAAATTTGAAGTGTTCCCCAACATTTTCCAATTGTGTTACAAATTTCTTGTTTTAAACAGCTGGACTTGTCCTGTATTTTGGCATTTGTCAAGTCGGGTCATAAAGGACAGATCAGGACCATTAGGACATGTCGAGACATACGAAGCACAGCAGGGCGAAGTCAAATTACGAAAATCTCAGTCGGAATTGAAATTTGAATGTTCCACAACATTTTTCAATTGTGTTACAAATTCCTCGTTTTGCCCAGCTGGACTTGTTCTGTAGTTCTGGCATTTGTCAAGTCGGGTCATTAAGGACAAATCAGGACCATTAGTACAAGACGAGACGTACTAAGCACAGCAGGGCCGAAGTCAAATTACGAAAATCTCAGTCGGAATTGAAATAAGAATTGTTCCCCAACATTTTCCATTTGTGTTACAAATTCCTTGTTTTACACAGCTGGACTTGTCCTGTATTTTGGAATTTGTCAAGTCGGGTCATAAAGGACAAATCAGGACCATAAGGACATGTCGAGACATACGAAGCACAGCAGGGCGAAGTCAAATTACGAAAATCTCAGTCGGAATTGAAATTTGAATGTTCCACAACATTTTTCAATTGTGTTACAAATTTCTTGTTTTGCCCAGCTGGACTTGTTCTGTAGTTCTGGCATTTGTCAAGTCGGGTCATTAAGGACAAATCAGGACCATTAGGACAAGACGAGACGTACTAAGCACAGCAGGGCCGAAGTCAAATTACGAATATCTCAGTCGGAATTGAAATTTGAATTGTTCCCCAACATTTTCCAATTGTGTTACAAATTTCTTGTTTTACACAGCTGGACTTGTCCTGTATTTTGGCATTTGTCAAGTCGGGTCATATAGGACAAATCAGGACCATTAGGACATGTCGAGACATACGAAGCACAGCAGGGCGAAGTCAAATTACGAAAATCTCAGTCGGAATTGAAATTTGAATGTTCCACAACATTTTTCAATTGTGTTACAAGTTTCTTGTTTTGCCCAGCTGGACTTGTTCTGTAGTTCTGGCATTTGTCAAGTCGGGTCACTAAGGACAAATCAGGACCATTAGGACAAGACGAGTCGTACTAGGCACAGCAGGGCCAAAGTCAAATTACGAATATCTCAGTCGGAATTGAAATTTGAATTGTTCCCCAACATTTTCCAATTGTTTTACAAATTTCTTGTTTTACCCAGCTGGACTTGTTCTATAATTTTGGCATTTGTCAAGTCGGGTCATTAAGGACGAATCGGGACCATTAGGACAAGACGAGACGTACTAAGCACAGCAAGGCGAAGTCAGATTACGAAAATCTCAGTCGGAATTGAAATTTGAATAGTTCCCCAACATTTTCCAATTGTGTTACAAATTTCTTGTTTTACACAGCTGGACTTGTCCTGTATTTTGGCATTTGTCAAGTCGGGTCATAAAGGACAAATCAGGACCATTAGGACATGTCGAGACATACGAAGCACAGCAGGGCGAAGTCAAATTACGAAAATCTCAGTCGGAATTGAAATTTGAATGTTCCACAACATTTTTCAATTGTGTTACGAATTTCTTGTTTTGCCCAGCTGGACTTGTTCTGTAGTTTTGGCATTTGTCAAGTCGGGTCATTAAGGACAAATCGGGACCATTAGGACAAGACGAGACGTACTAAGCACAGCAGGGCGAAGTAAAATTATGAATATCTCAGTCGGAATTGAAATTTGAAACGTTCCCCAACATTTTCCAATTGTTTTACAAATTTCTTGTTTTACCCAGCTGGACTTGTTCTATAACTTTGGCATTTGTCAAGTCGGGTCATTAAGGACAAATCGGGACCATTAGGACAAGACGAGACGTACTAAGCACAGCAGGGCGAAGTCAAATTACGAATATCTCAGTCGGAATTGAAATTTGAAATGTTCCCCAACATTTTCCAATTGTGTTACAAATTTCTTGTTTTACCCAGCTGGACTTGTTCTATAGTTTTGACATTTGTCAAGTCGGGTCATTAAGGCCAAATCGGGACCATTAGGACAAGACGAGACGTACTAAGCACAGCAGGGCGAAGTCAAATTACGAAAATCTCAGTCGGAATTGAAATTTGAATTGTTCCCCAACATTTTCCTATTGTGTTACAAATTTCTTGTTTTACCAAGCTGGACTTGTTATGTAGTTTTGGCTTTTGTCAAGTCGGGTTATTGAGGACAAATTGAGACCATTAGGACAAGTCGAGGAAAATGAAGCACAGCAGGGCGAAGTCAAATTACGAAAATCTCAGTCGGAATTGAAATTTGAATGTTCCACAACATTTTTCAATTGTGTTACAAATTTCTTGTATTGCCCAGCTGGACTTGTTCTGTAGTTCTGGCATTTGTCAAGTCGGGTCATTAAGGACAAATCAGGACCATTAAGACAAGACGAGACGTACTAAGCACAGCAGGGCCGAACTCAAATTACGAATATCTCAGTCGGAATTGAAATTTGAATTGTTCCCCAACATTTTCCAATTGTGTTTCAAATTTCTTGTTTTACACAGCTGGACTTGTCCTGTATTTTGGCATTTGTCAAGTCGGGTCATAAAGGACAAATCAGGACCATTAGGACATGTCGAGACATACGAAGCACAGCAGGGCGAAGTCAAATTACGAAAATCTCAGTCGGAATTGAAATTTTAATGTTCCACAACATTTTTCAATTGTGTTACAAATTTCTTGTTTTGCCCAGCTGGACTTGTTCTGTAGTTCTGGCATTTGTCAAGTCGGGTCATTAAGGACAAATCAGGACCATTAGGACAAGACGAGACGTACTAAGCACAGCAGGGCCGAAGTCAAATTACGAATATCTCAGTCGGAATTGAAATTTGAATTGTTCCCCAACATTTTCCAATTGTGTTACAAATTTCTTGTTTTACACAGCTGGACTTGTCCTGTATTTTGGCATTTGTCAAGTCGGGTCATAAAGGACAAATCAGGACCATTAGGACATGTCGAGACATACGAAGCACAGCAGGGCGAAGTCAAATTACGAAAATCTCAGTCGGAATTGAAATTTCAATGTTCCACAACATTTTTCAATTGTGTTACAAGTTTCTTGTTTTGCCCAGCTGGACTTGTTCTGTAGTTCTGGCATTTGTCAAGTCGGGTCATTAAGGACAAATCAGGACCATTAGGACAAGACGAGACGTACTAAGCACAGCAGGGCCAAAGTCAAATTACGAATATCTCAGTCGGAATTGAAATTTGAATTGTTCCCCAACATTTTCCAATTGTTTTACAAATTTCTTGTTTTACACAGCTGGACTTGTCCTGTATTTTGGCATTTGTCAAGTCGGGTCATAAAGGACAAATCAGGACCATTAGGACATGTCGAGACATACGAAGCACAGCAGGGCGAAGTCAAATTACGAAAATCTCAGTCGGAATTGAAATTTGAATGTTCCACAACATTTTTCAATTGTGTTACGAATTTCTTGTTTTGCCCAGCTGGACTTGTTCTGTAGTTTTGGCATTTGTCAAGTCGGGTCATTAAGGACAAATCGGGACCATTAGGACAAGACGAGACGTACTAAGCACAGCAGGGCGAAGTAAAATTATGAATATCTCAGTCGGAATTGAAATTTGAAACGTTCCCCAACATTTTCCAATTGTTTTACAAATTTCTTGTTTTACCCAGCTGGACTTGTTCTATAACTTTGGCATTTGTCAAGTCGGGTCATTAAGGACAAATCGGGACCATTAGGACAAGACGAGACGTACTAAGCACAGCAGGGCGAAGTCAAATTACGAAAATCTCAGTCGGAATTGAAATTTGAATTGTTCCCCAACATTTTCCTATTGTGTTACAAATTTCTTGTTTTACCAAGCTGGACTTGTTATGTAGTTTTGGCTTTTGTCAAGTCGGGTTATTGAGGACAAATGGAGACCATTAGGACAAGTCGAGGAAAATGAAGCACAGCAGGGCGAAGTCAAATTACGAAAATCTCAGTCGGAATTGAAATTTGAATGTTCCACAACATTTTCCTATTGTGTTACAAATTTCTTGTTTTACCAAGCTGGACTTGTTATGTAGTTTTGGCTTTTGTCAAGTCGGGTTATTGAGGACAAATTGAGACCATTAGGACAAGTCGAGGAAAATGAAGCACAGCAGGGCGAAGTCAAATTACGAAAATCTCAGTCGGAATTGAAATTTGAATGTTCCACAACATTTTTCAATTGTGTTACAAATTTCTTGTTTTGCCCAGCTGGACTTGTTCTGTAGTTCTGGCATTTGTCAAGTCGGGTCATTAAGGTCAAATCAGGACCATTAGGACAAGACGAGACGTACTAAGCACAGCAGGGCCGAAGTCAAATTACGAATATCTCAGTCGGAATTGAAATTCGAATTGTTCCCCAACATTATCCAATTGTGTTACAAATTTCTTGTTTTACACAGCTGGACTTGTCCTGTATTTTGGCATTTATCAAGTCGGGTCATAAAGGACAAATCAGGACCATTAGGACATGTCGAGACATACGAAGCACAGCAGGGCGAAGTCAAATTACGAAAATCTCAGTCGGAATTGAAATTTTAATGTTCCACAACATTTTTCAATTGTGTTACAAATTTCTTGTTTTGCCCAGCTGGACTTGTTCTGTAGTTCTGGCATTTGTCAAGTCGGGTCATTAAGGACAAATCAGGACCATTAGGACAAGACGAGACGTACTAAGCACAG
The DNA here is from genome assembly GCA_958502065.1 of Chrysolina americana. Taxonomy (NCBI): domain Eukaryota; kingdom Metazoa; phylum Arthropoda; class Insecta; order Coleoptera; family Chrysomelidae; genus Chrysolina; species Chrysolina americana. The sequence continues at coordinate 25,185,735 of OY293421.1, forward strand.
CAGGGCCGAAGTCAAATTACGAATATCTCAGTCGGAATTGAAATTTGAATTGTTCCCCAACATTTTCCAATTGTGTTACAAATTTCTTGTTTTACACAGCTGGACTTGTCCTGTATTTTGGCATTTGTCAAGTCGGGTCATAAAGGACAAATCAGGACCATTAGGACATGTCGAGACATACGAAGCACAGCAGGGCGAAGTCAAATTACGAAAATCTCAGTCGGAATTGAAATTTCAATGTTCCACAACATTTTTCAATTGTGTTACAAGTTTCTTGTTTTGCCCAGCTGGACTTGTTCTGTAGTTCTGGCATTTGTCAAGTCGGGTCATTAAGGACAAATCAGGACCATTAGGACAAGACGAAACGTACTAAGCACAGCAGGGCCAAAGTCAAATTACGAATATCTCAGTCGGAATTGAAATTTGAATTGTTCCCCAACATTTTCCAATTGTTTTACAAATTTCTTGTTTTACCCAGCTGGACTTGTTCTATAATTTTGGCATTTGTCAAGTCGGGTCATTAAGGACGAATCAGGACCATTAGGACATGTCGAGACATACGAAGCACAGCAGGGCGAAGTCAAATTACGAAAATCTCAGTCGGAATTGAAATTTGAATGTTCCACAACATTTTTCAATTATGTTACGAATTTCTTGTTTTGCCCAGCTGGACTTGTTCTGTAGTTTTGGCATTTGTCAAGTCGGGTCATTAAGGACAAATCGGGACCATTAGGACAAGACGAGACGTACTAAGCACAGCAGGGCGAAGTAAAATTATGAATATCTCAGTCGGAATTGAAATTTGAAACGTTCCCCAACATTTTCCAATTGTTTTACAAATTTCTTGTTTTACCCAGCTGGACTTGTTCTATAACTTTGGCATTTGTCAAGTCGGGTCATTAAGGACAAATCGGGACCATTAGGACAAGACGAGACGTACTAAGCACAGCAGGGCGAAGTCAAATTACGAATATCTCAGTCGGAATTGATATTTGAAATGTTCCCCAACATTTTCCAATTGTGTTACAAATTTCTTGTTTTACCCAGCTGGACTTGTTCTATAGTTTTGACATTCGTCAAGTCGGGTCATTAAGGACAAATCGGGACCATTAGGACAAGACGAGACGTACTAAGCACAGCAGGGCGAAGTCAAATTACGAAAATCTCAGTCGGAATTGAAATTTGAATTGTTCCCCAACATTTTCCTATTGTGTTACAAATTTCTTGTTTTACCAAGCTGGACTTGTTATGTAGTTTTGGCTTTTGTCAAGTCGGGTTATTGAGGACAAATTGAGACCATTAGGACAAGTCGAGGAAAATGAAGCACAGCAGGGCGAAGTCAAATTACGAAAATCTCAGTCGGAATTGAAATTAGAATGTTCCACAACATTTTTCAATTGTGTTACAAATTTCTTGTTTTGCCCAGCTGGACTTGTTCTGTAGTTCTGGCATTTGTCAAGTCGGGTCATTAAGGACAAATCAGGACCATTAGGACAAGACGAGACGTACTAAGCACAGCAGGGCCGAAGTCAAATTACGAATATCTCAGTCGGAATTGAAATTTGAATTGTTCCCCAACATTTTCCAATTGTGTTACAAATTTCTTGTTTCACACAGCTGGACTTGTCCTGTATTTTGGCATTTATCAAGTCGGGTCATAAAGGACAAAGCAGGACCATTAGGACATGTCGAGACATACGAAGCACAGCAGGGCGAAGTCAAATTACGAAAATCTCAGTCGGAATTGAAATTTTAATGTTCCACAACATTTTTCAATTGTGTTACAAATTTCTTGTTTTGCCCAGCTGGACTTGTTCTGTAGTTCTGGCATTTGTCAAGTCGGGTCATTAAGGACAAATCAGGACCATTAGGACAAGACGAGACGTACTAAGCACAGCAGGGCCAAAGTCAAATTTCGAATATCTCAGTCGGAATTGAAATTTGAATTGTTCCCCAACATTTTCCAATTGTTTTACAAATTTCTTGATTTACCCAGCTGGACTTGTTCTATAATTTTGGCATTTGACAAGTCGGGTCATTAAGGACGAACCGGGACCATTAGGACAAGACGAGACGTACTAAGCACAGCAGGGCGAAGTCAAATTACGAAAATCTCAGTCGGAATTGAAATTTGAATGTTCCACAACATTTTTCAATTGTGTTACAAATTTATTGTTTTGCCCAGCTGGACTTGTTCTGTAGTTCTGGCATTTGTCAAGTCGGGTCATTAAGGACAAATCAGGACCATTAGGACAAGACGAGACATACGAAGCACAGCAGGGCGAAGTCAAATTACGAAAATCTCAGTCGGAATTGGAGTTTGAATGTTCCACAACATTTTTCAATTGTGTTACGAATTTCTTGTTTTGCCCAGCTGGACTTGTCCTGTATTTTGACATTTGTCAAGTCGGGTCATAAAGGACAAATCAGGACCATTAGGACATGTCGAGACATACGAAGCACAGCAGGGCGAAGTCAAATTACGAAAATCTCAGTCGGAATTGGAGTTTGAATGTTCCACAACATTTTTCAATTGTGTTACGAATTTCTTGTTTTGCCCAGCTGGACTTGTTCTGTAGTTTTGGCATTTGTCAAGTCGGGTCATTAAGGACAAATCAGGACCATTAGGACAAGACGAGACGTACTAAGCACAGCAGGGCCAAAGTCAAATTTCGAATATCTCAGTCGGAATTGAAATTTGAATTGTTCCCCAACATTTTCCAATTGTTTTACAAATTTCTTGATTTACCCAGCTGGACTTGTTCTATAATTTTGGCATTTGACAAGTCGGGTCATTAAGGACGAATCGGAACCATTAGGACAAGACGAGACGTACTAAGCACAGCAGGGCGAAGTCAAATTAAGAAAATCTCAGTCGGAATTGAAATTTGAATGTTCCACAACATTTTTCAATTGTGTTACAAATTTCTTGTTTTGCCCAGCTGGACTTGTTCTGTAGTTCTGGCATTTGTCAAGTCGGGTCATTAAGGACAAATCAGGACCATTAGGACAAGACGAGACATACGAAGCACAGCAGGGCGAAGTCAAATTACGAAAATCTCAGTCGGAATTGGAGTTTGAATGTTCCACAACATTTTTCAATTGTGTTACGAATTTCTTGATTTACCCAGCTGGACTTGTCCTGTATTTTGACATTTGTCAAGTCGGGTCAAAAAGGACAAATCAGGACCATTAGGACATGTCGAGACATACGAAGCACAGCAGGGCGAAGTCAAATTACGAAAATCTCAGTCGGAATTGGAGTTTGAATGTTCCACAACATTTTTCAATTGTGTTACGAATTTCTTGTTTTGCCCAGCTGGACTTGTTCTGTAGTTTTGGCATTTGTCAAGTCGGGTCATTAAGGACAAATCGGGACCATTAGGACAAGACGAGACGTACTAAGCACAGCAGGGCGAAGTAAAATTATGAATATCTCAGTCGGAATTGAAATTTGAAATGTTCCCCAACATTTTCCAATTGTTTTACAAATTTCTTGTTTTACCCAGCTGGACTTGCTCTATAACTTTGGCATTTGTCAAGTCGGGTCATTAAGGACCATTCGGGACCATTAGGACAAGATAAGACGTACTAAGCACAGCAGGGCGAAGTCAAATTACGAATATCTCAGTCGGAATTGAAATTTGAAATGTTCCCCAACATTTTCCAATTGTGTTACAAATTTCTTGTTTTACCCAGCTGGACTTGTTCTATAGTTTTGACATTTGTCAAGTCGGGTCATTAAGGACAAATCGGGACCATTAGGACAAGACGAAACGTACTAAGCACAGCAGGGCGATGTCAAATTACGAAAATCTCAGTCGGAATTGAAATTTGAATTGTTCCCCAACATTTTCCTATTGTGTTACAAATTTCTTGTTTTACCAAGCTGGACTTGTTATGTAGTTTTGGCTTTTGTCAAGTCGGGTTATTGAGGACAAATTGAGACCATTAGGACAAGTCGAGGAAAATGAAGCACAGCAGGGCGAAGTCAAATTACGAAAATCTCAGTCGGAATTGAAATTTGAATGTTCCACAACATTTTTCAATTGTGTTACAAATTTCTTGTGTTGCCCAGCTGGACTTGTTCTGTAGTTCTGGCATTTGTCAAGTCGGGTCATTAAGGACAAATCGGGACCATTAGGACAAGACGAAACGTACTAAGCACAGCAGGGCGAAGTCAAATTACGAAAATCTCAGTCGGAATTGAAATTTGAATTGTTCCCCAACATTTTCCTATTGTGTTACAAATTTCTTGTTTTACCAAGCTGGACTTGTTATGTAGTTTTGGCTTTTGTCAAGTCGGGTTATTGAGGACAAATTGAGACCATTAGGACAAGTCGAGGAAAATGAAGCACAGCAGGGCGAAGTCAAATTACGAAAATCTCAGTCGGAATTGGAATTTGAATGTTCCACAACATTTTTCAATTGTGTTACGAATTTCTTGTTTTGCCCAGCTGGACTTGTTCTGTAGTTTTGGCATTTGTCAAGTCGGGTCATTAAGGACAAATCGGGACCATTAGGACAAGACGAGACGTACTAAGCACAGCAGGGCGAAGTAAAATTATGAATATCTCAGTAGGAATTGAAATTTGAAATGTTCCCCAACATTTTCCAATTGTTTTACAAATTTCTTGTTTTACCCAGCTGGACTTGTTCTATAACTTTGGCATTTGTCAAGTCGGGTCATTAAGGACCATTCGGGACCATTAGGACAAGACGAGACGTACTAAGCACAGCAGGGCGAAGTCAAATTACGAATATCTCAGTCGGAATTGAAATTTGAAATGTTCCCCAACATTTTCCAATTGTGTTACAAATTTCTTGTTTTACCCAGCTGGACTTGTTCTATAGTTTTGACATTTGTCAAGTCGGGTCATTAAGGACAAATCGGGACCATTAGGACAAGACGAGACCTACTAAGCACAGCAGGGCGAAGTCAAATTACGAAAATCTCAGTCGGAATTGAAATTTGAATTGTTCCCCAACATTTTCCTATTGTGTTACAAATTTCTTGTTTTACCAAGCTGGACTTGTTAAGTAGTTTTGGCTTTTGTCAAGTCGGGTTATTGAGGACAAATTGAGACCATTAGGACAAGTCGAGGAAAATGAAGCACAGCAGGGCGAAGTCAAATTACGAAAATCTCAGTCGGAATTGAAATTTGAATGTTCCACAACATTTTTCAATTGTGTTTCAAATTTCTTGTTTTGCCCAGCTGGACTTGTTCTGTAGTTCTGGCATTTGTCAAGTCGGGTCATTAAGGACAAATCAGGACCATTAGGACAAGACGAGACGTACTAAGCACAGCAGGGCCGAAGTCAAATTACGAATATCTCAGTCGGAATTGAAATTTTAAGTGTTCCCCAACATTTTCCAATTGTGTTACAAATTTCTTGTTTTACACAGCTGGACTTGTCCTGTATTTTGGCATTTGTCAAGTCGGGTCATAAAGGACAAATCAGGACCATTAGGACATGTCGAGACATACGAAGCACAGCAGGGCGAAGTCAAATTACGAAAATCTCAGTCGGAATTGAAATTTGAATGTTCCACAACATTTTTCAATTGTGTTACAAATTTCTTGTTTTGCCCAGCTGGACTTGTTCTGTAGTTCTGGCATTTGTCAAGTCGGGTCATTAAGGACAAATCAGGACCATTAGGACAAGACGAGACGTACTAAGCACAGCAGGGCCGAAGTCAAATTACGAATATCTCAGTCGGAATTGAAATTTGAGTTGTTCCCCAACATTTTCCTATTGTGTTACAAATTTCTTGCTTTACACAGCTGGACTCGTCCTGTATTTTGGCATTTGTCAAGTCGGGTCATAAAGGAAAAATCAGGACTATTAGGACATGTCGAGACATACGAAGCACAGCAGGGCGAAGTCAAATTACGAAAATCTCAGTCGGAATTGAAATTTTAATGTTCCACAACATTTTTCAATTGTGTTACGAATTTCTTGTTTTGCCCAGCTGGACTTGTTCTGTAGTTTTGGCATTTGTCAAGTCGGGTCATTAAGGACAAATCGGGACCATTAGGACAAGACGAGACGTACTAAGCACAGCAGGGCGAAGTAAAATTATGAATATCTCAGTCGGAATTGAAATTTGAAATGTTCCCCAACATTTTCCAATTGTTTTACAAATTTCTTGTTTTACCCAGCTGGACTTGTTCTATAGCTTTGGCATTTGTCAAGTCGGGTCATTAAGGACAAATCGGGACCATTAGGACAAGACGAGACGTACTAAGCACAGCAGGGCGAAGTCAAATTACGAATATCTCAGTCGGAATTGAAATTTGAAATGTTCCCCAACATTTTCCAAATGTGTTACAAATTTCTTGTTTTACCCAGCTGGACTTGTTCTATAGTTTTGACATTTGTCAAGTCGGGTCATTAAGGACAAATCGGGACCATTAGGACAAGACGAGACGTACTAAGCACAGCAGGGCGAAGTCAAATTACGAAAATCTCAGTCGGAATTGAAATTTGAATTGTTCCCCAACATTTTCCTATTGTGTTACAAATTTCTTGTTTTACCAAGCTGGACTTGTTATGTAGTTTTGGCTTTTGTCAAGTCGGGTTATTGAGGACAAATTGAGACCATTAGGACAAGTCGAGGAAAATGAAGCACAGCAGGGCGAAGTCAAATTACGAAAATCTCAGTCGGAATTGAAATTTGAATGTTCCACAACATTTTTCAATTGTGTTACAAATTTCTTGTTTTGCCCAGCTGGACTTGTTCTGTAGTTCTGGCATTTGTCAAGTCGGGTCATTAAGGACAAATCAGGACCATTAGGACAAGACGAGACGTACTAAGCACAGCAGGGCCGAAGTCAAATTACGAATATCTCAGTCGGAATTCAAATTTGAAGTGTTCCCCAACATTTTCCAATTGTGTTACAAATTTCTTGTTTTACACAGCTGGACTTGTCCTGTATTTTGGCATTTGTCAAGTCGGGTCATAAATGACAAATCAGGACCATTAGGACATGTCGAGACATACGAAGCACAGCAGGGCGAAGTCAAATTACGAAAATCTCAGTCGGAATTGAAATTTGAATGTTCCACAACATTTTTCAATTGTGTTACAAATTTCTTGTTTTGCCCAGCTGGACTTGTTCTGTAGTTCTGGCATTTGTCAAGTCGGGTCATTAAGGACAAATCAGGACCATTAGGACAAGACGAGACGTACTAAGCACAGCAGGGCCGAAGTCAAATTACGAAAATCTCAGTCGGAATTGAAATAAGAATTGTTCCCCAACGTTTTCCATTTGTGTTACAAATTCCTTGTTTTACACAGCTGGACTTGTCCTGTATTTTGGAATTTGTCAAGTCGGGTCATAAAGGACAAATCAGGACCATTAGGACATGTTGAGACATACGAAGCACAGCAGGGCGAAGTCAAATTACGAAAATCTCAGTCGGAATTGAAATTTGAATGTTCCACAACATTTTTCAATTGTGTTACAAATTTCTTGTTTTGCCCAGCTGGACTTGTTCTGTAGTTCTGGCATTTGTCAAGTCGGGTCATTAAGGACAAATCAGGATCATTAGGACAAGACGAGACGTACTAAGCACAGCAGGGCCGAAGTCAAATTACGAATATCTCAGTCGGAATTGAAATTTGAATTGTTCCCCAACATTTTCCAATTGTGTTACAAATTTCTTGTTTTACACAGCTGGACTTGTCCTGTATTTTGGCATTTGTCAAGTCGGGTCATAAAGGACAAATCAGGACCATTAGGACATGTCGAGACATACGAAGCACAGCAGGGCGAAGTCAAATTACGAAAATCTCAGTCGGAATTGAAATTTTAATGTTCCACAACATTTTTCAATTGTGTTACAAGTTTCTTGTTTTGCCCAGCTGGACTTGTTCTGTAGTTCTGGCATTTGTCAAGTCGGGTCATTAAGGACAAATCAGGACCATTAGGACAAGACGAGACGTACTAAGCACAGCAGGGCCAAAGTCAAATTACGAATATCTCAGTCGGAATTGAAATTTGAATAGTTCCCCAACATTTTCCAATTGTGTTACAAATTTCTTGTTTTACACAGCTGGACTTGTCCTGTATTTTGGCATTTGTCAAGTCGGGTCATAAAGGACAAATCAGGACCATTAGGACATGTCGAGACATACGAAGCACAGCAGGGCGAAGTCAAATTACGAAAATCTCAGTCGGAATTGAAATTTGAATGTTCCACAACATTTTTCAATTGTGTTACGAATTTCTTGTTTTGCCCAGCTGGACTTGTTCTGTAGTTTTGGCATTTGTCAAGTCGGGTCATTAAGGACAAATCGGGACCATTAGGACAAGACGAGACGTACTAAGCACAGCAGGGCGAAGTAAAATTATGAATATCTCAGTCGGAATTGAAATTTGAAATGTTCCCCAACATTTTCCAATTGTTTTACAAATTTCTTGTTTTACCCAGCTGGACTTGTTCTATAACTTTGGCATTTGTCAAGTCGGGTCATTAAGGACAAATCGGGACCATTAGGACAAGACGAGACGTACTAAGCACAGCAGGGCGAAGTCAAATTACGAATATCTCAGTCGGAATTGAAATTTGAAATGTTCCCCAACATTTTCCAATTGTGTTACAAATTTCTTGTTTTACCCAGCTGGACTTGTTCTATAGTTTTGACATTTGTCAAGTCGGGTCATTAAGGACAAATCAGGACCATTAGGACAAGACGAGACGTACTAAGCACAGCAGGGCGAAGTCAAATTACGAAAATCTCAGTCGGAATTGAAATTTGAATTGTTCCCCAACATTTTCCTATTGTGTTACAAATTTCTTGTTTTACCAAGCTGGACTTGTTATGCAGTTTTGGCTTTTGTCAAGTCGGGTTATTGAGGACAAATTGAGACCATTAGGACAAGTCGAGGAAAATGAAGCACAGCAGGGCGAAGTCAAATTACGAAAATCTCAGTCGGAATTGAAATTTGAATGTTCCACAACATCTTTCAATTGTGTTACAAATTTCTTGTTTTGCCCAGCTGGACTTGTTCTGTAGTTTTGGCATTTGTCAAGTCGGGTCATTAAGGACAAATCGGGACCATTAGGACAAGACGAGACGTACTAAGCACAGCAAGGCGAAGTCAAATTACGAAAATCTCAGTCGGAATTGAAATTTGAATGTTCCACAACATTTTCCAATTGTGTTACAAATTTCTTGTTTTACCCAGCTGGACTTGTTCTATAGTTTTGACATTTGTCAAGTCGGGTCATTGAGGACAAATCGAGACCATTAGGACAAGACGAGACGTACTAAGCACAGCAGGGCGAAGTCAAATTACGAAAATCTCCGTCGGAATTGAAATTTGAATTGTTCCCCAACATTTTCCTATTGTGTTACAAATTTCTTGTTTTACCAAGCTGGACTTGTTATGTAGTTTTGGCTTTTGTCAAGTCGGGTTATTGAGGACAAATTGAGACCATTAGGACAAGTCGAGGAAAATGAAGCACAGCAGGGCGAAGTCAAATTACGAAAATCTCAGTCGGAATTGAAATTTGAATGTTCCACAACATTTTTCAATTGTGTTACAAATTTCTTGTTTTGCCCAGCTGGACTTGTTCTGTAGTTCTGGCATTTGTCAAGTCGGGTCATTAAGGACAAATCAGGACCATTAGGACAAGACGAGACGTACTAAGCACAGCAGGGCCGAAGTCAAATTACGAATATCTCAGTCGGAATTGAAATTTGAATTGTTCCCCAACATTTTCCAATTGTTTTACAAATTTCTTGTTTTACCCAGCTGGACTTGTTCTATAACTTTGGCATTTGTCAAGTCGGGTCATTAAGGACAAATCGGGACCATTAGGACAAGACGAGACGTACTAAGCACAGCAAGGCGAAGTCAAATTACGAAAATCTCAGTCGGAATTGAAATTTGAATAGTTCCCCAACATTTTCCAATTGTGTTACAAATTTCTTGTTTTACACAGCTGGACTTGTCCTGTATTTTGGCATTTGTCAAGTCGGGTCATAAAGGACAAATCAGGACCATTAGGACATGTCGAGACATACGAAGCACAGCAGGGCGAAGTCAAATTACGAAAATCTCAGTCGGAATTGAAATTTGAATGTTCCACAACATTTTTCAATTGTGTTACGAATTTCTTGTTTTGCCCAGCTGGACTTGTTCTGTAGTTTTGGCATTTGTCAATTCGGGTCATTAAGGACAAATCGGGACCATTAGGACAAGACGAGACGTACTAAGCACAGCAGGGCGAAGTAAAATTATGAATATCTCAGTCGGAATTGAAATTTGAAATGTTCCCCAACATTTTCCAATTGTTTTACAAATTTCTTGTTTTACCCAGCTGGACTTGTTCTATAACTTTGGCATTTGTCAAGTCGGGTCATTAAGGACAAATCGGGACCATTAGGACAAGACGAGACGTACTAAGCACAGCAGGGCGAAGTCAAATTACGAATATCTCAGTCGGAATTGAAATTTGAAATGTTCCCCAACATTTTCCAATTGTGTTACAAATTTCTTGTTTTACCCAGCTGGACTTGTTCTATAGTTTTGACATTTGTCAAGTCGGGTCATTAAGGACAAATCGGGACCATTAGGACAAGACGAGACGTACTAAGCACAGCAGGGCGAAGTCAAATTACGAAAATCTCAGTCGGAATTGAAATTTGAATTGTTCCCCAACATTTTCCTATTGTGTTACAAATTTCTTGTTTTACCAAGCTGGACTTGTTATGCAGTTTTGGCTTTTGTCAAGTCGGGTTATTGAGGACAAATTGAGACCATTAGGACAAGTCGAGGAAAATGAAGCACAGCAGGGCGAAGTCAAATTACGAAAATCTCAGTCGGAATTGAAATTTGAATGTTCCACAACATCTTTCAATTGTGTTACAAATTTCTTGTTTTGCCCAGCTGGACTTGTTCTGTAGTTTTGGCATTTGTCAAGTCGGGTCATTAAGGACAAATCGGGACCATTAGGACAAGACGAGACGTACTAAGCACAGCAAGGCGAAGTCAAATTACGAAAATCTCAGTCGGAATTGAAATTTGAATAGTTCCCCAACATTTTCCAATGGTGTTACAAATTTCTTGTTTTACACAGCTGGACTTGTCCTGTATTATGGCATTTGTCAAGTCGGGTCATAAAGGACAAATCAGGACCATTAGGACATGTCGAGACATACGAAGCACAGCAGGGCGAAGTCAAATTACGAAAATCTCAGTCGGAATTGAAATTTGAATGTTCCACAACATTTTTCAATTGTGTTACAAATTTCTTGTTTTACCCAGCTGGACTTGTTCTATAGTTTTGACATTTGTCAAGTCGGGTCATTGAGGACAAATCGGGACCATTAGGACAAGACGAGACGTACTAAGCACAGCAGGGCGAAGTCAAATTACGAAAATCTCCGTCGGAATTGAAATTTGAATTGTTCCCCAACATTTTCCTATTGTGTTACAAATTTCTTGTTTTACCAAGCTGGACTTGTTATGTAGTTTTGGCTTTTGTCAAGTCGGGTTATTGAGGACAAATTGGGACCATTAGGACAAGTCAAGGAAAATGAAGCACAGCAGGGCGAAGTCAAATTACGAAAATCTCAGTCGGAATTGAAATTTGAATGTTCCACAACATTTTTCAATTGTGTTACAAATTTCTTGTTTTGCCCAGCTGGACTTGTTCTGTAGTTCTGGCATTTGTCAAGTCGGGTCATTAAGGACAAATCAGGACCATTAGGACAAGACGAGACGTACTAAGCACAGCAGGGCCAAAGTCAAATTACGAATATCTCAGTCGGAATTGAAATTTGAATTGTTCCCCAACATTTTCCAATTGTTTTACAAATTTCTTGTTTTACCCAGCTGGACTTGTTCTATAATTTTGGCATTTGACAAGTCGGGTCATTAAGGACGAATCGGGACCATTAGGACAAGACGAGACGTACCAAGCACAGCAAGGCGAAGTCAAATTACGAAAATCTCAGTCGGAATTGAAATTTGAATAGTTCCCCAACATTTTCCAATTGTGTTACAAATTTCTTGTTTTACACAGCTGGACTTGTCCTGTATTTTGGCATTTGTCAAGTCGGGTCATAAAGGACAAATCAGGACCATTAGGACATGTCGAGACATACGAAGCACAGCAGGGCGAAGTCAAATTACGAAAATCTCAGTCGGAATTGGAATTTGAATGTTCCACAACATTTTTCAATTGTGTTACGAATTTCTTGTTTTGCCCAGCTGGACTTGTTCTGTAGTTTTGGCATTTGTCAAGTCGGGTCATTAAGGACAAATCGGGACCATTAGGACAAGACGAGACGTACTAAGCACAGCAGGGCGAAGTAAAATTATGAATATCTCAGTAGGAATTGAAATTTGAAATGTTCCCCAACATTTTCCTATTGTGTTACAAATTTCTTGTTTTACCCAGCTGGACTTGTTCTATAACTTTGGCATTTGTCAAGTCGGGTCATTAAGGACCATTCGGGACCATTAGGACAAGACGAGACGTACTAAGCACAGCAGGGCGAAGTCAAATTACGAATATCTCAGTCGGAATTGAAATTTGAATAGTTCCCCAACATTTTCCAATGGTGTTACAAATTTCTTGTTTTACACAGCTGGACTTGTTCTGTAGTTTTGGCATTTGTCAAGTCGGGTCATTAAGGACAAATCGGGACCATTAGGACAAGACGAGACGTACTAAGCACAGCAAGGCGAAGTCAAATTACGAAAATCTCAGTCGGAATTGAAATTTGAATGTTCCACAACATTTTTCAATTGTGTTACAAATTTCTTGTTTTGCCCAGCTGGACTTGTTCTGTAGTTCTGGCATTTGTCAAGTCGGGTCATTAAGGACAAATCAGGACCATTAGGACAAGACGAGACGTACTAAGCACAGCAGGGCCGAAGTCAAATTACGAATATCTCAGTCGGAATTGAAATTTGAATTGTTCCCCAACATTTTCCAATTGTTTTACAAATTTCTTGTTTTACCCAGCTGGACATGTTCTATAATTTTGGCATTTGTCAAGTCGGGTCATTAAGGACGAATCGGGACCATTAGGACAAGACGAGACGTACTAAGCACAGCAGGGCCGAAGTCAAATTACGAATATCTCAGTCGGAATTGAAATTTGAGTTGTTCCCCAACATTTTCCTATTGTGTTACAAATTTCTTGCTTTACACAGCTGGACTCGTCCTGTATTTTGGCATTTGTCAAGTCGGGTCATAAAGGAAAAATCAGGACTATTAGGACATGTCGAGACATACGAAGCACAGCAGGGCGAAGTCAAATTACGAAAATCTCAGTCGGAATTGAAATTTTAATGTTCCACAACATTTTTCAATTGTGTTACGAATTTCTTGTTTTGCCCAGCTGGACTTGTTCTGTAGTTTTGGCATTTGTCAAGTCGGGTCATTAAGGACAAATCGGGACCATTAGGACAAGACGAGACGTACTAAGCACAGCAGGGCGAAGTAAAATTATGAATATCTCAGTCGGAATTGAAATTTGAAATGTTCCCCAACATTTTCCAATTGTTTTACAAATTTCTTGTTTTACCCAGCTGGACTTGTTCTATAGCTTTGGCATTTGTCAAGTCGGGTCATTAAGGACAAATCGGGACCATTAGGACAAGACGAGACGTACTAAGCACAGCAGGGCGAAGTCAAATTACGAATATCTCAGTCGGAATTGAAATTTGAAATGTTCCCCAACATTTTCCAATTGTGTTACAAATTTCTTGTTTTACCCAGCTGGACTTGTTCTATAGTTTTGACATTTGTCAAGTCGGGTCATTAAGGACAAATCGGGACCATTAGGACAAAACGAGACGTACTAAGCACAGCAGGGCGAAGTCAAATTACGAAAATCTCAGTCGGAATTGAAATTTGAATTGTTCCCCAACATTTTCCTATTGTGTTACAAATTTCTTGTTTTACCAAGCTGGACTTGTTATGTAGTTTTGGCTTTTGTCAAGTCGGGTTATTGAGGACAAATTGAGACCATTAGGACAAGTCGAGGAAAATGAAGCACAGCAGGGCGAAGTCAAATTACGAAAATCTCAGTCGGAATTGAAATTTGAATGTTCCACAACATTTTTCAATTATGTTACAAATTTCTTGTTTTACACAGCTGGACTTGTCCTGTATTTTGGCATTTGTCAAGTCGGGTCATAAAGGACAAATCAGGACCATTAGGACATGTCGAGACATACGAAGCACAGCAGGGCGAAGTCAAATTACGAAAATCTCAGTCGGAATTGAAATTTTAATGTTCCACAACATTTTTCAATTGTGTTACAAGTTTCTTGTTTTGCCCAGCTGGACTTGTTCTGTAGTTCTGGCATTTGTCAAGTCGGGTCATTAAGGACAAATCAGGACCATTAGGACAAGACGAGACGTACTAAGCACAGCAGGGCCGAAGTCAAATTACGAATATCTCAGTCGGAATTGAAATTTGAATTGTTCCCCAACATTTTCCAATTGTGTTACAAATTTCTTGTTTTACACAGCTGGACTTGTCCTGTATTTTGGCATTTGTCAAGTCGGGTCATAAAGGACAAATCAGGACCATTAGGACATGTCGAGACATACGAAGCACAGCAGGGCGAAGTCAAATTACGAAAATCTCAGTCGGAATTGAAATTTTAATGTTCCACAACATTTTTCAATTGTGTTACAAGTTTCTTGTTTTGCCCAGCTGGACTTGTTCTGTAGTTCTGGCATTTGTCAAGTCGGGTCATTAAGGACAAATCAGGACCATTAGGACAAGACGAGACGTACTAAGCACAGCAGGGCCAAAGTCAAATTACGAATATCTCAGTTGGAATTTGAATTTGAAGTGTTCCCCAACATTTTCCAATTGTGTTACAAATTTCTTGTTTTACACAGCTGGACTTGTCCTGTATTTTGGCATTTGTCAAGTCGGGTCATAAAGGACAAATCAGGACCATTAGGACATGTCGAGACATACGAAGCACAGCAGGGCGAAGTCAAATTACGAAAATCTCAGTCGGAATTGAAATTTTAATGTTCCACAACATTTTTCAATTGTGTTACAAGTTTCTTGTTTTGCCCAGCTGGACTTGTTCTGTAGTTCTGGCATTTGTCAAGTCAGGTCATTAAGGACAAATCGGGACCATTAGGACAAGACGAGACGTACTAAGCACAGCAGGGCGAAGTAAAATTATGAATATCTCAGTCGGAATTGAAATTTGAAACGTTCCCCAACATTTTCCAATTGTTTTACAAATTTCTTGTTTTACCCAGCTGGACTTGTTCTATAACTTTGGCATTTGTCAAGTCGGGTCATTAAGGACAAATCGGGACCATTAGGACAAGACGAGACGTACTAAGCACAGCAGGGCGAAGTCAAATTACGAATATCTCAGTCGGAATTGAAATTTGAAATGTTCCCCAACATTTTCCAATTGTGTTACAAATTTCTTGTTTTACCCAGCTGGACTTGTTCTATAGTTTTGACATTTGTCAAGTCGGGTCATTAAGGACAAATCCGGACCATTAGGACAAGACGAGACGTACTAAGCACAGCAGGGCGAAGTCAAATTACGAAAATCTCAGTCGGAATTGAAATTTGAATTGTTCCCCAACATTTTCCTATTGTGTTACAAATTTCTTGTTTTACCAAGCTGGACTTGTTATGTAGTTTTGGCTTTTGTCAAGTCGGGTTATTGAGGACAAATTGAGACCATTAGGACAAGTCGAGGAAAATGAAGCACAGCAGGGCGAAGTCAAATTACGAAAATCTCAGTCGGAATTGAAATTTGAATGTTCCACAACATTTTTCAATTGTGTTACAAATTTCTTGTTTTGCCCAGCTGGACTTGTTCTGTAGTTCTGGAATTTGTCAAGTCGGGTCATTAAGGACAAATCAGGACCATTAAGACAAGACGAGACGTACTAAGCACAGCAGGGCCGAAGTCAAATTACGAATATCTCAGTCGGAATTGAAATTTGAATTGTTCCCCAACATTTTCCAATTGTGTTACAAATTTCTTGTTTTACACAGCTGGACTTGTCCTGTATTTTGGCATTTGTCAAGTCGGGTCATAAAGGACAAATCAGGACCATTAGGACATGTCGAGACATACGAAGCACAGCAGGGCGAAGTCAAATTACGAAAATCTCAGTCGGAATTGAAATTTTAATGTTCCACAACATTTTTCAATTGTGTTACAAATTTCTTGTTTTGCCCAGCTGGACTTGTTCTGTAGTTCTGGCATTTGTCAAGTCGGGTCATTAAGGACAAATCAGGACCATTAGGACAAGACGAGACGTACTAAGCACAGCAGGGCCGAAGTCAAATTACGAATATCTCAGTCGGAATTGAAATTTGAATTGTTCCCCAACATTTTCCAATTGTGTTACAAATTTCTTGTTTTACACAGCTGGACTTGTCCTGTATTTTGGCATTTGTCAAGTCGGGTCATAAAGGACAAATCAGGACCATTAGGACATGTCGAGACATACGAAGCACAGCAGGGCGAAGTCAAATTACGAAAATCTCAGTCGGAATTGAAATTTTAATGTTCCACAACATTTTTCAATTGTGTTACAAGTTTCTTGTTTTGCCCAGCTGGACTTGTTCTGTAGTTCTGGCATTTGTCAAGTCGGGTCATTAAGGACAAATCAGGACCATTAGGACAAGACGAGACGTACTAAGCACAGCAGGGCCAAAGTCAAATTACGAATATCTCAGTCGGAATTGAAATTTGAATTGTTCCCCAACATTTTCCAATTGTTTTACAAATTTCTTGTTTTACCCACCTGGACTTGTTCTATAATTTTGGCATTTGTCAAGTCGGGTCATTAAGGACGAATCGGGACCATTAGGACAAGACGAGACGTACTAAGCACAGCAAGGCGAAGTCAGATTACGAAAATCTCAGTCGGAATTGAAATTTGAATAGTTCCCCAACATTTTCCAATTGTGTTACAAATTTCTTGTTTTACACAGCTGGACTTGTCCTGTATTTTGGCATTTGTCAAGTCGGGTCATAAAGGACAAATCAGGACCATTAGGACATGTCGAGACATACGAAGCACAGCAGGGCGAAGTCATATTACGAAAATCTCAGTCGGAATTGAAATTTGAATGTTCCACAACATTTTTCAATTGTGTTACGAATTTCTTGTTTTGCCCAGCTGGACTTGTTCTGTAGTTTTGGCATTTGTCAAGTCGGGTCATTAAGGACAAATCGGGACCATTAGGACAAGACGAGACGTACTAAGCACAGCAGGGCGAAGTAAAATTATGAATATCTCAGTCGGAATTGAAATTTGAAACGTTCCCCAACATTTTCCAATTGTTTTACAAATTTCTTGTTTTACCCAGCTGGACTTGTTCTATAACTTTGGCATTTGTCAAGTCGGGTCATTAAGGACAAATCGGGACCATTAGGACAAGACGAGACGTACTAAGCACAGCAGGGCGAAGTCAAATTACGAATATCTCAGTCGGAATTGAAATTTGAAATGTTCCCCAACATTTTCCAATTGTGTTACAAATTTCTTGTTTTACCCAGCTGGACTTGTTCTATAGTTTTGACATTTGTCAAGTCGGGTCATTAAGGACAAATCGGGACCATTAGGACAAGACGAGACGTACTAAGCACAGCAGGGCGAAGTCAAATTACGAAAATCTCAGTCGGAATTGAAATTTGAATTGTTCCCCAACATTTTCCTATTGTGTTACAAATTTCTTGTTTTACCAAGCTGGACTTGTTATGTAATTTTGGCTTTTGTCAAGTCGGGTTATTGAGGACAAATTGAGACCATTAGGACAAGTCGAGGAAAATGAAGCACAGCAGGGCGAAGTCGAATTACGAAAATCTCAGTCGGAATTGAAATTTGAATGTTCCACAACATTTTTCAATTGTGTTACAAATTTCTTGTTTTGCCCAGCTGGACTTGTTCTGTAGTTCTGGCATTTGTCAAGTCGGGTCATTAAGGACAAATCAGGGCCATTAGGACAAGACGAGACGTACTAAGCACAGCAGGGCCGAAGTCAAATCACGAATATCTCAGTCGGAATTGAAATTTGAATTGTTCCCCAACATTTTCCAATTGTGTTACAAATTTCTTGTTTTACACAGCTGGACTTGTCCTGTATTTTGGCATTTATCAAGTCGGGTCATAAAGGACAAATCAGGACCATTAGGACATGTCGAGACATACGAAGCACAGCAGGGCGAAGTCAAATTACGAAAATCTCAGTCGGAATTGAAATTTTAATGTTCCACAACATTTTTCAATTGTGTTACAAATTTCTTGTTTTGCCCAGCTGGACTTGTTCTGTAGTTCTGGCATTTGTCAAGTCGGGTCATTAAGGACAAATCAGGACCATTAGGACAAGACGAGACGTACTAAGCACAGCAGGGCCAAAGTCAAATTTCGAATATCTCAGTCGGAATTGAAATTTGAATTGTTCCCCAACATTTTCCAATTGTTTTACAAATTTCTTGATTTACCCAGCTGGACTTGTTCTATAATTTTGGCATTTGACAAGTCGGGTCATTAAGGACGAATCGGGACCATTAGGACAAGACGAGACGTACTAAGCACAGCAAGGCGAAGTCAAATTACGAAAATCTCAGTCGGAATTGAAATTAGAATAGTTCCCCAACATTTTCCAATTGTGTTACAAATTTCTTGTTTTACACAGCTGGACTTGTCCTGTATTTTGACATTTGTCAAGTCGGGTCATAAAGGACAAATCAGGACCATTAGGACATGTCGAGACATACGAAGCACAGCAGGGCGAAGTCAAATTACGAAAATCTCAGTCGGAATTGGAGTTTGAATGTTCCACAACATTTTTCAATTGTGTTACGAATTTCTTGTTTTGCCCAGCTGGACTTGTTCTGTAGTTTTGGCATTTGTCAAGTCGGGTCATTAAGGACAAATCGGGACCATTAGGACAAGACGAGACGTACTAAGCACAGCAGGGCGAAGTAAAATTATGAATATCTCAGTCGGACTTGAAATTTGAAATGTTCCCCAACATTTTCCAATTGTTTTACAAATTTCTTGTTTTACCCAGCTGGACTTGTTCTATAACTTTGGCATTTGTCAAGTCGGGTCATTAAGGACAAATCGGGACCATTAGGACAAGACGAGACGTACTAAGCACAGCAGGGCGAAGTCAAATTACGAATATCTCAGTCGGAATTGAAATTTGAAATGTTCCCCAACATTTTCCAATTGTGTTACAAATTTCTTGTTTTACCCAGCTGGACTTGTTCTATAGTTTTGACATTTGTCAAGTCGGGTCATTAAGGACAAATCGGGACCATTAGGACAAGACGAGACGTACTAAGCACAGCAGGGCGAAGTCAAATTACGAAAATCTCAGTCGGAATTGAAATTTGAATTGTTCCCCAACATTTTCCTATTGTGTTACAAATTTCTTGTTTTACCAAGCTGGACTTGTTATGTAGTTTTGGCTTTTGTCAAGTCGGGTTATTGAGGACAAATTGAGACCATTAGGACAAGTCGAGGAAAATGAAGCACAGCAGGGCGAAGTCAAATTACGAAAATCTCAGTCGGAATTGAAATTTGAATGTTCCACAACATCTTTCAATTGTGTTACAAATTTCTTGTTTTGCCCAGCTGGACTTGTTCTGTAGTTCTGGCATTTGTCAAGTCGGGTCATAAAGGACAAATCAGGACCATTAGGACATGTCGAGACATACGAAGCACAGCAGGGCGAAGTCAAATTACGAAAATCTCAGTCGGAATTGAAATTTTAATGTTCCACAACATTTTTCAATTGTGTTACAAATTTCTTGTTTTGCCCAGCTGGACTTGTTCTGTAGTTCTGGCATTTGTCAAGTCGGGTCATTAAGGACAAATCAGGACCATTAGGACAAGACGAGACGTACTAAGCACAGCAGGGCCAAATTCAAATTACGAATATCTCAGTCGGAATTGAAATTTGAATTGTTCCCCAACATTTTCCAATTGTTTTACAAATTTCTTGATTTACCCAGCTGGACTTGTTCTATAATTTTGGCATTTGACAAGTCGGGTCATTAAGGACGAATCGGGACCATTAGGACAAGACGAGACGTACTAAGCACAGCAAGGCGAAGTCAAATTACGAAAATCTCAGTCGGAATTGAAATTTGAATTGTTCCCCAACATTTTCCAATTGTGTTACAAATTTCTTGTTTTACACAGCTGGACTTGTCCTGTATTTTGGCATTTGTCAAGTCGGGTCATAAAGGACAAATCAGGACCATTAGGACATGTCGAGACATACGAAGCACAGCAGGGCGAAGTCAAATTACGAAAATCTCAGTCGGAATTGAAATTTGAATGTTCCACAACATTTTTCAATTGTGTTACGAATTTCTTGTTTTGCCCAGCTGGACTTGTTCTGTAGTTTTGGCATTTGTCAAGTCGGGTCATTAAGGACAAATCGGGACCATTAGGACAAGACGAGACGTACTAAGCACAGCAGGGCGAAGTAAAATTATGAATATCTCAGTCGGAATTGAAATTTGAAATGTTCCCCAACATTTTCCAATTGTTTTACAAATTTCTTGTTTTACCCAGCTGGACTTGTTCTATAACTTTGGCATTTGTCAAGTCGGGTCATTAAGGACAAATCGGGACCATAAGGACAAGACGAGACGTACTAAGCACAGCAGGGCGAAGTCAAATTACGAATATCTCAGTCGGAATTGAAATTTGAAATGTTCCCCAACATTTTCCAATTGTGGTACAAATTTCTTGTTTTACCCAGCTGGACTTGTTCTATAGTATTGACATTTGTCAAGTCGGGTCATTAGGGACAAATCGGGACCATTAGGACAAGACGAGACGTACTAAGCACAGCAGGGCGAAGTCAAATTACGAAAATCTCAGTCGGAATTGAAATTTGAATTGTTCCCCAACATTTTCCTATTGTGTTACAAATTTCTTGTTTTACCAAGCTGGACTTGTTATGTAGTTTTGGCTTTTGTCAAGTCGGTTTATTGAGGACAAATTGAGACCATTAGGACAAGTCGAGGAAAATGAAGCACAGCAGGGCGAAGTCAAATTACGAAAATCTCAGTCGGAATTGAAATTTGAATGTTCCACAACATTTTTCAATTGTGTTACAAATTTCTTGTTTTGCCCAGCTGGACTTGTTCTGTAGTTCTGGCATTTGTCAAGTCGGGTCATTAAGGACAAATCAGGACCATTAGGACAAGACGAGACGTACTAAGCACAGTAGGGCCGAAGTCAAATTACGAATATCTCAGTTGGAATTTAAATTTGAAGTGTTCCCCAACATTTTCCAATTGTGTTACAAATTTCTTGTTTTAAACAGCTGGACTTGTCCTGTATTTTGGCATTTGTCAAGTCGGGTCATAAAGGACAAATCAGGACCATTAGGACATGTCGAGACATACGAAGCACAGCAGGGCGAAGTCAAATTACGAAAATCTCAGTCGGAATTGAAATTTGAATGTTCCACAACATTTTTCAATTGTGTTACAAATTTCTCGTTTTGCCCAGCTGGACTTGTTCTGTAGTTCTGGCATTTGTCAAGTCGGGTCATTAAGGACAAATCAGGACCATTAGTACAAGACGAGACGTACTAAGCACAGCAGGGCCGAAGTCAAATTACGAAAATCTCAGTCGGAATTGAAATAAGAATTGTTCCCCAACATTTTCCATTTGTGTTACAAATTCCTTGTTTTACACAGCTGGACTTGTCCTGTATTTTGGAATTTGTCAAGTCGGGTCATAAAGGACAAATCAGGACCATTAGGACATGTCGAGACATACGAAGCACAGCAGGGCGAAGTCAAATTACGAAAATCTCAGTCGGAATTGAAATTTTAATGTTCCACAACATTTTTCAATTGTGTTACAAGTTTCCTGTTTTGCCCAGCTGGACTTGTTCTGTAGTTCTGGCATTTGTCAAGTGGGGTCATTAAGGACAAATCAGGACCATTAGGACAAGACGAGTCGTACTAGGCACAGCAGGGCCAAAGTCAAATTACGAATATCTCAGTCGGAATTGAAATTTGAATTGTTCCCCAACATTTTCCAATTGTTTTACAAATTTCTTGTTTTACCCAGCTGGACTTGTTCTATAATTTTGGCATTTGTCAAGTCGGGTCATTAAGGACGAATCGGGACCATTAGGACAAGACGAGACGTACTAAGCACAGCAAGACGAAGTCAGATTACGAAAATCTCAGTCGGAATTGAAATTTGAATAGTTCCCCAACATTTTCCAATTGTGTTACAAATTTCTTGTTTTACACAGCTGGACTTGTCCTGTATTTTGGCATTTGTCAAGTCGGGTCATAAAGGACAAATCAGGACCATTAGGACATGTCGAGACATACGAAGCACAGCAGGGCGAAGTCAAATTACGAAAATCTCAGTCGGAATTGAAATTTGAATGTTCCACAACATTTTTCAATTGTGTTACGAATTTCTTGTTTTGCCCAGCTGGACTTGTTCTGTAGTTTTGGCATTTGTCAAGTCGGGTCATTAAGGACAAATCGGGACCATTAGGACAAGACGAGACGTACTAAGCACAGCAGGGCGAAGTAAAATTATGAATATCTCAGTCGGAATTGAAATTTGAAACGTTCCCCAACATTTTCCAATTGTTTTACAAATTTCTTGTTTTACCCAGCTGGACTTGTTCTATAACTTTGGCATTTGTCAAGTCGGGTCATTAAGGACAAATCGGGACCATTAGGACAAGACGAGACGTACTAAGCACAGCAGGGCGAAGTCAAATTACGAATATCTCAGTCGGAATTGAAATTTGAAATGTTCCCCAACATTTTCCAATTGTGTTACAAATTTCTTGTTTTACCCAGCTGGACTTGTTCTATAGTTTTGACATTTGTCAAGTCGGGTCATTAAGGACAAATCGGGACCATTAGGACAAGACGAGACGTACTAAGCACAGCAGGGCGAAGTCAAATTACGAAAATCTCAGTCGGAATTGAAATTTGAATTGTTCCCCAACATTTTCCTATTGTGTTACAAATTTCTTGTTTTACCAAGCTGGACTTGTTATGTAGTTTTGGCTTTTGTCAAGTCGGGTTATTGAGGACAAATTGAGACCATTAGGACAAGTCGAGGAAAATGAAGCACAGCAGGGCGAAGTCAAATTACGAAAATCTCAGTCGGAATTGAAATTTGAATGTTCCACAACATTTTTCAATTGTGTTACAAATTTCTTGTTTTGCCCAGCTGAACTTGTTCTGTAGTTCTGGCATTTGTCAAGTCGGGTCATTAAGGACAAATCAGGACCATTAAGACAAGACGAGACGTACTAAGCACAGCAGGGCCGAAGTCAAATTACGAATATCTCAGTCGGAATTGAAATTTGAATTGTTCCCCAACATTTTCCAATTGTGTTACAAATTTCTTGTTTTACACAGCTGGACTTGTCCTGTATTTTGGCATTTGTCAAGTCGGGTCATAAAGGACAAATCAGGACCATTAGGACATGTCGAGACATACGAAGCACAGCAGGGCGAAGTCAAATTACGAAAATCTCAGTCGGAATTGAAATTTGAATGTTCCACAACATTTTTCAATTGTGTTACGAATTTCTTGTTTTGCCCAGCTGGACTTGTTCTGTAGTTTTGGCATTTGTCAAGTCGGGTCATTAAGGACAAATCGGGACCATTAGGACAAGACGAGACGTACTAAGCACAGCAGGGCGAAGTAAAATTATGAATATCTCAGTCGGAATTGAAATTTGAAACGTTCCCCAACATTTTCCAATTGTTTTACAAATTTCTTGTTTTACCCAGCTGGACTTGTTCTATAACTTTGGCATTTGTCAAGTCGGGTCATTAAGGACAAATCGGGACCATTAGGACAAGACGAGACGTACTAAGCACAGCAGGGCGAAGTCAAATTACGAATATCTCAGTCGGAATTGAAATTTGAAATGTTCCCCAACATTTTCCAATTGTGTTACAAATTTCTTGTTTTACCCAGCTGGACTTGTTCTATAGTTTTGACATTTGTCAAGTCGGGTCATTAAGGACAAATCGGGACCATTAGGACAAGACGAGACGTACTAAGCACAGCAGGGCGAAGTCAAATTACGAAAATCTCAGTCGGAATTGAAATTTGAATTGTTCCCCAACATTTTCCTATTGTGTTACAAATTTCTTGTTTTACCAAGCTGGACTTGTTATGTAGTTTTGGCTTTTGTCAAGTCGGGTTATTGAGGACAAATTGAGACCATTAGGACAAGTCGAGGAAAATGAAGCACAGCAGGGCGAAGTCAAATTACGAAAATCTCAGTCGGAATTGAAATTTGAATGTTCCACAACATTTTTCAATTGTGTTTACAAATTTCTTGTATTGCCCAGCTGGACTTGTTCTGTAGTTCTGGCATTTGTCAAGTCGGGTCATTAAGGACAAATCAGGACCATTAAGACAAGACGAGACGTACTAAGCACAGCAGGGCCGAACTCAAATTACGAATATCTCAGTCGGAATTGAAATTTGAATTGTTCCCCAACATTTTCCAATTGTGTTTCAAATTTCTTGTTTTACACAGCTGGACTTGTCCTGTATTTTGGCATTTGTCAAGTCGGGTCATAAAGGACAAATCAGGACCATTAGGACATGTCGAGACATACGAAGCACAGCAGGGCGAAGTCAAATTACGAAAATCTCAGTCGGAATTGAAATTTTAATGTTCCACAACATTTTTCAATTGTGTTACAAATTTCTTGTTTTGCCCAGCTGGACTTGTTCTGTAGTTCTGGCATTTGTCAAGTCGGGTCATTAAGGACAAATCAGGACCATTAGGACAAGACGAGACGTACTAAGCACAGCAGGGCCGAAGTCAAATTACGAATATCTCAGTCGGAATTGAAATTTGAATTGTTCCCCAACATTTTCCAATTGTGTTACAAATTTCTTGTTTTACACAGCTGGACTTGTCCTGTATTTTGGCATTTGTCAAGTCGGGTCATAAAGGACAAATCAGGACCATTAGGACATGTCGAGACATACGAAGCACAGCAGGGCGAAGTCAAATTACGAAAATCTCAGTCGGAATTGAAATTTCAATGTTCCACAACATTTTTCAATTGTGTTACAAGTTTCTTGTTTTGCCCAGCTGGACTTGTTCTGTAGTTCTGGCATTTGTCAAGTCGGGTCATTAAGGACAAATCAGGACCATTAGGACAAGACGAGACGTACTAAGCACAGCAGGGCCAAAGTCAAATTACGAATATCTCAGTCGGAATTGAAATTTGAATTGTTCCCCAACATTTTCCAATTGTTTTACAAATTTCTTGTTTTACACAGCTGGACTTGTCCTGTATTTTGGCATTTGTCAAGTCGGGTCATAAAGGACAAATCAGGACCATTAGGACATGTCGAGACATACGAAGCACAGCAGGGCGAAGTCAAATTACGAAAATCTCAGTCGGAATTGAAATTTGAATGTTCCACAACATTTTTCAATTGTGTTACGAATTTCTTGTTTTGCCCAGCTGGACTTGTTCTGTAGTTTTGGCATTTGTCAAGTCGGGTCATTAAGGACAAATCGGGACCATTAGGACAAGACGAGACGTACTAAGCACAGCAGGGCGAAGTAAAATTATGAATATCTCAGTCGGAATTGAAATTTGAAACGTTCCCCAACATTTTCCAATTGTTTTACAAATTTCTTGTTTTACCCAGCTGGACTTGTTCTATAACTTTGGCATTTGTCAAGTCGGGTCATTAAGGACAAATCGGGACCATTAGGACAAGACGAGACGTACTAAGCACAGCAGGGCGAAGTCAAATTACGAAAATCTCAGTCGGAATTGAAATTTGAATTGTTTCCCAACATTTTCCTATTGTGTTACAAATTTCTTGTTTTACCAAGCTGGACTTGTTATGTAGTTTTGGCTTTTGTCAAGTCGGGTTATTGAGGACAAATGGAGACCATTAGGACAAGTCGAGGAAAATGAAGCACAGCAGGGCGAAGTCAAATTACGAAAATCTCAGTCGGAATTGAAATTTGAATGTTCCACAACATTTTCCTATTGTGTTACAAATTTCTTGTTTTACCAAGCTGGACTTGTTATGTAGTTTTGGCTTTTGTCAAGTCGGGTTATTGAGGACAAATTGAGACCATTAGGACAAGTCGAGGAAAATGAAGCACAGCAGGGCGAAGTCAAATTACGAAAATCTCAGTCGGAATTGAAATTTGAATGTTCCACAACATTTTTCAATTGTGTTACAAATTTCTTGTTTTGCCCAGCTGGACTTGTTCTGTAGTTCTGGCATTTGTCAAGTCGGGTCATTAAGGACAAATCAGGACCATTAGGACAAGACGAGACGTACTAAGCACAGCAGGGCCGAAGTCAAATTACGAATATCTCAGTCGGAATTGAAATTCGAATTGTTCCCCAACATTATCCAATTGTGTTACAAATTTCTTGTTTTACACAGCTGGACTTGTCCTGTATTTTGGCATTTATCAAGTCGGGTCATAAAGGACAAATCAGGACCATTAGGACATGTCGAGACATACGAAGCACAGCAGGGCGAAGTCAAATTACGAAAATCTCAGTCGGAATTGAAATTTTAATGTTCCACAACATTTTTCAATTGTGTTACAAATTTCTTGTTTTGCCCAGCTGGACTTGTTCTGTAGTTCTGGCATTTGTCAAGTCGGGTCATTAAGGACAAATCAGGACCATTAGGACAAGACGAGACGTACTAAGCACAGCAGGGCCGAAGTCAAATTACGAATATCTCAGTCGGAATTGAAATTTGAATTGTTCCCCAACATTTTCCAATTGTGTTACAAATTTCTTGTTTTACACAGCTGGACTTGTCCTGTATTTTGGCATTTGTCAAGTCGGGTCATAAAGGACAAATCAGGACCATTAGGACATGTCGAGACATACGAAGCACAGCAGGGCGAAGTCAAATTACGAAAATCTCAGTCGGAATTGAAATTTCAATGTTCCACAACATTTTTCAATTGTGTTACAAGTTTCTTGTTTTGCCCAGCTGGACTTGTTCTGTAGTTCTGGCATTTGTCAAGTCGGGTCATTAAGGACAAATCAGGACCATTAGGACAAGACGAAACGTACTAAGCACAGCAGGGCCAAAGTCAAATTACGAATATCTCAGTCGGAATTGAAATTTGAATTGTTCCCCAACATTTTCCAATTGTTTTACAAATTTCTTGTTTTACCCAGCTGGACTTGTTCTATAATTTTGGCATTTGTCAAGTCGGGTCATTAAGGACGAATCAGGACCATTAGGACATGTCGAGACATACGAAGCACAGCAGGGCGAAGTCAAATTACGAAAATCTCAGTCGGAATTGAAATTTGAATGTTCCACAACATTTTTCAATTATGTTACGAATTTCTTGTTTTGCCCAGCTGGACTTGTTCTGTAGTTTTGGCATTTGTCAAGTCGGGTCATTAAGGACAAATCGGGACCATTAGGACAAGACGAGACGTACTAAGCACAGCAGGGCGAAGTAAAATTATGAATATCTCAGTCGGAATTGAAATTTGAAACGTTCCCCAACATTTTCCAATTGTTTTACAAATTTCTTGTTTTACCCAGCTGGACTTGTTCTATAACTTTGGCATTTGTCAAGTCGGGTCATTAAGGACAAATCGGGACCATTAGGACAAGACGAGACGTACTAAGCACAGCAGGGCGAAGTCAAATTACGAATATCTCAGTCGGAATTGATATTTGAAATGTTCCCCAACATTTTCCAATTGTGTTACAAATTTCTTGTTTTACCCAGCTGGACTTGTTCTATAGTTTTGACATTTGTCAAGTCGGGTCATTAAGGACAAATCGGGACCATTAGGACAAGACGAGACGTACTAAGCACAGCAGGGCGAAGTCAAATTACGAAAATCTCAGTCGGAATTGAAATTTGAATTGTTCCCCAACATTTTCCTATTGTGTTACAAATTTCTTGTTTTACCAAGCTGGACTTGTTATGTAGTTTTGGCTTTTGTCAAGTCGGGTTATTGAGGACAAATTGAGACCATTAGGACAAGTCGAGGAAAATGAAGCACAGCAGGGCGAAGTCAAATTACGAAAATCTCAGTCGGAATTGAAATTAGAATGTTCCACAACATTTTTCAATTGTGTTACAAATTTCTTGTTTTGCCCAGCTGGACTTGTTCTGTAGTTCTGGCATTTGTCAAGTCGGGTCATTAAGGACAAATCAGGACCATTAGGACAAGACGAGACGTACTAAGCACAGCAGGGCCGAAGTCAAATTACGAATATCTCAGTCGGAATTGAAATTTGAATTGTTCCCCAACATTTTCCAATTGTGTTACAAATTTCTTGTTTCACACAGCTGGACTTGTCCTGTATTTTGGCATTTATCAAGTCGGGTCATAAAGGACAAAGCAGGACCATTAGGACATGTCGAGACATACGAAGCACAGCAGGGCGAAGTCAAATTACGAAAATCTCAGTCGGAATTGAAATTTTAATGTTCCACAACATTTTTCAATTGTGTTACAAATTTCTTGTTTTGCCCAGCTGGACTTGTTCTGTAGTTCTGGCATTTGTCAAGTCGGGTCATTAAGGACAAATCAGGACCATTAGGACAAGACGAGACGTACTAAGCACAGCAGGGCCAAAGTCAAATTTCGAATATCTCAGTCGGAATTGAAATTTGAATTGTTCCCCAACATTTTCCAATTGTTTTACAAATTTCTTGATTTACCCAGCTGGACTTGTTCTATAATTTTGGCATTTGACAAGTCGGGTCATTAAGGACGAACCGGGACCATTAGGACAAGACGAGACGTACTAAGCACAGCAGGGCGAAGTCAAATTACGAAAATCTCAGTCGGAATTGAAATTTGAATGTTCCACAACATTTTTCAATTGTGTTACAAATTTCTTGTTTTGCCCAGCTGGACTTGTTCTGTAGTTCTGGCATTTGTCAAGTCGGGTCATTAAGGACAAATCAGGACCATTAGGACAAGACGAGACATACGAAGCACAGCAGGGCGAAGTCAAATTACGAAAATCTCAGTCGGAATTGGAGTTTGAATGTTCCACAACATTTTTCAATTGTGTTACGAATTTCTTGTTTTGCCCAGCTGGACTTGTCCTGTATTTTGACATTTGTCAAGTCGGGTCATAAAGGACAAATCAGGACCATTAGGACATGTCGAGACATACGAAGCACAGCAGGGCGAAGTCAAATTACGAAAATCTCAGTCGGAATTGGAGTTTGAATGTTCCACAACATTTTTCAATTGTGTTACGAATTTCTTGTTTTGCCCAGCTGGACTTGTTCTGTAGTTTTGGCATTTGTCAAGTCGGGTCATTAAGGACAAATCAGGACCATTAGGACAAGACGAGACGTACTAAGCACAGCAGGGCCAAAGTCAAATTTCGAATATCTCAGTCGGAATTGAAATTTGAATTGTTCCCCAACATTTTCCAATTGTTTTACAAATTTCTTGATTTACCCAGCTGGACTTGTTCTATAATTTTGGCATTTGACAAGTCGGGTCATTAAGGACGAATCGGAACCATTAGGACAAGACGAGACGTACTAAGCACAGCAGGGCGAAGTCAAATTACGTAAATCTCAGTCGGAATTGAAATTTGAATGTTCCACAACATTTTTCAATTGTGTTACAAATTTCTTGTTTTGCCCAGCTGGACTTGTTCTGTAGTTCTGGCATTTGTCAAGTCGGGTCATTAAGGACAAATCAGGACCATTAGGACAAGACGAGACATACGAAGCACAGCAGGGCGAAGTCAAATTACGAAAATCTCAGTCGGAATTGGAGTTTGAATGTTCCACAACATTTTTCAATTGTGTTACGAATTTCTTGTTTTGC
Organism: Chrysolina americana; assembly: GCA_958502065.1. NCBI lineage: Eukaryota > Metazoa > Arthropoda > Insecta > Coleoptera > Chrysomelidae > Chrysolina > Chrysolina americana. The sequence goes on from OY293421.1 coordinate 25,215,596, forward strand.
CCAGCTGGACTTGTTCTGTAGTTTTGGCATTTGTCAAGTCGGGTCATTAAGGACAAATCGGGACCATTAGGACAAGACGAGACGTACTAAGCACAGCAGGGCGAAGTAAAATTATGAATATCTCAGTCGGAATTGAAATTTGAAATGTTCCCCAACATTTTCCAATTGTTTTACAAATTTCTTGTTTTACCCAGCTGGACTTGCTCTATAACTTTGGCATTTGTCAAGTCGGGTCATTAAGGACCATTCGGGACCATTAGGACAAGATAAGACGTACTAAGCACAGCAGGGCGAAGTCAAATTACGAATATCTCAGTCGGAATTGAAATTTGAAATGTTCCCCAACATTTTCCAATTGTGTTACAAATTTCTTGTTTTACCCAGCTGGACTTGTTCTATAGTTTTGACATTTGTCAAGTCGGGTCATTAAGGACAAATCGGGACCATTAGGACAAGACGAAACGTACTAAGCACAGCAGGGCGAAGTCAAATTACGAAAATCTCAGTCGGAATTGAAATTTGAATTGTTCCCCAACATTTTCCTATTGTGTTACAAATTTCTTGTTTTACCAAGCTGGACTTGTTATGTAGTTTTGGCTTTTGTCAAGTCGGGTTATTGAGGACAAATTGAGACCATTAGGACAAGTCGAGGAAAATGAAGCACAGCAGGGCGAAGTCAAATTACGAAAATCTCAGTCGGAATTGAAATTTGAATGTTCCACAACATTTTTCAATTGTGTTACGAATTTCTTGTTTTGCCCAGCTGGACTTGTCCTGTATTTTGACATTTGTCAAGTCGGGTCATAAAGGACAAATCAGGACCATTAGGACATGTCGAGACATACGAAGCACAGCAGGGCGAAGTCAAATTACGAAAATCTCAGTCGGAATTGGAGTTTGAATGTTCCACAACATTTTTCAATTGTGTTACGAATTTCTTGTTTTGCCCAGCTGGACTTGTTCTGTAGTTTTGGCATTTGTCAAGTCGGGTCATTAAGGACAAATCAGGACCATTAGGACAAGACGAGACGTACTAAGCACAGCAGGGCCAAAGTCAAATTTCGAATATCTCAGTCGGAATTGAAATTTGAATTGTTCCCCAACATTTTCCAATTGTTTTACAAATTTCTTGATTTACCCAGCTGGACTTGTTCTATAATTTTGGCATTTGACAAGTCGGGTCATTAAGGACGAATCGGAACCATTAGGACAAGACGAGACGTACTAAGCACAGCAGGGCGAAGTCAAATTACGTAAATCTCAGTCGGAATTGAAATTTGAATGTTCCACAACATTTTTCAATTGTGTTACAAATTTCTTGTTTTGCCCAGCTGGACTTGTTCTGTAGTTCTGGCATTTGTCAAGTCGGGTCATTAAGGACAAATCAGGACCATTAGGACAAGACGAGACATACGAAGCACAGCAGGGCGAAGTCAAATTACGAAAATCTCAGTCGGAATTGGAGTTTGAATGTTCCACAACATTTTTCAATTGTGTTACGAATTTCTTGTTTTGCCCAGCTGGACTTGTTCTGTAGTTTTGGCATTTGTCAAGTCGGGTCATTAAGGACAAATCGGGACCATTAGGACAAGACGAGACGTACTAAGCACAGCAGGGCGAAGTAAAATTATGAATATCTCAGTCGGAATTGAAATTTGAAATGTTCCCCAACATTTTCCAATTGTTTTACAAATTTCTTGTTTTACCCAGCTGGACTTGCTCTATAACTTTGGCATTTGTCAAGTCGGGTCATTAAGGACCATTCGGGACCATTAGGACAAGATAAGACGTACTAAGCACAGCAGGGCGAAGTCAAATTACGAATATCTCAGTCGGAATTGAAATTTGAAATGTTCCCCAACATTTTCCAATTGTGTTACAAATTTCTTGTTTTACCCAGCTGGACTTGTTCTATAGTTTTGACATTTGTCAAGTCGGGTCATTAAGGACAAATCGGGACCATTAGGACAAGACGAAACGTACTAAGCACAGCAGGGCGAAGTCAAATTACGAAAATCTCAGTCGGAATTGAAATTTGAATTGTTCCCCAACATTTTCCTATTGTGTTACAAATTTCTTGTTTTACCAAGCTGGACTTGTTATGTAGTTTTGGCTTTTGTCAAGTCGGGTTATTGAGGACAAATTGAGACCATTAGGACAAGTCGAGGAAAATGAAGCACAGCAGGGCGAAGTCAAATTACGAAAATCTCAGTCGGAATTGAAATTTGAATGTTCCACAACATTTTTCAATTGTGTTACAAATTTCTTGTGTTGCCCAGCTGGACTTGTTCTGTAGTTCTGGCATTTGTCAAGTCGGGTCATTAAGGACAAATCGGGACCATTAGGACAAGACGAAACGTACTAAGCACAGCAGGGCGAAGTCAAATTACGAAAATCTCAGTCGGAATTGAAATTTGAATTGTTCCCCAACATTTTCCTATTGTGTTACAAATTTCTTGTTTTACCAAGCTGGACTTGTTATGTAGTTTTGGCTTTTGTCAAGTCGGGTTATTGAGGACAAATTGAGACCATTAGGACAAGTCGAGGAAAATGAAGCACAGCAGGGCGAAGTCAAATTACGAAAATCTCAGTCGGAATTGGAATTTGAATGTTCCACAACATTTTTCAATTGTGTTACGAATTTCTTGTTTTGCCCAGCTGGACTTGTTCTGTAGTTTTGGCATTTGTCAAGTCGGGTCATTAAGGACAAATCGGGACCATTAGGACAAGACGAGACGTACTAAGCACAGCAGGGCGAAGTAAAATTATGAATATCTCAGTAGGAATTGAAATTTGAAATGTTCCCCAACATTTTCCAATTGTTTTACAAATTTCTTGTTTTACCCAGCTGGACTTGTTCTATAACTTTGGCATTTGTCAAGTCGGGTCATTAAGGACCATTCGGGACCATTAGGACAAGACGAGACGTACTAAGCACAGCAGGGCGAAGTCAAATTACGAATATCTCAGTCGGAATTGAAATTTGAAATGTTCCCCAACATTTTCCATTTGTGTTACAAATTTCTTGTTTTACCCAGCTGGACTTGTTCTATAGTTTTGACATTTGTCAAGTCGGGTCATTAAGGACAAATCGGGACCATTAGGACAAGACGAGACCTACTAAGCACAGCAGGGCGAAGTCAAATTACGAAAATCTCAGTCGGAATTGAAATTTGAATTGTTCCCCAACATTTTCCTATTGTGTTACAAATTTCTTGTTTTACCAAGCTGGACTTGTTAAGTAGTTTTGGCTTTTGTCAAGTCGGGTTATTGAGGACAAATTGAGACCATTAGGACAAGTCGAGGAAAATGAAGCACAGCAGGGCGAAGTCAAATTACGAAAATCTCAGTCGGAATTGAAATTTGAATGTTCCACAACATTTTTCAATTGTGTTTCAAATTTCTTGTTTTGCCCAGCTGGACTTGTTCTGTAGTTCTGGCATTTGTCAAGTCGGGTCATTAAGGACAAATCAGGACCATTAGGACAAGACGAGACGTACTAAGCACAGCAGGGCCGAAGTCAAATTACGAATATCTCAGTCGGAATTGAAATTTTAAGTGTTCCCCAACATTTTCCAATTGTGTTACAAATTTCTTGTTTTACACAGCTGGACTTGTCCTGTATTTTGGCATTTGTCAAGTCGGGTCATAAAGGACAAATCAGGACCATTAGGACATGTCGAGACATACGAAGCACAGCAGGGCGAAGTCAAATTACGAAAATCTCAGTCGGAATTGAAATTTGAATGTTCCACAACATTTTTCAATTGTGTTACAAATTTCTTGTTTTGCCCAGCTGGACTTGTTCTGTAGTTCTGGCATTTGTCAAGTCGGGTCATTAAGGACAAATCAGGACCATTAGGACAAGACGAGACGTACTAAGCACAGCAGGGCCGAAGTCAAATTACGAATATCTCAGTCGGAATTGAAATTTGAGTTGTTCCCCAACATTTTCCTATTGTGTTACAAATTTCTTGCTTTACACAGCTGGACTCGTCCTGTATTTTGGCATTTGTCAAGTCGGGTCATAAAGGAAAAATCAGGACTATTAGGACATGTCGAGACATACGAAGCACAGCAGGGCGAAGTCAAATTACGAAAATCTCAGTCGGAATTGAAATTTTAATGTTCCACAACATTTTTCAATTGTGTTACGAATTTCTTGTTTTGCCCAGCTGGACTTGTTCTGTAGTTTTGGCATTTGTCAAGTCGGTTCATTAAGGACAAATCGGGACCATTAGGACAAGACGAGACGTACTAAGCACAGCAGGGCGAAGTAAAATTATGAATATCTCAGTCGGAATTGAAATTTGAAATGTTCCCCAACATTTTCCAATTGTTTTACAAATTTCTTGTTTTACCCAGCTGGACTTGTTCTATAGTTTTGACATTTGTCAAGTCGGGTCATTAAGGACAAATCGGGACCATTAGGACAAGACGAGACGTACTAAGCACAGCAGGGCGAAGTCAAATTACGAAAATCTCAGTCGGAATTGAAATTTGAATTGTTCCCCAACATTTTCCTATTGTGTTACAAATTTCTTGTTTTGCCAAGCTGGACTTGTTATGTAGTTTTGGCTTTTGTCAAGTCGGGTTATTGAGGACAAATTGAGACCATTAGGACAAGTCGAGGAAAATGAAGCACAGCAGGGCGAAGTCAAATTACGAAAATCTCAGTCGGAATTGAAATTTGAATGTTCCACAACATTTTTCAATTGTGTTACAAATTTCTTGTTTTGCCCAGCTGGACTTGTTCTGTAGTTCTGGCATTTGTCAAGTCGGGTCATTAAGGACAAATCAGGACCATTAGGACAAGACGAGACGTACTAAGCACAGCAGGGCCGAAGTCAAATTACGAATATCTCAGTCGGAATTCAAATTTGAAGTGTTCCCCAACATTTTCCAATTGTGTTACAAATTTCTTGTTTTACACAGCTGGACTTGTCCTGTATTTTGGCATTTGTCAAGTCGGGTCATAAATGACAAATCAGGACCATTAGGACATGTCGAGACATACGAAGCACAGCAGGGCGAAGTCAAATTACGAAAATCTCAGTCGGAATTGAAATTTGAATGTTCCACAACATTTTTCAATTGTGTTACAAATTTCTTGTTTTGCCCAGCTGGACTTGTTCTGTAGTTCTGGCATTTGTCAAGTCGGGTCATTAAGGACAAATCAGGACCATTAGGACAAGACGAGACGTACTAAGCACAGCAGGGCCGAAGTCAAATTACGAAAATCTCAGTCGGAATTGAAATAAGAATTGTTCCCCAACGTTTTCCATTTGTGTTACAAATTCCTTGTTTTACACAGCTGGACTTGTCCTGTATTTTGGAATTTGTCAAGTCGGGTCATAAAGGACAAATCAGGACCATTAGGACATGTTGAGACATACGAAGCACAGCAGGGCGAAGTCAAATTACGAAAATCTCAGTCGGAATTGAAATTTGAATGTTCCACAACATTTTTCAATTGTGTTACAAATTTCTTGTTTTGCCCAGCTGGACTTGTTCTGTAGTTCTGGCATTTGTCAAGTCGGGTCATTAAGGACAAATCAGGACCATTAGGACAAGACGAGACGTACTAAGCACAGCAGGGCCGAAGTCAAATTACGAATATCTCAGTCGGAATTGAAATTTGAATTGTTCCCCAACATTTTCCAATTGTGTTACAAATTTCTTGTTTTACACAGCTGGACTTGTCCTGTATTTTGGCATTTGTCAAGTCGGGTCATAAAGGACAAATCAGGACCATTAGGACATGTCGAGACATACGAAGCACAGCAGGGCGAAGTCAAATTACGAAAATCTCAGTCGGAATTGAAATTTTAATGTTCCACAACATTTTTCAATTGTGTTACAAGTTTCTTGTTTTGCCCAGCTGGACTTGTTCTGTAGTTCTGGCATTTGTCAAGTCGGGTCATTAAGGACAAATCAGGACCATTAGGACAAGACGAGACGTACTAAGCACAGCAGGGCCAAAGTCAAATTACGAATATCTCAGTCGGAATTGAAATTTGAATAGTTCCCCAACATTTTCCAATTGTGTTACAAATTTCTTGTTTTACACAGCTGGACTTGTCCTGTATTTTGGCATTTGTCAAGTCGGGTCATAAAGGACAAATCAGGACCATTAGGACATGTCGAGACATACGAAGCACAGCAGGGCGAAGTCAAATTACGAAAATCTCAGTCGGAATTGAAATTTGAATGTTCCACAACATTTTTCAATTGTGTTACGAATTTCTTGTTTTGCCCAGCTGGACTTGTTCTGTAGTTTTGGCATTTGTCAAGTCGGGTCATTAAGGACAAATCGGGACCATTAGGACAAGACGAGACGTACTAAGCACAGCAGGGCGAAGTAAAATTATGAATATCTCAGTCGGAATTGAAATTTGAAATGTTCCCCAACATTTTCCAATTGTTTTACAAATTTCTTGTTTTACCCAGCTGGACTTGTTCTATAACTTTGGCATTTGTCAAGTCGGGTCATTAAGGACAAATCGGGACCATTAGGACAAGACGAGACGTACTAAGCACAGCAGGGCGAAGTCAAATTACGAATATCTCAGTCGGAATTGAAATTTGAAATGTTCCCCAACATTTTCCAATTGTGTTACAAATTTCTTGTTTTACCCAGCTGGACTTGTTCTATAGTTTTGACATTTGTCAAGTCGGGTCATTAAGGACAAATCAGGACCATTAGGACAAGACGAGACGTACTAAGCACAGCAGGGCGAAGTCAAATTACGAAAATCTCAGTCGGAATTGAAATTTGAATTGTTCCCCAACATTTTCCTATTGTGTTACAAATTTCTTGTTTTACCAAGCTGGACTTGTTATGCAGTTTTGGCTTTTGTCAAGTCGGGTTATTGAGGACAAATTGAGACCATTAGGACAAGTCGAGGAAAATGAAGCACAGCAGGGCGAAGTCAAATTACGAAAATCTCAGTCGGAATTGAAATTTGAATGTTCCACAACATCTTTCAATTGTGTTACAAATTTCTTGTTTTGCCCAGCTGGACTTGTTCTGTAGTTTTGGCATTTGTCAAGTCGGGTCATTAAGGACAAATCGGGACCATTAGGACAAGACGAGACGTACTAAGCACAGCAAGGCGAAGTCAAATTACGAAAATCTCAGTCGGAATTGAAATTTGAATGTTCCACAACATTTTCCAATTGTGTTACAAATTTCTTGTTTTACCCAGCTGGACTTGTTCTATAGTTTTGACATTTGTCAAGTCGGGTCATTGAGGACAAATCGAGACCATTAGGACAAGACGAGACGTACTAAGCACAGCAGGGCGAAGTCAAATTACGAAAATCTCCGTCGGAATTGAAATTTGAATTGTTCCCCAACATTTTCCTATTGTGTTACAAATTTCTTGTTTTACCAAGCTGGACTTGTTATGTAGTTTTGGCTTTTGTCAAGTCGGGTTATTGAGGACAAATTGAGACCATTAGGACAAGTCGAGGAAAATGAAGCACAGCAGGGCGAAGTCAAATTACGAAAATCTCAGTCGGAATTGAAATTTGAATGTTCCACAACATTTTTCAATTGTGTTACAAATTTCTTGTTTTGCCCAGCTGGACTTGTTCTGTAGTTCTGGCATTTGTCAAGTCGGGTCATTAAGGACAAATCAGGACCATTAGGACAAGACGAGACGTACTAAGCACAGCAGGGCCGAAGTCAAATTACGAATATCTCAGTCGGAATTGAAATTTGAATTGTTCCCCAACATTTTCCAATTGTTTTACAAATTTCTTGTTTTACCCAGCTGGACTTGTTCTATAACTTTGGCATTTGTCAAGTCGGGTCATTAAGGACAAATCGGGACCATTAGGACAAGACGAGACGTACTAAGCACAGCAAGGCGAAGTCAAATTACGAAAATCTCAGTCGGAATTGAAATTTGAATAGTTCCCCAACATTTTCCAATTGTGTTACAAATTTCTTGTTTTACACAGCTGGACTTGTCCTGTATTTTGGCATTTGTCAAGTCGGGTCATAAAGGACAAATCAGGACCATTAGGACATGTCGAGACATACGAAGCACAGCAGGGCGAAGTCAAATTACGAAAATCTCAGTCGGAATTGAAATTTGAATGTTCCACAACATTTTTCAATTGTGTTACGAATTTCTTGTTTTGCCCAGCTGGACTTGTTCTGTAGTTTTGGCATTTGTCAAGTCGGGTCATTAAGGACAAATCGGGACCATTAGGACAAGACGAGACGTACTAAGCACAGCAGGGCGAAGTAAAATTATGAATATCTCAGTCGGAATTGAAATTTGAAATGTTCCCCAACATTTTCCAATTGTTTTACAAATTTCTTGTTTTACCCAGCTGGACTTGTTCTATAACTTTGGCATTTGTCAAGTCGGGTCATTAAGGACAAATCGGGACCATTAGGACAAGACGAGACGTACTAAGCCCAGCAGGGCGAAGTCAAATTACGAATATCTCAGTCGGAATTGAAATTTGAAATGTTCCCCAACATTTTCCAATTGTGTTACAAATTTCTTGTTTTACCCAGCTGGACTTGTTCTATAGTTTTGACATTTGTCAAGTCGGGTCATTAAGGACAAATCGGGACCATTAGGACAAGACGAGACGTACTAAGCACAGCAGGGCGAAGTCAAATTACGAAAATCTCAGTCGGAATTGAAATTTGAATTGTTCCCCAACATTTTCCTATTGTGTTACAAATTTCTTGTTTTACCAAGCTGGACTTGTTATGCAGTTTTGGCTTTTGTCAAGTCGGGTTATTGAGGACAAATTGAGACCATTAGGACAAGTCGAGGAAAATGAAGCACAGCAGGGCGAAGTCAAATTACGAAAATCTCAGTCGGAATTGAAATTTGAATGTTCCACAACATCTTTCAATTGTGTTACAAATTTCTTGTTTTGCCCAGCTGGACTTGTTCTGTAGTTTTGGCATTTGTCAAGTCGGGTCATTAAGGACAAATCGGGACCATTAGGACAAGACGAGACGTACTAAGCACAGCAAGGCGAAGTCAAATTACGAAAATCTCAGTCGGAATTGAAATTTGAATAGTTCCCCAACATTTTCCAATGGTGTTACAAATTTCTTGTTTTACACAGCTGGACTTGTCCTGTATTATGGCATTTGTCAAGTCGGGTCATAAAGGACAAATCAGGACCATTAGGACATGTCGAGACATACGAAGCACAGCAGGGCGAAGTCAAATTACGAAAATCTCAGTCGGAATTGAAATTTGAATGTTCCACAACATTTTTCAATTGTGTTACAAATTTCTTGTTTTACCCAGCTGGACTTGTTCTATAGTTTTGACATTTGTCAAGTCGGGTCATTGAGGACAAATCGGGACCATTAGGACAAGACGAGACGTACTAAGCACAGCAGGGCGAAGTCAAATTACGAAAATCTCCGTCGGAATTGAAATTTGAATTGTTCCCCAACATTTTCCTATTGTGTTACAAATTTCTTGTTTTACCAAGCTGGACTTGTTATGTAGTTTTGGCTTTTGTCAAGTCGGGTTATTGAGGACAAATTGAGACCATTAGGACAAGTCGAGGAAAATGAAGCACAGCAGGGCGAAGTCAAATTACGAAAATCTCAGTCGGAATTGAAATTTGAATGTTCCACAACATTTTTCAATTGTGTTACAAATTTCTTGTTTTGCCCAGCTGGACTTGTTCTGTAGTTCTGGCATTTGTCAAGTCGGGTCATTAAGGACAAATCAGGACCATTAGGACAAGACGAGACGTACTAAGCACAGCAGGGCCAAAGTCAAATTACGAATATCTCAGTCGGAATTGAAATTTGAATTGTTCCCCAACATTTTCCAATTGTTTTACAAATTTCTTGTTTTACCCAGCTGGACTTGTTCTATAATTTTGGCATTTGACAAGTCGGGTCATTAAGGACGAATCGGGACCATTAGGACAAGACGAGACGTACCAAGCACAGCAAGGCGAAGTCAAATTACGAAAATCTCAGTCGGAATTGAAATTTGAATAGTTCCCCAACATTTTCCAATTGTGTTACAAATTTCTTGTTTTACACAGCTGGACTTGTCCTGTATTTTGGCATTTGTCAAGTCGGGTCATAAAGGACAAATCAGGACCATTAGGACATGTCGAGACATACGAAGCACAGCAGGGCGAAGTCAAATTACGAAAATCTCAGTCGGAATTGGAATTTGAATGTTCCACAACATTTTTCAATTGTGTTACGAATTTCTTGTTTTGCCCAGCTGGACTTGTTCTGTAGTTTTGGCATTTGTCAAGTCGGGTCATTAAGGACAAATCGGGACCATTAGGACAAGACGAGACGTACTAAGCACAGCAGGGCGAAGTAAAATTATGAATATCTCAGTAGGAATTGAAATTTGAAATGTTCCCCAACATTTTCCTATTGTGTTACAAATTTCTTGTTTTACCCAGCTGGACTTGTTCTATAACTTTGGCATTTGTCAAGTCGGGTCATTAAGGACCATTCGGGACCATTAGGACAAGACGAGACGTACTAAGCACAGCAGGGCGAAGTCAAATTACGAATATCTCAGTCGGAATTGAAATTTGAATAGTTCCCCAACATTTTCCAATGGTGTTACAAATTTCTTGTTTTACACAGCTGGACTTGTTCTGTAGTTTTGGCATTTGTTAAGTCGGGTCATTAAGGACAAATCGGGACCATTAGGACAAGACGAGACGTACTAAGCACAGCAAGGCGAAGTCAAATTACGAAAATCTCAGTCGAAATTGAAATTTGAATGTTCCACAACATTTTTCAATTGTGTTACAAATTTCTTGTTTTGCCCAGCTGGACTTGTTCTGTAGTTCTGGCATTTGTCAAGTCGGGTCATTAAGGACAAATCAGGACCATTAGGACAAGACGAGACGTACTAAGCACAGCAGGGCCGAAGTCAAATTACGAATATCTCAGTCGGAATTGAAATTTGAATTGTTCCCCAACATTTTCCAATTGTTTTACAAATTTCTTGTTTTACCCAGCTGGACATGTTCTATAATTTTGGCATTTGTCAAGTCGGGTCATTAAGGACGAATCGGGACCATTAGGACAAGACGAGACGTACTAAGCACAGCAGGGCCGAAGTCAAATTACGAATATCTCAGTCGGAATTGAAATTTGAGTTGTTCCCCAACATTTTCCTATTGTGTTACAAATTTCTTGCTTTACACAGCTGGACTCGTCCTGTATTTTGGCATTTGTCAAGTCGGGTCATAAAGGAAAAATCAGGACTATTAGGACATGTCGGGACATACGAAGCACAGCAGGGCGAAGTCAAATTACGAAAATCTCAGTCGGAATTGAAATTTTAATGTTCCACAACATTTTTCAATTGTGTTACGAATTTCTTGTTTTGCCCAGCTGGACTTGTTCTGTAGTTTTGGCATTTGTCAAGTCGGGTCATTAAGGACAAATCGGGACCATTAGGACAAGACGAGACGTACTAAGCACAGCAGGGCGAAGTAAAATTATGAATATCTCAGTCGGAATTGAAATTTGAAATGTTCCCCAACATTTTCCAATTGTTTTACAAATTTCTTGTTTTACCCAGCTGGACTTGTTCTATAGCTTTGGCATTTGTCAAGTCGGGTCATTAAGGACAAATCGGGACCATTAGGACAAGACGAGACGTACTAAGCACAGCAGGGCGAAGTCAAATTACGAATATCTCAGTCGGAATTGAAATTTGAAATGTTCCCCAACATTTTCCAATTGTGTTACAAATTTCTTGTTTTACCCAGCTGGACTTGTTCTATAGTTTTGACATTTGTCAAGTCGGGTCATTAAGGACAAATCGGGACCATTAGGACAAAACGAGACGTACTAAGCACAGCAGGGCGAAGTCAAATTACGAAAATCTCAGTCGGAATTGAAATTTGAATTGTTCCCCAACATTTTCCTATTGTGTTACAAATTTCTTGTTTTACCAAGCTGGACTTGTTATGTAGTTTTGGCTTTTGTCAAGTCGGGTTATTGAGGACAAATTGAGACCATTAGGACAAGTCGAGGAAAATGAAGCACAGCAGGGCGAAGTCAAATTACGAAAATCTCAGTCGGAATTGAAATTTGAATGTTCCACAACATTTTTCAATTATGTTACAAATTTCTTGTTTTACACAGCTGGACTTGTCCTGTATTTTGGCATTTGTCAAGTCGGGTCATAAAGGACAAATCAGGACCATTAGGACATGTCGAGACATACGAAGCACAGCAGGGCGAAGTCAAATTACGAAAATCTCAGTCGGAATTGAAATTTTAATGTTCCACAACATTTTTCAATTGTGTTACAAGTTTCTTGTTTTGCCCAGCTGGACTTGTTCTGTAGTTCTGGCATTTGTCAAGTCGGGTCATTAAGGACAAATCAGGACCATTAGGACAAGACGAGACGTACTAAGCACAGCAGGGCCGAAGTCAAATTACGAATATCTCAGTCGGAATTGAAATTTGAATTGTTCCCCAACATTTTCCAATTGTGTTACAAATTTCTTGTTTTACACAGCTGGACTTGTCCTGTATTTTGGCATTTGTCAAGTCGGGTCATAAAGGACAAATCAGGACCATTAGGACATGTCGAGACATACGAAGCACAGCAGGGCGAAGTCAAATTACGAAAATCTCAGTCGGAATTGAAATTTTAATGTTCCACAACATTTTTCAATTGTGTTACAAGTTTCTTGTTTTGCCCAGCTGGACTTGTTCTGTAGTTCTGGCATTTGTCAAGTCGGGTCATTAAGGACAAATCAGGACCATTAGGACAAGACGAGACGTACTAAGCACAGCAGGGCCAAAGTCAAATTACGAATATCTCAGTCGGAATTGAAATTTGAATAGTTCCCCAACATTTTCCAATTGTGTTACAAATTTCTTGTTTTACACAGCTGGACTTGTCCTGTATTTTGGCATTTGTCAAGTCGGGTCATAAAGGACAAATCAGGACCATTAGGACATGTCGAGACATACGAAGCACAGCAGGGCGAAGTCAAATTACGAAAATCTCAGTCGGAATTGAAATTTGAATGTTCCACAACATTTTTCAATTGTGTTACGAATTTCTTGTTTTGCCCAGCTGGACTTGTTCTGTAGTTTTGGCATTTGTCAAGTCGGGTCATTAAGGACAAATCGGGACCATTAGGACAAGACGAGACGTACTAAGCACAGCAGGGCGAAGTAAAATTATGAATATCTCAGTCGGAATTGAAATTTGAAATGTTCCCCAACATTTTCCAATTGTTTTACAAATTTCTTGTTTTACCCAGCTGGACTTGTTCTATAACTTTGACATTTGTCAAGTCGGGTCATTAAGGACAAATCGGGACCATTAGGACAAGACGAGACGTACTAAGCACAGCAGGGCGAAGTCAAATTACGAATATCTCAGTCGGAATTGAAATTTGAAATGTTCCCCAACATTTTCCAATTGTGTTACAAATTTCTTGTTTTACCCAGCTGGACTTGTTCTATAGTTTTGACATTTGTCAAGTCGGGTCATTAAGGACAAATCGGGACCATTAGGACAAGACGAGACGTACTAAGCACAGCAGGGCGAAGTCAAATTACGAATATCTCAGTCGGAATTGAAATTTGAATTGTTCCCCAACATTTTCCAATTGTGTTACAAATTTCTTGTTTTACACAGCTGGACTTGTCCTGTATTTTGGCATTTGTCAAGTCGGGTCATAAAGGACAAATCAGGACCATTAGGACATGTCGAGACATACGAAGCACAGCAGGGCGAAGTCAAATTACGAAAATCTCAGTCGGAATTGAAATTTTAATGTTCCACAACATTTTTCAATTGTGTTACAAGTTTCTTGTTTTGCCCAGCTGGACTTGTTCTGTAGTTCTGGCATTTGTCAAGTCGGGTCATTAAGGACAAATCAGGACCATTAGGACAAGACGAGACGTACTAAGCACAGCAGGGCCAAAGTCAAATTACGAATATCTCAGTCGGAATTGAAATTTGAATAGTTCCCCAACATTTTCCAATTGTGTTACAAATTTCTTGTTTTACACAGCTGGACTTGTCCTGTATTTTGGCATTTGTCAAGTCGGGTCATAAAGGACAAATCAGGACCATTAGGACATGTCGAGACATACGAAGCACAGCAGGGCGAAGTCAAATTACGAAAATCTCAGTCGGAATTGAAATTTGAATGTTCCACAACATTTTTCAATTGTGTTACGAATTTCTTGTTTTGCCCAGCTGGACTTGTTCTGTAGTTTTGGCATTTGTCAAGTCGGGTCATTAAGGACAAATCGGGACCATTAGGACAAGACGAGACGTACTAAGCACAGCAGGGCGAAGTAAAATTATGAATATCTCAGTCGGAATTGAAATTTGAAATGTTCCCCAACATTTTCCAATTGTTTTACAAATTTCTTGTTTTACCCAGCTGGACTTATTCTATAACTTTGACATTTGTCAAGTCGGGTCATTAAGGACAAATCGGGACCATTAGGACAAGACGAGACGTACTAAGCACAGCAGGGCGAAGTCAAATTACGAATATCTCAGTCGGAATTGAAATTTGAAATGTTCCCCAACATTTTCCAATTGTGTTACAAATTTCTTGTTTTACCCAGCTGGACTTGTTCTATAGTTTTGACATTTGTCAAGTCGGGTCATTAAGGACAAATCGGGACCATTAGGACAAGACGAGACGTACTAAGCACAGCAGGGCGAAGTCAAATTACGAAAATCTCAGTCGGAATTGAAATTTGAATTGTTCCCCAACATTTTCCTATTGTGTTACAAATTTCTTGTTTTACCAAGCTGGACTTGTCCTGTATTTTGGCATTTGTCAAGTCGGGTCATAAAGGACAAATCAGGACCATTAGGACATGTCGAGACATACGAAGCACAGCAGGGCGAAGTCAAATTACGAAAATCTCAGTCGGAATTGAAATTTTAATGTTCCACAACATTTTTCAATTGTGTTACAAGTTTCTTGTTTTGCCCAGCTGGACTTGTTCTGTAGTTCTGGCATTTGTCAAGTCGGGTCATTAAGGACAAATCAGGACCATTAGGACAAGACGAGACGTACTAAGCACAGCAGGGCCAAAGTCAAATTACGAATATCTCAGTCGGAATTGAAATTTGAATAGTTCCCCAACATTTTCCAATTGTGTTACAAATTTCTTGTTTTACACAGCTGGACTTGTCCTGTATTTTGGCATTTGTCAAGTCGGGTCATAAAGGACAAATCAGGACCATTAGGACATGTCGAGACATACGAAGCACAGCAGGGCGAAGTCAAATTACGAAAATCTCAGTCGGAATTGAAATTTGAATGTTCCACAACATTTTTCAATTGTGTTACGAATTTCTTGTTTTGCCCAGCTGGACTTGTTCTGTAGTTTTGGCATTTGTCAAGTCGGGTCATTAAGGACAAATCGGGACCATTAGGACAAGACGAGACGTACTAAGCACAGCAGGGCGAAGTAAAATTATGAATATCTCAGTCGGAATTGAAATTTGAAATGTTCCCCAACATTTTCCAATTGTTTTACAAATTTCTTGTTTTACCCAGCTGGACTTGTTCTATAACTTTGACATTTGTCAAGTCGGGTCATTAAGGACAAATCGGGACCATTAGGACAAGACGAGACGTACTAAGCACAGCAGGGCGAAGTCAAATTACGAATATCTCAGTCGGAATTGAAATTTGAAATGTTCCCCAACATTTTCCAATTGTGTTACAAATTTCTTGTTTTACCCAGCTGGACTTGTTCTATAGTTTTGACATTTGTCAAGTCGGGTCATTAAGGACAAATCGGGACCATTAGGACAAGACGAGACGTACTAAGCACAGCAGGGCGAAGTCAAATTACGAAAATCTCAGTCGGAATTGAAATTTGAATTGTTCCCCAACATTTTCCTATTGTGTTACAAATTTCTTGTTTTACCAAGCTGGACTTGTTATGCAGTTTTGGCTTTTGTCAAGTCGGGTTATTGAGGACAAATTGAGACCATTAGGACAAGTCGAGGAAAATGAAGCACAGCAGGGCGAAGTCAAATTACGAAAATCTCAGTCGGAATTGAAATTTGAATGTTCCACAACATCTTTCAATTGTGTTACAAATTTCTTGTTTTGCCCAGCTGGACTTGTTCTGTAGTTTTGGCATTTGTCAAGTCGGGTCATTAAGGACAAATCGGGACCATTAGGACAAGACGAGACGTACTAAGCACAGCAAGGCGAAGTCAAATTACGAAAATCTCAGTCGGAATTGAAATTTGAATGTTCCACAACATTTTCCAATTGTGTTACAAATTTCTTGTTTTACCCAGCTGGACTTGTTCTATAGTTTTGACATTTGTCAAGTCGGGTCATTGAGGACAAATCGGGACCATTAGGACAAGACGAGACGTACTAAGCACAGCAGGGCGAAGTCAAATTACGAAAATCTCCGTCGGAATTGAAATTTGAATTGTTCCCCAACATTTTCCTATTGTGTTACAAATTTCTTGTTTTACCAAGCTGGACTTGTTATGTAGTTTTGGCTTTTGTCAAGTCGGGTTATTGAGGACAAATTGAGACCATTAGGACAAGTCGAGGAAAATGAAGCACAGCAGGGCGAAGTCAAATTACGAAAATCTCAGTCGGAATTGAAATTTGAATGTTCCACAACATTTTTCAATTGTGTTACAAATTTCTTGTTTTGCCCAGCTGGACTTGTTCTGTAGTTCTGGCATTTGTCAAGTCGGGTCATTAAGGACAAATCAGGACCATTAGGACAAGACGAGACGTACTAAGCACAGCAGGGCCAAAGTCAAATTACGAATATCTCAGTCGGAATTGAAATTTGAATTGTTCCCCAACATTTTCCAATTGTTTTACAAATTTCTTGTTTTACCCAGCTGGACTTGTTCTATAATTTTGGCATTTGACAAGTCGGGTCATTAAGGACGAATCGGGACCATTAGGACAAGACGAGACGTACCAAGCACAGCAAGGCGAAGTCAAATTACGAAAATCTCAGTCGGAATTGAAATTTGAATAGTTCCCCAACATTTTCCAATTGTGTTACAAATTTCTTGTTTTACACAGCTGGACTTGTCCTGTATTTTGGCATTTGTCAAGTCGGGTCATAAAGGACAAATCAGGACCATTAGGACATGTCGAGACATACGAAGCACAGCAGGGCGAAGTCAAATTACGAAAATCTCAGTCGGAATTGGAATTTGAATGTTCCACAACATTTTTCAATTGTGTTACGAATTTCTTGTTTTGCCCAGCTGGACTTGTTCTGTAGTTTTGGCATTTGTCAAGTCGGGTCATTAAGGACAAATCGGGACCATTAGGACAAGACGAGACGTACTAAGCACAGCAGGGCGAAGTAAAATTATGAATATCTCAGTAGGAATTGAAATTTGAAATGTTCCCCAACATTTTCCTATTGTGTTACAAATTTCTTGTTTTACCCAGCTGGACTTGTTCTATAACTTTGGCATTTGTCAAGTCGGGTCATTAAGGACCATTCGGGACCATTAGGACAAGACGAGACGTACTAAGCACAGCAGGGCGAAGTCAAATTACGAATATCTCAGTCGGAATTGAAATTTGAATAGTTCCCCAACATTTTCCAATGGTGTTACAAATTTCTTGTTTTACACAGCTGGACTTGTTCTGTAGTTTTGGCATTTGTTAAGTCGGGTCATTAAGGACAAATCGGGACCATTAGGACAAGACGAGACGTACTAAGCACAGCAAGGCGAAGTCAAATTACGAAAATCTCAGTCGAAATTGAAATTTGAATGTTCCACAACATTTTTCAATTGTGTTACAAATTTCTTGTTTTGCCCAGCTGGACTTGTTCTGTAGTTCTGGCATTTGTCAAGTCGGGTCATTAAGGACAAATCAGGACCATTAGGACAAGACGAGACGTACTAAGCACAGCAGGGCCGAAGTCAAATTACGAATATCTCAGTCGGAATTGAAATTTGAATTGTTCCCCAACATTTTCCAATTGTTTTACAAATTTCTTGTTTTACCCAGCTGGACATGTTCTATAATTTTGGCATTTGTCAAGTCGGGTCATTAAGGACGAATCGGGACCATTAGGACAAGACGAGACGTACTAAGCACAGCAGGGCCGAAGTCAAATTACGAATATCTCAGTCGGAATTGAAATTTGAGTTGTTCCCCAACATTTTCCTATTGTGTTACAAATTTCTTGCTTTACACAGCTGGACTCGTCCTGTATTTTGGCATTTGTCAAGTCGGGTCATAAAGGAAAAATCAGGACTATTAGGACATGTCGAGACATACGAAGCACAGCAGGGCGAAGTCAAATTACGAAAATCTCAGTCGGAATTGAAATTTTAATGTTCCACAACATTTTTCAATTGTGTTACGAATTTCTTGTTTTGCCCAGCTGGACTTGTTCTGTAGTTTTGGCATTTGTCAAGTCGGGTCATTAAGGACAAATCGGGACCATTAGGACAAGACGAGACGTACTAAGCACAGCAGGGCGAAGTAAAATTATGAATATCTCAGTCGGAATTGAAATTTGAAATGTTCCCCAACATTTTCCAATTGTTTTACAAATTTCTTGTTTTACCCAGCTGGACTTGTTCTATAGCTTTGGCATTTGTCAAGTCGGGTCATTAAGGACAAATCGGGACCATTAGGACAAGACGAGACGTACTAAGCACAGCAGGGCGAAGTCAAATTACGAATATCTCAGTCGGAATTGAAATTTGAAATGTTCCCCAACATTTTCCAATTGTGTTACAAATTTCTTGTTTTACCCAGCTGGACTTGTTCTATAGTTTTGACATTTGTCAAGTCGGGTCATTAAGGACAAATCGGGACCATTAGGACAAAACGAGACGTACTAAGCACAGCAGGGCGAAGTCAAATTACGAAAATCTCAGTCGGAATTGAAATTTGAATTGTTCCCCAACATTTTCCTATTGTGTTACAAATTTCTTGTTTTACCAAGCTGGACTTGTTATGTAGTTTTGGCTTTTGTCAAGTCGGGTTATTGAGGACAAATTGAGACCATTAGGACAAGTCGAGGAAAATGAAGCACAGCAGGGCGAAGTCAAATTACGAAAATCTCAGTCGGAATTGAAATTTGAATGTTCCACAACATTTTTCAATTATGTTACAAATTTCTTGTTTTACACAGCTGGACTTGTCCTGTATTTTGGCATTTGTCAAGTCGGGTCATAAAGGACAAATCAGGACCATTAGGACATGTCGAGACATACGAAGCACAGCAGGGCGAAGTCAAATTACGAAAATCTCAGTCGGAATTGAAATTTTAATGTTCCACAACATTTTTCAATTGTGTTACAAGTTTCTTGTTTTGCCCAGCTGGACTTGTTCTGTAGTTCTGGCATTTGTCAAGTCGGGTCATTAAGGACAAATCAGGACCATTAGGACAAGACGAGACGTACTAAGCACAGCAGGGCCGAAGTCAAATTACGAATATCTCAGTCGGAATTGAAATTTGAATTGTTCCCCAACATTTTCCAATTGTGTTACAAATTTCTTGTTTTACACAGCTGGACTTGTCCTGTATTTTGGCATTTGTCAAGTCGGGTCATAAAGGACAAATCAGGACCATTAGGACATGTCGAGACATACGAAGCACAGCAGGGCGAAGTCAAATTACGAAAATCTCAGTCGGAATTGAAATTTTAATGTTCCACAACATTTTTCAATTGTGTTACAAGTTTCTTGTTTTGCCCAGCTGGACTTGTTCTGTAGTTCTGGCATTTGTCAAGTCGGGTCATTAAGGACAAATCAGGACCATTAGGACAAGACGAGACGTACTAAGCACAGCAGGGCCAAAGTCAAATTACGAATATCTCAGTCGGAATTGAAATTTGAATAGTTCCCCAACATTTTCCAATTGTGTTACAAATTTCTTGTTTTACACAGCTGGACTTGTCCTGTATTTTGGCATTTGTCAAGTCGGGTCATAAAGGACAAATCAGGACCATTAGGACATGTCGAGACATACGAAGCACAGCAGGGCGAAGTCAAATTACGAAAATCTCAGTCGGAATTGAAATTTGAATGTTCCACAACATTTTTCAATTGTGTTACGAATTTCTTGTTTTGCCCAGCTGGACTTGTTCTGTAGTTTTGGCATTTGTCAAGTCGGGTCATTAAGGACAAATCGGGACCATTAGGACAAGACGAGACGTACTAAGCACAGCAGGGCCGAAGTCAAATTACGAAAATCTCAGTCGGAATTGAAATAAGAATTGTTCCCCAACATTTTCCATTTGTGTTACAAATTCCTTGTTTTACACAGCTGGACTTGTCCTGTAATTTTGGAATTTGTCAAGTCGGGTCATAAAGGACAAATCAGGACCATTAGGACATGTCGAGACATACGAAGCACAGCAGGGCGAAGTCAAATTACGAAAATCTCAGTCGGAATTGAAATTTGAATGTTCCACAACATTTTTCAATTGTGTTACAAATTTCTTGTTTTGCCCAGCTGGACTTGTTCTGTAGTTCTGGCATTTGTCAAGTCGGGTCATTAAGGACAAATCAGGACCATTAGGACAAGACGAGACGTACTAAGCACAGCAGGGCCGAAGTCAAATTACGAATATCTCAGTCGGAATTGAAATTTGAATTGTTCCCCAACATTTTCCAATTGTTTTACAAATTTCTTGTTTTACCCAGCTGGACTTGTTCTATAATTTTGGCATTTGTCAAGTCGGGTCATTAAGGACGAATCGGGACCATTAGGACAAGACGAGACGTACTAAGCACAGCAAGGCGAAGTCAAATTACGAAAATCTCAGTCGGAATTGAAATTTGAATAGTTCCCCAACATTTTCCAATTGTGTTACAAATTTCTTGTTTTACACAGCTGGACTTGTCCTGTATTTTGGCATTTGTCAAGTCGGGTCATAAAGGACAAATCAGGACCATTAGGACATGTCGAGACATACGAAGCACAGCAGGGCGAAGTCAAATTACGAAAATCTCAGTCGGAATTGAAATTTGAATGTTCCACAACATTTTTCAATTGTGTTACGAATTTCTTGTTTTGCCCAGCTGGACTTGTTCTGTAGTTTTGGCATTTGTCAAGTCGGGTCATTAAGGACAAATCGGGACCATTAGGACAAGACGAGACGTACTAAGCACAGCAGGGCGAAGTAAAATTATGAATATCTCAGTCGGAATTGAAATTTGAAATGTTCCCCAACATTTTCCAATTGTTTTACAAATTTCTTGTTTTACCCAGCTGGACTTGTTCTATAACTTTGGCATTTGTCAAGTCGGGTCATTAAGGACAAATCGGGACCATTAGGACAAGACGAGACGTACTAAGCACAGCAGGGCGAAGTCAAATTACGAATATCTCAGTCGGAATTGAAATTTGAAATGTTCCCCAACATTTTCCAATTGTGTTACAAATTTCTTGTTTTACCCAGCTGGACTTGTTCTATAGTTTTGACATTTGTCAAGTCGGGTCATTAAGGACAAATCAGGACCATTAGGACAAGACGAGACGTACTAAGCACAGCAGGGCGAAGTCAAATTACGAAAATCTCAGTCGGAATTGAAATTTGAATTGTTCCCCAACATTTTCCTATTGTGTTACAAATTTCTTGTTTTACCAAGCTGGACTTGTTATGCAGTTTTGGCTTTTGTCAAGTCGGGTTATTGAGGACAAATTGAGACCATTAGGACAAGTCGAGGAAAATGAAGCACAGCAGGGCGAAGTCAAATTACGAAAATCTCAGTCGGAATTGAAATTTGAATGTTCCACAACATCTTTCAATTGTGTTACAAATTTCTTGTTTTGCCCAGCTGGACTTGTTCTGTAGTTTTGGCATTTGTCAAGTCGGGTCATTAAGGACAAATCGGGACCATTAGGACAAGACGAGACGTACTAAGCACAGCAAGGCGAAGTCAAATTACGAAAATCTCAGTCGGAATTGAAATTTGAATGTTCCACAACATTTTCCAATTGTGTTACAAATTTCTTGTTTTACCCAGCTGGACTTGTTCTATAGTTTTGACATTTGTCAAGTCGGGTCATTGAGGACAAATCGAGACCATTAGGACAAGACGAGACGTACTAAGCACAGCAGGGCGAAGTCAAATTACGAAAATCTCCGTCGGAATTGAAATTTGAATTGTTCCCCAACATTTTCCTATTGTGTTACAAATTTCTTGTTTTACCAAGCTGGACTTGTTATGTAGTTTTGGCTTTTGTCAAGTCGGGTTATTGAGGACAAATTGAGACCATTAGGACAAGTCGAGGAAAATGAAGCACAGCAGGGCGAAGTCAAATTACGAAAATCTCAGTCGGAATTGAAATTTGAATGTTCCACAACATTTTTCAATTGTGTTACAAATTTCTTGTTTTGCCCAGCTGGACTTGTTCTGTAGTTCTGGCATTTGTCAAGTCGGGTCATTAAGGACAAATCAGGACCATTAGGACAAGACGAGACGTACTAAGCACAGCAGGGCCGAAGTCAAATTACGAATATCTCAGTCGGAATTGAAATTTGAATTGTTCCCCAACATTTTCCAATTGTTTTACAAATTTCTTGTTTTACCCAGCTGGACTTGTTCTATAACTTTGGCATTTGTCAAGTCGGGTCATTAAGGACAAATCGGGACCATTAGGACAAGACGAGACGTACTAAGCACAGCAAGGCGAAGTCAAATTACGAAAATCTCAGTCGGAATTGAAATTTGAATAGTTCCCCAACATTTTCCAATTGTGTTACAAATTTCTTGTTTTACACAGCTGGACTTGTCCTGTATTTTGGCATTTGTCAAGTCGGGTCATAAAGGACAAATCAGGACCATTAGGACATGTCGAGACATACGAAGCACAGCAGGGCGAAGTCAAATTACGAAAATCTCAGTCGGAATTGAAATTTGAATGTTCCACAACATTTTTCAATTGTGTTACGAATTTCTTGTTTTGCCCAGCTGGACTTGTTCTGTAGTTTTGGCATTTGTCAAGTCGGGTCATTAAGGACAAATCGGGACCATTAGGACAAGACGAGACGTACTAAGCACAGCAGGGCGAAGTAAAATTATGAATATCTCAGTCGGAATTGAAATTTGAAATGTTCCCCAACATTTTCCAATTGTTTTACAAATTTCTTGTTTTACCCAGCTGGACTTGTTCTATAACTTTGGCATTTGTCAAGTCGGGTCATTAAGGACAAATCGGGACCATTAGGACAAGACGAGACGTACTAAGCCCAGCAGGGCGAAGTCAAATTACGAATATCTCAGTCGGAATTGAAATTTGAAATGTTCCCCAACATTTTCCAATTGTGTTACAAATTTCTTGTTTTACCCAGCTGGACTTGTTCTATAGTTTTGACATTTGTCAAGTCGGGTCATTAAGGACAAATCGGGACCATTAGGACAAGACGAGACGTACTAAGCACAGCAGGGCGAAGTCAAATTACGAAAATCTCAGTCGGAATTGAAATTTGAATTGTTCCCCAACATTTTCCTATTGTGTTACAAATTTCTTGTTTTACCAAGCTGGACTTGTTATGCAGTTTTGGCTTTTGTCAAGTCGGGTTATTGAGGACAAATTGAGACCATTAGGACAAGTCGAGGAAAATGAAGCACAGCAGGGCGAAGTCAAATTACGAAAATCTCAGTCGGAATTGAAATTTGAATGTTCCACAACATCTTTCAATTGTGTTACAAATTTCTTGTTTTGCCCAGCTGGACTTGTTCTGTAGTTTTGGCATTTGTCAAGTCGGGTCATTAAGGACAAATCGGGACCATTAGGACAAGACGAGACGTACTAAGCACAGCAAGGCGAAGTCAAATTACGAAAATCTCAGTCGGAATTGAAATTTGAATAGTTCCCCAACATTTTCCAATGGTGTTACAAATTTCTTGTTTTACACAGCTGGACTTGTCCTGTATTATGGCATTTGTCAAGTCGGGTCATAAAGGACAAATCAGGACCATTAGGACATGTCGAGACATACGAAGCACAGCAGGGCGAAGTCAAATTACGAAAATCTCAGTCGGAATTGAAATTTGAATGTTCCACAACATTTTTCAATTGTGTTACAAATTTCTTGTTTTACCCAGCTGGACTTGTTCTATAGTTTTGACATTTGTCAAGTCGGGTCATTGAGGACAAATCGGGACCATTAGGACAAGACGAGACGTACTAAGCACAGCAGGGCGAAGTCAAATTACGAAAATCTCCGTCGGAATTGAAATTTGAATTGTTCCCCAACATTTTCCTATTGTGTTACAAATTTCTTGTTTTACCAAGCTGGACTTGTTATGTAGTTTTGGCTTTTGTCAAGTCGGGTTATTGAGGACAAATTGAGACCATTAGGACAAGTCGAGGAAAATGAAGCACAGCAGGGCGAAGTCAAATTACGAAAATCTCAGTCGGAATTGAAATTTGAATGTTCCACAACATTTTTCAATTGTGTTACAAATTTCTTGTTTTGCCCAGCTGGACTTGTTCTGTAGTTCTGGCATTTGTCAAGTCGGGTCATTAAGGACAAATCAGGACCATTAGGACAAGACGAGACGTACTAAGCACAGCAGGGCCAAAGTCAAATTACGAATATCTCAGTCGGAATTGAAATTTGAATTGTTCCCCAACATTTTCCAATTGTTTTACAAATTTCTTGTTTTACCCAGCTGGACTTGTTCTATAATTTTGGCATTTGACAAGTCGGGTCATTAAGGACGAATCGGGACCATTAGGACAAGACGAGACGTACCAAGCACAGCAAGGCGAAGTCAAATTACGAAAATCTCAGTCGGAATTGAAATTTGAATAGTTCCCCAACATTTTCCAATTGTGTTACAAATTTCTTGTTTTACACAGCTGGACTTGTCCTGTATTTTGGCATTTGTCAAGTCGGGTCATAAAGGACAAATCAGGACCATTAGGACATGTCGAGACATACGAAGCACAGCAGGGCGAAGTCAAATTACGAAAATCTCAGTCGGAATTGGAATTTGAATGTTCCACAACATTTTTCAATTGTGTTACGAATTTCTTGTTTTGCCCAGCTGGACTTGTTCTGTAGTTTTGGCATTTGTCAAGTCGGGTCATTAAGGACAAATCGGGACCATTAGGACAAGACGAGACGTACTAAGCACAGCAGGGCGAAGTAAAATTATGAATATCTCAGTAGGAATTGAAATTTGAAATGTTCCCCAACATTTTCCTATTGTGTTACAAATTTCTTGTTTTACCCAGCTGGACTTGTTCTATAACTTTGGCATTTGTCAAGTCGGGTCATTAAGGACCATTCGGGACCATTAGGACAAGACGAGACGTACTAAGCACAGCAGGGCGAAGTCAAATTACGAATATCTCAGTCGGAATTGAAATTTGAATAGTTCCCCAACATTTTCCAATGGTGTTACAAATTTCTTGTTTTACACAGCTGGACTTGTTCTGTAGTTTTGGCATTTGTTAAGTCGGGTCATTAAGGACAAATCGGGACCATTAGGACAAGACGAGACGTACTAAGCACAGCAAGGCGAAGTCAAATTACGAAAATCTCAGTCGAAATTGAAATTTGAATGTTCCACAACATTTTTCAATTGTGTTACAAATTTCTTGTTTTGCCCAGCTGGACTTGTTCTGTAGTTCTGGCATTTGTCAAGTCGGGTCATTAAGGACAAATCAGGACCATTAGGACAAGACGAGACGTACTAAGCACAGCAGGGCCGAAGTCAAATTACGAATATCTCAGTCGGAATTGAAATTTGAATTGTTCCCCAACATTTTCCAATTGTTTTACAAATTTCTTGTTTTACCCAGCTGGACATGTTCTATAATTTTGGCATTTGTCAAGTCGGGTCATTAAGGACGAATCGGGACCATTAGGACAAGACGAGACGTACTAAGCACAGCAGGGCCGAAGTCAAATTACGAATATCTCAGTCGGAATTGAAATTTGAGTTGTTCCCCAACATTTTCCTATTGTGTTACAAATTTCTTGCTTTACACAGCTGGACTCGTCCTGTATTTTGGCATTTGTCAAGTCGGGTCATAAAGGAAAAATCAGGACTATTAGGACATGTCGAGACATACGAAGCACAGCAGGGCGAAGTCAAATTACGAAAATCTCAGTCGGAATTGAAATTTTAATGTTCCACAACATTTTTCAATTGTGTTACGAATTTCTTGTTTTGCCCAGCTGGACTTGTTCTGTAGTTTTGGCATTTGTCAAGTCGGGTCATTAAGGACAAATCGGGACCATTAGGACAAGACGAGACGTACTAAGCACAGCAGGGCGAAGTAAAATTATGAATATCTCAGTCGGAATTGAAATTTGAAATGTTCCCCAACATTTTCCAATTGTTTTACAAATTTCTTGTTTTACCCAGCTGGACTTGTTCTATAGCTTTGGCATTTGTCAAGTCGGGTCATTAAGGACAAATCGGGACCATTAGGACAAGACGAGACGTACTAAGCACAGCAGGGCGAAGTCAAATTACGAATATCTCAGTCGGAATTGAAATTTGAAATGTTCCCCAACATTTTCCAATTGTGTTACAAATTTCTTGTTTTACCCAGCTGGACTTGTTCTATAGTTTTGACATTTGTCAAGTCGGGTCATTAAGGACAAATCGGGACCATTAGGACAAAACGAGACGTACTAAGCACAGCAGGGCGAAGTCAAATTACGAAAATCTCAGTCGGAATTGAAATTTGAATTGTTCCCCAACATTTTCCTATTGTGTTACAAATTTCTTGTTTTACCAAGCTGGACTTGTTATGTAGTTTTGGCTTTTGTCAAGTCGGGTTATTGAGGACAAATTGAGACCATTAGGACAAGTCGAGGAAAATGAAGCACAGCAGGGCGAAGTCAAATTACGAAAATCTCAGTCGGAATTGAAATTTGAATGTTCCACAACATTTTTCAATTATGTTACAAATTTCTTGTTTTACACAGCTGGACTTGTCCTGTATTTTGGCATTTGTCAAGTCGGGTCATAAAGGACAAATCAGGACCATTAGGACATGTCGAGACATACGAAGCACAGCAGGGCGAAGTCAAATTACGAAAATCTCAGTCGGAATTGAAATTTTAATGTTCCACAACATTTTTCAATTGTGTTACAAGTTTCTTGTTTTGCCCAGCTGGACTTGTTCTGTAGTTCTGGCATTTGTCAAGTCGGGTCATTAAGGACAAATCAGGACCATTAGGACAAGACGAGACGTACTAAGCACAGCAGGGCCGAAGTCAAATTACGAATATCTCAGTCGGAATTGAAATTTGAATTGTTCCCCAACATTTTCCAATTGTGTTACAAATTTCTTGTTTTACACAGCTGGACTTGTCCTGTATTTTGGCATTTGTCAAGTCGGGTCATAAAGGACAAATCAGGACCATTAGGACATGTCGAGACATACGAAGCACAGCAGGGCGAAGTCAAATTACGAAAATCTCAGTCGGAATTGAAATTTTAATGTTCCCCAACATTTTCCAATTGTGTTACAAATTTCTTGTTTTACCCAGCTGGACTTGTTCTATAGTTTTGACATTTGTCAAGTCGGGTCATTAAGGACAAATCGGGACCATTAGGACAAGACGAGACGTACTAAGCACAGCAGGGCGAAGTCAAATTACGAATATCTCAGTCGGAATTGAAATTTGAATTGTTCCCCAACATTTTCCAATTGTGTTACAAATTTCTTGTTTTACACAGCTGGACTTGTCCTGTATTTTGGCATTTGTCAAGTCGGGTCATAAAGGACAAATCAGGACCATTAGGACATGTCGAGACATACGAAGCACAGCAGGGCGAAGTCAAATTACGAAAATCTCAGTCGGAATTGAAATTTTAATGTTCCACAACATTTTTCAATTGTGTTACAAGTTTCTTGTTTTGCCCAGCTGGACTTGTTCTGTAGTTCTGGCATTTGTCAAGTCGGGTCATTAAGGACAAATCAGGACCATTAGGACAAGACGAGACGTACTAAGCACAGCAGGGCCAAAGTCAAATTACGAATATCTCAGTCGGAATTGAAATTTGAATAGTTCCCCAACATTTTCCAATTGTGTTACAAATTTCTTGTTTTACACAGCTGGACTTGTCCTGTATTTTGGCATTTGTCAAGTCGGGTCATAAAGGACAAATCAGGACCATTAGGACATGTCGAGACATACGAAGCACAGCAGGGCGAAGTCAAATTACGAAAATCTCAGTCGGAATTGAAATTTGAATGTTCCACAACATTTTTCAATTGTGTTACGAATTTCTTGTTTTGCCCAGCTGGACTTGTTCTGTAGTTTTGGCATTTGTCAAGTCGGGTCATTAAGGACAAATCGGGACCATTAGGACAAGACGAGACGTACTAAGCACAGCAGGGCGAAGTAAAATTATGAATATCTCAGTCGGAATTGAAATTTGAAATGTTCCCCAACATTTTCCAATTGTTTTACAAATTTCTTGTTTTACCCAGCTGGACTTGTTCTATAACTTTGACATTTGTCAAGTCGGGTCATTAAGGACAAATCGGGACCATTAGGACAAGACGAGACGTACTAAGCACAGCAGGGCGAAGTCAAATTACGAATATCTCAGTCGGAATTGAAATTTGAAATGTTCCCCAACATTTTCCAATTGTGTTACAAATTTCTTGTTTTACCCAGCTGGACTTGTTCTATAGTTTTGACATTTGTCAAGTCGGGTCATTAAGGACAAATCGGGACCATTAGGACAAGACGAGACGTACTAAGCACAGCAGGGCGAAGTCAAATTACGAAAATCTCAGTCGGAATTGAAATTTGAATTGTTCCCCAACATTTTCCTATTGTGTTACAAATTTCTTGTTTTACCAAGCTGGACTTGTCCTGTATTTTGGCATTTGTCAAGTCGGGTCATAAAGGACAAATCAGGACCATTAGGACATGTCGAGACATACGAAGCACAGCAGGGCGAAGTCAAATTACGAAAATCTCAGTCGGAATTGAAATTTTAATGTTCCACAACATTTTTCAATTGTGTTACAAGTTTCTTGTTTTGCCCAGCTGGACTTGTTCTGTAGTTCTGGCATTTGTCAAGTCGGGTCATTAAGGACAAATCAGGACCATTAGGACAAGACGAGACGTACTAAGCACAGCAGGGCCAAAGTCAAATTACGAATATCTCAGTCGGAATTGAAATTTGAATAGTTCCCCAACATTTTCCAATTGTGTTACAAATTTCTTGTTTTACACAGCTGGACTTGTCCTGTATTTTGGCATTTGTCAAGTCGGGTCATAAAGGACAAATCAGGACCATTAGGACATGTCGAGACATACGAAGCACAGCAGGGCGAAGTCAAATTACGAAAATCTCAGTCGGAATTGAAATTTGAATGTTCCACAACATTTTTCAATTGTGTTACGAATTTCTTGTTTTGCCCAGCTGGACTTGTTCTGTAGTTTTGGCATTTGTCAAGTCGGGTCATTAAGGACAAATCGGGACCATTAGGACAAGACGAGACGTACTAAGCACAGCAGGGCGAAGTAAAATTATGAATATCTCAGTCGGAATTGAAATTTGAAATGTTCCCCAACATTTTCCAATTGTTTTACAAATTTCTTGTTTTACCCAGCTGGACTTGTTCTATAACTTTGACATTTGTCAAGTCGGGTCATTAAGGACAAATCGGGACCATTAGGACAAGACGAGACGTACTAAGCACAGCAGGGCGAAGTCAAATTACGAATATCTCAGTCGGAATTGAAATTTGAAATGTTCCCCAACATTTTCCAATTGTGTTACAAATTTCTTGTTTTACCCAGCTGGACTTGTTCTATAGTTTTGACATTTGTCAAGTCGGGTCATTAAGGACAAATCGGGACCATTAGGACAAGACGAGACGTACTAAGCACAGCAGGGCGAAGTCAAATTACGAAAATCTCAGTCGGAATTGAAATTTGAATTGTTCCCCAACATTTTCCTATTGTGTTACAAATTTCTTGTTTTACCAAGCTGGACTTGTTATGCAGTTTTGGCTTTTGTCAAGTCGGGTTATTGAGGACAAATTGAGACCATTAGGACAAGTCGAGGAAAATGAAGCACAGCAGGGCGAAGTCAAATTACGAAAATCTCAGTCGGAATTGAAATTTGAATGTTCCACAACATCTTTCAATTGTGTTACAAATTTCTTGTTTTGCCCAGCTGGACTTGTTCTGTAGTTTTGGCATTTGTCAAGTCGGGTCATTAAGGACAAATCGGGACCATTAGGACAAGACGAGACGTACTAAGCACAGCAAGGCGAAGTCAAATTACGAAAATCTCAGTCGGAATTGAAATTTGAATGTTCCACAACATTTTCCAATTGTGTTACAAATTTCTTGTTTTACCCAGCTGGACTTGTTCTATAGTTTTGACATTTGTCAAGTCGGGTCATTGAGGACAAATCGAGACCATTATGACAAGACGAGACGTACTAAGCACAGCAGGGCGAAGTCAAATTACGAAAATCTCCGTCGGAATTGAAATTTGAATTGTTCCCCAACATTTTCCTATTGTGTTACAAATTTCTTGTTTTACCAAGCTGGACTTGTTATGTAGTTTTGGCTTTTGTCAAGTCGGGTTATTGAGGACAAATTGAGACCATTAGGACAAGTCGAGGAAAATGAAGCACAGCAGGGCGAAGTCAAATTACGAAAATCTCAGTCGGAATTGAAATTTGAATGTTCCACAACATTTTTCAATTGTGTTACAAATTTCTTGTTTTGCCCAGCTGGACTTGTTCTGTAGTTCTGGCATTTGTCAAGTCGGGTCATTAAGGACAAATCAGGACCATTAGGACAAGACGAGACGTACTAAGCACAGCAGGGCCGAAGTCAAATTACGAATATCTCAGTCGGAATTGAAATTTGAATTGTTCCCCAACATTTTCCAATTGTTTTACAAATTTCTTGTTTTACCCAGCTGGACTTGTTCTATAACTTTGGCATTTGTCAAGTCGGGTCATTAAGGACAAATCGGGACCATTAGGACAAGACGAGACGAACTAAGCACAGCAAGGCGAAGTCAAATTACGAAAATCTCAGTCGGAATTGAAATTTGAATAGTTCCCCAACATTTTCCAATTGTGTTACAAATTTCTTGTTTTACACAGCTGGACTTGTCCTGTATTTTGGCATTTGTCAAGTCGGGTCATAAAGGACAAATCAGGACCATTAGGACATGTCGAGACATACGAAGCACAGCAGGGCGAAGTCAAATTACGAAAATCTCAGTCGGAATTGAAATTTGAATGTTCCACAACATTTTTCAATTGTGTTACGAATTTCTTGTTTTGCCCAGCTGGACTTGTTCTGTAGTTTTGGCATTTGTCAAGTCGGGTCATTAAGGACAAATCGGGACCATTAGGACAAGACGAGACGTACTAAGCACAGCAGGGCGAAGTAAAATTATGAATATCTCAGTCGGAATTGAAATTTGAAATGTTCCCCAACATTTTCCAATTGTTTTACAAATTTCTTGTTTTACCCAGCTGGACTTGTTCTATAACTTTGACATTTGTCAAGTCGGGTCATTAAGGACAAATCGGGACCATTAGGACAAGACGAGACGTACTAAGCACAGCAGGGCGAAGTCAAATTACGAATATCTCAGTCGGAATTGAAATTTGAAATGTTCCCCAACATTTTCCAATTGTGTTACAAATTTCTTGTTTTACCCAGCTGGACTTGTTCTATAGTTTTGACATTTGTCAAGTCGGGTCATTAAGGACAAATCGGGACCATTAGGACAAGACGAGACGTACTAAGCACAGCAGGGCGAAGTCAAATTACGAAAATCTCAGTCGGAATTGAAATTTGAATTGTTCCCCAACATTTTCCTATTGTGTTACAAATTTCTTGTTTTACCAAGCTGGACTTGTTATGCAGTTTTGGCTTTTGTCAAGTCGGGTTATTGAGGACAAATTGAGACCATTAGGACAAGTCGAGGAAAATGAAGCACAGCAGGGCGAAGTCAAATTACGAAAATCTCAGTCGGAATTGAAATTTGAATGTTCCACAACATCTTTCAATTGTGTTACAAATTTCTTGTTTTGCCCAGCTGGACTTGTTCTGTAGTTTTGGCATTTGTCAAGTCGGGTCATTAAGGACAAATCGGGACCATTAGGACAAGACGAGACGTACTAAGCACAGCAAGGCGAAGTCAAATTACGAAAATCTCAGTCGGAATTGAAATTTGAATGTTCCACAACATTTTCCAATTGTGTTACAAATTTCTTGTTTTACCCAGCTGGACTTGTTCTATAGTTTTGACATTTGTCAAGTCGGGTCATTGAGGACAAATCGAGACCATTATGACAAGACGAGACGTACTAAGCACAGCAGGGCGAAGTCAAATTACGAAAATCTCCGTCGGAATTGAAATTTGAATTGTTCCCCAACATTTTCCTATTGTGTTACAAATTTCTTGTTTTACCAAGCTGGACTTGTTATGTAGTTTTGGCTTTTGTCAAGTCGGGTTATTGAGGACAAATTGAGACCATTAGGACAAGTCGAGGAAAATGAAGCACAGCAGGGCGAAGTCAAATTACGAAAATCTCAGTCGGAATTGAAATTTGAATGTTCCACAACATTTTTCAATTGTGTTACAAATTTCTTGTTTTGCCCAGCTGGACTTGTTCTGTAGTTCTGGCATTTGTCAAGTCGGGTCATTAAGGACAAATCAGGACCATTAGGACAAGACGAGACGTACTAAGCACAGCAGGGCCGAAGTCAAATTACGAATATCTCAGTCGGAATTGAAATTTGAATTGTTCCCCAACATTTTCCAATTGTTTTACAAATTTCTTGTTTTACCCAGCTGGACTTGTTCTATAACTTTGGCATTTGTCAAGTCGGGTCATTAAGGACAAATCGGGACCATTAGGACAAGACGAGACGAACTAAGCACAGCAAGGCGAAGTCAAATTACGAAAATCTCAGTCGGAATTGAAATTTGAATAGTTCCCCAACATTTTCCAATTGTGTTACAAATTTCTTGTTTTACACAGCTGGACTTGTCCTGTATTTTGGCATTTGTCAAGTCGGGTCATAAAGGACAAATCAGGACCATTAGGACATGTCGAGACATACGAAGCACAGCAGGGCGAAGTCAAATTACGAAAATCTCAGTCGGAATTGAAATTTGAATGTTCCACAACATTTTTCAATTGTGTTACGAATTTCTTGTTTTGCCCAGCTGGACTTGTTCTGTAGTTTTGGCATTTGTCAAGTCGGGTCATTAAGGACAAATCGGGACCATTAGGACAAGACGAGACGTACTAAGCACAGCAGGGCGAAGTAAAATTATGAATATCTCAGTCGGAATTGAAATTTGAAATGTTCCCCAACATTTTCCAATTGTTTTACAAATTTCTTGTTTTACCCAGCTGGACTTGTTCTATAACTTTGGCATTTGTCAAGTCGGGTCATTAAGGACAAATCGGGACCATTAGGACAAGACGAGACGTACTAAGCACAGCAGGGCGAAGTCAAATTACGAATATCTCAGTCGGAATTGAAATTTGAAATGTTCCCCAACATTTTCCAATTGTGTTACAAATTTCTTGTTTTACCCAGCTGGACTTGTTCTATAGTTTTGACATTTGTCAAGTCGGGTCATTAAGGACAAATCGGGACCATTAGGACAAGACGAGACGTACTAAGCACAGCAGGGCGAAGTCAAATTACGAAAATCTCAGTCGGAATTGAAATTTGAATTGTTCCCCAACATTTTCCTATTGTGTTACAAATTTCTTGTTTTACCAAGCTGGACTTGTTATGCAGTTTTGGCTTTTGTCAAGTCGGGTTATTGAGGACAAATTGAGACCATTAGGACAAGTCGAGGAAAATGAAGCAAAGCAGGGCGAAGTCAAATTAAGAAAATCTCAGTCGGAATTGAAATTTGAATGTTCCACAACATCTTTCAATTGTGTTACAAATTTCTTGTTTTGCCCAGCTGGACTTGTTCTGTAGTTTTGGCATTTGTCAAGTCGGGTCATTAAGGACAAATCGGGACCATTAGGACAAGACGAGACGTACTAAGCACAGCAAGGCGAAGTCAAATTACGAAAATCTCAGTCGGAATTGAAATTTGAATAGTTCCCCAACATTTTCCAATGGTGTTACAAATTTCTTGTTTTACACAGCTGGACTTGTCCTGTATTATGGCATTTGTCAAGTCGGGTCATAAAGGACAAATCAGGACCATTAGGACATGTCGAGACATACGAAGCACAGCAGGGCGAAGTCAAATTACGAAAATCTCAGTCGGAATTGAAATTTGAATGTTCCACAACATTTTTCAATTGTGTTACAAATTTCTTGTTTTACCCAGCTGGACTTGTTCTATAGTTTTGACATTTGTCAAGTCGGGTCATTGAGGACAAATCGGGACCATTAGGACAAGACGAGACGTACTAAGCACAGCAGGGCGAAGTCAAATTACGAAAATCTCCGTCGGAATTGAAATTTGAATTGTTCCCCAACATTTTCCTATTGTGTTACAAATTTCTTGTTTTACCAAGCTGGACTTGTTATGTAGTTTTCGCTTTTGTCAAGTCGGGTTATTGAGGACAAATTGAGACCATTAGGACAAGTCGAGGAAAATGAAGCACAGCAGGGCGAAGTCAAATTACGAAAATCTCAGTCGGAATTGAAATTTGAATGTTCCACAACATTTTTCAATTGTGTTACAAATTTCTTGTTTTGCCCAGCTGGACTTGTTCTGTAGTTCTGGCATTTGTCAAGTCGGGTCATTAAGGACAAATCAGGACCATTAGGACAAGACGAGACGTACTAAGCACAGCAGGGCCAAAGTCAAATTACGAATATCTCAGTCGGAATTGAAATTTGAATTGTTCCCCAACATTTTCCAATTGTTTTACAAATTTCTTGTTTTACCCAGCTGGACTTGTTCTATAATTTTGGCATTTGACAAGTCGGGTCATTAAGGACGAATCGGGACCATTAGGACAAGACGAGACGTACCAAGCACAGCAAGGCGAAGTCAAATTACGAAAATCTCAGTCGGAATTGAAATTTGAATAGTTCCCCAACATTTTCCAATTGTGTTACAAATTTCTTGTTTTACACAGCTGGACTTGTCCTGTATTTTGGCATTTGTCAAGTCGGGTCATAAAGGACAAATCAGGACCATTAGGACATGTCGAGACATACGAAGCACAGCAGGGCGAAGTCAAATTACGAAAATCTCAGTCGGAATTGGAATTTGAATGTTCCACAACATTTTTCAATTGTGTTACGAATTTCTTGTTTTGCCCAGCTGGACTTGTTCTGTAGTTTTGGCATTTGTCAAGTCGGGTCATTAAGGACAAATCGGGACCATTAGGACAAGACGAGACGTACTAAGCACAGCAGGGCGAAGTAAAATTATGAATATCTCAGTAGGAATTGAAATTTGAAATGTTCCCCAACATTTTCCTATTGTGTTACAAATTTCTTGTTTTGCCCAGCTGGACTTGTTCTGTAGTTCTGGCATTTGTCAAGTCGGGTCATTAAGGACAAATCAGGACCATTAGGACAAGACGAGACGTACTAAGCACAGCAGGGCGAAGTCAAATTACGAATATCTCAGTCGGAATTGAAATTTGAATAGTTCCCCAACATTTTCCAATGGTGTTACAAATTTCTTGTTTTACACAGCTGGACTTGTTCTGTAGTTTTGGCATTTGTCAAGTCGGGTCATTAAGGACAAATCGGGACCATTAGGACAAGACGAGACGTACTAAGCACAGCAAGGCGAAGTCAAATTACGAAAATCTCAGTCGGAATTGAAATTTGAATGTTCCACAACATTTTTCAATTGTGTTACAAATTTCTTGTTTTGCCCAGCTGGACTTGTTCTGTAGTTCTGGCATTTGTCAAGTCGGGTCATTAAGGACAAATCAGGACCATTAGGACAAGACGAGACGTACTAAGCACAGCAGGGCCGAAGTCAAATTACGAATATCTCAGTCGGAATTGAAATTTGAATTGTTCCCCAACATTTTCCAATTGTTTTACAAATTTCTTGTTTTACCCAGCTGGACATGTTCTATAATTTTGGCATTTGTCAAGTCGGGTCATTAAGGACGAATCGGGACCATTAGGACAAGACGAGACGTACTAAGCACAGCAGGGCCGAAGTCAAATTACGAATATCTCAGTCGGAATTGAAATTTGAGTTGTTCCCCAACATTTTCCTATTGTGTTACAAATTTCTTGCTTTACACAGCTGGACTCGTCCTGTATTTTGGCATTTGTCAAGTCGGGTCATAAAGGAAAAATCAGGACTATTAGGACATGTCGAGACATACGAAGCACAGCAGGGCGAAGTCAAATTACGAAAATCTCAGTCGGAATTGAAATTTTAATGTTCCACAACATTTTTCAATTGTGTTACGAATTTCTTGTTTTGCCCAGCTGGACTTGTTCTGTAGTTTTGGCATTTGTCAAGTCGGGTCATTAAGGACAAATCGGGACCATTAGGACAAGACGAGACGTACTAAGCACAGCAGGGCGAAGTAAAATTATGAATATCTCAGTCGGAATTGAAATTTGAAATGTTCCCCAACATTTTCCAATTGTTTTACAAATTTCTTGTTTTACCCAGCTGGACTTGTTCTATAGCTTTGGCATTTGTCAAGTCGGGTCATTAAGGACAAATCGGGACCATTAGGACAAGACGAGACGTACTAAGCACAGCAGGGCGAAGTCAAATTACGAATATCTCAGTCGGAATTGAAATTTGAAATGTTCCCCAACATTTTCCAATTGTGTTACAAATTTCTTGTTTTACCCAGCTGGACTTGTTCTATAGTTTTGACATTTGTCAAGTCGGGTCATTAAGGACAAATCGGGACCATTAGGACAAAACGAGACGTACTAAGCACAGCAGGGCGAAGTCAAATTACGAAAATCTCAGTCGGAATTGAAATTTGAATTGTTCCCCAACATTTTCCTATTGTGTTACAAATTTCTTGTTTTACCAAGCTGGACTTGTTATGTAGTTTTGGCTTTTGTCAAGTCGGGTTATTGAGGACAAATTGAGACCATTAGGACAAGTCGAGGAAAATGAAGCACAGCAGGGCGAAGTCAAATTACGAAAATCTCAGTCGGAATTGAAATTTGAATGTTCCACAACATTTTTCAATTATGTTACAAATTTCTTGTTTTGCCCAGCTGGACTTGTTCTGTAGTTCTGGCATTTGTCAAGTCGGGTCATTAAGGACAAATCAGGACCATTAGGACAAGACGAGACGTACTAAGCACAGCAGGGCCGAAGTCAAATTACGAATATCTCAGTCGGAATTTAAATTTGAAGTGTTCCCCAACATTTTCCAATTGTGTTACAAATTTCTTGTTTTACACAGCTGGACTTGTCCTGTATTTTGGCATTTGTCAAGTCGGGTCATAAATGACAAATCAGGACCATTAGGACATGTCGAGACATACGAAGCACAGCAGGGCGAAGTCAAATTACGAAAATCTCAGTCGGAATTGAAATTTGAATGTTCCACAACATTTTTCAATTGTGTTACAAATTTCTTGTTTTGCCCTGCTGGACTTGTTCTGTAGTTCTGGCATTTGTCAAGTCGGGTCATTAAGGACAAATCAGGACCATTAGGACAAGACGAGACGTACTAAGCACAGCAGGGCCGAAGTCAAATTACGAAAATCTCAGTCGGAATTGAAATAAGAATTGTTCCCCAACGTTTTCCATTTGTGTTACAAATTCCTTGTTTTACACAGCTGGACTTGTCCTGTATTTTGGAATTTGTCAAGTCGGGTCATAAAGGACAAATCAGGACCATTAGGACATGTTGAGACATACGAAGCACAGCAGGGCGAAGTCAAATTACGAAAATCTCAGTCGGAATTGAAATTTGAATGTTCCACAACATTTTTCAATTGTGTTACAAATTTCTTGTTTTGCCCAGCTGGACTTGTTCTGTAGTTCTGGCATTTGTCAAGTCGGGTCATTAAGGACAAATCAGGACCATTAGGACAAGACGAGACGTACTAAGCACAGCAGGGCCGAAGTCAAATTACGAATATCTCAGTCGGAATTGAAATTTGAATTGTTCCCCAACATTTTCCAATTGTGTTACAAATTTCTTGTTTTACACAGCTGGACTTGTCCTGTATTTTGGCATTTGTCAAGTCGGGTCATAAAGGACAAATCAGGACCATTAGGACATGTCGAGACATACGAAGCACAGCAGGGCGAAGTCAAATTACGAAAATCTCAGTCGGAATTGAAATTTTAATGTTCCACAACATTTTTCAATTGTGTTACAAGTTTCTTGTTTTGCCCAGCTGGACTTGTTCTGTAGTTCTGGCATTTGTCAAGTCGGGTCATTAAGGACAAATCAGGACCATTAGGACAAGACGAGACGTACTAAGCACAGCAGGGCCAAAGTCAAATTACGAATATCTCAGTCGGAATTGAAATTTGAATAGTTCCCCAACATTTTCCAATTGTGTTACAAATTTCTTGTTTTACACAGCTGGACTTGTCCTGTATTTTGGCATTTGTCAAGTCGGGTCATAAAGGACAAATCAGGACCATTAGGACATGTCGAGACATACGAAGCACAGCAGGGCGAAGTCAAATTACGAAAATCTCAGTCGGAATTGAAATTTGAATGTTCCACAACATTTTTCAATTTGGTTACGAATTTCTTGTTTTGCCCAGCTGGACTTGTTCTGTAGTTTTGGCATTTGTCAAGTCGGGTCATTAAGGACAAATCGGGACCATTAGGACAAGACGAGACGTACTAAGCACAGCAGGGCGAAGTAAAATTATGAATATCTCAGTCGGAATTGAAATTTGAAATGTTCCCCAACATTTTCCAATTGTTTTACAAATTTCTTGTTTTACCCAGCTGGACTTGTTCTATAACTTTGGCATTTGTCAAGTCGGGTCATTAAGGACAAATCGGGACCATTAGGACAAGACGAGACGTACTAAGCACAGCAGGGCGAAGTCAAATTACGAATATCTCAGTCGGAATTGAAATTTGAAATGTTCCCCAACATTTTCCAATTGTGTTACAAATTTCTTGTTTTACCCAGCTGGACTTGTTCTATAGTTTTGACATTTGTCAAGTCGGGTCATTAAGGACAAATCGGGACCATTAGGACAAGACGAGACGTACTAAGCACAGCAGGGCGAAGTCAAATTACGAAAATCTCAGTCGGAATTGAAATTTGAATTGTTCCCCAACATTTTCCTATTGTGTTACAAATTTCTTGTTTTACCAAGCTGGACTTGTTATGCAGTTTTGGCTTTTGTCAAGTCGGGTTATTGAGGACAAATTGAGACCATTAGGACAAGTCGAGGAAAATGAAGCACAGCAGGGCGAAGTCAAATTACGAAAATCTCAGTCGGAATTGAAATTTGAATGTTCCACAACATCTTTCAATTGTGTTACAAATTTCTTGTTTTGCCCAGCTGGACTTGTTCTGTAGTTTTGGCATTTGTCAAGTCGGGTCATTAAGGACAAATCGGGACCATTAGGACAAGACGAGACGTACTAAGCACAGCAAGGCGAAGTCAAATTACGAAAATCTCAGTCGGAATTGAAATTTGAATGTTCCACAACATTTTCCAATTGTGTTACAAATTTCTTGTTTTACCCAGCTGGACTTGTTCTATAGTTTTGACATTTGTCAAGTCGGGTCATTGAGGACAAATCGAGACCATTAGGACAAGACGAGACGTACTAAGCACAGCAGGGCGAAGTCAAATTACGAAAATCTCCGTCGGAATTGAAATTTGAATTGTTCCCCAACATTTTCCTATTGTGTTACAAATTTCTTGTTTTACCAAGCTGGACTTGTTATGTAGTTTTGGCTTTTGTCAAGTCGGGTTATTGAGGACAAATTGAGACCATTAGGACAAGTCGAGGAAAATGAAGCACAGCAGGGCGAAGTCAAATTACGAAAATCTCAGTCGGAATTGAAATTTGAATGTTCCACAACATTTTTCAATTGTGTTACAAATTTCTTGTTTTGCCCAGCTGGACTTGTTCTGTAGTTCTGGCATTTGTCAAGTCGGGTCATTAAGGACAAATCAGGACCATTAGGACAAGACGAGACGTACTAAGCACAGCAGGGCCGAAGTCAAATTACGAATATCTCAGTCGGAATTGAAATTTGAATTGTTCCCCAACATTTTCCAATTGTTTTACAAATTTCTTGTTTTACCCAGCTGGACTTGTTCTATAACTTTGGCATTTGTCAAGTCGGGTCATTAAGGACAAATCGGGACCATTAGGACAAGACGAGACGTACTAAGCACAGCAAGGCGAAGTCAAATTACGAAAATCTCAGTCGGAATTGAAATTTGAATAGTTCCCCAACATTTTCCAATTGTGTTACAAATTTCTTGTTTTACACAGCTGGACTTGTCCTGTATTTTGGCATTTGTCAAGTCGGGTCATAAAGGACAAATCAGGACCATTAGGACATGTCGAGACATACGAAGCACAGCAGGGCGAAGTCAAATTACGAAAATCTCAGTCGGAATTGAAATTTGAATGTTCCACAACATCTTTCAATTGTGTTACAAATTTCTTGTTTTGCCCAGCTGGACTTGTTCTGTAGTTTTGGCATTTGTCAAGTCGGGTCATTAAGGACAAATCGGGACCATTAGGACAAGACGAGACGTACTAAGCACAGCAAGGCGAAGTCAAATTACGAAAATCTCAGTCGGAATTGAAATTTGAATGTTCCACAACATTTTCCAATTGTGTTACAAATTTCTTGTTTTACCCAGCTGGACTTGTTCTATAGTTTTGACATTTGTCAAGTCGGGTCATTGAGGACAAATCGAGACCATTAGGACAAGACGAGACGTACTAAGCACAGCAGGGCGAAGTCAAATTACGAAAATCTCCGTCGGAATTGAAATTTGAATTGTTCCCCAACATTTTCCTATTGTGTTACAAATTTCTTGTTTTACCAAGCTGGACTTGTTATGTAGTTTTGGCTTTTGTCAAGTCGGGTTATTGAGGACAAATTGAGACCATTAGGACAAGTCGAGGAAAATGAAGCACAGCAGGGCGAAGTCAAATTACGAAAATCTCAGTCGGAATTGAAATTTGAATGTTCCACAACATTTTTCAATTGTGTTACAAATTTCTTGTTTTGCCCAGCTGGACTTGTTCTGTAGTTCTGGCATTTGTCAAGTCGGGTCATTAAGGACAAATCAGGACCATTAGGACAAGACGAGACGTACTAAGCACAGCAGGGCCGAAGTCAAATTACGAATATCTCAGTCGGAATTGAAATTTGAATTGTTCCCCAACATTTTCCAATTGTTTTACAAATTTCTTGTTTTACCCAGCTGGACTTGTTCTATAACTTTGGCATTTGTCAAGTCGGGTCATTAAGGACAAATCGGGACCATTAGGACAAGACGAGACGTACTAAGCACAGCAAGGCGAAGTCAAATTACGAAAATCTCAGTCGGAATTGAAATTTGAATAGTTCCCCAACATTTTCCAATTGTGTTACAAATTTCTTGTTTTACACAGCTGGACTTGTCCTGTATTTTGGCATTTGTCAAGTCGGGTCATAAAGGACAAATCAGGACCATTAGGACATGTCGAGACATACGAAGCACAGCAGGGCGAAGTCAAATTACGAAAATCTCAGTCGGAATTGAAATTTGAATGTTCCACAACATTTTTCAATTGTGTTACGAATTTCTTGTTTTGCCCAGCTGGACTTGTTCTGTAGTTTTGGCATTTGTCAAGTCGGGTCATTAAGGACAAATCGGGACCATTAGGACAAGACGAGACGTACTAAGCACAGCAGGGCGAAGTAAAATTATGAATATCTCAGTCGGAATTGAAATTTGAAATGTTCCCCAACATTTTCCAATTGTTTTACAAATTTCTTGTTTTACCCAGCTGGACTTGTTCTATAACTTTGGCATTTGTCAAGTCGGGTCATTAAGGACAAATCGGGACCATTAGGACAAGACGAGACGTACTAAGCACAGCAGGGCGAAGTCAAATTACGAATATCTCAGTCGGAATTGAAATTTGAAATGTTCCCCAACATTTTCCAATTGTGTTACAAATTTCTTGTTTTACCCAGCTGGACTTGTTCTATAGTTTTGACATTTGTCAAGTCGGGTCATTAAGGACAAATCGGGACCATTAGGACAAGACGAGACGTACTAAGCACAGCAGGGCGAAGTCAAATTACGAAAATCTCAGTCGGAATTGAAATTTGAATTGTTCCCCAACATTTTCCTATTGTGTTACAAATTTCTTGTTTTACCAAGCTGGACTTGTTATGCAGTTTTGGCTTTTGTCAAGTCGGGTTATTGAGGACAAATTGAGACCATTAGGACAAGTCGAGGAAAATGAAGCACAGCAGGGCGAAGTCAAATTACGAAAATCTCAGTCGGAATTGAAATTTGAATGTTCCACAACATCTTTCAATTGTGTTACAAATTTCTTGTTTTGCCCAGCTGGACTTGTTCTGTAGTTTTGGCATTTGTCAAGTCGGGTCATTAAGGACAAATCGGGACCATTAGGACAAGACGAGACGTACTAAGCACAGCAAGGCGAAGTCAAATTACGAAAATCTCAGTCGGAATTGAAATTTGAATAGTTCCCCAACATTTTCCAATTGTGTTACAAATTTCTTGTTTTACACAGCTGGACTTGTCCTGTATTTTGGCATTTGTCAAGTCGGGTCATATAGGACAAATCAGGACCATTAGGACATGTCGAGACATACGAAGCACAGCAGGGCGAAGTCAAATTACGAAAATCTCAGTCGGAATTGAAATTTGAATGTTCCACAACATTTTTCAATTGTGTTACAAATTTCTTGTTTTGCCCAGCTGGACTTGTTCTGTAGTTCTGGCATTTGTCAAGTCGGGTCATTAAGGACAAATCAGGACCATTAGGACAAGACGAGACGTACTAAGCACAGCAGGGCCAAAGTCAAATTACGAATATCTCAGTCGGAATTGAAATTTGAATTGTTCCCCAACATTTTCCAATTGTTTTACAAATTTCTTGTTTTACCCAGCTGGACTTGTTCTATAATTTTGGCATTTGACAAGTCGGGTCATTAAGGACGAATCGGGACCATTAGGACAAGACGAGACGTACCAAGCACAGCAAGGCGAAGTCAAATTACGAAAATCTCAGTCGGAATTGAAATTTGAATAGTTCCCCAACATTTTCCAATTGTGTTACAAATTTCTTGTTTTACACAGCTGGACTTGTCCTGTATTTTGGCATTTGTCAAGTCGGGTCATAAAGGACAAATCAGGACCATTAGGACATGTCGAGACATACGAAGCACAGCAGGGCGAAGTCAAATTACGAAAATCTCAGTCGGAATTGAAATTTTAATGTTCCACAACATTTTTCAATTGTGTTACGAATTTCTTGTTTTGCCCAGCTGGACTTGTTCTGTAGTTTTGGCATTTGTCAAGTCGGGTCATTAAGGACAAATCGGGACCATTAGGACAAGACGAGACGTACTAAGCACAGCAGGGCGAAGTAAAATTATGAATATCTCAGTCGGAATTGAAATTTGAAATGTTCCCCAACATTTTCCAATTGTTTTACAAATTTCTTGTTTTACCCAGCTGGACTTGTTCTATAGCTTTGGCATTTGTCAAGTCGGGTCATTAAGGACAAATCGGGACCATTAGGACAAGACGAGACGTACTAAGCACAGCAGGGCGAAGTCAAATTACGAATATCTC
This sequence comes from Chrysolina americana, assembly GCA_958502065.1. NCBI lineage: Eukaryota > Metazoa > Arthropoda > Insecta > Coleoptera > Chrysomelidae > Chrysolina > Chrysolina americana. The sequence goes on from OY293421.1 coordinate 25,259,324, forward strand.
AGTCGGAATTGAAATTTGAAATGTTCTCCAACATTTTCCAATTGTTTTACAAATTTCTTGTTTTACCCAGCTGGACTTGTTCTATAGTTTTGACATTTGTCAAGTCGGGTCATTAAGGACAAGTCGGGACCATTAGGACAAGACGAGACGTACTAAGCACAGCAGGGCGAAGTCAAATTACGAAAATCTCAGTCAGAATTGAAATTTGAATTGTTCCCCAACATTTTCCTATTGTGTTACAAATTTCTTGTTTTACCAAGCTGGACTTGTTATGTAGTTTTGGCTTTTGTCAAGTCGGGTCATAAAGGACAAATCAGGACCATTAGGACATGTCGAGACATACGAAGCACAGCAGGGCGAAGTCAAATTACGAAAATCTCAGTCGGAATTGAAATTTTAATGTTCCGCAACATTTTTCAATTGTGTTACAAATTTCTTGTTTTGCCCAGCTGGACTTGTTCTGTAGTTCTGGCATTTGTCAAGTCGGGTCATTAAGGACAAATCAGGACCATTAGGACAAGACGAGACGTACTAAGCACAGCAGGGCCAAAGTCAAATTACGAATATCTCAGTCGGAATTGAAATTTGAATTGTTCCCCAACATTTTCCAATTGTTTTACAAATTTCTTGTTTTACCCAGCTGGACTTGTTCTATAATTTTGGCATTTGTCAAGTCGGGTCATTAAGGACGAATCGGGACCATTAGGACAAGACGAGACGTACTAAGCACAGCAAGGCGAAGTCAAATTACGAAAATCTCAGTCGGAATTGAAATTTGAATAGTTCCCCAACATTTTCCAATTGTGTTACAAATTTCTTGTTTTACACAGCTGGACTTGTCCTGTATTTTGGCATTTGTCAAGTCGGGTCATAAAGGACAAATCAGGACCATTAGGACATGTCGAGACATACGAAGCACAGCAGGGCGAAGTCAAATTACGAAAATCTCAGTCGGAATTGAAATTTGAATGTTCCACAACATTTTTCAATTGTGTTACGAATTTCTTGTTTTGCCCAGCTGGACTTGTTCTGTAGTTTTGGCATTTGTCAAGTCGGGTCATTAAGGACAAATCGGGACCATTAGGACAAGACGAGACGTACTAAGCACAGCAGGGCGAAGTCAAATTACGAATATCTCAGTCGGAATTGAAATTTGAAATGTTCCCCAACATTTTCCAATTGTGTTACAAATTTCTTGTTTTACCCAGCTGGACTTGTTCTATAGTTTTGACATTTGTCAAGTCGGGTCATTAAGGACAAATCGGGACCATTAGGACAAGACGAGACGTACTAAGCACAGCATGGCGAAGTCAAATTACGAAAATCTCAGTCGGAATTGAAATTTGAATGTTCCACAACATCTTTCAATTGTGTTACAAATTTCTTGTTTTGCCCAGCTGGACTTGTTCTGTAGTTCTGGCATTTGTCAAGTCGGGTCATTAAGGACAAATCAGGACCATTAGGACAAGACGAGACATACGAAGCACAGCAGGGCGAAGTCAAATTACGAAAATCTCAGTCGGAATTGAAATTTGAATGTTCCACAACATTTTTCAATTGTGTTACGAATTTCTTGTTTTGCCCAGCTGGACCTGTTCTGTAGTTTTGGCATTTGTCAAGTCGGGTCATTAAGGACAAATCGGGACCATTAGGACAAGACGAGACGTACTAAGCACAGCAGGGCGAAGTAAAATTATGAATATCTCAGTCGGAATTGAAATTTGAAATGTTCCCCAACATTTTCCAATTGTTTTACAAATTTCTTGTTTTACCCAGCTGGACTTGTTCTATAACTTTGGCATTTGTCAAGTCGGGTCATTAAGGACAAATCGGGACCATTAGGACAAGACGAGACGTACTAAGCACAGCAGGGCGAAGTCAAATTACGAATATCTCAGTCGGAATTGAAATTTGAAATGTTCCCCAACATTTTCCAATTGTGGTACAAATTTCATGTTTTACCCAGCTGGACTTGTTCTATAGTTTTGACATTTGTCAAGTCGGGTCATTAAGGACAAATCGGGACCATTAGGACAAGACGAGACGTACTAAGCACAGCAGGGCGAAGTCAAATTACGAAAATCTCAGTCGGAATTGAAATTTGAATTGTTCCCCAACATTTTCCTATTGTGTTACAAATTTCTTGTTTTACCAAGCTGGACTTGTTATGTAGTTTTGGCTTTTGTCAAGTCGGGTTATTGAGGACAAATTGAGACCATTAGGACAAGTCGAGGAAAATGAAGCACAGCAGGGCGAAGTCAAATTACGAAAATCTCAGTCGGAATTGAAATTTGAATGTTCCACAACATTTTTCAATTGTGTTACAAATTTCTTGTTTTGCCCAGCTGGACTTGTTCTGTAGTTCTGGCATTTGTCAAGTCGGGTCATTAAGGACAAATCAGGACCATTAGGACAAGACGAGACGTACTAAGCACAGCAGGGCCGAAGTCAAATTACGAATATCTCAGTCGGAATTTAAATTTGAAGTGTTCCCCAACATTTTCCAATTGTGTTACAAATTTCTTGTTTTAAACAGCTGGACTTGTCCTGTATTTTGGCATTTGTCAGGTTGGGTCATAAAGGACAAATCAGGACCATTAGGACATGTCGAGACATACGAAGCACAGCAGGGCGAAGTCAAATTACGAAAATCTCAGTCGGAATTTAAATTTGAATGTTCCACAACATTTTTCAATTGTGTTACAAATTTCTCGTTTTGCCCAGCTGGACTTGTTCTGTAGTTCTGGCATTTGTCAAGTCGGGTCATTAACGACAAATCAGGACCATTAGGACAAGACGAGACGTACTAAGCACAGCAGGGCCGAAGTCAAATTACGAAAATCTCAGTCGGAATTGAAATAAGAATTGTTCCCCAACATTTTCCATTTGTGTTACAAATTCCTTGTTTTACACAGCTGGACTTGTCCTGTATTTTGGAATTTGTCAAGTCGGGTCATAAAGGACAAATCAGGACCATTAGGACATGTCGAGACATACGAAGCACAGCAGGGCGAAGTCAAATTACGAAAATCTCAGTCGGAATTGAAATTTGAATGTTCCACAACATTTTTCAATTGTGTTACAAATTTCTTGTTTTGCCCAGCTGGACTTGTTCTGTAGTTCTGGCATTTGTCAAGTCGGGTCATTAAGGACAAATCAGGACCATTAGGACAAGACGAGACGTACTAAGCACAGCAGGGCCGAAGTCAAATTACGAATATCTCAGTCGGAATTGAAATTTGAATTGTTCCCCAACATTTTCCAATTGTGTTACAAATTTCTTGTTTTACACAGCTGGACTTGTCCTGTATTTTGGCATTTGTCAAGTCGGGTCATAAAGGACAAATCAGGACCATTAGGACATGTCGAGACATACGAAGCACAGCAGGGCGAAGTCAAATTACGAAAATCTCAGTCGGAATTGAAATTTTAATGTTCCACAACATTTTTCAATTGTGTTACAAGTTTCTTGTTTTGCCCAGCTGGACTTGTTCTGTAGTTCTGGCATTTGTCAAGTCGGGTCATTAAGGACAAATCAGGACCATTAGGACAAGACGAGACGTACTAAGCACAGCAGGGCCAAAGTCAAATTACGAATATCTCAGTCGGAATTGAAATTTGAATTGTTCCCCAACATTTTCCAATTGTTTTACAAATTTCTTGTTTTACCCAGCTGGACTTGTTCTATAATTTTGGCATTTGTCAAGTCGGGTCATTAAGGACGAATCGGGACCATTAGGACAAGACGAGACGTACTAAGCACAGCAAGGCGAAGTCAGATTACGAAAATCTCAGTCGGAATTGAAATTTGAATTGTTCCCCAACATTTTCCAATTGTGTTACAAATTTCTTGTTTTACACAGCTGGACTTGTCCTGTATTTTGGCATTTGTCAAGTCGGGTCATAAAGGACAAATCAGGACCATTAGGACATGTCGAGACATACGGAGCACAGCAGGGCGAAGTCAAATTACGAAAATCTCAGTCGGAATTGAAATTTTAATGTTCCACAACATTTTTCAATTGTGTTACAAGTTTCTTGTTTTGCCCAGCTGGACTTGTTCTGTAGTTCTGGCATTTGTTAAGTCGGGTCATTAAGGACAAATCAGGATCATTAGGACAAGACGAGACGTACTAAGCACAGCAGGGCCAAAGTCAAATTACGAATATCTCAGTCGGAATTGAAATTTGAATTGTTCCCCAACATTTTCCAATTGTTTTACAAATTTCTTGTTTTACCCAGCTGGACTTGTTCTATAACTTTGGCATTTGTCAAGTCGGGTCATTAAGGACAAATCGGGACCATTAGGACAAGACGAGACGTACTAAGCACAGCAGGGCGAAGTCAAATTACGAATATCTCAGTCGGAATTGAAATTTGAAATGTTCCCCAACATTTTCCAATTGTGGTACAAATTTCTTGTTTTACCCAGCTGGACTTGTTCTATAGTTTTGACATTTGTCAAGTCGGGTCATTAAGGACAAATCGGGACCATTAGGACAAGACGAGACGTACTAAGCACAGCAGGGCGAAGTCAAATTACGAAAATCTCAGTCGGAATTGAAATTTGAATTGTTCCCCAACATTTTCCTATTGTGTTACAAATTTCTTGTTTTACCAAGCTGGACTTGTTATGTAGTTTTGGCTTTTGTCAAGTCGGGTTATTGAGGACAAATTGAGACCATTAGGACAAGTCGAGGAAAATGAAGCACAGCAGGGCGAAGTCAAATTACGAAAATCTCAGTCGGAATTGAAATTTGAATGTTCCACAACATTTTTCAATTGTGTTACAAATTTCTTGTTTTGCCCAGCTGGACTTGTTCTGTAGTTCTGGCATTTGTCAAGTCGGGTCATTAAGGACAAATCAGGACCATTGGGACAAGACGAGACGTACTAAGCACAGCAGGGACGAAGTCAAATTACGAATATCTCAGTCGGAATTTAAATTTGAAGTGTTCCCCAACATTTTCCAATTGTGTTACAAATTTCTTGTTTTAAACAGCTGGACTTGTCCTGTATTTTGGCATTTGTCAAGTCAGGTCATAAAGGACAAATCAGGTCCATTAGGACATGTCGAGACATACGAAGCACAGCAGGGCGAAGTCAAATTACGAAAATCTCAGTCGGAATTGAAATTTGAATGTTCCACAACATTTTTCAATTGTGTTACAAATTTCTTGTTTTGCCCAGCTGGACTTGTTCTGTAGTTCTGGCATTTGTCAAGTCGGGTCATTAAGGACAAATCAGGACCATTAGGACAAGACGAGACGTACTAAGCACAGCAGGGACGGAGTCAAATTACGAATATCTCAGTCGGAATTTAAATTTGAAGTGTTCCCCAACATTTTCCAATTGTGTTACAAATTTCTTGTTTTAAACAGCTGGACTTGTCCTGTATTTTGGCATTTGTCAAGTCAGGTCATAAAGGACAAATCAGGTCCATTAGGACATGTCGAGACATACGAAGCACAGCAGGGCGAAGTCAAATTACGAAAATCTCAGTCGGAATTGAAATTTGAATGTTCCACAACATTTTTCAATTGTGTTACAAATTTCTCGTTTTGCCCAGCTGGACTTGTTCTGTAGTTCTGGCATTTGTCAAGTCGGGTCATTAACGACAAATCAGGACCATTAGGACAAGACGAGACGTACTAAGCACAGCAGGGCCGAAGTCAAATTACGAAAATCTCAGTCGGAATTGAAATAAGAATTGTTCCCCAACATTTTCCATTTGTGTTACAAATTCCTTGTTTTACACAGCTGGACTTGTCCTGTAATTTTGGAATTTGTCAAGTCGGGTCATAAAGGACAAATCAGGACCATTAGGACATGTCGAGACATACGAAGCACAGCAGGGCGAAGTCAAATTACGAAAATCTCAGTCGGAATTGAAATTTGAATGTTCCACAACATTTTTCAATTGTGTTACAAATTTCTTGTTTTGCCCAGCTGGACTTGTTCTGTAGTTCTGGCATTTGTCAAGTCGGGTCATTAAGGACAAATCAGGACCATTAGGACATGTCGAGACATACGAAGCACAGCAGGGCGAAGTCAAATTACGAAAATCTCAGTCGGAATTGAAATTTTAATGTTCCACAACATTTTTCAATTGTGTTACAAGTTTCTTGTTTTGCCCAGCTGGACTTGTTCTGTAGTTCTGGCATTTGTCAAGTCGATTCATTAAGGACAAATCAGGACCATTAGGACAAGACGAGACGTACTAAGCACAGCAGGGCCGAAGTCAAATTACGAAAATCTCAGTCGGAATTGAAATAAGAATTGTTCCCCAACATTTTCCATTTGTGTTACAAATTCCTTGTTTTACACAGCTGGACTTGTCCTGTAATTTTGGAATTTGTCAAGTCGGGTCATAAAGGACAAATCAGGACCATTAGGACATGTCGAGACATACGAAGCACAGCAGGGCGAAGTCAAATTACGAAAATCTCAGTCGGAATTGAAATTTGAATGTTCCACAACATTTTTCAATTGTGTTACAAATTTCTTGTTTTGCCCAGCTGGACTTGTTCTGTAGTTCTGGCATTTGTCAAGTCGGGTCATTAAGGACAAATCAGGACCATTAGGACAAGACGAGACGTACTAAGCACAGCAGGGCCGAAGTCAAATTACGAATATCTCAGTCGGAATTGAAATTTGAATTGTTCCCCAACATTTTCCAATTGTTTTACAAATTTCTTGTTTTACCCAGCTGGACTTGTTCTATAATTTTGGCATTTGTCAAGTCGGGTCATTAAGGACGAATCGGGACCATTAGGACAAGACGAGACGTACTAAGCACAGCAAGGCGAAGTCAAATTACGAAAATCTCAGTCGGAATTGAAATTTGAATAGTTCCCCAACATTTTCCAATTGTGTTACAAATTTCTTGTTTTACACAGCTGGACTTGTCCTGTATTTTGGCATTTGTCAAGTCGGGTCATAAAGGACAAATCAGGACCATTAGGACATGTCGAGACATACGAAGCACAGCAGGGCGAAGTCAAATTACGAAAATCTCAGTCGGAATTGAAATTTGAATGTTCCACAACATTTTTCAATTGTGTTACGAATTTCTTGTTTTGCCCAGCTGGACTTGTTCTGTAGTTTTGGCATTTGTCAAGTCGGGTCATTAGGGACAAATCGGGACCATTAGGACAAGACGAGAGGTACTAAGCACAGCAGGGCGAAGTAAAATTATGAATATCTCAGTCGGAATTGAAATTTGAAATGTTCCCCAACATTTTCCAATTGTTTTACAAATTTCTTGTTTTACCCAGCTGGACTTGTTCTATAACTTTGGCATTTGTCAAGTCGGGTCATTAAGGACAAATCGGGACCATTAGGACAAGACGAGACGTACTAAGCACAGCAGGGCGAAGTCAAATTACGAATATCTCAGTCGGAATTGAAATTTGAAATGTTCCCCAACATTTTCCAATTGTGTTACAAATTTCTTGTTTTACCCAGCTGGACTTGTTCTATAGTTTTGACATTTGTCAAGTCGGGTCATTAAGGACAAATCGGGACCATTAGGACAAGACGAGACGTACTAAGCACAGCAGGGCGAAGTCAAATTACGAAAATCTCAGTCGGAATTGAAATTTGAATGTTCCACAACATCTTTCAATTGTGTTACAAATTTCTTGTTTTGCCCAGCTGGACTTGTTCTGTAGTTCTGGCATTTGTCAAGTCGGGTCATTAAGGACAAATCAGGACCATTAGGACAAGACGAGACATACGAAGCACAGCAGGGCGAAGTCAAATTACGAAAATCTCAGTCGGAATTGAAATTTGAATGTTCCACAACATTTTTCAATTGTGTTACGAATTTCTTGTTTTGCCCAGCTGGACCTGTTCTGTAGTTTTGGCATTTGTCAAGTCGGGTCATTAAGGACAAATCGGGACCATTAGGACAAGACGAGACGTACTAAGCACAGCAGGGCGAAGTAAAATTATGAATATCTCAGTCGGAATTGAAATTTGAAATGTTCCCCAACATTTTCCAATTGTTTTACAAATTTCTTGTTTTACCCAGCTGGACTTGTTCTATAACTTTGGCATTTGTCAAGTCGGGTCATTAAGGACAAATCGGGACCATTAGGACAAGACGAGACGTACTAAGCACAGCAGGGCGAAGTCAAATTACGAATATCTCAGTCGGAATTGAAATTTGAAATGTTCCCCAACATTTTCCAATTGTGGTACAAATTTCATGTTTTACCCAGCTGGACTTGTTCTATAGTTTTGACATTTGTCAAGTCGGGTCATTAAGGACAAATCGGGACCATTAGGACAAGACGAGACGTACTAAGCACAGCAGGGCGAAGTCAAATTACGAAAATCTCAGTCGGAATTGAAATTTGAATTGTTCCCCAACATTTTCCTATTGTGTTACAAATTTCTTGTTTTACCAAGCTGGACTTGTTATGTAGTTTTGGCTTTTGTCAAGTCGGGTTATTGAGGAAAAATTGAGACCATTAGGACAAGTCGAGGAAAATGAAGCACAGCAGGGCGAAGTCAAATTACGAAAATCTCAGTCGGAATTGAAATTTGAATGTTCCACAACATTTTTCAATTGTGTTACAAATTTCTTGTTTTGCCCAGCTGGACTTGTTCTGTAGTTCTGGCATTTGTCAAGTCGGGTCATTAAGGACAAATCAGGACCATTAGGACAAGACGAGACGTACTAAGCACAGCAGGGCCGAAGTCAAATTACGAATATCTCAGTCGGAATTTAAATTTGAAGTGTTCCCCAACATTTTCCAATTGTGTTACAAATTTCTTGTTTTAAACAGCTGGACTTGTCCTGTATTTTGGCATTTGTCAGGTCGGGTCATAAAGGACAAATCAGGACCATTAGGACATGTCGAGACATACGAAGCACAGCAGGGCGAAGTCAAATTACGAAAATCTCAGTCGGAATTTAAATTTGAATGTTCCACAACATTTTTCAATTGTGTTACAAATTTCTCGTTTTGCCCAGCTGGACTTGTTCTGTAGTTCTGGCATTTGTCAAGTCGGGTCATTAACGACAAATCAGGACCATTAGGACAAGACGAGACGTACTAAGCACAGCAGGGCCGAAGTCAAATTACGAAAATCTCAGTCGGAATTGAAATAAGAATTGTTCCCCAACATTTTCCATTTGTGTTACAAATTCCTTGTTTTACACAGCTGGACTTGTCCTGTATTTTGGAATTTGTCAAGTCGGGTCATAAAGGACAAATCAGGACCATTAGGACATGTCGAGACATACGAAGCACAGCAGGGCGAAGTCAAATTACGAAAATCTCAGTCGGAATTGAAATTTGAATGTTCCACAACATTTTTCAATTGTGTTACAAATTTCTTGTTTTGCCCAGCTGGACTTGTTCTGTAGTTCTGGCATTTGTCAAGTCGGGTCATTAAGGACAAATCAGGACCATTAGGACAAGACGAGACGTACTAAGCACAGCAGGGCCGAAGTCAAATTACGAATATCTCAGTCGGAATTGAAATTTGAATTGTTCCCCAACATTTTCCAATTGTGTTACAAATTTCTTGTTTTACACAGCTGGACTTGTCCTGTATTTTGGCATTTGTCAAGTCGGGTCATAAAGGACAAATCAGGACCATTAGGACATGTCGAGACATACGAAGCACAGCAGGGCGAAGTCAAATTACGAAAATCTCAGTCGGAATTGAAATTTTAATGTTCCACAACATTTTTCAATTGTGTTACAAGTTTCTTGTTTTGCCCAGCTGGACTTGTTCTGTAGTTCTGGCATTTGTCAAGTCGGGTCATTAAGGACAAATCAGGACCATTAGGACAAGACGAGACGTACTAAGCACAGCAGGGCCAAAGTCAAATTACGAATATCTCAGTCGGAATTGAAATTTGAATTGTTCCCCAACATTTTCCAATTGTTTTACAAATTTCTTGTTTTACCCAGCTGGACTTGTTCTATAATTTTGGCATTTGTCAAGTCGGGTCATTAAGGACGAATCGGGACCATTAGGACAAGACGAGACGTACTAAGCACAGCAAGGCGAAGTCAGATTACGAAAATCTCAGTCGGAATTGAAATTTGAATTGTTCCCCAACATTTTCCAATTGTGTTACAAATTTCTTGTTTTACACAGCTGGACTTGTCCTGTATTTTGGCATTTGTCAAGTCGGGTCATAAAGGACAAATCAGGACCATTAGGACATGTCGAGACATACGGAGCACAGCAGGGCGAAGTCAAATTACGAAAATCTCAGTCGGAATTGAAATTTTAATGTTCCACAACATTTTTTAATTGTGTTACAAGTTTCTTGTTTTGCCCAGCTGGACTTGTTCTGTAGTTCTGGCATTTGTTAAGTCGGGTCATTAAGGACAAATCAGGATCATTAGGACAAGACGAGACGTACTAAGCACAGCAGGGCCAAAGTCAAATTACGAATATCTCAGTCGGAATTGAAATTTGAATTGTTCCCCAACATTTTCCAATTGTTTTACAAATTTCTTGTTTTACCCAGCTGGACTTGTTCTATAACTTTGGCATTTGTCAAGTCGGGTCATTAAGGACAAATCGGGACCATTAGGACAAGACGAGACGTACTAAGCACAGCAGGGCGAAGTCAAATTACGAATATCTCAGTCGGAATTGAAATTTGAAATGTTCCCCAACATTTTCCAATTGTGGTACAAATTTCTTGTTTTACCCAGCTGGACTTGTTCTATAGTTTTGACATTTGTCAAGTCGGGTCATTAAGGACAAATCGGGACCATTAGGACAAGACGAGACGTACTAAGCACAGCAGGGCGAAGTCAAATTACGAAAATCTCAGTCGGAATTGAAATTTGAATTGTTCCCCAACATTTTCCTATTGTGTTACAAATTTCTTGTTTTACCAAGCTGGACTTGTTATGTAGTTTTGGCTTTTGTCAAGTCGGGTTATTGAGGACAAATTGAGACCATTAGGACAAGTCGAGGAAAATGAAGCACAGCAGGGCGAAGTCAAATTACGAAAATCTCAGTCGGAATTGAAATTTGAATGTTCCACAACATTTTTCAATTGTGTTACAAATTTCTTGTTTTGCCCAGCTGGACTTGTTCTGTAGTTCTGGCATTTGTCAAGTCGGGTCATTAAGGACAAATCAGGACCATTAGGACAAGACGAGACGTACTAAGCACAGCAGGGACGAAGTCAAATTACGAATATCTCAGTCGGAATTTAAATTTGAAGTGTTCCCCAACATTTTCCAATTGTGTTACAAATTTCTTGTTTTAAACAGCTGGACTTGTCCTGTATTTTGGCATTTGTCAAGTCAGGTCATAAAGGACAAATCAGGTCCATTAGGACATGTCGAGACATACGAAGCACAGCAGGGCGAAGTCAAATTACGAAAATCTCAGTCGGAATTGAAATTTGAATGTTCCACAACATTTTTCAATTGTGTTACAAATTTCTCGTTTTGCCCAGCTGGACTTGTTCTGTAGTTCTGGCATTTGTCAAGTCGGGTCATTAACGACAAATCAGGACCATTAGGACAAGACGAGACGTACTAAGCACAGCAGGGCCGAAGTCAAATTACGAAAATCTCAGTCGGAATTGAAATAAGAATTGTTCCCCAACATTTTCCATTTGTGTTACAAATTCCTTGTTTTACACAGCTGGACTTGTCCTGTAATTTTGGAATTTGTCAAGTCGGGTCATAAAGGACAAATCAGGACCATTAGGACATGTCGAGACATACGAAGCACAGCAGGGCGAAGTCAAATTACGAAAATCTCAGTCGGAATTGAAATTTGAATGTTCCACAACATTTTTCAATTGTGTTACAAATTTCTTGTTTTGCCCAGCTGGACTTGTTCTGTAGTTCTGGCATTTGTCAAGTCGGGTCATTAAGGACAAATCAGGACCATTAGGACAAGACGAGACGTACTAAGCACAGCAGGGCCGAAGTCAAATTACGAATATCTCAGTCGGAATTGAAATTTGAATTGTTCCCCAACATTTTCCAATTGTGTTACAAATTTCTTGTTTTACACAGCTGGACTTGTCCTGTATTTTGGCATTTGTCAAGTCGGGTCATAAAGGACAAATCAGGACCATTAGGACATGTCGAGACATACGAAGCACAGCAGGGCGAAGTCAAATTACGAAAATCTCAGTCGGAATTGAAATTTTAATGTTCCACAACATTTTTCAATTGTGTTACAAGTTTCTTGTTTTGCCCAGCTGGACTTGTTCTGTAGTTCTGGCATTTGTCAAGTCGATTCATTAAGGACAAATCAGGACCATTAGGACAAGACGAGACGTACTAAGCACAGCAGGGCCAAAGTCAAATTACGAATATCTCAGTCGGAATTGAAATTTGAATTGTTCCCCAACATTTTCCAATTGTTTTACAAATTTCCTGTTTTACCCAGCTGGACTTGTTCTATAATTTTGGCATTTGTCAAGTCGGGTCATTAAGGACGAATCGGGACCATTAGGACAAGACGAGACGTACTAAGCACAGCAAGGCGAAGTCAGATTACGAAAATCTCAGTCGGAATTGAAATTTGAATTGTTCCCCAACATTTTCCAATTGTGTTACAAATTTCTTGTTTTACACAGCTGGACTTGTCCTGTATTTTGGCATTTGTCAAGTCGGGTCATAAAGGACAAATCAGGACCATTAGGACATGTCGAGACATACGAAGCACAGCAGGGCGAAGTCAAATTACGAAAATCTCAGTCGGAATTGAAATTTTAATGTTCCACAACATTTTTCAATTGTGTTACAAGTTTCTTGTTTTGCCCAGCTGGACTTGTTCTGTAGTTCTGGCATTTGTTAAGTCGGGTCATTAAGGACAAATCAGGACCATTAGGACAAGACGAGACGTACTAAGCACAGCAGGGCCAAAGTCAAATTACGAATATCTCAGTCGGAATTGAAATTTGAATTGTTCCCCAACATTTTCCAATTGTTTTACAAATTTCTTGTTTTACCCAGCTGGACTTGTTCTATAATTTTGGCATTTGTCAAGTCGGGTCATTAAGGACGAATCGAGACCATTAGGACAAGACGAGACGTACTAAGCACAGCAAGGCGAAGTCAGATTACGAAAATCTCAGTCGGAATTGAAATTTGAATAGTTCCCCAACATTTTCCAATTGTTTTACAAATTTCTTGTTTTACACAGCTGGACTTGTCCTGTATTTTGGCATTTGTCAAGTCGGGTCATAAAGGACAACTCAGGACCATTAGGACATGTCCAGACATACGAAGCACAGCAGGGCGAAGTCAAATTACGAAAATCTCAGTCGGAATTGAAATTTGAATGTTCCACAACATTTTTCAATTGTGTTACGAATTTCTTGTTTTGCCCAGCTGGACTTGTTCTGTAGTTTTGGCATTTGTCAAGTCGGGTCATTAAGGACAAATCGGGACCATTAGGACAAGACGAGACGTACTAAGCACAGCAGGGCGAAGTCAAATTACGAATATCTCAGTCGGAATTAAAATTTGAAATGTTCCCCAACATTTTCCAATTGTGTTACAAATTTCTTGTTTTACCCAGCTGGACTTGTTCTATAGTTTTGACATTTGTCAAGTCGGGTCATTAAGGACAAATCGGGACCATTAGGACAAGACGAGACGTACTAAGCACAGCAGGGCGAAGTCAAATTACGAAAATCTCAGTCGGAATTGAAATTTGAATTGTTCCCCAACATTTTCCTATTGTGTTACAAATTTCTTGTTTTACCAAGCTGGACTTGTTATGTAGTTTTGGCTTTTGTCAAGTCGGGTTATTGAGGACAAATTGAGACCATTAGGACAAGTCGAGGAAAATGAAGCACAGCAGGGCGAAGTCAAATTACGAAAATCTCAGTCGGAATTGAAATTTGAATGTTCCACAACATTTTTCAATTGTGTTACAAATTTCTTGTTTTGCCCAGCTGGACTTGTTCTGTAGTTCTGGCATTTGTCAAGTCGGGTCATTAAGGACAAATCAGGACCATTAGGACAAGACGAGACGTACTAAGCACAGCAGGGCCGAAGTCAAATTACGAATATCTCAGTCGGAATTGAAATTTGAATTGTTCCCCAACATTTTCCAATTGTGTTACAAATTTCCTTTTTTACACAGCTGGACTTGTCCTGTATTTTGGCATTTGTCAAGTCGGGTCATAAAGGACAAATCAGGACCATTAGGACATGTCGAGACATACGAAGCACAGCAGGGCGAAGTCAAATTACGAAAATCTCAGTCGGAATTGAAATTTTAATGTTCCACAACATTTTTCAATTGTGTTACAAATTTCTTGTTTTGCCCAGCTGGACTTGTTCTGTAGTTCTGGCATTTGTCAAGTCGGGTCATTAAGGACAAATCAGGACCATTAGGACAAGACGAGACGTACTAAGCACAGCAGGGCCGAAGTCAAATTACGAATATCTCAGTCGGAATTGAAATTTGAATTGTTCCCCAACATTTTCCAATTGTTTTACAAATTTCTTGTTTTACCCAGCTGGACATGTTCTATAATTTTGGCATTTGTCAAGTCGGGTCATTAAGGACGAATCGGGACCATTAGGACAAGACGAGACGTACTAAGCACAGCAAGGCGAAGTCATATTACGAAAATCTCAGTCGGAATTGAAATTTGAATTGTTCCACAACATTTTCCAATTGTGTTACAAATTTCTTGTTTTACACAGCTGGACTTGTCCTGTATTTTGGCATTTGTAAAGTCGGGTCATAAAGGACAAATCAGGACCATTAGGACATGTCGAGACATACGAAGCACAGCAGGGCGAAGTCAAATTACGAAAATCTCAGTCGGAATTGAAATTTGAATGTTCCACAAAATTTTTCAATTGTGTTACGAATTTCTTGTTTTGCCCAGCTGGACTTGTTCTGTAGTTTTGGCATTTGTCAAGTCGGGTCATTAAGGACAAATCGGGACCATTAGGACAAGACGAGACGTACTAAGCACAGCAGGGCGAAGTAAAATTATGAATATCTCAGTCGGAATTGAAATTTGAAGTGTTCCCCAACATTTTCCAAATGTGTTACAAATTTCTTGTTTTACACAGCTGGACTTGTCCTGTATTTTGGCATTTGTCAAGTCGGGTCATAAAGGACAAATCAGGACCATTAGGACATGTCGAGACATACGAAGCACAGCAGGGCGAAGTCAAATTACGAAAATCTCAGTCGGATTTGAAATTTGAATGTTCCACAACATTTTTCAATTGTGTTACAAATTTTTTGTTTTGCCCAGCTGGACTTGTTCTGTAGTTCTGGCATTTGTCAAGTCGGGTCATTAAGGACAAATCAGGACCATTAGGACAATACGAGACGTACTAAGCACAGCAGGGCCGAAGTCAAATTACGAATATCTCAGTCGGAATTGAATTTTGAATTGTTCCCCAACATTTTCCAATTGTGTTACAAATTTCTTGTTTTACACAGCTGGACTTGTCCTGTATTTTGGCATTTGTAAAGTCGGGTCATAAAGGACAAATCAGGACCATTAGGACATGTCGAGACATACGAAGCACAGCAGGGCGAAGTCAAATTACGAAAATCTCAGTCGGAATTGAAATTTGAATGTTCCACAAAATTTTTCAATTGTGTTACGAATTTCTTGTTTTGCCCAGCTGGACTTGTTCTGTAGTTTTGGCATTTGTCAAGTCGGGTCATTAAGGACAAATCGGGACCATTAGGACAAGACGAGACGTACTAAGCACAGCAGGGCGAAGTAAAATTATGAATATCTCAGTCGGAATTGAAATTTGAAATGTTCCCCAACATTTTCCAATTGTTTTACAAATTTCTTGTTTTACCCAGCTGGACTTGTTCTATAACTTTGGCATTTGTCAAGTCGGGTCATTAAGGACAAATCGGGACCATTAGGACAAGACGAGACGTACTAAGCACAGCAGGGCGAAGTAAAATTATGAATATCTCAGTCGGAATTGAAATTTGAAGTGTTCCCCAACATTTTCCAAATGTGTTACAAATTTCTTGTTTTACACAGCTGGACTTGTCCTGTATTTTGGCATTTGTCAAGTTGGGTCATAAAGGACAAATCAGGACCATTAGGACATGTCGAGACATACGAAGCACAGCAGGGCGAAGTCAAATTACGAAAATCTCAGTCGGATTTGAAATTTGAATGTTCCACAACATTTTTCAATTGTGTTACAAATTTCTTGTTTTGCCCAGCTGGACTTGTTCTGTAGTTCTGGCATTTGTCAAGTCGGGTCATTAAGGACAAATCAGGACCATTAGGACAAGACGAGACGTACTAAGCACAGCAGGGCCGAAGTCAAATTACGAATATCTCAGTCGGAATTGAAATTTGAATTGTTCCCCAACATTTTCCAATTGTTTTACAAATTTCTTGTTTTACCCAGCTGGACATGTTCTATAATTTTGGCATTTGTCAAGTCGGGTCATTAAAGACGAATCGGGACCATTAGGACAAGACGAGACGTACTAAGCACAGCAAGGCGAAGTCACATTACGAAAATCTCAGTCGGAATTGAAATTTGAATTGTTCCCCAACATTTTCCAATTGTGTTACACATTTCTTGTTTTACACAGCTGGACTTGTCCTGTATTTTGGCATTTGTCAAGTCGGGTCATAAAGGACAAATCAGGACCATTAGGACATGTCGAGACATACGAAGCACAGCAGGGCGAAGTCAAATTACGAAAATCTCAGTCGGAATTGAAATTTGAATTGTTCCCCAACAATTTCCAATTGTGTTACAAATTTCTTGTTTTACCCAGCTGGACTTGTTCTGTAGTTTTGGCATTTGTCAAGTCGGGTCATTAATGACAAATTGGGACCATTAGGACAAGTCGAGGAAAATGAAGCAAAGTAGGACGAAGTCAAATTACGAAAATCTCAGTCGGAATTGAAATTTGAATTGTTCCCCAACATTTTCCAATTGTTTTACAAATTTCTTGTTTTACCCAGCTGGACATGTTCTATAATTTTGGCATTTATCAAGTCGGGTCATTAAGGACGAATCGGGACCATTAGGACAAGACGAGACGTACTAAGCACAGCAAGGCGAAGTCATATTACGAAAATCTCAGTCGGAATTGAAATTTGAATTGTTCCACAACATTTTTCAATTGTGTTACAAATTTCTTGTTTTGCCCAGCTGGACTTGTTCTGTAGTTCTGGCATTTGTCAAGTCGGGTCATTAAGGACAAATCAGGACCATTAGGACAATACGAGACGTACTAAGCACAGCAGGGCCGAAGTCAAATTACGAATATCTCAGTCGGAATTGAAATTTGAAGTGTTCCCCAACATTTTCCAAATGTGTTGCAAATTTCTTGTTTTACACAGCTGGACTTGTCCTGTATTTTGGCATTTGTCAAGTCGGGTCATAAAGGACAAATCAGGACCATTAGGACATGTCGAGACATACGAAGCACAGCAGGGCGAAGTCAAATTACGAAAATCTCAGTCGGATTTGAAATTTGAATGTTCCACAACATTTTCCAAATGTGTTACAAATTTCTTGTTTTACACAGCTGGACTTGTCCTGTACTTTGGCATTTGTCAAGTCGGGTCATAAAGGACAAATCAGGACCATTAGGACATGTCGAGACATACGAAGCACAGCAGGGCGAAGTCAAATTACGAAAATCTCAGTCGGATTTGAAATTTGAATGTTCCACAACATTTTTCAATTGTGTTACAAATTTCTTGTTTTGCCCAGCTGGACTTGTTCTGTAGTTCTGGCATTTGTCAAGTCGGGTCATTAAGGACAAATCAGGACCATTAGGACAATACGAGACGTACTAAGCACAGCAGGGCCGAAGTCAAATTACGAATATCTCAGTCGGAATTGAATTTTGAATTGTTCCCCAACATTTTCCAATTGTTTTACAAATTTCTTGTTTTACCCAGCTGGACATGTTCTATAATTTTGGCATTTGTCAAGTCGGGTCATTAAGGACGAATCGGGACCATTAGGACAAGACGAGACGTACTAAGCACAGCAAGGCGAAGTCAAATTACGAAAATCTCAGTCGGAATTGAAATTTGAATTGTTCCCCAACATTTTCCAATTGCGTTACACATTTCTTGTTTTACACAGCTGGACTTGTCCTGTATTTTGGCATTTGTCAAGTCGGGTCATTAAGGACAAATCAGGACCATTAGGACAAGACGAGACGTACTAAGCACAGCAGGGCCGAAGTCAAATTACGAATATCTCAGTCGGAATTGAAATTTGAATTGTTCCCCAACATTTTCCAATTGTTTTACAAATTTCTTGTTTTACCCAGCTGGACATGTTCTATAATTTTGGCATTTGTCAAGTCGGGTCATTAAGGACGAATCGGGACCATTAGGACAAGACGAGACGTACTAAGCACAGCAAGGCGAAGTCATATTACGAAAATCTCAGTCGGAATTGAAATTTGAATTGTTCCCCAACATTTTCCAATTGTGTTACAAATTTCTTGTTTTACACAGCTGGACTTGTCCTGTATTTTGGCATTTGTAAAGTCGGGTCATAAAGGACAAATCAGGACCATTAGGACATGTCGAGACATACGAAGCACAGCAGGGCGAAGTCAAATTACGAAAATCTCAGTCGGAATTGAAATTTGAATGTTCCACAAAATTTTTCAATTGTGTTACGAATTTCTTGTTTTGCCCAGCTGGACTTGTTCTGTAGTTTTGGCATTTGTCAAGTCGGGTCATTAAGGACAAATCGGGACCATTAGGACAAGACGAGACGTACTAAGCACAGCAGGGCGAAGTAAAATTATGAATATCTCAGTCGGAATTGAAATTTGAAATGTTCCCCAACATTTTCCAATTGTTTTACAAATTTCTTGTTTTACCCAGCTGGACTTGTTCTATAACTTTGGCATTTGTCAAGTCGGGTCATTAAGGACAAATCGGGACCATTAGGACAAGACGAGACGTACTAAGCACAGCAGGGCGAAGTAAAATTATGAATATCTCAGTCGGAATTGAAATTTGAAGTGTTCCCCAACATTTTCCAAATGTGTTACAAATTTCTTGTTTTACACAGCTGGACTTGTCCTGTATTTTGGCATTTGTCAAGTCGGGTCATAAAGGACAAATCAGGACCATTAGGACATGTCGAGACATACGAAGCACAGCAGGGCGAAGTCAAATTACGAAAATCTCAGTCGGATTTGAAATTTGAATGTTCCACAACATTTTTCAATTGTGTTACAAATTTCTTGTTTTGCCCAGCTGGACTTGTTCTGTAGTTCTGGCATTTGTCAAGTCGGGTCATTAAGGACAAATCAGGACCATTAGGACAAGACGAGACGTACTAAGCACAGCAGGGCCGAAGTCAAATTACGAATATCTCAGTCGGAATTGAAATTTGAATTGTTCCCCAACATTTTCCAATTGTTTTACAAATTTCTTGTTTTACCCAGCTGGACATGTTCTATAATTTTGGCATTTGTCAAGTCGGGTCATTAAAGACGAATCGGGACCATTAGGACAAGACGAGACGTACTAAGCACAGTAAGGCGAAGTCACATTACGAAAATCTCAGTCGGAATTGAAATTTGAATTGTTCCGTAACATTTTCCAATTGTGTTACACATTTCTTGTTTTACACAGCTGGACTTGTCCTGTATTTTGGCATTTGTCAAGTCGGGTCATAAAGGACAAATCAGGACCATTAGGACATGTCGAGACATACGAAGCACAGCAGGGCGAAGTCAAATTACGAAAATCTCAGTCGGAATGGAAATTTGAATGTTCCACAAAATTTTTCAATTGTGTTACGAATTTCTTGTTTTGCCCAGCTGGACTTGTTCTGTAGTTTTGGCATTTGTCAAGTCGGGTCATTAAGGACAAATCGGGACCATTAGGACAAGACGAGACGTACTAAGCACAGCAGGGCGAAGTAAAATTATGAATATCTCAGTCGGAATTGAAATTTGAAATGTTCCCCAACATTTTCCAATTGTTTTACAAATTTCTTGTTTTACCCAGCTGGACTTGTTCTATAACTTTGGCATTTGTCAAGTCGGGTCATTAAGGACAAATCGGGACCATTAGGACAAGACGAGACGTACTAAGCACAGCAGGGCGAAGTAAAATTATGAATATCTCAGTCGGAATTGAAATTTGAAGTGTTCCCCAACATTTTCCAAATGTGTTACAAATTTCTTGTTTTACACAGCTGGACTTGTCCTGTATTTTGGCATTTGTCAAGTCGGGTCATAAAGGACAAATCAGGACCATTAGGACATGTCGAGACATACGAAGCACAGCAGGGCGAAGTCAAATTACGAAAATCTCAGTCGGATTTGAAATTTGAATGTTCCACAACATTTTTCAATTGTGTTACAAATTTCTTGTTTTGCCCAGCTGGACTTGTTCTGTAGTTCTGGCATTTGTCAAGTCGGGTCATTAAGGACAAATCAGGACCATTAGGACAAGACGAGACGTACTAAGCACAGCAGGGCCGAAGTCAAATTACGAATATCTCAGTCGGAATTGAAATTTGAATTGTTCCCCAACATTTTCCAATTGTTTTACAAATTTCTTGTTTTACCCAGCTGGACATGTTCTATAATTTTGGCATTTGTCAAGTCGGGTCATTAAAGACGAATCGGGACCATTAGGACAAGACGAGACGTACTAAGCACAGCAAGGCGAAGTCACATTACGAAAATCTCAGTCGGAATTGAAATTTGAATTGTTCCCCAACATTTTCCAATTGTGTTACACATTTCTTGTTTTACACAGCTGGACTTGTCCTGTATTTTGGCATTTGTCAAGTCGGGTCATAAAGGACAAATCAGGACCATTAGGACATGTCGAGACGTACTAAGCACAGCAGGGCGAAGTAAAATTATGAATATCTCAGTCGGAATTGAAATTTGAAATGTTCCCCAACATTTTCCAATTGTTTTACAAATTTCTTGTTTTACCCAGCTGGACATGTTCTATAATTTTGGCATTTGTCAAGTCGGGTCATTAAGGACGAATCGGGACCATTAGGACAAGACGAGACGTACTAAGCACAGCAAGGCGAAGTCATATTACGAAAATCTCAGTCGGAATTGAAATTTGAATTGTTCCCCAACATTTTCCAATTGTGTTACAAATTTCTTGTTTTACACAGCTGGACTTGTCCTGTATTTTGGCATTTGTAAAGTCGGGTCATAAAGGACAAATCAGGACCATTAGGACATGTCGAGACATACGAAGCACAGCAGGGCGAAGTCAAATTACGAAAATCTCAGTCGGAATTGAAATTTGAATGTTCCACAAAATTTTTCAATTGTGTTACGAATTTCTTGTTTTGCCCAGCTGGACTTGTTCTGTAGTTTTGGCATTTGTCAAGTCGGGTCATTAAGGACAAATCGGGACCATTAGGACAAGACGAGACGTACTAAGCACAGCAGGGCGAAGTAAAATTATGAATATCTCAGTCGGAATTGAAATTTGAAATGTTCCCCAACATTTTCCAATTGTTTTACAAATTTCTTGTTTTACCCAGCTGGACTTGTTCTATAACTTTGGCATTTGTCAAGTCGGGTCATTAAGGACAAATCGGGACCATTAGGACAAGACGAGACGTACTAAGCACAGCAGGGCGAAGTAAAATTATGAATATCTCAGTCGGAATTGAAATTTGAAGTGTTCCCCAACATTTTCCAAATGTGTTACAAATTTCTTGTTTTACACAGCTGGACTTGTCCTGTATTTTGGCATTTGTCAAGTCGGGTCATAAAGGACAAATCAGGACCATTAGGACATGTCGAGACATACGAAGCACAGCAGGGCGAAGTCAAATTACGAAAATCTCAGTCGGATTTGAAATTTGAATGTTCCACAACATTTTTCAATTGTGTTACAAATTTCTTGTTTTGCCCAGCTGGACTTGTTCTGTAGTTCTGGCATTTGTCAAGTCGGGTCATTAAGGACAAATCAGGACCATTAGGACAAGACGAGACGTACTAAGCACAGCAGGGCCGAAGTCAAATTACGAATATCTCAGTCGGAATTGAAATTTGAATTGTTCCCCAACATTTTCCAATTGTTTTACAAATTTCTTGTTTTACCCAGCTGGACATGTTCTATAATTTTGGCATTTGTCAAGTCGGGTCATTAAAGACGAATCGGGACCATTAGGACAAGACGAGACGTACTAAGCACAGCAAGGCGAAGTCACATTACGAAAATCTCAGTCGGAATTGAAATTTGAATTGTTCCCCAACATTTTCCAATTGTGTTACACATTTCTTGTTTTACACAGCTGGACTTGTCCTGTATTTTGGCATTTGTCAAGTCGGGTCATAAACGACAAATCAGGACCATTAGGACATGTCGAGACATACGAAGCACAGCAGGGCGAAGTCAAATTACGAAAATCTCAGTCGGAATTGAAATTTGAATGTTCCTCAAAATTTTTCAATTGTGTTACGAATTTCTTGTTTTGCCCAGCTGGACTTGTTCTGTAGTTTTGGCATTTGTCAAGTCGGGTCATTAAGGACAAGTCGGGACCATTAGGACAAGACGAGACGTACTAAGCACAGCAGGGCGAAGTAAAATTATGAATATCTCAGTCGGAATTGAAATTTGAAATGTTCCCCAACATTTTCCAATTGTTTTACAAATTTCTTGTTTTACCCAGCTGGACTTGTTCTATAACTTTGGCATTTGTCAAGTCGGGTCATTAAGGACAAATCGGGACCATTAGGACAAGACGAGACGTACTAAGCACAGCAGGGCGAAGTAAAATTATGAATATCTCAGTCGGAATTGAAATTTGAAGTGTTCCCCAACATTTTCCAAATGTGTTACAAATTTCTTGTTTTACACAGCTGGACTTGTCCTGTATTTTGGCATTTGTCAAGTCGGGTCATAAAGGACAAATCAGGACCATTAGGACATGTCGAGACATACGAAGCACAGCAGGGCGAAGTCAAATTACGAAAATCTCAGTCGGATTTGAAATTTGAATGTTCCACAACATTTTTCAATTGTGTTACAAATTTCTTGTTTTGCCCAGCTGGACTTGTTCTGTAGTTCTGGCATTTGTCAAGTCGGGTCATTAAGGACAAATCAGGACCATTAGGACAAGACGAGACGTACTAAGCACAGCAGGGCCGAAGTCAAATTACGAATATCTCAGTCGGAATTGAAATTTGAATTGTTCCCCAACATTTTCCAATTGTTTTACAAATTTCTTGTTTTACCCAGCTGGACATGTTCTATAATTTTGGCATTTGTCAAGTCGGGTCATTAAAGACGAATCGGGACCATTAGGACAAGACGAGACGTACTAAGCACAGCAGGGCGAAGTAAAATTATGAATATCTCAGTCGGAATTGAAATTTGAAATGTTCCCCAACATTTTCCAATTGTTTTACAAATTTCTTGTTTTACCCAGCTGGACTTGTTCTATAACTTTGGCATTTGTCAAGTCGGGTCATTAAGGACAAATCGGGACCATTAGGACAAGACGAGACGTACTAAGCACAGCAGGGCGAAGTCAAATCACGAATATCTCAGTCGGAATTGAAATTTGAAATGTTCCCCAACATTTTCCAACTGTGTTACAAATTTCTTGTTTTACCCAGCTGGACTTGTTCTATAGTTTTGACATTTGTCAAGTCGGGTCATTAAGGACAAATCGGGACCATTAGGACAAGACGAGATGTACTAAGCACAGCAGGGCGAAGTCAAATTACGAAAATCTCAGTCGGAATTGAAATTTGAATTGTTCCCCAACATTTTCCTATTGTGTTACAAATTTCTTGTTTTACCAAGCTGGACTTGTTATGTAGTTTTGGCTTTTGTCAAGTCGGGTTATTGAGGACAAATTGAGACCATTAGGACAAGTCGAGGAAAATGAAGCACAGCAGGGCGAAGTCAAATTACGAAAATCTCAGTCGGAATTGAAATTTGAAAGTTTCAAAACATTTTTCAATTGTGTTACAAATTTCTTGTTTTGCCCAGCTGGACTTGTTCTGTAGTTTTGGCATTTGTCATGTAGGGTCATTTAGGACAAATCGGGACCATTAGGACAAGAAGACATACTAAGCACAGGGGCGAAGTCAAATTACGAATATCTCAGTCGGAATTGAATTTTGAATTATTCCCCAACATTTTCCTATTGTGTTACAAATTTCTTGTTATACCCAGATGGACTTGTTCTGTAATGTTGGTATTTGTCAAGTCGGGTCATTAACGACAAATTGGGACCATTAGACAAGTCGGGGAAAATAAAGCACAGCAGGGCGAAGTCAAATTACGAAAATCTCAGTCGGAATTGAAATTTGAATTGTTCCCCAACATTTTCCTATTGTGTTACAAATTTCTTGTTTTACCAAGCTGGACTTGTTATGTAGTTTTGGCTTTTGTCAAGTCGGGTTATTGAGGACAAATTGAGACCATTAGGAGAAGTCGAGGAAAATGAAGCACAGCAGGGCGAAGTCAAATTACGAAAATCTCAGTCGGAATTGAAATTTGAAAGTTTCAAAACATTTTTCAATTGTGTTACAAATTTCTAGTTTTGCCCAGCTGGACTTGTTCTGTAGTTTTGGCATTTGTCAAGTCAGGTCATTTAGGACAAATCGGGACCATTAGGACAAGAAGACATACTAAGCACAGGGGCGAAGTCAAATTACGAAAATCTCAGTCGGAATTGAATTTTGAATTATTCCCCAACATTTTCCTATTGTGTTACAAATTTCTTGTTTTACCCAGATGGACTTGTTCTGTAATTTTGGTATTTGTCAAGTCGGGTCATTAAGGACAAATTGGGACCATTAGACAAGTCGAGGAAAATAAAGCACAGCAGGGCCAAGTCAAATTACGAAAATCTCAGTCGGAATTTAAATTTGAATGTTCCCAACACTTTCCAATTGTGTTATATACTTCTTGAATTACCCAGCTGGACTCGTTCTGTTTTTTGGCATTTGTCAAGTCGGGTCATTGAGGACAAATCAGGACCATTAGGACAAGTCGAGACATATGAAGCACAACAGGGCGAGGTCAAATTACTAAAATCTGTGTCGGAATTGAACTTTGATTCGATCCGCAACATTTTCCAATTGTGTTTCCTTGTTTTACCCAGATGGACTTGTTCTGTAGTTTTGGCATTCGTCAAGTTGGGTCAGTAGGGACAAATCGGGACCATTAGGACAAGTCAAGACATACGAAGCACAGCAGGGCGAAGTCAAATTACGAAAATCTCAGTCGGAATTGAAATTAGAATTGTTTCCCAACATTTTCCTATTGTGTTACAAATTTCTTGTTTTACCCAGATGGACTTGTTCTGTATTTTGGCATTTGTCAGGTCGGGTCATTAAGGACAAATTGGGACCATTAGGACAAGTCGAGGAAAATGAAGCAAAGTAGGACGAAGTCAAATTACGAAAATCTCAGTCGGAATTGAAATTTGAATATTCCACAACATTTTTAAATTGTGTTACGAATTTCTTGTTTTGCCCAGCTGGACTTGTTCTGTAGTTTTGGCATTTGTCAAGTCGGGTCATTAAGGACAAATCGGGACCATTAGGACAAGACGAGACGTACTAAGCACAGCAGGGCGAAGTAAAATTATGAATATCTCAGTCGGAATTGAAATTTGAAATGTTCCCCAACATTTTCCAATTGTTTTACAAATTTCTTGTTTTACCCAGCTGGACTTGTTCTATAACTTTGGCATTTGTCAAGTCGGGTCATTAAGGACAAATCGGGACCATTAGGACAAGACGAGACGTACTAAGCACAGCAGGGCGAAGTCAAATCACGAATATCTCAGTCGGAATTGAAATTTGAAATGTTCCCCAACATTTTCCAACTGTGTTACAAATTTCTTGTTTTACCCAGCTGGACTTGTTCTATAGTTTTGACATTTGTCAAGTCGGGTCATTAAGGACAAATCGGGACCATTAGGACAAGACGAGATGTACTAAGCACAGCAGGGCGAAGTCAAATTACGAAAATCTCAGTCGGAATTGAAATTTGAATTGTTCCCCAACATTTTCCTATTGTGTTACAAATTTCTTGTTTTACCAAGCTGGACTTGTTATGTAGTTTTGGCTTTTGTCAAGTCGGGTTATTGAGGACAAATTGAGACCATTAGGACAAGTCGAGGAAAATGAAGCACAGCAGGGCGAAGTCAAATTACGAAAATCTCAGTCGGAATTGAAATTTGAAAGTTTCAAAACATTTTTCAATTGTGTTACAAATTTCTTGTTTTGCCCAGCTGGACTTGTTCTGTAGTTTTGGCATTTGTCATGTAGGGTCATTTAGGACAAATCGGGACCATTAGGACAAGAAGACATACTAAGCACAGGGGCGAAGTCAAATTACGAATATCTCAGTCGGAATTGAATTTAGAATTATTCCCCAACATTTTCCTATTGTGTTACAAATTTCTTGTTATACCCAGATGGACTTGTTCTGTAATGTTGGTATTTGTCAAGTCGGGTCATTAACGACAAATTGGGACCATTAGACAAGTCGGGGAAAATAAAGCACAGCAGGGCGAAGTCAAATTACGAAAATCTCAGTCGGAATTGAAATTTGAATTGTTCCCCAACATTTTCCTATTGTGTTACAAATTTCTTGTTTTACCAAGCTGGACTTGTTATGTAGTTTTGGCTTTTGTCAAGTCGGGTTATTGAGGACAAATTGAGACCATTAGGAGAAGTCGAGGAAAATGAAGCACAGCAGGGCGAAGTCAAATTACGAAAATCTCAGTCGGAATTGAAATTTGAAAGTTTCAAAACATTTTTCAATTGTGTTACAAATTTCTTGTTTTGCCCAGCTGGACTTGTTCTGTAGTTTTGGCATTTGTCAAGTCAGGTCATTTAGGACAAATCGGGACCATTAGGACAAGAAGACATACTAAGCACAGGGGCGAAGTCAAATTACGAAAATCTCAGTCGGAATTGAATTTTGAATTATTCCCCAACATTTTCCTATTGTGTTACAAATTTCTTGTTTTACCCTGATGGACTTGTTCTGTAGTTTTGGTATTTGTCAAGTCGGGTCATTAAGGACAAATTGGGACCATTAGACAAGTCGAGGAAAATAAAGCACAGCAGGGCCAAGTCAAATTACGAAAATCTCAGTCGGAATTTAAATTTGAATGTTCCCAACACTTTCCAATTGTTTTACAAATTTCTTGTTTTACCCAGCTGGACTTGTTCTATAACTTTGGCATTTGTCAAGTCGGGTCATTAAGGACAAATCGGGACCATTAGGACAAGAAGACATACTAAGCACAGGGGCGAAGTCAAATTACGAATATCTCAGTCGGAATTGAATTTAGAATTATTCCCCAACATTTTCCTATTGTGTTACAAATTTCTTGTTATACCCAGATGGACTTGTTCTGTAATGTTGGTATTTGTCAAGTCGGGTCATTAACGACAAATTGGGACCATTAGACAAGTCGGGGAAAATAAAGCACAGCAGGGCGAAGTCAAATTACGAAAATCTCAGTCGGAATTGAAATTTGAATTGTTCCCCAACATTTTCCTATTGTGTTACAAATTTCTTGTTTTACCAAGCTGGACTTGTTATGTAGTTTTGGCTTTTGTCAAGTCGGGTTATTGAGGACAAATTGAGACCATTAGGAGAAGTCGAGGAAAATGAAGCACAGCAGGGCGAAGTCAAATTACGAAAATCTCAGTCGGAATTGAAATTTGAAAGTTTCAAAACATTTTTCAATTGTGTTACAAATTTCTTGTTTTGCCCAGCTGGACTTGTTCTGTAGTTTTGGCATTTGTCAAGTCAGGTCATTTAGGACAAATCGGGACCATTAGGACAAGAAGACATACTAAGCACAGGGGCGAAGTCAAATTACGAAAATCTCAGTCGGAATTGAATTTTGAATTATTCCCCAACATTTTCCTATTGTGTTACAAATTTCTTGTTTTACCCTGATGGACTTGTTCTGTAGTTTTGGTATTTGTCAAGTCGGGTCATTAAGGACAAATTGGGACCATTAGACAAGTCGAGGAAAATAAAGCACAGCAGGGCCAAGTCAAATTACGAAAATCTCAGTCGGAATTTAAATTTGAATGTTCCCAACACTTTCCAATTGTGTTATATACTTCTTGAATTACCCAGCTGGACTCGTTCTGTTTTTTGGCATTTGTCAAGTCGGGTCATTAAGGACAAATCAGGACCATTAGGACAAGTCGAGACATACGAAGCACAACAGGGCGAGGTCAAATTACTAAAATCTGTGTCGGAATTGAACTTTGATTCGATCCGCAACATTTTCCAATTGTGTTTCCTTGTTTTACCCAGATGGACTTGTTCTGTAGTTTTGGCATTCGTCAAGTTGGGTCAGTAGGGACAAATCGGGACCATTAGGACAAGTCAAGACATACGAAGCACAGCAGGGCGAAGTCAAATTACGAAAATCTCAGTCGGAATTGAAATTAGAATTGTTTCCCAACATTTTCCTATTGTGTTACAAATTTCTTGTTTTACCCAGATGGACTTGTTCTGTATTTTGGCATTTGTCAGGTCGGGTCATTAAGGACAAATCGGGATCATTAGGACAAGACGAGACGTACTAAGCACAGCAGGGCGAAGTCAAATTACGAAAATCTCAGTCGGAATTGAAATTTGAATTGTTTCCCAACATTTTCCTATTTTGTTACGAATTTCTTGTTTTACCCAGCTGGACTTGTTCTATAACTTTGGCATTTGTCAAGTCGGGTCATTAAGGACAAATCGGGACCATTAGGACAAGACGAGACGTACTAAGCACAGCAGGGCGAAGTCAAATTACGAATATCTCAGTCGGAATTGAAATTTGAAATGTTCCCCAACATTTTCCAGTTGTGTTACAAATTTCTTGTTTTACCCAGCTGGACTTGTTCTATAGTTTTGACATTTGTCAAGTCGGGTCATTAAGGACAAATCGGGACCATTAGGACAAGACGAGACGTACTAAGCACAGCAGGGCGAAGTCAAATTACGAAAATCTCAGTCGGAATTGAAATTTGAATTGTTCCCCAACATTTTCCTATTGTGTTACAAATTTCTTGTTTTACCAAGCTGGACTTGTTATGTAGTTTTGGCTTTTGTCAAGTCGGGTTATTGAGGACAAATTGAGACCATTAGGACAAGTCGAGGAAAATGAAGCACAGCAGGGCGAAGTCAAATTACGAAAATCTCAGTCGGAATTGAAATTTGAATGTTCCACAACATTTTTCAATTGTGTTACAAATTTCTTGTTTTGCCCAGCTGGACTTGTTCTGTAGTTCTGGCATTTGTCAAGTCGGGTCATTAAGGACAAATCAGGACCATTAGGACAAGACGAGACGTACTAAGCACAGCAGGGCCGAAGTCAAATTACGAATATCTCAGTCGGAATTGAAATTTGAATTGTTCCCCAACATTTTCCAATTGTGTTACAAATTTCTTGTTTTACACAGCTGGACTTGTCCTGTATTTTGGCATTTGTCAAGTCGGGTCATAAAGGACAAATCAGGACCATTAGGACATGTCGAGACATACGAAGCACAGCAGGGCGAAGTCAAATTACGAAAATCTCAGTCGGAATCGGAGTTTGAATGTTCCACAACATTTTTCAATTGTGTTACGAATTTCTTGTTTTGCCCAGCTGGACTTGTTCTGTAGTTTTGGCATTTGTCAAGTCGGGTCATTAAGGACAAATCGGGACCATTAGGACAAGACGAGACGTACTAAGCACAGCAGGACGAAGTAAAATTATGAATATCTCAGTCGGAATTGAAATTTGAAATGTTCCCCAACATTTTCCAATTGTTTTACAAATTTCTTGTTTTACCCAGCTGGACTTGCTCTATAACTTTGGCATTTGTCAAGTCGGGTCATTAACGACCATTCGGGACCATTAGGACAAGACGAGACGTACTAAGCACAGCAGGGCGAAGTCAAATTACGAATATCTCAGTCGGAATTGAAATTTGAAATGTTCCCCAACATTTTCCAATTGTGTTACAAATTTCTTG
Organism: Chrysolina americana; assembly: GCA_958502065.1. Lineage (NCBI taxonomy): Eukaryota > Metazoa > Arthropoda > Insecta > Coleoptera > Chrysomelidae > Chrysolina > Chrysolina americana. Next base: position 25,289,297 of record OY293421.1, read on the forward strand.
TTTTACCCAGCTGGACTTGTTCTATAGTTTTGACATTTGTCAAGTCGGGTCATTAAGGACAAATCGGGACCATTAGGACAAGACGAAACGTACTAAGCACAGCAGGGCGAAGTCAAATTACGAAAATCTCAGTCGGAATTGAAATTTGAATTGTTCCCCAACATTTTCCTATTGTGTTACAAATTTCTTGTTTTACCAAGCTGGACTTGTTATGTAGTTTTGGCTTTTGTCAAGTCGGGTTATTGAGGACAAATTGAGACCATTAGGACAAGTCGAGGAAAATGAAGCACAGCAGGGCGAAGTCAAATTACGAAAATCTCAGTCGGAATTGAAATTTGAATGTTCCACAACATTTTTCAAATGTGTTACCAATTTCTTGTTTTGCCCAGCTGGACTTGTTCTGTAGTTCTGGCATTTGTCAAGTCGGGTCATTAAGGACAAATCAGGACCATTAGGACAAGACGAGACGTACTAAGCACAGCAGGGCCGAAGTCAAATTACGAATATCTCAGTCGGAATTTAAATTTGAAGTGTTCCCCAACATTTTCCAATTGTGTTACAAATTTCTTGTTTTACACAGCTGGACTTGTCCTTTATTTTGGCATTTGTCAAGTCGGGATATAAAGGACAAATCAGGACCATTAGGACATGTCGAGACATACGAAGCACAGCAGGGCGAAGTCAAATTACGAAAATCTCAGTCGGAATTGAAATTTGAATGTTCCACAACATTTTTCAATTGTGTTACAAATTTCTTGTTTTGCCCAGCTGGACTTGTTCTGTAGTTCTGGCATTTGTCAAGTCGGGTCATTAAGGACAAATCAGGACCATTAGGACAAGACGAGACGTACTAAGCACAGCAGGGCCGAAGTCAAATTACGAATATCTCAGTCGGAATTGAATTTTGAATTGTTCCCCAACATTTTCCAATTGTTTTACAAATTTCTTGTTTTACCCAGCTGGACATGTTCTATAATTTTGGCATTTGTCAAGTCGGGTCATTAAGGACGAATCGGGACCATTAGGACAAGACGAGACGTACTAAGCACAGCAGGGCCGAAGTCAAATTACGAATATCTCAGTCGGAATTGAATTTTGAATTGTTCCCCAACATTTTCCAATTGTTTTACAAATTTCTTGTTTTACCCAGCTGGACATGTTCTATAATTTTGGCATTTGTCAAGTCGGGTCATTAAGGACGAATCGGGACCATTAGGACAAGACGAGACGCACTAAGCACAGCAAGGCGAAGTCAAATTACGAAAATCTCAGACGGAATTGAAATTTGAATTGTTCCCCAACATTTTCCAATTGCGTTACACATTTCTTGTTTTACACAGCTGGACTTGTCCTGTATTTTGGCATTTGTCAAGTCGGGTCATTAAGGACAAATCAGGACCATTAGGACAAGACGAGACGTACTAAGCACAGCAGGGCCGAAGTCAAATTACGAATATCTCAGTCGGAATTGAAATTTGAATTGTTCCCCAACATTTTCCAATTGTTTTACAAATTTCTTGTTTTACCCAGCTGGACATGTTCTATAATTTTGGCATTTGTCAAGTCGGGTCATTAAGGACGAATCGGGACCATTAGGACAAGACGAGACGTACTAAGCACAGCAAGGCGAAGTCAAATTACGAAAATATCAATCGGAATTGAAATTTGAATTGTTCCCCAACATTTTCCAATTGTGTTACAAATTTCTTGTTTTACCAAGCTGGACTTGTTATGTAGTTTTGGCTTTTGTCAAGTCGGGTTATTGAGGACAAATTGAGACCATTAGGAGAAGTCGAGGAAAATGAAGCACAGCAGGGCGAAGTCAAATTACGAAAATCTCAGTCGGAATTGAAATTTGAATGTTCCCAACACTTTCCAATTGTGTTATATACTTCTTGAATTACCCAGCTGGACTCGTTCTGTTTTTTGGCATTTGTCAAGTCGGGTCATTAAGGACAAATCAGGACCATTAGGACAAGTCGAGACATACGAAGCACAACAGGGCGAGGTCAAATTACTAAAATCTGTGTCGGAATTGAACTTTGATTCGATCCGCAACATTTTCCAATTGTGTTTCCTTGTTTTACCCAGATGGACTTGTTCTGTAGTTTTGGCATTCGTCAAGTTGGGTCAGTAGGGACAAATCGGGACCATTAGGACAAGTCAAGACATACGAAGCACAGCAGGGCGAAGTCAAATTACGAAAATTTCAGTCGGAATTGAAATTAGAATTGTTTCCCAACATTTTCCTATTGTGTTACAAATTTCTTGTTTTACCCAGATGGACTTGTTCCGTATTTTGGCATTTGTCAAGTCGGGTCAGTGGGAACAAATCGGGACCATTAGGACAAGTCAAGACATACGAAGCACAGCAGGGCGAAGTCATATTACGAAAATCTCAGTCGGAATTTAAATTTGAATTGCTCCCCAACATTTTCCAATTGTGTTACAAATTTCTTGTTTTACCCAGCTGGACTGTTTCTGTAGTTTTGGCATATGTCAAATTGGGTCAGTAGGGACAAATCGGGACCATTAGGACAAATCGGGACCATTAGGAGAAGTCAAGACATACGAAGCACAGCAGGGCGAAGTCAAATTACTAAAATCTCAGTCGGAATTGAACTTTGATTTGATCCGCAACATTTTCCAATTGTGTTACCTTGATTTACCCAGCTGGACTGTTCTGTAGTTTTGGCATTTGTCAAGTCGGGTCAATAAGGACAAATTGGGACCATTAGGACAAGTCGAGGAAAATGAAGCACAGCAGGGCGAAGTCAAATTACGAAAATCTCAGTCGGAATTGAAATATAAATGTTCCCAACAGTTTCCAATTGTGTTACAAATTTCTTGTTTTACCCAGCTGGACTCGTTCTGTATTTTGGCATTTGTCAAGTCGGGTCAGTGGGAACAAATCGGGACCATTAGTACAAGTCAGGACATACGAAGCACAGCAGGGCGAAGTCATATTACGAAAATCTCAGTCGGAATTTAAATTTGAATGTTCCCAACACTTTCCAATTGTGTTTAATACTTCTTGAAATACCCAGCTAGACTCGTTCTGTTTTTTGGCATTTGTCAAGTCGGGTCATTAAGGACAAATCGGGACCATTAGGACAAGTCGAGGAAAATGAAGCACAGCAGGGCGAAGTCAAATTACGGAAATCTCAGTCGGAATAGAAATTTGAATGTTCCACAATATTTTCCAATCGTCTTACAAATTTCTTGTTTTACCCAGCTAGACTTGTTCCGTATTTTGGCATTTGTCAAGTCGGGTCAGTGGGAACAAATCGGGACCATTAGGACAAGTCAAGACATACGAAGCACAGCAGGGCGAAGTCATATTACGAAAATCTCAGTCGGAATTTAAATTTGATTGTTACCAACACTTTCCAATTGTGTTAAATACTTCTTGAATTACCCAGCTGGACTCGTTCTGTATTTTGGCATTTGTCAAGTCGGGTCATTAAGGACAAATCAGGACCATTAGGACAAGTCGAGACATACGAAGCACAGCAGGGCGAAGTCAAATTACTAAAATCTCAGTCGGAATTGAACTTTGATTTGATCCGCAACATTTTCCAATTGTGTTACCTTGTTTTACCCAGCTGGACTTGTTCTGTAGTTTTGGCATTCGTCAAGTTGGGTCAGTAGGGACAAATCGGGACCATTAGGACAAGTCAAGACATACGAAGCACAGCAGGGCGAATTAATATTACGAAAATCTCAGTCGGAATTTATATTTGAATGTTCCCAACACTTTCCAATTTTGTTAAATACTTCTTGAATTACCCAGCTGGACTCGTTCTGTTTTTTGGCATTTGTCAAGTCGGGTCATTAAGGACGAATCAGGACCATTAGGACAAGTCGAGACATACAAAGCACAGCAGGGCGAAGTCAAATTACCAAAATCTCAGTCGGAGTTGAACTTTGATTTGATCCGCATCATTTTCCAATTGTGTTACCTTGTTTTACCCAGCTGGACTTGTTCTGTAGTTTTGGCATTCGTCAAGACGGGTCATTAAGGACAAATCGGGACTATTTGGACAAGTCGAGACATACGAAGCACAGCAGGGCGAAGTCATGTTACTAAAAACTCAGTCGGAATTCAAATATATATGTTCCCAACAGTTTCCAATTGTGTTACAAATTTCTTGTTTTACCCAGCTGGACTCGTTCTGTTTTTTGGTATTTGTCAAGTCGGGTTATTAAGGAAAAATCGGGACCATTAGGACAAGACGAGACGTACTAAGCACAGCAGGGCGAAGTCAAATTACGAAAATCTCAGTCGGAATTGAAATTTTAATTTTTCCCCAACATTTTCCAATTGTTTTACAAATTTCTTGTTTTACCCAGCTGGACTTGTTTTCTAGTTTTGGCATATGTCAAGTTGGGTCAGTAGAGACAAATCGGGAGCATTAGGACAAGTCAAGACATACGAAGCACAGCAGGGCTAAGTCAATTTACGAAAATCCCAGTCGGAATTGAAATTAGAATTGTTCCCCACCATTTTCCTATTGTGTTACAAATTTCTTGTTTTACCCAGCTGGACTTGTTCTGTATTTTGGCATTTGTCAAGTCGGGTCAGTGGGAACAAATCGGGACCATTAGGACAAGTCAAGACATACGAAGCACAGCAGGGCGAAGTCATATTACGAAAATCTCAGTCGGAATATAAATTTGAATGTTCCCAACACTTTCCAATTGTGTTAAATACTTCTTGAATTACCCAGCTAGACTCGTTCTGTATTTTGGCATTTGTCAAGTCGGGTCATAAAGGACAATTCAGGACCATTAGGACATGTCGAGACATACGAAGCACAGCAGGGCGAAGTCAAATCACGAATATCTCAGTCGGAATTGAAATTTGAATTGTTCCCCAACATTTTCCAATTGTGTTACAAATTTCTTGTTTTACCCAGCTGGACTTGTTCTGTAGTTTTGGCATTTGTCAAGTCGGGTCATTAAGGACGAATCAGGACCATTAGGACAAGACGAGACGTACTAAGCACAGCAGGGCCGAAGTCAAATTACGAATATCTCAGTCGGAATTGAATTTTGAATTGTTCCCCAACATTTTCCAATTGTTTTACAAATTTCTTGTTTTACCCAGCTGGACATGTTCTATAATTTTGGCATTTGTCAAGTCGGGTCATTAAGGACGAATCGGGACCATTAGGACAAGACGAGACGTACTAAGCACAGCAGGGCCGAAGTCAAATTACGAATATCTCAGTCGGAATTGAATTTTGAATTGTTCCCCAACATTTTCCAATTGTTTTACAAATTTCTTGTTTTACCCAGCTGGACATGTTCTATAATTTTGGCATTTGTCAAGTCGGGTCATTAAGGACGAATCGGGACCATTAGGACAAGACGAGACGCACTAAGCACAGCAAGGCGAAGTCAAATTACGAAAATCTCAGACGGAATTGAAATTTGAATTGTTCCCCAACATTTTCCAATTGCGTTACACATTTCTTGTTTTACACAGCTGGACTTGTCCTGTATTTTGGCATTTGTCAAGTCGGGTCATTAAGGACAAATCAGGACCATTAGGACAAGACGAGACGTACTAAGCACAGCAGGGCCGAAGTCAAATTACGAATATCTCAGTCGGAATTGAAATTTGAATGTTCCACAACATTTTTCAATTGTGTTACAAATTTCTTGTTTTGCCCAGCTGGACTTGTTCTGTAGTTCTGGCATTTGTCAAGTCGGGTCATTAAGGACAAATCAGGACCATTAGGACATGTCGAGACATACGAAGCACAGCAGGGCGAAGTCAAATTACGAAAATCTCAGTCGGAATTGAAATTTTAATGTTCCACAACATTTTTCAATTGTGTTACAAGTTTCTTGTTTTGCCCAGCTGGACTTGTTCTGTAGTTCTGGCATTTGTCAAGTCGATTCATTAAGGACAAATCAGGACCATTAGGACAAGACGAGACGTACTAAGCACAGCAGGGCCGAAGTCAAATTACGAAAATCTCAGTCGGAATTGAAATAAGAATTGTTCCCCAACATTTTCCATTTGTGTTACAAATTCCTTGTTTTACACAGCTGGACTTGTCCTGTAATTTTGGAATTTGTCAAGTCGGGTCATAAAGGACAAATCAGGACCATTAGGACATGTCGAGACATACGAAGCACAGCAGGGCGAAGTCAAATTACGAAAATCTCAGTCGGAATTGAAATTTGAATGTTCCACAACATTTTTCAATTGTGTTACAAATTTCTTGTTTTGCCCAGCTGGACTTGTTCTGTAGTTCTGGCATTTGTCAAGTCGGGTCATTAAGGACAAATCAGGACCATTAGGACAAGACGAGACGTACTAAGCACAGCAGGGCCGAAGTCAAATTACGAATATCTCAGTCGGAATTGAAATTTGAATTGTTCCCCAACATTTTCCAATTGTTTTACAAATTTCTTGTTTTACCCAGCTGGACTTGTTCTATAATTTTGGCATTTGTCAAGTCGGGTCATTAAGGACGAATCGGGACCATTAGGACAAGACGAGACGTACTAAGCACAGCAAGGCGAAGTCAAATTACGAAAATCTCAGTCGGAATTGAAATTTGAATAGTTCCCCAACATTTTCCAATTGTGTTACAAATTTCTTGTTTTACACAGCTGGACTTGTCCTGTATTTTGGCATTTGTCAAGTCGGGTCATAAAGGACAAATCAGGACCATTAGGACATGTCGAGACATACGAAGCACAGCAGGGCGAAGTCAAATTACGAAAATCTCAGTCGGAATTGAAATTTGAATGTTCCACAACATTTTTCAATTGTGTTACGAATTTCTTGTTTTGCCCAGCTGGACTTGTTCTGTAGTTTTGGCATTTGTCAAGTCGGGTCATTAAGGACAAATCGGGACCATTAGGACAAGACGAGAGGTACTAAGCACAGCAGGGCGAAGTAAAATTATGAATATCTCAGTCGGAATTGAAATTTGAAATGTTCCCCAACATTTTCCAATTGTTTTACAAATTTCTTGTTTTACCCAGCTGGACTTGTTCTATAACTTTGGCATTTGTCAAGTCGGGTCATTAAGGACAAATCGGGACCATTAGGACAAGACGAGACGTACTAAGCACAGCAGGGCGAAGTCAAATTACGAATATCTCAGTCGGAATTGAAATTTGAAATGTTCCCCAACATTTTCCAATTGTGTTACAAATTTCTTGTTTTACCCAGCTGGACTTGTTCTATAGTTTTGACATTTGTCAAGTCGGGTCATTAAGGACAAATCGGGACCATTAGGACAAGACGAGACGTACTAAGCACAGCAGGGCGAAGTCAAATTACGAAAATCTCAGTCGGAATTGAAATTTGAATGTTCCACAACATCTTTCAATTGTGTTACAAATTTCTTGTTTTGCCCAGCTGGACTTGTTCTGTAGTTCTGGCATTTGTCAAGTCGGGTCATTAAGGACAAATCAGGACCATTAGGACAAGACGAGACATACGAAGCACAGCAGGGCGAAGTCAAATTACGAAAATCTCAGTCGGAATTGAAATTTGAATGTTCCACAACATTTTTCAATTGTGTTACAAGTTTCTTGTTTTGCCCAGCTGGACTTGTTCTGTAGTTCTGGCATTTGTCAAGTCGATTCATTAAGGACAAATCAGGACCATTAGGACAAGACGAGACGTACTAAGCACAGCAGGGCCGAAGTCAAATTACGAATATCTCAGTCGGAATTGAAATTTGAATTGTTCCCCAACATTTTCCAATTGCGTTACACATTTCTTGTTTTACACAGCTGGACTTGTCCTGTATTTTGGCATTTGTCAAGTCGGGTCATTAAGGACAAATCAGGACCATTAGGACAAGACGAGACGTACTAAGCACAGCAGGGCCGAAGTCAAATTACGAATATCTCAGTCGGAATTGAAATTTGAATGTTCCACAACATTTTTCAATTGTGTTACAAATTTCTTGTTTTGCCCAGCTGGACTTGTTCTGTAGTTCTGGCATTTGTCAAGTCGGGTCATTAAGGACAAATCAGGACCATTAGGACATGTCGAGACATACGAAGCACAGCAGGGCGAAGTCAAATTACGAAAATCTCAGTCGGAATTGAAATTTTAATGTTCCACAACATTTTTCAATTGTGTTACAAGTTTCTTGTTTTGCCCAGCTGGACTTGTTCTGTAGTTCTGGCATTTGTCAAGTCGATTCATTAAGGACAAATCAGGACCATTAGGACAAGACGAGACGTACTAAGCACAGCAGGGCCGAAGTCAAATTACGAAAATCTCAGTCGGAATTGAAATAAGAATTGTTCCCCAACATTTTCCATTTGTGTTACAAATTCCTTGTTTTACACAGCTGGACTTGTCCTGTAATTTTGGAATTTGTCAAGTCGGGTCATAAAGGACAAATCAGGACCATTAGGACATGTCGAGACATACGAAGCACAGCAGGGCGAAGTCAAATTACGAAAATCTCAGTCGGAATTGAAATTTGAATGTTCCACAACATTTTTCAATTGTGTTACAAATTTCTTGTTTTGCCCAGCTGGACTTGTTCTGTAGTTCTGGCATTTGTCAAGTCGGGTCATTAAGGACAAATCAGGACCATTAGGACAAGACGAGACGTACTAAGCACAGCAGGGCCGAAGTCAAATTACGAATATCTCAGTCGGAATTGAAATTTGAATTGTTCCCCAACATTTTCCAATTGTTTTACAAATTTCTTGTTTTACCCAGCTGGACTTGTTCTATAATTTTGGCATTTGTCAAGTCGGGTCATTAAGGACGAATCGGGACCATTAGGACAAGACGAGACGTACTAAGCACAGCAAGGCGAAGTCAAATTACGAAAATCTCAGTCGGAATTGAAATTTGAATAGTTCCCCAACATTTTCCAATTGTGTTACAAATTTCTTGTTTTACACAGCTGGACTTGTCCTGTATTTTGGCATTTGTCAAGTCGGGTCATAAAGGACAAATCAGGACCATTAGGACATGTCGAGACATACGAAGCACAGCAGGGCGAAGTCAAATTACGAAAATCTCAGTCGGAATTGAAATTTGAATGTTCCACAACATTTTTCAATTGTGTTACGAATTTCTTGTTTTGCCCAGCTGGACTTGTTCTGTAGTTTTGGCATTTGTCAAGTCGGGTCATTAAGGACAAATCGGGACCATTAGGACAAGACGAGAGGTACTAAGCACAGCAGGGCGAAGTAAAATTATGAATATCTCAGTCGGAATTGAAATTTGAAATGTTCCCCAACATTTTCCAATTGTTTTACAAATTTCTTGTTTTACCCAGCTGGACTTGTTCTATAACTTTGGCATTTGTCAAGTCGGGTCATTAAGGACAAATCGGGACCATTAGGACAAGACGAGACGTACTAAGCACAGCAGGGCGAAGTCAAATTACGAATATCTCAGTCGGAATTGAAATTTGAAATGTTCCCCAACATTTTCCAATTGTGTTACAAATTTCTTGTTTTACCCAGCTGGACTTGTTCTATAGTTTTGACATTTGTCAAGTCGGGTCATTAAGGACAAATCGGGACCATTAGGACAAGACGAGACGTACTAAGCACAGCAGGGCGAAGTCAAATTACGAAAATCTCAGTCGGAATTGAAATTTGAATGTTCCACAACATCTTTCAATTGTGTTACAAATTTCTTGTTTTGCCCAGCTGGACTTGTTCTGTAGTTCTGGCATTTGTCAAGTCGGGTCATTAAGGACAAATCAGGACCATTAGGACAAGACGAGACATACGAAGCACAGCAGGGCGAAGTCAAATTACGAAAATCTCAGTCGGAATTGAAATTTGAATGTTCCACAACATTTTTCAATTGTGTTACGAATTTCTTGTTTTGCCCAGCTGGACCTGTTCTGTAGTTTTGGCATTTGTCAAGTCGGGTCATTAAGGACAAATCGGGACCATTAGGACAAGACGAGACGTACTAAGCACAGCAGGGCGAAGTAAAATTATGAATATCTCAGTCGGAATTGAAATTTGAAATGTTCCCCAACATTTTCCAATTGTTTTACAAATTTCTTGTTTTACCCAGCTGGACTTGTTCTATAACTTTGGCATTTGTCAAGTCGGGTCATTAAGGACAAATCAGGACCATTAGGACAAGTCGAGACATACGAAGCACAACAGGGCGAGGTCAAATTACTAAAATCTGTGTCGGAATTGAACTTTGATTCGATCCGCAACATTTTCCAATTGTGTTTCCTTGTTTTACCCAGATGGACTTGTTCTGTAGTTTTGGCATTCGTCAAGTTGGGTCAGTAGGGACAAATCGGGACCATTAGGACAAGTCAAGACATACGAAGCACAGCAGGGCGAAGTCAAATTACGAAAATTTCAGTCGGAATTGAAATTAGAATTGTTTCCCAACATTTTCCTATTGTGTTACAAATTTCTTGTTTTACCCAGATGGACTTGTTCCGTATTTTGGCATTTGTCAAGTCGGGTCAGTGGGAACAAATCGGGACCATTAGGACAAGTCAAGACATACGAAGCACAGCAGGGCGAAGTCATATTACGAAAATCTCAGTCGGAATTTAAATTTGAATTGCTCCCCAACATTTTCCAATTGTGTTACAAATTTCTTGTTTTACCCAGCTGGACTGTTTCTGTAGTTTTGGCATATGTCAAATTGGGTCAGTAGGGACAAATCGGGACCATTAGGACAAATCGGGACCATTAGGAGAAGTCAAGACATACGAAGCACAGCAGGGCGAAGTCAAATTACTAAAATCTCAGTCGGAATTGAACTTTGATTTGATCCGCAACATTTTCCAATTGTGTTACCTTGATTTACCCAGCTGGACTGTTCTGTAGTTTTGGCATTTGTCAAGTCGGGTCAATAAGGACAAATTGGGACCATTAGGACAAGTCGAGGAAAATGAAGCACAGCAGGGCGAAGTCAAATTACGAAAATCTCAGTCGGAATTGAAATATAAATGTTCCCAACAGTTTCCAATTGTGTTACAAATTTCTTGTTTTACCCAGCTGGACTCGTTCTGTATTTTGGCATTTGTCAAGTCGGGTCAGTGGGAACAAATCGGGACCATTAGTACAAGTCAGGACATACGAAGCACAGCAGGGCGAAGTCATATTACGAAAATCTCAGTCGGAATTTAAATTTGAATGTTCCCAACACTTTCCAATTGTGTTTAATACTTCTTGAAATACCCAGCTAGACTCGTTCTGTTTTTTGGCATTTGTCAAGTCGGGTCATTAAGGACAAATCGGGACCATTAGGACAAGTCGAGGAAAATGAAGCACAGCAGGGCGAAGTCAAATTACGGAAATCTCAGTCGGAATAGAAATTTGAATGTTCCACAATATTTTCCAATCGTCTTACAAATTTCTTGTTTTACCCAGCTAGACTTGTTCCGTATTTTGGCATTTGTCAAGTCGGGTCAGTGGGAACAAATCGGGACCATTAGGACAAGTCAAGACATACGAAGCACAGCAGGGCGAAGTCATATTACGAAAATCTCAGTCGGAATTTAAATTTGATTGTTACCAACACTTTCCAATTGTGTTAAATACTTCTTGAATTACCCAGCTGGACTCGTTCTGTATTTTGGCATTTGTCAAGTCGGGTCAATAAGGACAAATCAGGACCATTAGGACAAGTCGAGACATACGAAGCACAGCAGGGCGAAGTCAAATTACTAAAATCTCAGTCGGAATTGAACTTTGATTTGATCCGCAACATTTTCCAATTGTGTTACCTTGTTTTACCCAGCTGGACTTGTTCTGTAGTTTTGGCATTCGTCAAGTTGGGTCAGTAGGGACAAATCGGGACCATTAGGACAAGTCAAGACATACGAAGCACAGCAGGGCGAATTAATATTACGAAAATCTCAGTCGGAATTTATATTTGAATGTTCCCAACACTTTCCAATTTTGTTAAATACTTCTTGAATTACCCAGCTGGACTCGTTCTGTTTTTTGGCATTTGTCAAGTCGGGTCATTAAGGACGAATCAGGACCATTAGGACAAGTCGAGACATACAAAGCACAGCAGGGCGAAGTCAAATTACCAAAATCTCAGTCGGAGTTGAACTTTGATTTGATCCGCATCATTTTCCAATTGTGTTACCTTGTTTTACCCAGCTGGACTTGTTCTGTAGTTTTGGCATTCGTCAAGACGGGTCATTAAGGACAAATCGGGACTATTTGGACAAGTCGAGACATACGAAGCACAGCAGGGCGAAGTCATGTTACTAAAAACTCAGTCGGAATTCAAATATATATGTTCCCAACAGTTTCCAATTGTGTTACAAATTTCTTGTTTTACCCAGCTGGACTCGTTCTGTTTTTTGGTATTTGTCAAGTCGGGTTATTAAGGAAAAATCGGGACCATTAGGACAAGACGAGACGTACTAAGCACAGCAGGGCGAAGTCAAATTACGAAAATCTCAGTCGGAATTGAAATTTTAATTTTTCCCCAACATTTTCCAATTGTTTTACAAATTTCTTGTTTTACCCAGCTGGACTTGTTTTCTAGTTTTGGCATATGTCAAGTTGGGTCAGTAGAGACAAATCGGGAGCATTAGGACAAGTCAAGACATACGAAGCACAGCAGGGCTAAGTCAATTTACGAAAATCCCAGTCGGAATTGAAATTAGAATTGTTCCCCACCATTTTCCTATTGTGTTACAAATTTCTTGTTTTACCCAGCTGGACTTGTTCTGTATTTTGGCATTTGTCAAGTCGGGTCAGTGGGAACAAATCGGGACCATTAGGACAAGTCAAGACATACGAAGCACAGCAGGGCGAAGTCATATTACGAAAATCTCAGTCGGAATATAAATTTGAATGTTCCCAACACTTTCCAATTGTGTTAAATACTTCTTGAATTACCCAGCTAGACTCGTTCTGTATTTTGGCATTTGTCAAGTCGGGTCATAAAGGACAATTCAGGACCATTAGGACATGTCGAGACATACGAAGCACAGCAGGGCGAAGTCAAATCACGAATATCTCAGTCGGAATTGAAATTTGAATTGTTCCCCAACATTTTCCAATTGTGTTACAAATTTCTTGTTTTACCCAGCTGGACTTGTTCTGTAGTTTTGGCATTTGTCAAGTCGGGTCATTAAGGACGAATCAGGACCATTAGGACAAGACGAGACGTACTAAGCACTGCAGGGCCGAAGTCAAATTACGAATATCTCAGTCGGAATTGAATTTTGAATTGTTCCCCAACATTTTCCAATTGTTTTACAAATTTCTTGTTTTACCCAGCTGGACATGTTCTATAATTTTGGCATTTGTCAAGTCGGGTCATTAAGGACGAATCGGGACCATTAGGACAAGACGAGACGTACTAAGCACAGCAGGGCCGAAGTCAAATTACGAATATCTCAGTCGGAATTGAATTTTGAATTGTTCCCCAACATTTTCCAATTGTTTTACAAATTTCTTGTTTTACCCAGCTGGACATGTTCTATAATTTTGGCATTTGTCAAGTCGGGTCATTAAGGACGAATCGGGACCATTAGGACAAGACGAGACGCACTAAGCACAGCAAGGCGAAGTCAAATTACGAAAATCTCAGACGGAATTGAAATTTGAATTGTTCCCCAACATTTTCCAATTGCGTTACACATTTCTTGTTTTACACAGCTGGACTTGTCCTGTATTTTGGCATTTGTCAAGTCGGGTCATTAAGGACAAATCAGGACCATTAGGACAAGACGAGACGTACTAAGCACAGCAGGGCCGAAGTCAAATTACGAATATCTCAGTCGGAATTGAAATTTGAATTGTTCCCCAACATTTTCCAATTGTTTTACAAATTTCTTGTTTTACCCAGCTGGACATGTTCTATAATTTTGGCATTTGTCAAGTCGGGTCATTAAGGACGAATCGGGACCATTAGGACAAGACGAGACGTACTAAGCACAGCAAGGCGAAGTCAAATTACGAAAATATCAGTCGGAATTGAAATTTGAATTGTTCCCCAACATTTTCCAATTGTGTTACAAATTTCTTGTTTTACCAAGCTGGACTTGTTATGTAGTTTTGGCTTTTGTCAAGTCGGGTTATTGAGGACAAATTGAGACCATTAGGAGAAGTCGAGGAAAATGAAGCACAGCAGGGCGAAGTCAAATTACGAAAATCTCAGTCGGAATTGAAATTTGAATGTTCCCAACACTTTCCAATTGTGTTATATACTTCTTGAATTACCCAGCTGGACTCGTTCTGTTTTTTGGCATTTGTCAAGTCGGGTCATTAAGGACAAATCAGGACCATTAGGACAAGTCGAGACATACGAAGCACAACAGGGCGAGGTCAAATTACTAAAATCTGTGTCGGAATTGAACTGTGATTCGATCCGCAACATTTTCCAATTGTGTTTCCTTGTTTTACCCAGATGGACTTGTTCTGTAGTTTTGGCATTCGTCAAGTTGGGTCAGTAGGGACAAATCGGGACCATTAGGACAAGTCAAGACATACGAAGCACAGCAGGGCGAAGTCAAATTACGAAAATTTCAGTCGGAATTGAAATTAGAATTGTTTCCCAACATTTTCCTATTGTGTTACAAATTTCTTGTTTTACCCAGATGGACTTGTTCTGTATTTTTGGCATTTGTCAGGTCGGGTCATTAAGGACAAATCAGGATCATTAGGACAAGACGAGACGTACTAAGCACAGCAGGGCGAAGTCAAATTACGAAAATCTCAGTCGGAATTGAAATTTGAATTGTTTCCCAACATTTTCCTATTTTGTTACGAATTTCTTGTTTTACCCAGCTGGACTTGTTCTGTAGTTTTGGCATTTGTCAAGTCAGGTCATTAAGGACAAATTGGGACCATTAGGACAAGTCGAGGAAAATGAAGCACAGCAGGGCGAAGTCAAATTACGAAAATCTCAGTCGGAATTGAAATTTGAATGTTCCACAACATTTTTCTATTGTGTTACGAATTTCCTGTTTTGCCCAGCTGGACTTGTTCTGTAGTTGTGGCATTTGTCAAGTCGGGTCATTAAGGACAAATCGGGACCATTGGGACAAGACGAGACGTACTAAGCACAGCAGGGCGAAGTCAAATTACGAATATCTCAGTCG
Source organism: Chrysolina americana (assembly GCA_958502065.1). Taxonomy (NCBI): domain Eukaryota; kingdom Metazoa; phylum Arthropoda; class Insecta; order Coleoptera; family Chrysomelidae; genus Chrysolina; species Chrysolina americana. Next base: position 25,304,368 of record OY293421.1, read on the forward strand.
GAATTGAAATTTGAAATGTTCCCCAACATTTTCCAATTGTGTTACAAATTTCTTGTTTTACCCAGCTGGACTTGTTCTATAATTTTGGCATTTGGCAAGTCGGGTCATTAAGGACAAATCGGGACCATTGGGACAAGACGAGACGTACTAAGCACAGCAGGGCGAAGTCAAATTACGAATATCTCAGTCGGAATTGAAATTTGAAATGTTCCCCAACATTTTCCAATTGTGTTACAAATTTCTTGTTTTACCCAGCTGGACTTGTTCTATAATTTTGGCATTTGTCAAGTCGGGTCATTAAGGACAAATCGGGACCATTAGGACAAGACGAGACGTACTAAGCACAGCAGGGCGAAGTCAAATTACGAAAATCTCAGTCGGAATTGAAATTTGAATTGTTCCCCAACATTTTCCTATTGTGTTACAAATTTCTTGTTTTACCCAGCTGGACTTGTTATGTAGTTTTGGTATTTGTCAAGTCGGGTTATTGAGGACAAATTGAGACCATTAGGACAAGTCGAGGAAAATGAAGCACAGCAGGGCGAAGTCAAATTACGAAAATCTCAGTCGGAATTGAAATTTGAAAGTTTCAAAACATTTTTCAATTGTGTTACAAATTTCTTGTTTTGCCCAGCTGGACTTGTTCTGTAGTTTTGGCATTTGTCAAGTCGGGTCATTAAGGACAAATCGGGACCATTAGGACAAGTCAAGACATACGAAGCACAGCAGGGCGAATTAATATTACGAAAATCTCAGTCGGAATTTATATTTGAATGTTCCCAACACTTTCCAATTGTGTTAAATACTTCCTGAATTACCCAGCTGGACTCGTTCTGTTTTTTGGCATTTGTCAAGTTGGGTCATTAAGGACGAATCAGGACCATTAGGACAAGTCGAGACATACAAAGCACAGCAGGGCGAAGTCAAATTACTAAAATCTCAGTCGGAGTTGAACTTTGATTTGATCCGCAACATTTTCCAATTGTGTTACCTTGTTTTACCCAGCTGGACTTGTTCTGTAGTTTTGGCATTCGTCAAGACGGGTCATTAAGGACAAATCGGGACTATTTGGACAAGTCGAGACATACGAAGCACAGCAGGGCGAAGTCAAATTATGAAAATCTCAGTCGGAATTGAAATATAAATGTTCCCAACAGTTTCCAATTGTGTTACAAATTTCTTGTTTTACCAAGCTGGACTCGTTCTGTATTTTGGCATTTGTCAAGTCGGGTCAGTAGAAACAAATCGGGACCATTAGTACAAGTCAAGACATACGAAGCACAGCAGGGCGAAGTCATATTACGAAAATCTCAGTCGGAATTTAAATTTGAATGTTCCCAACACTTTCCAATTGTGTTTAATACTTCTTGAATTACCCAGCTAGACTCGTTCTGTTTTTTGGCATTTGTCAAGTCGGGTCATTAAGGACAAATCGGGATCATTAGGACAAGAAGAGACATACTAGCACAGCAGGGCTAAGTCAATTTACGAAAATCCCAGTCGGAATTGAAATTAGAATTGTTCCCTAACATTTTCCTATTGAGTTACAAATTTCTTGTTTTACCCAGCTGGACTTGTGTAGTTTTGGCATTTGTCAAGTCGGGTCATTAGGGACAAATCAGGACCATTAGGACAAGTCGAGACATACGAAGCACAGCAGGGCGAAGTCAAATTACTAAAATCTCAGTCGGAATTGAACTTTGATTTGATCCGCAAACATTTTCCAATTGTGTTACCTTGTTTTACCCAGCTGGACTTGTTCTGTAGTTTTGGCATTTATCAAGTCGGGTCATTAAGGACAAATTGGGACCATTAGGACAAGTCGAGGAAAATGAAGCACAGCAGGGCTCAAATTACGGAAATCTCAGTCGGAATTGAAATTTTAATTGTTCCCCAACATTTTCCAATTGTTTTACAAATTTCTTGTTTTACCCAGCTGGCTTGTTTTGTAGTTTTGGCATATGTCATGTTGGGTCAGTAGGGACAAATCGGGACCATTAGGACAAATCGGGACCATAAGGACAAGTCAAGACATACGAAGCACAGCAGGGCTATGTCAATTTACGAAAATCCCAGTCGGAATTGAAATTAGAATTGTTCCCCAACATTTTCCTATTGTGTTACGAATTTCTTGTTTTACCCAGCTGGACTTGTTCTGTAGTTTTGGCATTTGTCAAGTCGGGTCATTAAGGACAAATCGGGACCATTAGGACAAGTCGAGACAAACGAAGCACAGCAGGGCGAAGTCAAATTACTAAAATCTCAGTCGGAATTGAACTTTGATTTGATCCGCAACATTTTCCAATTGTGTTACCTTGTTTTACCCAGCTGGACTTGTTCTGTAGTTTTGGCATTCGTCAAGTTGGGTCAGTACGGACAAATCGGGACAAGTCAAGACATACGAAGCACAGCAGGGCGAAGAATTATTACGAAAATCTCAGTCGGAATTTATATTTGAATGTTCCCAATACTTTCCAATTGTGTTAAATACTTCATGAATTACCCAGCTGGACTCGTTCTGTTTTTTGGCATTTGTCAAGTCGGGTCATTAAGGACGAATCAGAACCATTAGGACGAGTCGAGACATACGAAGCACAGCAGGGCGAAGTCAAATTACTAAAATCTCAGTCGGAGTTGAACTTTGATTTGATCCGCAACATTTTCCAATTGTGTTACCTTGTTTTACCCAGCTGGACTTGTTCTGTAGTTTTGGCATTCGTCAAGACGGGTCATTAAGGACAAATCGGGACTATTTGGACAAGTCGGAAATACGAAGCACAGCAGGGCGAAGTCATATTACTAAAAACTCAGTCGGAATTCAAATATAAATGTTCCCAACAATTTCCAATTGTGTTACAAATTTCTTGTTTTACCCAGCTGGACTCGTTCTGTTTTTTGGTATTTGTCAAGTCGGGTTATTAAGGAAAAATCGGGGCCATTAGGACAAGACGAGACGTACTAAGCAGAGCAGGGCGAAGTCAAATTACGAAAATCTCAGTCGGAATTGAAATTTTAATTGTTCCCCAACATTTTCCAATTGTTTCACAAATTTCTTGTTTTACCCAGCTGGACTTGTTCTGTAGTTTTGGCATATGTCAAGTTGGGTCAGTAGGGACAAATCGGGAGCATTAGGACAAGTCAAGACATACGAAGCACAGCAGGGCTAAGTCAATTTACGAAAATCCCAGTCGGAATTGAAATTAGAATTGTTCCCCACCATTTTCCTATTGTGTTACAAATTTCTTGTTTTACCCAGCTGGACTTGTTCTGTATTTTGGCATTTGTCAAGTCGGGTCAGTGGGAACAAATCGGGACCATTAGGACAAGTCAAGACATACGAAGCACAGCAGGGCGAAGTCATATTACGAAAATCTCAGTCGGAATTTAAATTTGAATGTTCCCAACACTTTCCAATTGTGTTAAATACTTCTTGAATTACCCAGCTGGACTCGTTCTGTTTTTTGGCATTTGGCAAGTCGGGTCATTAAGGACAAATCAGGACCATTAGGACAAGTCGAGACATACGAAGCACAGCAGGGCGAAGTCAAATTACTAAAATCTCAGTCGGAATTGAACTTTGATTTGATCCGCAACATTTTCCATTTGTGTTACCTTGTTTTACCCAGCTGGACTTGTTCTGTAGTTTTGGCATTTATCAAGTCGGGTCATTAAGGACAAATTGGGACCATTAGGACAAGTCGAGGAAAATGAAGCACAGCAGGGCTCAAATTACGGAAATCTCAGTCGGAATTTAAATTTGAATGTTCCACAATATTTTCCAATCGTGTTACAAATTTCTTGTTTTACCCAGCTAGACTTGTTCCGTATTTTGGCATTTGTCAAGTCGGGTCAGTGGGAACAAATCGGGACCATTAGGACAAGTCAAGACATACGAAGCACAGCAGGGCGAAGTCATATTACGAAAATCTCAGTCGGAATTTAAATTTGAATTGCTCCCCAACATTTTCCAATTGTGTTACAAATTTCTTGTTTTACCCAGCTGGACTGTTTCTGTAGTTTTGGCATATGTCAAATTGGGTCAGTAGGGACAAATCGGGACCATTAGGACAAATCGGGACCATTAGGAGAAGTCAAGACATACGAAGCACAGCAGGGCGAAGTCAAATTACTAAAATCTCAGTCGGAATTGAACTTTGATTTGATCCGCAACATTTTCCAATTGTGTTACCTTGATTTACCCAGCTGGACTGTTCTGTAGTTTTGGCATTTGTCAAGTCGGGTCAATAAGGACAAATTGGGACCATTAGGACAAGTCGAGGAAAATGAAGCACAGCAGGGCGAAGTCAAATTACGAAAATCTCAGTCGGAATTGAAATATAAATGTTCCCAACAGTTTCCAATTGTGTTACAAATTTCTTGTTTTACCCAGCTGGACTCGTTCTGTATTTTGGCATTTGTCAAGTCGGGTCAGTGGGAACAAATCGGGACCATTAGTACAAGTCAGGACATACGAAGCACAGCAGGGCGAAGTCATATTACGAAAATCTCAGTCGGAATTTAAATTTGAATGTTCCCAACACTTTCCAATTGTGTTTAATACTTCTTGAAATACCCAGCTAGACTCGTTCTGTTTTTTGGCATTTGTCAAGTCGGGTCATTAAGGACAAATCGGGACCATTAGGACAAGTCGAGGAAAATGAAGCACAGCAGGGCGAAGTCAAATTACGGAAATCTCAGTCGGAATAGAAATTTGAATGTTCCACAATATTTTCCAATCGTCTTACAAATTTCTTGTTTTACCCAGCTAGACTTGTTCCGTATTTTGGCATTTGTCAAGTCGGGTCAGTGGGAACAAATCGGGACCATTAGGACAAGTCAAGACATACGAAGCACAGCAGGGCGAAGTCATATTACGAAAATCTCAGTCGGAATTTAAATTTGATTGTTACCAACACTTTCCAATTGTGTTAAATACTTCTTGAATTACCCAGCTGGACTCGTTCTGTATTTTGGCATTTGTCAAGTCGGGTCATTAAGGACAAATCAAAACCATTAGGACAAGTCGAGACATACGAAGCACAGCAGGGCGAAGTCAAATTACTAAAATCTCAGTCGGAATTGAACTTTGATTTGATCCGCAACATTTTCCAATTGTGTTACCTTGTTTTACCCAGCTGGACTTGTTCTGTAGTTTTGGCATTCGTCAAGTTGGGTCAGTAGGGACAAATCGGGACCATTAGGACAAGTCAAGACATACGAAGCACAGCAGGGCGAATTAATATTACGAAAATCTCAGTCGGAATTTATATTTGAATGTTCCCAACACTTTCCAATTTTGTTAAATACTTCTTGAATTACCCAGCTGGACTCGTTCTGTTTTTTGGCATTTGTCAAGTCGGGTCATTAAGGACGAATCAGGACCATTAGGACAAGTCGAGACATACAAAGCACAGCAGGGCGAAGTCAAATTACCAAAATCTCAGTCGGAGTTGAACTTTGATTTGATCCGCATCATTTTCCAATTGTGTTACCTTGTTTTACCCAGCTGGACTTGTTCTGTAGTTTTGGCATTCGTCAAGACGGGTCATTAAGGACAAATCGGGACTATTTGGACAAGTCGAGACATACGAAGCACAGCAGGGCGAAGTCATGTTACTAAAAACTCAGTCGGAATTCAAATATATATGTTCCCAACAGTTTCCAATTGTGTTACAAATTTCTTGTTTTACCCAGCTGGACTCGTTCTGTTTTTTGGTATTTGTCAAGTCGGGTTATTAAGGAAAAATCGGGACCATTAGGACAAGACGAGACGTACTAAGCACAGCAGGGCGAAGTCAAATTACGAAAATCTCAGTCGGAATTGAAATTTTAATTTTTCCCCAACATTTTCCAATTGTTTTACAAATTTCTTGTTTTACCCAGCTGGACTTGTTTTCTAGTTTTGGCATATGTCAAGTTGGGTCAGTAGAGACAAATCGGGAGCATTAGGACAAGTCAAGACATACGAAGCACAGCAGGGCTAAGTCAATTTACGAAAATCCCAGTCGGAATTGAAATTAGAATTGTTCCCCACCATTTTCCTATTGTGTTACAAATTTCTTGTTTTACCCAGCTGGACTTGTTCTGTATTTTGGCATTTGTCAAGTCGGGTCAGTGGGAACAAATCGGGACCATTAGGACAAGTCAAGACATACGAAGCACAGCAGGGCGAAGTCATATTACGAAAATCTCAGTCGGAATATAAATTTGAATGTTCCCAACACTTTCCAATTGTGTTAAATACTTCTTGAATTACCCAGCTAGACTCGTTCTGTATTTTGGCATTTGTCAAGTCGGGTCATAAAGGACAAATCAGGACCATTAGGACATGTCGAGACATACGAAGCACAGCAGGGCGAAGTCAAATCACGAATATCTCAGTCGGAATTGAAATTTGAATTGTTCCCCAACATTTTCCAATTGTGTTACAAATTTCTTGTTTTACCCAGCTGGACTTGTTCTGTAGTTTTGGCATTTGTCAAGTCGGGTCATTAAGGACAAATCGGGACCATTAGGACAAGACGAGACGTACTAAGCACAGCAGGGCGAAGTAAAATTACGAATATCTCAGTCGGAATTGAAATTTGAAATGTTCCCCAACATTTTCCAATTGTTTTACAAATTTCTTGTTTTACCCAGCTGGACTTGTTCTATAACTTTGGCATTTGTCAAGTCGGGTCATTAAGGACAAATCGGGACCATTAGGACAAGACGAGATGTACTAAGCACAGCAGGGCGAAGTAAAATTATGAATATCTCAGTCGGAATTGAAATTTGAAGTGTTCCCCAACATTTTCCAAATGTGTTACAAATTTATTGTTTTACACAGCTGGACTTGTCCTGTATTTTGGCATTTGTCAAGTCGGGTCATAAAGGACAAATCAGGACCATTAGGACAAGACGAGACGTACTAAGCACAGCAGGGCCGAATTCAAATTACGAATATCTCAGTCGGAATTGAAATTTGAATTGTTCCCCAACATTTTCCAATTGTTTTACAAATTTCTTGTTTTACCCAGCTGGACATGTTCTGTAGTTTTGGCATTTGTCAGGTCGGGTCATTAATGACAAATCGGGACCATTAGGACAAGAATACATACTAAGCACAGGGGCGAAGTCAAATTACGAATATCTCAGTCGGAATTGAATTTTGAATTATTTCCCAACATTTTCCTATTGTGTTACAAATTTCTTGTTATACCCAGATGGACTTGTTCTGTAATGTTGGTATTTGTCAAGTCGGGTCATTAAGGACAAATTGGGACCATTAGACAAGTCGGGGAAAATAAAGCACAGCAGGGCGAAGTCAAATTACGAAAATCTCAGTCGGAATTTAAATTTGAATTGTTCCCCAGCATTTTCCTATTGTGTTACAAATTTCTTGTTTTACCAAGCTGGACTTGTTATGTAGTTTTGGCTTTTGTCAAGTCGGGTTATTGAGGACAAATTGAGACCATTAGGACAAGTCGAGGAAAATGAAGCACAGCAGGGCGAAGTCAAATTACGAAAATCTCAGTCGGAATTGAAATTTGAAAGTTTCAAAACATTTTTCAATTGTGTTACAAATTTCTTGTTTTGCCCAGCTGGACTTGTTCTGTAGTTTTGGCATTTGTCATGTAAGGTCAATTAGGACAAATCGGGACCATTAGGACAAGAATACATACTAAGCACAGGGGCGAAGTCAAATTACGAATATCTCAGTCGGAATTGAATTTTGAATTATTCCCCAACATTTTCCTATTGTGTTACAAATTTCTTGTTATACCCAGATGGACTTGTTCTGTAATGTTGGTATTTGTCAAGTCGGGTCATTAAGGACAAATTGGGACCATTAGACAAGTCGGGGAAAATAAAGCACAGCAGGGCGAAGTCAAATTACGAAAATCTCAGTCGGAATTTAAATTTGAATTGTTCCCCAACATTTTCCAATTGTGTTACAAATTTCTTGTTTTACCCAGCTAGACTTGTTCCGTATTTTGGCATTTGTCAAGTCGGGTCAGTGGGAACAAATCGGGACCATTAGGACAAGTCAAGACATACGAAGCACAGCAGGGCGAAGTCATATTACGAAAATCTCAGTCGGAATTTAAATTTGAATTGCTCCCCAACATTTTCCAATTGTGTTACAAATTTCTTGTTTTACCCAGCTGGACTGTTTCTGTAGTTTTGGCATATGTCAAATTGGGTCAGTAGGGACAAATCGGGACCATTAGGACAAATCGGGACCATTAGGAGAAGTCAAGACATACGAAGCACAGCAGGGCGAAGTCAAATTACTAAAATCTCAGTCGGAATTGAACTTTGATTTGATCCGCAACATTTTCCAATTGTGTTACCTTGATTTACCCAGCTGGACTGTTCTGTAGTTTTGGCATTTGTCAAGTCGGGTCAATAAGGACAAATTGGGACCATTAGGACAAGTCGAGGAAAATGAAGCACAGCAGGGCGAAGTCAAATTACGAAAATCTCAGTCGGAATTGAAATATAAATGTTCCCAACAGTTTCCAATTGTGTTACAAATTTCTTGTTTTACCCAGCTGGACTCGTTCTGTATTTTGGCATTTGTCAAGTCGGGTCAGTGGGAACAAATCGGGACCATTAGTACAAGTCAGGACATACGAAGCACAGCAGGGCGAAGTCATATTACGAAAATCTCAGTCGGAATTTAAATTTGAATGTTCCCAACACTTTCCAATTGTGTTTAATACTTCTTGAAATACCCAGCTAGACTCGTTCTGTTTTTTGGCATTTGTCAAGTCGGGTCATTAAGGACAAATCGGGACCATTAGGACAAGTCGAGGAAAATGAAGCACAGCAGGGCGAAGTCAAATTACGGAAATCTCAGTCGGAATAGAAATTTGAATGTTCCAAAATATTTTCCAATCGTCTTACAAATTTCTTGTTTTACCCAGCTAGACTTGTTCCGTATTTTGGCATTTGTCAAGTCGGGTCAGTGGGAACAAATCGGGACCATTAGGACAAGTCAAGACATACGAAGCACAGCAGGGCGAAGTCATATTACGAAAATCTCAGTCGGAATTTAAATTTGATTGTTACCAACACTTTCCAATTGTGTTAAATACTTCTTGAATTACCCAGCTGGACTCGTTCTGTATTTTGGCATTTGTCAAGTCGGGTCATTAAGGACAAATCAGGACCATTAGGACAAGTCGAGACATACGAAGCACAGCAGGGCGAAGTCAAATTACTAAAATCTCAGTCGGAATTGAACTTTGATTTGATCCGCAACATTTTCCAATTGTGTTACCTTGTTTTACCCAGCTGGACTTGTTCTGTAGTTTTGGCATTCGTCAAGTTGGGTCAGTAGGGACAAATCGGGAGCATTAGGACAAGTCAAGACATACGAAGCACAGCAGGGCTAAGTCAATTTACGAAAATCCCAGTCGGAATTGAAATTAGAATTGTTCCCCACCATTTTCCTATTGTGTTACAAATTTCTTGTTTTACCCAGCTGGACTTGTTCTGTATTTTGGCATTTGTCAAGTCGGGTCAGTGGGAACAAATCGGGACCATTAGGACAAGTCAAGACATACGAAGCACAGCAGGGCGAAGTCATATTACGAAAATCTCAGTCGGAATTTAAATTTGAATGTTCCCAACACTTTCCAATTGTGTTAAATACTTCTTGAATTACCCAGCTGGACTCGTTCTGTTTTTTGGCATTTGGCAAGTCGGGTCATTAAGGACAAATCAGGACCATTAGGACAAGTCGAGACATACGAAGCACAGCAGGGCGAAGTCAAATTACTAAAATCTCAGTCGGAATTGAACTTTGATTTGATCCGCAACATTTTCCATTTGTGTTACCTTGTTTTACCCAGCTGGACTTGTTCTGTAGTTTTGGCATTTATCAAGTCGGGTCATTAAGGACAAATTGGGACCATTAGGACAAGTCGAGGAAAATGAAGCACAGCAGGGCTCAAATTACGGAAATCTCAGTCGGAATTTAAATTTGAATGTTCCACAATATTTTCCAATCGTGTTACAAATTTCTTGTTTTACCCAGCTAGACTTGTTCCGTATTTTGGCATTTGTCAAGTCGGGTCAGTGGGAACAAATCGGGACCATTAGGACAAGTCAAGACATACGAAGCACAGCAGGGCGAAGTCATATTACGAAAATCTCAGTCGGAATTTAAATTTGAATTGCTCCCCAACATTTTCCAATTGTGTTACAAATTTCTTGTTTTACCCAGCTGGACTGTTTCTGTAGTTTTGGCATATGTCAAATTGGGTCAGTAGGGACAAATCGGGACCATTAGGACAAATCGGGACCATTAGGAGAAGTCAAGACATACGAAGCACAGCAGGGCGAAGTCAAATTACTAAAATCTCAGTCGGAATTGAACTTTGATTTGATCCGCAACATTTTCCAATTGTGTTACCTTGATTTACCCAGCTGGACTGTTCTGTAGTTTTGGCATTTGTCAAGTCGGGTCAATAAGGACAAATTGGGACCATTAGGACAAGTCGAGGAAAATGAAGCACAGCAGGGCGAAGTCAAATTACGAAAATCTCAGTCGGAATTGAAATTTGAAATGTTCCCCAACATTTTCCAATTGTTTTACAAATTTCTTGTTTTACCCAGCTGGACTTGTTCTATAACTTTGGCATTTGTCAAGTCGGGTCATTAAGGACAAATCGGGACCATTAGGACAAGACGAGATGTACTAAGCACAGCAGGGCGAAGTAAAATTATGAATATCTCAGTCGGAATTGAAATTTGAAGTGTTCCCCAACATTTTCCAAATGTGTTACAAATTTATTGTTTTACACAGCTGGACTTGTCCTGTATTTTGGCATTTGTCAAGTCGGGTCATAAAGGACAAATCAGGACCATTAGGACAAGACGAGACGTACTAAGCACAGCAGGGCCGAAGTCAAATTACGAATATCTCAGTCGGAATTGAAATTTGAATTGTTCCCCAACATTTTCCAATTGTTTTACAAATTTCTTGTTTTACCCAGCTGGACATGTTCTGTAGTTTTGGCATTTGTCAGGTCGGGTCATTAATGACAAATCGGGACCATTAGGACAAGAATACATACTAAGCACAGGGGCGAAGTCAAATTACGAATATCTCAGTCGGAATTGAATTTTGAATTATTTCCCAACATTTTCCTATTGTGTTACAAATTTCTTGTTATACCCAGATGGACTTGTTCTGTAATGTTGGTATTTGTCAAGTCGGGTCATTAAGGACAAATTGGGACCATTAGACAAGTCGGGGAAAATAAAGCACAGCAGGGCGAAGTCAAATTACGAAAATCTCAGTCGGAATTTAAATTTGAATTGTTCCCCAGCATTTTCCTATTGTGTTACAAATTTCTTGTTTTACCAAGCTGGACTTGTTATGTAGTTTTGGCTTTTGTCAAGTCGGGTTATTGAGGACAAATTGAGACCATTAGGACAAGTCGAGGAAAATGAAGCACAGCAGGGCGAAGTCAAATTACGAAAATCTCAGTCGGAATTGAAATTTGAAAGTTTCAAAACATTTTTCAATTGTGTTACAAATTTCTTGTTTTGCCCAGCTGGACTTGTTCTGTAGTTTTGGCATTTGTCATGTAAGGTCAATTAGGACAAATCGGGACCATTAGGACAAGAATACATACTAAGCACAGGGGCGAAGTCAAATTACGAATATCTCAGTCGGAATTGAATTTTGAATTATTCCCCAACATTTTCCTATTGTGTTACAAATTTCTTGTTATACCCAGATGGACTTGTTCTGTAATGTTGGTATTTGTCAAGTCGGGTCATTAAGGACAAATTGGGACCATTAGACAAGTCGGGGAAAATAAAGCACAGCAGGGCGAAGTCAAATTACGAAAATCTCAGTCGGAATTTAAATTTGAATTGTTCCCCAACATTTTCCAATTGTGTTACAAATTTCTTGTTTTACCCAGCTAGACTTGTTCCGTATTTTGGCATTTGTCAAGTCGGGTCAGTGGGAACAAATCGGGACCATTAGGACAAGTCAAGACATACGAAGCACAGCAGGGCGAAGTCATATTACGAAAATCTCAGTCGGAATTTAAATTTGAATTGCTCCCCAACATTTTCCAATTGTGTTACAAATTTCTTGTTTTACCCAGCTGGACTGTTTCTGTAGTTTTGGCATATGTCAAATTGGGTCAGTAGGGACAAATCGGGACCATTAGGACAAATCGGGACCATTAGGAGAAGTCAAGACATACGAAGCACAGCAGGGCGAAGTCAAATTACTAAAATCTCAGTCGGAATTGAACTTTGATTTGATCCGCAACATTTTCCAATTGTGTTACCTTGATTTACCCAGCTGGACTGTTCTGTAGTTTTGGCATTTGTCAAGTCGGGTCAATAAGGACAAATTGGGACCATTAGGACAAGTCGAGGAAAATGAAGCACAGCAGGGCGAAGTCAAATTACGAAAATCTCAGTCGGAATTGAAATATAAATGTTCCCAACAGTTTCCAATTGTGTTACAAATTTCTTGTTTTACCCAGCTGGACTCGTTCTGTATTTTGGCATTTGTCAAGTCGGGTCAGTGGGAACAAATCGGGACCATTAGTACAAGTCAGGACATACGAAGCACAGCAGGGCGAAGTCATATTACGAAAATCTCAGTCGGAATTTAAATTTGAATGTTCCCAACACTTTCCAATTGTGTTTAATACTTCTTGAAATACCCAGCTAGACTCGTTCTGTTTTTTGGCATTTGTCAAGTCGGGTCATTAAGGACAAATCGGGACCATTAGGACAAGTCGAGGAAAATGAAGCACAGCAGGGCGAAGTCAAATTACGGAAATCTCAGTCGGAATAGAAATTTGAATGTTCCACAATATTTTCCAATCGTCTTACAAATTTCTTGTTTTACCCAGCTAGACTTGTTCCGTATTTTGGCATTTGTCAAGTCGGGTCAGTGGGAACAAATCGGGACCATTAGGACAAGTCAAGACATACGAAGCACAGCAGGGCGAAGTCATATTACGAAAATCTCAGTCGGAATTTAAATTTGATTGTTACCAACACTTTCCAATTGTGTTAAATACTTCTTGAATTACCCAGCTGGACTCGTTCTGTATTTTGGCATTTGTCAAGTCGGGTCATTAAGGACAAATCAGGACCATTAGGACAAGTCGAGACATACGAAGCACAGCAGGGCGAAGTCAAATTACTAAAATCTCAGTCGGAATTGAACTTTGATTTGATCCGCAACATTTTCCAATTGTGTTACCTTGTTTTACCCAGCTGGACTTGTTCTGTAGTTTTGGCATTCGTCAAGTTGGGTCAGTAGGGACAAATCGGGAGCATTAGGACAAGTCAAGACATACGAAGCACAGCAGGGCTAAGTCAATTTACGAAAATCCCAGTCGGAATTGAAATTAGAATTGTTCCCCACCATTTTCCTATTGTGTTACAAATTTCTTGTTTTACCCAGCTGGACTTGTTCTGTATTTTGGCATTTGTCAAGTCGGGTCAGTGGGAACAAATCGGGACCATTAGGACAAGTCAAGACATACGAAGCACAGCAGGGCGAAGTCATATTACGAAAATCTCAGTCGGAATTTAAATTTGAATGTTCCCAACACTTTCCAATTGTGTTAAATACTTCTTGAATTACCCAGCTGGACTCGTTCTGTTTTTTGGCATTTGGCAAGTCGGGTCATTAAGGACAAATCAGGACCATTAGGACAAGTCGAGACATACGAAGCACAGCAGGGCGAAGTCAAATTACTAAAATCTCAGTCGGAATTGAACTTTGATTTGATCCGCAACATTTTCCATTTGTGTTACCTTGTTTTACCCAGCTGGACTTGTTCTGTAGTTTTGGCATTTATCAAGTCGGGTCATTAAGGACAAATTGGGACCATTAGGACAAGTCGAGGAAAATGAAGCACAGCAGGGCTCAAATTACGGAAATCTCAGTCGGAATTTAAATTTGAATGTTCCACAATATTTTCCAATCGTGTTACAAATTTCTTGTTTTACCCAGCTAGACTTGTTCCGTATTTTGGCATTTGTCAAGTCGGGTCAGTGGGAACAAATCGGGACCATTAGGACAAGTCAAGACATACGAAGCACAGCAGGGCGAAGTCATATTACGAAAATCTCAGTCGGAATTTAAATTTGAATTGCTCCCCAACATTTTCCAATTGTGTTACAAATTTCTTGTTTTACCCAGCTGGACTGTTTCTGTAGTTTTGGCATATGTCAAATTGGGTCAGTAGGGACAAATCGGGACCATTAGGACAAATCGGGACCATTAGGAGAAGTCAAGACATACGAAGCACAGCAGGGCGAAGTCAAATTACTAAAATCTCAGTCGGAATTGAACTTTGATTTGATCCGCAACATTTTCCAATTGTGTTACCTTGATTTACCCAGCTGGACTGTTCTGTAGTTTTGGCATTTGTCAAGTCGGGTCAATAAGGACAAATTGGGACCATTAGGACAAGTCGAGGAAAATGAAGCACAGCAGGGCGAAGTCAAATTACGAAAATCTCAGTCGGAATTGAAATATAAATGTTCCCAACAGTTTCCAATTGTGTTACAAATTTCTTGTTTTACCCAGCTGGACTCGTTCTGTATTTTGGCATTTGTCAAGTCGGGTCAGTGGGAACAAATCGGGACCATTAGTACAAGTCAGGACATACGAAGCACAGCAGGGCGAAGTCATATTACGAAAATCTCAGTCGGAATTTAAATTTGAATGTTCCCAACACTTTCCAATTGTGTTTAATACTTCTTGAAATACCCAGCTAGACTCGTTCTGTTTTTTGGCATTTGTCAAGTCGGGTCATTAAGGACAAATCGGGACCATTAGGACAAGTCGAGGAAAATGAAGCACAGCAGGGCGAAGTCAAATTACGGAAATCTCAGTCGGAATAGAAATTTGAATGTTCCACAATATTTTCCAATCGTCTTACAAATTTCTTGTTTTACCCAGCTAGACTTGTTCCGTATTTTGGCATTTGTCAAGTCGGGTCAGTGGGAACAAATCGGGACCATTAGGACAAGTCAAGACATACGAAGCACAGCAGGGCGAAGTCATATTACGAAAATCTCAGTCGGAATTTAAATTTGATTGTTACCAACACTTTCCAATTGTGTTAAATACTTCTTGAATTACCCAGCTGGACTCGTTCTGTATTTTGGCATTTGTCAAGTCGGGTCATTAAGGACAAATCAGGACCATTAGGACAAGTCGAGACATACGAAGCACAGCAGGGCGAAGTCAAATTACTAAAATCTCAGTCGGAATTGAACTTTGATTTGATCCGCAACATTTTCCAATTGTGTTACCTTGTTTTACCCAGCTGGACTTGTTCTGTAGTTTTGGCATTCGTCAAGTTGGGTCAGTAGGGACAAATCGGGACCATTAGGACAAGTCAAGACATACGAAGCACAGCAGGGCGAATTAATATTACGAAAATCTCAGTCGGAATTTATATTTGAATGTTCCCAACACTTTCCAATTTTGTTAAATACTTCTTGAATTACCCAGCTGGACTCGTTCTGTTTTTTGGCATTTGTCAAGTCGGGTCATTAAGGACGAATCAGGACCATTAGGACAAGTCGAGACATACAAAGCACAGCAGGGCGAAGTCAAATTACCAAAATCTCAGTCGGAGTTGAACTTTGATTTGATCCGCATCATTTTCCAATTGTGTTACCTTGTTTTACCCAGCTGGACTTGTTCTGTAGTTTTGGCATTCGTCAAGACGGGTCATTAAGGACAAATCGGGACTATTTGGACAAGTCGAGACATACGAAGCACAGCAGGGCGAAGTCATGTTACTAAAAACTCAGTCGGAATTCAAATATATATGTTCCCAACAGTTTCCAATTGTGTTACAAATTTCTTGTTTTACCCAGCTGGACTCGTTCTGTTTTTTGGTATTTGTCAAGTCGTGTTATTAAGGAAAAATCGGGACCATTAGGACAAGACGAGACGTACTAAGCACAGCAGGGCGAAGTCAAATTACGAAAATCTCAGTCGGAATTGAAATTTTAATTTTTCCCCAACATTTTCCAATTGTTTTACAAATTTCTTGTTTTACCCAGCTGGACTTGTTTTCTAGTTTTGGCATATGTCAAGTTGGGTCAGTAGAGACAAATCGGGAGCATTAGGACAAGTCAAGACATACGAAGCACAGCAGGGCTAAGTCAATTTACGAAAATCCCAGTCGGAATTGAAATTAGAATTGTTCCCCACCATTTTCCTATTGTGTTACAAATTTCTTGTTTTACCCAGCTGGACTTGTTCTGTATTTTGGCATTTGTCAAGTCGGGTCAGTGGGAACAAATCGGGACCATTAGGACAAGTCAAGACATACGAAGCACAGCAGGGCGAAGTCATATTACGAAAATCTCAGTCGGAATATAAATTTGAATGTTCCCAACACTTTCCAATTGTGTTAAATACTTCTTGAATTACCCAGCTAGACTCGTTCTGTATTTTGGCATTTGTCAAGTCGGGTCATAAAGGACAAATCAGGACCATTAGGACATGTCGAGACATACGAAGCACAGCAGGGCGAAGTCAAATCACGAATATCTCAGTCGGAATTGAAATTTGAATTGTTCCCCAACATTTTCCAATTGTGTTACAAATTTCTTGTTTTACCCAGCTGGACTTGTTCTGTAGTTTTGGCATTTGTCAAGTCGGGTCATTAAGGACAAATCGGGACCATTAGGACAAGACGAGACGTACTAAGCACAGCAGGGCGAAGTAAAATTACGAATATCTCAGTCGGAATTGAAATTTGAAATGTTCCCCAACATTTTCCAATTGTTTTACAAATTTCTTGTTTTACCCAGCTGGACTTGTTCTATAACTTTGGCATTTGTCAAGTCGGGTCATTAAGGACAAATCGGGACCATTAGGACAAGACGAGATGTACTAAGCACAGCAGGGCGAAGTAAAATTATGAATATCTCAGTCGGAATTGAAATTTGAAGTGTTCCCCAACATTTTCCAAATGTGTTACAAATTTATTGTTTTACACAGCTGGACTTGTCCTGTATTTTGGCATTTGTCAAGTCGGGTCATAAAGGACAAATCAGGACCATTAGGACAAGACGAGACGTACTAAGCACAGCAGGGCCGAAGTCAAATTACGAATATCTCAGTCGGAATTGAAATTTGAATTGTTCCCCAACATTTTCCAATTGTTTTACAAATTTCTTGTTTTACCCAGCTGGACATGTTCTGTAGTTTTGGCATTTGTCAGGTCGGGTCATTAATGACAAATCGGGACCATTAGGACAAGAATACATACTAAGCACAGGGGCGAAGTCAAATTACGAATATCTCAGTCGGAATTGAATTTTGAATTATTTCCCAACATTTTCCTATTGTGTTACAAATTTCTTGTTATACCCAGATGGACTTGTTCTGTAATGTTGGTATTTGTCAAGTCGGGTCATTAAGGACAAATTGGGACCATTAGACAAGTCGGGGAAAATAAAGCACAGCAGGGCGAAGTCAAATTACGAAAATCTCAGTCGGAATTTAAATTTGAATTGTTCCCCAACATTTTCCTATTGTGTTACAAATTTCTTGTTTTACCAAGCTGGACTTGTTATGTAGTTTTGGCTTTTGTCAAGTCGGGTTATTGAGGACAAATTGAGACCATTAGGACAAGTCGAGGAAAATGAAGCACAGCAGGGCGAAGTCAAATTACGAAAATCTCAGTCGGAATTGAAATTTGAAAGTTTCAAAACATTTTTCAATTGTGTTACAAATTTCTTGTTTTGCCCAGCTGGACTTGTTCTGTAGTTTTGGCATTTGTCATGTAAGGTCAATTAGGACAAATCGGGACCATTAGGACAAGAATACATACTAAGCACAGGGGCGAAGTCAAATTACGAATATCTCAGTCGGAATTGAATTTTGAATTATTCCCCAACATTTTCCTATTGTGTTACAAATTTCTTGTTATACCCAGATGGACTTGTTCTGTAATGTTGGTATTTGTCAAGTCGGGTCATTAAGGACAAATTGGGACCATTAGACAAGTCGGGGAAAATAAAGCACAGCAGGGCGAAGTCAAATTACGAAAATCTCAGTCGGAATTTAAATTTGAATGTTCCCAACACTTTCCAATTGTGTTACAAATTTCTTGTATTACCCAGCTGGACTTGTTCTATAGTATTGACATTTGTCAAGTCGGGTCATTAAGGACAAATCGGGACCATTAGGACAAGACGAGACGTACTAAGCACAGCAGGGCGAAGTCAAATTACGAAAATCTCAGTCGGAATTGAAATTTGAATTGTTCCCCAACATTTTCCTATTGTGTTACAAATTTCTTGTTTTACCAAGCTGGACTTGTTATGTAGTTTTGGCTTTTGTCAAGTCGGGTTATTGAGGACAAATTGAGACCATTAGGAGAAGTCGAGGAAAATGAAGCACAGCAGGGCGAAGTCAAATTACGAAAATCTCAGTCGGAATTGAAATTTGAAAGTTTCAAAACATTTTTCAATTGTGTTACAAATTTCTTGTTTTACCCAGCTGGACTTGTTCTGTAGTTTTGGCATTCGTCAAGTTGGGTCAGTAGGGACAAATCGGGACCATTAGGACAAGTCAAGACATACGAAGCACAGCAGGGCGAATTAATATTACGAAAATCTCAGTCGGAATTTATATTTGAATGTTCCCAACACTTTCCAATTTTGTTAAATACTTCTTGAATTACCCAGCTGGACTCGTTCTGTTTTTTGGCATTTGTCAAGTCGGGTCATTAAGGACGAATCAGGACCATTAGGACAAGTCGAGACATACAAAGCACAGCAGGGCGAAGTCAAATTACCAAAATCTCTGTCGGAGTTGAACTTTGATTTGATCCGCATCATTTTTCAATTGTGTTACCTTGTTTTACCCAGCTGGACTTGTTCTGTAGTTTTGGCATTCGTCAAGACGGGTCATTAAGGACAAATCGGGACTATTTGGACAAGTCGAGACATACGAAGCACAGCAGGGCGAAGTCATGTTACTAAAAACTCAGTCGGAATTCAAATATATATGTTCCCAACAGTTTCCAATTGTGTTACAAATTTCTTGTTTTACCCAGCTGGACTCGTTCTGTTTTTTGGTATTTGTCAAGTCGGGTTAATAAGGAAAAATCGGGACCATTAGGACAAGACGAGACGTACTAAGCACAGCAGGGCGAAGTCAAATTACGAAAATCTCAGTCGGAATTGAAATTTTAATTTTTCCCCAACATTTTCCAATTGTTTTACAAATTTCTTGTTTTACCCAGCTGGACTTGTTTTGTAGTTTTGGCATATGTCAAGTTGGGTCAGTAGAGACAAATCGGGAGCATTAGGACAAGTCAAGACATAGGAAGCACAGCAGGGCTAAGTCAATTTACGAAAATCCCAGTCGGAATTGAAATTAGAATTGTTCCCCACCATTTTCCTATTGTGTTACAAATTTCTTGTTTTACCCAGCTGGACTTGTTCTGTATTTTGGCATTTGTCAAGTCGGGTCAGTGGGAACAAATCGGGACCATTAGGACAAGTCAAGACATACGAAGCACAGCAGGGCGAAGTCATATTACGAAAATCTCAGTCGGAATATAAATTTGAATGTTCCCAACACTTTCCAATTGTGTTAAATACTTCTTGAATTACCCAGCTAGACTCGTTCTGTATTTTGGCATTTGTCAAGTCGGGTCATAAAGGACAAATCAGGACCATTAGGACATGTCGAGACATACGAAGCACAGCAGGGCGAAGTCAAATCACGAATATCTCAGTCGGAATTGAAATTTGAATTGTTCCCCAACATTTTCCAATTGTGTTACAAATTTCTTGTTTTACCCAGCTGGACTTGTTCTGTAGTTTTGGCATTTGTCAAGTCGGGTCATTAAGGACAAATCGGGACCATTAGGACAAGACGAGACGTACTAAGCACAGCAGGGCGAAGTAAAATTATGAATATCTCAGTCGGAATTGAAATTTGAAATGTTCCCCAACATTTTCCAAATGTGTTACAAATTTATTGTTTTACACAGCTGGACTTGTCCTGTATTTTGGCATTTGTCAAGTCGGGTCATAAAGGACAAATCAGGACCATTAGGACAAGACGAGACGTACTAAGCACAGCAGGGCCGCAGTCAAATTACGAATATCTCAGTCGGAATTGAAATTTGAATTGTTCCCCAACATTTTCCAATTGTTTTACAAATTTCTTGTTTTACCCAGCTGGACATGTTCTATAATTTTGGCATTTGTCAAGTCGGGTCATTAAGGACGAATCGGGACCATTAGGACAAGACGAGACGTACTAAGCACAGCAAGGCGAAGTCAAATTACGAAAATCTCAGTCGGAATTGAAATTTGAATTGTTCCCCAACATTTTCCAATTGTGTTACACATTTCTTGTTTTACACAGCTGGACTTGTCCTGTATTTTGGCATTTGTCAAGTCGGGTCATAAAGGACAAATCAGGACCATTAGGACATGTCGAGACATACGAAGCACAGCAGGGCGAAGTCAAATTACGAAAATCTCAGTCGGAATTGAAATTTGAATTGTTCCCCAACAATTTCCAATTGTGTTACAAATTTCTTGTTTTACCCAGCTGGACTTGTTCTGTAGTTTTGGCATTTGTCAGGTCGGGTCATTAATGACAAATTGGGACCATTAGGACAAGTCGAGGAAAATGAAGCAAAGTAGGGCGAAGTCAAATTACGAAAATCTCAGTCGGAATTGAAATTTGAATGTTCCACAACATTTTTAAATTGTGTTACGAATTTCTTGTATTGCCCAGCTGGACTTGTTCTGTAGTTTTGGCATTTGTCAAGTCGGGTCATTAAGGACAAATCGGGACCATTAGGACAAGACGAGACGTACTAAGCACAGCAGGGCGAAGTAAAATTATGAATATCTGAGTCGGAATTGAAATTTGAAATGTTCCCCAACATTTTCCAATTGTTTTACAAATTTCTTGTTTTACCCAGCTGGACTTGTTCTATAACTTTGGCATTTGTCAAGTCGGGTCATTAAGGACAAATCGGGACCATTAGGACAAGACGAGACGTACTAAGCACAGCAGGGCGAAGTCAAATCACGAATATCTCAGTCGGAATTGAAATTTGAAATGTTTCCCAACATTTTCCAACTGTGTTACAAATTTCTTGTTTTACCCAGCTGGACTTGTTCTATAGTTTTGACATTTGTCAAGTCGGGTCATTAAGGACAAATCGGGACCATTAGGACAAGACGAGACGTACTAAGCACAGCAGGGCGAAGTCAAATTACGAAAATCTCAGTCGGAATTGAAATTTGAATTGTTCCCCAACATTTTCCTATTGTGTTACAAATTTCTTGTTTTACCAAGCTGGACTTGTTATGTAGTTTTGGCTTTTGTCAAGTCGGGTTATTGAGGACAAATTGAGACCATTAGGACAAGTCGAGTAAAATGAAGCACAGCAGGGCGAAGTCAAATTACGAAAATCTCAGTCGGAATTGAAATTTGAAAGTTTCAAAACATTTTTCAATTGTGTTACAAATTTCTTGTTTTGCCCAGCTGGACTTGTTCTGTAGTTTTGGCATTTGTCATGTAAGGTCAATTAGGACAAATCGGGACCATTAGGACAAGAAGACATACTAAGCACAGGGGCGAAGTCAAATTACGAATATCTCAGTCGGAATTGAATTTTGAATTATACCCCAACATTTTCCTATTGTGTTACAAATTTCTTGTTATACCCAGATGGACTTGTTCTGTAATGTTGGTATTTGTCAAGTCGGGTCATTAAGGACAAATTGGGACCATTAGACAAGTCGGGGAAAATAAAGCACAGCAGGGCGAAGTCAAATTACGAAAATCTCAGTCGGAATTTAAATTTGAATGTTCCCAACACTTTCCAATTGTGTTACAAATTTCTTGTATTACCCAGCTGGACTTGTTCTATAGTATTGACATTTGTCAAGTCGGGTCATTAAGGACAAATCGGGACCATTAGGACAAGACGAGACGTACTAAGCACAGCAGGGCGAAGTCAAATTACGAAAATCTCAGTCGGAATTGAAATTTGAATTGTTCCCCAACATTTTCCTATTGTGTTACAAATTTCTTGTTTTACCAAGCTGGACTTGTTATGTAGTTTTGGCTTTTGTCAAGTCGGGTTATTGAGGACAAATTGAGACCATTAGGAGAAGTCGAGGAAAATGAAGCACAGCAGGGCGAAGTCAAATTACGAAAATCTCAGTCGGAATTGAAATTTGAAAGTTTCAAAACATTTTTCAATTGTGTTACAAATTTCTTGTTTTACCCAGCTGGACTTGTTCTGTAGTTTTGGCATTCGTCAAGTTGGGTCAGTAGGGACAAATCGGGACCATTAGGACAAGTCAAGACATACGAAGCACAGCAGGGCGAATTAATATTACGAAAATCTCAGTCGGAATTTATATTTGAATGTTCCCAACACTTTCCAATTTTGTTAAATACTTCTTGAATTACCCAGCTGGACTCGTTCTGTTTTTTGGCATTTGTCAAGTCGGGTCATTAAGGACGAATCAGGACCATTAGGACAAGTCGAGACATACAAAGCACAGCAGGGCGAAGTCAAATTACCAAAATCTCAGTCGGAGTTGAACTTTGATTTGATCCGCATCATTTTCCAATTGTGTTACCTTGTTTTACCCAGCTGGACTTGTTCTGTAGTTTTGGCATTCGTCAAGACGGGTCATTAAGGACAAATCGGGACTATTTGGACAAGTCGAGACATACGAAGCACAGCAGGGCGAAGTCATGTTACTAAAAACTCAGTCGGAATTCAAATATATATGTTCCCAACAGTTTCCAATTGTGTTACAAATTTCTTGTTTTACCCAGCTGGACTCGTTCTGTTTTTTGGTATTTGTCAAGTCGGGTTATTAAGGAAAAATCGGGACCATTAGGACAAGACGAGACGTACTAAGCACAGCAGGGCGAAGTCAAATTACGAAAATCTCAGTCGGAATTGAAATTTTAATTTTTCCCCAACATTTTCCAATTGTTTTACAAATTTCTTGTTTTACCCAGCTGGACTTGTTTTGTAGTTTTGGCATTTGTCAAGTTGGGTCAGTAGAGACAAATCGGGAGCATTAGGACAAGTCAAGACATAGGAAGCACAGCAGGGCTAAGTCAATTTACGAAAATCCCAGTCGGAATTGAAATTAGAATTGTTCCCCACCATTTTCCTATTGTGTTACAAATTTCTTGTTTTACCCAGCTGGACTTGTTCTGTATTTTGGCATTTGTCAAGTCGGGTCAGTGGGAACAAATCGGGACCATTAGGACAAGTCAAGACATACGAAGCACAGCAGGGCGAAGTCATATTACGAAAATCTCAGTCGGAATATAAATTTGAATGTTCCCAACACTTTCCAATTGTGTTAAATACTTCTTGAATTACCCAGCTAGACTCGTTCTGTATTTTGGCATTTGTCAAGTCGGGTCATAAAGGACAAATCAGGACCATTAGGACATGTCGAGACATACGAAGCACAGCAGGGCGAAGTCAAATCACGAATATCTCAGTCGGAATTGAAATTTGAATTGTTCCCCAACATTTTCCAATTGTGTTACAAATTTCTTGTTTTACCCAGCTGGACTTGTTCTGTAGTTTTGGCATTTGTCAAGTCGGGTCATTAAGGACAAATCGGGACCATTAGGACAAGACGAGACGTACTAAGCACAGCAGGGCGAAGTAAAATTATGAATATCTCAGTCGGAATTGAAATTTGAAATGTTCCCCAACATTTTCCAATTGTTTTACAAATTTCTTGTTTTACCCAGCTGGACTTGTTCTATAACTTTGGCATTTGTCAAGTCGGGTCATTAAGGACAAATCGGGACCATTAGGACAAGACGAGATGTACTAAGCACAGCAGGGCGAAGTAAAATTATGAATATCTCAGTCGGAATTGAAATTTGAAGTGTTCCCCAACATTTTCCAAATGTGTTACAAATTTATTGTTTTACACAGCTGGACTTGTCCTGTATTTTGGCATTTGTCAAGTCGGGTCATAAAGGACAAATCAGGACCATTAGGACAAGACGAGACGTACTAAGCACAGCAGGGCCGAAGTCAAATTACGAATATCTCAGTCGGAATTGAAATTTGAATTGTTCCCCAACATTTTCCAATTGTTTTACAAATTTCTTGTTTTACCCAGCTGGACATGTTCTATAATTTTGGCATTTGTCAAGTCGGGTCATTAAGGACGAATCGGGACCATTAGGACAAGACGAGACGTACTAAGCACAGCAAGGCGAAGTCAAATTACGAAAATCTCAGTCGGAATTGAAATTTGAATTGTTCCCCAACATTTTCCAATTGTGTTACACATTTCTTGTTTTACACAGCTGGACTTGTCCTGTATTTTGGCATTTGTCAAGTCGGGTCATAAAGGACAAATCAGAACCATTAGGACATGTCGAGACATACGAAGCACAGCAGGGCGAAGTCAAATTACGAAAATCTCAGTCGGAATTGAAATTTGAATTGTTCCCCAACAATTTCCAATTGTGATACAAATTTCTTGTTTTACCCAGCTGGACTTGTTCTGTAGTTTTGGCATTTGTCAGGTCGGGTCATTAATGACAAATTGGGACCATAAGGACAAGTCGAGGAAAATGAAGCAAAGTAGGGCGAAGTCAAATTACGAAAATCTCAGTCGGAATTGAAATTTGAATGTTCCACAACATTTTTAAATTGTGTTACGAATTTCTTGTATTGCCCAGCTGGACTTGTTCTGTAGTTTTGGCATTTGTCAAGTCGGGTCATTAAGGACAAATCGGGACCATTAGGACAAGACGAGACGTACTGAGCACAGCAGGGCGAAGTAAAATTATAAATATCTCAGTCGGAATTGAAATTTGAAATGTTCCCCAACATTTTCCAATTGTTTTACAAATTTCTTGTTTTACCCAGCTGGACTTGTTCTATAACTTTGGCATTTGTCAAGTCGGGTCATTAAGGACAAATCGGGACCATTAGGACAAGACGAGACGTACTAAGCACAGCAGGGCGAAGTCAAATCACGAATATCTCAGTCGGAATTGAAATTTGAAATGTTTCCCAACATTTTCCAACTGTGTTACAAATTTCTTGTTTTACCCAGCTGGACTTGTTCTATAGTTTTGACATTTGTCAAGTCGGGTCATTAAGGACAAATCGGGACCATTAGGACAAGACGAGACGTACTAAGCACAGCAGGGCGAAGTCAAATCACGAATATCTCAGTCGGAATTGAAATTTTAAATGTTTCCCAACATTTTCCAACTGTGTTACAAATTTCTTGTTTTACCCAGCTGGACTTGTTCTATAGTTTTGACATTTGTCAAGTCGGGTCATTAAGGACAAATCGGGACCATTAGGACAAGACGAGACGTACTAAGCACAGCAGGGCGAAGTCAAATTACGAAAATCTCAGTCGGAATTGAAATTTGAATTGTTCCCCAACATTTTCCTATTGTGTTACAAATTTCTTGTTTTACCAAGCTGGACTTGTTATGTAGTTTTGGCTTTTGTCAAGTCGGGTTATTGAGGACAAATTGAGACCATTAGGACAAGTCGAGGAAAATGAAGCACAGCAGGGCGAAGTCAAATTACGAAAATCTCAGTCGGAATTGAAATTTGAAAGTTTCAAAACATTTTTCAATTGTGTTACAAATTTCTTGTTTTGCCCAGCTGGACTTGTTCTGTAGTTTTGGCATTTGTCATGTAAGGTCAATTAGGACAAATCGGGACCATTAGGACAAGAAGACATACTAAGCACAGGGGCGAAGTCAAATTACGAATATCTCAGTCGGAATTGAATTTTGAATTATTCCCCAACATTTTCCTATTGTGTTACAAATTTCTTGTTATACCCAGATGGACTTGTTCTGTAATGTTGGTATTTGTCAAGTCGGGTCATTAAGGACAAATTGGGACCATTAGACAAGTCGGGGAAAATAAAGCACAGCAGGGCGAAGTCAAATTACGAAAATCTCAGTCGGAATTTAAATTTGAATGTTCCCAACACTTTCCAATTGTGTTACAAATTTCTTGTATTACCCAGCTGGACTTGTTCTATAGTATTGACATTTGTCAAGTCGGGTCATTAAGGACAAATCGGGACCATTAGGACAAGACGAGACGTACTAAGCACAGCAGGGCGAAGTCAAATTACGAAAATCTCAGTCGGAATTGAAATTTGAATTGTTCCCCAACATTTTCCTATTGTGTTACAAATTTCTTGTTTTACCAAGCTGGACTTGTTATGTAGTTTTGGCTTTTGTCAAGTCGGGTTATTGAGGACAAATTGAGACCATTAGGAGAAGTCGAGGAAAATGAAGCACAGCAGGACGAAGTCAAATTACGAAAATCTCAGTCGGAATTGAAATTTGAAAGTTTCAAAACATTTTTCAATTGTGTTACAAATTTCTTGTTTTGCCCAGCTGGACTTGTTCTGTAGTTTTGGCATTTGTCAAGTCAGGTCATTTAGGACAAATCGGGACCATTAGGACAAGAAGACATACTAAGCACAGGGGCGAAGTCAAATTACGAAAATCTCAGTCGGAATTGAATTTTGAATTATTCCCCAACATTTTCCGATTGTGTTACAAATTTCTTGTTTTACCCAGATGGACTTGTTCTGTAATTTTGGTATTTGTCAAGTCGGGTCATTAAGGACAAATTGGGACCATTAGACAAGTCGAGGAAAATAAAGCACAGCAGGGCCAAGTCAAATTACGAAAATCTCAGTCGGAATTTAAATTTGAATGTTCCCAACACTTTCCAATTGTATTATATACTTCTTGAATTACCCCGCTGGACTCGTTCTGTTTTTTGGCATTTGTCAAGTCGGGTCATTAAGGACAAATCAGGACCATTAGGACAAGTCGAGACATACGAAGCACAACAGGGCGAGGTCAAATTACTAAAATCTGTGTCGGAATTGAACTTTGATTCGATCCGCAACATTTTCCAATTGTGTTTCCTTGTTTTACCCAGATGGACTTGTTCTGTAGTTTTGGCATTCGTCAAGTTGGGTCAGTAGGGACAAATCGGGACCATTAGGACAAGTCAAGACATACGAAGCACAGCAGGGCGAAGTCAAATTACGAAAATCTCAGTCGGAATTGAAATTAGAATTGTTTCCCAACATTTTCCTATTGTGTTACAAATTTCTTGTTTTACCCAGATGGACTTGTTCTGTATATTTGGCATTTGTCAGGTCGGGTCATTAAGGACAAATCAGGATCATTAGGACAAGACGAGACGTACTAAGCACAGCAGGGCGAAGTCAAATTACGAAAATCTCAGTCGGAATTGAAATTTGAATTGTTTCCCAACATTTTCCTATTTTGTTACGAATTTCTTGTTTTACCCAGCTGGACTTGTTCTGTAGTTTTGGCATTTGTCAAGTCAGGTCATTAAGGACAAATTGGGACCATTAGGACAAGTCGAGGAAAATGAAGCACAGCAGGGCGAAGTCAAATTACGAAAATCTCAGTCGGAATTGAAATTTGAATGTTCCACAACATTTTTCTATTGTGTTACGAATTTCCTGTTTTGCCCAGCTGGACTTGTTCTGTAGTTGTGGCATTTGTCAAGTCGGGTCATTAAGGACAAATCGGGACCATTGGGACAAGACGAGACGTACTAAGCACAGCAGGGCGAAGTCAAATTACGAATATCTCAGTCGGAATTGAAATTTGAAATGTTCCCCAACATTTTCCAATTGTGTTACAAATTTCTTGTTTTACCCAGCTGGACTTGTTCTATAATTTTGGCATTTGGCAAGTCGGGTCATTAAGGACAAATCGGGACCATTGGGACAAGACGAGACGTACTAAGCACAGCAGGGCGAAGTCAAATTACGAATATCTCAGTCGGAATTGAAATTTGAAATGTTCCCCAACATTTTCCAATTGTGTTACAAATTTCTTGTTTTACCCAGCTGGACTTGTTCTATAATTTTGGCATTTGTCAAGTCGGGTCATTAAGGACAAATCAGGACCATTAGGACAAGACGAGACGTACTAAGCACAGCAGGGCGAAGTCAAATTACGAAAATCTCAGTCGGAATTGAAATTTGAATTGTTCCCCAACATTTTCCTATTGTGTTACAAATTTCTTGTTTTACCCAGCTGGACTTGTTATGTAGTTTTGGTAGTTGTCAAGTCGGGTTATTGAGGACAAATTGAGACCATTAGGACAAGTCGAGGAAAATGAAGCACAGCAGGGCGAAGTCAAATTACAAAAATCTCAGTCGGAATTGAAATTTGAAAGTTTCAAAACATTTTTCAATTGTGTTACAAATTTCTTGTTTTGCCCAGCTGGACTTGTTCTGTAGTTTTGGCATTTGTCAAGTCGGGTCATTAAGGACAAATCGGGACCATTAGGACAAGTCAAGACATACGAAGCACAGCAGGGCGAATTAATATTACGAAAATCTCAGTCGGAATTTATATTTGAATGTTCCCAACACTTTCCAATTGTGTTAAATACTTCTTGAATTACCCAGCTGGACTCGTTCTGTTTTTTGGCATTTGTCAAGTCGGGTCATTAAGGACGAATCAGGACCATAAGGACAAGTCGAGACATACAAAGCACAGCAGGGCGAAGTCAAATTACTAAAATCTCAGTCGGAGTTGAACTTTGATTTGATCCGCAACATTTTCCAATTGTGTTACCTTGTTTTACCCAGCTGGACTTGTTCTGTAGTTTTGGCATTCGTCAAGACGGGTCATTAAGGACAAATCGGGACTATTTGGACAAGTCGAGACATACGAAGCACAGCAGGGCGAAGTCAAATTATGAAAATCTCAGTCGGAATTGAAATATAAATGTTCCCAACAGTTTCCAATTGTGTTACAAATTTCTTGTTTTACCCAGCTGGACTCGTTCTGTATTTTGGCATTTGTCAAGTCGGGTCAGTGGAAACAAATCGGGACCATTAGTACAAGTCAAGACATACGAAGCACAGCAGGGCGAAGTCATATTACGAAAATCTCAGTCGGAATTTAAATTTGAATGTTCCCAACACTTTCCAATTGTGTTTAATACTTCTTGAATTACCCAGCTAGACTCGTTCTGTTTTTTGGCATTTGTCAAGTCGGGTCATTAAGGACAAATCGGGATCATTAGGACAAGAAGAGACATACTAGCACAGCAGGGCTAAGTCAATTTACGAAAATCCCAGTCGGAATTGAAATTAGAATTGTTCCCTAACATTTTCCTATTGAGTTACAAATTTCTTGTTTTACCCAGCTGGACTTGTGTAGTTTTGGCATTTGTCAAGTCGGGTCATTAGGGACAAATCAGGACCATTAGGACAAGTCGAGACATACGAAGCACAGCAGGGCGAAGTCAAATTACTAAAATCTCAGTCGGAATTGAACTTTGATTTGATCCGCAAACATTTTCCAATTGTGTTACCTTGTTTTACCCAGCTGGACTTGTTCTGTAGTTTTGGCATTTATCAAGTCGGGTCATTGAGGACAAATTGGGACCATTAGGACAAGTCGAGGAAAATGAAGCACAGCAGGGCTCAAATTACGGAAATCTCAGTAGGAATTGAAATTTGAATGTTCCACAATATTTTCCAATCGTGTTACAAATTTCTTGTTTTACCCAGCTAGACTTGTTCCGTATTTTGGCATTTGTCAAGTCGGGTCAGTGGGAACAAATCGGGACCATAAGGACAAGTCAAGACATACTAAGCACAGCAGGGCGAAGTCAAATTACGAAAATCTCAGTCGGAATTGAAATTTGAATTGTTCCCCAACATTTTCCTATTGTGTTACAAATTTCTTGTTTTACCCAGGTGGACTTGTTATGTAGTTTTGGTATTTGTCAAGTCGGGTTATTGAGGACAAATTGAGACCATTAGGACAAGTCGAGGAAAATGAAGCACAGCAGGGCGAAGTCAAATTACGAAAGTCTCAGTCGGAATTGAAATTTGAAAGTTTCAAAACATTTTTCAATTGTGTTACAAATTTCTTGGTTTGCCCAGCTGGACTTGTTCTGTAGTTTTGGCATTTGTCAAGTCGGGTCATTAAGGACAAATCGGGACCATTAGGACAAGTCAAGACATACGAAGCACAGCAAGGCGAATTAATATTACGAAAATCTCAGTCGGAATTTATATTTGAATGTTCCCAACACTTTCCAATTGTGTTAAATACTTCTTGAATTACCCAGCTGGACTCGTTCTGTTTTTTGGCATTTGTCAAGTCGGGTCATTAAGGACGAATCAGGACCATTAGGACAAGTCGAGACATACAAAGCACAGCAGGGCGAAGTCAAATTACTAAAATCTCAGTCGGAGTTGAACTTTGATTTGATCCGCAACATTTTACAATTGTGTTACCTTGTTTTACCCAGCTGGACTTGTTCTGTAGTTTTGGCATTCGTCAAGACGGGTCATTAAGGACAAATCGGGACTATTTGGACAAGTCGAGACATACGAAGCACAGCAGGGCGAAGTCAAATTATGAAAATCTCAGTCGGAATTGAAATATAAATGTTCCCAACAGTTTCCAATTGTGTTACAAATTTCTTGTTTTACCCAGCTGGACTCGTTCTGTATTTTGGCATTTGTCAAGTCGGGTCAGTGGAAACAAATCGGGACCATTAGTACAAGTCAAGACATACGAAGCACAGCAGGGCGAAGTCATATTACGAAAATCTCAGTCGGAATTTAAATTTGAATGTTCCCAACACTTTCCAATTGTGTTTAATACTTCTTGAATTACCCAGCTAGACTCGTTCAGTTTTTTGGCATTTGTCAAGTCGGGTCATTAAGGACAAATCGGGATCATTAGGACAAGAAGAGACATACTAGCACAGCAGGGCTAAGTCAATTTACGAAAATCCCAGTCGGAATTGAAATTAGAATTGTTCCCTAACATTTTCCTATTGAGTTACAAATTTCTTGTTTTACCCAGCTGGACTTGTGTAGTTTTGGCATTTGTCAAGTCGGGTCATTAAGGACAAATCGGGACCATTAGGACAAGTCGAGACAAACGAAGCACAGCAGGGCGAAGTCAAATTACTAAAATCTCAGTCGGAATTGAACTTTGATTTGATCCGCAACATTTTCCAATTGTGTTACCTTGTTTTACCCAGCTGGACTTGTTCTGTAGTTTTGGCATTTATCAAGTCGGGTCATTAAGGACAAATTGGGACCATTAGGACAAGTCGAGGAAAATGAAGCACAGCAGGGCTCAAATTACGGAAATCTCAGTAGGAATTGAAATTTGAATGTTCCACAATATTTTCCAATCGTGTTACAAATTTCTTGTTTTACCCAGCTAGACTTGTTCCGTATTTTGGCATTTGTCAAGTCGGGTCAGTGGGAACAAATCGGGACCATAAGGACAAGTCAAGACATACGAAGCACAGCAGGGCGAAGTCATATTACGAAAATCTCAGTCGGAATTTAAATTTGAATGTTCCCAACAGTTTCCAATTGTGTTACAAATTTCTAGTTTTACCCAGCTCGACTCGTTCTGTATTTTGGCATTTGTCAAGTCGGGTCATTAAGGACAAATCGGGACCATTAGGACAAGACGAGACGTACCAAGCACAGCAGGGCGAAGTCAAATTACGAAAATCTCAGTCGGAATTGAAATTTTAATTGTTCCCCAACATTTTCCAATTGTTTTACAAATTTCTTGTTTTACCCAGCTGGCTTGTTTTGTAGTTTTGGCATATGTCATTTCGGGTCAGTAGGGACAAATCGGGACCATTAGGACAAATCGGGACCATTAGGACAAGTCAAGACATACGAAGCACAGCAGGGCTATGTCAATTTACGAAAATCCCAGTCGGAATTGAAATTAGAATTGTTCCCCAACATTTTCCTATTGTGTTACGAATTTCTTGTTTTACCCAGCTGGACTTGTTCTGTAGTTTTGGCATTTGTCAAGTCGGGTCATTAAGGACAAATCGGGACCATTAGGACAAGTCGAGACAAACGAAGCACAGCAGGGCGAAGTCAAATTACTAAAATCTCAGTCGGAATTGAACTTTGATTTGATCCGCAACATTTTCCAATTGTGTTACCTTGTTTTACCCAGCTGGACTTGTTCTGTAGTTTTGGCATTCGTCAAGTTGGGTCAGTACGGACAAATCGGGACAAGTCAAGACATACGAAGCACAGCAGGGCGAAGAATTATTACGAAAATCTCAGTCGGAATTTATATTTGAATGTTCCCAATACTTTCCAATTGTGTTAAATACTTCATGAATTACCCAGCTGGACTCGTTCTGTTTTTTGGCATTTGTCAAGTCGGGTCATTAAGGACGAATCAGAACCATTAGGACAAGTCGAGACATACGAAGCACAGCAGGGCGAAGTCAAATTACTAAAATCTCAGTCGGAGTTGAACTTTGATTTGATCCGCAACATTTTCCAATTGTGTTACCTTGTTTTACCCAGCTGGACTTGTTCTGTAGTTTTGGCATTCGTCAAGACGGGTCATTAAGGACAAATCGGGACTATTTGGACAAGTCGGAAATACGAAGCACAGCAGGGCGAAGTCATATTACTAAAAACTCAGTCGGAATTCAAATATAAATGTTCCCAACAATTTCCAATTGTGTTACAAATTTCTTGTTTTACCCAGCTGGACTCGTTCTGTTTTTTGGTATTTGTCAAGTCGGGTTATTAAGGAAAAATCGGGGCCATTAGGACAAGACGAGACGTACTAAGCAGAGCAGGGCGAAGTCAAATTACGAAAATCTCAGTCGGAATTGAAATTTTAATTGTTCCCCAACATTTTCCAATTGTTTCACAAATTTCTTGTTTTACCCAGCTGGACTTGTTCTGTAGTTTTGGCATATGTCAAGTTGGGTCAGTAGGGACAAATCGGGAGCATTAGGACAAGTCAAGACATACGAAGCACAGCAGGGCTTTTTTTTTTTTTTTTTTTTTTTTTTTTTTTTTTTTTTTTTTTTTTTTTTTTTTTTTTTTTTCAGTGGGGTGGAAATCCTCATGGACTCTGATCGCTCGGTGTCCATCGCGTATCAGTAGTGTCAGACTCTTACTGACTAAAACCACCCCAGGTGTGCTGCACTTGCCAAGCCGTTAGGCCATAAAGCTGCACCTACATCCCATTCCAACGTCCACGTCACGATATCCCTCGCTCTTCCGCCCCGCCACACCCCCCCACCACCGTTGGGTCGTGACCCACCGAATACCGGGCGGGCAATCAGCGGGGAAGATCCTTCCTTCTTTATTCCGCTCATCCTCCACATTCAAACAGCGCCCTCCCTGGTCGGCAGTCTTATTCTATCCGAGCGCCTGCTCTCCCGATTTACTTTCGTCGCTCGTTTATCCCGAAGCCAGGCCACTATTACCGTCGCATTGACACTATGTTGGTTCTCATACTTCTTCATCCTCGACCACAGCCCCCGCCCATTCATTCAATATCCTTACCCATTCGTCCTTCACACCATTCGTATCCCTTAGCTGTAACGCTCCAAGTCTATCCTCCTCTTCCTCGATCCTCCTTCTCCATTCTACCCTTTCTATCCGCATGCAATCGTTCCTGATGTGCTCCGCCGTGTCAGTCCCGCCAGTTCCACACTGGCATGGGGTCTCTTGTGCAATTCCGAACCTTGCCAGGTAACCCCGAAAGTTCCCATGCCCTGTGACCAGTTGCACTGCCTTCCTTGCTAATGGTATACACCCCATCCCTACCCTGTTGCACATACCATGTACGCTTCTGCCGGTCCTGCCGCTGTTCCATTCACCCTGCCATTTTTCCATCACCATTCTCCTAATCCTTTCCCTCTCCTCCATTCTGCTATGTCCCAAGTCTATTTGCCATGTGATCTCTTGCAGTTCCGCACCTCTTCTACTCTCTTCATCTGCTCTTCTGTTACCCTCATTCTCCCTAACATGCCCTTTCCTCCACTCAATTTCCGTCACCAATCCCGCTACCCTTCTGTTTTCAAGCATTCTCCTAATACGAGCTGCCCTTTTGCTCTTCGATCTCGCATTCCTAATGGTCTCCACTGCTCCAGGCGAGTCACTTATTATTCTTATGTCCATCTCTCCACCCATCAGTACCCCTTTACCTATAGCCACCATTTCGGCTTCCTGTACGCTTCCCAGCTCACTGATTCTTTCCCGACCCATTCTCCACTCGCTCCCCTCCTTATGCGCCCATCCTATACCCACTCGTCCATCCTCTCTCTTAACCGCGTCCACAAATACCTCTTTTAGCCCTTCTCGGTTCTCCAGAATTGTTCCGATCATCCATGGGTATATTCTGTCGCACCCGTTTATCCGTCCTCTTACTTTTTCTTTTCCGTGCGCCTTCCATTCTTCATACCTCGTTGCTGCCTCTATGTATAGAGGCGCCATCCCAGTCAGCACGCATAACGCGGCTGACGGCGCCGTTCTATATGCCCCGCTGGCCGATAGCGTAAACGGTCTCTGTATCGCCCCCAATTGTCTGATCACCCTAGAGTCCTTCGCTCTTGCTCCCCACACTTGGACGCCATACATCACCGCCGGCTTAACCACTCTTTCGAAAATCAGTCTGACACATCCTCTCCTTAGCCTTACGTCACGGCCCGTCCATCTTCTTAGTTTTTCTGCAACTATAGCCGTTCTCCTTCTTACCTCCTTAAGATGATCAATGTACAGTAGGCCCTTGTCTACTATCATGCCCAAGTATGTGATGTTACCGCCGCACTCAATCCGTTGCTCTCTCACCCTAACCACCGGTTCCTTGTCCAGTTTCCTGGCCGGGACAAACATGCATTCGGTCTTGTTTTCGTTATACCTCAGCCACATTTCATCCTCCCATTCTTGACATTCTTTCCACACCTCCTTCCACATCCTTTCTATTTTCTTTACCGACGGGCCAACCACCACTATCAGTTGGTCGTCGGCGTAGGCCTGGGCCCACACCTTCGTCCCACTACTTACTCTGTGCGCTACTGGCACCCCTTCATTTATCCTGTCATATTCCTTTTCATTTACTGCCCTCATCCTCTCGAACCACGCTTCCATGACAATAAGCCATAGCGTGGGTCCCAGGCTGGATCCCTGCGGGCACCCCCTGTCCACGATTGCTTCCACGCCTCCACTCTTGACTCTTCTTTCTCCTACAAATTCCATGCACAACTTGCCAATGTTCTCCGGTAGCCCCATCTTCCTCATATTCCATCCTATCGCAGGTCCCCATGCCGTGTTGAAAGCGTTCGACAAATCCAGCGCCATCACCATGCTATGCATACCCTCGTTCTTACTTCTCTTTATTCTCTCCACCATATTCTCAACAGCAGTCGATGTGTCCAATCCCGCCCTGAAGCCAAATTGGCAGGGCGAGAACTTGTGTCCTCTTTCACACCACACCTGTACTCTTCCGCTGAGAAGCCGGTCGAAAGTTCGCCCTAACGCGGTCAGCAAGCTGATCGGCCTTAGGCTACTATCCTTCTTAGGAATCCACACAACCTTCATCACCTTCCATACTGCAGGGAAATACCTCAGCCTAAGGCATGCGTTGAGTATATCCGTAAGATCTTCGCTTATTAGGTTCGCCACGTGTTTCATCACCTCATTAGGTATGCCGTCTGTTCCCGTCGCTTTGTTGTCTTTTAATCCTTCCATTACCTCTTGTACCTCCCTCACCGTGAAGTTGGGCTGCTCCGGTCCCCATCCTTCATCTCCGTCCTCCCTAATGCAGCGTCTACCCATGGTGTCTTTTCCCCTGTCATCGTTCGGGAAGTACTTGTCCAGCAGGTATCTGCTGGTTTCGTGCTTCCCCTCGGTGTATGTGCCATCCTCCCTCTTAGCCGTGCCCGGTATTTCCTCTGCCCTTTCTTTCCTCAGGAGCCCAAACACTCTGTTCCACGGTTTCTCCGATTGCAACCTCTCGACCCTTTCTTTCAGCCACTCGATTCTTGCCCTTGCAATCCCCCTCTTGTACTCATTCCTCTCTCTCCTAAATATACCCTGTTTTCTGATTCTTTCATCCTCTATTCTTTCTTCCTGGTACTCCCTCCTGAGTTTCCTCACTCTTCTTCTCATCCTACCCAACTCAACATTCCACCATTCTCTCTCCTCTTGCTCCTCTTTTGTACTCCTGGGTATTGCCTTGCGACACGCCCGAACAATCAAGGACTGGAGTTTCCCCGCTTCTGCTTCTACCTCCTCACTGCTATCTATTTTCCCCATATCATATGTCGAGAGTATCTCCTCCACCACGGCCCAATTTGTCCTTCCCACATTCAAAAATGTCCTTTTTCGCGTTGTCGGCTTTCCGGCTATTAGGAAACGTATCACTCGATGATCGCTCAGTGACTCATCCTCGCTTACCTCCCAGTCTCTCACCCAGCTCTTGCTGCAAATGGTTAGGTCAATCCAGCTCTCGCCTCTTCCACTAGAGAACGTCGCCAGGCTGTTCGCATCATTCTCAATCTGATAACCCTTCTCCACTATCCAGTCTAGTATATCCTCTCCTCTTTCATCCGTCACCATTCCTCCCCATGCGACATGCTTGGCGTTGAAGTCCCCTAGGATGATCTTCCCGCCTGCCCATTTATCAAAATTCCTTCTCACCTTTTTCCATTCATCATTCCTCCTCCTTCCAGGTTCCTCATACACATTCATTATCTTGACATCCTGCCCATCTTGCATCCTTAATATCACTCCGACCCCATTTATGCTCCTCACTGCCATGAGGGCAGAGCTGTCTATCTTTGTCCTTATCCATGTTCTGACCTTGGTACCTTTACCCCCGTCATGTTTATGCCACCCTTCCCAGTTCCCCTCTCTCTGCCACGGTTCCTGTAAACATACTATATCCGCCCCTTTTTCCTCTGCCATACCTCTTATGAGGTGTGTGGCCTCCCTGCCCCGTCCTGCGTTGAATTGCAGGACTTTAATACTCTGTCCGCCTTCTGCTAAGCTCTACCCTCCTCATATATACCGGGCATTTCGGGTCTATCGCCGGATGTCTTCTTTCACTTACCCCCGCCCTTTTGCAGTTTATGCAGTCAAGTGGCCGGATACCCAAGCACTCCTTGCCTTCGTGTCTACCTCCACATTTATTACATACCGCCGTCTCCGTGCAGTGTTTAGCAGTATGTCCATAATGGCAGCATTTGTAGCATACTGCTACACTCGCATGTTCTTCCACAAATATTCTCGTTAAATCAATAAATATAACTCCCACAGTCATCATCTTCCTAAACAGTTTCACTCCTACTTCCACCACTATGTTCTCCTTCCAACTATTCGTCCTACATTCTCTCCTGCTTCTCACAATCATCCCCTCCCAGTCCTCATCATTCGTCTCATTATTCAAATCCAAGTTTTGTTCCCTTATCAGCCTCGGTAGCTCTTCATCCTTATATCCCTTTTCCACCCCTGTAAGAAGTAGAGACGGTTTCCTTCCCTTAATTTCCTCAACTCTCACCCTGTCATCATTTTCTATCGCCCTTTTCACTCTCTCCCTTTCTTCCACGCCCTTACTTTCCAAATATAGCGTACCTCCCTTCACTTTCGTCAGGCCCAGCACGTCATCCGCACATCCTTCCTTCTCCAGACATTCCTTGATGATCCTAGCGGCCGTCCTCTTCGCTTCCTCGGTCACACCCTCTACCTTGATTTCTTGTATCCGCGTTGGCGTTGTCCATCCTTCACTTGGTTTTGGCCTCTCTCCTCGCATGGGTATGCTGGTCATATTAGCGTAGGTTCTAGGTCCATTGTCGCCCCTTCCCCTCCTTTTTCTACGCCTAGTCTGCTGGAACTGTCCTCCCTGTTCAGAGTCAGTTTCCATCTCCGTATCGAAACCCTCCTCGTTAGCCGTCGACACTGGTGCCTCCATTTCCTTTCTTCCTTCCCTCACTCGGCTCCCAGTCGACTCGCCCCCTCTTCTAATTACCTCCGCTTTCTTCCTGTTAGTAATCATTGCCCTACCCATGTCTTCGATGGTAACATTCATTCTTCTAGTTTCCTCAACCAACCCCTCGATCACTACTTTCATCCCATCCATCTCGTTTAGTTTGTCCTCACATTCCTCTACTCTTCTTTCCATCACTCTCATTTTAACTCCATCACCTTTCATCCTTCCAACTTCCAACATAATGTCTCCAATCCCTAGTGCCATTTCCTGCAATTTCTGAGCAACGATCGTCTGTTCATCTTTATTGAACTGAATTTTACCGCCCGCGTATCTAGTGGTGGCCTGCCTCACGGCGTTCATGCACTCCTTGATCCTCTCCCATCTCGAGCTAATTATGTCCTCTTCTGCTTCTTGTTGTTCGCCTCCTTGTCCTCCGTTATCCTCTTCCTCACTGAATTCCAGATCCCGTTCTCCCTCTTTCCCAGTTGCCTCCCCTTCGTCATGCATGGTAGATGATAGCTGGTTTGCTACTATCTCTTGCAGCTTTTCCACCGACTTGTTCATGATGTCAGTCATAGCGTTCTGCATTGCTCCGGCTGCCTGATTTACGAGTTCTCCCAGTACAGCAGGGCTGAGTCAATTTACGAAAATCCCAGTCGGAATTGAAATTAGAATTGTTCCCCACCATTTTCCTATTGTGTTACAAATTTCTTGTTTTACCCAGCTGGACTTGTTCTGTATTTTGGCATTTGTCAAGTCGGGTCAGTGGGAACAAATCGGGACCATTAGGACAAGTCAAGACATACGAAGCACAGCAGGGCGAAGTCATATTACGAAAATCTCAGTCGGAATTTAAATTTGAATGTTCCCAACACTTTCCAATTGTGTTAAATACTTCTTGAATTACCCAGCTGGACTCGTTCTGTTTTTTGGCATTTGGCAAGTCGGGTCATTAAGGACAAATCAGGACCATTAGGACAAGTCGAGACATACGAAGCACAGCAGGGCGAAGTCAAATTACTAAAATCTCAGTCGGAATTGAACTTTGATTTGATCCGCAACATTTTCCATTTGTGTTACCTTGTTTTACCCAGCTGGACTTGTTCTGTAGTTTTGGCATTTATCAAGTCGGGTCATTAAGGACAAATTGGGACCATTAGGACAAGTCGAGGAAAATGAAGCACAGCAGGGCTCAAATTACGGAAATCTCAGTCGGAATTTAAATTTGAATGTTCCACAATATTTTCCAATCGTGTTACAAATTTCTTGTTTTACCCAGCTAGACTTGTTCCGTATTTTGGCATTTGTCAAGTCGGGTCAGTGGGAACAAATCGGGACCATTAGGACAAGTCAAGACATACGAAGCACAGCAGGGCGAAGTCATATTACGAAAATCTCAGTCGGAATTTAAATTTGAATTGCTCCCCAACATTTTCCAATTGTGTTACAAATTTCTTGTTTTACCCAGCTGGACTGTTTCTGTAGTTTTGGCATATGTCAAATTGGGTCAGTAGGGACAAATCGGGACCATTAGGACAAATCGGGACCATTAGGACAAGTCAAGACATACGAAGCACAGCAGGGCGAAGTCAAATTACTAAAATCTCAGTCGGAATTGAACTTTGTTTTGATCCGCAACATTTTCCAATTGTGTTACCTTGATTTACCCAGCTGGACTGTTCTGTAGTTTTGGCATTTGTCAAGTCGGGTCATTAAGGACAAATTGGGACCATTAGGACAAGTCGAGGAAAATGAAGCACAGCAGGGCGAAGTCAAATTACGAAAATCTCAGTCGGAATTGAAATATAAATGTTCCCAACAGTTTCCAATTGTGTTACAAATTTCTTGTTTTACCCAGCTGGACTCGTTCTTTATTTTGGCATTTGTCAAGTCGGGTCAGTGGGAACAAATCGGGACCATTAGTACAAGTCAAGACATACGAAGCACAGCAGGGCGAAGTCATATTACGAAAATCTCAGTCGGAATTTAAATTTGAATGTTCCCAACACTTTCCAATTGTGTTTAATACTTCTTGAAATACCCAGCTAGACTCGTTCTGTTTTTTGGCATTTGTCAAGTCGGGTCATTAAGGACAAATCGGGACCATTAGGACAAGTCGAGGAAAATGAAGCACAGCAGGGCGAAGTCAAATTACGGAAATCTCAGTCGGAATAGAAATTTGAATGTTCCACAATATTTTCCAATCGTCTTACAAATTTCTTGTTTTACCCAGCTAGACTTGTTCCGTATTTTGGCATTTGTCAAGTCGGGTCAGTGGGAACAAATCGGGACCATTAGGACAAGTCAAGACATACGAAGCACAGCAGGGCGAAGTCATATTACGAAAATCTCAGTCGGAATTTAAATTTGATTGTTACCAACACTTTCCAATAGTGTTAAATACTTCTTGAATTACCCAGCTGGACTCGTTCTGTATTTTGGCATTTGTCAAGTCGGGTCATTAAGGACAAATCAGGACCATTTGGACAAGTCGAGACATACGAAGCACAGCAGGGCGAAGTCAAATTACTAAAATCTCAGTCGGAATTGAACTTTGATTTGATCCGCAACATTTTCCAATTGTGTTACCTTGTTTTACCCAGCTGGACTTGTTCTGTAGTTTTGGCATTCGTCAAGTTGGGTCAGTAGGGACAAATCGGGACCATTAGGACAAGTCAAGACATACGAAGCACAGCAGGGCGAATTAATATTACGAAAATCTCAGTCGGAATTTATATTTGAATGTTCCCAACACTTTCCAATTTTGTTAAATACTTCTTGAATTACCCAGCTGGACTCGTTCTGTTTTTTGGCATTTGTCAAGTCGGGTCATTAAGGACGAATCAGGACCATTAGGACAAGTCGAGACATACAAAGCACAGCAGGGCGAAGTCAAATTACCAAAATCTCAGTCGGAGTTGAACTTTGATTTGATCCGCATCATTTTCCAATTGTGTTACCTTGTTTTACCCAGCTGGACTTGTTCTGTAGTTTTGGCATTCGTCAAGACGGGTCATTAAGGACAAATCGGGACTATTTGGACAAGTCGAGACATACGAAGCACAGCAGGGCGAAGTCATGTTACTAAAAACTCAGTCGGAATTCAAATATATATGTTCCCAACAGTTTCCAATTGTGTTACAAATTTCTTGTTTTACCCAGCTGGACTCGTTCTGTTTTTTGGTATTTGTCAAGTCGGGTTATTAAGGAAAAATCGGGACCATTAGGACAAGACGAGACGTACTAAGCACAGCAGGGCGAAGTCAAATTACGAAAATCTCAGTCGGAATTGAAATTTTAATTTTTCCCCAACATTTTCCAATTGTTTTACAAATTTCTTGTTTTACCCAGCTGGACTTGATTTGTAGTTTTGGCATATGTCAAGTTGGGTCAGTAGAGACAAATCGGGAGCATTAGGACAAGTCAAGACATACGAAGCACAGCAGGGCTAAGTCAATTTACGAAAATCCCAGTCGGAATTGAAATTAGAATTGTTCCCCACCATTTTCCTATTGTGTTACAAATTTCTTGTTTTACCCAGCTGGACTTGTTCTGTATTTTGGCATTTGTCAAGTCGGGTCAGTGGGAACAAATCGGGACCATTAGGACAAGTCAAGACATACGAAGCACAGCAGGGCGAAGTCATATTACGAAAATCTCAGTCGGAATATAAATTTGAATGTTCCCAACACTTTCCAATTGTGTTAAATACTTCTTGAATTACCCAGCTAGACTCGTTCTGTATTTTGGCATTTGTCAAGTCGGGTCATAAAGGACAAATCAGGACCATTAGGACATGTCGAGACATACGAAGCACAGCAGGGCTAAGTCAATTTACGAAAATCCCAGTCGGAATTGAAATTAGAATTGTTCCCTAACATTTTCCTATTGTGTTACAAATTTCTTGTTTTACCCAGCTGGACTTGTTCCGTATTTTGGCATTTGTCAAGTCGGGTCAGTGGGAACAAATCGTGTCCATTAGGACAAGTCAAGACATACGAAGCACAGCAGGGCGAAGTCATATTACGAAAATCTCAGTCGGAATTTAAATTTGAATTGTTCCCCAACATTTTCCAATTGTGTTACAAATTTCTTGTTTTACCCAGCTGGACTTGTTCTATAACTTTGGCATTTGTCAAGTCGGGTCATTAAGGAAAAATCGGGACCATTAGGACAAGACGAGACGTACTAAGCACAGCAGGGCGAAGTCAAATCACGAATATCTCAGTCGGAATTGAAATTTGAATTGTTCCCCAACATTTTCCAATTGTGTTACAAATTTCTTGTTTTACCCAGCTGGACTTGTTCTGTAGTTTTGGCATTTGTCAAGTCGGGTCATTAAGGACAAATCGGGACCATTAGGACAAGACGAGACGTACTAAGCAAAGCAGGGCGAAGTAAAATTATGAATATCTCAGTCGGAATTGAAATTTGAATCGTTCCCCAACATTTTCCTATTGTGTTACAAATTTCTTGTTTTACCAAGCTGGACTTGTTATGTAGTTTTGGCTTTTGTCAAGTCGGGTTATTGAGGACAAATTGAGACCATTAGGAGAAGTCGAGGAAAATGAAGCACAGCAGGGCGAAGTCAAATTACGAAAATCTCAGTCGGAATTGAAATTTGAAAGTTTCAAAACATTTTTCAATTGTGTTACAAATTTCTTGTTTTGCCCAGCTGGACTTGTTCTGTAGTTTTGGCTTTTGTCAAGTCGGGTTATTGAGGACAAATTGAGACCATTAGGAGAAGTCGAGGAAAATGAAGCACAGCAGGGCGAAGTCAAATTACGAAAATCTCAGTCGGAATTGAAATTTGAAAGTTTCAAAACATTTTTCAATTGTGTTACAAATTTCTTGTTTTGCCCAGCTGGACTTGTTCTGTAGTTTTGGCATTTGTCAAGTCAGGTCATTTAGGACAAATCGGGACCATTAGGACAAGAAGACATACTAAGCACAGGGGCGAAGTCAAATTACGAAAATCTCAGTCGGAATTGAATTTTGAATTATTCCCCAACATTTTCCTATTGTGTTACAAATTTCTTGTTTTACCCAGATGGACTTGTTCTGTAATTTTGGTATTTGTCAAGTCGGGTCATTAAGGACAAATTGGGACCATTAGACAAGTCGAGGAAAATAAAGCACAGCAGGGCCAAGTCAAATTACGAAAATCTCAGTCGGAATTTAAATTTGAATGTTCCCAACACTTTCCAATTGTGTTATATACTTCTTGAATTACCCAGCTGGACTCGTTCTGTTTTTTGGCATTTGTCAAGTCGGGTCATTAAGGACAAATCAGGACCATTAGGACAAGTCGAGACATACGAAGCACAACAGGGCGAGGTCAAATTACTAAAATCTGTGTCGGAATTGAACTTTGATTCGATCCGCAACATTTTCCAATTGTGTTTCCTTGTTTTACCCAGATGGACTTGTTCTGTAGATTTGGCATTCGTCAAGTTGGGTCAGTAGGGACAAATCGGGACCATTAGGACAAGTCAAGACATACGAAGCACAGCAGGGCGAAGTCAAATTACGAAAATCTCAGTCGGAATTGAAATTAGAATTGTTT
The DNA here is from genome assembly GCA_958502065.1 of Chrysolina americana. NCBI lineage: Eukaryota > Metazoa > Arthropoda > Insecta > Coleoptera > Chrysomelidae > Chrysolina > Chrysolina americana. The sequence goes on from OY293421.1 coordinate 25,347,798, forward strand.
CCCAACATTTTCCTATTGTGTTACAAATTTCTTGTTTTACCCAGATGGACTTGTTCTGTATTTTTGGCATTTGTCATGTCGGGTCATTGAGGACAAATCGGGATCATTAGGACAAGACGAGACGTACTAAGCACAGCAGGGCGAAGTCAAATTACGAAAATCTCAGTCGGAATTGAAATTTGAATTGTTTCCCAACATTTTCCTATTTTGTTACGAATTTCTTGTTTTACCCAGCTGGACTTGTTCTGTAGTTTTGGCATTTGTCAGGTCAGGTCATTAAGGACAAATTGGGACCATTAGGACAAGTCGAGGAAAATGAAGCACAGCAGGGCGAAGTCAAATTACGAAAATCTCAGTCGGAATTGAAATTTGAATGTTCCACAACATTTTTCTATTGTGTTACGAATTTCCTGTTTTGCCCAGCTGGACTTGTTCTATAACTTTGGCATTTGTCAAGTCGGGTCATTAAGGACAAATCGGGACCATTAGGACAAGACGAGACGTACTAAGCACAGCAGGGCGAAGTCAAATTACGAATATCTCAGTCGGAATTGAAATTTGAAATGTTCCCCAACATTTTCCAGTTGTGTTACAAATTTCTTGTTTTACCCAGCTGGACTTGTTCTATAGTTTTGACATTTGTCATGTCGGGTCATTAAGGACAAATCGGGACCATTAGGACAAGACGAGACGTACTAAGCACAGCAGGGCGAAGTCAAATTACGAAAATCTCAGTCGGAATTGAAATTTGAATTGTTCCCCAACATTTTCCTATTGTGTTACAAATTTCTTGTTTTACCAAGCTGGACTTGTTATGTAGTTTTGGCTTTTGTCAAGTCGGGTTAATGAGGACAAATTGAGACCATTAGGACAAGTCGAGGAAAATGAAGCACAGCAGGGCGAAGTCAAATTACGAAAATCTCAGTCGGAATTGAAATTTGAATGTTCCACAACAATTTTCAATTGTGTTACAAATTTCTTGTTTTGCCCAGCTGGACTTGTTCTGTAGTTCTGGCATTTGTCAAGTCGGGTCATTAAGGACAAATCAGGACCATTAGGACAAGACGAGACGTACTAAGCACAGCAGGGCCGAAGTCAAATTACGAATATCTCAGTCGGAATTGAAATTTGAATTGTTCCCCAACATTTTCCAATTGTGTTACAAATTTCTTGTTTTACACAGCTGGACTTGTCCTGTATTTTGGCATTTGTCAAGTCGGGTCATAAAGGACAAATCGGGACCATTAGGACAAGACGAGACGTACTAAGCACAGCAGGGCCAAAGTCAAATTTCGAAAATCTCAGTCGGAATTGAAATTTGAATGTTCCCCAACATTTTCCAATTGTTTTACAAATTTCTTGATTTACCCAGCTGGACTTGTTCTATAATTTTGGCATTTGACAAGTCGGGTCATTAAGGACGAATCGGGACCATTAGGACAAGACGAGACGTACTAAGCACAGCAAGGCGAAGTCAAATTACGAAAATCTCAGTCGGAATTGAAATTTGAATAGTTTCCCAACATTTTCCAATTGTGTTACAAATTTCTTGTTTTACACAGCTGGACTTGTCCTGTATTTTGGCATTTGTCAAGTCGGGTCATAAAGGACAAATCAGGACCATTAGGACATGTCGAGACATACGAAGCACAGCAGGGCGAATTAATATTACGAAAATCTCAGTCGGAATTTATATTTGAATGTTCCCAACACTTTCCAATTGTGTTAAATACTTCTTGAATTACCCAGCTGGACTCGTTCTGTTTTTTGGCATTCGTCAAGACGGGTCATTAAGGACAAATCGGGACTATTTGGACAAGTCGAGACATACGAAGCACAGCAGGGCGAAGTCAAATTATGAAAATCTCAGTCGGAATTGAAATATAAATGTTCCCAACAGTTTCCAATTGTGTTACAAATTTCTTGTTTTACCCAGCTGGACTCGTTCTGTATTTTGGCATTTGTCAAGTCGGGTCAGTGGAAACAAATCGGGACCATTAGTACAAGTCAAGACATACGAAGCACAGCAGGGCGAAGTCATATTACGAAAATCTCAGTCGGAATTTAAATTTGAATGTTCCCAACACTTTCCAATTGTGTTTAATACTTCTTGAATTACCCAGCTAGACTCGTTCTGTTTTTTGGCATTTGTCAAGTCGGGTCATTAAGGACAAATCGGGATCATTAGGACAAGAAGAGACATACTAGCACAGCAGGGCTAAGTCAATTTACGAAAATCCCAGTCGGAATTGAAATTAGAATTGTTCCCTAACATTTTCCTATTGAGTTACAAATTTCTTGTTTTACCCAGCTGGACTTGTGTAGTTTTGGCATTTGTCAAGTCGGGTCATTAAGGACAAATCGGGACCATTAGGACAAGTCGAGACAAACGAAGCACAGCAGGGCGAAGTCAAATTACTAAAATCTCAGTCGGAATTGAACTTTGATTTGATCCGCAACATTTTCCAATTGTGTTACCTTGTTTTACCCAGCTGGACTTGTTCTGTAGTTTTGGCATTTATCAAGTCGAGTCATTAAGGACAAATTGGGACCATTAGGACAAGTCGAGGAAAATGAAGCACAGCAGGGCTCAAATTACGGAAATCTCAGTAGGAATTGAAATTTGAATGTTCCACAATATTTTCCAATCGTGTTACAAATTTCTTGTTTTACCCAGCTAGACTTGTTCCGTATTTTGGCATTTGTCAAGTCGGGTCAGTGGGAACAAATCGGGACCATAAGGACAAGTCAAGACATACGAAGCACAGCAGGGCGAAGTCATATTACGAAAATCTCAGTCGGAATTTAAATTTGAATGTTCCCAACAGTTTCCAATTGTGTTACAAATTTCTAGTTTTACCCAGCTCGACTCGTTCTGTATTTTGGCATTTGTCAAGTCGGGTCATTAAGGACAAATCGGGACCATTAGGACAAGACGAGACGTACCAAGCACAGCAGGGCGAAGTCAAATTACGAAAATCTCAGTCGGAATTGAAATTTTAATTGTTCCCCAACATTTTCCAATTGTTTTACAAATTTCTTGTTTTACCCAGCTGGCTTGTTTTGTAGTTTTGGCATATGTCATGTTGGGTCAGTAGGGACAAATCGGGACCATTAGGACAAATCGGGACCATTAGGACAAGTCAAGACATACGAAGCACAGCAGGGCTATGTCAATTTACGAAAATCCCAGTCGGAATTGAAATTAGAATTGTTCCCCAACATTTTCCTATTGTGTTACGAATTTCTTGTTTTACCCAGCTGGACTTGTTCTGTAGTTTTGGCATTTGTCAAGTCGGGTCATTAAGGACAAATCGGGACCATTAGGACAAGTCGAGACAAACGAAGCACAGCAGGGCGAAGTCAAATTACTAAAATCTCAGTCGGAATTGAACTTTGATTTGATCCGCAACATTTTCCAATTGTGTTACCTTGTTTTACCCAGCTGGACTTGTTCTGTAGTTTTGGCATTCGTCAAGTTGGGTCAGTACGGACAAATCGGGACAAGTCAAGACATACGAAGCACAGCAGGGCGAAGAATTATTACGAAAATCTCAGTCGGAATTTATATTTGAATGTTCCCAATACTTTCCAATTGTGTTAAATACTTCATGAATTACCCAGCTGGACTCGTTCTGTTTTTTGGCATTTGTCAAGTCGGGTCATTAAGGACGAATCAGAACCATTAGGACAAGTCGAGACATACGAAGCACAGCAGGGCGAAGTCAAATTACTAAAATCTCAGTCGGAGTTGAACTTTGATTTGATCCGCAACATTTTCCAATTGTGTTACCTTGTTTTACCCAGCTGGACTTGTTCTGTAGTTTTGGCATTCGTCAAGACGGGTCATTAAGGACAAATCGGGACTATTTGGACAAGTCGGAAATACGAAGCACAGCAGGGCGAAGTCATATTACTAAAAACTCAGTCGGAATTCAAATATAAATGTTCCCAACAATTTCCAATTGTGTTACAAATTTCTTGTTTTACCCAGCTGGACTCGTTCTGTTTTTTGGTATTTGTCAAGTCGGGTTATTAAGGAAAAATCGGGGCCATTAGGACAAGACGAGACGTACTAAGCAGAGCAGGGCGAAGTCAAATTACGAAAATCTCAGTCGGAATTGAAATTTTAATTGTTCCCCAACATTTTCCAATTGTTTCACAAATTTCTTGTTTTACCCAGCTGGACTTGTTCTGTAGTTTTGGCATATGTCAAGTTGGGTCAGTAGGGACAAATCGGGAGCATTAGGACAAGTCAAGACATACGAAGCACAGCAGGGCTGAGTCAATTTACGAAAATCCCAGTCGGAATTGAAATTAGAATTGTTCCCCACCATTTTCCTATTGTGTTACAAATTTCTTGTTTTACCCAGCTGGACTTGTTCTGTATTTTGGCATTTGTCAAGTCGGGTCAGTGGGAACAAATCGGGACCATTAGGACAAGTCAAGACATACGAAGCACAGCAGGGCGAAGTCATATTACGAAAATCTCAGTCGGAATTTAAATTTGAATGTTCCCAACACTTTCCAATTGTGTTAAATACTTCTTGAATTACCCAGCTGGACTCGTTCTGTTTTTTGGCATTTGGCAAGTCGGGTCATTAAGGACAAATCAGGACCATTAGGACAAGTCGAGACATACGAAGCACAGCAGGGCGAAGTCAAATTACTAAAATCTCAGTCGGAATTGAACTTTGATTTGATCCGCAACATTTTCCATTTGTGTTACCTTGTTTTACCCAGCTGGACTTGTTCTGTAGTTTTGGCATTTATCAAGTCGGGTCATTAAGGACAAATTGGGACCATTAGGACAAGTCGAGGAAAATGAAGCACAGCAGGGCTCAAATTACGGAAATCTCAGTCGGAATTTAAATTTGAATGTTCCACAATATTTTCCAATCGTGTTACAAATTTCTTGTTTTACCCAGCTAGACTTGTTCCGTATTTTGGCATTTGTCAAGTCGGGTCAGTGGGAACAAATCGGGACCATTAGGACAAGTCAAGACATACGAAGCACAGCAGGGCGAAGTCATATTACGAAAATCTCAGTCGGAATTTAAATTTGAATTGCTCCCCAACATTTTCCAATTGTGTTACAAATTTCTTGTTTTACCCAGCTGGACTGTTTCTGTAGTTTTGGCATATGTCAAATTGGGTCAGTAGGGACAAATCGGGACCATTAGGACAAATCGGGACCATTAGGACAAGTCAAGACATACGAAGCACAGCAGGGCGAAGTCAAATTACTAAAATCTCAGTCGGAATTGAACTTTGATTTGATCCGCAACATTTTCCAATTGTGTTACCTTGATTTACCCAGCTGGACTGTTCTGTAGTTTTGGCATTTGTCAAGTCGGGTCATTAAGGACAAATTGGGACCATTAGGACAAGTCGAGGAAAATGAAGCACAGCAGGGCGAAGTCAAATTACGAAAATCTCAGTCGGAATTGAAATATAAATGTTCCCAACAGTTTCCAATTGTGTTACAAATTTCTTGTTTTACCCAGCTGGACTCGTTCTTTATTTTGGCATTTGTCAAGTCGGGTCAGTGGGAACAAATCGGGACCATTAGTACAAGTCAAGACATACGAAGCAAAGCAGGGCGAAGTCATATTACGAAAATCTCAGTCGGAATTTAAATTTGAATGTTCCCAACACTTTCCAATTGTGTTTAATACTTCTTGAAATACCCAGCTAGACTCGTTCTGTTTTTTGGCATTTGTCAAGTCGGGTCATTAAGGACAAATCGGGACCATTAGGACAAGTCGAGGAAAATGAAGCACAGCAGATCGAAGTCAAATTACGGAAATCTCAGTCGGAATAGAAATTTGAATGTTCCACAATATTTTCCAATCGTCTTACAAATTTCTTGTTTTACCCAGCTAGACTTGTTCCGTATTTTGGCATTTGTCAAGTCGGGTCAGTGGGAACAAATCGGGACCATTAGGACAAGTCAAGACATACGAAGCACAGCAGGGCGAAGTCATATTACGAAAATCTCAGTCGGAATTTAAATTTGATTGTTACCAACACTTTCCAATAGTGTTAAATACTTCTTGAATTACCCAGCTGGACTCGTTCTGTATTTTGGCATTTGTCAAGTCGGGTCATTAAGGACAAATCAGGACCATTTGGACAAGTCGAGACATACGAAGCACAGCAGGGCGAAGTCAAATTACTAAAATCTCAGTCGGAATTGAACTTTGATTTGATCCGCAACATTTTCCAATTGTGTTACCTTGTTTTACCCAGCTGGACTTGTTCTGTAGTTTTGGCATTCGTCAAGTTGGGTCAGTAGGGACAAATCGGGACCATTAGGACAAGTCAAGACATACGAAGCACAGCAGGGCGAATTAATATTACGAAAATCTCAGTCGGAATTTATATTTGAATGTTCCCAACACTTTCCAATTTTGTTAAATACTTCTTGAATTACCCAGCTGGACTCGTTCTGTTTTTTGGCATTTGTCAAGTCGGGTCATTAAGGACGAATCAGGACCATTAGGACAAGTCGAGACATACAAAGCACAGCAGGGCGAAGTCAAATTACCAAAATCTCAGTCGGAGTTGAACTTTGATTTGATCCGCATCATTTTCCAATTGTGTTACCTTGTTTTACCCAGCTGGACTTGTTCTGTAGTTTTGGCATTCGTCAAGACGGGTCATTAAGGACAAATCGGGACTATTTGGACAAGTCGAGACATACGAAGCACAGCAGGGCGAAGTCATGTTACTAAAAACTCAGTCGGAATTCAAATATATATGTTCCCAACAGTTTCCAATTGTGTTACAAATTTCTTGTTTTACCCAGCTGGACTCGTTCTGTTTTTTGGTATTTGTCAAGTCGGGTTATTAAGGAAAAATCGGGACCATTAGGACAAGACGAGACGTACTAAGCACAGCAGGGCGAAGTCAAATTACGAAAATCTCAGTCGGAATTGAAATTTTAATTTTTCCCCAACATTTTCCAATTGTTTTACAAATTTCTTGTTTTACCCAGCTGGACTTGATTTGTAGTTTTGGCATATGTCAAGTTGGGTCAGTAGAGACAAATCGGGAGCATTAGGACAAGTCAAGACATACGAAGCACAGCAGGGCTAAGTCAATTTACGAAAATCCCAGTCGGAATTGAAATTAGAATTGTTCCCCACCATTTTCCTATTGTGTTACAAATTTCTTGTTTTACCCAGCTGGACTTGTTCTGTATTTTGGCATTTGTCAAGTCGGGTCAGTGGGAACAAATCGGGACCATTAGGACAAGTCAAGACATACGAAGCACAGCAGGGCGAAGTCATATTACGAAAATCTCAGTCGGAATATAAATTTGAATGTTCCCAACACTTTCCAATTGTGTTAAATACTTCTTGAATTACCCAGCTAGACTCGTTCTGTATTTTGGCATTTGTCAAGTCGGGTCATAAAGGACAAATCAGGACCATTAGGACATGTCGAGACATACGAAGCACAGCAGGGCTAAGTCAATTTACGAAAATCCCAGTCGGAATTGAAATTAGAATTGTTCCCTAACATTTTCCTATTGTGTTACAAATTTCTTGTTTTACCCAGCTGGACTTGTTCCGTATTTTGGCATTTGTCAAGTCGGGTCAGTGGGAACAAATCGGGTCCATTAGGACAAGTCAAGACATACGAAGCACAGCAGGGCGAAGTCATATTACGAAAATCTCAGTCGGAATTTAAATTTGAATTGTTCCCCAACATTTTCCAATTGTGTTACAAATTTCTTGTTTTACCCAGCTGGACTTGTTCTATAACTTTGGCATTTGTCAAGTCGGGTCATTAAGGACAAATCGGGACCATTAGGACAAGACGAGACGTACTAAGCACAGCAGGGCGAAGTCAAATCACGAATATCTCAGTCGGAATTGAAATTTGAATTGTTCCCCAACATTTTCCAATTGTGTTACAAATTTCTTGTTTTACCCAGCTGGACTTGTTCTGTAGTTTTGGCATTTGTCAAGTCGGGTCATTAAGGACAAATCGGGACCATTAGGACAAGACGAGACGTACTAAGCAAAGCAGGGCGAAGTGAAATTATGAATATCTCAGTCGGAATTGAAATTTGAAATGTTCCCCAACATTTTCCAATTGTTTTACAAATTTCTTGTTTTACCCAGCTGGACTTGTTCTATAACTTTGGCATTTGTCAAGTCGGGTCATTAAGGACAAATCGGGACCATTAGGACAAGACGAGACGTACTAAGCACAGCAGGGCGAAGTCAAATCACGAATATCTCAGTCGGAATTGAAATTTGAAATGTTCCCCAACATTTTCCAACTGTGTTACAAATTTCTTGTTTTACCTAGCTGGACATGTTCTATAATTTTGGCATTTGTCAAGTCGGGTCATCAAGGACGAATCGGGACCATTAGGACAAGACGAGACGTACTAAGCACAGCAGGGCCGAAGTCAAATTACGAAAATCTCAGTCGGAATTGAAATTTGAATTGTTCCCCAACATTTTCCTATTGTGTTACAAATTTCTTGTTTTACCAAGCTGGACTTGTTATGTAGTTTTGGCTTTTGTCAAGTCGGGTTATTGAGGACAAATTGAGACCATTAGGACAAGTCGAGGAAAATGAAGCACAGCAGGGCGAAGTCAAATTACGAAAATCTCAGTCGGAATTGAAATTTGAAAGTTTCAAAACATTTTTCAATTGTGTTACAAATTTCTTGTTTTGCCCAGCTGGACTTGTTCTGTAGTTTTGGCATTTGTCATGTAAGGTCATTTAGGACAAATCGGGACCATTAGGACAAGAAGACATACTAAGCACAGGGGCGAAGTCAAATTACGAATATCTCAGTCGGAATTGAATTTTGAATTATTCCCCAACATTTTCCTATTGTGTTACAAATTTCTTGTTATACCCAGATGGACTTGTTCTGTAATGTTGGTATTTGTCAAGTCGGGTCAATAACGACAAATTGGGACCATTAGACAAGTCGGGGAAAGTAAAGCACAGCAGGGCGAAGTCAAATTACGAAAATCTCAGTCGGAATTTGAATTTGAATGTTCCCAACACTTTCCAATTGTGTTACAAATTTCTTGTATTACCCAGCTGGACTTGTTCTATAGTATTGACATTTGTCAAGTCGGGTCATTAAGGACAAATCGGGACCATTAGGACAAGACGAGACGTACTAAGCACAGCAGGGCGAAGTCAAATTACGAAAATCTCAGTCGGAATTGAAATTTGAATTGTTCCCCAACATTTTCCTATTGTGTTACAAATTTCTTGTTTTACCAAGCTGGACTTGTTATGTAGTTTTGGCTTTTGTCAAGTCGGGTTATTGAGGACAAATTGAGACCATTAGGAGAAGTCGAGGAAAATGAAGCACAGCAGGGCGAAGTCAAATTACGAAAATCTCAGTCGGAATTGAAATTTGAAAGTTTCAAAACATTTTTCAATTGTGTTACAAATTTCTTGTTTTGCCCAGCTGGACTTGTTCTGTAGTTTTGGCATTTGTCAAGTCAGGTCATTTAGGACAAATCGGGACCATTAGGACAAGAAGACATACTAAGCACAGGGGCGAAGTCAAATTACGAAAATCTCAGTCGGAATTGAATTTTGAATTATTCCCCAACATTTTCCTATTGTGTTACAAATTTCTTGTTTTACCCAGATGGACTTGTTCTGTAATTTTGGTATTTGTCAAGTCGGGTCATTAAGGACAAATTGGGACCATTAGACAAGTCGAGGAAAATAAAGCACAGCAGGGCCAAGTCAAATTACGAAAATCTCAGTCGGAATTTAAATTTGAATGTTCCCAACACTTTCCAATTGTGTTATATACTTCTTGAATTACCCAGCTGGACTCGTTCTGTTTTTTGGCATTTGTCAAGTCGGGTCATTAAGGACAAATCAGGACCAATAGGACAAGTCGAGACATACGAAGCACAACAGGGCGAGGTCAAATTACTAAAATCTGTGTCGGAATTGAACTTTGATTCGATCCGCAACATTTTCCAATTGTGTTTCCTTGTTTTACCCAGATGGACTTGTTCTGTAGTTTTGGCATTCGTCAAGTTGGGTCAGTAGGGACAAATCGGGACCATTAGGACAAGTCAAGACATACGAAGCACAGCAGGGCGAAGTCAAATTACGAAAATCTCAGTCGGAATTGAAATTAGAATTGTTTCCCAACATTTTCCTATTGTGTTACAAATTTCTTGTTTTACCCAGATGGACTTGTTCTGTATTTTTGGCATTTGTCATGTCGGGTCATTGAGGACAAATCGGGATCATTAGGACAAGACGAGACGTACTAAGCACAGCAGGGCGAAGTCAAATTACGAAAATCTCAGTCGGAATTGAAATTTGAATTGTTTCCCAACATTTTCCTATTTTGTTACGAATTTCTTGTTTTACCCAGCTGGACTTGTTCTGTAGTTTTGGCATTTGTCAGGTCAGGTCATTAAGGACAAATTGGGACCATTAGGACAAGTCGAGGAAAATGAAGCACAGCAGGGCGAAGTCAAATTACGAAAATCTCAGTCGGAATTGAAATTTGAATGTTCCACAACATTTTTCTATTGTGTTACGAATTTCCTGTTTTGCCCAGCTGGACTTGTTCTATAACTTTGGCATTTGTCAAGTCGGGTCATTAAGGACAAATCGGGACCATTAGGACAAGACGAGACGTACTAAGCACAGCAGGGCGAAGTCAAATTACGAAAATCTCAGTCGGAATTGAAATTTGAATTGTTCCCCAACATTTTCCTATTGTGTTACAAATTTCTTGTTTTACCAAGCTGGACTTGTTATAAAGTTTTGGCTTTTGTCAAGTCGGGTTATTGAGGACAAATTGAGACCATTAGGACAAGTCGAGGAAAATGAAGCACTGCAGGGCGAAGTCAAATTACGAATATCTCAGTCGGAATTGAAATTTGAAATGTTCCCCAACATTTTCCAGTTGTGTTACAAATTTCTTGTTTTACCCAGCTGGACTTGTTCTATAGTTTTGACATTTGTCATGTCGGGTCATTAAGGACAAATCGGGACCATTAGGACAAGACGAGACGTACTAAGCACAGCAGGGCGAAGTCAAATTACGAAAATCTCAGTCGGAATTGAAATTTGAATTGTTCCCCAACATTTTCCTATTGTGTTACAAATTTCTTGTTTTACCAAGCTGGACTTGTTATAAAGTTTTGGCTTTTGTCAAGTCGGGTTATTGAGGACAAATTGAGACCATTAGGACAAGTCGAGGAAAATGAAGCACAGCAGGGCGAAGTCAAATTACGAATATCTCAGTCGGAATTGAAATTTTAATGTTCCACAACATTTTTCAATTGTGTTACAAATTTCTTGTTTTGCCCAGCTGGACTTGTTCTGTAGTTCTGGCATTTGTCAAGTCGGGTCATTAAGGACAAATCAGGACCATTAGGACAAGACGAGACGTACTAAGCACAGCAGGGCCAAAGTCAAATTTCGAAAATCTCAGTCGGAATTGAAATTTGAATGTTCCCCAACATTTTCCAATTGTTTTACAAATTTCTTGATTTACCCAGCTGGACTTGTTCTATAATTTTGGCATTTGACAAGTCGGCTCATTAAGGACGAATCGGGACCATTAGGACAAGACGAGACGTACTAAGCACAGCAAGGCGAAGTCAAATTACGAAAATCTCAGTCGGAATTGAAATTTGAATAGTTTCCCAACATTTTCCAATTGTGTTACAAATTTCTTGTTTTACACAGCTGGACTTGTCCTGTATTTTGGCATTTGTCAAGTCGGGTCATAAAGGACAAATCAGGACCATTAGGACATGTCGAGACATACGAAGCACAGCAGGGCGAAGTCAATTTACGAAAATCTCAGTCGGAATTGGAATTTGAATGATCCACAACATTTTTCAATTGTGTTACGAATTTCTTGTTTTGCCCAGCTTGACTTGTTCTGTAGTTTTGGAATTTGTCAAGTCGGGTAATTAAGGACAAATCGGGACCATTAGGACAAGACGAGACGTACTAAGCACAGCAGGGCGAAGTAAAATTATGAATATCTCAGTCGGAATTGAAATTTGAAATATTCCCCAACATTTTCCAATTGTTTTACAAATTTATTGTTTTACCCAGCTGGACTTGCTCTATAACTTTGGCATTTGTCAAGTCGGGTCATTAAGGACCATTCGGGACCATTAGGACAAGACGAGACGTACTAAGCACAGCAGGGCGAAGTCAAATTACGAATATCTCAGTCGGAATTGAAATTTGAAATGTTCCCCAACATTTTCCAATTGTGTTACAAATTTCTTGTTTTACCCAGCTGGACTTGTTCTATAGTTTTGACATTTGTCAAGTCGGGTCATTAAGGACAAATCGGGACCATTAGGACAAGACGAAACGTACTAAGCACAGCAGGGCGAAGTCAAATTACGAAAATCTCAGTCGGAATTGAAATTTGAATTGTTCCCCAACATTTTCCTATTGTGTTACAAATTTCTTGTTTTACCAAGCTGGACTTGTTATGTAGTTTTGGCTTTTGTCAAGTCGGGTTATTGAGGACAAATTGAGACCATTAGGACAAGTCGAGGAAAATGAAGCACAGCAGGGCCGAAGTCAAATTACGAATATCTCAGTCGGAATTGAAATTTGAAGTGTTCCCCAACATTTTCCAATTGTGTTACAAATTTCTTGTTTTACACAGCTGGACTTGTCCTGTATTTTGGCATTTGTCAAGTCGGGTCATAAAGGACATATCAGGACCATTAGGACATGTCGAGACATACGAAGCACAGCAGGGCGAAGTCAAATTACGAAAATCTCAGTCGGAATTGAAATTTGAATGTTCCACAACATTTTTCAATTGTGTTACAAATTTCTTGTTTTGCCCAGCTGGACTTGTTCTGTAGTTCTGGCATTTGTCAAGTCGGGTCATTAAGGACAAATCAGGACCATTAGGACAAGACGAGACGTACTAAGCACAGCAGGGCCGAAGTCAAATTACGAATATCTCAGTCGGAATTGAATTTTGAATTGTTCCCCAACATTTTCCAATTGTTTTACAAATTTCTTGTTTTACCCAGCTGGACATGTTCTATAATTTTGGCATTTGTCAAGTCGGGTCATTAAGGACGAATCGGGACCATTAGGACAAGACGAGACGTACTAAGCACAGCAGGGCCGAAGTCAAATTACGAATATCTCAGTCGGAATTGAATTATGAATTGTTCCCCAACATTTTCCAATTGTTTTACAAATTCCTTGTTTTACCCAGCTGGACATGTTCTATAATTTTGGCATTTGTCAAGTCGGGTCATTAAGGACGAATCGGGACCATTAGGACAAGACGAGACGCACTAAGCACAGCAAGGCGAAGTCAAATTACGAAAATCTCAGTCGGAATTGAAATTTGAATTGTTCCCCAACATTTTCCAATTGCGTTACACATTTCTTGTTTTACACAGCTGGACTTGTCCTGTATTTTGGCATTTGTCAAGTCGGGTCATTAAGGACAAATCAGGACCATTAGGACAAGACGAGACGTACTAAGCACAGCAGGGCCGAAGTCAAATTACGAATATCTCAGTCGGAATTGAACTTTGATTTGATCCGCAACATTTTCCAATTGTGTTACCTTGTTTTACCCAGCTGGACTTGTTCTGTAGTTTTGGCATTCGTCAAGTTGGGTCAGTAGGGACAAATCGGGACCATTAGGACAAGTCAAGACATACGAAGCACAGCAGGGCGAATTAATATTACGAAAATCTCAGTCGGAATTTATATTTGAATGTTCCCAACACTTTCCAATTTTGTTAAATACTTCTTGAATTACCCAGCTGGACTCGTTCTGTATTTTGGCATTTGTCAAGTCGGGTCATTAAGGACAAATCAGGACCATTTGGACAAGTCGAGACATACGAAGCACAGCAGGGCGAAGTCAAATTACTAAAATCTCAGTCGGAATTGAACTTTGATTTGATCCGCAACATTTTCCAATTGTGTTACCTTGTTTTACCCAGCTGGACTTGTTCTGTAGTTTTGGCATTCGTCAAGTTGGGTCAGTAGGGACAAATCGGGACCATTAGGACAAGTCAAGACATACGAAGCACAGCAGGGCGAATTAATATTACGAAAATCTCAGTCGGAATTTATATTTGAATGTTCCCAACACTTTCCAATTTTGTTAAATACTTCTTGAATTACCCAGCTGGACTCGTTCTGTTTTTTGGCATTTGTCAAGTCGGGTCATTAAGGACGAATCAGGACCATTAGGACAAGTCGAGACATACAAAGCACAGCAGGGCGAAGTCAAATTACCAAAATCTCAGTCGGAGTTGAACTTTGATTTGATCCGCATCATTTTCCAATTGTGTTACCTTGTTTTACCCAGCTGGACTTGTTCTGTAGTTTTGGCATTCGTCAAGACGGGTCATTAAGGACAAATCGGGACTATTTGGACAAGTCGAGACATACGAAGCACAGCAGGGCGAAGTCATGTTACTAAAAACTCAGTCGGAATTCAAATATATATGTTCCCAACAGTTTCCAATTGTGTTACAAATTTCTTGTTTTACCCAGCTGGACTCGTTCTGTTTTTTGGTATTTGTCAAGTCGGGTTATTAAGGAAAAATCGGGACCATTAGGACAAGACGAGACGTACTAAGCACAGCAGGGCGAAGTCAAATTACGAAAATCTCAGTCGGAATTGAAATTTTAATTTTTCCCCAACATTTTCCAATTGTTTTACAAATTTCTTGTTTTACCCAGCTGGACTTGATTTGTAGTTTTGGCATATGTCAAGTTGGGTCAGTAGAGACAAATCGGGAGCATTAGGACAAGTCAAGACATACGAAGCACAGCAGGGCTAAGTCAATTTACGAAAATCCCAGTCGGAATTGAAATTAGAATTGTTCCCCACCATTTTCCTATTGTGTTACAAATTTCTTGTTTTACCCAGCTGGACTTGTTCTGTATTTTGGCATTTGTCAAGTCGGGTCAGTGGGAACAAATCGGGACCATTAGGACAAGTCAAGACATACGAAGCACAGCAGGGCGAAGTCATATTACGAAAATCTCAGTCGGAATATAAATTTGAATGTTCCCAACACTTTCCAATTGTGTTAAATACTTCTTGAATTACCCAGCTAGACTCGTTCTGTATTTTGGCATTTGTCAAGTCGGGTCATAAAGGACAAATCAGGACCATTAGGACATGTCGAGACATACGAAGCACAGCAGGGCTAAGTCAATTTACGAAAATCCCAGTCGGAATTGAAATTAGAATTGTTCCCTAACATTTTCCTATTGTGTTACAAATTTCTTGTTTTACCCAGCTGGACTTGTTCCGTATTTTGGCATTTGTCAAGTCGGGTCAGTGGGAACAAATCGGGTCCATTAGGACAAGTCAAGACATACGAAGCACAGCAGGGCGAAGTCATATTACGAAAATCTCAGTCGGAATTTAAATTTGAATTGTTCCCCAACATTTTCCAATTGTGTTACAAATTTCTTGTTTTACCCAGCTGGACTTGTTCTATAACTTTGGCATTTGTCAAGTCGGGTCATTAAGGAAAAATCGGGACCATTAGGACAAGACGAGACGTACTAAGCACAGCAGGGCGAAGTCAAATCACGAATATCTCAGTCGGAATTGAAATTTGAATTGTTCCCCAACATTTTCCAATTGTGTTACAAATTTCTTGTTTTACCCAGCTGGACTTGTTCTGTAGTTTTGGCATTTGTCAAGTCGGGTCATTAAGGACAAATCGGGACCATTAGGACAAGACGAGACGTACTAAGCAAAGCAGGGCGAAGTAAAATTATGAATATCTCAGTCGGAATTGAAATTTGAATCGTTCCCCAACATTTTCCTATTGTGTTACAAATTTCTTGTTTTACCAAGCTGGACTTGTTATGTAGTTTTGGCTTTTGTCAAGTCGGGTTATTGAGGACAAATTGAGACCATTAGGAGAAGTCGAGGAAAATGAAGCACAGCAGGGCGAAGTCAAATTACGAAAATCTCAGTCGGAATTGAAATTTGAAAGTTTCAAAACATTTTTCAATTGTGTTACAAATTTCTTGTTTTGCCCAGCTGGACTTGTTCTGTAGTTTTGGCTTTTGTCAAGTCGGGTTATTGAGGACAAATTGAGACCATTAGGAGAAGTCGAGGAAAATGAAGCACAGCAGGGCGAAGTCAAATTACGAAAATCTCAGTCGGAATTGAAATTTGAAAGTTTCAAAACATTTTTCAATTGTGTTACAAATTTCTTGTTTTGCCCAGCTGGACTTGTTCTGTAGTTTTGGCATTTGTCAAGTCAGGTCATTTAGGACAAATCGGGACCATTAGGACAAGAAGACATACTAAGCACAGGGGCGAAGTCAAATTACGAAAATCTCAGTCGGAATTGAATTTTGAATTATTCCCCAACATTTTCCTATTGTGTTACAAATTTCTTGTTTTACCCAGATGGACTTGTTCTGTAATTTTGGTATTTGTCAAGTCGGGTCATTAAGGACAAATTGGGACCATTAGACAAGTCGAGGAAAATAAAGCACAGCAGGGCCAAGTCAAATTACGAAAATCTCAGTCGGAATTTAAATTTGAATGTTCCCAACACTTTCCAATTGTGTTATATACTTCTTGAATTACCCAGCTGGACTCGTTCTGTTTTTTGGCATTTGTCAAGTCGGGTCATTAAGGACAAATCAGGACCATTAGGACAAGTCGAGACATACGAAGCACAACAGGGCGAGGTCAAATTACTAAAATCTGTGTCGGAATTGAACTTTGATTCGATCCGCAACATTTTCCAATTGTGTTTCCTTGTTTTACCCAGATGGACTTGTTCTGTAGATTTGGCATTCGTCAAGTTGGGTCAGTAGGGACAAATCGGGACCATTAGGACAAGTCAAGACATACGAAGCACAGCAGGGCGAAGTCAAATTACGAAAATCTCAGTCGGAATTGAAATTAGAATTGTTTCCCAACATTTTCCTATTGTGTTACAAATTTCTTGTTTTACCCAGATGGACTTGTTCTGTATTTTTGGCATTTGTCATGTCGGGTCATTGAGGACAAATCGGGATCATTAGGACAAGACGAGACGTACTAAGCACAGCAGGGCGAAGTCAAATTACGAAAATCTCAGTCGGAATTGAAATTTGAATTGTTTCCCAACATTTTCCTATTTTGTTACGAATTTCTTGTTTTACCCAGCTGGACTTGTTCTGTAGTTTTGGCATTTGTCAGGTCAGGTCATTAAGGACAAATTGGGACCATTAGGACAAGTCGAGGAAAATGAAGCACAGCAGGGCGAAGTCAAATTACGAAAATCTCAGTCGGAATTGAAATTTGAATGTTCCACAACATTTTTCTATTGTGTTACGAATTTCCTGTTTTGCCCAGCTGGACTTGTTCTATAACTTTGGCATTTGTCAAGTCGGGTCATTAAGGACAAATCGGGACCATTAGGACAAGACGAGACGTACTAAGCACAGCAGGGCGAAGTCAAATTACGAATATCTCAGTCGGAATTGAAATTTGAAATGTTCCCCAACATTTTCCAGTTGTGTTACAAATTTCTTGTTTTACCCAGCTGGACTTGTTCTATAGTTTTGACATTTGTCATGTCGGGTCATTAAGGACAAATCGGGACCATTAGGACAAGACGAGACGTACTAAGCACAGCAGGGCGAAGTCAAATTACGAAAATCTCAGTCGGAATTGAAATTTGAATTGTTCCCCAACATTTTCCTATTGTGTTACAAATTTCTTGTTTTACCAAGCTGGACTTGTTATGTAGTTTTGGCTTTTGTCAAGTCGGGTTATTGAGGACAAATTGAGACCATTAGGACAAGTCGAGGAAAATGAAGCACAGCAGGGCGAAGTCAAATTACGAAAATCTCAGTCGGAATTGAAATTTGAATGTTCCACAACAATTTTCAATTGTGTTACAAATTTCTTGTTTTGCCCAGCTGGACTTGTTCTGTAGTTCTGGCATTTGTCAAGTCGGGTCATTAAGGACAAATCAGGACCATTAGGACAAGACGAGACGTACTAAGCACAGCAGGGCCGAAGTCAAATTACGAATATCTCAGTCGGAATTGAAATTTGAATTGTTCCCCAACATTTTCCAATTGTGTTACAAATTTCTTGTTTTACACAGCTGGACTTGTCCTGTATTTTGGCATTTGTCAAGTCGGGTCATAAAGGACAAATCGGGACCATTAGGACAAGACGAGACGTACTAAGCACAGCAGGGCCAAAGTCAAATTTCGAAAATCTCAGTCGGAATTGAAATTTGAATGTTCCCCAACATTTTCCAATTGTTTTACAAATTTCTTGATTTACCCAGCTGGACTTGTTCTATAATTTTGGCATTTGACAAGTCGGGTCATTAAGGACGAATCGGGACCATTAGGACAAGACGAGACGTACTAAGCACAGCAAGGCGAAGTCAAATTACGAAAATCTCAGTCGGAATTGAAATTTGAATAGTTTCCCAACATTTTCCAATTGTGTTACAAATTTCTTGTTTTACACAGCTGGACTTGTCCTGTATTTTGGCATTTGTCAAGTCGGGTCATAAAGGACAAATCAGGACCATTAGGACATGTCGAGACATACGAAGCACAGCAGGGCGAATTAATATTACGAAAATCTCAGTCGGAATTTATATTTGAATGTTCCCAACACTTTCCAATTGTGTTAAATACTTCTTGAATTACCCAGCTGGACTCGTTCTGTTTTTTGGCATTCGTCAAGACGGGTCATTAAGGACAAATCGGGACTATTTGGACAAGTCGAGACATACGAAGCACAGCAGGGCGAAGTCAAATTATGAAAATCTCAGTCGGAATTGAAATATAAATGTTCCCAACAGTTTCCAATTGTGTTACAAATTTCTTGTTTTACCCAGCTGGACTCGTTCTGTATTTTGGCATTTGTCAAGTCGGGTCAGTGGAAACAAATCGGGACCATTAGTACAAGTCAAGACATACGAAGCACAGCAGGGCGAAGTCATATTACGAAAATCTCAGTCGGAATTTAAATTTGAATGTTCCCAACACTTTCCAATTGTGTTTAATACTTCTTGAATTACCCAGCTAGACTCGTTCTGTTTTTTGGCATTTGTCAAGTCGGGTCATTAAGGACAAATCGGGATCATTAGGACAAGAAGAGACATACTAGCACAGCAGGGCTAAGTCAATTTACGAAAATCCCAGTCGGAATTGAAATTAGAATTGTTCCCTAACATTTTCCTATTGAGTTACAAATTTCTTGTTTTACCCAGCTGGACTTGTGTAGTTTTGGCATTTGTCAAGTCGGGTCATTAAGGACAAATCGGGACCATTAGGACAAGTCGAGACAAACGAAGCACAGCAGGGCGAAGTCAAATTACTAAAATCTCAGTCGGAATTGAACTTTGATTTGATCCGCAACATTTTCCAATTGTGTTACCTTGTTTTACCCAGCTGGACTTGTTCTGTAGTTTTGGCATTTATCAAGTCGAGTCATTAAGGACAAATTGGGACCATTAGGACAAGTCGAGGAAAATGAAGCACAGCAGGGCTCAAATTACGGAAATCTCAGTAGGAATTGAAATTTGAATGTTCCACAATATTTTCCAATCGTGTTACAAATTTCTTGTTTTACCCAGCTAGACTTGTTCCGTATTTTGGCATTTGTCAAGTCGGGTCAGTGGGAACAAATCGGGACCATAAGGACAAGTCAAGACATACGAAGCACAGCAGGGCGAAGTCATATTACGAAAATCTCAGTCGGAATTTAAATTTGAATGTTCCCAACAGTTTCCAATTGTGTTACAAATTTCTAGTTTTACCCAGCTCGACTCGTTCTGTATTTTGGCATTTGTCAAGTCGGGTCATTAAGGACAAATCGGGACCATTAGGACAAGACGAGACGTACCAAGCACAGCAGGGCGAAGTCAAATTACGAAAATCTCAGTCGGAATTGAAATTTTAATTGTTCCCCAACATTTTCCAATTGTTTTACAAATTTCTTGTTTTACCCAGCTGGCTTGTTTTGTAGTTTTGGCATATGTCATGTTGGGTCAGTAGGGACAAATCGGGACCATTAGGACAAATCGGGACCATTAGGACAAGTCAAGACATACGAAGCACAGCAGGGCGAAGTCATATTACGAAAATCTCAGTCGGAATTTAAATTTGAATGTTCCCAACAGTTTCCAATTGTGTTACGAATTTCTTGTTTTACCCAGCTGGACTTGTTCTGTAGTTTTGGCATTTGTCAAGTCGGGTCATTAAGGACAAATCGGGACCATTAGGACAAGTCGAGACAAACGAAGCACAGCAGGGCGAAGTCAAATTACTAAAATCTCAGTCGGAATTGAACTTTGATTTGATCCGCAACATTTTCCAATTGTGTTACCTTGTTTTACCCAGCTGGACTTGTTCTGTAGTTTTGGCATTCGTCAAGTTGGGTCAGTACGGACAAATCGGCACAAGTCAAGACATACGAAGCACAGCAGGGCGAAGAATTATTACGAAAATCTCAGTCGGAATTTATATTTGAATGTTCCCAATACTTTCCAATTGTGTTAAATACTTCATGAATTACCCAGCTGGACTCGTTCTGTTTTTTGGCATTTGTCAAGTCGGGTCATTAAGGACGAATCAGAACCATTAGGACAAGTCGAGACATACGAAGCACAGCAGGGCGAAGTCAAATTACTAAAATCTCAGTCGGAGTTGAACTTTGATTTGATCCGCAACATTTTCCAATTGTGTTACCTTGTTTTACCCAGCTGGACTTGTTCTGTAGTTTTGGCATTCGTCAAGACGGGTCATTAAGGACAAATCGGGACTATTTGGACAAGTCGGAAATACGAAGCACAGCAGGGCGAAGTCATATTACTAAAAACTCAGTCGGAATTCAAATATAAATGTTCCCAACAATTTCCAATTGTGTTACAAATTTCTTGTTTTACCCAGCTGGACTCGTTCTGTTTTTTGGTATTTGTCAAGTCGGGTTATTAAGGAAAAATCGGGGCCATTAGGACAAGACGAGACGTACTAAGCAGAGCAGGGCGAAGTCAAATTACGAAAATCTCAGTCGGAATTGAAATTTTAATTGTTCCCCAACATTTTCCAATTGTTTCACAAATTTCTTGTTTTACCCAGCTGGACTTGTTCTGTAGTTTTGGCATATGTCAAGTTGGGTCAGTAGGGACAAATCGGGAGCATTAGGACAAGTCAAGACATACGAAGCACAGCAGGGCTGAGTCAATTTACGAAAATCCCAGTCGGAATTGAAATTAGAATTGTTCCCCACCATTTTCCTATTGTGTTACAAATTTCTTGTTTTACCCAGCTGGACTTGTTCTGTATTTTGGCATTTGTCAAGTCGGGTCAGTGGGAACAAATCGGGACCATTAGGACAAGTCAAGACATACGAAGCACAGCAGGGCGAAGTCATATTACGAAAATCTCAGTCGGAATTTAAATTTGAATGTTCCCAACACTTTCCAATTGTGTTAAATACTTCTTGAATTACCCAGCTGGACTCGTTCTGTTTTTTGGCATTTGGCAAGTCGGGTCATTAAGGACAAATCAGGACCATTAGGACAAGTCGAGACATACGAAGCACAGCAGGGCGAAGTCAAATTACTAAAATCTCAGTCGGAATTGAACTTTGATTTGATCCGCAACATTTTCCATTTGTGTTACCTTGTTTTACCCAGCTGGACTTGTTCTGTAGTTTTGGCATTTATCAAGTCGGGTCATTAAGGACAAATTGGGACCATTAGGACAAGTCGAGGAAAATGAAGCACAGCAGGGCTCAAATTACGGAAATCTCAGTCGGAATTTAAATTTGAATGTTCCACAATATTTTCCAATCGTGTTACAAATTTCTTGTTTTACCCAGCTAGACTTGTTCCGTATTTTGGCATTTGTCAAGTCGGGTCAGTGGGAACAAATCGGGACCATTAGGACAAGTCAAGACATACGAAGCACAGCAGGGCGAAGTCATATTACGAAAATCTCAGTCGGAATTTAAATTTGAATTGCTCCCCAACATTTTCCAATTGTGTTACAAATTTCTTGTTTTACCCAGCTGGACTGTTTCTGTAGTTTTGGCATATGTCAAATTGGGTCAGTAGGGACAAATCGGGACCATTAGGACAAATCGGGACCATTAGGACAAGTCAAGACATACGAAGCACAGCAGGGCGAAGTCAAATTACTAAAATCTCAGTCGGAATTGAACTTTGATTTGATCCGCAACATTTTCCAATTGTGTTACCTTGATTTACCCAGCTGGACTGTTCTGTAGTTTTGGCATTTGTCAAGTCGGGTCATTAAGGACAAATTGGGACCATTAGGACAAGTCGAGGAAAATGAAGCACAGCAGGGCGAAGTCAAATTACGAAAATCTCAGTCGGAATTGAAATATAAATGTTCCCAACAGTTTCCAATTGTGTTACAAATTTCTTGTTTTACCCAGCTGGACTCGTTCTTTATTTTGGCATTTGTCAAGTCGGGTCAGTGGGAACAAATCGGGACCATTAGTACAAGTCAAGACATACGAAGCAAAGCAGGGCGAAGTCATATTACGAAAATCTCAGTCGGAATTTAAATTTGAATGTTCCCAACACTTTCCAATTGTGTTTAATACTTCTTGAAATACCCAGCTAGACTCGTTCTGTTTTTTGGCATTTGTCAAGTCGGGTCATTAAGGACAAATCGGGACCATTAGGACAAGTCGAGGAAAATGAAGCACAGCAGATCGAAGTCAAATTACGGAAATCTCAGTCGGAATAGAAATTTGAATGTTCCACAATATTTTCCAATCGTCTTACAAATTTCTTGTTTTACCCAGCTAGACTTGTTCCGTATTTTGGCATTTGTCAAGTCGGGTCAGTGGGAACAAATCGGGACCATTAGGACAAGTCAAGACATACGAAGCACAGCAGGGCGAAGTCATATTACGAAAATCTCAGTCGGAATTTAAATTTGATTGTTACCAACACTTTCCAATAGTGTTAAATACTTCTTGAATTACCCAGCTGGACTCGTTCTGTATTTTGGCATTTGTCAAGTCGGGTCATTAAGGACAAATCAGGACCATTTGGACAAGTCGAGACATACGAAGCACAGCAGGGCGAAGTCAAATTACTAAAATCTCAGTCGGAATTGAACTTTGATTTGATCCGCAACATTTTCCAATTGTGTTACCTTGTTTTACCCAGCTGGACTTGTTCTGTAGTTTTGGCATTCGTCAAGTTGGGTCAGTAGGGACAAATCGGGACCATTAGGACAAGTCAAGACATACGAAGCACAGCAGGGCGAATTAATATTACGAAAATCTCAGTCGGAATTTATATTTGAATGTTCCCAACACTTTCCAATTTTGTTAAATACTTCTTGAATTACCCAGCTGGACTCGTTCTGTTTTTTGGCATTTGTCAAGTCGGGTCATTAAGGACGAATCAGGACCATTAGGACAAGTCGAGACATACAGAGCACAGCAGGGCGAAGTCAAATTACCAAAATCTCAGTCGGAGTTGAACTTTGATTTGATCCGCATCATTTTCCAATTGTGTTACCTTGTTTTACCCAGCTGGACTTGTTCTGTAGTTTTGGCATTCGTCAAGACGGGTCATTAAGGACAAATCGGGACTATTTGGACAAGTCGAGACATACGAAGCACAGCAGGGCGAAGTCATGTTACTAAAAACTCAGTCGGAATTCAAATATATATGTTCCCAACAGTTTCCAATTGTGTTACAAATTTCTTGTTTTACCCAGCTGGACTCGTTCTGTTTTTTGGTATTTGTCAAGTCGGGTTATTAAGGAAAAATCGGGACCATTAGGACAAGACGAGACGTACTAAGCACAGCAGGGCGAAGTCAAATTACGAAAATCTCAGTCGGAATTGAAATTTTAATTTTTCCCCAACATTTTCCAATTGTTTTACAAATTTCTTGTTTTACCCAGCTGGACTTGATTTGTAGTTTTGGCATATGTCAAGTTGGGTCAGTAGAGACAAATCGGGAGCATTAGGACAAGTCAAGACATACGAAGCACAGCAGGGCTAAGTCAATTTACGAAAATCCCAGTCGGAATTGAAATTAGAATTGTTCCCCACCATTTTCCTATTGTGTTACAAATTTCTTGTTTTACCCAGCTGGACTTGTTCTGTATTTTGGCATTTGTCAAGTCGGGTCAGTGGGAACAAATCGGGACCATTAGGACAAGTCAAGACATACGAAGCACAGCAGGGCGAAGTCATATTACGAAAATCTCAGTCGGAATATAAATTTGAATGTTCCCAACACTTTCCAATTGTGTTAAATACTTCTTGAATTACCCAGCTAGACTCGTTCTGTATTTTGGCATTTGTCAAGTCGGGTCATAAAGGACAAATCAGGACCATTAGGACATGTCGAGACATACGAAGCACAGCAGGGCTAAGTCAATTTACGAAAATCCCAGTCGGAATTGAAATTAGAATTGTTCCCTAACATTTTCCTATTGTGTTACAAATTTCTTGTTTTACCCAGCTGGACTTGTTCCGTATTTTGGCATTTGTCAAGTCGGGTCAGTGGGAACAAATCGGGTCCATTAGGACAAGTCAAGACATACGAAGCACAGCAGGGCGAAGTCATATTACGAAAATCTCAGTCGGAATTTAAATTTGAATTGTTCCCCAACATTTTCCAATTGTGTTACAAATTTCTTGTTTTACCCAGCTGGACTTGTTCTATAACTTTGGCATTTGTCAAGTCGGGTCATTAAGGACAAATCGGGACCATTAGGACAAGACGAGACGTACTAAGCACAGCAGGGCGAAGTCAAATCACGAATATCTCAGTCGGAATTGAAATTTGAATTGTTCCCCAACATTTTCCAATTGTGTTACAAATTTCTTGTTTTACCCAGCTGGACTTGTTCTGTAGTTTTGGCATTTGTCAAGTCGGGTCATTAAGGACAAATCGGGACCATTAGGACAAGACGAGACGTACTAAGCAAAGCAGGGCGAAGTGAAATTATGAATATCTCAGTCGGAATTGAAATTTGAAATGTTCCCCAACATTTTCCAATTGTTTTACAAATTTCTTGTTTTACCCAGCTGGACTTGTTCTATAACTTTGGCATTTGTCAAGTCGGGTCATTAAGGACAAATCGGGACCATTAGGACAAGACGAGACGTACTAAGCACAGCAGGGCGAAGTCAAATCACGAATATCTCAGTCGGAATTGAAATTTGAAATGTTCCCCAACATTTTCCAACTGTGTTACAAATTTCTTGTTTTACCCAGCTGGACATGTTCTATAATTTTGGCATTTGTCAAGTCGGGTCATCAAGGACGAATCGGGACCATTAGGACAAGACGAGACGTACTAAGCACAGCAGGGCCGAAGTCAAATTACGAAAATCTCAGTCGGAATTGAAATTTGAATTGTTCCCCAACATTTTCCTATTGTGTTACAAATTTCTTGTTTTACCAAGCTGGACTTGTTATGTAGTTTTGGCTTTTGTCAAGTCGGGTTATTGAGGACAAATTGAGACCATTAGGACAAGTCGAGGAAAATGAAGCACAGCAGGGCGAAGTCAAATTACGAAAATCTCAGTCGGAATTGAAATTTGAAAGTTTCAAAACATTTTTCAATTGTGTTACAAATTTCTTGTTTTGCCCAGCTGGACTTGTTCTGTAGTTTTGGCATTTGTCATGTAAGGTCATTTAGGACAAATCGGGACCATTAGGACAAGAAGACATACTAAGCACAGGGGCGAAGTCAAATTACGAATATCTCAGTCGGAATTGAATTTTGAATTATTCCCCAACATTTTCCTATTGTGTTACAAATTTCTTGTTATACCCAGATGGACTTGTTCTGTAATGTTGGTATTTGTCAAGTCGGGTCAATAACGACAAATTGGGACCATTAGACAAGTCGGGGAAAGTAAAGCACAGCAGGGCGAAGTCAAATTACGAAAATCTCAGTCGGAATTTGAATTTGAATGTTCCCAACACTTTCCAATTGTGTTACAAATTTCTTGTATTACCCAGCTGGACTTGTTCTATAGTATTGACATTTGTCAAGTCGGGTCATTAAGGACAAATCGGGACCATTAGGACAAGATGAGACGTACTAAGCACAGCAGGGCGAAGTCAAATTACGAAAATCTCAGTCGGAATTGAAATTTGAATTGTTCCCCAACATTTTCCTATTGTGTTACAAATTTCTTGTTTTACCAAGCTGGACTTGTTATGTAGTTTTGGCTTTTGTCAAGTCGGGTTATTGAGGACAAATTGAGACCATTAGGAGAAGTCGAGGAAAATGAAGCACAGCAGGGCGAAGTCAAATTACGAAAATCTCAGTCGGAATTGAAATTTGAAAGTTTCAAAACATTTTTAAATTGTGTTACAAATTTCTTGTTTTGCCCAGCTGGACTTGTTCTGTAGTTTTGGCATTTGTCAAGTCAGGTCATTTAGGACAAATCGGGACCATTAGGACAAGAAGACATACTAAGCACAGGGGCGAAGTCAAATTACGAAAATCTCAGTCGGAATTGAATTTTGAATTATTCCCCAACATTTTCCTATTGTGTTACAAATTTCTTGTTTTACCCAGATGGACTTGTTCTGTAATTTTGGTATTTGTCAAGTCGGGTCATTAAGGACAAATTGGGACCATTAGACAAGTCGAGGAAAATAAAGCACAGCAGGGCCAAGTCAAATTACGAAAATCTCAGTCGGAATTTAAATTTGAATGTTCCCAACACTTTCCAATTGTGTTATATACTTCTTGAATTACCCAGCTGGACTCGTTCTGTTTTTTGGCATTTGTCAAGTCGGGTCATTAAGGACAAATCAGGACCATTAGGACAAGTCGAGACATACGAAGCACAACAGGGCGAGGTCAAATTACTAAAATCTGTGTCGGAATTGAACTTTGATTCGATCCGCAACATTTTCCAATTGTGTTTCCTTGTTTTACCCAGATGGACTTGTTCTGTAGTTTTGGCATTCGTCAAGTTGGGTCAGTAGGGACAAATCGGGACCATTAGGACAAGTCAAGACATACGAAGCACAGCAGGGCGAAGTCAAATTACGAAAATCTCAGTCGGAATTGAAATTAGAATTGTTTCCCAACATTTTCCTATTGTGTTACAAATTTCTTGTTTTACCCAGATGGACTTGTTCTGTATTTTTGGCATTTGTCATGTCGGGTCATTGAGGACAAATCGGGATCATTAGGACAAGACGAGACGTACTAAGCACAGCAGGGCGAAGTCAAATTACGAAAATCTCAGTCGGAATTGAAATTTGAATTGTTTCCCAACATTTTCCTATTTTGTTACGAATTTCTTGTTTTACCCAGCTGGACTTGTTCTGTAGTTTTGGCATTTGTCAGGTCAGGTCATTAAGGACAAATTGGGACCATTAGGACAAGTCGAGGAAAATGAAGCACAGCAGGGCGAAGTCAAATTACGAAAATCTCAGTCGGAATTGAAATTTGAATGTTCCACAACATTTTTCTATTGTGTTACGAATTTCCTGTTTTGCCCAGCTGGACTTGTTCTATAACTTTGGCATTTGTCAAGTCGGGTCATTAAGGACAAATCGGGACCATTAGGACAAGACGAGACGTACTAAGCACAGCAGGGCGAAGTCAAATTACGAAAATCTCAGTCGGAATTGAAATTTGAATTGTTCCCCAACATTTTCCTATTGTGTTACAAATTTCTTGTTTTACCAAGCTGGACTTGTTATAAAGTTTTGGCTTTTGTCAAGTCGGGTTATTGAGGACAAATTGAGACCATTAGGACAAGTCGAGGAAAATGAAGCACTGCAGGGCGAAGTCAAATTACGAATATCTCAGTCGGAATTGAAATTTGAAATGTTCCCCAACATTTTCCAGTTGTGTTACAAATTTCTTGTTTTACCCAGCTGGACTTGTTCTATAGTTTTGACATTTGTCATGTCGGGTCATTAAGGACAAATCGGGACCATTAGGACAAGACGAGACGTACTAAGCACAGCAGGGCGAAGTCAAATTACGAAAATCTCAGTCGGAATTGAAATTTGAATTGTTCCCCAACATTTTCCTATTGTGTTACAAATTTCTTGTTTTACCAAGCTGGACTTGTTATAAAGTTTTGGCTTTTGTCAAGTCGGGTTATTGAGGACAAATTGAGACCATTAGGACAAGTCGAGGAAAATGAAGCACAGCAGGGCGAAGTCAAATTACGAATATCTCAGTCGGAATTGAAATTTTAATGTTCCACAACATTTTTCAATTGTGTTACAAATTTCTTGTTTTGCCCAGCTGGACTTGTTCTGTAGTTCTGGCATTTGTCAAGTCGGGTCATTAAGGACAAATCAGGACCATTAGGACAAGACGAGACGTACTAAGCACAGCAGGGCCAAAGTCAAATTTCGAAAATCTCAGTCGGAATTGAAATTTGAATGTTCCCCAACATTTTCCAATTGTTTTACAAATTTCTTGATTTACCCAGCTGGACTTGTTCTATAATTTTGGCATTTGACAAGTCGGCTCATTAAGGACGAATCGGGACCATTAGGACAAGACGAGACGTACTAAGCACAGCAAGGCGAAGTCAAATTACGAAAATCTCAGTCGGAATTGAAATTTGAATAGTTTCCCAACATTTTCCAATTGTGTTACAAATTTCTTGTTTTACACAGCTGGACTTGTCCTGTATTTTGGCATTTGTCAAGTCGGGTCATAAAGGACAAATCAGGACCATTAGGACATGTCGAGACATACGAAGCACAGCAGGGCGAAGTCAATTTACGAAAATCTCAGTCGGAATTGGAATTTGAATGATCCACAACATTTTTCAATTGTGTTACGAATTTCTTGTTTTGCCCAGCTTGACTTGTTCTGTAGTTTTGGAATTTGTCAAGTCGGGTAATTAAGGACAAATCGGGACCATTAGGACAAGACGAGACGTACTAAGCACAGCAGGGCGAAGTAAAATTATGAATATCTCAGTCGGAATTGAAATTTGAAATATTCCCCAACATTTTCCAATTGTTTTACAAATTTATTGTTTTACCCAGCTGGACTTGCTCTATAACTTTGGCATTTGTCAAGTCGGGTCATTAAGGACCATTCGGGACCATTAGGACAAGACGAGACGTACTAAGCACAGCAGGGCGAAGTCAAATTACGAATATCTCAGTCGGAATTGAAATTTGAAATGTTCCCCAACATTTTCCAATTGTGTTACAAATTTCTTGTTTTACCCAGCTGGACTTGTTCTATAGTTTTGACATTTGTCAAGTCGGGTCATTAAGGACAAATCGGGACCATTAGGACAAGACGAAACGTACTAAGCACAGCAGGGCGAAGTCAAATTACGAAAATCTCAGTCGGAATTGAAATTTGAATTGTTCCCCAACATTTTCCTATTGTGTTACAAATTTCTTGTTTTACCAAGCTGGACTTGTTATGTAGTTTTGGCTTTTGTCAAGTCGGGTTATTGAGGACAAATTGAGACCATTAGGACAAGTCGAGGAAAATGAAGCACAGCAGGGCCGAAGTCAAATTACGAATATCTCAGTCGGAATTGAAATTTGAAGTGTTCCCCAACATTTTCCAATTGTGTTACAAATTTCTTGTTTTACACAGCTGGACTTGTCCTGTATTTTGGCATTTGTCAAGTCGGGTCATAAAGGACATATCAGGACCATTAGGACATGTCGAGACATACGAAGCACAGCAGGGCGAAGTCAAATTACGAAAATCTCAGTCGGAATTGAAATTTGAATGTTCCACAACATTTTTCAATTGTGTTACAAATTTCTTGTTTTGCCCAGCTGGACTTGTTCTGTAGTTCTGGCATTTGTCAAGTCGGGTCATTAAGGACAAATCAGGACCATTAGGACAAGACGAGACGTACTAAGCACAGCAGGGCCGAAGTCAAATTACGAATATCTCAGTCGGAATTGAATTTTGAATTGTTCCCCAACA
The DNA here is from genome assembly GCA_958502065.1 of Chrysolina americana. Lineage (NCBI taxonomy): Eukaryota > Metazoa > Arthropoda > Insecta > Coleoptera > Chrysomelidae > Chrysolina > Chrysolina americana. The sequence goes on from OY293421.1 coordinate 25,377,756, forward strand.
TTTTCCAATTGTTTTACAAATTTCTTGTTTTACCCAGCTGGACATGTTCTATAATTTTGGCATTTGTCAAGTCGGGTCATTAAGGACGAATCGGGACCATTAGGACAAGACGAGACGTACTAAGCACAGCAGGGCCGAAGTCAAATTACGAATATCTCAGTCGGAATTGAATTATGAATTGTTCCCCAACATTTTCCAATTGTTTTACAAATTCCTTGTTTTACCCAGCTGGACATGTTCTATAATTTTGGCATTTGTCAAGTCGGGTCATTAAGGACGAATCGGGACCATTAGGACAAGACGAGACGCACTAAGCACAGCAAGGCGAAGTCAAATTACGAAAATCTCAGTCGGAATTGAAATTTGAATTGTTCCCCAACATTTTCCAATTGCGTTACACATTTCTTGTTTTACACAGCTGGACTTGTCCTGTATTTTGGCATTTGTCAAGTCGGGTCATTAAGGACAAATCAGGACCATTAGGACAAGACGAGACGTACTAAGCACAGCAGGGCCGAAGTCAAATTACGAATATCTCAGTCGGAATTGAAATTTGAATTGTTCCCCAACATTTTCCAATTGTTTTACAAATTTCTTGTTTTACCCAGCTGGACATGTTCTATAATTTTGGCATTTGTCAAGTCGGGTCATTAAGGACGAATCGGGACCATTAGGACAAGACGAGACGTACTAAGCACAGCAAGGCGAAGTCAAATTACGAAAATCTCAGTCGGAATTGAAATTTGAATTGTTCCCCAACATTTTCCAATTGTGTTACAAATTTCTTGTTTTACACAGCTGGACTTGTCCTGTATTTTGGCATTTGTAAAGTCGGGTCATAAAGGACAAATCAGGACCATTAGGACATGTCGAGACATACGAAGCACAGCAGGGCGAAGTCAAATTACGAAAATCTCAGTCGGAATTGAAATTTGAATGTTCCACAAAATTTTTCAATTGTGTAACGAATTTCTTGTTTTGCCCAGCTGGACTTGTTCTGTAGTTTTGGCATTTGTCAAGTCGGGTCATTAAGGACAAATCGGGACCATTAGGACAAGACGAGACGTACTAAGCACAGCAGGGCAAAGTAAAATTATGAATATCTCAGTCGGAATTGAAATTTGAAATGTTCCCCAACATTTTCCAATTGTTTTACAAATTTCTTGTTTTACCCAGCTGGACTTGTTCTATAACTTTGGCATTTGTCAAGTCGGGTCATTAAGGACAAATCGGGACCATTAGGACAAGACGAGATGTACTAAGCACAGCAGGGCGAAGTAAAATTATGAATATCTCAGTCGGAATTGAAATTTGAAGTGTTCCCCAACATTTTCCAAATGTGTTACAAATTTATTGTTTTACACAGCTGGACTTGTCCTGTATTTTGGCATTTGTCAAGTCGGGTCATAAAGGACAAATCAGGACCATTAGGACATGTCGAGACATACGAAGCACAGCAGGGCGAAGTCAAATTACGAAAATCTCAGTCGGATTTGAAATTTGAATGTTCCACAACATTTTTCAATTGTGTTACAAATTTCTTGTTTTGCCCAGCTGGACTTGTTCTGTAGTTCTGGCATTTGTCAAGTCGGGTCATTAAGGACAAATCAGGACCATTAGGACAAGACGAGACGTACTAAGCACAGCAGGGCCGAAGTCAAATTACGAATATCTCAGTCGGAATTGAAATTTGAATTGTTCCCCAACATTTTCCAATTGTTTTACAAATTTCTTGTTTTACCCAGCTGGACATGTTCTATAATTTTGGCATTTGTCAAGTCGGGTCATTAAGGACGAATCGGGACCATTAGGACAAGACGAGACGTACTAAGCACAGCAGGGCGAAGTAAAATTATGAATATCTCAGTCGGAATTGAAATTTGAAATGTTCCCCAACATTTTCCAATTGTTTTACAAATTTCTTGTTTTACCCAGCTGGACTTGTTCTATAACTTTGGCATTTGTCAAGTCGGGTCACTAAGGACAAATCGGGACCATTAGGACAAGACGAGACGTACTAAGCACAGCAGGGCGAAGTCAAATCACGAATATCTCAGTCGGAATTGAAATTTGAAATGTTTCCCAACATTTTCCAACTGTGTTACAAATTTCTTGTTTTACCCAGCTGGACTTGTTCTATAGTTTTGACATTTGTCAAGTCGGGTCATTAAGGACAAATCGGGACCATTAGGACAAGACGAGACGTACTAAGCACAGCAGGGCGAAGTCAAATTACGAAAATCTCAGTCGGAATTGAAATTTGAATTGTTCCCCAACATTTTCCTATTGTGTTACAAATTTCTTGTTTTACCAAGCTGGACTTGTTATGTAGTTTTGGCTTTTGTCAAGTCGGGTTATTGAGGACAAATTGAGACCATTAGGACAAGTCGAGGAAAATGAAGCACAGCAGGGCGAAGTCAAATTACGAAAATCTCAGTCGGAATTGAAATTTGAAAGTTTCAAAACATTTTTCAATTGTGTTACAAATTTCTTGTTTTGCCCAGCTGGACTTGTTCTGTAGTTTTGGCATTTGTCATGTAAGGTCAATTAGGACAAATCGGGACCATTAGGACAAGAAGACATACTAAGCACAGGGGCGAAGTCAAATTACGAATATCTCAGTCGGAATTGAATTTTGAATTATTCCCCAACATTTTCCTATTGTGTTACAAATTTCTTGTTATACCCAGATGGACTTGTTCTGTAATGTTGGTATTTGTCAAGTCGGGTCATTAAGGACAAATTGGGACCATTAGACAAGTCGGGGAAAATAAAGCACAGCAGGGCGAAGTCAAATTACGAAAATCTCAGTCGGAATTTAAATTTGAATGTTCCCAACACTTTCCAATTGTGTTACAAATTTCTTGTATTACCCAGCTGGACTTGTTCTATAGTATTGACATTTGTCAAGTCGGGTCATTAAGGACAAATCGGGACCATTAGGACAAGACGAGACGTACTAAGCACAGCAAGGCGAAGTCAAATTACGAAAATCTCAGTCGGAATTGAAATTTGAATTGTTCCCCAACATTTTCCTATTGTGTTACAAATTTCTTGTTTTACCAAGCTGGACTTGTTATGTAGTTTTGGCTTTTGTCAAGTCGGGTTATTGAGGACAAATTGAGACCATTAGGAGAAGTCGAGGAAAATGAAGCACAGCAGGGCGAAGTCAAATTACGAAAATCTCAGTCGGAATTGAAATTTGAAAGTTTCAAAACATTTTTCAATTGTGTTACAAATTTCTTGTTTTGCCCAGCTGGACTTGTTCTGTAGTTTTGGCATTTGTCAAGTCAGGTCATTTAGGACAAATCGGGACCATTAGGACAAGAAGACATACTAAGCACAGGGGCGAAGTCAAATTACGAAAATCTCAGTCGGAATTGAATTTTGAATTATTCCCCAACATTTTCCTATTGTGTTACAAATTTCTTGTTTTACCCAGATGGACTTGTTCTGTAATTTTGGTATTTGTCAAGTCGGGTCATTAAGGACAAATTGGGACCATTAGACAAGTCGAGGAAAATAAAGCACAGCAGGGCCAAGTCAAATTACGAAAATCTCAGTCGGAATTTATATTTGAATGTTCCCAATACTTTCCAATTGTGTTAAATACTTCATGAATTACCCAGCTGGACTCGTTCTGTTTTTTGGCATTCGTCAAGACGGGTCATTAAGGACAAATCGGGACTATTTGGACAAGTCGGAAATACGAAGCACAGCAGGGCGAAGTCATATTACTAAAAACTCAGTCGGAATTCAAATATAAATGTTCCCAACAGTTTCCAATTGTGTTACAAATTTCTTGTTTTACCCAGCTGGACTCGTTCTGTTTTTTGGTATTTGTCAAGTCGGGTTATTAAGGAAAAATCGGGGCCATTAGGACAAGACGAGACGTACTAAGCAGAGCAGGGCGAAGTCAAATTACGAAAATCTCAGTCGGAATTGATATTTTAATTGTTCCCCAACATTTTCCAATTGTTTCACAAATTTCTTGTTTTACCCAGCTGGACTTGTTCTGTAGTTTTGGCATATGTCAAGTTGGGTCAGTAGGGACAAATCGGGAGCATTAGGACAAGTCAAGACATACGAAGCACAGCAGGGCTAAGTCAATTTACGAAAATCCCAGTCGGAATTGAAATTAGAATTGTTCCCCACCATTTTCCTATTGTGTTACAAATTTCTTGTTTTACCCAGCTGGACTTGTTCTGTATTTTGGCATTTGTCAAGTCGGGTCAGTGGGAACAAATCGGGACCATTAGGACAAGTCAAGACATACGAAGCACAGCAGGGCGAAGTCATATTACGAAAATCTCAGTCGGAATTTAAATTTGAATGTTCCCAACACTTTCCAATTGTGTTAAATACTTCTTGAATTACCCAGCTGGACTCGTTCTGTTTTTTGGCATTTGGCAAGTCGGGTCATTAAGGACAAATCAGGACCATTAGGACAAGTCGAGACATACGAAGCACAGCAGGGCGAAGTCAAATTACTAAAATCTCAGTCGGAATTGAACTTTGATTTGATCCGCAACAATTTCCATTTGTGTTACCTTGTTTTACCCAGCTGGACTTGTTCTGTAGTTTTGGCATTTATCAAGTCGGGTCATTAAGGACAAATTGGGACCATTAGGACAAGTCGAGGAAAATGAAGCACAGCAGGGCTCAAATTACGGAAATCTCAGTCGGAATTTAAATTTGAATGTTCCACAATATTTTCCAATCGTGTTACAAATTTCTTGTTTTACCCAGCTAGACTTGTTCCGTATTTTGGCATTTGTCAAGTCGGGTCAGTGGGAACAAATCGGGACCATTAGGACAAGTCAAGACATACGAAGCACAGCAGGGCGAAGTCATATTACGAAAATCTCAGTCGGAATTTAAATTTGAATTGTTCCCCAACATTTTCCAATTGTGTTACAAATTTCTTGTTTTACCCAGCTGGACTGTTTCTGTAGTTTTGGCATATGTCAAATTGGGTCAGTAGGGACAAATCGGGACCATTAGGACAAATCGGGACCATTAGGACAAGTCAAGACATACGAAGCACAGCAGGGCGAAGTCAAATTACTAAAATCTCAGTCGGAATTGAACTTTGATTTGATCCGCAACATTTTCCAATTGTGTTACCTTGATTTACCCAGCTGGACTGTTCTGTAGTTTTGGCATTTGTCAAGTCGGGTCATTAAGGACAAATTGGGACCATTAGGACAAGTCGAGGAAAATGAAGCACAGCAGGGCGAAGTCAAATTACGAAAATCTCAGTCGGAATTGAAATATAAATGTTCCCAACAGTTTCCAATTGTGTTACAAATTTCTTGTTTTACCCAGCTGGACTCGTTCTGTATTTTGGCATTTGTCAAGTCGGGTCAGTGGGAACAAATCGGGACCATTAGTACAAGTCAAGACATACGAAGCACAGCAGGGCGAAGTCATATTACGAAAATCTCAGTCGGAATTTAAATTTGAATGTTCCCAACACTTTCCAATTGTGTTTAATACTTCTTGAAATACCCAGCTAGACTCGTTCTGTTTTTTGGCAATTGTCAAGTCGGGTCATTAAGGACAAATCGGGACCATAAGGACAAGAAGAGACATACTAGCACAGCAGGGCTAAGTCTATTTACGAAAATCCCAGTCGGAATTGAAATTAGAATTATTCCCTAACATTTTCCTATTGAGTTACAAATTTCTTGTTTTACCCAGCTGGACTTGTTCTGTAGTTTTGGCATTTGTCAAGTCGGGTCATTAAGGACAAATCGGGACCATTAGGACAAGTCGAGGAAAATGAAGCACAGCAGGGCGAAGTCAAATTACGGAAATCTCAGTCGGAATAGAAATTTGAATGTTCCACAATATTTTCCAATCGTCTTACAAATTTCTTGTTTTACCCAGCTAGACTTGTTCCGTATTTTGGCATTTGTCAAGTCGGGTCAGTGGGAACAAATCGGGACCATTAGGACAAGTCAAGACATACGAAGCACAGCAGGGCGAAGTCATATTACGAAAATCTCAGTCGGAATTTAAATTTGATTGTTACCAACACTTTCCAATTGTGTTAAATACTTCTTGAATTACCCAGCTGGACTCGTTCTGTATTTTGGCATTTGTCAAGTCGGGTCATTAAGGACAAATCAGGACCATTAGGACAAGTCGAGACATACGAAGCACAGCAGGGCGAAGTCAAATTACTAAAATCTCAGTCGGAATTGAACTTTGATTTGATCCGCAACATTTTCCAATTGTGTTACCTTGTTTTACCCAGCTGGACTTGTTCTGTAGTTTTGGCATTCGTCAAGTTGGGTCAGTAGGGACAAATCGGGACCATTAGGACAAGTCAAGACATACGAAGCACAGCAGGGCGAATAAATATTACGAAAATCTCAGTCGGAATTTATATTTGAATGTTCCCAACACTTTCCAATTTTGTTAAATACTTCTTGAATTACCCAGCTGGACTCGTTCTGTTTTTGGCATTTGTCAAGTCGGGTCATTAAGGACGAATCAGGACCATTAGGACAAGTCGAGACATACAAAGCACAGCAGGGCGAAGTCAAATTACCAAAATCTCAGTCGGAGTTGAACTTTGATTTGATCCGCATCATTTTCCAATTGTGTTACCTTGTTTTACCCAGCTGGACTTGTTCTGTAGTTTTGGCATTCGTCAAGACGGGTCATTAAGGACAAATCGGGACTATTTGGACAAGTCGAGACATACGAAGCACAGCAGGGCGAAGTCATGTTACTAAAAACTCAGTCGGAATTCAAATATATATGTTCCCAACAGTTTCCAATTGTGTTACAAATTTCTTGTTTTACCCAGCTGGACTCGTTCTGTTTTTTGGTATTTGTCAAGCCGGGTCAGTGGGAACAAATCGGGACCATTAGGACAAGTCAAGACATACGATGCACAGCAGGGCGAAGTCATATTACGAAAATCTCAGTCGGAATTGAAATTTGAATAGTTTCCCAACATTTTCCAATTGTGTTACAAATTTCTTGTTTTACACAGCTGGACTTGTCCTGTATTTTGGCATTTGTCAAGTCGGGTCATAAAGGACAAATCAGGACCATTAGGACATGTCGAGACATACGAAGCACAGCAGGGCGAATTAATATTACGAAAATCTCAGTCGGAATTTATATTTGAATGTTCCCAACACTTTCCAATTGTGTTAAATACTTCTTGAATTACCCAGCTGGACTCGTTCTGTTTTTTGGCATTCGTCAAGACGGGTCATTAAGGACAAATCGGGACTATTTGGACAAGTCGAGACATACGAAGCACAGCAGGGCGAAGTCAAATTATGAAAATCTCAGTCGGAATTGAAATATAAATGTTCCCAACAGTTTCCAATTGTGTTACAAATTTCTTGTTTTACCCAGCTGGACTCGTTCTGTATTTTGGCATTTGTCAAGTCGGGTCAGTGGAAACAAATCGGGACCATTAGTACAAGTCAAGACATACGAAGCACAGCAGGGCGAAGTCATATTACGAAAATCTCAGTCGGAATTTAAATTTGAATGTTCCCAACACTTTCCAATTGTGTTTAATACTTCTTGAATTACCCAGCTAGACTCGTTCTGTTTTTTGGCATTTGTCAAGTCGGGTCATTAAGGACAAATCGGGATCATTAGGACAAGAAGAGACATACTAGCACAGCAGGGCTAAGTCAATTTACGAAAATCCCAGTCGGAATTGAAATTAGAATTGTTCCCTAACATTTTCCTATTGAGTTACAAATTTCTTGTTTTACCCAGCTGGACTTGTGTAGTTTTGGCATTTGTCAAGTCGGGTCATTAAGGACAAATCGGGACCATTAGGACAAGTCGAGACAAACGAAGCACAGCAGGGCGAAGTCAAATTACTAAAATCTCAGTCGGAATTGAACTTTGATTTGATCCGCAACATTTTCCAATTGTGTTACCTTGTTTTACCCAGCTGGACTTGTTCTGTAGTTTTGGCATTTATCAAGTCGAGTCATTAAGGACAAATTGGGACCATTAGGACAAGTCGAGGAAAATGAAGCACAGCAGGGCTCAAATTACGGAAATCTCAGTAGGAATTGAAATTTGAATGTTCCACAATATTTTCCAATCGTGTTACAAATTTCTTGTTTTACCCAGCTAGACTTGTTCCGTATTTTGGCATTTGTCAAGTCGGGTCAGTGGGAACAAATCGGGACCATAAGGACAAGTCAAGACATACGAAGCACAGCAGGGCGAAGTCATATTACGAAAATCTCAGTCGGAATTTAAATTTGAATGTTCCCAACAGTTTCCAATTGTGTTACAAATTTCTAGTTTTACCCAGCTCGACTCGTTCTGTATTTTGGCATTTGTCAAGTCGGGTCATTAAGGACAAATCGGGACCATTAGGACAAGACGAGACGTACCAAGCACAGCAGGGCGAAGTCAAATTACGAAAATCTCAGTCGGAATTGAAATTTTAATTGTTCCCCAACATTTTCCAATTGTTTTACAAATTTCTTGTTTTACCCAGCTGGCTTGTTTTGTAGTTTTGGCATATGTCATGTTGGGTCAGTAGGGACAAATCGGGACCATTAGGACAAATCGGGACCATTAGGACAAGTCAAGACATACGAAGCACAGCAGGGCTATGTCAATTTACGAAAATCCCAGTCGGAATTGAAATTAGAATTGTTCCCCAACATTTTCCTATTGTGTTACGAATTTCTTGTTTTACCCAGCTGGACTTGTTCTGTAGTTTTGGCATTTGTCAAGTCGGGTCATTAAGGACAAATCGGGACCATTAGGACAAGTCGAGACAAACGAAGCACAGCAGGGCGAAGTCAAATTACTAAAATCTCAGTCGGAATTGAACTTTGATTTGATCCGCAACATTTTCCAATTGTGTTACCTTGTTTTACCCAGCTGGACTTGTTCTGTAGTTTTGGCATTCGTCAAGTTGGGTCAGTACGGACAAATCGGGACAAGTCAAGACATACGAAGCACAGCAGGGCGAAGAATTATTACGAAAATCTCAGTCGGAATTTATATTTGAATGTTCCCAATACTTTCCAATTGTGTTAAATACTTCATGAATTACCCAGCTGGACTCGTTCTGTTTTTTGGCATTTGTCAAGTCGGGTCATTAAGGACGAATCAGAACCATTAGGACAAGTCGAGACATACGAAGCACAGCAGGGCGAAGTCAAATTACTAAAATCTCAGTCGGAGTTGAACTTTGATTTGATCCGCAACATTTTCCAATTGTGTTACCTTGTTTTACCCAGCTGGACTTGTTCTGTAGTTTTGGCATTCGTCAAGACGGGTCATTAAGGACAAATCGGGACTATTTGGACAAGTCGGAAATACGAAGCACAGCAGGGCGAAGTCATATTACTAAAAACTCAGTCGGAATTCAAATATAAATGTTCCCAACAATTTCCAATTGTGTTACAAATTTCTTGTTTTACCCAGCTGGACTCGTTCTGTTTTTTGGTATTTGTCAAGTCGGGTTATTAAGGAAAAATCGGGGCCATTAGGACAAGACGAGACGTACTAAGCAGAGCAGGGCGAAGTCAAATTACGAAAATCTCAGTCGGAATTGAAATTTTAATTGTTCCCCAACATTTTCCAATTGTTTCACAAATTTCTTGTTTTACCCAGCTGGACTTGTTCTGTAGTTTTGGCATATGTCAAGTTGGGTCAGTAGGGACAAATCGGGAGCATTAGGACAAGTCAAGACATACGAAGCACAGCAGGGCTGAGTCAATTTACGAAAATCCCAGTCGGAATTGAAATTAGAATTGTTCCCCACCATTTTCCTATTGTGTTACAAATTTCTTGTTTTACCCAGCTGGACTTGTTCTGTATTTTGGCATTTGTCAAGTCGGGTCAGTGGGAACAAATCGGGACCATTAGGACAAGTCAAGACATACGAAGCACAGCAGGGCGAAGTCATATTACGAAAATCTCAGTCGGAATTTAAATTTGAATGTTCCCAACACTTTCCAATTGTGTTAAATACTTCTTGAATTACCCAGCTGGACTCGTTCTGTTTTTTGGCATTTGGCAAGTCGGGTCATTAAGGACAAATCAGGACCATTAGGACAAGTCGAGACATACGAAGCACAGCAGGGCGAAGTCAAATTACTAAAATCTCAGTCGGAATTGAACTTTGATTTGATCCGCAACATTTTCCATTTGTGTTACCTTGTTTTACCCAGCTGGACTTGTTCTGTAGTTTTGGCATTTATCAAGTCGGGTCATTAAGGACAAATTGGGACCATTAGGACAAGTCGAGGAAAATGAAGCACAGCAGGGCTCAAATTACGGAAATCTCAGTCGGAATTTAAATTTGAATGTTCCACAATATTTTCCAATCGTGTTACAAATTTCTTGTTTTACCCAGCTAGACTTGTTCCGTATTTTGGCATTTGTCAAGTCGGGTCAGTGGGAACAAATCGGGACCATTAGGACAAGTCAAGACATACGAAGCACAGCAGGGCGAAGTCATATTACGAAAATCTCAGTCGGAATTTAAATTTGAATTGCTCCCCAACATTTTCCAATTGTGTTACAAATTTCTTGTTTTACCCAGCTGGACTGTTTCTGTAGTTTTGGCATATGTCAAATTGGGTCAGTAGGGACAAATCGGGACCATTAGGACAAATCGGGACCATTAGGACAAGTCAAGACATACGAAGCACAGCAGGGCGAAGTCAAATTACTAAAATCTCAGTCGGAATTGAACTTTGATTTGATCCGCAACATTTTCCAATTGTGTTACCTTGATTTACCCAGCTGGACTGTTCTGTAGTTTTGGCATTTGTCAAGTCGGGTCATTAAGGACAAATTGGGACCATTAGGACAAGTCGAGGAAAATGAAGCACAGCAGGGCGAAGTCAAATTACGAAAATCTCAGTCGGAATTGAAATATAAATGTTCCCAACAGTTTCCAATTGTGTTACAAATTTCTTGTTTTACCCAGCTGGACTCGTTCTTTATTTTGGCATTTGTCAAGTCGGGTCAGTGGGAACAAATCGGGACCATTAGTACAAGTCAAGACATACGAAGCAAAGCAGGGCGAAGTCATATTACGAAAATCTCAGTCGGAATTTAAATTTGAATGTTCCCAACACTTTCCAATTGTGTTTAATACTTCTTGAAATACCCAGCTAGACTCGTTCTGTTTTTTGGCATTTGTCAAGTCGGGTCATTAAGGACAAATCGGGACCATTAGGACAAGTCGAGGAAAATGAAGCACAGCAGATCGAAGTCAAATTACGGAAATCTCAGTCGGAATAGAAATTTGAATGTTCCACAATATTTTCCAATCGTCTTACAAATTTCTTGTTTTACCCAGCTAGACTTGTTCCGTATTTTGGCATTTGTCAAGTCGGGTCAGTGGGAACAAATCGGGACCATTAGGACAAGTCAAGACATACGAAGCACAGCAGGGCGAAGTCATATTACGAAAATCTCAGTCGGAATTTAAATTTGATTGTTACCAACACTTTCCAATAGTGTTAAATACTTCTTGAATTACCCAGCTGGACTCGTTCTGTATTTTGGCATTTGTCAAGTCGGGTCATTAAGGACAAATCAGGACCATTTGGACAAGTCGAGACATACGAAGCACAGCAGGGCGAAGTCAAATTACTAAAATCTCAGTCGGAATTGAACTTTGATTTGATCCGCAACATTTTCCAATTGTGTTACCTTGTTTTACCCAGCTGGACTTGTTCTGTAGTTTTGGCATTCGTCAAGTTGGGTCAGTAGGGACAAATCGGGACCATTAGGACAAGTCAAGACATACGAAGCACAGCAGGGCGAATTAATATTACGAAAATCTCAGTCGGAATTTATATTTGAATGTTCCCAACACTTTCCAATTTTGTTAAATACTTCTTGAATTACCCAGCTGGACTCGTTCTGTTTTTTGGCATTTGTCAAGTCGGGTCATTAAGGACGAATCAGGACCATTAGGACAAGTCGAGACATACAAAGCACAGCAGGGCGAAGTCAAATTACCAAAATCTCAGTCGGAGTTGAACTTTGATTTGATCCGCATCATTTTCCAATTGTGTTACCTTGTTTTACCCAGCTGGACTTGTTCTGTAGTTTTGGCATTCGTCAAGACGGGTCATTAAGGACAAATCGGGACTATTTGGACAAGTCGAGACATACGAAGCACAGCAGGGCGAAGTCATGTTACTAAAAACTCAGTCGGAATTCAAATATATATGTTCCCAACAGTTTCCAATTGTGTTACAAATTTCTTGTTTTACCCAGCTGGACTCGTTCTGTTTTTTGGTATTTGTCAAGTCGGGTTATTAAGGAAAAATCGGGACCATTAGGACAAGACGAGACGTACTAAGCACAGCAGGGCGAAGTCAAATTACGAAAATCTCAGTCGGAATTGAAATTTTAATTTTTCCCCAACATTTTCCAATTGTTTTACAAATTTCTTGTTTTACCCAGCTGGACTTGATTTGTAGTTTTGGCATATGTCAAGTTGGGTCAGTAGAGACAAATCGGGAGCATTAGGACAAGTCAAGACATACGAAGCACAGCAGGGCTAAGTCAATTTACGAAAATCCCAGTCGGAATTGAAATTAGAATTGTTCCCCACCATTTTCCTATTGTGTTACAAATTTCTTGTTTTACCCAGCTGGACTTGTTCTGTATTTTGGCATTTGTCAAGTCGGGTCAGTGGGAACAAATCGGGACCATTAGGACAAGTCAAGACATACGAAGCACAGCAGGGCGAAGTCATATTACGAAAATCTCAGTCGGAATATAAATTTGAATGTTCCCAACACTTTCCAATTGTGTTAAATACTTCTTGAATTACCCAGCTAGACTCGTTCTGTATTTTGGCATTTGTCAAGTCGGGTCATAAAGGACAAATCAGGACCATTAGGACATGTCGAGACATACGAAGCACAGCAGGGCTAAGTCAATTTACGAAAATCCCAGTCGGAATTGAAATTAGAATTGTTCCCTAACATTTTCCTATTGTGTTACAAATTTCTTGTTTTACCCAGCTGGACTTGTTCCGTATTTTGGCATTTGTCAAGTCGGGTCAGTGGGAACAAATCGGGTCCATTAGGACAAGTCAAGACATACGAAGCACAGCAGGGCGAAGTCATATTACGAAAATCTCAGTCGGAATTTAAATTTGAATTGTTCCCCAACATTTTCCAATTGTGTTACAAATTTCTTGTTTTACCCAGCTGGACTTGTTCTATAACTTTGGCATTTGTCAAGTCGGGTCATTAAGGACAAATCGGGACCATTAGGACAAGACGAGACGTACTAAGCACAGCAGGGCGAAGTCAAATCACGAATATCTCAGTCGGAATTGAAATTTGAATTGTTCCCCAACATTTTCCAATTGTGTTACAAATTTCTTGTTTTACCCAGCTGGACTTGTTCTGTAGTTTTGGCATTTGTCAAGTCGGGTCATTAAGGACAAATCGGGACCATTAGGACAAGACGAGACGTACTAAGCAAAGCAGGGCGAAGTGAAATTATGAATATCTCAGTCGGAATTGAAATTTGAAATGTTCCCCAACATTTTCCAATTGTTTTACAAATTTCTTGTTTTACCCAGCTGGACTTGTTCTATAACTTTGGCATTTGTCAAGTCGGGTCATTAAGGACAAATCGGGACCATTAGGACAAGACGAGACGTACTAAGCACAGCAGGGCGAAGTCAAATCACGAATATCTCAGTCGGAATTGAAATTTGAAATGTTCCCCAACATTTTCCAACTGTGTTACAAATTTCTTGTTTTACCCAGCTGGACATGTTCTATAATTTTGGCATTTGTCAAGTCGGGTCATCAAGGACGAATCGGGACCATTAGGACAAGACGAGACGTACTAAGCACAGCAGGGCCGAAGTCAAATTACGAAAATCTCAGTCGGAATTGAAATTTGAATTGTTCCCCAACATTTTCCTATTGTGTTACAAATTTCTTGTTTTACCAAGCTGGACTTGTTATGTAGTTTTGGCTTTTGTCAAGTCGGGTTATTGAGGACAAATTGAGACCATTAGGACAAGTCGAGGAAAATGAAGCACAGCAGGGCGAAGTCAAATTACGAAAATCTCAGTCGGAATTGAAATTTGAAAGTTTCAAAACATTTTTCAATTGTGTTACAAATTTCTTGTTTTGCCCAGCTGGACTTGTTCTGTAGTTTTGGCATTTGTCATGTAAGGTCATTTAGGACAAATCGGGACCATTAGGACAAGAAGACATACTAAGCACAGGGGCGAAGTCAAATTACGAATATCTCAGTCGGAATTGAATTTTGAATTATTCCCCAACATTTTCCTATTGTGTTACAAATTTCTTGTTATACCCAGATGGACTTGTTCTGTAATGTTGGTATTTGTCAAGTCGGGTCAATAACGACAAATTGGGACCATTAGACAAGTCGGGGAAAGTAAAGCACAGCAGGGCGAAGTCAAATTACGAAAATCTCAGTCGGAATTTGAATTTGAATGTTCCCAACACTTTCCAATTGTGTTACAAATTTCTTGTATTACCCAGCTGGACTTGTTCTATAGTATTGACATTTGTCAAGTCGGGTCATTAAGGACAAATCGGGACCATTAGGACAAGACGAGACGTACTAAGCACAGCAGGGCGAAGTCAAATTACGAAAATCTCAGTCGGAATTGAAATTTGAATTGTTCCCCAACATTTTCCTATTGTGTTACAAATTTCTTGTTTTACCAAGCTGGACTTGTTATGTAGTTTTGGCTTTTGTCAAGTCGGGTTATTGAGGACAAATTGAGACCATTAGGAGAAGTCGAGGAAAATGAAGCACAGCAGGGCGAAGTCAAATTACGAAAATCTCAGTCGGAATTGAAATTTGAAAGTTTCAAAACATTTTTCAATTGTGTTACAAATTTCTTGTTTTGCCCAGCTGGACTTGTTCTGTAGTTTTGGCATTTGTCAAGTCAGGTCATTTAGGACAAATCGGGACCATTAGGACAAGAAGACATACTAAGCACAGGGGCGAAGTCAAATTACGAAAATCTCAGTCGGAATTGAATTTTGAATTATTCCCCAACATTTTCCTATTGTGTTACAAATTTCTTGTTTTACCCAGATGGACTTGTTCTGTAATTTTGGTATTTGTCAAGTCGGGTCATTAAGGACAAATTGGGACCATTAGACAAGTCGAGGAAAATAAAGCACAGCAGGGCCAAGTCAAATTACGAAAATCTCAGTCGGAATTTAAATTTGAATGTTCCCAACACTTTCCAATTGTGTTATATACTTCTTGAATTACCCAGCTGGACTCGTTCTGTTTTTTGGCATTTGTCAAGTCGGGTCATTAAGGACAAATCAGGACCAATAGGACAAGTCGAGACATACGAAGCACAACAGGGCGAGGTCAAATTACTAAAATCTGTGTCGGAATTGAACTTTGATTCGATCCGCAACATTTTCCAATTGTGTTTCCTTGTTTTACCCAGATGGACTTGTTCTGTAGTTTTGGCATTCGTCAAGTTGGGTCAGTAGGGACAAATCGGGACCATTAGGACAAGTCAAGACATACGAAGCACAGCAGGGCGAAGTCAAATTACGAAAATCTCAGTCGGAATTGAAATTAGAATTGTTTCCCAACATTTTCCTATTGTGTTACAAATTTCTTGTTTTACCCAGATGGACTTGTTCTGTATTTTTGGCATTTGTCATGTCGGGTCATTGAGGACAAATCGGGATCATTAGGACAAGACGAGACGTACTAAGCACAGCAGGGCGAAGTCAAATTACGAAAATCTCAGTCGGAATTGAAATTTGAATTGTTTCCCAACATTTTCCTATTTTGTTACGAATTTCTTGTTTTACCCAGCTGGACTTGTTCTGTAGTTTTGGCATTTGTCAGGTCAGGTCATTAAGGACAAATTGGGACCATTAGGACAAGTCGAGGAAAATGAAGCACAGCAGGGCGAAGTCAAATTACGAAAATCTCAGTCGGAATTGAAATTTGAATGTTCCACAACATTTTTCTATTGTGTTACGAATTTCCTGTTTTGCCCAGCTGGACTTGTTCTATAACTTTGGCATTTGTCAAGTCGGGTCATTAAGGACAAATCGGGACCATTAGGACAAGACGAGACGTACTAAGCACAGCAGGGCGAAGTCAAATTACGAAAATCTCAGTCGGAATTGAAATTTGAATTGTTCCCCAACATTTTCCTATTGTGTTACAAATTTCTTGTTTTACCAAGCTGGACTTGTTATAAAGTTTTGGCTTTTGTCAAGTCGGGTTATTGAGGACAAATTGAGACCATTAGGACAAGTCGAGGAAAATGAAGCACTGCAGGGCGAAGTCAAATTACGAATATCTCAGTCGGAATTGAAATTTGAAATGTTCCCCAACATTTTCCAGTTGTGTTACAAATTTCTTGTTTTACCCAGCTGGACTTGTTCTATAGTTTTGACATTTGTCATGTCGGGTCATTAAGGACAAATCGGGACCATTAGGACAAGACGAGACGTACTAAGCACAGCAGGGCGAAGTCAAATTACGAAAATCTCAGTCGGAATTGAAATTTGAATTGTTCCCCAACATTTTCCTATTGTGTTACAAATTTCTTGTTTTACCAAGCTGGACTTGTTATAAAGTTTTGGCTTTTGTCAAGTCGGGTTATTGAGGACAAATTGAGACCATTAGGACAAGTCGAGGAAAATGAAGCACAGCAGGGCGAAGTCAAATTACGAATATCTCAGTCGGAATTGAAATTTTAATGTTCCACAACATTTTTCAATTGTGTTACAAATTTCTTGTTTTGCCCAGCTGGACTTGTTCTGTAGTTCTGGCATTTGTCAAGTCGGGTCATTAAGGACAAATCAGGACCATTAGGACAAGACGAGACGTACTAAGCACAGCAGGGCCAAAGTCAAATTTCGAAAATCTCAGTCGGAATTGAAATTTGAATGTTCCCCAACATTTTCCAATTGTTTTACAAATTTCTTGATTTACCCAGCTGGACTTGTTCTATAATTTTGGCATTTGACAAGTCGGCTCATTAAGGACGAATCGGGACCATTAGGACAAGACGAGACGTACTAAGCACAGCAAGGCGAAGTCAAATTACGAAAATCTCAGTCGGAATTGAAATTTGAATAGTTTCCCAACATTTTCCAATTGTGTTACAAATTTCTTGTTTTACACAGCTGGACTTGTCCTGTATTTTGGCATTTGTCAAGTCGGGTCATAAAGGACAAATCAGGACCATTAGGACATGTCGAGACATACGAAGCACAGCAGGGCGAAGTCAATTTACGAAAATCTCAGTCGGAATTGGAATTTGAATGATCCACAACATTTTTCAATTGTGTTACGAATTTCTTGTTTTGCCCAGCTTGACTTGTTCTGTAGTTTTGGAATTTGTCAAGTCGGGTCATTAAGGACAAATCGGGACCATTAGGACAAGACGAGACGTACTAAGCACAGCAGGGCGAAGTAAAATTATGAATATCTCAGTCGGAATTGAAATTTGAAATATTCCCCAACATTTTCCAATTGTTTTACAAATTTATTGTTTTACCCAGCTGGACTTGCTCTATAACTTTGGCATTTGTCAAGTCGGGTCATTAAGGACCATTCGGGACCATTAGGACAAGACGAGACGTACTAAGCACAGCAGGGCGAAGTCAAATTACGAATATCTCAGTCGGAATTGAAATTTGAAATGTTCCCCAACATTTTCCAATTGTGTTACAAATTTCTTGTTTTACCCAGCTGGACTTGTTCTATAGTTTTGACATTTGTCAAGTCGGGTCATTAAGGACAAATCGGGACCATTAGGACAAGACGAAACGTACTAAGCACAGCAGGGCGAAGTCAAATTACGAAAATCTCAGTCGGAATTGAAATTTGAATTGTTCCCCAACATTTTCCTATTGTGTTACAAATTTCTTGTTTTACCAAGCTGGACTTGTTATGTAGTTTTGGCTTTTGTCAAGTCGGGTTATTGAGGACAAATTGAGACCATTAGGACAAGTCGAGGAAAATGAAGCACAGCAGGGCCGAAGTCAAATTACGAATATCTCAGTCGGAATTGAAATTTGAAGTGTTCCCCAACATTTTCCAATTGTGTTACAAATTTCTTGTTTTACACAGCTGGACTTGTCCTGTATTTTGGCATTTGTCAAGTCGGGTCATAAAGGACATATCAGGACCATTAGGACATGTCGAGACATACGAAGCACAGCAGGGCGAAGTCAAATTACGAAAATCTCAGTCGGAATTGAAATTTGAATGTTCCACAACATTTTTCAATTGTGTTACAAATTTCTTGTTTTGCCCAGCTGGACTTGTTCTGTAGTTCTGGCATTTGTCAAGTCGGGTCATTAAGGACAAATCAGGACCATTAGGACAAGACGAGACGTACTAAGCACAGCAGGGCCGAAGTCAAATTACGAATATCTCAGTCGGAATTGAATTTTGAATTGTTCCCCAACATTTTCCAATTGTTTTACAAATTTCTTGTTTTACCCAGCTGGACATGTTCTATAATTTTGGCATTTGTCAAGTCGGGTCATTAAGGACGAATCGGGACCATTAGGACAAGACGAGACGTACTAAGCACAGCAGGGCCGAAGTCAAATTACGAATATCTCAGTCGGAATTGAATTATGAATTGTTCCCCAACATTTTCCAATTGTTTTACAAATTCCTTGTTTTACCCAGCTGGACATGTTCTATAATTTTGGCATTTGTCAAGTCGGGTCATTAAGGACGAATCGGGACCATTAGGACAAGACGAGACGCACTAAGCACAGCAAGGCGAAGTCAAATTACGAAAATCTCAGTCGGAATTGAAATTTGAATTGTTCCCCAACATTTTCCAATTGCGTTACACATTTCTTGTTTTACACAGCTGGACTTGTCCTGTATTTTGGCATTTGTCAAGTCGGGTCATTAAGGACAAATCAGGACCATTAGGACAAGACGAGACGTACTAAGCACAGCAGGGCCGAAGTCAAATTACGAATATCTCAGTCGGAATTGAACTTTGATTTGATCCGCAACATTTTCCAATTGTGTTACCTTGTTTTACCCAGCTGGACTTGTTCTGTAGTTTTGGCATTCGTCAAGTTGGGTCAGTAGGGACAAATCGGGACCATTAGGACAAGTCAAGACATACGAAGCACAGCAGGGCGAATTAATATTACGAAAATCTCAGTCGGAATTTATATTTGAATGTTCCCAACACTTTCCAATTTTGTTAAATACTTCTTGAATTACCCAGCTGGACTCGTTCTGTATTTTGGCATTTGTCAAGTCGGGTCATTAAGGACAAATCAGGACCATTTGGACAAGTCGAGACATACGAAGCACAGCAGGGCGAAGTCAAATTACTAAAATCTCAGTCGGAATTGAACTTTGATTTGATCCGCAACATTTTCCAATTGTGTTACCTTGTTTTACCCAGCTGGACTTGTTCTGTAGTTTTGGCATTCGTCAAGTTGGGTCAGTAGGGACAAATCGGGACCATTAGGACAAGTCAAGACATACGAAGCACAGCAGGGCGAATTAATATTACGAAAATCTCAGTCGGAATTTATATTTGAATGTTCCCAACACTTTCCAATTTTGTTAAATACTTCTTGAATTACCCAGCTGGACTCGTTCTGTTTTTTGGCATTTGTCAAGTCGGGTCATTAAGGACGAATCAGGACCATTAGGACAAGTCGAGACATACAAAGCACAGCAGGGCGAAGTCAAATTACCAAAATCTCAGTCGGAGTTGAACTTTGATTTGATCCGCATCATTTTCCAATTGTGTTACCTTGTTTTACCCAGCTGGACTTGTTCTGTAGTTTTGGCATTCGTCAAGACGGGTCATTAAGGACAAATCGGGACTATTTGGACAAGTCGAGACATACGAAGCACAGCAGGGCGAAGTCATGTTACTAAAAACTCAGTCGGAATTCAAATATATATGTTCCCAACAGTTTCCAATTGTGTTACAAATTTCTTGTTTTACCCAGCTGGACTCGTTCTGTTTTTTGGTATTTGTCAAGTCGGGTTATTAAGGAAAAATCGGGACCATTAGGACAAGACGAGACGTACTAAGCACAGCAGGGCGAAGTCAAATTACGAAAATCTCAGTCGGAATTGAAATTTTAATTTTTCCCCAACATTTTCCAATTGTTTTACAAATTTCTTGTTTTACCCAGCTGGACTTGATTTGTAGTTTTGGCATATGTCAAGTTGGGTCAGTAGAGACAAATCGGGAGCATTAGGACAAGTCAAGACATACGAAGCACAGCAGGGCTAAGTCAATTTACGAAAATCCCAGTCGGAATTGAAATTAGAATTGTTCCCCACCATTTTCCTATTGTGTTACAAATTTCTTGTTTTACCCAGCTGGACTTGTTCTGTATTTTGGCATTTGTCAAGTCGGGTCAGTGGGAACAAATCGGGACCATTAGGACAAGTCAAGACATACGAAGCACAGCAGGGCGAAGTCATATTACGAAAATCTCAGTCGGAATATAAATTTGAATGTTCCCAACACTTTCCAATTGTGTTAAATACTTCTTGAATTACCCAGCTAGACTCGTTCTGTATTTTGGCATTTGTCAAGTCGGGTCATAAAGGACAAATCAGGACCATTAGGACATGTCGAGACATACGAAGCACAGCAGGGCTAAGTCAATTTACGAAAATCCCAGTCGGAATTGAAATTAGAATTGTTCCCTAACATTTTCCTATTGTGTTACAAATTTCTTGTTTTACCCAGCTGGACTTGTTCCGTATTTTGGCATTTGTCAAGTCGCGTCAGTGGGAACAAATCGGGTCCATTAGGACAAGTCAAGACATACGAAGCACAGCAGGGCGAAGTCATATTACGAAAATCTCAGTCGGAATTTAAATTTGAATTGTTCCCCAACATTTTCCAATTGTGTTACAAATTTCTTGTTTTACCCAGCTGGACTTGTTCTATAACTTTGGCATTTGTCAAGTCGGGTCATTAAGGAAAAATCGGGACCATTAGGACAAGACGAGACGTACTAAGCACAGCAGGGCGAAGTCAAATCACGAATATCTCAGTCGGAATTGAAATTTGAATTGTTCCCCAACATTTTCCAATTGTGTTACAAATTTCTTGTTTTACCCAGCTGGACTTGTTCTGTAGTTTTGGCATTTGTCAAGTCGGGTCATTAAGGACAAATCGGGACCATTAGGACAAGACGAGACGTACTAAGCAAAGCAGGGCGAAGTAAAATTATGAATATCTCAGTCGGAATTGAAATTTGAATCGTTCCCCAACATTTTCCTATTGTGTTACAAATTTCTTGTTTTACCAAGCTGGACTTGTTATGTAGTTTTGGCTTTTGTCAAGTCGGGTTATTGAGGACAAATTGAGACCATTAGGAGAAGTCGAGGAAAATGAAGCACAGCAGGGCGAAGTCAAATTACGAAAATCTCAGTCGGAATTGAAATTTGAAAGTTTCAAAACATTTTTCAATTGTGTTACAAATTTCTTGTTTTGCCCAGCTGGACTTGTTCTGTAGTTTTGGCTTTTGTCAAGTCGGGTTATTGAGGACAAATTGAGACCATTAGGAGAAGTCGAGGAAAATGAAGCACAGCAGGGCGAAGTCAAATTACGAAAATCTCAGTCGGAATTGAAATTTGAAAGTTTCAAAACATTTTTCAATTGTGTTACAAATTTCTTGTTTTGCCCAGCTGGACTTGTTCTGTAGTTTTGGCATTTGTCAAGTCAGGTCATTTAGGACAAATCGGGACCATTAGGACAAGAAGACATACTAAGCACAGGGGCGAAGTCAAATTACGAAAATCTCAGTCGGAATTGAATTTTGAATTATTCCCCAACATTTTCCTATTGTGTTACAAATTTCTTGTTTTACCCAGATGGACTTGTTCTGTAATTTTGGTATTTGTCAAGTCGGGTCATTAAGGACAAATTGGGACCATTAGACAAGTCGAGGAAAATAAAGCACAGCAGGGCCAAGTCAAATTACGAAAATCTCAGTCGGAATTTAAATTTGAATGTTCCCAACACTTTCCAATTGTGTTATATACTTCTTGAATTACCCAGCTGGACTCGTTCTGTTTTTTGGCATTTGTCAAGTCGGGTCATTAAGGACAAATCAGGACCATTAGGACAAGTCGAGACATACGAAGCACAACAGGGCGAGGTCAAATTACTAAAATCTGTGTCGGAATTGAACTTTGATTCGATCCGCAACATTTTCCAATTGTGTTTCCTTGTTTTACCCAGATGGACTTGTTCTGTAGATTTGGCATTCGTCAAGTTGGGTCAGTAGGGACAAATCGGGACCATTAGGACAAGTCAAGACATACGAAGCACAGCAGGGCGAAGTCAAATTACGAAAATCTCAGTCGGAATTGAAATTAGAATTGTTTCCCAACATTTTCCTATTGTGTTACAAATTTCTTGTTTTACCCAGATGGACTTGTTCTGTATTTTTGGCATTTGTCATGTCGGGTCATTGAGGACAAATCGGGATCATTAGGACAAGACGAGACGTACTAAGCACAGCAGGGCGAAGTCAAATTACGAAAATCTCAGTCGGAATTGAAATTTGAATTGTTTCCCAACATTTTCCTATTTTGTTACGAATTTCTTGTTTTACCCAGCTGGACTTGTTCTGTAGTTTTGGCATTTGTCAGGTCAGGTCATTAAGGACAAATTGGGACCATTAGGACAAGTCGAGGAAAATGAAGCACAGCAGGGCGAAGTCAAATTACGAAAATCTCAGTCGGAATTGAAATTTGAATGTTCCACAACATTTTTCTATTGTGTTACGAATTTCCTGTTTTGCCCAGCTGGACTTGTTCTATAACTTTGGCATTTGTCAAGTCGGGTCATTAAGGACAAATCGGGACCATTAGGACAAGACGAGACGTACTAAGCACAGCAGGGCGAAGTCAAATTACGAATATCTCAGTCGGAATTGAAATTTGAAATGTTCCCCAACATTTTCCAGTTGTGTTACAAATTTCTTGTTTTACCCAGCTGGACTTGTTCTATAGTTTTGACATTTGTCATGTCGGGTCATTAAGGACAAATCGGGACCATTAGGACAAGACGAGACGTACTAAGCACAGCAGGGCGAAGTCAAATTACGAAAATCTCAGTCGGAATTGAAATTTGAATTGTTCCCCAACATTTTCCTATTGTGTTACAAATTTCTTGTTTTACCAAGCTGGACTTGTTATGTAGTTTTGGCTTTTGTCAAGTCGGGTTATTGAGGACAAATTGAGACCATTAGGACAAGTCGAGGAAAATGAAGCACAGCAGGGCGAAGTCAAATTACGAAAATCTCAGTCGGAATTGAAATTTGAATGTTCCACAACAATTTTCAATTGTGTTACAAATTTCTTGTTTTGCCCAGCTGGACTTGTTCTGTAGTTCTGGCATTTGTCAAGTCGGGTCATTAAGGACAAATCAGGACCATTAGGACAAGACGAGACGTACTAAGCACAGCAGGGCCGAAGTCAAATTACGAATATCTCAGTCGGAATTGAAATTTGAATTGTTCCCCAACATTTTCCAATTGTGTTACAAATTTCTTGTTTTACACAGCTGGACTTGTCCTGTATTTTGGCATTTGTCAAGTCGGGTCATAAAGGACAAATCGGGACCATTAGGACAAGACGAGACGTACTAAGCACAGCAAGGCGAAGTCAAATTACGAAAATCTCAGTCGGAATTGAAATTTGAATAGTTTCCCAACATTTTCCAATTGTGTTACAAATTTCTTGTTTTACACAGCTGGACTTGTCCTGTATTTTGGCATTTGTCAAGTCGGGTCATAAAGGACAAATCAGGACCATTAGGACATGTCGAGACATACGAAGCACAGCAGGGCGAATTAATATTACGAAAATCTCAGTCGGAATTTATATTTGAATGTTCCCAACACTTTCCAATTGTGTTAAATACTTCTTGAATTACCCAGCTGGACTCGTTCTGTTTTTTGGCATTCGTCAAGACGGGTCATTAAGGACAAATCGGGACTATTTGGACAAGTCGAGACATACGAAGCACAGCAGGGCGAAGTCAAATTATGAAAATCTCAGTCGGAATTGAAATATAAATGTTCCCAACAGTTTCCAATTGTGTTACAAATTTCTTGTTTTACCCAGCTGGACTCGTTCTGTATTTTGGCATTTGTCAAGTCGGGTCAGTGGAAACAAATCGGGACCATTAGTACAAGTCAAGACATACGAAGCACAGCAGGGCGAAGTCATATTACGAAAATCTCAGTCGGAATTTAAATTTGAATGTTCCCAACACTTTCCAATTGTGTTTAATACTTCTTGAATTACCCAGCTAGACTCGTTCTGTTTTTTGGCATTTGTCAAGTCGGGTCATTAAGGACAAATCGGGATCATTAGGACAAGAAGAGACATACTAGCACAGCAGGGCTAAGTCAATTTACGAAAATCCCAGTCGGAATTGAAATTAGAATTGTTCCCTAACATTTTCCTATTGAGTTACAAATTTCTTGTTTTACCCAGCTGGACTTGTGTAGTTTTGGCATTTGTCAAGTCGGGTCATTAAGGACAAATCGGGACCATTAGGACAAGTCGAGACAAACGAAGCACAGCAGGGCGAAGTCAAATTACTAAAATCTCAGTCGGAATTGAACTTTGATTTGATCCGCAACATTTTCCAATTGTGTTACCTTGTTTTACCCAGCTGGACTTGTTCTGTAGTTTTGGCATTTATCAAGTCGAGTCATTAAGGACAAATTGGGACCATTAGGACAAGTCGAGGAAAATGAAGCACAGCAGGGCTCAAATTACGGAAATCTCAGTAGGAATTGAAATTTGAATGTTCCACAATATTTTCCAATCGTGTTACAAATTTCTTGTTTTACCCAGCTAGACTTGTTCCGTATTTTGGCATTTGTCAAGTCGGGTCAGTGGGAACAAATCGGGACCATAAGGACAAGTCAAGACATACGAAGCACAGCAGGGCGAAGTCATATTACGAAAATCTCAGTCGGAATTTAAATTTGAATGTTCCCAACAGTTTCCAATTGTGTTACAAATTTCTAGTTTTACCCAGCTCGACTCGTTCTGTATTTTGGCATTTGTCAAGTCGGGTCATTAAGGACAAATCGGGACCATTAGGACAAGACGAGACGTACCAAGCACAGCAGGGCGAAGTCAAATTACGAAAATCTCAGTCGGAATTGAAATTTTAATTGTTCCCCAACATTTTCCAATTGTTTTACAAATTTCTTGTTTTACCCAGCTGGCTTGTTTTGTAGTTTTGGCATATGTCATGTTGGGTCAGTAGGGACAAATCGGGACCATTAGGACAAATCGGGACCATTAGGACAAGTCAAGACATACGAAGCACAGCAGGGCGAAGTCATATTACGAAAATCTCAGTCGGAATTTAAATTTGAATGTTCCCAACAGTTTCCAATTGTGTTACGAATTTCTTGTTTTACCCAGCTGGACTTGTTCTGTAGTTTTGGCATTTGTCAAGTCGGGTCATTAAGGACAAATCGGGACCATTAGGACAAGTCGAGACAAACGAAGCACAGCAGGGCGAAGTCAAATTACTAAAATCTCAGTCGGAATTGAACTTTGATTTGATCCGCAACATTTTCCAATTGTGTTACCTTGTTTTACCCAGCTGGACTTGTTCTGTAGTTTTGGCATTCGTCAAGTTGGGTCAGTACGGACAAATCGGGACAAGTCAAGACATACGAAGCACAGCAGGGCGAAGAATTATTACGAAAATCTCAGTCGGAATTTATATTTGAATGTTCCCAATACTTTCCAATTGTGTTAAATACTTCATGAATTACCCAGCTGGACTCGTTCTGTTTTTTGGCATTTGTCAAGTCGGGTCATTAAGGACGAATCAGAACCATTAGGACAAGTCGAGAC
The DNA here is from genome assembly GCA_958502065.1 of Chrysolina americana. NCBI lineage: Eukaryota > Metazoa > Arthropoda > Insecta > Coleoptera > Chrysomelidae > Chrysolina > Chrysolina americana. The sequence continues at coordinate 25,403,661 of OY293421.1, forward strand.
ATACGAAGCACAGCAGGGCGAAGTCAAATTACTAAAATCTCAGTCGGAGTTGAACTTTGATTTGATCCGCAACATTTTCCAATTGTGTTACCTTGTTTTACCCAGCTGGACTTGTTCTGTAGTTTTGGCATTCGTCAAGACGGGTCATTAAGGACAAATCGGGACTATTTGGACAAGTCGGAAATACGAAGCACAGCAGGGCGAAGTCATATTACTAAAAACTCAGTCGGAATTCAAATATAAATGTTCCCAACAATTTCCAATTGTGTTACAAATTTCTTGTTTTACCCAGCTGGACTCGTTCTGTTTTTTGGTATTTGTCAAGTCGGGTTATTAAGGAAAAATCGGGGCCATTAGGACAAGACGAGACGTACTAAGCAGAGCAGGGCGAAGTCAAATTACGAAAATCTCAGTCGGAATTGAAATTTTAATTGTTCCCCAACATTTTCCAATTGTTTCACAAATTTCTTGTTTTACCCAGCTGGACTTGTTCTGTAGTTTTGGCATATGTCAAGTTGGGTCAGTAGGGACAAATCGGGAGCATTAGGACAAGTCAAGACATACGAAGCACAGCAGGGCTGAGTCAATTTACGAAAATCCCAGTCGGAATTGAAATTAGAATTGTTCCCCACCATTTTCCTATTGTGTTACAAATTTCTTGTTTTACCCAGCTGGACTTGTTCTGTATTTTGGCATTTGTCAAGTCGGGTCAGTGGGAACAAATCGGGACCATTAGGACAAGTCAAGACATACGAAGCACAGCAGGGCGAAGTCATATTACGAAAATCTCAGTCGGAATTTAAATTTGAATGTTCCCAACACTTTCCAATTGTGTTAAATACTTCTTGAATTACCCAGCTGGACTCGTTCTGTTTTTTGGCATTTGGCAAGTCGGGTCATTAAGGACAAATCAGGACCATTAGGACAAGTCGAGACATACGAAGCACAGCAGGGCGAAGTCAAATTACTAAAATCTCAGTCGGAATTGAACTTTGATTTGATCCGCAACATTTTCCATTTGTGTTACCTTGTTTTACCCAGCTGGACTTGTTCTGTAGTTTTGGCATTTATCAAGTCGGGTCATTAAGGACAAATTGGGACCATTAGGACAAGTCGAGGAAAATGAAGCACAGCAGGGCTCAAATTACGGAAATCTCAGTCGGAATTTAAATTTGAATGTTCCACAATATTTTCCAATCGTGTTACAAATTTCTTGTTTTACCCAGCTAGACTTGTTCCGTATTTTGGCATTTGTCAAGTCGGGTCAGTGGGAACAAATCGGGACCATTAGGACAAGTCAAGACATACGAAGCACAGCAGGGCGAAGTCATATTACGAAAATCTCAGTCGGAATTTAAATTTGAATTGCTCCCCAACATTTTCCAATTGTGTTACAAATTTCTTGTTTTACCCAGCTGGACTGTTTCTGTAGTTTTGGCATATGTCAAATTGGGTCAGTAGGGACAAATCGGGACCATTAGGACAAATCGGGACCATTAGGACAAGTCAAGACATACGAAGCACAGCAGGGCGAAGTCAAATTACTAAAATCTCAGTCGGAATTGAACTTTGATTTGATCCGCAACATTTTCCAATTGTGTTACCTTGATTTACCCAGCTGGACTGTTCTGTAGTTTTGGCATTTGTCAAGTCGGGTCATTAAGGACAAATTGGGACCATTAGGACAAGTCGAGGAAAATGAAGCACAGCAGGGCGAAGTCAAATTACGAAAATCTCAGTCGGAATTGAAATATAAATGTTCCCAACAGTTTCCAATTGTGTTACAAATTTCTTGTTTTACCCAGCTGGACTCGTTCTTTATTTTGGCATTTGTCAAGTCGGGTCAGTGGGAACAAATCGGGACCATTAGTACAAGTCAAGACATACGAAGCAAAGCAGGGCGAAGTCATATTACGAAAATCTCAGTCGGAATTTAAATTTGAATGTTCCCAACACTTTCCAATTGTGTTTAATACTTCTTGAAATACCCAGCTAGACTCGTTCTGTTTTTTGGCATTTGTCAAGTCGGGTCATTAAGGACAAATCGGGACCATTAGGACAAGTCGAGGAAAATGAAGCACAGCAGATCGAAGTCAAATTACGGAAATCTCAGTCGGAATAGAAATTTGAATGTTCCACAATATTTTCCAATCGTCTTACAAATTTCTTGTTTTACCCAGCTAGACTTGTTCCGTATTTTGGCATTTGTCAAGTCGGGTCAGTGGGAACAAATCGGGACCATTAGGACAAGTCAAGACATACGAAGCACAGCAGGGCGAAGTCATATTACGAAAATCTCAGTCGGAATTTAAATTTGATTGTTACCAACACTTTCCAATAGTGTTAAATACTTCTTGAATTACCCAGCTGGACTCGTTCTGTATTTTGGCATTTGTCAAGTCGGGTCATTAAGGACAAATCAGGACCATTTGGACAAGTCGAGACATACGAAGCACAGCAGGGCGAAGTCAAATTACTAAAATCTCAGTCGGAATTGAACTTTGATTTGATCCGCAACATTTTCCAATTGTGTTACCTTGTTTTACCCAGCTGGACTTGTTCTGTAGTTTTGGCATTCGTCAAGTTGGGTCAGTAGGGACAAATCGGGACCATTAGGACAAGTCAAGACATACGAAGCACAGCAGGGCGAATTAATATTACGAAAATCTCAGTCGGAATTTATATTTGAATGTTCCCAACACTTTCCAATTTTGTTAAATACTTCTTGAATTACCCAGCTGGACTCGTTCTGTTTTTTGGCATTTGTCAAGTCGGGTCATTAAGGACGAATCAGGACCATTAGGACAAGTCGAGACATACAAAGCACAGCAGGGCGAAGTCAAATTACCAAAATCTCAGTCGGAGTTGAACTTTGATTTGATCCGCATCATTTTCCAATTGTGTTACCTTGTTTTACCCAGCTGGACTTGTTCTGTAGTTTTGGCATTCGTCAAGACGGGTCATTAAGGACAAATCGGGACTATTTGGACAAGTCGAGACATACGAAGCACAGCAGGGCGAAGTCATGTTACTAAAAACTCAGTCGGAATTCAAATATATATGTTCCCAACAGTTTCCAATTGTGTTACAAATTTCTTGTTTTACCCAGCTGGACTCGTTCTGTTTTTTGGTATTTGTCAAGTCGGGTTATTAAGGAAAAATCGGGACCATTAGGACAAGACGAGACGTACTAAGCACAGCAGGGCGAAGTCAAATTACGAAAATCTCAGTCGGAATTGAAATTTTAATTTTTCCCCAACATTTTCCAATTGTTTTACAAATTTCTTGTTTTACCCAGCTGGACTTGATTTGTAGTTTTGGCATATGTCAAGTTGGGTCAGTAGAGACAAATCGGGAGCATTAGGACAAGTCAAGACATACGAAGCACAGCAGGGCTAAGTCAATTTACGAAAATCCCAGTCGGAATTGAAATTAGAATTGTTCCCCACCATTTTCCTATTGTGTTACAAATTTCTTGTTTTACCCAGCTGGACTTGTTCTGTATTTTGGCATTTGTCAAGTCGGGTCAGTGGGAACAAATCGGGACCATTAGGACAAGTCAAGACATACGAAGCACAGCAGGGCGAAGTCATATTACGAAAATCTCAGTCGGAATATAAATTTGAATGTTCCCAACACTTTCCAATTGTGTTAAATACTTCTTGAATTACCCAGCTAGACTCGTTCTGTATTTTGGCATTTGTCAAGTCGGGTCATAAAGGACAAATCAGGACCATTAGGACATGTCGAGACATACGAAGCACAGCAGGGCTAAGTCAATTTACGAAAATCCCAGTCGGAATTGAAATTAGAATTGTTCCCTAACATTTTCCTATTGTGTTACAAATTTCTTGTTTTACCCAGCTGGACTTGTTCCGTATTTTGGCATTTGTCAAGTCGGGTCAGTGGGAACAAATCGGGTCCATTAGGACAAGTCAAGACATACGAAGCACAGCAGGGCGAAGTCATATTACGAAAATCTCAGTCGGAATTTAAATTTGAATTGTTCCCCAACATTTTCCAATTGTGTTACAAATTTCTTGTTTTACCCAGCTGGACTTGTTCTATAACTTTGGCATTTGTCAAGTCGGGTCATTAAGGACAAATCGGGACCATTAGGACAAGACGAGACGTACTAAGCACAGCAGGGCGAAGTCAAATCACGAATATCTCAGTCGGAATTGAAATTTGAATTGTTCCCCAACATTTTCCAATTGTGTTACAAATTTCTTGTTTTACCCAGCTGGACTTGTTCTGTAGTTTTGGCATTTGTCAAGTCGGGTCATTAAGGACAAATCGGGACCATTAGGACAAGACGAGACGTACTAAGCAAAGCAGGGCGAAGTGAAATTATGAATATCTCAGTCGGAATTGAAATTTGAAATGTTCCCCAACATTTTCCAATTGTTTTACAAATTTCTTGTTTTACCCAGCTGGACTTGTTCTATAACTTTGGCATTTGTCAAGTCGGGTCATTAAGGACAAATCGGGACCATTAGGACAAGACGAGACGTACTAAGCACAGCAGGGCGAAGTCAAATCACGAATATCTCAGTCGGAATTGAAATTTGAAATGTTCCCCAACATTTTCCAACTGTGTTACAAATTTCTTGTTTTACCCAGCTGGACATGTTCTATAATTTTGGCATTTGTCAAGTCGGGTCATCAAGGACGAATCGGGACCATTAGGACAAGACGAGACGTACTAAGCACAGCAGGGCCGAAGTCAAATTACGAAAATCTCAGTCGGAATTGAAATTTGAATTGTTCCCCAACATTTTCCTATTGTGTTACAAATTTCTTGTTTTACCAAGCTGGACTTGTTATGTAGTTTTGGCTTTTGTCAAGTCGGGTTATTGAGGACAAATTGAGACCATTAGGACAAGTCGAGGAAAATGAAGCACAGCAGGGCGAAGTCAAATTACGAAAATCTCAGTCGGAATTGAAATTTGAAAGTTTCAAAACATTTTTCAATTGTGTTACAAATTTCTTGTTTTGCCCAGCTGGACTTGTTCTGTAGTTTTGGCATTTGTCATGTAAGGTCATTTAGGACAAATCGGGACCATTAGGACAAGAAGACATACTAAGCACAGGGGCGAAGTCAAATTACGAATATCTCAGTCGGAATTGAATTTTGAATTATTCCCCAACATTTTCCTATTGTGTTACAAATTTCTTGTTATACCCAGATGGACTTGTTCTGTAATGTTGGTATTTGTCAAGTCGGGTCAATAACGACAAATTGGGACCATTAGACAAGTCGGGGAAAGTAAAGCACAGCAGGGCGAAGTCAAATTACGAAAATCTCAGTCGGAATTTGAATTTGAATGTTCCCAACACTTTCCAATTGTGTTACAAATTTCTTGTATTACCCAGCTGGACTTGTTCTATAGTATTGACATTTGTCAAGTCGGGTCATTAAGGACAAATCGGGACCATTAGGACAAGACGAGACGTACTAAGCACAGCAGGGCGAAGTCAAATTACGAAAATCTCAGTCGGAATTGAAATTTGAATTGTTCCCCAACATTTTCCTATTGTGTTACAAATTTCTTGTTTTACCAAGCTGGACTTGTTATGTAGTTTTGGCTTTTGTCAAGTCGGGTTATTGAGGACAAATTGAGACCATTAGGAGAAGTCGAGGAAAATGAAGCACAGCAGGGCGAAGTCAAATTACGAAAATCTCAGTCGGAATTGAAATTTGAAAGTTTCAAAACATTTTTCAATTGTGTTACAAATTTCTTGTTTTGCCCAGCTGGACTTGTTCTGTAGTTTTGGCATTTGTCAAGTCAGGTCATTTAGGACAAATCGGGACCATTAGGACAAGAAGACATACTAAGCACAGGGGCGAAGTCAAATTACGAAAATCTCAGTCGGAATTGAATTTTGAATTATTCCCCAACATTTTCCTATTGTGTTACAAATTTCTTGTTTTACCCAGATGGACTTGTTCTGTAATTTTGGTATTTGTCAAGTCGGGTCATTAAGGACAAATTGGGACCATTAGACAAGTCGAGGAAAATAAAGCACAGCAGGGCCAAGTCAAATTACGAAAATCTCAGTCGGAATTTAAATTTGAATGTTCCCAACACTTTCCAATTGTGTTATATACTTCTTGAATTACCCAGCTGGACTCGTTCTGTTTTTTGGCATTTGTCAAGTCGGGTCATTAAGGACAAATCAGGACCATTAGGACAAGTCGAGACATACGAAGCACAACAGGGCGAGGTCAAATTACTAAAATCTGTGTCGGAATTGAACTTTGATTCGATCCGCAACATTTTCCAATTGTGTTTCCTTGTTTTACCCAGATGGACTTGTTCTGTAGTTTTGGCATTCGTCAAGTTGGGTCAGTAGGGACAAATCGGGACCATTAGGACAAGTCAAGACATACGAAGCACAGCAGGGCGAAGTCAAATTACGAAAATCTCAGTCGGAATTGAAATTAGAATTGTTTCCCAACATTTTCCTATTGTGTTACAAATTTCTTGTTTTACCCAGATGGACTTGTTCTGTATTTTTGGCATTTGTCATGTCGGGTCATTGAGGACAAATCGGGATCATTAGGACAAGACGAGACGTACTAAGCACAGCAGGGCGAAGTCAAATTACGAAAATCTCAGTCGGAATTGAAATTTGAATTGTTTCCCAACATTTTCCTATTTTGTTACGAATTTCTTGTTTTACCCAGCTGGACTTGTTCTGTAGTTTTGGCATTTGTCAGGTCAGGTCATTAAGGACAAATTGGGACCATTAGGACAAGTCGAGGAAAATGAAGCACAGCAGGGCGAAGTCAAATTACGAAAATCTCAGTCGGAATTGAAATTTGAATGTTCCACAACATTTTTCTATTGTGTTACGAATTTCCTGTTTTGCCCAGCTGGACTTGTTCTATAACTTTGGCATTTGTCAAGTCGGGTCATTAAGGACAAATCGGGACCATTAGGACAAGACGAGACGTACTAAGCACAGCAGGGCGAAGTCAAATTACGAAAATCTCAGTCGGAATTGAAATTTGAATTGTTCCCCAACATTTTCCTATTGTGTTACAAATTTCTTGTTTTACCAAGCTGGACTTGTTATAAAGTTTTGGCTTTTGTCAAGTCGGGTTATTGAGGACAAATTGAGACCATTAGGACAAGTCGAGGAAAATGAAGCACTGCAGGGCGAAGTCAAATTACGAATATCTCAGTCGGAATTGAAATTTGAAATGTTCCCCAACATTTTCCAGTTGTGTTACAAATTTCTTGTTTTACCCAGCTGGACTTGTTCTATAGTTTTGACATTTGTCATGTCGGGTCATTAAGGACAAATCGGGACCATTAGGACAAGACGAGACGTACTAAGCACAGCAGGGCGAAGTCAAATTACGAAAATCTCAGTCGGAATTGAAATTTGAATTGTTCCCCAACATTTTCCTATTGTGTTACAAATTTCTTGTTTTACCAAGCTGGACTTGTTATAAAGTTTTGGCTTTTGTCAAGTCGGGTTATTGAGGACAAATTGAGACCATTAGGACAAGTCGAGGAAAATGAAGCACAGCAGGGCGAAGTCAAATTACGAATATCTCAGTCGGAATTGAAATTTTAATGTTCCACAACATTTTTCAATTGTGTTACAAATTTCTTGTTTTGCCCAGCTGGACTTGTTCTGTAGTTCTGGCATTTGTCAAGTCGGGTCATTAAGGACAAATCAGGACCATTAGGACAAGACGAGACGTACTAAGCACAGCAGGGCCAAAGTCAAATTTCGAAAATCTCAGTCGGAATTGAAATTTGAATGTTCCCCAACATTTTCCAATTGTTTTACAAATTTCTTGATTTACCCAGCTGGACTTGTTCTATAATTTTGGCATTTGACAAGTCGGCTCATTAAGGACGAATCGGGACCATTAGGACAAGACGAGACGTACTAAGCACAGCAAGGCGAAGTCAAATTACGAAAATCTCAGTCGGAATTGAAATTTGAATAGTTTCCCAACATTTTCCAATTGTGTTACAAATTTCTTGTTTTACACAGCTGGACTTGTCCTGTATTTTGGCATTTGTCAAGTCGGGTCATAAAGGACAAATCAGGACCATTAGGACATGTCGAGACATACGAAGCACAGCAGGGCGAAGTCAATTTACGAAAATCTCAGTCGGAATTGGAATTTGAATGATCCACAACATTTTTCAATTGTGTTACGAATTTCTTGTTTTGCCCAGCTTGACTTGTTCTGTAGTTTTGGAATTTGTCAAGTCGGGTAATTAAGGACAAATCGGGACCATTAGGACAAGACGAGACGTACTAAGCACAGCAGGGCGAAGTAAAATTATGAATATCTCAGTCGGAATTGAAATTTGAAATATTCCCCAACATTTTCCAATTGTTTTACAAATTTATTGTTTTACCCAGCTGGACTTGCTCTATAACTTTGGCATTTGTCAAGTCGGGTCATTAAGGACCATTCGGGACCATTAGGACAAGACGAGACGTACTAAGCACAGCAGGGCGAAGTCAAATTACGAATATCTCAGTCGGAATTGAAATTTGAAATGTTCCCCAACATTTTCCAATTGTGTTACAAATTTCTTGTTTTACCCAGCTGGACTTGTTCTATAGTTTTGACATTTGTCAAGTCGGGTCATTAAGGACAAATCGGGACCATTAGGACAAGACGAAACGTACTAAGCACAGCAGGGCGAAGTCAAATTACGAAAATCTCAGTCGGAATTGAAATTTGAATTGTTCCCCAACATTTTCCTATTGTGTTACAAATTTCTTGTTTTACCAAGCTGGACTTGTTATGTAGTTTTGGCTTTTGTCAAGTCGGGTTATTGAGGACAAATTGAGACCATTAGGACAAGTCGAGGAAAATGAAGCACAGCAGGGCCGAAGTCAAATTACGAATATCTCAGTCGGAATTGAAATTTGAAGTGTTCCCCAACATTTTCCAATTGTGTTACAAATTTCTTGTTTTACACAGCTGGACTTGTCCTGTATTTTGGCATTTGTCAAGTCGGGTCATAAAGGACATATCAGGACCATTAGGACATGTCGAGACATACGAAGCACAGCAGGGCGAAGTCAAATTACGAAAATCTCAGTCGGAATTGAAATTTGAATGTTCCACAACATTTTTCAATTGTGTTACAAATTTCTTGTTTTGCCCAGCTGGACTTGTTCTGTAGTTCTGGCATTTGTCAAGTCGGGTCATTAAGGACAAATCAGGACCATTAGGACAAGACGAGACGTACTAAGCACAGCAGGGCCGAAGTCAAATTACGAATATCTCAGTCGGAATTGAATTTTGAATTGTTCCCCAACATTTTCCAATTGTTTTACAAATTTCTTGTTTTACCCAGCTGGACATGTTCTATAATTTTGGCATTTGTCAAGTCGGGTCATTAAGGACGAATCGGGACCATTAGGACAAGACGAGACGTACTAAGCACAGCAGGGCCGAAGTCAAATTACGAATATCTCAGTCGGAATTGAATTATGAATTGTTCCCCAACATTTTCCAATTGTTTTACAAATTCCTTGTTTTACCCAGCTGGACATGTTCTATAATTTTGGCATTTGTCAAGTCGGGTCATTAAGGACGAATCGGGACCATTAGGACAAGACGAGACGCACTAAGCACAGCAAGGCGAAGTCAAATTACGAAAATCTCAGTCGGAATTGAAATTTGAATTGTTCCCCAACATTTTCCAATTGCGTTACACATTTCTTGTTTTACACAGCTGGACTTGTCCTGTATTTTGGCATTTGTCAAGTCGGGTCATTAAGGACAAATCAGGACCATTAGGACAAGACGAGACGTACTAAGCACAGCAGGGCCGAAGTCAAATTACGAATATCTCAGTCGGAATTGAAATTTGAATTGTTCCCCAACATTTTCCAATTGTTTTACAAATTTCTTGTTTTACCCAGCTGGACATGTTCTATAATTTTGGCATTTGTCAAGTCGGGTCATTAAGGACGAATCGGGACCATTAGGACAAGACGAGACGTACTAAGCACAGCAAGGCGAAGTCAAATTACGAAAATCTCAGTCGGAATTGAAATTTGAATTGTTCCCCAACATTTTCCAATTGTGTTACAAATTTCTTGTTTTACACAGCTGGACTTGTCCTGTATTTTGGCATTTGTAAAGTCGGGTCATAAAGGACAAATCAGGACCATTAGGACATGTCGAGACATACGAAGCACAGCAGGGCGAAGTCAAATTACGAAAATCTCAGTCGGAATTGAAATTTGAATGTTCCACAAAATTTTTCAATTGTGTAACGAATTTCTTGTTTTGCCCAGCTGGACTTGTTCTGTAGTTTTGGCATTTGTCAAGTCGGGTCATTAAGGACAAATCGGGACCATTAGGACAAGACGAGACGTACTAAGCACAGCAGGGCAAAGTAAAATTATGAATATCTCAGTCGGAATTGAAATTTGAAATGTTCCCCAACATTTTCCAATTGTTTTACAAATTTCTTGTTTTACCCAGCTGGACTTGTTCTATAACTTTGGCATTTGTCAAGTCGGGTCATTAAGGACAAATCGGGACCATTAGGACAAGACGAGATGTACTAAGCACAGCAGGGCGAAGTAAAATTATGAATATCTCAGTCGGAATTGAAATTTGAAGTGTTCCCCAACATTTTCCAAATGTGTTACAAATTTATTGTTTTACACAGCTGGACTTGTCCTGTATTTTGGCATTTGTCAAGTCGGGTCATAAAGGACAAATCAGGACCATTAGGACATGTCGAGACATACGAAGCACAGCAGGGCGAAGTCAAATTACGAAAATCTCAGTCGGATTTGAAATTTGAATGTTCCACAACATTTTTCAATTGTGTTACAAATTTCTTGTTTTGCCCAGCTGGACTTGTTCTGTAGTTCTGGCATTTGTCAAGTCGGGTCATTAAGGACAAATCAGGACCATTAGGACAAGACGAGACGTACTAAGCACAGCAGGGCCGAAGTCAAATTACGAATATCTCAGTCGGAATTGAAATTTGAATTGTTCCCCAACATTTTCCAATTGTTTTACAAATTTCTTGTTTTACCCAGCTGGACATGTTCTATAATTTTGGCATTTGTCAAGTCGGGTCATTAAGGACGAATCGGGACCATTAGGACAAGACGAGACGTACTAAGCACAGCAGGGCGAAGTAAAATTATGAATATCTCAGTCGGAATTGAAATTTGAAATGTTCCCCAACATTTTCCAATTGTTTTACAAATTTCTTGTTTTACCCAGCTGGACTTGTTCTATAACTTTGGCATTTGTCAAGTCGGGTCACTAAGGACAAATCGGGACCATTAGGACAAGACGAGACGTACTAAGCACAGCAGGGCGAAGTCAAATCACGAATATCTCAGTCGGAATTGAAATTTGAAATGTTTCCCAACATTTTCCAACTGTGTTACAAATTTCTTGTTTTACCCAGCTGGACTTGTTCTATAGTTTTGACATTTGTCAAGTCGGGTCATTAAGGACAAATCGGGACCATTAGGACAAGACGAGACGTACTAAGCACAGCAGGGCGAAGTCAAATTACGAAAATCTCAGTCGGAATTGAAATTTGAATTGTTCCCCAACATTTTCCTATTGTGTTACAAATTTCTTGTATTACCAAGCTGGACTTGTTATGTAGTTTTGGCTTTTGTCAAGTCGGGTTATTGAGGACAAATTGAGACCATTAGGACAAGTCGAGGAAAATGAAGCACAGCAGGGCGAAGTCAAATTACGAAAATCTCAGTCGGAATTGAAATTTGAAAGTTTCAAAACATTTTTCAATTGTGTTACAAATTTCTTGTTTTGCCCAGCTGGACTTGTTCTGTAGTTTTGGCATTTGTCATGTAAGGTCAATTAGGACAAATCGGGACCATTAGGACAAGAAGACATACTAAGCACAGGGGCGAAGTCAAATTACGAATATCTCAGTCGGAATTGAATTTTGAATTATTCCCCAACATTTTCCTATTGTGTTACAAATTTCTTGTTATACCCAGATGGACTTGTTCTGTAATGTTGGTATTTGTCAAGTCGGGTCATTAAGGACAAATTGGGACCATTAGACAAGTCGGGGAAAATAAAGCACAGCAGGGCGAAGTCAAATTACGAAAATCTCAGTCGGAATTTAAATTTGAATGTTCCCAACACTTTCCAATTGTGTTACAAATTTCTTGTATTACCCAGCTGGACTTGTTCTATAGTATTGACATTTGTCAAGTCGGGTCATTAAGGACAAATCGGGACCATTAGGACAAGACGAGACGTACTAAGCACAGCAAGGCGAAGTCAAATTACGAAAATCTCAGTCGGAATTGAAATTTGAATTGTTCCCCAACATTTTCCTATTGTGTTACAAATTTCTTGTTTTACCAAGCTGGACTTGTTATGTAGTTTTGGCTTTTGTCAAGTCGGGTTATTGAGGACAAATTGAGACCATTAGGAGAAGTCGAGGAAAATGAAGCACAGCAGGGCGAAGTCAAATTACGAAAATCTCAGTCGGAATTGAAATTTGAAAGTTTCAAAACATTTTTCAATTGTGTTACAAATTTCTTGTTTTGCCCAGCTGGACTTGTTCTGTAGTTTTGGCATTTGTCAAGTCAGGTCATTTAGGACAAATCGGGACCATTAGGACAAGAAGACATACTAAGCACAGGGGCGAAGTCAAATTACGAAAATCTCAGTCGGAATTGAATTTTGAATTATTCCCCAACATTTTCCTATTGTGTTACAAATTTCTTGTTTTACCCAGATGGACTTGTTCTGTAATTTTGGTATTTGTCAAGTCGGGTCATTAAGGACAAATTGGGACCATTAGACAAGTCGAGGAAAATAAAGCACAGCAGGGCCAAGTCAAATTACGAAAATCTCAGTCGGAATTTATATTTGAATGTTCCCAATACTTTCCAATTGTGTTAAATACTTCATGAATTACCCAGCTGGACTCGTTCTGTTTTTTGGCATTCGTCAAGACGGGTCATTAAGGACAAATCGGGACTATTTGGACAAGTCGGAAATACGAAGCACAGCAGGGCGAAGTCATATTACTAAAAACTCAGTCGGAATTCAAATATAAATGTTCCCAACAGTTTCCAATTGTGTTACAAATTTCTTGTTTTACCCAGCTGGACTCGTTCTGTTTTTTGGTATTTGTCAAGTCGGGTTATTAAGGAAAAATCGGGGCCATTAGGACAAGACGAGACGTACTAAGCAGAGCAGGGCGAAGTCAAATTACGAAAATCTCAGTCGGAATTGATATTTTAATTGTTCCCCAACATTTTCCAATTGTTTCACAAATTTCTTGTTTTACCCAGCTGGACTTGTTCTGTAGTTTTGGCATATGTCAAGTTGGGTCAGTAGGGACAAATCGGGAGCATTAGGACAAGTCAAGACATACGAAGCACAGCAGGGCTAAGTCAATTTACGAAAATCCCAGTCGGAATTGAAATTAGAATTGTTCCCCACCATTATCCTATTGTGTTACAAATTTCTTGTTTTACCCAGCTGGACTTGTTCTGTATTTTGGCATTTGTCAAGTCGGGTCAGTGGGAACAAATCGGGACCATTAGGACAAGTCAAGACATACGAAGCACAGCAGGGCGAAGTCATATTACGAAAATCTCAGTCGGAATTTAAATTTGAATGTTCCCAACACTTTCCAATTGTGTTAAATACTTCTTGAATTACCCAGCTGGACTCGTTCTGTTTTTTGGCATTTGGCAAGTCGGGTCATTAAGGACAAATCAGGACCATTAGGACAAGTCGAGACATACGAAGCACAGCAGGGCGAAGTCAAATTACTAAAATCTCAGTCGGAATTGAACTTTGATTTGATCCGCAACATTTTCCATTTGTGTTACCTTGTTTTACCCAGCTGGACTTGTTCTGTAGTTTTGGCATTTATCAAGTCGGGTCATTAAGGACAAATTGGGACCATTAGGACAAGTCGAGGAAAATGAAGCACAGCAGGGCTCAAATTACGGAAATCTCAGTCGGAATTTAAATTTGAATGTTCCACAATATTTTCCAATCGTGTTACAAATTTCTTGTTTTACCCAGCTAGACTTGTTCCGTATTTTGGCATTTGTCAAGTCGGGTCAGTGGGAACAAATCGGGACCATTAGGACAAGTCAAGACATACGAAGCACAGCAGGGCGAAGTCATATTACGAAAATCTCAGTCGGAATTTAAATTTGAATTGTTCCCCAACATTTTCCAATTGTGTTACAAATTTCTTGTTTTACCCAGCTGGACTGTTTCTGTAGTTTTGGCATATGTCAAATTGGGTCAGTAGGGACAAATCGGGACCATTAGGACAAATCGGGACCATTAGGACAAGTCAAGACATACGAAGCACAGCAGGGCGAAGTCAAATTACTAAAATCTCAGTCGGAATTGAACTTTGATTTGATCCGCAACATTTTCCAATTGTGTTACCTTGATTTACCCAGCTGGACTGTTCTGTAGTTTTGGCATTTGTCAAGTCGGGTCATTAAGGACAAATTGGGACCATTAGGACAAGTCGAGGAAAATGAAGCACAGCAGGGCGAAGTCAAATTACGAAAATCTCAGTCGGAATTGAAATATAAATGTTCCCAACAGTTTCCAATTGTGTTACAAATTTCTTGTTTTACCCAGCTGGACTCGTTCTGTATTTTGGCATTTGTCAAGTCGGGTCAGTGGGAACAAATCGGGACCATTAGTACAAGTCAAGACATACGAAGCACAGCAGGGCGAAGTCATATTACGAAAATCTCAGTCGGAATTTAAATTTGAATGTTCCCAACACTTTCCAATTGTGTTTAATACTTCTTGAAATACCCAGCTAGACTCGTTCTGTTTTTTGGCAATTGTCAAGTCGGGTCATTAAGGACAAATCGGGACCATAAGGACAAGAAGAGACATACTAGCACAGCAGGGCTAAGTCTATTTACGAAAATCCCAGTCGGAATTGAAATTAGAATTATTCCCTAACATTTTCCTATTGAGTTACAAATTTCTTGTTTTACCCAGCTGGACTTGTTCTGTAGTTTTGGCATTTGTCAAGTCGGGTCATTAAGGACAAATCGGGACCATTAGGACAAGTCGAGGAAAATGAAGCACAGCAGGGCGAAGTCAAATTACGGAAATCTCAGTCGGAATAGAAATTTGAATGTTCCACAATATTTTCCAATCGTCTTACAAATTTCTTGTTTTACCCAGCTAGACTTGTTCCGTATTTTGGCATTTGTCAAGTCGGGTCAGTGGGAACAAATCGGGACCATTAGGACAAGTCAAGACATACGAAGCACAGCAGGGCGAAGTCATATTACGAAAATCTCAGTCGGAATTTAAATTTGATTGTTACCAACACTTTCCAATTGTGTTAAATACTTCTTGAATTACCCAGCTGGACTCGTTCTGTATTTTGGCATTTGTCAAGTCGGGTCATTAAGGACAAATCAGGACCATTAGGACAAGTCGAGACATACGAAGCACAGCAGGGCGAAGTCAAATTACTAAAATCTCAGTCGGAATTGAACTTTGATTTGATCCGCAACATTTTCCAATTGTGTTACCTTGTTTTACCCAGCTGGACTTGTTCTGTAGTTTTGGCATTCGTCAAGTTGGGTCAGTAGGGACAAATCGGGACCATTAGGACAAGTCAAGACATACGAAGCACAGCAGGGCGAATAAATATTACGAAAATCTCAGTCGGAATTTATATTTGAATGTTCCCAACACTTTCCAATTTTGTTAAATACTTCTTGAATTACCCAGCTGGACTCGTTCTGTTTTTGGCATTTGTCAAGTCGGGTCATTAAGGACGAATCAGGACCATTAGGACAAGTCGAGACATACAAAGCACAGCAGGGCGAAGTCAAATTACCAAAATCTCAGTCGGAGTTGAACTTTGATTTGATCCGCATCATTTTCCAATTGTGTTACCTTGTTTTACCCAGCTGGACTTGTTCTGTAGTTTTGGCATTCGTCAAGACGGGTCATTAAGGACAAATCGGGACTATTTGGACAAGTCGAGACATACGAAGCACAGCAGGGCGAAGTCATGTTACTAAAAACTCAGTCGGAATTCAAATATATATGTTCCCAACAGTTTCCAATTGTGTTACAAATTTCTTGTTTTACCCAGCTGGACTCGTTCTGTTTTTTGGTATTTGTCAAGCCGGGTCAGTGGGAACAAATCGGGACCATTAGGACAAGTCAAGACATACGATGCACAGCAGGGCGAAGTCATATTACGAAAATCTCAGTCGGAATTTAAATTTGAATTGTTCCCCAACATTTTCCAATTGTGTTACAAATTTCTTGTTTTACCCAGCTGGACTGTTTCTGTAGTTTTGGCATATGTCAAATTGGGTCAGTAGGGACAAATCGGGACCATTAGGACAAATCGGGACCATTAGGACAAGTCAAGACATACGAAGCACAGCAGGGCGAAGTCATATTACGAAAATCTCAGTCGGAATATAAATTTGAATGTTCCCAACACTTTCCAATTGTGTTAAATACTTCTTGAATTACCCAGCTAGACTCGTTCTGTATTTTGGCATTTGTCAAGTCGGGTCATAAAGGACAAATCAGGACCATTAGGACATGTCGAGACATACGAAGCACAGCAGGGCGAAGTCAAATCACGAATATCTCAGTCGGAATTGAAATTTGAATTGTTCCCCAACATTTTCCAATTGTGTTACAAATTTCTTGTTTTACCCAGCTGGACTTGTTCTGTAGTTTTGGCATTTGTCAAGTCGGGTCATTAAGGACAAATCGGGACCATTAGGACAAGACGAGACGTACTAAGCACAGCAGGGCGAAGTAAAATTATGAATATCTCAGTCGGAATTGAAATTTGAAATGTTCCCCAACATTTTCCAAATGTGTTACAAATTTATTGTTTTACACAGCTGGACTTGTCCTGTATTTTGGCATTTGTCAAGTCGGGTCATAAAGGACAAATCAGGACCATTAGGACAAGACGAGACGTACTAAGCACAGCAGGGCCGCAGTCAAATTACGAATATCTCAGTCGGAATTGAAATTTGAATTGTTCCCCAACATTTTCCAATTGTTTTACAAATTTCTTGTTTTACCCAGCTGGACATGTTCTATAATTTTGGCATTTGTCAAGTCGGGTCATTAAGGACGAATCGGGACCATTAGGACAAGACGAGACGTACTAAGCACAGCAAGGCGAAGTCAAATTACGAAAATCTCAGTCGGAATTGAAATTTGAATTGTTCCCCAACATTTTCCAATTGTGTTACACATTTCTTGTTTTACACAGCTGGACTTGTCCTGTATTTTGGCATTTGTCAAGTCGGGTCATAAAGGACAAATCAGGACCATTAGGACATGTCGAGACATACGAAGCACAGCAGGGCGAAGTCAAATTACGAAAATCTCAGTCGGAATTGAAATTTGAATTGTTCCCCAACAATTTCCAATTGTGTTACAAATTTCTTGTTTTACCCAGCTGGACTTGTTCTGTAGTTTTGGCATTTGTCAGGTCGGGTCATTAATGACAAATTGGGACCATTAGGACAAGTCGAGGAAAATGAAGCAAAGTAGGGCGAAGTCAAATTACGAAAATCTCAGTCGGAATTGAAATTTGAATGTTCCACAACATTTTTAAATTGTGTTACGAATTTCTTGTATTGCCCAGCTGGACTTGTTCTGTAGTTTTGGCATTTGTCAAGTCGGGTCATTAAGGACAAATCGGGACCATTAGGACAAGACGAGACGTACTAAGCACAGCAGGGCGAAGTAAAATTATAAATATCTGAGTCGGAATTGAAATTTGAAATGTTCCCCAACATTTTCCAATTGTTTTACAAATTTCTTGTTTTACCCAGCTGGACTTGTTCTATAACTTTGGCATTTGTCAAGTCGGGTCATTAAGGACAAATCGGGACCATTAGGACAAGACGAGACGTACTAAGCACAGCAGGGCGAAGTCAAATCACGAATATCTCAGTCGGAATTGAAATTTGAAATGTTTCCCAACATTTTCCAACTGTGTTACAAATTTCTTGTTTTACCCAGCTGGACTTGTTCTATAGTTTTGACATTTGTCAAGTCGGGTCATTAAGGACAAATCGGGACCATTAGGACAAGACGAGACGTACTAAGCACAGCAGGGCGAAGTCAAATTACGAAAATCTCAGTCGGAATTGAAATTTGAATTGTTCCCCAACATTTTCCTATTGTGTTACAAATTTCTTGTTTTACCAAGCTGGACTTGTTATGTAGTTTTGGCTTTTGTCAAGTCGGGTTATTGAGGACAAATTGAGACCATTAGGACAAGTCGAGGAAAATGAAGCACAGCAGGGCGAAGTCAAATTACGAAAATCTCAGTCGGAATTGAAATTTGAAAGTTTCAAAACATTTTTCAATTGTGTTACAAATTTCTTGTTTTGCCCAGCTGGACTTGTTCTGTAGTTTTGGCATTTGTCATGTAAGGTCAATTAGGACAAATCGGGACCATTAGGACAAGAAGACATACTAAGCACAGGGGCGAAGTCAAATTACGAATATCTCAGTCGGAATTGAATTTTGAATTATTCCCCAACATTTTCCTATTGTGTTACAAATTTCTTGTTATACCCAGATGGACTTGTTCTGTAATGTTGGTATTTGTCAAGTCGGGTCATTAAGGACAAATTGGGACCATTAGACAAGTCGGGGAAAATAAAGCACAGCAGGGCGAAGTCAAATTACGAAAATCTCAGTCGGAATTGAAATTTGAAATGTTTCCCAACATTTTCCAACTGTGTTACAAATTTCTTGTTTTACCCAGCTGGACTTGTTCTATAGTTTTGACATTTGTCAAGTCGGGTCATTAAGGACAAATCGGGACCATTAGGACAAGACGAGACGTACTAAGCACAGCAGGGCGAAGTCAAATTACGAATATCTCAGTCGGAATTGAATTTTGAATTATTCCCCAACATTTTCCTATTGTGTTACAAATTTCTTGTTATACCCAGATGGACTTGTTCTGTAATGTTGGTATTTGTCAAGTCGGGTCATTAAGGACAAATTGGGACCATTAGACAAGTCGGGGAAAATAAAGCACAGCAGGGCGAAGTCAAATTACGAAAATCTCAGTCGGAATTGAAATTTGAAATGTTTCCCAACATTTTCCAACTGTGTTACAAATTTCTTGTTTTACCCAGCTGGACTTGTTCTATAGTTTTGACATTTGTCAAGTCGGGTCATTAAGGACAAATCGGGACCATTAGGACAAGACGAGACGTACTAAGCACAGCAGGGCGAAGTCAAATTACGAAAATCTCAGTCGGAATTGAAATTTGAATTGTTCCCCAACATTTTCCTATTGTGTTACAAATTTCTTGTTTTACCAAGCTGGACTTGTTATGTAGTTTTGGCTTTTGTCAAGTCGGGTTATTGAGGACAAATTGAGACCATTAGGACAAGTCGAGGAAAATGAAGCACAGCAGGGCGAAGTCAAATTACGAAAATCTCAGTCGGAATTGAAATTTGAAAGTTTCAAAACATTTTTCAATTGTGTTACAAATTTCTTGTTTTGCCCAGCTGGACTTGTTCTGTAGTTTTGGCATTTGTCATGTAAGGTCAATTAGGACAAATCGGGACCATTAGGACAAGAATACATACTAAGCACAGGGGCGAAGTCAAATTACGAATATCTCAGTCGGAATTGAATTTTGAATTATTTCCCAACATTTTCCTATTGTGTTACAAATTTCTTGTTATACCCAGATGGACTTGTTCTGTAATGTTGGTATTTGTCAAGTCGGGTCATTAAGGACAAATTGGGACCATTAGACAAGTCGGGGAAAATAAAGCACAGCAGGGCGAAGTCAAATTACGAAAATCTCAGTCGGAATTTAAATTTGAATGTTCCCAACACTTTCCAATTGTGTTACAAATTTCTTGTATTACCCAGCTGGACTTGTTCTATAGTATTGACATTTGTCAAGTCGGGTCATTAAGGACAAATCGGGACCATTAGGACAAGACGAGACGTACTAAGCACAGCAGGGCGAAGTCAAATTACGAAAATCTCAGTCGGAATTGAAATTTGAATTGTTCCCCAACATTTTCCTATTGTGTTACAAATTTCTTGTTTTACCAAGCTGGACTTGTTATGTAGTTTTGGCTTTTGTCAAGTCGGGTTATTGAGGACAAATTGAGACCATTAGGAGAAGTCGAGGAAAATGAAGCACAGCAGGGCGAAGTCAAATTACGAAAATCTCAGTCGGAATTGAAATTTGAAAGTTTCAAAACATTTTTCAATTGTGTTACAAATTTCTTGTTTTACCCAGCTGGACTTGTTCTGTAGTTTTGGCATTCGTCAAGTTGGGTCAGTAGGGACAAATCGGGACCATTAGGACAAGTCAAGACATACGAAGCACAGCAGGGCGAATTAATATTACGAAAATCTCAGTCGGAATTTATATTTGAATGTTCCCAACACTTTCCAATTTTGTTAAATACTTCTTGAATTACCCAGCTGGACTCGTTCTGTTTTTTGGCATTTGTCAAGTCGGGTCATTAAGGACGAATCAGGACCATTAGGACAAGTCGAGACATACAAAGCACAGCAGGGCGAAGTCAAATTACCAAAATCTCTGTCGGAGTTGAACTTTGATTTGATCCGCATCATTTTCCAATTGTGTTACCTTGTTTTACCCAGCTGGACTTGTTCTGTAGTTTTGGCATTCGTCAAGACGGGTCATTAAGGACAAATCGGGACTATTTGGACAAGTCGAGACATACGAAGCACAGCAGGGCGAAGTCATGTTACTAAAAACTCAGTCGGAATTCAAATATATATGTTCCCAACAGTTTCCAATTGTGTTACAAATTTCTTGTTTTACCCAGCTGGACTCGTTCTGTTTTTTGGTATTTGTCAAGTCGGGTTATTAAGGAAAAATCGGGACCATTAGGACAAGACGAGACGTACTAAGCACAGCAGGGCGAAGTCAAATTACGAAAATCTCAGTCGGAATTGAAATTTTAATTTTTCCCCAACATTTTCCAATTGTTTTACAAATTTCTTGTTTTACCCAGCTGGACTTGTTTTGTAGTTTTGGCATATGTCAAGTTGGGTCAGTAGAGACAAATCGGGAGCATTAGGACAAGTCAAGACATAGGAAGCACAGCAGGGCTAAGTCAATTTACGAAAATCCCAGTCGGAATTGAAATTAGAATTGTTCCCCACCATTTTCCTATTGTGTTACAAATTTCTTGTTTTACCCAGCTGGACTTGTTCTGTATTTTGGCATTTGTCAAGTCGGGTCAGTGGGAACAAATCGGGACCATTAGGACAAGTCAAGACATACGAAGCACAGCAGGGCGAAGTCATATTACGAAAATCTCAGTCGGAATATAAATTTGAATGTTCCCAACACTTTCCAATTGTGTTAAATACTTCTTGAATTACCCAGCTAGACTCGTTCTGTATTTTGGCATTTGTCAAGTCGGGTCATAAAGGACAAATCAGGACCATTAGGACATGTCGAGACATACGAAGCACAGCAGGGCGAAGTCAAATCACGAATATCTCAGTCGGAATTGAAATTTGAATTGTTCCCCAACATTTTCCAATTGTGTTACAAATTTCTTGTTTTACCCAGCTGGACTTGTTCTGTAGTTTTGGCATTTGTCAAGTCGGGTCATTAAGGACAAATCGGGACCATTAGGACAAGACGAGACGTACTAAGCACAGCAGGGCGAAGTAAAATTATGAATATCTCAGTCGGAATTGAAATTTGAAATGTTCCCCAACATTTTCCAAATGTGTTACAAATTTATTGTTTTACACAGCTGGACTTGTCCTGTATTTTGGCATTTGTCAAGTCGGGTCATAAAGGACAAATCAGGACCATTAGGACAAGACGAGACGTACTAAGCACAGCAGGGCCGAAGTCAAATTACGAATATCTCAGTCGGAATTGAAATTTGAATTGTTCCCCAACATTTTCCAATTGTTTTACAAATTTCTTGTTTTACCCAGCTGGACATGTTCTATAATTTTGGCATTTGTCAAGTCGGGTCATTAAGGACGAATCGGGACCATTAGGACAAGACGAGACGTACTAAGCACAGCAAGGCGAAGTCAAATTACGAAAATCTCAGTCGGAATTGAAATTTGAATTGTTCCCCAACATTTTCCAATTGTGTTACACATTTCTTGTTTTACACAGCTGGACTTGTCCTGTATTTTGGCATTTGTCAAGTCGGGTCATAAAGGACAAATCAGGACCATTAGGACATGTCGAGACATACGAAGCACAGCAGGGCGAAGTCAAATTACGAAAATCTCAGTCGGAATTGAAATTTGAATTGTTCCCCAACAATTTCCAATTGTGTTACAAATTTCTTGTTTTACCCAGCTGGACTTGTTCTGTAGTTTTGGCATTTGTCAGGTCGGGTCATTAATGACAAATTGGGACCATTAGGACAAGTCGAGGAAAATGAAGCAAAGTAGGGCGAAGTCAAATTACGAAAATCTCAGTCGGAATTGAAATTTGAATGTTCCACAACATTTTTAAATTGTGTTACGAATTTCTTGTATTGCCCAGCTGGACTTGTTCTGTAGTTTTGGCATTTGTCAAGTCGGGTCATTAAGGACAAATCGGGACCATTAGGACAAGACGAGACGTACTAAGCACAGCAGGGCGAAGTAAAATTATGAATATCTGAGTCGGAATTGAAATTTGAAATGTTCCCCAACATTTTCCAATTGTTTTACAAATTTCTTGTTTTACCCAGCTGGACTTGTTCTATAACTTTGGCATTTGTCAAGTCGGGTCATTAAGGACAAATCGGGACCATTAGGACAAGACGAGACGTACTAAGCACAGCAGGGCGAAGTCAAATCACGAATATCTCAGTCGGAATTGAAATTTGAAATGTTTCCCAACATTTTCCAACTGTGTTACAAATTTCTTGTTTTACCCTGCTGGACTTGTTCTATAGTTTTGACATTTGTCAAGTCGGGTCATTAAGGACAAATCGGGACCATTAGGACAAGACGAGACGTACTAAGCACAGCAGGGCGAAGTCAAATTACGAAAATCTCAGTCGGAATTGAAATTTGAATTGTTCCCCAACATTTTCCTATTGTGTTACAAATTTCTTGTTTTACCAAGCTGGACTTGTTATGTAGTTTTGGCTTTTGTCAAGTCGGGTTATTGAGGACAAATTGAGACCATTAGGACAAGTCGAGGAAAATGAAGCACAGCAGGGCGAAGTCAAATTACGAAAATCTCAGTCGGAATTGAAATTTGAAAGTTTCAAAACATTTTTCAATTGTGTTACAAATTTCTTGTTTTGCCCAGCTGGACTTGTTCTGTAGTTTTGGCATTTGTCATGTAAGGTCAATTAGGACAAATCGGGACCATTAGGACAAGAAGACATACTAAGCACAGGGGCGAAGTCAAATTACGAATATCTCAGTCGGAATTGAATTTTGAATTATACCCCAACATTTTCCTATTGTGTTACAAATTTCTTGTTATACCCAGATGGACTTGTTCTGTAATGTTGGTATTTGTCAAGTCGGGTCATTAAGGACAAATTGGGACCATTAGACAAGTCGGGGAAAATAAAGCACAGCAGGGCGAAGTCAAATTACGAAAATCTCAGTCGGAATTTAAATTTGAATGTTCCCAACACTTTCCAATTGTGTTACAAATTTCTTGTATTACCCAGCTGGACTTGTTCTATAGTATTGACATTTGTCAAGTCGGGTCATTAAGGACAAATCGGGACCATTAGGACAAGACGAGACGTACTAAGCACAGCAGGGCGAAGTCAAATTACGAAAATCTCAGTCGGAATTGAAATTTGAATTGTTCCCCAACATTTTCCTATTGTGTTACAAATTTCTTGTTTTACCAAGCTGGACTTGTTATGTAGTTTTGTCTTTTGTCAAGTCGGGTTATTGAGGACAAATTGAGACCATTAGGAGAAGTCGAGGAAAATGAAGCACAGCAGGGCGAAGTCAAATTACGAAAATCTCAGTCGGAATTGAAATTTGAAAGTTTCAAAACATTTTTCAATTGTGTTACAAATTTCTTGTTTTACCCAGCTGGACTTGTTCTGTAGTTTTGGCATTCGTCAAGTTGGGTCAGTAGGGACAAATCGGGACCATTAGGACAAGTCAAGACATACGAAGCACAGCAGGGCGAATTAATATTACGAAAATCTCAGTCGGAATTTATATTTGAATGTTCCCAACACTTTCCAATTTTGTTAAATACTTCTTGAATTACCCAGCTGGACTCGTTCTGTTTTTTGGCATTTGTCAAGTCGGGTCATTAAGGACGAATCAGGACCATTAGGACAAGTCGAGACATACAAAGCACAGCAGGGCGAAGTCAAATTACCAAAATCTCAGTCGGAGTTGAACTTTGATTTGATCCGCATCATTTTCCAATTGTGTTACCTTGTTTTACCCAGCTGGACTTGTTCTGTAGTTTTGGCATTCGTCAAGACGGGTCATTAAGGACAAATCGGGACTATTTGGACAAGTCGAGACATACGAAGCACAGCAGGGCGAAGTCATGTTACTAAAAACTCAGTCGGAATTCAAATATATATGTTCCCAACAGTTTCCAATTGTGTTACAAATTTCTTGTTTTACCCAGCTGGACTCGTTCTGTTTTTTGGTATTTGTCAAGTCGGGTTATTAAGGAAAAATCGGGACCATTAGGACAAGACGAGACGTACTAAGCACAGCAGGGCGAAGTCAAATTACGAAAATCTCAGTCGGAATTGAAATTTTAATTTTTCCCCAACATTTTCCAATTGTTTTACAAATTTCTTGTTTTACCCAGCTGGACTTGTTTTGTAGTTTTGGCATATGTCAAGTTGGGTCAGTAGAGACAAATCGGGAGCATTAGGACAAGTCAAGACATAGGAAGCACAGCAGGGCTAAGTCAATTTACGAAAATCCCAGTCGGAATTGAAATTAGAATTGTTCCCCACCATTTTCCTATTGTGTTACAAATTTCTTGTTTTACCCAGCTGGACTTGTTCTGTATTTTGGCATTTGTCAAGTCGGGTCAGTGGGAACAAATCGGGACCATTAGGACAAGTCAAGACATACGAAGCACAGCAGGGCGAAGTCATATTACGAAAATCTCAGTCGGAATATAAATTTGAATGTTCCCAACACTTTCCAATTGTGTTAAATACTTCTTGAATTACCCAGCTAGACTCGTTCTGTATTTTGGCATTTGTCAAGTCGGGTCATAAAGGACAAATCAGGACCATTAGGACATGTCGAGACATACGAAGCACAGCAGGGCGAAGTCAAATCACGAATATCTCAGTCGGAATTGAAATTTGAATTGTTCCCCAACATTTTCCAATTGTGTTACAAATTTCTTGTTTTACCCAGCTGGACTTGTTCTGTAGTTTTGGCATTTGTCAAGTCGGGTCATTAAGGACAAATCGGGACCATTAGGACAAGACGAGACGTACTAAGCACAGCAGGGCGAAGTAAAATTATGAATATCTCAGTCGGAATTGAAATTTGAAATGTTCCCCAACATTTTCCAATTGTTTTACAAATTTCTTGTTTTACCCAGCTGGACTTGTTCTATAACTTTGGCATTTGTCAAGTCGGGTCATTAAGGACAAATCGGGACCATTAGGACAAGACGAGATGTACTAAGCACAGCAGGGCGAAGTAAAATTATGAATATCTCAGTCGGAATTGAAATTTGAAGTGTTCCCCAACATTTTCCAAATGTGTTACAAATTTATTGTTTTACACAGCTGGACTTGTCCTGTATTTTGGCATTTGTCAAGTCGGGTCATAAAGGACAAATCAGGACCATTAGGACAAGACGAGACGTACTAAGCACAGCAGGGCCGAAGTCAAATTACGAATATCTCAGTCGGAATTGAAATTTGAATTGTTCCCCAACATTTTCCAATTGTTTTACAAATTTCTTGTTTTACCCAGCTGGACATGTTCTATAATTTTGGCATTTGTCAAGTCGGGTCATTAAGGACGAATCGGGACCATTAGGACAAGACGAGACGTACTAAGCACAGCAAGGCGAAGTCAAATTACGAAAATCTCAGTCGGAATTGAAATTTGAATTGTTCCCCAACATTTTCCAATTGTGTTACACATTTCTTGTTTTACACAGCTGGACTTGTCCTGTATTTTGGCATTTGTCAAGTCGGGTCATAAAGGACAAATCAGGACCATTAGGACATGTCGAGACATACGAAGCACAGCAGGGCGAAGTCAAATTACGAAAATCTCAGTCGGAATTGAAATTTGAATTGTTCCCCAACAATTTCCAATTGTGATACAAATTTCTTGTTTTACCCAGCTGGACTTGTTCTGTAGTTTTGGCATTTGTCAGGTCGGGTCATTAATGACAAATTGGGACCATAAGGACAAGTCGAGGAAAATGAAGCAAAGTAGGGCGAAGTCAAATTACGAAAATCTCAGTCGGAATTGAAATTTGAATGTTCCACAACATTTTTAAATTGTGTTACGAATTTCTTGTATTGCCCAGCTGGACTTGTTCTGTAGTTTTGGCATTTGTCAAGTCGGGTCATTAAGGACAAATCGGGACCATTAGGACAAGACGAGACGTACTAAGCACAGCAGGGCGAAGTAAAATTATAAATATCTCAGTCGGAATTGAAATTTGAAATGTTCCCCAACATTTTCCAATTGTTTTACAAATTTCTTGTTTTACCCAGCTGGACTTGTTCTATAACTTTGGCATTTGTCAAGTCGGGTCATTAAGGACAAATCGGGACCATTAGGACAAGACGAGACGTACTAAGCACAGCAGGGCGAAGTCAAATCACGAATATCTCAGTCGGAATTGAAATTTGAAATGTTTCCCAACATTTTCCAACTGTGTTACAAATTTCTTGTTTTACCCAGCTGGACTTGTTCTATAGTTTTGACATTTGTCAAGTCGGGTCATTAAGGACAAATCGGGACCATTAGGACAAGACGAGACGTACTAAGCACAGCAGGGCGAAGTCAAATCACGAATATCTCAGTCGGAATTGAAATTTGAAATGTTTCCCAACATTTTCCAACTGTGTTACAAATTTCTTGTTTTACCCAGCTGGACTTGTTCTATAGTTTTGACATTTGTCAAGTCGGGTCATTAAGGACAAATCGGGACCATTAGGACAAGACGAGACGTACTAAGCACAGCAGGGCGAAGTCAAATTACGAAAATCTCAGTCGGAATGGAAATTTGAATTGTTCCCCAACATTTTCCTATTGTGTTACAAATTTCTTGTTTTACCAAGCTGGACTTGTTATGTAGTTTTGGCTTTTGTCAAGTCGGGTTATTGAGGACAAATTGAGACCATTAGGACAAGTCGAGGAAAATGAAGCACAGCAGGGCGAAGTCAAATTACGAAAATCTCAGTCGGAATTGAAATTTGAAAGTTTCAAAACATTTTTCAATTGTGTTACAAATTTCTTGTTTTGCCCAGCTGGACTTGTTCTGTAGTTTTGGCATTTGTCATGTAAGGTCAATTAGGACAAATCGGGACCATTAGGACAAGAAGACATACTAAGCACAGGGGCGAAGTCAAATTACGAATATCTCAGTCGGAATTGAATTTTGAATTATTCCCCAACATTTTCCTATTGTGTTACAAATTTCTTGTTATACCCAGATGGACTTGTTCTGTAATGTTGGTATTTGTCAAGTCGGGTCATTAAGGACAAATTGGGACCATTAGACAAGTCGGGGAAAATAAAGCACAGCAGGGCGAAGTCAAATTACGAAAATCTCAGTCGGAATTTAAATTTGAATGTTCCCAACACTTTCCAATTGTGTTACAAATTTCTTGTATTACCCAGCTGGACTTGTTCTATAGTATTGACATTTGTCAAGTCGGGTCATTAAGGACAAATCGGGACCATTAGGACAAGACGAGACGTACTAAGCACAGCAGGGCGAAGTCAAATTACGAAAATCTCAGTCGGAATTGAAATTTGAATTGTTCCCCAACATTTTCCTATTGTGTTACAAATTTCTTGTTTTACCAAGCTGGACTTGTTATGTAGTTTTGGCTTTTGTCAAGTCGGGTTATTGAGGACAAATTGAGACCATTAGGAGAAGTCGAGGAAAATGATGCACAGCAGGACGAAGTCAAATTACGAAAATCTCAGTCGGAATTGAAATTTGAAAGTTTCAAAACATTTTTCAATTGTGTTACAAATTTCTTGTTTTGCCCAGCTGGACTTGTTCTGTAGTTTTGGCATTTGTCAAGTCAGGTCATTTAGGACAAATCGGGACCATTAGGACAAGAAGACATACTAAGCACAGGGGCGAAGTCAAATTACGAAAATCTCAGTCGGAATTGAATTTTGAATTATTCCCCAACATTTTCCGATTGTGTTACAAATTTCTTGTTTTACCCAGATGGACTTGTTCTGTAATTTTGGTATTTGTCAAGTCGGGTCATTAAGGACAAATTGGGACCATTAGACAAGTCGAGGAAAATAAAGCACAGCAGGGCCAAGTCAAATTACGAAAATCTCAGTCGGAATTTAAATTTGAATGTTCCCAACACTTTCCAATTGTATTATATACTTCTTGAATTACCCCGCTGGACTCGTTCTGTTTTTTGGCATTTGTCAAGTCGGGTCATTAAGGACAAATCAGGACCATTAGGACAAGTCGAGACATACGAAGCACAACAGGGCGAGGTCAAATTACTAAAATCTGTGTCGGAATTGAACTTTGATTCGATCCGCAACATTTTCCAATTGTGTTTCCTTGTTTTACCCAGATGGACTTGTTCTGTAGTTTTGGCATTCGTCAAGTTGGGTCAGTAGGGACAAATCGGGACCATTAGGACAAGTCAAGACATACGAAGCACAGCAGGGCGAAGTCAAATTACGAAAATCTCAGTCGGAATTGATATTAGAATTGTTTCCCAACATTTTCCTATTGTGTTACAAATTTCTTGTTTTACCCAGATGGACTTGTTCTGTATTTTTGGCATTTGTCAGGTCGGGTCATTAAGGACAAATCAGGATCATTAGGACAAGACGAGACGTACTAAGCACAGCAGGGCGAAGTCAAATTACGAAAATCTCAGTCGGAATTGAAATTTGAATTGTTTCCCAACATTTTCCTATTTTGTTACGAATTTCTTGTTTTACCCAGCTGGACTTGTTCTGTAGTTTTGGCATTTGTCAAGTCAGGTCATTAAGGACAAATTGGGACCATTAGGACAAGTCGAGGAAAATGAAGCACAGCAGGGCGAAGTCAAATTACGAAAATCTCAGTCGGAATTGAAATTTGAATGTTCCACAACATTTTTCTATTGTGTTACGAATTTCCTGTTTTGCCCAGCTGGACTTGTTCTGTAGTTGTGGCATTTGTCAAGTCGGGTCATTAAGGACAAATCGGGACCATTGGGACAAGACGAGACGTACTAAGCACAGCAGGGCGAAGTCAAATTACGAATATCTCAGTCGGAATTGAAATTTGAAATGTTCCCCAACATTTTCCAATTGTGTTACAAATTTCTTGTTTTACCCAGCTGGACTTGTTCTATAATTTTGGCATTTGGCAAGTCGGGTCATTAAGGACAAATCGGGACCATTGGGACAAGACGAGACGTACTAAGCACAGCAGGGCGAAGTCAAATTACGAATATCTCAGTCGGAATTGAAATTTGAAATGTTCCCCAACATTTTCCAATTGTGTTACAAATTTCTTGTTTTACCCAGCTGGACTTGTTCTATAATTTTGGCATTTGTCAAGTCGGGTCATTAAGGACAAATCAGGACCATTAGGACAAGACGAGACGTACTAAGCACAGCAGGGCGAAGTCAAATTACGAAAATCTCAGTCGGAATTGAAATTTGAATTGTTCCCCAACATTTTCCTATTGTGTTACAAATTTCTTGTTTTACCCAGCTGGACTTGTTATGTAGTTTTGGTAGTTGTCAAGTCGGGTTATTGAGGACAAATTGAGACCATTAGGACAAGTCGAGGAAAATGAAGCACAGCAGGGCGAAGTCAAATTACAAAAATCTCAGTCGGAATTGAAATTTGAAAGTTTCAAAACATTTTTCAATTGTGTTACAAATTTCTTGTTTTGCCCAGCTGGACTTGTTCTGTAGTTTTGGCATTTGTCAAGTCGGGTCATTAAGGACAAATCGGGACCATTAGGACAAGTCAAGACATACGAAGCACAGCAGGGCGAATTAATATTACGAAAATCTCAGTCGGAATTTATATTTGAATGTTCCCAACACTTTCCAATTGTGTTAAATACTTCTTGAATTACCCAGCTGGACTCGTTCTGTTTTTTGGCATTTGTCAAGTCGGGTCATTAAGGACGAATCAGGACCATAAGGACAAGTCGAGACATACAAAGCACAGCAGGGCGAAGTCAAATTACTAAAATCTCAGTCGGAGTTGAACTTTGATTTGATCCGCAACATTTTCCAATTGTGTTACCTTGTTTTACCCAGCTGGACTTGTTCTGTAGTTTTGGCATTCGTCAAGACGGGTCATTAAGGACAAATCGGGACTATTTGGACAAGTCGAGACATACGAAGCACAGCAGGGCGAAGTCAAATTATGAAAATCTCAGTCGGAATTGAAATATAAATGTTCCCAACAGTTTCCAATTGTGTTACAAATTTCTTGTTTTACCCAGCTGGACTCGTTCTGTATTTTGGCATTTGTCAAGTCGGGTCAGTGGAAACAAATCGGGACCATTAGTACACGTCAAGACATACGAAGCACAGCAGGGCGAAGTCATATTACGAAAATCTCAGTCGGAATTTAAATTTGAATGTTCCCAACACTTTCCAATTGTGTTTAATACTTCTTGAATTACCCAGCTAGACTCGTTCAGTTTTTTGGCATTTGTCAAGTCGGGTCATTAAGGACAAATCGGGATCATTAGGACAAGAAGAGACATACTAGCACAGCAGGGCTAAGTCAATTTACGAAAATCCCAGTCGGAATTGAAATTAGAATTGTTCCCTAACATTTTCCTATTGAGTTACAAATTTCTTGTTTTACCCAGCTGGACTTGTGTAGTTTTGGCATTTGTCAAGTCGGGTCATTAGGGACAAATCAGGACCATTAGGACAAGTCGAGACATACGAAGCACAGCAGGGCGAAGTCAAATTACTAAAATCTCAGTCGGAATTGAACTTTGATTTGATCCGCAAACATTTTCCAATTGTGTTACCTTGTTTTACCCAGCTGGACTTGTTCTGTAGTTTTGGCATTTATCAAGTCGGGTCATTGAGGACAAATTGGGACCATTAGGACAAGTCGAGGAAAATGAAGCACAGCAGGGCTCAAATTACGGAAATCTCAGTAGGAATTGAAATTTGAATGTTCCACAATATTTTCCAATCGTGTTACAAATTTCTTGTTTTACCCAGCTAGACTTGTTCCGTATTTTGGCATTTGTCAAGTCGGTTCAGTGGGAACAAATCGGGACCATAAGGACAAGTCAAGACATACTAAGCACAGCAGGGCGAAGTCAAATTACGAAAATCTCAGTCGGAATTGAAATTTGAATTGTTCCCCAACATTTTCCTATTGTGTTACAAATTTCTTGTTTTACCCAGGTGGACTTGTTATGTAGTTTTGGTATTTGTCAAGTCGGGTTATTGAGGACAAATTGAGACCATTAGGACAAGTCGAGGAAAATGAAGCACAGCAGGGCGAAGTCAAATTACGAAAGTCTCAGTCGGAATTGAAATTTGAAAGTTTCAAAACATTTTTCAATTGTGTTACAAATTTCTTGGTTTGCCCAGCTGGACTTGTTCTGTAGTTTTGGCATTTGTCAAGTCGGGTCATTAAGGACAAATCGGGACCATTAGGACAAGTCAAGACATACGAAGCACAGCAAGGCGAATTAATATTACGAAAATCTCAGTCGGAATTTATATTTGAATGTTCCCAACACTTTCCAATTGTGTTAAATACTTCTTGAATTACCCAGCTGGACTCGTTCTGTTTTTTGGCATTTGTCAAGTCGGGTCATTAAGGACGAATCAGGACCATTAGGACAAGTCGAGACATACAAAGCACAGCAGGGCGAAGTCAAATTACTAAAATCTCAGTCGGAGTTGAACTTTGATTTGATCCGCAACATTTTACAATTGTGTTACCTTGTTTTACCCAGCTGGACTTGTTCTGTAGTTTTGGCATTCGTCAAGACGGGTCATTAAGGACAAATCGGGACTATTTGGACAAGTCGAGACATACGAAGCACAGCAGGGCGAAGTCAAATTATGAAAATCTCAGTCGGAATTGAAATATAAATGTTCCCAACAGTTTCCAATTGTGTTACAAATTTCTTGTTTTACCCAGCTGGACTCGTTCTGTATTTTGGCATTTGTCAAGTCGGGTCAGTGGAAACAAATCGGGACCATTAGTACACGTCAAGACATACGAAGCACAGCAGGGCGAAGTCATATTACGAAAATCTCAGTCGGAATTTAAATTTGAATGTTCCCAACACTTTCCAATTGTGTTTAATACTTCTTGAATTACCCAGCTAGACTCGTTCAGTTTTTTGGCATTTGTCAAGTCGGGTCATTAAGGACAAATCGGGATCATTAGGACAAGAAGAGACATACTAGCACAGCAGGGCTAAGTCAATTTACGAAAATCCCAGTCGGAATTGAAATTAGAATTGTTCCCTAACATTTTCCTATTGAGTTACAAATTTCTTGTTTTACCCAGCTGGACTTGTGTAGTTTTGGCATTTGTCAAGTCGGGTCATTAAGGACAAATCGGGACTATTTGGACAAGTCGAGACATACGAAGCACAGCAGGGCGAAGTCAAATTATGAAAATCTCAGTCGGAATTGAAATATAAATGTTCCCAACAGTTTCCAATTGTGTTACAAATTTCTTGTTTTACCCAGCTGGACTCGTTCTGTATTTTGGCATTTGTCAAGTCGGGTCAGTGGAAACAAATCGGGACCATTAGTACACGTCAAGACATACGAAGCACAGCAGGGCGAAGTCAAATTACGAAAATCTCAGTCGGAATTGAAATTTGAAAGTTTCAAAACATTTTTCAATTGTGTTACAAATTTCTTGTTTTGCCCAGCTGGACTTGTTCTGTAGTTTTGGCATTTGTCAAGTCAGGTCATTTAGGACAAATCGGGACCATTAGGACAAGAAGACATACTAAGCACAGGGGCGAAGTCAAATTACGAAAATCTCAGTCGGAATTGAATTTTGAATTATTCCCCAACATTTTCCTATTGTGTTACAAATTTCTTGTTTTACCCAGATGGACTTGTTCTGTAATTTTGGTATTTGTCAAGTCGGGTCATTAAGGACAAATTGGGACCATTAGACAAGTCGAGGAAAATAAAGCACAGCAGGGCCAAGTCAAATTACGAAAATCTCAGTCGGAATTTAAATTTGAATGTTCCCAACACTTTCCAATTGTGTTATATACTTCTTGAATTACCCAGCTGGACTCGTTCTGTTTTTTGGCATTTGTCAAGTCGGGTCATTAAGGACAAATCAGGACCATTAGGACAAGTCGAGACATACGAAGCACAACAGGGCGAGGTCAAATTACTAAAATCTGTGTCGGAATTGAACTTTGATTCGATCCGCAACATTTTCCAATTGTGTTTCCTTGTTTTACCCAGATGGACTTGTTCTGTAGATTTGGCATTCGTCAAGTTGGGTCAGTAGGGACAAATCGGGACCATTAGGACAAGTCAAGACATACGAAGCACAGCAGGGCGAAGTCAAATTACGAAAATCTCAGTCGGAATTGAAATTAGAATTGTTTCCCAACATTTTCCTATTGTGTTACAAATTTCTTGTTTTACCCAGATGGACTTGTTCTGTATTTTTGGCATTTGTCATGTCGGGTCATTGAGGACAAATCGGGATCATTAGGACAAGACGAGACGTACTAAGCACAGCAGGGCGAAGTCAAATTACGAAAATCTCAGTCGGAATTGAAATTTGAATTGTTTCCCAACATTTTCCTATTTTGTTACGAATTTCTTGTTTTACCCAGCTGGACTTGTTCTGTAGTTTTGGCATTTGTCAGGTCAGGTCATTAAGGACAAATTGGGACCATTAGGACAAGTCGAGGAAAATGAAGCACAGCAGGGCGAAGTCAAATTACGAAAATCTCAGTCGGAATTGAAATTTGAATGTTCCACAACATTTTTCTATTGTGTTACGAATTTCCTGTTTTGCCCAGCTGGACTTGTTCTATAACTTTGGCATTTGTCAAGTCGGGTCATTAAGGACAAATCGGGACCATTAGGACAAGACGAGACGTACTAAGCACAGCAGGGCGAAGTCAAATTACGAATATCTCAGTCGGAATTGAAATTTGAAATGTTCCCCAACATTTTCCAGTTGTGTTACAAATTTCTTGTTTTACCCAGCTGGACTTGTTCTATAGTTTTGACATTTGTCATGTCGGGTCATTAAGGACAAATCGGGACCATTAGGACAAGACGAGACGTACTAAGCACAGCAGGGCGAAGTCAAATTACGAAAATCTCAGTCGGAATTGAAATTTGAATTGTTCCCCAACATTTTCCTATTGTGTTACAAATTTCTTGTTTTACCAAGCTGGACTTGTTATGTAGTTTTGGCTTTTGTCAAGTCGGGTTATTGAGGACAAATTGAGACCATTAGGACAAGTCGAGGAAAATGAAGCACAGCAGGGCGAAGTCAAATTACGAAAATCTCAGTCGGAATTGAAATTTGAATGTTCCACAACAATTTTCAATTGTGTTACAAATTTCTTGTTTTGCCCAGCTGGACTTGTTCTGTAGTTCTGGCATTTGTCAAGTCGGGTCATTAAGGACAAATCAGGACCATTAGGACAAGACGAGACGTACTAAGCACAGCAGGGCCGAAGTCAAATTACGAATATCTCAGTCGGAATTGAAATTTGAATTGTTCCCCAACATTTTCCAATTGTGTTACAAATTTCTTGTTTTACACAGCTGGACTTGTCCTGTATTTTGGCATTTGTCAAGTCGGGTCATAAAGGACAAATCGGGACCATTAGGACAAGACGAGACGTACTAAGCACAGCAAGGCGAAGTCAAATTACGAAAATCTCAGTCGGAATTGAAATTTGAATAGTTTCCCAACATTTTCCAATTGTGTTACAAATTTCTTGTTTTACACAGCTGGACTTGTCCTGTATTTTGGCATTTGTCAAGTCGGGTCATAAAGGACAAATCAGGACCATTAGGACATGTCGAGACATACGAAGCACAGCAGGGCGAATTAATATTACGAAAATCTCAGTCGGAATTTATATTTGAATGTTCCCAACACTTTCCAATTGTGTTAAATACTTCTTGAATTACCCAGCTGGACTCGTTCTGTTTTTTGGCATTCGTCAAGACGGGTCATTAAGGACAAATCGGGACTATTTGGACAAGTCGAGACATACGAAGCACAGCAGGGCGAAGTCAAATTATGAAAATCTCAGTCGGAATTGAAATATAAATGTTCCCAACAGTTTCCAATTGTGTTACAAATTTCTTGTTTTACCCAGCTGGACTCGTTCTGTATTTTGGCATTTGTCAAGTCGGGTCAGTGGAAACAAATCGGGACCATTAGTACAAGTCAAGACATACGAAGCACAGCAGGGCGAAGTCATATTACGAAAATCTCAGTCGGAATTTAAATTTGAATGTTCCCAACACTTTCCAATTGTGTTTAATACTTCTTGAATTACCCAGCTAGACTCGTTCTGTTTTTTGGCATTTGTCAAGTCGGGTCATTAAGGACAAATCGGGATCATTAGGACAAGAAGAGACATACTAGCACAGCAGGGCTAAGTCAATTTACGAAAATCCCAGTCGGAATTGAAATTAGAATTGTTCCCTAACATTTTCCTATTGAGTTACAAATTTCTTGTTTTACCCAGCTGGACTTGTGTAGTTTTGGCATTTGTCAAGTCGGGTCATTAAGGACAAATCGGGACCATTAGGACAAGTCGAGACAAACGAAGCACAGCAGGGCGAAGTCAAATTACTAAAATCTCAGTCGGAATTGAACTTTGATTTGATCCGCAACATTTTCCAATTGTGTTACCTTGTTTTACCCAGCTGGACTTGTTCTGTAGTTTTGGCATTTATCAAGTCGAGTCATTAAGGACAAATTGGGACCATTAGGACAAGTCGAGGAAAATGAAGCACAGCAGGGCTCAAATTACGGAAATCTCAGTAGGAATTGAAATTTGAATGTTCCACAATATTTTCCAATCGTGTTACAAATTTCTTGTTTTACCCAGCTAGACTTGTTCCGTATTTTGGCATTTGTCAAGTCGGGTCAGTGGGAACAAATCGGGACCATAAGGACAAGTCAAGACATACGAAGCACAGCAGGGCGAAGTCATATTACGAAAATCTCAGTCGGAATTTAAATTTGAATGTTCCCAACAGTTTCCAATTGTGTTACAAATTTCTAGTTTTACCCAGCTCGACTCGTTCTGTATTTTGGCATTTGTCAAGTCGGGTCATTAAGGACAAATCGGGACCATTAGGACAAGACGAGACGTACCAAGCACAGCAGGGCGAAGTCAAATTACGAAAATCTCAGTCGGAATTGAAATTTTAATTGTTCCCCAACATTTTCCAATTGTTTTACAAATTTCTTGTTTTACCCAGCTGGCTTGTTTTGTAGTTTTGGCATATGTCATGTTGGGTCAGTAGGGACAAATCGGGACCATTAGGACAAATCGGGACCATTAGGACAAGTCAAGACATACGAAGCACAGCAGGGCGAAGTCATATTACGAAAATCTCAGTCGGAATTTAAATTTGAATGTTCCCAACAGTTTCCAATTGTGTTACGAATTTCTTGTTTTACCCAGCTGGACTTGTTCTGTAGTTTTGGCATTTGTCAAGTCGGGTCATTAAGGACAAATCGGGACCATTAGGACAAGTCGAGACAAACGAAGCACAGCAGGGCGAAGTCAAATTACTAAAATCTCAGTCGGAATTGAACTTTGATTTGATCCGCAACATTTTCCAATTGTGTTACCTTGTTTTACCCAGCTGGACTTGTTCTGTAGTTTTGGCATTCGTCAAGTTGGGTCAGTACGGACAAATCGGGACAAGTCAAGACATACGAAGCACAGCAGGGCGAAGAATTATTACGAAAATCTCAGTCGGAATTTATATTTGAATGTTCCCAATACTTTCCAATTGTGTTAAATACTTCATGAATTACCCAGCTGGACTCGTTCTGTTTTTTGGCATTTGTCAAGTCGGGTCATTAAGGACGAATCAGAACCATTAGGACAAGTCGAGACATACGAAGCACAGCAGGGCGAAGTCAAATTACTAAAATCTCAGTCGGAGTTGAACTTTGATTTGATCCGCAACATTTTCCAATTGTGTTACCTTGTTTTACCCAGCTGGACTTGTTCTGTAGTTTTGGCATTCGTCAAGACGGGTCATTAAGGACAAATCGGGACTATTTGGACAAGTCGGAAATACGAAGCACAGCAGGGCGAAGTCATATTACTAAAAACTCAGTCGGAATTCAAATATAAATGTTCCCAACAATTTCCAATTGTGTTACAAATTTCTTGTTTTACCCAGCTGGACTCGTTCTGTTTTTTGGTATTTGTCAAGTCGGGTTATTAAGGAAAAATCGGGGCCATTAGGACAAGACGAGACGTACTAAGCAGAGCAGGGCGAAGTCAAATTACGAAAATCTCAGTCGGAATTGAAATTTTAATTGTTCCCCAACATTTTCCAATTGTTTCACAAATTTCTTGTTTTACCCAGCTGGACTTGTTCTGTAGTTTTGGCATATGTCAAGTTGGGTCAGTAGGGACAAATCGGGAGCATTAGGACAAGTCAAGACATACGAAGCACAGCAGGGCTGAGTCAATTTACGAAAATCCCAGTCGGAATTGAAATTAGAATTGTTCCCCACCATTTTCCTATTGTGTTACAAATTTCTTGTTTTACCCAGCTGGACTTGTTCTGTATTTTGGCATTTGTCAAGTCGGGTCAGTGGGAACAAATCGGGACCATTAGGACAAGTCAAGACATACGAAGCACAGCAGGGCGAAGTCATATTACGAAAATCTCAGTCGGAATTTAAATTTGAATGTTCCCAACACTTTCCAATTGTGTTAAATACTTCTTGAATTACCCAGCTGGACTCGTTCTGTTTTTTGGCATTTGGCAAGTCGGGTCATTAAGGACAAATCAGGACCATTAGGACAAGTCGAGACATACGAAGCACAGCAGGGCGAAGTCAAATTACTAAAATCTCAGTCGGAATTGAACTTTGATTTGATCCGCAACATTTTCCATTTGTGTTACCTTGTTTTACCCAGCTGGACTTGTTCTGTAGTTTTGGCATTTATCAAGTCGGGTCATTAAGGACAAATTGGGACCATTAGGACAAGTCGAGGAAAATGAAGCACAGCAGGGCTCAAATTACGGAAATCTCAGTCGGAATTTAAATTTGAATGTTCCACAATATTTTCCAATCGTGTTACAAATTTCTTGTTTTACCCAGCTAGACTTGTTCCGTATTTTGGCATTTGTCAAGTCGGGTCAGTGGGAACAAATCGGGACCATTAGGACAAGTCAAGACATACGAAGCACAGCAGGGCGAAGTCATATTACGAAAATCTCAGTCGGAATTTAAATTTGAATTGCTCCCCAACATTTTCCAATTGTGTTACAAATTTCTTGTTTTACCCAGCTGGACTGTTTCTGTAGTTTTGGCATATGTCAAATTGGGTCAGTAGGGACAAATCGGGACCATTAGGACAAATCGGGACCATTAGGACAAGTCAAGACATACGAAGCACAGCAGGGCGAAGTCAAATTACTAAAATCTCAGTCGGAATTGAACTTTGATTTGATCCGCAACATTTTCCAATTGTGTTACCTTGATTTACCCAGCTGGACTGTTCTGTAGTTTTGGCATTTGTCAAGTCGGGTCATTAAGGACAAATTGGGACCATTAGGACAAGTCGAGGAAAATGAAGCACAGCAGGGCGAAGTCAAATTACGAAAATCTCAGTCGGAATTGAAATATAAATGTTCCCAACAGTTTCCAATTGTGTTACAAATTTCTTGTTTTACCCAGCTGGACTCGTTCTTTATTTTGGCATTTGTCAAGTCGGGTCAGTGGGAACAAATCGGGACCATTAGTACAAGTCAAGACATACGAAGCAAAGCAGGGCGAAGTCATATTACGAAAATCTCAGTCGGAATTTAAATTTGAATGTTCCCAACACTTTCCAATTGTGTTTAATACTTCTTGAAATACCCAGCTAGACTCGTTCTGTTTTTTGGCATTTGTCAAGTCGGGTCATTAAGGACAAATCGGGACCATTAGGACAAGTCGAGGAAAATGAAGCACAGCAGATCGAAGTCAAATTACGGAAATCTCAGTCGGAATAGAAATTTGAATGTTCCACAATATTTTCCAATCGTCTTACAAATTTCTTGTTTTACCCAGCTAGACTTGTTCCGTATTTTGGCATTTGTCAAGTCGGGTCAGTGGGAACAAATCGGGACCATTAGGACAAGTCAAGACATACGAAGCACAGCAGGGCGAAGTCATATTACGAAAATCTCAGTCGGAATTTAAATTTGATTGTTACCAACACTTTCCAATAGTGTTAAATACTTCTTGAATTACCCAGCTGGACTCGTTCTGTATTTTGGCATTTGTCAAGTCGGGTCATTAAGGACAAATCAGGACCATTTGGACAAGTCGAGACATACGAAGCACAGCAGGGCGAAGTCAAATTACTAAAATCTCAGTCGGAATTGAACTTTGATTTGATCCGCAACATTTTCCAATTGTGTTACCTTGTTTTACCCAGCTGGACTTGTTCTGTAGTTTTGGCATTCGTCAAGTTGGGTCAGTAGGGACAAATCGGGACCATTAGGACAAGTCAAGACATACGAAGCACAGCAGGGCGAATTAATATTACGAAAATCTCAGTCGGAATTTATATTTGAATGTTCCCAACACTTTCCAATTTTGTTAAATACTTCTTGAATTACCCAGCTGGACTCGTTCTGTTTTTTGGCATTTGTCAAGTCGGGTCATTAAGGACGAATCAGGACCATTAGGACAAGTCGAGACATACAAAGCACAGCAGGGCGAAGTCAAATTACCAAAATCTCAGTCGGAGTTGAACTTTGATTTGATCCGCATCATTTTCCAATTGTGTTACCTTGTTTTACCCAGCTGGACTTGTTCTGTAGTTTTGGCATTCGTCAAGACGGGTCATTAAGGACAAATCGGGACTATTTGGACAAGTCGAGACATACGAAGCACAGCAGGGCGAAGTCATGTTACTAAAAACTCAGTCGGAATTCAAATATATATGTTCCCAACAGTTTCCAATTGTGTTACAAATTTCTTGTTTTACCCAGCTGGACTCGTTCTGTTTTTTGGTATTTGTCAAGTCGGGTTATTAAGGAAAAATCGGGACCATTAGGACAAGACGAGACGTACTAAGCACAGCAGGGCGAAGTCAAATTACGAAAATCTCAGTCGGAATTGAAATTTTAATTTTTCCCCAACATTTTCCAATTGTTTTACAAATTTCTTGTTTTACCCAGCTGGACTTGATTTGTAGTTTTGGCATATGTCAAGTTGGGTCAGTAGAGACAAATCGGGAGCATTAGGACAAGTCAAGACATACGAAGCACAGCAGGGCTAAGTCAATTTACGAAAATCCCAGTCGGAATTGAAATTAGAATTGTTCCCCACCATTTTCCTATTGTGTTACAAATTTCTTGTTTTACCCAGCTGGACTTGTTCTGTATTTTGGCATTTGTCAAGTCGGGTCAGTGGGAACAAATCGGGACCATTAGGACAAGTCAAGACATACGAAGCACAGCAGGGCGAAGTCATATTACGAAAATCTCAGTCGGAATATAAATTTGAATGTTCCCAACACTTTCCAATTGTGTTAAATACTTCTTGAATTACCCAGCTAGACTCGTTCTGTATTTTGGCATTTGTCAAGTCGGGTCATAAAGGACAAATCAGGACCATTAGGACATGTCGAGACATACGAAGCACAGCAGGGCTAAGTCAATTTACGAAAATCCCAGTCGGAATTGAAATTAGAATTGTTCCCTAACATTTTCCTATTGTGTTACAAATTTCTTGTTTTACCCAGCTGGACTTGTTCCGTATTTTGGCATTTGTCAAGTCGGGTCAGTGGGAACAAATCGGGTCCATTAGGACAAGTCAAGACATACGAAGCACAGCAGGGCGAAGTCATATTACGAAAATCTCAGTCGGAATTTAAATTTGAATTGTTCCCCAACATTTTCCAATTGTGTTACAAATTTCTTGTTTTACCCAGCTGGACTTGTTCTATAACTTTGGCATTTGTCAAGTCGGGTCATTAAGGACAAATCGGGACCATTAGGACAAGACGAGACGTACTAAGCACAGCAGGGCGAAGTCAAATCACGAATATCTCAGTCGGAATTGAAATTTGAATTGTTCCCCAACATTTTCCAATTGTGTTACAAATTTCTTGTTTTACCCAGCTGGACTTGTTCTGTAGTTTTGGCATTTGTCAAGTCGGGTCATTAAGGACAAATCGGGACCATTAGGACAAGACGAGACGTACTAAGCAAAGCAGGGCGAAGTGAAATTATGAATATCTCAGTCGGAATTGAAATTTGAAATGTTCCCCAACATTTTCCAATTGTTTTACAAATTTCTTGTTTTACCCAGCTGGACTTGTTCTATAACTTTGGCATTTGTCAAGTCGGGTCATTAAGGACAAATCGGGACCATTAGGACAAGACGAGACGTACTAAGCACAGCAGGGCGAAGTCAAATCACGAATATCTCAGTCGGAATTGAAATTTGAAATGTTCCCCAACATTTTCCAACTGTGTTACAAATTTCTTGTTTTACCCAGCTGGACATGTTCTATAATTTTGGCATTTGTCAAGTCGGGTCATCAAGGACGAATCGGGACCATTAGGACAAGACGAGACGTACTAAGCACAGCAGGGCCGAAGTCAAATTACGAAAATCTCAGTCGGAATTGAAATTTGAATTGTTCCCCAACATTTTCCTATTGTGTTACAAATTTCTTGTTTTACCAAGCTGGACTTGTTATGTAGTTTTGGCTTTTGTCAAGTCGGGTTATTGAGGACAAATTGAGACCATTAGGACAAGTCGAGGAAAATGAAGCACAGCAGGGCGAAGTCAAATTACGAAAATCTCAGTCGGAATTGAAATTTGAAAGTTTCAAAACATTTTTCAATTGTGTTACAAATTTCTTGTTTTGCCCAGCTGGACTTGTTCTGTAGTTTTGGCATTTGTCATGTAAGGTCATTTAGGACAAATCGGGACCATTAGGACAAGAAGACATACTAAGCACAGGGGCGAAGTCAAATTACGAATATCTCAGTCGGAATTGAATTTTGAATTATTCCCCAACATTTTCCTATTGTGTTACAAATTTCTTGTTATACCCAGATGGACTTGTTCTGTAATGTTGGTATTTGTCAAGTCGGGTCAATAACGACAAATTGGGACCATTAGACAAGTCGGGGAAAGTAAAGCACAGCAGGGCGAAGTCAAATTACGAAAATCTCAGTCGGAATTTGAATTTGAATGTTCCCAACACTTTCCAATTGTGTTACAAATTTCTTGTATTACCCAGCTGGACTTGTTCTATAGTATTGACATTTGTCAAGTCGGGTCATTAAGGACAAATCGGGACCATTAGGACAAGACGAGACGTACTAAGCACAGCAGGGCGAAGTCAAATTACGAAAATCTCAGTCGGAATTGAAATTTGAATTGTTCCCCAACATTTTCCTATTGTGTTACAAATTTCTTGTTTTACCAAGCTGGACTTGTTATGTAGTTTTGGCTTTTGTCAAGTCGGGTTATT
Source organism: Chrysolina americana (assembly GCA_958502065.1). Taxonomy (NCBI): domain Eukaryota; kingdom Metazoa; phylum Arthropoda; class Insecta; order Coleoptera; family Chrysomelidae; genus Chrysolina; species Chrysolina americana. The sequence continues at coordinate 25,446,586 of OY293421.1, forward strand.
GAGGACAAATTGAGACCATTAGGAGAAGTCGAGGAAAATGAAGCACAGCAGGGCGAAGTCAAATTACGAAAATCTCAGTCGGAATTGAAATTTGAAAGTTTCAAAACATTTTTCAATTGTGTTACAAATTTCTTGTTTTGCCCAGCTGGACTTGTTCTGTAGTTTTGGCATTTGTCAAGTCAGGTCATTTAGGACAAATCGGGACCATTAGGACAAGAAGACATACTAAGCACAGGGGCGAAGTCAAATTACGAAAATCTCAGTCGGAATTGAATTTTGAATTATTCCCCAACATTTTCCTATTGTGTTACAAATTTCTTGTTTTACCCAGATGGACTTGTTCTGTAATTTTGGTATTTGTCAAGTCGGGTCATTAAGGACAAATTGGGACCATTAGACAAGTCGAGGAAAATAAAGCACAGCAGGGCCAAGTCAAATTACGAAAATCTCAGTCGGAATTTAAATTTGAATGTTCCCAACACTTTCCAATTGTGTTATATACTTCTTGAATTACCCAGCTGGACTCGTTCTGTTTTTTGGCATTTGTCAAGTCGGGTCATTAAGGACAAATCAGGACCATTAGGACAAGTCGAGACATACGAAGCACAACAGGGCGAGGTCAAATTACTAAAATCTGTGTCGGAATTGAACTTTGATTCGATCCGCAACATTTTCCAATTGTGTTTCCTTGTTTTACCCAGATGGACTTGTTCTGTAGTTTTGGCATTCGTCAAGTTGGGTCAGTAGGGACAAATCGGGACCATTAGGACAAGTCAAGACATACGAAGCACAGCAGGGCGAAGTCAAATTACGAAAATCTCAGTCGGAATTGAAATTAGAATTGTTTCCCAACATTTTCCTATTGTGTTACAAATTTCTTGTTTTACCCAGATGGACTTGTTCTGTATTTTTGGCATTTGTCATGTCGGGTCATTGAGGACAAATCGGGATCATTAGGACAAGACGAGACGTACTAAGCACAGCAGGGCGAAGTCAAATTACGAAAATCTCAGTCGGAATTGAAATTTGAATTGTTTCCCAACATTTTCCTATTTTGTTACGAATTTCTTGTTTTACCCAGCTGGACTTGTTCTGTAGTTTTGGCATTTGTCAGGTCAGGTCATTAAGGACAAATTGGGACCATTAGGACAAGTCGAGGAAAATGAAGCACAGCAGGGCGAAGTCAAATTACGAAAATCTCAGTCGGAATTGAAATTTGAATGTTCCACAACATTTTTCTATTGTGTTACGAATTTCCTGTTTTGCCCAGCTGGACTTGTTCTATAACTTTGGCATTTGTCAAGTCGGGTCATTAAGGACAAATCGGGACCATTAGGACAAGACGAGACGTACTAAGCACAGCAGGGCGAAGTCAAATTACGAAAATCTCAGTCGGAATTGAAATTTGAATTGTTCCCCAACATTTTCCTATTGTGTTACAAATTTCTTGTTTTACCAAGCTGGACTTGTTATAAAGTTTTGGCTTTTGTCAAGTCGGGTTATTGAGGACAAATTGAGACCATTAGGACAAGTCGAGGAAAATGAAGCACTGCAGGGCGAAGTCAAATTACGAATATCTCAGTCGGAATTGAAATTTGAAATGTTCCCCAACATTTTCCAGTTGTGTTACAAATTTCTTGTTTTACCCAGCTGGACTTGTTCTATAGTTTTGACATTTGTCATGTCGGGTCATTAAGGACAAATCGGGACCATTAGGACAAGACGAGACGTACTAAGCACAGCAGGGCGAAGTCAAATTACGAAAATCTCAGTCGGAATTGAAATTTGAATTGTTCCCCAACATTTTCCTATTGTGTTACAAATTTCTTGTTTTACCAAGCTGGACTTGTTATAAAGTTTTGGCTTTTGTCAAGTCGGGTTATTGAGGACAAATTGAGACCATTAGGACAAGTCGAGGAAAATGAAGCACAGCAGGGCGAAGTCAAATTACGAATATCTCAGTCGGAATTGAAATTTTAATGTTCCACAACATTTTTCAATTGTGTTACAAATTTCTTGTTTTGCCCAGCTGGACTTGTTCTGTAGTTCTGGCATTTGTCAAGTCGGGTCATTAAGGACAAATCAGGACCATTAGGACAAGACGAGACGTACTAAGCACAGCAGGGCCAAAGTCAAATTTCGAAAATCTCAGTCGGAATTGAAATTTGAATGTTCCCCAACATTTTCCAATTGTTTTACAAATTTCTTGATTTACCCAGCTGGACTTGTTCTATAATTTTGGCATTTGACAAGTCGGCTCATTAAGGACGAATCGGGACCATTAGGACAAGACGAGACGTACTAAGCACAGCAAGGCGAAGTCAAATTACGAAAATCTCAGTCGGAATTGAAATTTGAATAGTTTCCCAACATTTTCCAATTGTGTTACAAATTTCTTGTTTTACACAGCTGGACTTGTCCTGTATTTTGGCATTTGTCAAGTCGGGTCATAAAGGACAAATCAGGACCATTAGGACATGTCGAGACATACGAAGCACAGCAGGGCGAAGTCAATTTACGAAAATCTCAGTCGGAATTGGAATTTGAATGATCCACAACATTTTTCAATTGTGTTACGAATTTCTTGTTTTGCCCAGCTTGACTTGTTCTGTAGTTTTGGAATTTGTCAAGTCGGGTAATTAAGGACAAATCGGGACCATTAGGACAAGACGAGACGTACTAAGCACAGCAGGGCGAAGTAAAATTATGAATATCTCAGTCGGAATTGAAATTTGAAATATTCCCCAACATTTTCCAATTGTTTTACAAATTTATTGTTTTACCCAGCTGGACTTGCTCTATAACTTTGGCATTTGTCAAGTCGGGTCATTAAGGACCATTCGGGACCATTAGGACAAGACGAGACGTACTAAGCACAGCAGGGCGAAGTCAAATTACGAATATCTCAGTCGGAATTGAAATTTGAAATGTTCCCCAACATTTTCCAATTGTGTTACAAATTTCTTGTTTTACCCAGCTGGACTTGTTCTATAGTTTTGACATTTGTCAAGTCGGGTCATTAAGGACAAATCGGGACCATTAGGACAAGACGAAACGTACTAAGCACAGCAGGGCGAAGTCAAATTACGAAAATCTCAGTCGGAATTGAAATTTGAATTGTTCCCCAACATTTTCCTATTGTGTTACAAATTTCTTGTTTTACCAAGCTGGACTTGTTATGTAGTTTTGGCTTTTGTCAAGTCGGGTTATTGAGGACAAATTGAGACCATTAGGACAAGTCGAGGAAAATGAAGCACAGCAGGGCCGAAGTCAAATTACGAATATCTCAGTCGGAATTGAAATTTGAAGTGTTCCCCAACATTTTCCAATTGTGTTACAAATTTCTTGTTTTACACAGCTGGACTTGTCCTGTATTTTGGCATTTGTCAAGTCGGGTCATAAAGGACATATCAGGACCATTAGGACATGTCGAGACATACGAAGCACAGCAGGGCGAAGTCAAATTACGAAAATCTCAGTCGGAATTGAAATTTGAATGTTCCACAACATTTTTCAATTGTGTTACAAATTTCTTGTTTTGCCCAGCTGGACTTGTTCTGTAGTTCTGGCATTTGTCAAGTCGGGTCATTAAGGACAAATCAGGACCATTAGGACAAGACGAGACGTACTAAGCACAGCAGGGCCGAAGTCAAATTACGAATATCTCAGTCGGAATTGAATTTTGAATTGTTCCCCAACATTTTCCAATTGTTTTACAAATTTCTTGTTTTACCCAGCTGGACATGTTCTATAATTTTGGCATTTGTCAAGTCGGGTCATTAAGGACGAATCGGGACCATTAGGACAAGACGAGACGTACTAAGCACAGCAGGGCCGAAGTCAAATTACGAATATCTCAGTCGGAATTGAATTATGAATTGTTCCCCAACATTTTCCAATTGTTTTACAAATTCCTTGTTTTACCCAGCTGGACATGTTCTATAATTTTGGCATTTGTCAAGTCGGGTCATTAAGGACGAATCGGGACCATTAGGACAAGACGAGACGCACTAAGCACAGCAAGGCGAAGTCAAATTACGAAAATCTCAGTCGGAATTGAAATTTGAATTGTTCCCCAACATTTTCCAATTGCGTTACACATTTCTTGTTTTACACAGCTGGACTTGTCCTGTATTTTGGCATTTGTCAAGTCGGGTCATTAAGGACAAATCAGGACCATTAGGACAAGACGAGACGTACTAAGCACAGCAGGGCCGAAGTCAAATTACGAATATCTCAGTCGGAATTGAAATTTGAATTGTTCCCCAACATTTTCCAATTGTTTTACAAATTTCTTGTTTTACCCAGCTGGACATGTTCTATAATTTTGGCATTTGTCAAGTCGGGTCATTAAGGACGAATCGGGACCATTAGGACAAGACGAGACGTACTAAGCACAGCAAGGCGAAGTCAAATTACGAAAATCTCAGTCGGAATTGAAATTTGAATTGTTCCCCAACATTTTCCAATTGTGTTACAAATTTCTTGTTTTACACAGCTGGACTTGTCCTGTATTTTGGCATTTGTAAAGTCGGGTCATAAAGGACAAATCAGGACCATTAGGACATGTCGAGACATACGAAGCACAGCAGGGCGAAGTCAAATTACGAAAATCTCAGTCGGAATTGAAATTTGAATGTTCCACAAAATTTTTCAATTGTGTAACGAATTTCTTGTTTTGCCCAGCTGGACTTGTTCTGTAGTTTTGGCATTTGTCAAGTCGGGTCATTAAGGACAAATCGGGACCATTAGGACAAGACGAGACGTACTAAGCACAGCAGGGCAAAGTAAAATTATGAATATCTCAGTCGGAATTGAAATTTGAAATGTTCCCCAACATTTTCCAATTGTTTTACAAATTTCTTGTTTTACCCAGCTGGACTTGTTCTATAACTTTGGCATTTGTCAAGTCGGGTCATTAAGGACAAATCGGGACCATTAGGACAAGACGAGATGTACTAAGCACAGCAGGGCGAAGTAAAATTATGAATATCTCAGTCGGAATTGAAATTTGAAGTGTTCCCCAACATTTTCCAAATGTGTTACAAATTTATTGTTTTACACAGCTGGACTTGTCCTGTATTTTGGCATTTGTCAAGTCGGGTCATAAAGGACAAATCAGGACCATTAGGACATGTCGAGACATACGAAGCACAGCAGGGCGAAGTCAAATTACGAAAATCTCAGTCGGATTTGAAATTTGAATGTTCCACAACATTTTTCAATTGTGTTACAAATTTCTTGTTTTGCCCAGCTGGACTTGTTCTGTAGTTCTGGCATTTGTCAAGTCGGGTCATTAAGGACAAATCAGGACCATTAGGACAAGACGAGACGTACTAAGCACAGCAGGGCCGAAGTCAAATTACGAATATCTCAGTCGGAATTGAAATTTGAATTGTTCCCCAACATTTTCCAATTGTTTTACAAATTTCTTGTTTTACCCAGCTGGACATGTTCTATAATTTTGGCATTTGTCAAGTCGGGTCATTAAGGACGAATCGGGACCATTAGGACAAGACGAGACGTACTAAGCACAGCAGGGCGAAGTAAAATTATGAATATCTCAGTCGGAATTGAAATTTGAAATGTTCCCCAACATTTTCCAATTGTTTTACAAATTTCTTGTTTTACCCAGCTGGACTTGTTCTATAACTTTGGCATTTGTCAAGTCGGGTCACTAAGGACAAATCGGGACCATTAGGACAAGACGAGACGTACTAAGCACAGCAGGGCGAAGTCAAATCACGAATATCTCAGTCGGAATTGAAATTTGAAATGTTTCCCAACATTTTCCAACTGTGTTACAAATTTCTTGTTTTACCCAGCTGGACTTGTTCTATAGTTTTGACATTTGTCAAGTCGGGTCATTAAGGACAAATCGGGACCATTAGGACAAGACGAGACGTACTAAGCACAGCAGGGCGAAGTCAAATTACGAAAATCTCAGTCGGAATTGAAATTTGAATTGTTCCCCAACATTTTCCTATTGTGTTACAAATTTCTTGTATTACCAAGCTGGACTTGTTATGTAGTTTTGGCTTTTGTCAAGTCGGGTTATTGAGGACAAATTGAGACCATTAGGACAAGTCGAGGAAAATGAAGCACAGCAGGGCGAAGTCAAATTACGAAAATCTCAGTCGGAATTGAAATTTGAAAGTTTCAAAACATTTTTCAATTGTGTTACAAATTTCTTGTTTTGCCCAGCTGGACTTGTTCTGTAGTTTTGGCATTTGTCATGTAAGGTCAATTAGGACAAATCGGGACCATTAGGACAAGAAGACATACTAAGCACAGGGGCGAAGTCAAATTACGAATATCTCAGTCGGAATTGAATTTTGAATTATTCCCCAACATTTTCCTATTGTGTTACAAATTTCTTGTTATACCCAGATGGACTTGTTCTGTAATGTTGGTATTTGTCAAGTCGGGTCATTAAGGACAAATTGGGACCATTAGACAAGTCGGGGAAAATAAAGCACAGCAGGGCGAAGTCAAATTACGAAAATCTCAGTCGGAATTTAAATTTGAATGTTCCCAACACTTTCCAATTGTGTTACAAATTTCTTGTATTACCCAGCTGGACTTGTTCTATAGTATTGACATTTGTCAAGTCGGGTCATTAAGGACAAATCGGGACCATTAGGACAAGACGAGACGTACTAAGCACAGCAAGGCGAAGTCAAATTACGAAAATCTCAGTCGGAATTGAAATTTGAATTGTTCCCCAACATTTTCCTATTGTGTTACAAATTTCTTGTTTTACCAAGCTGGACTTGTTATGTAGTTTTGGCTTTTGTCAAGTCGGGTTATTGAGGACAAATTGAGACCATTAGGAGAAGTCGAGGAAAATGAAGCACAGCAGGGCGAAGTCAAATTACGAAAATCTCAGTCGGAATTGAAATTTGAAAGTTTCAAAACATTTTTCAATTGTGTTACAAATTTCTTGTTTTGCCCAGCTGGACTTGTTCTGTAGTTTTGGCATTTGTCAAGTCAGGTCATTTAGGACAAATCGGGACCATTAGGACAAGAAGACATACTAAGCACAGGGGCGAAGTCAAATTACGAAAATCTCAGTCGGAATTGAATTTTGAATTATTCCCCAACATTTTCCTATTGTGTTACAAATTTCTTGTTTTACCCAGATGGACTTGTTCTGTAATTTTGGTATTTGTCAAGTCGGGTCATTAAGGACAAATTGGGACCATTAGACAAGTCGAGGAAAATAAAGCACAGCAGGGCCAAGTCAAATTACGAAAATCTCAGTCGGAATTTATATTTGAATGTTCCCAATACTTTCCAATTGTGTTAAATACTTCATGAATTACCCAGCTGGACTCGTTCTGTTTTTTGGCATTCGTCAAGACGGGTCATTAAGGACAAATCGGGACTATTTGGACAAGTCGGAAATACGAAGCACAGCAGGGCGAAGTCATATTACTAAAAACTCAGTCGGAATTCAAATATAAATGTTCCCAACAGTTTCCAATTGTGTTACAAATTTCTTGTTTTACCCAGCTGGACTCGTTCTGTTTTTTGGTATTTGTCAAGTCGGGTTATTAAGGAAAAATCGGGGCCATTAGGACAAGACGAGACGTACTAAGCAGAGCAGGGCGAAGTCAAATTACGAAAATCTCAGTCGGAATTGATATTTTAATTGTTCCCCAACATTTTCCAATTGTTTCACAAATTTCTTGTTTTACCCAGCTGGACTTGTTCTGTAGTTTTGGCATATGTCAAGTTGGGTCAGTAGGGACAAATCGGGAGCATTAGGACAAGTCAAGACATACGAAGCACAGCAGGGCTAAGTCAATTTACGAAAATCCCAGTCGGAATTGAAATTAGAATTGTTCCCCACCATTATCCTATTGTGTTACAAATTTCTTGTTTTACCCAGCTGGACTTGTTCTGTATTTTGGCATTTGTCAAGTCGGGTCAGTGGGAACAAATCGGGACCATTAGGACAAGTCAAGACATACGAAGCACAGCAGGGCGAAGTCATATTACGAAAATCTCAGTCGGAATTTAAATTTGAATGTTCCCAACACTTTCCAATTGTGTTAAATACTTCTTGAATTACCCAGCTGGACTCGTTCTGTTTTTTGGCATTTGGCAAGTCGGGTCATTAAGGACAAATCAGGACCATTAGGACAAGTCGAGACATACGAAGCACAGCAGGGCGAAGTCAAATTACTAAAATCTCAGTCGGAATTGAACTTTGATTTGATCCGCAACATTTTCCATTTGTGTTACCTTGTTTTACCCAGCTGGACTTGTTCTGTAGTTTTGGCATTTATCAAGTCGGGTCATTAAGGACAAATTGGGACCATTAGGACAAGTCGAGGAAAATGAAGCACAGCAGGGCTCAAATTACGGAAATCTCAGTCGGAATTTAAATTTGAATGTTCCACAATATTTTCCAATCGTGTTACAAATTTCTTGTTTTACCCAGCTAGACTTGTTCCGTATTTTGGCATTTGTCAAGTCGGGTCAGTGGGAACAAATCGGGACCATTAGGACAAGTCAAGACATACGAAGCACAGCAGGGCGAAGTCATATTACGAAAATCTCAGTCGGAATTTAAATTTGAATTGTTCCCCAACATTTTCCAATTGTGTTACAAATTTCTTGTTTTACCCAGCTGGACTGTTTCTGTAGTTTTGGCATATGTCAAATTGGGTCAGTAGGGACAAATCGGGACCATTAGGACAAATCGGGACCATTAGGACAAGTCAAGACATACGAAGCACAGCAGGGCGAAGTCAAATTACTAAAATCTCAGTCGGAATTGAACTTTGATTTGATCCGCAACATTTTCCAATTGTGTTACCTTGATTTACCCAGCTGGACTGTTCTGTAGTTTTGGCATTTGTCAAGTCGGGTCATTAAGGACAAATTGGGACCATTAGGACAAGTCGAGGAAAATGAAGCACAGCAGGGCGAAGTCAAATTACGAAAATCTCAGTCGGAATTGAAATATAAATGTTCCCAACAGTTTCCAATTGTGTTACAAATTTCTTGTTTTACCCAGCTGGACTCGTTCTGTATTTTGGCATTTGTCAAGTCGGGTCAGTGGGAACAAATCGGGACCATTAGTACAAGTCAAGACATACGAAGCACAGCAGGGCGAAGTCATATTACGAAAATCTCAGTCGGAATTTAAATTTGAATGTTCCCAACACTTTCCAATTGTGTTTAATACTTCTTGAAATACCCAGCTAGACTCGTTCTGTTTTTTGGCAATTGTCAAGTCGGGTCATTAAGGACAAATCGGGACCATAAGGACAAGAAGAGACATACTAGCACAGCAGGGCTAAGTCTATTTACGAAAATCCCAGTCGGAATTGAAATTAGAATTATTCCCTAACATTTTCCTATTGAGTTACAAATTTCTTGTTTTACCCAGCTGGACTTGTTCTGTAGTTTTGGCATTTGTCAAGTCGGGTCATTAAGGACAAATCGGGACCATTAGGACAAGTCGAGGAAAATGAAGCACAGCAGGGCGAAGTCAAATTACGGAAATCTCAGTCGGAATAGAAATTTGAATGTTCCACAATATTTTCCAATCGTCTTACAAATTTCTTGTTTTACCCAGCTAGACTTGTTCCGTATTTTGGCATTTGTCAAGTCGGGTCAGTGGGAACAAATCGGGACCATTAGGACAAGTCAAGACATACGAAGCACAGCAGGGCGAAGTCATATTACGAAAATCTCAGTCGGAATTTAAATTTGATTGTTACCAACACTTTCCAATTGTGTTAAATACTTCTTGAATTACCCAGCTGGACTCGTTCTGTATTTTGGCATTTGTCAAGTCGGGTCATTAAGGACAAATCAGGACCATTAGGACAAGTCGAGACATACGAAGCACAGCAGGGCGAAGTCAAATTACTAAAATCTCAGTCGGAATTGAACTTTGATTTGATCCGCAACATTTTCCAATTGTGTTACCTTGTTTTACCCAGCTGGACTTGTTCTGTAGTTTTGGCATTCGTCAAGTTGGGTCAGTAGGGACAAATCGGGACCATTAGGACAAGTCAAGACATACGAAGCACAGCAGGGCGAATAAATATTACGAAAATCTCAGTCGGAATTTATATTTGAATGTTCCCAACACTTTCCAATTTTGTTAAATACTTCTTGAATTACCCAGCTGGACTCGTTCTGTTTTTGGCATTTGTCAAGTCGGGTCATTAAGGACGAATCAGGACCATTAGGACAAGTCGAGACATACAAAGCACAGCAGGGCGAAGTCAAATTACCAAAATCTCAGTCGGAGTTGAACTTTGATTTGATCCGCATCATTTTCCAATTGTGTTACCTTGTTTTACCCAGCTGGACTTGTTCTGTAGTTTTGGCATTCGTCAAGACGGGTCATTAAGGACAAATCGGGACTATTTGGACAAGTCGAGACATACGAAGCACAGCAGGGCGAAGTCATGTTACTAAAAACTCAGTCGGAATTCAAATATATATGTTCCCAACAGTTTCCAATTGTGTTACAAATTTCTTGTTTTACCCAGCTGGACTCGTTCTGTTTTTTGGTATTTGTCAAGCCGGGTCAGTGGGAACAAATCGGGACCATTAGGACAAGTCAAGACATACGATGCACAGCAGGGCGAAGTCATATTACGAAAATCTCAGTCGGAATTTAAATTTGAATTGTTCCCCAACATTTTCCAATTGTGTTACAAATTTCTTGTTTTACCCAGCTGGACTGTTTCTGTAGTTTTGGCATATGTCAAATTGGGTCAGTAGGGACAAATCGGGACCATTAGGACAAATCGGGACCATTAGGACAAGTCAAGACATACGAAGCACAGCAGGGCGAAGTCATATTACGAAAATCTCAGTCGGAATATAAATTTGAATGTTCCCAACACTTTCCAATTGTGTTAAATACTTCTTGAATTACCCAGCTAGACTCGTTCTGTATTTTGGCATTTGTCAAGTCGGGTCATAAAGGACAAATCAGGACCATTAGGACATGTCGAGACATACGAAGCACAGCAGGGCGAAGTCAAATCACGAATATCTCAGTCGGAATTGAAATTTGAATTGTTCCCCAACATTTTCCAATTGTGTTACAAATTTCTTGTTTTACCCAGCTGGACTTGTTCTGTAGTTTTGGCATTTGTCAAGTCGGGTCATTAAGGACAAATCGGGACCATTAGGACAAGACGAGACGTACTAAGCACAGCAGGGCGAAGTAAAATTATGAATATCTCAGTCGGAATTGAAATTTGAAATGTTCCCCAACATTTTCCAAATGTGTTACAAATTTATTGTTTTACACAGCTGGACTTGTCCTGTATTTTGGCATTTGTCAAGTCGGGTCATAAAGGACAAATCAGGACCATTAGGACAAGACGAGACGTACTAAGCACAGCAGGGCCGCAGTCAAATTACGAATATCTCAGTCGGAATTGAAATTTGAATTGTTCCCCAACATTTTCCAATTGTTTTACAAATTTCTTGTTTTACCCAGCTGGACATGTTCTATAATTTTGGCATTTGTCAAGTCGGGTCATTAAGGACGAATCGGGACCATTAGGACAAGACGAGACGTACTAAGCACAGCAAGGCGAAGTCAAATTACGAAAATCTCAGTCGGAATTGAAATTTGAATTGTTCCCCAACATTTTCCAATTGTGTTACACATTTCTTGTTTTACACAGCTGGACTTGTCCTGTATTTTGGCATTTGTCAAGTCGGGTCATAAAGGACAAATCAGGACCATTAGGACATGTCGAGACATACGAAGCACAGCAGGGCGAAGTCAAATTACGAAAATCTCAGTCGGAATTGAAATTTGAATTGTTCCCCAACAATTTCCAATTGTGTTACAAATTTCTTGTTTTACCCAGCTGGACTTGTTCTGTAGTTTTGGCATTTGTCAGGTCGGGTCATTAATGACAAATTGGGACCATTAGGACAAGTCGAGGAAAATGAAGCAAAGTAGGGCGAAGTCAAATTACGAAAATCTCAGTCGGAATTGAAATTTGAATGTTCCACAACATTTTTAAATTGTGTTACGAATTTCTTGTATTGCCCAGCTGGACTTGTTCTGTAGTTTTGGCATTTGTCAAGTCGGGTCATTAAGGACAAATCGGGACCATTAGGACAAGACGAGACGTACTAAGCACAGCAGGGCGAAGTAAAATTATAAATATCTGAGTCGGAATTGAAATTTGAAATGTTCCCCAACATTTTCCAATTGTTTTACAAATTTCTTGTTTTACCCAGCTGGACTTGTTCTATAACTTTGGCATTTGTCAAGTCGGGTCATTAAGGACAAATCGGGACCATTAGGACAAGACGAGACGTACTAAGCACAGCAGGGCGAAGTCAAATCACGAATATCTCAGTCGGAATTGAAATTTGAAATGTTTCCCAACATTTTCCAACTGTGTTACAAATTTCTTGTTTTACCCAGCTGGACTTGTTCTATAGTTTTGACATTTGTCAAGTCGGGTCATTAAGGACAAATCGGGACCATTAGGACAAGACGAGACGTACTAAGCACAGCAGGGCGAAGTCAAATTACGAAAATCTCAGTCGGAATTGAAATTTGAATTGTTCCCCAACATTTTCCTATTGTGTTACAAATTTCTTGTTTTACCAAGCTGGACTTGTTATGTAGTTTTGGCTTTTGTCAAGTCGGGTTATTGAGGACAAATTGAGACCATTAGGACAAGTCGAGGAAAATGAAGCACAGCAGGGCGAAGTCAAATTACGAAAATCTCAGTCGGAATTGAAATTTGAAAGTTTCAAAACATTTTTCAATTGTGTTACAAATTTCTTGTTTTGCCCAGCTGGACTTGTTCTGTAGTTTTGGCATTTGTCATGTAAGGTCAATTAGGACAAATCGGGACCATTAGGACAAGAAGACATACTAAGCACAGGGGCGAAGTCAAATTACGAATATCTCAGTCGGAATTGAATTTTGAATTATTCCCCAACATTTTCCTATTGTGTTACAAATTTCTTGTTATACCCAGATGGACTTGTTCTGTAATGTTGGTATTTGTCAAGTCGGGTCATTAAGGACAAATTGGGACCATTAGACAAGTCGGGGAAAATAAAGCACAGCAGGGCGAAGTCAAATTACGAAAATCTCAGTCGGAATTGAAATTTGAAATGTTTCCCAACATTTTCCAACTGTGTTACAAATTTCTTGTTTTACCCAGCTGGACTTGTTCTATAGTTTTGACATTTGTCAAGTCGGGTCATTAAGGACAAATCGGGACCATTAGGACAAGACGAGACGTACTAAGCACAGCAGGGCGAAGTCAAATTACGAATATCTCAGTCGGAATTGAATTTTGAATTATTCCCCAACATTTTCCTATTGTGTTACAAATTTCTTGTTATACCCAGATGGACTTGTTCTGTAATGTTGGTATTTGTCAAGTCGGGTCATTAAGGACAAATTGGGACCATTAGACAAGTCGGGGAAAATAAAGCACAGCAGGGCGAAGTCAAATTACGAAAATCTCAGTCGGAATTGAAATTTGAAATGTTTCCCAACATTTTCCAACTGTGTTACAAATTTCTTGTTTTACCCAGCTGGACTTGTTCTATAGTTTTGACATTTGTCAAGTCGGGTCATTAAGGACAAATCGGGACCATTAGGACAAGACGAGACGTACTAAGCACAGCAGGGCGAAGTCAAATTACGAAAATCTCAGTCGGAATTGAAATTTGAATTGTTCCCCAACATTTTCCTATTGTGTTACAAATTTCTTGTTTTACCAAGCTGGACTTGTTATGTAGTTTTGGCTTTTGTCAAGTCGGGTTATTGAGGACAAATTGAGACCATTAGGACAAGTCGAGGAAAATGAAGCACAGCAGGGCGAAGTCAAATTACGAAAATCTCAGTCGGAATTGAAATTTGAAAGTTTCAAAACATTTTTCAATTGTGTTACAAATTTCTTGTTTTGCCCAGCTGGACTTGTTCTGTAGTTTTGGCATTTGTCATGTAAGGTCAATTAGGACAAATCGGGACCATTAGGACAAGAATACATACTAAGCACAGGGGCGAAGTCAAATTACGAATATCTCAGTCGGAATTGAATTTTGAATTATTTCCCAACATTTTCCTATTGTGTTACAAATTTCTTGTTATACCCAGATGGACTTGTTCTGTAATGTTGGTATTTGTCAAGTCGGGTCATTAAGGACAAATTGGGACCATTAGACAAGTCGGGGAAAATAAAGCACAGCAGGGCGAAGTCAAATTACGAAAATCTCAGTCGGAATTTAAATTTGAATGTTCCCAACACTTTCCAATTGTGTTACAAATTTCTTGTATTACCCAGCTGGACTTGTTCTATAGTATTGACATTTGTCAAGTCGGGTCATTAAGGACAAATCGGGACCATTAGGACAAGACGAGACGTACTAAGCACAGCAGGGCGAAGTCAAATTACGAAAATCTCAGTCGGAATTGAAATTTGAATTGTTCCCCAACATTTTCCTATTGTGTTACAAATTTCTTGTTTTACCAAGCTGGACTTGTTATGTAGTTTTGGCTTTTGTCAAGTCGGGTTATTGAGGACAAATTGAGACCATTAGGAGAAGTCGAGGAAAATGAAGCACAGCAGGGCGAAGTCAAATTACGAAAATCTCAGTCGGAATTGAAATTTGAAAGTTTCAAAACATTTTTCAATTGTGTTACAAATTTCTTGTTTTACCCAGCTGGACTTGTTCTGTAGTTTTGGCATTCGTCAAGTTGGGTCAGTAGGGACAAATCGGGACCATTAGGACAAGTCAAGACATACGAAGCACAGCAGGGCGAATTAATATTACGAAAATCTCAGTCGGAATTTATATTTGAATGTTCCCAACACTTTCCAATTTTGTTAAATACTTCTTGAATTACCCAGCTGGACTCGTTCTGTTTTTTGGCATTTGTCAAGTCGGGTCATTAAGGACGAATCAGGACCATTAGGACAAGTCGAGACATACAAAGCACAGCAGGGCGAAGTCAAATTACCAAAATCTCTGTCGGAGTTGAACTTTGATTTGATCCGCATCATTTTCCAATTGTGTTACCTTGTTTTACCCAGCTGGACTTGTTCTGTAGTTTTGGCATTCGTCAAGACGGGTCATTAAGGACAAATCGGGACTATTTGGACAAGTCGAGACATACGAAGCACAGCAGGGCGAAGTCATGTTACTAAAAACTCAGTCGGAATTCAAATATATATGTTCCCAACAGTTTCCAATTGTGTTACAAATTTCTTGTTTTACCCAGCTGGACTCGTTCTGTTTTTTGGTATTTGTCAAGTCGGGTTATTAAGGAAAAATCGGGACCATTAGGACAAGACGAGACGTACTAAGCACAGCAGGGCGAAGTCAAATTACGAAAATCTCAGTCGGAATTGAAATTTTAATTTTTCCCCAACATTTTCCAATTGTTTTACAAATTTCTTGTTTTACCCAGCTGGACTTGTTTTGTAGTTTTGGCATATGTCAAGTTGGGTCAGTAGAGACAAATCGGGAGCATTAGGACAAGTCAAGACATAGGAAGCACAGCAGGGCTAAGTCAATTTACGAAAATCCCAGTCGGAATTGAAATTAGAATTGTTCCCCACCATTTTCCTATTGTGTTACAAATTTCTTGTTTTACCCAGCTGGACTTGTTCTGTATTTTGGCATTTGTCAAGTCGGGTCAGTGGGAACAAATCGGGACCATTAGGACAAGTCAAGACATACGAAGCACAGCAGGGCGAAGTCATATTACGAAAATCTCAGTCGGAATATAAATTTGAATGTTCCCAACACTTTCCAATTGTGTTAAATACTTCTTGAATTACCCAGCTAGACTCGTTCTGTATTTTGGCATTTGTCAAGTCGGGTCATAAAGGACAAATCAGGACCATTAGGACATGTCGAGACATACGAAGCACAGCAGGGCGAAGTCAAATCACGAATATCTCAGTCGGAATTGAAATTTGAATTGTTCCCCAACATTTTCCAATTGTGTTACAAATTTCTTGTTTTACCCAGCTGGACTTGTTCTGTAGTTTTGGCATTTGTCAAGTCGGGTCATTAAGGACAAATCGGGACCATTAGGACAAGACGAGACGTACTAAGCACAGCAGGGCGAAGTAAAATTATGAATATCTCAGTCGGAATTGAAATTTGAAATGTTCCCCAACATTTTCCAAATGTGTTACAAATTTATTGTTTTACACAGCTGGACTTGTCCTGTATTTTGGCATTTGTCAAGTCGGGTCATAAAGGACAAATCAGGACCATTAGGACAAGACGAGACGTACTAAGCACAGCAGGGCCGAAGTCAAATTACGAATATCTCAGTCGGAATTGAAATTTGAATTGTTCCCCAACATTTTCCAATTGTTTTACAAATTTCTTGTTTTACCCAGCTGGACATGTTCTATAATTTTGGCATTTGTCAAGTCGGGTCATTAAGGACGAATCGGGACCATTAGGACAAGACGAGACGTACTAAGCACAGCAAGGCGAAGTCAAATTACGAAAATCTCAGTCGGAATTGAAATTTGAATTGTTCCCCAACATTTTCCAATTGTGTTACACATTTCTTGTTTTACACAGCTGGACTTGTCCTGTATTTTGGCATTTGTCAAGTCGGGTCATAAAGGACAAATCAGGACCATTAGGACATGTCGAGACATACGAAGCACAGCAGGGCGAAGTCAAATTACGAAAATCTCAGTCGGAATTGAAATTTGAATTGTTCCCCAACAATTTCCAATTGTGTTACAAATTTCTTGTTTTACCCAGCTGGACTTGTTCTGTAGTTTTGGCATTTGTCAGGTCGGGTCATTAATGACAAATTGGGACCATTAGGACAAGTCGAGGAAAATGAAGCAAAGTAGGGCGAAGTCAAATTACGAAAATCTCAGTCGGAATTGAAATTTGAATGTTCCACAACATTTTTAAATTGTGTTACGAATTTCTTGTATTGCCCAGCTGGACTTGTTCTGTAGTTTTGGCATTTGTCAAGTCGGGTCATTAAGGACAAATCGGGACCATTAGGACAAGACGAGACGTACTAAGCACAGCAGGGCGAAGTAAAATTATGAATATCTGAGTCGGAATTGAAATTTGAAATGTTCCCCAACATTTTCCAATTGTTTTACAAATTTCTTGTTTTACCCAGCTGGACTTGTTCTATAACTTTGGCATTTGTCAAGTCGGGTCATTAAGGACAAATCGGGACCATTAGGACAAGACGAGACGTACTAAGCACAGCAGGGCGAAGTCAAATCACGAATATCTCAGTCGGAATTGAAATTTGAAATGTTTCCCAACATTTTCCAACTGTGTTACAAATTTCTTGTTTTACCCTGCTGGACTTGTTCTATAGTTTTGACATTTGTCAAGTCGGGTCATTAAGGACAAATCGGGACCATTAGGACAAGACGAGACGTACTAAGCACAGCAGGGCGAAGTCAAATTACGAAAATCTCAGTCGGAATTGAAATTTGAATTGTTCCCCAACATTTTCCTATTGTGTTACAAATTTCTTGTTTTACCAAGCTGGACTTGTTATGTAGTTTTGGCTTTTGTCAAGTCGGGTTATTGAGGACAAATTGAGACCATTAGGACAAGTCGAGGAAAATGAAGCACAGCAGGGCGAAGTCAAATTACGAAAATCTCAGTCGGAATTGAAATTTGAAAGTTTCAAAACATTTTTCAATTGTGTTACAAATTTCTTGTTTTGCCCAGCTGGACTTGTTCTGTAGTTTTGGCATTTGTCATGTAAGGTCAATTAGGACAAATCGGGACCATTAGGACAAGAAGACATACTAAGCACAGGGGCGAAGTCAAATTACGAATATCTCAGTCGGAATTGAATTTTGAATTATACCCCAACATTTTCCTATTGTGTTACAAATTTCTTGTTATACCCAGATGGACTTGTTCTGTAATGTTGGTATTTGTCAAGTCGGGTCATTAAGGACAAATTGGGACCATTAGACAAGTCGGGGAAAATAAAGCACAGCAGGGCGAAGTCAAATTACGAAAATCTCAGTCGGAATTTAAATTTGAATGTTCCCAACACTTTCCAATTGTGTTACAAATTTCTTGTATTACCCAGCTGGACTTGTTCTATAGTATTGACATTTGTCAAGTCGGGTCATTAAGGACAAATCGGGACCATTAGGACAAGACGAGACGTACTAAGCACAGCAGGGCGAAGTCAAATTACGAAAATCTCAGTCGGAATTGAAATTTGAATTGTTCCCCAACATTTTCCTATTGTGTTACAAATTTCTTGTTTTACCAAGCTGGACTTGTTATGTAGTTTTGTCTTTTGTCAAGTCGGGTTATTGAGGACAAATTGAGACCATTAGGAGAAGTCGAGGAAAATGAAGCACAGCAGGGCGAAGTCAAATTACGAAAATCTCAGTCGGAATTGAAATTTGAAAGTTTCAAAACATTTTTCAATTGTGTTACAAATTTCTTGTTTTACCCAGCTGGACTTGTTCTGTAGTTTTGGCATTCGTCAAGTTGGGTCAGTAGGGACAAATCGGGACCATTAGGACAAGTCAAGACATACGAAGCACAGCAGGGCGAATTAATATTACGAAAATCTCAGTCGGAATTTATATTTGAATGTTCCCAACACTTTCCAATTTTGTTAAATACTTCTTGAATTACCCAGCTGGACTCGTTCTGTTTTTTGGCATTTGTCAAGTCGGGTCATTAAGGACGAATCAGGACCATTAGGACAAGTCGAGACATACAAAGCACAGCAGGGCGAAGTCAAATTACCAAAATCTCAGTCGGAGTTGAACTTTGATTTGATCCGCATCATTTTCCAATTGTGTTACCTTGTTTTACCCAGCTGGACTTGTTCTGTAGTTTTGGCATTCGTCAAGACGGGTCATTAAGGACAAATCGGGACTATTTGGACAAGTCGAGACATACGAAGCACAGCAGGGCGAAGTCATGTTACTAAAAACTCAGTCGGAATTCAAATATATATGTTCCCAACAGTTTCCAATTGTGTTACAAATTTCTTGTTTTACCCAGCTGGACTCGTTCTGTTTTTTGGTATTTGTCAAGTCGGGTTATTAAGGAAAAATCGGGACCATTAGGACAAGACGAGACGTACTAAGCACAGCAGGGCGAAGTCAAATTACGAAAATCTCAGTCGGAATTGAAATTTTAATTTTTCCCCAACATTTTCCAATTGTTTTACAAATTTCTTGTTTTACCCAGCTGGACTTGTTTTGTAGTTTTGGCATATGTCAAGTTGGGTCAGTAGAGACAAATCGGGAGCATTAGGACAAGTCAAGACATAGGAAGCACAGCAGGGCTAAGTCAATTTACGAAAATCCCAGTCGGAATTGAAATTAGAATTGTTCCCCACCATTTTCCTATTGTGTTACAAATTTCTTGTTTTACCCAGCTGGACTTGTTCTGTATTTTGGCATTTGTCAAGTCGGGTCAGTGGGAACAAATCGGGACCATTAGGACAAGTCAAGACATACGAAGCACAGCAGGGCGAAGTCATATTACGAAAATCTCAGTCGGAATATAAATTTGAATGTTCCCAACACTTTCCAATTGTGTTAAATACTTCTTGAATTACCCAGCTAGACTCGTTCTGTATTTTGGCATTTGTCAAGTCGGGTCATAAAGGACAAATCAGGACCATTAGGACATGTCGAGACATACGAAGCACAGCAGGGCGAAGTCAAATCACGAATATCTCAGTCGGAATTGAAATTTGAATTGTTCCCCAACATTTTCCAATTGTGTTACAAATTTCTTGTTTTACCCAGCTGGACTTGTTCTGTAGTTTTGGCATTTGTCAAGTCGGGTCATTAAGGACAAATCGGGACCATTAGGACAAGACGAGACGTACTAAGCACAGCAGGGCGAAGTAAAATTATGAATATCTCAGTCGGAATTGAAATTTGAAATGTTCCCCAACATTTTCCAATTGTTTTACAAATTTCTTGTTTTACCCAGCTGGACTTGTTCTATAACTTTGGCATTTGTCAAGTCGGGTCATTAAGGACAAATCGGGACCATTAGGACAAGACGAGATGTACTAAGCACAGCAGGGCGAAGTAAAATTATGAATATCTCAGTCGGAATTGAAATTTGAAGTGTTCCCCAACATTTTCCAAATGTGTTACAAATTTATTGTTTTACACAGCTGGACTTGTCCTGTATTTTGGCATTTGTCAAGTCGGGTCATAAAGGACAAATCAGGACCATTAGGACAAGACGAGACGTACTAAGCACAGCAGGGCCGAAGTCAAATTACGAATATCTCAGTCGGAATTGAAATTTGAATTGTTCCCCAACATTTTCCAATTGTTTTACAAATTTCTTGTTTTACCCAGCTGGACATGTTCTATAATTTTGGCATTTGTCAAGTCGGGTCATTAAGGACGAATCGGGACCATTAGGACAAGACGAGACGTACTAAGCACAGCAAGGCGAAGTCAAATTACGAAAATCTCAGTCGGAATTGAAATTTGAATTGTTCCCCAACATTTTCCAATTGTGTTACACATTTCTTGTTTTACACAGCTGGACTTGTCCTGTATTTTGGCATTTGTCAAGTCGGGTCATAAAGGACAAATCAGGACCATTAGGACATGTCGAGACATACGAAGCACAGCAGGGCGAAGTCAAATTACGAAAATCTCAGTCGGAATTGAAATTTGAATTGTTCCCCAACAATTTCCAATTGTGATACAAATTTCTTGTTTTACCCAGCTGGACTTGTTCTGTAGTTTTGGCATTTGTCAGGTCGGGTCATTAATGACAAATTGGGACCATAAGGACAAGTCGAGGAAAATGAAGCAAAGTAGGGCGAAGTCAAATTACGAAAATCTCAGTCGGAATTGAAATTTGAATGTTCCACAACATTTTTAAATTGTGTTACGAATTTCTTGTATTGCCCAGCTGGACTTGTTCTGTAGTTTTGGCATTTGTCAAGTCGGGTCATTAAGGACAAATCGGGACCATTAGGACAAGACGAGACGTACTAAGCACAGCAGGGCGAAGTAAAATTATAAATATCTCAGTCGGAATTGAAATTTGAAATGTTCCCCAACATTTTCCAATTGTTTTACAAATTTCTTGTTTTACCCAGCTGGACTTGTTCTATAACTTTGGCATTTGTCAAGTCGGGTCATTAAGGACAAATCGGGACCATTAGGACAAGACGAGACGTACTAAGCACAGCAGGGCGAAGTCAAATCACGAATATCTCAGTCGGAATTGAAATTTGAAATGTTTCCCAACATTTTCCAACTGTGTTACAAATTTCTTGTTTTACCCAGCTGGACTTGTTCTATAGTTTTGACATTTGTCAAGTCGGGTCATTAAGGACAAATCGGGACCATTAGGACAAGACGAGACGTACTAAGCACAGCAGGGCGAAGTCAAATCACGAATATCTCAGTCGGAATTGAAATTTGAAATGTTTCCCAACATTTTCCAACTGTGTTACAAATTTCTTGTTTTACCCAGCTGGACTTGTTCTATAGTTTTGACATTTGTCAAGTCGGGTCATTAAGGACAAATCGGGACCATTAGGACAAGACGAGACGTACTAAGCACAGCAGGGCGAAGTCAAATTACGAAAATCTCAGTCGGAATGGAAATTTGAATTGTTCCCCAACATTTTCCTATTGTGTTACAAATTTCTTGTTTTACCAAGCTGGACTTGTTATGTAGTTTTGGCTTTTGTCAAGTCGGGTTATTGAGGACAAATTGAGACCATTAGGACAAGTCGAGGAAAATGAAGCACAGCAGGGCGAAGTCAAATTACGAAAATCTCAGTCGGAATTGAAATTTGAAAGTTTCAAAACATTTTTCAATTGTGTTACAAATTTCTTGTTTTGCCCAGCTGGACTTGTTCTGTAGTTTTGGCATTTGTCATGTAAGGTCAATTAGGACAAATCGGGACCATTAGGACAAGAAGACATACTAAGCACAGGGGCGAAGTCAAATTACGAATATCTCAGTCGGAATTGAATTTTGAATTATTCCCCAACATTTTCCTATTGTGTTACAAATTTCTTGTTATACCCAGATGGACTTGTTCTGTAATGTTGGTATTTGTCAAGTCGGGTCATTAAGGACAAATTGGGACCATTAGACAAGTCGGGGAAAATAAAGCACAGCAGGGCGAAGTCAAATTACGAAAATCTCAGTCGGAATTTAAATTTGAATGTTCCCAACACTTTCCAATTGTGTTACAAATTTCTTGTATTACCCAGCTGGACTTGTTCTATAGTATTGACATTTGTCAAGTCGGGTCATTAAGGACAAATCGGGACCATTAGGACAAGACGAGACGTACTAAGCACAGCAGGGCGAAGTCAAATTACGAAAATCTCAGTCGGAATTGAAATTTGAATTGTTCCCCAACATTTTCCTATTGTGTTACAAATTTCTTGTTTTACCAAGCTGGACTTGTTATGTAGTTTTGGCTTTTGTCAAGTCGGGTTATTGAGGACAAATTGAGACCATTAGGAGAAGTCGAGGAAAATGATGCACAGCAGGACGAAGTCAAATTACGAAAATCTCAGTCGGAATTGAAATTTGAAAGTTTCAAAACATTTTTCAATTGTGTTACAAATTTCTTGTTTTGCCCAGCTGGACTTGTTCTGTAGTTTTGGCATTTGTCAAGTCAGGTCATTTAGGACAAATCGGGACCATTAGGACAAGAAGACATACTAAGCACAGGGGCGAAGTCAAATTACGAAAATCTCAGTCGGAATTGAATTTTGAATTATTCCCCAACATTTTCCGATTGTGTTACAAATTTCTTGTTTTACCCAGATGGACTTGTTCTGTAATTTTGGTATTTGTCAAGTCGGGTCATTAAGGACAAATTGGGACCATTAGACAAGTCGAGGAAAATAAAGCACAGCAGGGCCAAGTCAAATTACGAAAATCTCAGTCGGAATTTAAATTTGAATGTTCCCAACACTTTCCAATTGTATTATATACTTCTTGAATTACCCCGCTGGACTCGTTCTGTTTTTTGGCATTTGTCAAGTCGGGTCATTAAGGACAAATCAGGACCATTAGGACAAGTCGAGACATACGAAGCACAACAGGGCGAGGTCAAATTACTAAAATCTGTGTCGGAATTGAACTTTGATTCGATCCGCAACATTTTCCAATTGTGTTTCCTTGTTTTACCCAGATGGACTTGTTCTGTAGTTTTGGCATTCGTCAAGTTGGGTCAGTAGGGACAAATCGGGACCATTAGGACAAGTCAAGACATACGAAGCACAGCAGGGCGAAGTCAAATTACGAAAATCTCAGTCGGAATTGATATTAGAATTGTTTCCCAACATTTTCCTATTGTGTTACAAATTTCTTGTTTTACCCAGATGGACTTGTTCTGTATTTTTGGCATTTGTCAGGTCGGGTCATTAAGGACAAATCAGGATCATTAGGACAAGACGAGACGTACTAAGCACAGCAGGGCGAAGTCAAATTACGAAAATCTCAGTCGGAATTGAAATTTGAATTGTTTCCCAACATTTTCCTATTTTGTTACGAATTTCTTGTTTTACCCAGCTGGACTTGTTCTGTAGTTTTGGCATTTGTCAAGTCAGGTCATTAAGGACAAATTGGGACCATTAGGACAAGTCGAGGAAAATGAAGCACAGCAGGGCGAAGTCAAATTACGAAAATCTCAGTCGGAATTGAAATTTGAATGTTCCACAACATTTTTCTATTGTGTTACGAATTTCCTGTTTTGCCCAGCTGGACTTGTTCTGTAGTTGTGGCATTTGTCAAGTCGGGTCATTAAGGACAAATCGGGACCATTGGGACAAGACGAGACGTACTAAGCACAGCAGGGCGAAGTCAAATTACGAATATCTCAGTCGGAATTGAAATTTGAAATGTTCCCCAACATTTTCCAATTGTGTTACAAATTTCTTGTTTTACCCAGCTGGACTTGTTCTATAATTTTGGCATTTGGCAAGTCGGGTCATTAAGGACAAATCGGGACCATTGGGACAAGACGAGACGTACTAAGCACAGCAGGGCGAAGTCAAATTACGAATATCTCAGTCGGAATTGAAATTTGAAATGTTCCCCAACATTTTCCAATTGTGTTACAAATTTCTTGTTTTACCCAGCTGGACTTGTTCTATAATTTTGGCATTTGTCAAGTCGGGTCATTAAGGACAAATCAGGACCATTAGGACAAGACGAGACGTACTAAGCACAGCAGGGCGAAGTCAAATTACGAAAATCTCAGTCGGAATTGAAATTTGAATTGTTCCCCAACATTTTCCTATTGTGTTACAAATTTCTTGTTTTACCCAGCTGGACTTGTTATGTAGTTTTGGTAGTTGTCAAGTCGGGTTATTGAGGACAAATTGAGACCATTAGGACAAGTCGAGGAAAATGAAGCACAGCAGGGCGAAGTCAAATTACAAAAATCTCAGTCGGAATTGAAATTTGAAAGTTTCAAAACATTTTTCAATTGTGTTACAAATTTCTTGTTTTGCCCAGCTGGACTTGTTCTGTAGTTTTGGCATTTGTCAAGTCGGGTCATTAAGGACAAATCGGGACCATTAGGACAAGTCAAGACATACGAAGCACAGCAGGGCGAATTAATATTACGAAAATCTCAGTCGGAATTTATATTTGAATGTTCCCAACACTTTCCAATTGTGTTAAATACTTCTTGAATTACCCAGCTGGACTCGTTCTGTTTTTTGGCATTTGTCAAGTCGGGTCATTAAGGACGAATCAGGACCATAAGGACAAGTCGAGACATACAAAGCACAGCAGGGCGAAGTCAAATTACTAAAATCTCAGTCGGAGTTGAACTTTGATTTGATCCGCAACATTTTCCAATTGTGTTACCTTGTTTTACCCAGCTGGACTTGTTCTGTAGTTTTGGCATTCGTCAAGACGGGTCATTAAGGACAAATCGGGACTATTTGGACAAGTCGAGACATACGAAGCACAGCAGGGCGAAGTCAAATTATGAAAATCTCAGTCGGAATTGAAATATAAATGTTCCCAACAGTTTCCAATTGTGTTACAAATTTCTTGTTTTACCCAGCTGGACTCGTTCTGTATTTTGGCATTTGTCAAGTCGGGTCAGTGGAAACAAATCGGGACCATTAGTACACGTCAAGACATACGAAGCACAGCAGGGCGAAGTCATATTACGAAAATCTCAGTCGGAATTTAAATTTGAATGTTCCCAACACTTTCCAATTGTGTTTAATACTTCTTGAATTACCCAGCTAGACTCGTTCAGTTTTTTGGCATTTGTCAAGTCGGGTCATTAAGGACAAATCGGGATCATTAGGACAAGAAGAGACATACTAGCACAGCAGGGCTAAGTCAATTTACGAAAATCCCAGTCGGAATTGAAATTAGAATTGTTCCCTAACATTTTCCTATTGAGTTACAAATTTCTTGTTTTACCCAGCTGGACTTGTGTAGTTTTGGCATTTGTCAAGTCGGGTCATTAGGGACAAATCAGGACCATTAGGACAAGTCGAGACATACGAAGCACAGCAGGGCGAAGTCAAATTACTAAAATCTCAGTCGGAATTGAACTTTGATTTGATCCGCAAACATTTTCCAATTGTGTTACCTTGTTTTACCCAGCTGGACTTGTTCTGTAGTTTTGGCATTTATCAAGTCGGGTCATTGAGGACAAATTGGGACCATTAGGACAAGTCGAGGAAAATGAAGCACAGCAGGGCTCAAATTACGGAAATCTCAGTAGGAATTGAAATTTGAATGTTCCACAATATTTTCCAATCGTGTTACAAATTTCTTGTTTTACCCAGCTAGACTTGTTCCGTATTTTGGCATTTGTCAAGTCGGTTCAGTGGGAACAAATCGGGACCATAAGGACAAGTCAAGACATACTAAGCACAGCAGGGCGAAGTCAAATTACGAAAATCTCAGTCGGAATTGAAATTTGAATTGTTCCCCAACATTTTCCTATTGTGTTACAAATTTCTTGTTTTACCCAGGTGGACTTGTTATGTAGTTTTGGTATTTGTCAAGTCGGGTTATTGAGGACAAATTGAGACCATTAGGACAAGTCGAGGAAAATGAAGCACAGCAGGGCGAAGTCAAATTACGAAAGTCTCAGTCGGAATTGAAATTTGAAAGTTTCAAAACATTTTTCAATTGTGTTACAAATTTCTTGGTTTGCCCAGCTGGACTTGTTCTGTAGTTTTGGCATTTGTCAAGTCGGGTCATTAAGGACAAATCGGGACCATTAGGACAAGTCAAGACATACGAAGCACAGCAAGGCGAATTAATATTACGAAAATCTCAGTCGGAATTTATATTTGAATGTTCCCAACACTTTCCAATTGTGTTAAATACTTCTTGAATTACCCAGCTGGACTCGTTCTGTTTTTTGGCATTTGTCAAGTCGGGTCATTAAGGACGAATCAGGACCATTAGGACAAGTCGAGACATACAAAGCACAGCAGGGCGAAGTCAAATTACTAAAATCTCAGTCGGAGTTGAACTTTGATTTGATCCGCAACATTTTACAATTGTGTTACCTTGTTTTACCCAGCTGGACTTGTTCTGTAGTTTTGGCATTCGTCAAGACGGGTCATTAAGGACAAATCGGGACTATTTGGACAAGTCGAGACATACGAAGCACAGCAGGGCGAAGTCAAATTATGAAAATCTCAGTCGGAATTGAAATATAAATGTTCCCAACAGTTTCCAATTGTGTTACAAATTTCTTGTTTTACCCAGCTGGACTCGTTCTGTATTTTGGCATTTGTCAAGTCGGGTCAGTGGAAACAAATCGGGACCATTAGTACACGTCAAGACATACGAAGCACAGCAGGGCGAAGTCATATTACGAAAATCTCAGTCGGAATTTAAATTTGAATGTTCCCAACACTTTCCAATTGTGTTTAATACTTCTTGAATTACCCAGCTAGACTCGTTCAGTTTTTTGGCATTTGTCAAGTCGGGTCATTAAGGACAAATCGGGATCATTAGGACAAGAAGAGACATACTAGCACAGCAGGGCTAAGTCAATTTACGAAAATCCCAGTCGGAATTGAAATTAGAATTGTTCCCTAACATTTTCCTATTGAGTTACAAATTTCTTGTTTTACCCAGCTGGACTTGTGTAGTTTTGGCATTTGTCAAGTCGGGTCATTAAGGACAAATCGGGACCATTAGGACAAGTCGAGACAAACGAAGCACAGCAGGGCGAAGTCAAATTACTAAAATCTCAGTCGGAATTGAACTTTGATTTGATCCGCAACATTTTCCAATTGTGTTACCTTGTTTTACCCAGCTGGACTTGTTCTGTAGTTTTGGCATTTATCAAGTCGGGTCATTAAGGACAAATTGGGACCATTAGGACAAGTCAAGACATACGAAGCACAGCAGGGCGAAGTCATATTACGAAAATCTCAGTCGGAATATAAATTTGAATGTTCCCAACACTTTCCAATTGTGTTAAATACTTCTTGAATTACCCAGCTAGACTCGTTCTGTATTTTGGCATTTGTCAAGTCGGGTCATAAAGGACAAATCAGGACCATTAGGACATGTCGAGACATACGAAGCACAGCAGGGCGAAGTCAAATCACGAATATCTCAGTCGGAATTGAAATTTGAATTGTTCCCCAACATTTTCCAATTGTGTTACAAATTTCTTGTTTTACCCAGCTGGACTTGTTCTGTAGTTTTGGCATTTGTCAAGTCGGGTCATTAAGGACAAATCGGGACCATTAGGACAAGACGAGACGTACTAAGCACAGCAGGGCGAAGTAAAATTATGAATATCTCAGTCGGAATTGAAATTTGAAATGTTCCCCAACATTTTCCAATTGTTTTACAAATTTCTTGTTTTACCCAGCTGGACTTGTTCTATAACTTTGGCATTTGTCAAGTCGGGTCATTAAGGACAAATCGGGACCATTAGGACAAGACGAGATGTACTAAGCACAGCAGGGCGAAGTAAAATTATGAATATCTCAGTCGGAATTGAAATTTGAAGTGTTCCCCAACATTTTCCAAATGTGTTACAAATTTATTGTTTTACACAGCTGGACTTGTCCTGTATTTTGGCATTTGTCAAGTCGGGTCATAAAGGACAAATCAGGACCATTAGGACAAGACGAGACGTACTAAGCACAGCAGGGCCGAAGTCAAATTACGAATATCTCAGTCGGAATTGAAATTTGAATTGTTCCCCAACATTTTCCAATTGTTTTACAAATTTCTTGTTTTACCCAGCTGGACATGTTCTATAATTTTGGCATTTGTCAAGTCGGGTCATTAAGGACGAATCGGGACCATTAGGACAAGACGAGACGTACTAAGCACAGCAAGGCGAAGTCAAATTACGAAAATCTCAGTCGGAATTGAAATTTGAATTGTTCCCCAACATTTTCCAATTGTGTTACACATTTCTTGTTTTACACAGCTGGACTTGTCCTGTATTTTGGCATTTGTCAAGTCGGGTCATAAAGGACAAATCAGGACCATTAGGACATGTCGAGACATACGAAGCACAGCAGGGCGAAGTCAAATTACGAAAATCTCAGTCGGAATTGAAATTTGAATTGTTCCCCAACAATTTCCAATTGTGATACAAATTTCTTGTTTTACCCAGCTGGACTTGTTCTGTAGTTTTGGCATTTGTCAGGTCGGGTCATTAATGACAAATTGGGACCATAAGGACAAGTCGAGGAAAATGAAGCAAAGTAGGGCGAAGTCAAATTACGAAAATCTCAGTCGGAATTGAAATTTGAATGTTCCACAACATTTTTAAATTGTGTTACGAATTTCTTGTATTGCCCAGCTGGACTTGTTCTGTAGTTTTGGCATTTGTCAAGTCGGGTCATTAAGGACAAATCGGGACCATTAGGACAAGACGAGACGTACTAAGCACAGCAGGGCGAAGTAAAATTATAAATATCTCAGTCGGAATTGAAATTTGAAATGTTCCCCAACATTTTCCAATTGTTTTACAAATTTCTTGTTTTACCCAGCTGGACTTGTTCTATAACTTTGGCATTTGTCAAGTCGGGTCATTAAGGACAAATCGGGACCATTAGGACAAGACGAGACGTACTAAGCACAGCAGGGCGAAGTCAAATCACGAATATCTCAGTCGGAATTGAAATTTGAAATGTTTCCCAACATTTTCCAACTGTGTTACAAATTTCTTGTTTTACCCAGCTGGACTTGTTCTATAGTTTTGACATTTGTCAAGTCGGGTCATTAAGGACAAATCGGGACCATTAGGACAAGACGAGACGTACTAAGCACAGCAGGGCGAAGTCAAATCACGAATATCTCAGTCGGAATTGAAATTTGAAATGTTTCCCAACATTTTCCAACTGTGTTACAAATTTCTTGTTTTACCCAGCTGGACTTGTTCTATAGTTTTGACATTTGTCAAGTCGGGTCATTAAGGACAAATCGGGACCATTAGGACAAGACGAGACGTACTAAGCACAGCAGGGCGAAGTCAAATTACGAAAATCTCAGTCGGAATGGAAATTTGAATTGTTCCCCAACATTTTCCTATTGTGTTACAAATTTCTTGTTTTACCAAGCTGGACTTGTTATGTAGTTTTGGCTTTTGTCAAGTCGGGTTATTGAGGACAAATTGAGACCATTAGGACAAGTCGAGGAAAATGAAGCACAGCAGGGCGAAGTCAAATTACGAAAATCTCAGTCGGAATTGAAATTTGAAAGTTTCAAAACATTTTTCAATTGTGTTACAAATTTCTTGTTTTGCCCAGCTGGACTTGTTCTGTAGTTTTGGCATTTGTCATGTAAGGTCAATTAGGACAAATCGGGACCATTAGGACAAGAAGACATACTAAGCACAGGGGCGAAGTCAAATTACGAATATCTCAGTCGGAATTGAATTTTGAATTATTCCCCAACATTTTCCTATTGTGTTACAAATTTCTTGTTATACCCAGATGGACTTGTTCTGTAATGTTGGTATTTGTCAAGTCGGGTCATTAAGGACAAATTGGGACCATTAGACAAGTCGGGGAAAATAAAGCACAGCAGGGCGAAGTCAAATTACGAAAATCTCAGTCGGAATTTAAATTTGAATGTTCCCAACACTTTCCAATTGTGTTACAAATTTCTTGTATTACCCAGCTGGACTTGTTCTATAGTATTGACATTTGTCAAGTCGGGTCATTAAGGACAAATCGGGACCATTAGGACAAGACGAGACGTACTAAGCACAGCAGGGCGAAGTCAAATTACGAAAATCTCAGTCGGAATTGAAATTTGAATTGTTCCCCAACATTTTCCTATTGTGTTACAAATTTCTTGTTTTACCAAGCTGGACTTGTTATGTAGTTTTGGCTTTTGTCAAGTCGGGTTATTGAGGACAAATTGAGACCATTAGGAGAAGTCGAGGAAAATGATGCACAGCAGGACGAAGTCAAATTACGAAAATCTCAGTCGGAATTGAAATTTGAAAGTTTCAAAACATTTTTCAATTGTGTTACAAATTTCTTGTTTTGCCCAGCTGGACTTGTTCTGTAGTTTTGGCATTTGTCAAGTCAGGTCATTTAGGACAAATCGGGACCATTAGGACAAGAAGACATACTAAGCACAGGGGCGAAGTCAAATTACGAAAATCTCAGTCGGAATTGAATTTTGAATTATTCCCCAACATTTTCCGATTGTGTTACAAATTTCTTGTTTTACCCAGATGGACTTGTTCTGTAATTTTGGTATTTGTCAAGTCGGGTCATTAAGGACAAATTGGGACCATTAGACAAGTCGAGGAAAATAAAGCACAGCAGGGCCAAGTCAAATTACGAAAATCTCAGTCGGAATTTAAATTTGAATGTTCCCAACACTTTCCAATTGTATTATATACTTCTTGAATTACCCCGCTGGACTCGTTCTGTTTTTTGGCATTTGTCAAGTCGGGTCATTAAGGACAAATCAGGACCATTAGGACAAGTCGAGACATACGAAGCACAACAGGGCGAGGTCAAATTACTAAAATCTGTGTCGGAATTGAACTTTGATTCGATCCGCAACATTTTCCAATTGTGTTTCCTTGTTTTACCCAGATGGACTTGTTCTGTAGTTTTGGCATTCGTCAAGTTGGGTCAGTAGGGACAAATCGGGACCATTAGGACAAGTCAAGACATACGAAGCACAGCAGGGCGAAGTCAAATTACGAAAATCTCAGTCGGAATTGATATTAGAATTGTTTCCCAACATTTTCCTATTGTGTTACAAATTTCTTGTTTTACCCAGATGGACTTGTTCTGTATTTTTGGCATTTGTCAGGTCGGGTCATTAAGGACAAATCAGGATCATTAGGACAAGACGAGACGTACTAAGCACAGCAGGGCGAAGTCAAATTACGAAAATCTCAGTCGGAATTGAAATTTGAATTGTTTCCCAACATTTTCCTATTTTGTTACGAATTTCTTGTTTTACCCAGCTGGACTTGTTCTGTAGTTTTGGCATTTGTCAAGTCAGGTCATTAAGGACAAATTGGGACCATTAGGACAAGTCGAGGAAAATGAAGCACAGCAGGGCGAAGTCAAATTACGAAAATCTCAGTCGGAATTGAAATTTGAATGTTCCACAACATTTTTCTATTGTGTTACGAATTTCCTGTTTTGCCCAGCTGGACTTGTTCTGTAGTTGTGGCATTTGTCAAGTCGGGTCATTAAGGACAAATCGGGACCATTGGGACAAGACGAGACGTACTAAGCACAGCAGGGCGAAGTCAAATTACGAATATCTCAGTCGGAATTGAAATTTGAAATGTTCCCCAACATTTTCCAATTGTGTTACAAATTTCTTGTTTTACCCAGCTGGACTTGTTCTATAATTTTGGCATTTGGCAAGTCGGGTCATTAAGGACAAATCGGGACCATTGGGACAAGACGAGACGTACTAAGCACAGCAGGGCGAAGTCAAATTACGAATATCTCAGTCGGAATTGAAATTTGAAATGTTCCCCAACATTTTCCAATTGTGTTACAAATTTCTTGTTTTACCCAGCTGGACTTGTTCTATAATTTTGGCATTTGTCAAGTCGGGTCATTAAGGACAAATCAGGACCATTAGGACAAGACGAGACGTACTAAGCACAGCAGGGCGAAGTCAAATTACGAAAATCTCAGTCGGAATTGAAATTTGAATTGTTCCCCAACATTTTCCTATTGTGTTACAAATTTCTTGTTTTACCCAGCTGGACTTGTTATGTAGTTTTGGTAGTTGTCAAGTCGGGTTATTGAGGACAAATTGAGACCATTAGGACAAGTCGAGGAAAATGAAGCACAGCAGGGCGAAGTCAAATTACAAAAATCTCAGTCGGAATTGAAATTTGAAAGTTTCAAAACATTTTTCAATTGTGTTACAAATTTCTTGTTTTGCCCAGCTGGACTTGTTCTGTAGTTTTGGCATTTGTCAAGTCGGGTCA
Source organism: Chrysolina americana (assembly GCA_958502065.1). Classification (NCBI taxonomy): domain Eukaryota; kingdom Metazoa; phylum Arthropoda; class Insecta; order Coleoptera; family Chrysomelidae; genus Chrysolina; species Chrysolina americana. The sequence goes on from OY293421.1 coordinate 25,479,029, forward strand.
TTAAGGACAAATCGGGACCATTAGGACAAGTCAAGACATACGAAGCACAGCAGGGCGAATTAATATTACGAAAATCTCAGTCGGAATTTATATTTGAATGTTCCCAACACTTTCCAATTGTGTTAAATACTTCTTGAATTACCCAGCTGGACTCGTTCTGTTTTTTGGCATTTGTCAAGTCGGGTCATTAAGGACGAATCAGGACCATAAGGACAAGTCGAGACATACAAAGCACAGCAGGGCGAAGTCAAATTACTAAAATCTCAGTCGGAGTTGAACTTTGATTTGATCCGCAACATTTTCCAATTGTGTTACCTTGTTTTACCCAGCTGGACTTGTTCTGTAGTTTTGGCATTCGTCAAGACGGGTCATTAAGGACAAATCGGGACTATTTGGACAAGTCGAGACATACGAAGCACAGCAGGGCGAAGTCAAATTATGAAAATCTCAGTCGGAATTGAAATATAAATGTTCCCAACAGTTTCCAATTGTGTTACAAATTTCTTGTTTTACCCAGCTGGACTCGTTCTGTATTTTGGCATTTGTCAAGTCGGGTCAGTGGAAACAAATCGGGACCATTAGTACAAGTCAAGACATACGAAGCACAGCAGGGCGAAGTCATATTACGAAAATCTCAGTCGGAATTTAAATTTGAATGTTCCCAACACTTTCCAATTGTGTTTAATACTTCTTGAATTACCCAGCTAGACTCGTTCTGTTTTTTGGCATTTGTCAAGTCGGGTCATTAAGGACAAATCGGGATCATTAGGACAAGAAGAGACATACTAGCACAGCAGGGCTAAGTCAATTTACGAAAATCCCAGTCGGAATTGAAATTAGAATTGTTCCCTAACATTTTCCTATTGAGTTACAAATTTCTTGTTTTACCCAGCTGGACTTGTGTAGTTTTGGCATTTGTCAAGTCGGGTCATTAGGGACAAATCAGGACCATTAGGACAAGTCGAGACATACGAAGCACAGCAGGGCGAAGTCAAATTACTAAAATCTCAGTCGGAATTGAACTTTGATTTGATCCGCAAACATTTTCCAATTGTGTTACCTTGTTTTACCCAGCTGGACTTGTTCTGTAGTTTTGGCATTTATCAAGTCGGGTCATTGAGGACAAATTGGGACCATTAGGACAAGTCGAGGAAAATGAAGCACAGCAGGGCTCAAATTACGGAAATCTCAGTAGGAATTGAAATTTGAATGTTCCACAATATTTTCCAATCGTGTTACAAATTTCTTGTTTTACCCAGCTAGACTTGTTCCGTATTTTGGCATTTGTCAAGTCGGTTCAGTGGGAACAAATCGGGACCATAAGGACAAGTCAAGACATACTAAGCACAGCAGGGCGAAGTCAAATTACGAAAATCTCAGTCGGAATTGAAATTTGAATTGTTCCCCAACATTTTCCTATTGTGTTACAAATTTCTTGTTTTACCCAGGTGGACTTGTTATGTAGTTTTGGTATTTGTCAAGTCGGGTTATTGAGGACAAATTGAGACCATTAGGACAAGTCGAGGAAAATGAAGCACAGCAGGGCGAAGTCAAATTACGAAAGTCTCAGTCGGAATTGAAATTTGAAAGTTTCAAAACATTTTTCAATTGTGTTACAAATTTCTTGGTTTGCCCAGCTGGACTTGTTCTGTAGTTTTGGCATTTGTCAAGTCGGGTCATTAAGGACAAATCGGGACCATTAGGACAAGTCAAGACATACGAAGCACAGCAAGGCGAATTAATATTACGAAAATCTCAGTCGGAATTTATATTTGAATGTTCCCAACACTTTCCAATTGTGTTAAATACTTCTTGAATTACCCAGCTGGACTCGTTCTGTTTTTTGGCATTTGTCAAGTCGGGTCATTCAGGACGAATCAGGACCATTAGGACAAGTCGAGACATACAAAGCACAGCAGGGCGAAGTCAAATTACTAAAATCTCAGTCGGAGTTGAACTTTGATTTGATCCGCAACATTTTACAATTGTGTTACCTTGTTTTACCCAGCTGGACTTGTTCTGTAGTTTTGGCATTCGTCAAGACGGGTCATTAAGGACAAATCGGGACTATTTGGACAAGTCGAGACATACGAAGCACAGCAGGGCGAAGTCAAATTATGAAAATCTCAGTCGGAATTGAAATATAAATGTTCCCAACAGTTTCCAATTGTGTTACAAATTTCTTGTTTTACCCAGCTGGACTCGTTCTGTATTTTGGCATTTGTCAAGTCGGGTCAGTGGAAACAAATCGGGACCATTAGTACACGTCAAGACATACGAAGCACAGCAGGGCGAAGTCATATTACGAAAATCTCAGTCGGAATTTAAATTTGAATGTTCCCAACACTTTCCAATTGTGTTTAATACTTCTTGAATTACCCAGCTAGACTCGTTCAGTTTTTTGGCATTTGTCAAGTCGGGTCATTAAGGACAAATCGGGATCATTAGGACAAGAAGAGACATACTAGCACAGCAGGGCTAAGTCAATTTACGAAAATCCCAGTCGGAATTGAAATTAGAATTGTTCCCTAACATTTTCCTATTGAGTTACAAATTTCTTGTTTTACCCAGCTGGACTTGTGTAGTTTTGGCATTTGTCAAGTCGGGTCATTAAGGACAAATCGGGACCATTAGGACAAGTCGAGACAAACGAAGCACAGCAGGGCGAAGTCAAATTACTAAAATCTCAGTCGGAATTGAACTTTGATTTGATCCGCAACATTTTCCAATTGTGTTACCTTGTTTTACCCAGCTGGACTTGTTCTGTAGTTTTGGCATTTATCAAGTCGGGTCATTAAGGACAAATTGGGACCATTAGGACAAGTCGAGGAAAATGAAGCACAGCAGGGCTCAAATTACGGAAATCTCAGTAGGAATTGAAATTTGAATGTTCCACAATATTTTCCAATCGTGTTACAAATTTCTTGTTTTACCCAGCTAGACTTGTTCCGTATTTTGGCATTTGTCAAGTCGGGTCAGTGGGAACAAATCGGGACCATAAGGACAAGTCAAGACATACGAAGCACAGCAGGGCGAAGTCATATTACGAAAATCTCAGTCGGAATTTAAATTTGAATGTTCCCAACAGTTTCCAATTGTGTTACAAATTTCTAGTTTTACCCAGCTCGACTCGTTCTGTATTTTGGCATTTGTCAAGTCGGGTCATTAAGGACAAATCGGGACCATTAGGACAAGACGAGACGTACCAAGCACAGCAGGGCGAAGTCAAATTACGAAAATCTCAGTCGGAATTGAAATTTTAATTGTTCCCCAACATTTTCCAATTGTTTTACAAATTTCTTGTTTTACCCAGCTGGCTTGTTTTGTAGTTTTGGCATATGTCATTTCGGGTCAGTAGGGACAAATCGGGACCATTAGGACAAATCGGGACCATTAGGACAAGTCAAGACATACGAAGCACAGCAGGGCTATGTCAATTTACGAAAATCCCAGTCGGAATTGAAATTAGAATTGTTCCCCAACATTTTCCTATTGTGTTACGAATTTCTTGTTTTACCCAGCTGGACTTGTTCTGTAGTTTTGGCATTTGTCAAGTCGGGTCATTAAGGACAAATCGGGACCATTAGGACAAGTCGAGACAAACGAAGCACAGCAGGGCGAAGTCAAATTACTAAAATCTCAGTCGGAATTGAACTTTGATTTGATCCGCAACATTTTCCAATTGTGTTACCTTGTTTTACCCAGCTGGACTTGTTCTGTAGTTTTGGCATTCGTCAAGTTGGGTCAGTACGGACAAATCGGGACAAGTCAAGACATACGAAGCACAGCAGGGCGAAGAATTATTACGAAAATCTCAGTCGGAATTTATATTTGAATGTTCCCAATACTTTCCAATTGTGTTAAATACTTCATGAATTACCCAGCTGGACTCGTTCTGTTTTTTGGCATTTGTCAAGTCGGGTCATTAAGGACGAATCAGAACCATTAGGACAAGTCGAGACATACGAAGCACAGCAGGGCGAAGTCAAATTACTAAAATCTCAGTCGGAGTTGAACTTTGATTTGATCCGCAACATTTTCCAATTGTGTTACCTTGTTTTACCCAGCTGGACTTGTTCTGTAGTTTTGGCATTCGTCAAGACGGGTCATTAAGGACAAATCGGGACTATTTGGACAAGTCGGAAATACGAAGCACAGCAGGGCGAAGTCATATTACTAAAAACTCAGTCGGAATTCAAATATAAATGTTCCCAACAATTTCCAATTGTGTTACAAATTTCTTGTTTTACCCAGCTGGACTCGTTCTGTTTTTTGGTATTTGTCAAGTCGGGTTATTAAGGAAAAATCGGGGCCATTAGGACAAGACGAGACGTACTAAGCAGAGCAGGGCGAAGTCAAATTACGAAAATCTCAGTCGGAATTGAAATTTTAATTGTTCCCCAACATTTTCCAATTGTTTCACAAATTTCTTGTTTTACCCAGCTGGACTTGTTCTGTAGTTTTGGCATATGTCAAGTTGGGTCAGTAGGGACAAATCGGGAGCATTAGGACAAGTCAAGACATATTTTTTTTTTTTTTTTTTTTTTTTTTTTTTTTTTTTTTTTTTTTTTTTTTCAGTGGGGTGGAAATCCTCATGGACTCTGATCGCTCGGTGTCCATCGCGTATCAGTAGTGTCAGACTCTTACTGACTAAAACCACCCCAGGTGTGCTGCACTTGCCAAGCCGTTAGGCCATAAAGCTGCACCTACATCCCATTCCAACGTCCACGTCACGATATCCCTCGCTCTTCCGCCCCGCCACACCCCCCCACCACCGTTGGGTCGTGACCCACCGAATACCGGGCGGGCAATCAGCGGGGAAGATCCTTCCTTCTTTATTCCGCTCATCCTCCACATTCAAACAGCGCCCTCCCTGGTCGGCAGTCTTATTCTATCCGAGCGCCTGCTCTCCCGATTTACTTTCGTCGCTCGTTTATCCCGAAGCCAGGCCACTATTACCGTCGCATTGACACTATGTTGGTTCTCATACTTCTTCATCCTCGACCACAGCCCCCGCCCATTCATTCAATATCCTTACCCATTCGTCCTTCACACCATTCGTATCCCTTAGCTGTAACGCTCCAAGTCTATCCTCCTCTTCCTCGATCCTCCTTCTCCATTCTACCCTTTCTATCCGCATGCAATCGTTCCTGATGTGCTCCGCCGTGTCAGTCCCGCCAGTTCCACACTGGCATGGGGTCTCTTGTGCAATTCCGAACCTTGCCAGGTAACCCCGAAAGTTCCCATGCCCTGTGACCAGTTGCACTGCCTTCCTTGCTAATGGTATACACCCCATCCCTACCCTGTTGCACATACCATGTACGCTTCTGCCGGTCCTGCCGCTGTTCCATTCACCCTGCCATTTTTCCATCACCATTCTCCTAATCCTTTCCCTCTCCTCCATTCTGCTATGTCCCAAGTCTATTTGCCATGTGATCTCTTGCAGTTCCGCACCTCTTCTACTCTCTTCATCTGCTCTTCTGTTACCCTCATTCTCCCTACCATGCCCTTTCCTCCACTCAATTTCCGTCACCAATCCCGCTACCCTTCTGTTTTCAAGCATTCTCCTAATACGAGCTGCCCTTTTGCTCTTCGATCTCGCATTCCTAATGGTCTCCACTGCTCCAGGCGAGTCACTTATTATTCTTATGTCCATCTCTCCACCCATCAGTACCCCTTTACCTATAGCCACCATTTCGGCTTCCTGTACGCTTCCCAGCTCACTGATTCTTTCCCGACCCATTCTCCACTCGCTCCCCTCCTTATGCGCCCATCCTATACCCACTCGTCCATCCTCTCTCTTAACCGCGTCCACAAATACCTCTTTTAGCCCTTCTCGGTTCTCCAGAATTGTTCCGATCATCCATGGGTATATTCTGTCGCACCCGTTTATCCGTCCTCTTACTTTTTCTTTTCCGTGCGCCTTCCATTCTTCATACCTCGTTGCTGCCTCTATGTATAGAGGCGCCATCCCAGTCAGCACGCATAACGCGGCTGACGGCGCCGTTCTATATGCCCCGCTGGCCGATAGCGTAAACGGTCTCTGTATCGCCCCCAATTGTCTGATCACCCTAGAGTCCTTCGCTCTTGCTCCCCACACTTGGACGCCATACATCACCGCCGGCTTAACCACTCTTTCGAAAATCAGTCTGACACATCCTCTCCTTAGCCTTACGTCACGGCCCGTCCATCTTCTTAGTTTTTCTGCAACTATAGCCGTTCTCCTTCTTACCTCCTTAAGATGATCAATGTACAGTAGGCCCTTGTCTACTATCATGCCCAAGTATGTGATGTTACCGCCGCACTCAATCCGTTGCTCTCTCACCCTAACCACCGGTTCCTTGTCCAGTTTCCTGGCCGGGACAAACATGCATTCGGTCTTGTTTTCGTTATACCTCAGCCACATTTCATCCTCCCATTCTTGACATTCTTTCCACACCTCCTTCCACATCCTTTCTATTTTCTTTACCGACGGGCCAACCACCACTATCAGTTGGTCGTCGGCGTAGGCCTGGGCCCACACCTTCGTCCCACTACTTACTCTGTGCGCTACTGGCACCCCTTCATTTATCCTGTCATATTCCTTTTCGTTTACTGCCCTCATCCTCTCGAACCACGCTTCCATGACAATAAGCCATAGCGTGGGTCCCAGGCTGGATCCCTGCGGGCACCCCCTGTCCACGATTGCTTCCACGCCTCCACTCTTGACTCTTCTTTCTCCTACAAATTCCATGCACAACTTGCCAATGTTCTCCGGTAGCCCCATCTTCCTCATATTCCATCCTATCGCAGGTCCCCATGCCGTGTTGAAAGCGTTCGACAAATCCAGCGCCATCACCATGCTATGCATACCCTCGTTCTTACTTCTCTTTATTCTCTCCACCATATTCTCAACAGCAGTCGATGTGTCCAATCCCGCCCTGAAGCCAAATTGGCAGGGCGAGAACTTGTGTCCTCTTTCACACCACACCTGTACTCTTCCGCTGAGAAGCCGGTCGAAAGTTCGCCCTAACGCGGTCAGCAAGCTGATCGGCCTTAGGCTACTATCCTTCTTAGGAATCCACACAACCTTCATCACCTTCCATACTGCAGGGAAATACCTCAGCCTAAGGCATGCGTTGAGTATATCCGTAAGATCTTCGCTTATTAGGTTCGCCACGTGTTTCATCACCTCATTAGGTATGCCGTCTGTTCCCGTAGCTTTGTTGTCTTTTAATCCTTCCATTACCTCTTGTACCTCCCTCACCGTGAAGTTGGGCTGCTCCGGTCCCCATCCTTCATCTCCGTCCTCCCTAATGCAGCGTCTACCCATGGTGTCTTTTCCCCTGTCATCGTTCGGGAAGTACTTGTCCAGCAGGTATCTGCTGGTTTCGTGCTTCCCCTCGGTGTATGTGCCATCCTCCCTCTTAGCCGTGCCCGGTATTTCCTCTGCCCTTTCTTTCCTCAGGAGCCCAAACACTCTGTTCCACGGTTTCTCCGATTGCAACCTCTCGACCCTTTCTTTCAGCCACTCGATTCTTGCCCTTGCAATCCCCCTCTTGTACTCATTCCTCTCTCTCCTAAATATACCCTGTTTTCTGATTCTTTCATCCTCTATTCTTTCTTCCTGGTACTCCCTCCTGAGTTTCCTCACTCTTCTTCTCATCCTACCCAACTCAACATTCCACCATTCTCTCTCCTCTTGCTCCTCTTTTGTACTCCTGGGTATTGCCTTGCGACACGCCCGAACAATCAAGGACTGGAGTTTCCCCGCTTCTGCTTCTACCTCCTCACTGCTATCTATTTTCCCCATATCATATGTCGAGAGTATCTCCTCCACCACGGCCCAATTTGTCCTTCCCACATTCAAAAATGTCCTTTTTCGCGTTGTCGGCTTTCCGGCTATTAGGAAACGTATCACTCGATGATCGCTCAGTGACTCATCCTCGCTTACCTCCCAGTCTCTCACCCAGCTCTTGCTGCAAATGGTTAGGTCAATCCAGCTCTCGCCTCTTCCACTAGAGAACGTCGCCAGGCTGTTCGCATCATTCTCAATCTGATAACCCTTCTCCACTATCCAGTCTAGTATATCCTCTCCTCTTTCATCCGTCACCATTCCTCCCCATGCGACATGCTTGGCGTTGAAGTCCCCTAGGATGATCTTCCCGCCTGCCCATTTATCAAAATTCCTTCTCACCTTTTTCCATTCATCATTCCTCCTCCTTCCAGGTTCCTCATACACATTCATTATCTTGACATCCTGCCCATCTTGCATCCTTAATATCACTCCGACCCCATTTATGCTCCTCACTGCCATGAGGGCAGAGCTGTCTATCTTTGTCCTTATCCATGTTCTGACCTTGGTACCTTTACCCCCGTCATGTTTATGCCACCCTTCCCAGTTCCCCTCTCTCTGCCACGGTTCCTGTAAACATACTATATCCGCCCCTTTTTCCTCTGCCATACCTCTTATGAGGTGTGTGGCCTCCCTGCCCCGTCCTGCGTTGAATTGCAGGACTTTAATACTCTGTCCGCCTTCTGCTAAGCTCTACCCTCCTCATATATACCGGGCATTTCGGGTCTATCGCCGGATGTCTTCTTTCACTTACCCCCGCCCTTTTGCAGTTTATGCAGTCAAGTGGCCGGATACCCAAGCACTCCTTGCCTTCGTGTCTACCTCCACATTTATTACATACCGCCGTCTCCGTGCAGTGTTTAGCAGTATGTCCATAATGGCAGCATTTGTAGCATACTGCTACACTCGCATGTTCTTCCACAAATATTCTCGTTAAATCAATAAATATAACTCCCACAGTCATCATCTTCCTAAACAGTTTCGCTCCTACTTCCACCACTATGTTCTCCTTCCAACTATTCGTCCTACATTCTCTCCTGCTTCTCACAATCATCCCCTCCCAGTCCTCATCATTCGTCTCATTATTCAAATCCAAGTTTTGTTCCCTTATCAGCCTCGGTAGCTCTTCATCCTTATATCCCTTTTCCACCCCTGTAAGAAGTAGAGACGGTTTCCTTCCCTTAATTTCCTCAACTCTCACCCTGTCATCATTTTCTATCGCCCTTTTCACTCTCTCCCTTTCTTCCACGCCCTTACTTTCCAAATATAGCGTACCTCCCTTCACTTTCGTCAGGCCCAGCACGTCATCCGCACATCCTTCCTTCTCCAGACATTCCTTGATGATCCTAGCGGCCGTCCTCTTCGCTTCCTCGGTCACACCCTCTACCTTGATTTCTTGTATCCGCGTTGGCGTTGTCCATCCTTCACTTGGTTTTGGCCTCTCTCCTCGCATGGGTATGCTGGTCATATTAGCGTAGGTTCTAGGTCCATTGTCGCCCCTTCCCCTCCTTTTTCTACGCCTAGTCTGCTGGAACTGTCCTCCCTGTTCAGAGTCAGTTTCCATCTCCGTATCGAAACCCTCCTCGTTAGCCGTCGACACTGGTGCCTCCATTTCCTTTCTTCCTTCCCTCACTCGGCTCCCAGTCGACTCGCCCCCTCTTCTAATTACCTCCGCTTTCTTCCTGTTAGTAATCATTGCCCTACCCATGTCTTCGATGGTAACATTCATTCTTCTAGTTTCCTCAACCAACCCCTCGATCACTACTTTCATCCCATCCATCTCGTTTAGTTTGTCCTCACATTCCTCTACTCTTCTTTCCATCACTCTCATTTTAACTCCATCACCTTTCATCCTTCCAACTTCCAACATAATGTCTCCAATCCCTAGTGCCATTTCCTGCAATTTCTGAGCAACGATCGTCTGTTCATCTTTATTGAACTGAATTTTACCGCCCGCGTATCTAGTGGTGGCCTGCCTCACGGCGTTCATGCACTCCTTGATCCTCTCCCATCTCGAGCTAATTATGTCCTCTTCTGCTTCTTGTTGTTCGCCTCCTTGTCCTCCGTTATCCTCTTCCTCACTGAATTCCAGATCCCGTTCTCCCTCTTTCCCAGTTGCCTCCCCTTCGTCATGCATGGTAGATGATAGCTGGTTTGCTACTATCTCTTGCAGCTTTTCCACCGACTTGTTCATGATGTCAGTCATAGCGTTCTGCATTGCTCCGGCTGCCTGATTTACGAGTTCTCCCAGTACAGCAGGGCTGAGTCAATTTACGAAAATCCCAGTCGGAATTGAAATTAGAATTGTTCCCCACCATTTTCCTATTGTGTTACAAATTTCTTGTTTTACCCAGCTGGACTTGTTCTGTATTTTGGCATTTGTCAAGTCGGGTCAGTGGGAACAAATCGGGACCATTAGGACAAGTCAAGACATACGAAGCACAGCAGGGCGAAGTCATATTACGAAAATCTCAGTCGGAATTTAAATTTGAATGTTCCCAACACTTTCCAATTGTGTTAAATACTTCTTGAATTACCCAGCTGGACTCGTTCTGTTTTTTGGCATTTGGCAAGTCGGGTCATTAAGGACAAATCAGGACCATTAGGACAAGTCGAGACATACGAAGCACAGCAGGGCGAAGTCAAATTACTAAAATCTCAGTCGGAATTGAACTTTGATTTGATCCGCAACATTTTCCATTTGTGTTACCTTGTTTTACCCAGCTGGACTTGTTCTGTAGTTTTGGCATTTATCAAGTCGGGTCATTAAGGACAAATTGGGACCATTAGGACAAGTCGAGGAAAATGAAGCACAGCAGGGCTCAAATTACGGAAATCTCAGTCGGAATTTAAATTTGAATGTTCCACAATATTTTCCAATCGTGTTACAAATTTCTTGTTTTACCCAGCTAGACTTGTTCCGTATTTTGGCATTTGTCAAGTCGGGTCAGTGGGAACAAATCGGGACCATTAGGACAAGTCAAGACATACGAAGCACAGCAGGGCGAAGTCATATTACGAAAATCTCAGTCGGAATTTAAATTTGAATTGCTCCCCAACATTTTCCAATTGTGTTACAAATTTCTTGTTTTACCCAGCTGGACTGTTTCTGTAGTTTTGGCATATGTCAAATTGGGTCAGTAGGGACAAATCGGGACCATTAGGACAAATCGGGACCATTAGGACAAGTCAAGACATACGAAGCACAGCAGGGCGAAGTCAAATTACTAAAATCTCAGTCGGAATTGAACTTTGATTTGATCCGCAACATTTTCCAATTGTGTTACCTTGATTTACCCAGCTGGACTGTTCTGTAGTTTTGGCATTTGTCAAGTCGGGTCATTAAGGACAAATTGGGACCATTAGGACAAGTCGAGGAAAATGAAGCACAGCAGGGCGAAGTCAAATTACGAAAATCTCAGTCGGAATTGAAATATAAATGTTCCCAACAGTTTCCAATTGTGTTACAAATTTCTTGTTTTACCCAGCTGGACTCGTTCTTTATTTTGGCATTTGTCAAGTCGGGTCAGTGGGAACAAATCGGGACCATTAGTACAAGTCAAGACATACGAAGCACAGCAGGGCGAAGTCATATTACGAAAATCTCAGTCGGAATTTAAATTTGAATGTTCCCAACACTCTCCAATTGTGTTTAATACTTCTTGAAATACCCAGCTAGACTCGTTCTGTTTTTTGGCATTTGTCAAGTCGGGTCATTAAGGACAAATCGGGACCATTAGGACAAGTCGAGGAAAATGAAGCACAGCAGGGCGAAGTCAAATTACGGAAATCTCAGTCGGAGTAGAAATTTGAATGTTCCACAATATTTTCCAATCGTCTTACAAATTTCTTGTTTTACCCAGCTAGACTTGTTCCGTATTTTGGCATTTGTCAAGTCGGGTCAGTGGGAACAAATCGGGACCATTAGGACAAGTCAAGACATACGAAGCACAGCAGGGCGAAGTCATATTACGAAAATCTCAGTCGGAATTTAAATTTGATTGTTACCAACACTTTCCAATAGTGTTAAATACTTCTTGAATTACCCAGCTGGACTCGTTCTGTATTTTGGCATTTGTCAAGTCGGGTCATTAAGGACAAATCAGGACCATTTGGACAAGTCGAGACATACGAAGCACAGCAGGGCGAAGTCAAATTACTAAAATCTCAGTCGGAATTGAACTTTGATTTGATCCGCAACATTTTCCAATTGTGTTACCTTGTTTTACCCAGCTGGACTTGTTCTGTAGTTTTGGCATTCGTCAAGTTGGGTCAGTAGGGACAAATCGGGACCATTAGGACAAGTCAAGACATACGAAGCACAGCAGGGCGAATTAATATTACGAAAATCTCAGTCGGAATTTATATTTGAATGTTCCCAACACTTTCCAATTTTGTTAAATACTTCTTGAATTACCCAGCTGGACTCGTTCTGTTTTTTGGCATTTGTCAAGTCGGGTCATTAAGGACGAATCAGGACCATTAGGACAAGTCGAGACATACAAAGCACAGCAGGGCGAAGTCAAATTACCAAAATCTCAGTCGGAGTTGAACTTTGATTTGATCCGCATCATTTTCCAATTGTGTTACCTTGTTTTACCCAGCTGGACTTGTTCTGTAGTTTTGGCATTCGTCAAGACGGGTCATTAAGGACAAATCGGGACTATTTGGACAAGTCGAGACATACGAAGCACAGCAGGGCGAAGTCATGTTACTAAAAACTCAGTCGGAATTCAAATATATATGTTCCCAACAGTTTCCAATTGTGTTACAAATTTCTTGTTTTACCCAGCTGGACTCGTTCTGTTTTTTGGTATTTGTCAAGTCGGGTTATTAAGGAAAAATCGGGACCATTAGGACAAGACGAGACGTACTAAGCACAGCAGGGCGAAGTCAAATTACGAAAATCTCAGTCGGAATTGAAATTTTAATTTTTCCCCAACATTTTCCAATTGTTTTACAAATTTCTTGTTTTACCCAGCTGGACTTGATTTGTAGTTTTGGCATATGTCAAGTTGGGTCAGTAGAGACAAATCGGGAGCATTAGGACAAGTCAAGACATACGAAGCACAGCAGGGCTAAGTCAATTTACGAAAATCCCAGTCGGAATTGAAATTAGAATTGTTCCCCACCATTTTCCTATTGTGTTACAAATTTCTTGTTTTACCCAGCTGGACTTGTTCTGTATTTTGGCATTTGTCAAGTCGGGTCAGTGGGAACAAATCGGGACCATTAGGACAAGTCAAGACATACGAAGCACAGCAGGGCGAAGTCATATTACGAAAATCTCAGTCGGAATATAAATTTGAATGTTCCCAACACTTTCCAATTGTGTTAAATACTTCTTGAATTACCCAGCTAGACTCGTTCTGTATTTTGGCATTTGTCAAGTCGGGTCATAAAGGACAAATCAGGACCATTAGGACATGTCGAGACATACGAAGCACAGCAGGGCTAAGTCAATTTACGAAAATCCCAGTCGGAATTGAAATTAGAATTGTTCCCTAACATTTTCCTATTGTGTTACAAATTTCTTGTTTTACCCAGCTGGACTTGTTCCGTATTTTGGCATTTGTCAAGTCGGGTCAGTGGGAACAAATCGGGTCCATTAGGACAAGTCAAGACATACGAAGCACAGCAGGGCGAAGTCATATTACGAAAATCTCAGTCGGAATTTAAATTTGAATTGTTCCCCAACATTTTCCAATTGTGTTACAAATTTCTTGTTTTACCCAGCTGGACTTGTTCTATAACTTTGGCATTTGTCAAGTCGGGTCATTAAGGAAAAATCGGGACCATTAGGACAAGACGAGACGTACTAAGCACAGCAGGGCGAAGTCAAATCACGAATATCTCAGTCGGAATTGAAATTTGAATTGTTCCCCAACATTTTCCAATTGTGTTACAAATTTCTTGTTTTACCCAGCTGGACTTGTTCTGTAGTTTTGGCATTTGTCAAGTCGGGTCATTAAGGACAAATCGGGACCATTAGGACAAGACGAGACGTACTAAGCAAAGCAGGGCGAAGTAAAATTATGAATATCTCAGTCGGAATTGAAATTTGAATCGTTCCCCAACATTTTCCTATTGTGTTACAAATTTCTTGTTTTACCAAGCTGGACTTGTTATGTAGTTTTGGCTTTTGTCAAGTCGGGTTATTGAGGACAAATTGAGACCATTAGGAGAAGTCGAGGAAAATGAAGCACAGCAGGGCGAAGTCAAATTACGAAAATCTCAGTCGGAATTGAAATTTGAAAGTTTCAAAACATTTTTCAATTGTGTTACAAATTTCTTGTTTTGCCCAGCTGGACTTGTTCTGTAGTTTTGGCTTTTGTCAAGTCGGGTTATTGAGGACAAATTGAGACCATTAGGAGAAGTCGAGGAAAATGAAGCACAGCAGGGCGAAGTCAAATTACGAAAATCTCAGTCGGAATTGAAATTTGAAAGTTTCAAAACATTTTTCAATTGTGTTACAAATTTCTTGTTTTGCCCAGCTGGACTTGTTCTGTAGTTTTGGCATTTGTCAAGTCAGGTCATTTAGGACAAATCGGGACCATTAGGACAAGAAGACATACTAAGCACAGGGGCGAAGTCAAATTACGAAAATCTCAGTCGGAATTGAATTTTGAATTATTCCCCAACATTTTCCTATTGAGTTACAAATTTCTTGTTTTACCCAGATGGACTTGTTCTGTAATTTTGGTATTTGTCAAGTCGGGTCATTAAGGACAAATTGGGACCATTAGACAAGTCGAGGAAAATAAAGCACAGCAGGGCCAAGTCAAATTACGAAAATCTCAGTCGGAATTTAAATTTGAATGTTCCCAACACTTTCCAATTGTGTTATATACTTCTTGAATTACCCAGCTGGACTCGTTCTGTTTTTTGGCATTTGTCAAGTCGGGTCATTAAGGACAAATCAGGACCATTAGGACAAGTCGAGACATACGAAGCACAACAGGGCGAGGTCAAATTACTAAAATCTGTGTCGGAATTGAACTTTGATTCGATCCGCAACATTTTCCAATTGTGTTTCCTTGTTTTACCCAGATGGACTTGTTCTGTAGATTTGGCATTCGTCAAGTTGGGTCAGTAGGGACAAATCGGGACCATTAGGACAAGTCAAGACATACGAAGCACAGCAGGGCGAAGTCAAATTACGAAAATCTCAGTCGGAATTGAAATTAGAATTGTTTCCCAACATTTTCCTATTGTGTTACAAATTTCTTGTTTTACCCAGATGGACTTGTTCTGTATTTTTGGCATTTGTCATGTCGGGTCATTGAGGACAAATCGGGATCATTAGGACAAGACGAGACGTACTAAGCACAGCAGGGCGAAGTCAAATTACGAAAATCTCAGTCGGAATTGAAATTTGAATTGTTTCCCAACATTTTCCTATTTTGTTACGAATTTCTTGTTTTACCCAGCTGGACTTGTTCTGTAGTTTTGGCATTTGTCAGGTCAGGTCATTAAGGACAAATTGGGACCATTAGGACAAGTCGAGGAAAATGAAGCACAGCAGGGCGAAGTCAAATTACGAAAATCTCAGTCGGAATTGAAATTTGAATGTTCCACAACATTTTTCTATTGTGTTACGAATTTCCTGTTTTGCCCAGCTGGACTTGTTCTATAACTTTGGCATTTGTCAAGTCGGGTCATTAAGGACAAATCGGGACCATTAGGACAAGACGAGACGTACTAAGCACAGCAGGGCGAAGTCAAATTACGAATATCTCAGTCGGAATTGAAATTTGAAATGTTCCCCAACATTTTCCAGTTGTGTTACAAATTTCTTGTTTTACCCAGCTGGACTTGTTCTATAGTTTTGACATTTGTCATGTCGGGTCATTAAGGACAAATCGGGACCATTAGGACAAGACGAGACGTACTAAGCACAGCAGGGCGAAGTCAAATTACGAAAATCTCAGTCGGAATTGAAATTTGAATTGTTCCCCAACATTTTCCTATTGTGTTACAAATTTCTTGTTTTACCAAGCTGGACTTGTTATGTAGTTTTGGCTTTTGTCAAGTCGGGTTATTGAGGACAAATTGAGACCATTAGGACAAGTCGAGGAAAATGAAGCACAGCAGGGCGAAGTCAAATTACGAAAATCTCAGTCGGAATTGAAATTTGAATGTTCCACAACAATTTTCAATTGTGTTACAAATTTCTTGTTTTGCCCAGCTGGACTTGTTCTGTAGTTCTGGCATTTGTCAAGTCGGGTCATTAAGGACAAATCAGGACCATTAGGACAAGACGAGACGTACTAAGCACAGCAGGGCCGAAGTCAAATTACGAATATCTCAGTCGGAATTGAAATTTGAATTGTTCCCCAACATTTTCCAATTGTGTTACAAATTTCTTGTTTTACACAGCTGGACTTGTCCTGTATTTTGGCATTTGTCAAGTCGGGTCATAAAGGACAAATCGGGACCATTAGGACAAGACGAGACGTACTAAGCACAGCAGGGCCAAAGTCAAATTTCGAAAATCTCAGTCGGAATTGAAATTTGAATGTTCCCCAACATTTTCCAATTGTTTTACAAATTTCTTGATTTACCCAGCTGGACTTGTTCTATAATTTTGGCATTTGACAAGTCGGGTCATTAAGGACGAATCGGGACCATTAGGACAAGACGAGACGTACTAAGCACAGCAAGGCGAAGTCAAATTACGAAAATCTCAGTCGGAATTGAAATTTGAATAGTTTCCCAACATTTTCCAATTGTGTTACAAATTTCTTGTTTTACACAGCTGGACTTGTCCTGTATTTTGGCATTTGTCAAGTCGGGTCATAAAGGACAAATCAGGACCATTAGGACATGTCGAGACATACGAAGCACAGCAGGGCGAATTAATATTACGAAAATCTCAGTCGGAATTTATATTTGAATGTTCCCAACACTTTCCAATTGTGTTAAATACTTCTTGAATTACCCAGCTGGACTCGTTCTGTTTTTTGGCATTCGTCAAGACGGGTCATTAAGGACAAATCGGGACTATTTGGACAAGTCGAGACATACGAAGCACAGCAGGGCGAAGTCAAATTATGAAAATCTCAGTCGGAATTGAAATATAAATGTTCCCAACAGTTTCCAATTGTGTTACAAATTTCTTGTTTTACCCAGCTGGACTCGTTCTGTATTTTGGCATTTGTCAAGTCGGGTCAGTGGAAACAAATCGGGACCATTAGTACAAGTCAAGACATACGAAGCACAGCAGGGCGAAGTCATATTACGAAAATCTCAGTCGGAATTTAAATTTGAATGTTCCCAACACTTTCCAATTGTGTTTAATACTTCTTGAATTACCCAGCTAGACTCGTTCTGTTTTTTGGCATTTGTCAAGTCGGGTCATTAAGGACAAATCGGGATCATTAGGACAAGAAGAGACATACTAGCACAGCAGGGCTAAGTCAATTTACGAAAATCCCAGTCGGAATTGAAATTAGAATTGTTCCCTAACATTTTCCTATTGAGTTACAAATTTCTTGTTTTACCCAGCTGGACTTGTGTAGTTTTGGCATTTGTCAAGTCGGGTCATTAAGGACAAATCGGGACCATTAGGACAAGTCGAGACAAACGAAGCACAGCAGGGCGAAGTCAAATTACTAAAATCTCAGTCGGAATTGAACTTTGATTTGATCCGCAACATTTTCCAATTGTGTTACCTTGTTTTACCCAGCTGGACTTGTTCTGTAGTTTTGGCATTTATCAAGTCGAGTCATTAAGGACAAATTGGGACCATTAGGACAAGTCGAGGAAAATGAAGCACAGCAGGGCTCAAATTACGGAAATCTCAGTAGGAATTGAAATTTGAATGTTCCACAATATTTTCCAATCGTGTTACAAATTTCTTGTTTTACCCAGCTAGACTTGTTCCGTATTTTGGCATTTGTCAAGTCGGGTCAGTGGGAACAAATCGGGACCATAAGGACAAGTCAAGACATACGAAGCACAGCAGGGCGAAGTCATATTACGAAAATCTCAGTCGGAATTTAAATTTGAATGTTCCCAACAGTTTCCAATTGTGTTACAAATTTCTAGTTTTACCCAGCTCGACTCGTTCTGTATTTTGGCATTTGTCAAGTCGGGTCATTAAGGACAAATCGGGACCATTAGGACAAGACGAGACGTACCAAGCACAGCAGGGCGAAGTCAAATTACGAAAATCTCAGTCGGAATTGAAATTTTAATTGTTCCCCAACATTTTCCAATTGTTTTACAAATTTCTTGTTTTACCCAGCTGGCTTGTTTTGTAGTTTTGGCATATGTCATGTTGGGTCAGTAGGGACAAATCGGGACCATTAGGACAAATCGGGACCATTAGGACAAGTCAAGACATACGAAGCACAGCAGGGCTATGTCAATTTACGAAAATCCCAGTCGGAATTGAAATTAGAATTGTTCCCCAACATTTTCCTATTGTGTTACGAATTTCTTGTTTTACCCAGCTGGACTTGTTCTGTAGTTTTGGCATTTGTCAAGTCGGGTCATTAAGGACAAATCGGGACCATTAGGACAAGTCGAGACAAACGAAGCACAGCAGGGCGAAGTCAAATTACTAAAATCTCAGTCGGAATTGAACTTTGATTTGATCCGCAACATTTTCCAATTGTGTTACCTTGTTTTACCCAGCTGGACTTGTTCTGTAGTTTTGGCATTCGTCAAGTTGGGTCAGTACGGACAAATCGGGACAAGTCAAGACATACGAAGCACAGCAGGGCGAAGAATTATTACGAAAATCTCAGTCGGAATTTATATTTGAATGTTCCCAATACTTTCCAATTGTGTTAAATACTTCATGAATTACCCAGCTGGACTCGTTCTGTTTTTTGGCATTTGTCAAGTCGGGTCATTAAGGACGAATCAGAACCATTAGGACAAGTCGAGACATACGAAGCACAGCAGGGCGAAGTCAAATTACTAAAATCTCAGTCGGAGTTGAACTTTGATTTGATCCGCAACATTTTCCAATTGTGTTACCTTGTTTTACCCAGCTGGACTTGTTCTGTAGTTTTGGCATTCGTCAAGACGGGTCATTAAGGACAAATCGGGACTATTTGGACAAGTCGGAAATACGAAGCACAGCAGGGCGAAGTCATATTACTAAAAACTCAGTCGGAATTCAAATATAAATGTTCCCAACAATTTCCAATTGTGTTACAAATTTCTTGTTTTACCCAGCTGGACTGTTTTTTGGTATTTGTCAAGTCGGGTTATTAAGGAAAAATCGGGGCCATTAGGACAAGACGAGACGTACTAAGCAGAGCAGGGCGAAGTCAAATTACGAAAATCTCAGTCGGAATTGAAATTTTAATTGTTCCCCAACATTTTCCAATTGTTTCACAAATTTCTTGTTTTACCCAGCTGGACTTGTTCTGTAGTTTTGGCATATGTCAAGTTGGGTCAGTAGGGACAAATCGGGAGCATTAGGACAAGTCAAGACATACGAAGCACAGCAGGGCTGAGTCAATTTACGAAAATCCCAGTCGGAATTGAAATTAGAATTGTTCCCCACCATTTTCCTATTGTGTTACAAATTTCTTGTTTTACCCAGCTGGACTTGTTCTGTATTTTGGCATTTGTCAAGTCGGGTCAGTGGGAACAAATCGGGACCATTAGGACAAGTCAAGACATACGAAGCACAGCAGGGCGAAGTCATATTACGAAAATCTCAGTCGGAATTTAAATTTGAATGTTCCCAACACTTTCCAATTGTGTTAAATACTTCTTGAATTACCCAGCTGGACTCGTTCTGTTTTTTGGCATTTGGCAAGTCGGGTCATTAAGGACAAATCAGGACCATTAGGACAAGTCGAGACATACGAAGCACAGCAGGGCGAAGTCAAATTACTAAAATCTCAGTCGGAATTGAACTTTGATTTGATCCGCAACATTTTCCATTTGTGTTACCTTGTTTTACCCAGCTGGACTTGTTCTGTAGTTTTGGCATTTATCAAGTCGGGTCATTAAGGACAAATTGGGACCATTAGGACAAGTCGAGGAAAATGAAGCACAGCAGGGCTCAAATTACGGAAATCTCAGTCGGAATTTAAATTTGAATGTTCCACAATATTTTCCAATCGTGTTACAAATTTCTTGTTTTACCCAGCTAGACTTGTTCCGTATTTTGGCATTTGTCAAGTCGGGTCAGTGGGAACAAATCGGGACCATTAGGACAAGTCAAGACATACGAAGCACAGCAGGGCGAAGTCATATTACGAAAATCTCAGTCGGAATTTAAATTTGAATTGCTCCCCAACATTTTCCAATTGTGTTACAAATTTCTTGTTTTACCCAGCTGGACTGTTTCTGTAGTTTTGGCATATGTCAAATTGGGTCAGTAGGGACAAATCGGGACCATTAGGACAAATCGGGACCATTAGGACAAGTCAAGACATACGAAGCACAGCAGGGCGAAGTCAAATTACTAAAATCTCAGTCGGAATTGAACTTTGATTTGATCCGCAACATTTTCCAATTGTGTTACCTTGATTTACGCAGCTGGACTGTTCTGTAGTTTTGGCATTTGTCAAGTCGGGTCATTAAGGACAAATTGGGACCATTAGGACAAGTCGAGGAAAATGAAGCACAGCAGGGCGAAGTCAAATTACGAAAATCTCAGTCGGAATTGAAATATAAATGTTCCCAACAGTTTCCAATTGTGTTACAAATTTCTTGTTTTACCCAGCTGGACTCGTTCTTTATTTTGGCATTTGTCAAGTCGGGTCAGTGGGAACAAATCGGGACCATTAGTACAAGTCAAGACATACGAAGCAAAGCAGGGCGAAGTCATATTACGAAAATCTCAGTCGGAATTTAAATTTGAATGTTCCCAACACTTTCCAATTGTGTTTAATACTTCTTGAAATACCCAGCTAGACTCGTTCTGTTTTTTGGCATTTGTCAAGTCGGGTCATTAAGGACAAATCGGGACCATTAGGACAAGTCGAGGAAAATGAAGCACAGCAGATCGAAGTCAAATTACGGAAATCTCAGTCGGAATAGAAATTTGAATGTTCCACAATATTTTCCAATCGTCTTACAAATTTCTTGTTTTACCCAGCTAGACTTGTTCCGTATTTTGGCATTTGTCAAGTCGGGTCAGTGGGAACAAATCGGGACCATTAGGACAAGTCAAGACATACGAAGCACAGCAGGGCGAAGTCATATTACGAAAATCTCAGTCGGAATTTAAATTTGATTGTTACCAACACTTTCCAATAGTGTTAAATACTTCTTGAATTACCCAGCTGGACTCGTTCTGTATTTTGGCATTTGTCAAGTCGGGTCATTAAGGACAAATCAGGACCATTTGGACAAGTCGAGACATACGAAGCACAGCAGGGCGAAGTCAAATTACTAAAATCTCAGTCAGAATTGAACTTTGATTTGATCCGCAACATTTTCCAATTGTGTTACCTTGTTTTACCCAGCTGGACTTGTTCTGTAGTTTTGGCATTCGTCAAGTTGGGTCAGTAGGGACAAATCGGGACCATTAGGACAAGTCAAGACATACGAAGCACAGCAGGGCGAATTAATATTACGAAAATCTCAGTCGGAATTTATATTTGAATGTTCCCAACACTTTCCAATTTTGTTAAATACTTCTTGAATTACCCAGCTGGACTCGTTCTGTTTTTTGGCATTTGTCAAGTCGGGTCATTAAGGACGAATCAGGACCATTAGGACAAGTCGAGACATACAAAGCACAGCAGGGCGAAGTCAAATTACCAAAATCTCAGTCGGAGTTGAACTTTGATTTGATCCGCATCATTTTCCAATTGTGTTACCTTGTTTTACCCAGCTGGACTTGTTCTGTAGTTTTGGCATTCGTCAAGACGGGTCATTAAGGACAAATCGGGACTATTTGGACAAGTCGAGACATACGAAGCACAGCAGGGCGAAGTCATGTTACTAAAAACTCAGTCGGAATTCAAATATATATGTTCCCAACAGTTTCCAATTGTGTTACAAATTTCTTGTTTTACCCAGCTGGACTCGTTCTGTTTTTTGGTATTTGTCAAGTCGGGTTATTAAGGAAAAATCGGGACCATTAGGACAAGACGAGACGTACTAAGCACAGCAGGGCGAAGTCAAATTACGAAAATCTCAGTCGGAATTGAAATTTTAATTTTTCCCCAACATTTTCCAATTGTTTTACAAATTTCTTGTTTTACCCAGCTGGACTTGATTTGTAGTTTTGGCATATGTCAAGTTGGGTCAGTAGAGACAAATCGGGAGCATTAGGACAAGTCAAGACATACGAAGCACAGCAGGGCTAAGTCAATTTACGAAAATCCCAGTCGGAATTGAAATTAGAATTGTTCCCCACCATTTTCCTATTGTGTTACAAATTTCTTGTTTTACCCAGCTGGACTTGTTCTGTATTTTGGCATTTGTCAAGTCGGGTCAGTGGGAACAAATCGGGACCATTAGGACAAGTCAAGACATACGAAGCACAGCAGGGCGAAGTCATATTACGAAAATCTCAGTCGGAATATAAATTTGAATGTTCCCAACACTTTCCAATTGTGTTAAATACTTCTTGAATTACCCAGCTAGACTCGTTCTGTATTTTGGCATTTGTCAAGTCGGGTCATAAAGGACAAATCAGGACCATTAGGACATGTCGAGACATACGAAGCACAGCAGGGCTAAGTCAATTTACGAAAATCCCAGTCGGAATTGAAATTAGAATTGTTCCCTAACATTTTCCTATTGTGTTACAAATTTCTTGTTTTACCCAGCTGGACTTGTTCCGTATTTTGGCATTTGTCAAGTCGGGTCAGTGGGAACAAATCGGGTCCATTAGGACAAGTCAAGACATACGAAGCACAGCAGGGCGAAGTCATATTACGAAAATCTCAGTCGGAATTTAAATTTGAATTGTTCCCCAACATTTTCCAATTGTGTTACAAATTTCTTGTTTTACCCAGCTGGACTTGTTCTATAACTTTGGCATTTGTCAAGTCGGGTCATTAAGGACAAATCGGGACCATTAGGACAAGACGAGACGTACTAAGCACAGCAGGGCGAAGTCAAATCACGAATATCTCAGTCGGAATTGAAATTTGAATTGTTCCCCAACATTTTCCAATTGTGTTACAAATTTCTTGTTTTACCCAGCTGGACTTGTTCTGTAGTTTTGGCATTTGTCAAGTCGGGTCATTAAGGACAAATCGGGACCATTAGGACAAGACGAGACGTACTAAGCAAAGCAGGGCGAAGTGAAATTATGAATATCTCAGTCGGAATTGAAATTTGAAATGTTCCCCAACATTTTCCAATTGTTTTACAAATTTCTTGTTTTACCCAGCTGGACTTGTTCTATAACTTTGGCATTTGTCAAGTCGGGTCATTAAGGACAAATCGGGACCATTAGGACAAGACGAGACGTACTAAGCACAGCAGGGCGAAGTCAAATCACGAATATCTCAGTCGGAATTGAAATTTGAAATGTTCCCCAACATTTTCCAACTGTGTTACAAATTTCTTGTTTTACCCAGCTGGACATGTTCTATAATTTTGGCATTTGTCAAGTCGGGTCATCAAGGACGAATCGGGACCATTAGGACAAGACGAGACGTACTAAGCACAGCAGGGCCGAAGTCAAATTACGAAAATCTCAGTCGGAATTGAAATTTGAATTGTTCCCCAACATTTTCCTATTGTGTTACAAATTTCTTGTTTTACCAAGCTGGACTTGTTATGTAGTTTTGGCTTTTGTCAAGTCGGGTTATTGAGGACAAATTGAGACCATTAGGACAAGTCGAGGAAAATGAAGCACAGCAGGGCGAAGTCAAATTACGAAAATCTCAGTCGGAATTGAAATTTGAAAGTTTCAAAACATTTTTCAATTGTGTTACAAATTTCTTGTTTTGCCCAGCTGGACTTGTTCTGTAGTTTTGGCATTTGTCATGTAAGGTCATTTAGGACAAATCGGGACCATTAGGACAAGAAGACATACTAAGCACAGGGGCGAAGTCAAATTACGAATATCTCAGTCGGAATTGAATTTTGAATTATTCCCCAACATTTTCCTATTGTGTTACAAATTTCTTGTTATACCCAGATGGACTTGTTCTGTAATGTTGGTATTTGTCAAGTCGGGTCAATAACGACAAATTGGGACCATTAGACAAGTCGGGGAAAGTAAAGCACAGCAGGGCGAAGTCAAATTACGAAAATCTCAGTCGGAATTTGAATTTGAATGTTCCCAACACTTTCCAATTGTGTTACAAATTTCTTGTATTACCCAGCTGGACTTGTTCTATAGTATTGACATTTGTCAAGTCGGGTCATTAAGGACAAATCGGGACCATTAGGACAAGACGAGACGTACTAAGCACAGCAGGGCGAAGTCAAATTACGAAAATCTCAGTCGGAATTGAAATTTGAATTGTTCCCCAACATTTTCCTATTGTGTTACAAATTTCTTGTTTTACCAAGCTGGACTTGTTATGTAGTTTTGGCTTTTGTCAAGTCGGGTTATTGAGGACAAATTGAGACCATTAGGAGAAGTCGAGGAAAATGAAGCACAGCAGGGCGAAGTCAAATTACGAAAATCTCAGTCGGAATTGAAATTTGAAAGTTTCAAAACATTTTTCAATTGTGTTACAAATTTCTTGTTTTGCCCAGCTGGACTTGTTCTGTAGTTTTGGCATTTGTCAAGTCAGGTCATTTAGGACAAATCGGGACCATTAGGACAAGAAGACATACTAAGCACAGGGGCGAAGTCAAATTACGAAAATCTCAGTCGGAATTGAATTTTGAATTATTCCCCAACATTTTCCTATTGTGTTACAAATTTCTTGTTTTACCCAGATGGACTTGTTCTGTAATTTTGGTATTTGTCAAGTCGGGTCATTAAGGACAAATTGGGACCATTAGACAAGTCGAGGAAAATAAAGCACAGCAGGGCCAAGTCAAATTACGAAAATCTCAGTCGGAATTTAAATTTGAATGTTCCCAACACTTTCCAATTGTGTTATATACTTCTTGAATTACCCAGCTGGACTCGTTCTGTTTTTTGGCATTTGTCAAGTCGGGTCATTAAGGACAAATCAGGACCATTAGGACAAGTCGAGACATACGAAGCACAACAGGGCGAGGTCAAATTACTAAAATCTGTGTCGGAATTGAACTTTGATTCGATCCGCAACATTTTCCAATTGTGTTTCCTTGTTTTACCCAGATGGACTTGTTCTGTAGTTTTGGCATTCGTCAAGTTGGGTCAGTAGGGACAAATCGGGACCATTAGGACAAGTCAAGACATACGAAGCACAGCAGGGCGAAGTCAAATTACGAAAATCTCAGTCGGAATTGAAATTAGAATTGTTTCCCAACATTTTCCTATTGTGTTACAAATTTCTTGTTTTACCCAGATGGACTTGTTCTGTATTTTTGGCATTTGTCATGTCGGGTCATTGAGGACAAATCGGGATCATTAGGACAAGACGAGACGTACTAAGCACAGCAGGGCGAAGTCAAATTACGAAAATCTCAGTCGGAATTGAAATTTGAATTGTTTCCCAACATTTTCCTATTTTGTTACGAATTTCTTGTTTTACCCAGCTGGACTTGTTCTGTAGTTTTGGCATTTGTCAGGTCAGGTCATTAAGGACAAATTGGGACCATTAGGACAAGTCGAGGAAAATGAAGCACAGCAGGGCGAAGTCAAATTACGAAAATCTCAGTCGGAATTGAAATTTGAATGTTCCACAACATTTTTCTATTGTGTTACGAATTTCCTGTTTTGCCCAGCTGGACTTGTTCTATAACTTTGGCATTTGTCAAGTCGGGTCATTAAGGACAAATCGGGACCATTAGGACAAGACGAGACGTACTAAGCACAGCAGGGCGAAGTCAAATTACGAAAATCTCAGTCGGAATTGAAATTTGAATTGTTCCCCAACATTTTCCTATTGTGTTACAAATTTCTTGTTTTACCAAGCTGGACTTGTTATAAAGTTTTGGCTTTTGTCAAGTCGGGTTATTGAGGACAAATTGAGACCATTAGGACAAGTCGAGGAAAATGAAGCACAGCAGGGCGAAGTCAAATTACGAATATCTCAGTCGGAATTGAAATTTGAAATGTTCCCCAACATTTTCCAGTTGTGTTACAAATTTCTTGTTTTACCCAGCTGGACTTGTTCTATAGTTTTGACATTTGTCATGTCGGGTCATTAAGGACAAATCGGGACCATTAGGACAAGACGAGACGTACTAAGCACAGCAGGGCGAAGTCAAATTACGAAAATCTCAGTCGGAATTGAAATTTGAATTGTTCCCCAACATTTTCCTATTGTGTTACAAATTTCTTGTTTTACCAAGCTGGACTTGTTATAAAGTTTTGGCTTTTGTCAAGTCGGGTTATTGAGGACAAATTGAGACCATTAGGACAAGTCGAGGAAAATGAAGCACAGCAGGGCGAAGTCAAATTACGAAAATCTCAGTCGGAATTGAAATTTTAATGTTCCACAACATTTTTCAATTGTGTTACAAATTTCTTGTTTTGCCCAGCTGGACTTGTTCTGTAGTTCTGGCATTTGTCAAGTCGGGTCATTAAGGACAAATCAGGACCATTAGGACAAGACGAGACGTACTAAGCACAGCAGGGCCAAAGTCAAATTTCGAAAATCTCAGTCGGAATTGAAATTTGAATGTTCCCCAACATTTTCCAATTGTTTTACAAATTTCTTGATTTACCCAGCTGGACTTGTTCTATAATTTTGGCATTTGACAAGTCGGCTCATTAAGGACGAATCGGGACCATTAGGACAAGACGAGACGTACTAAGCACAGCAAGGCGAAGTCAAATTACGAAAATCTCAGTCGGAATTGAAATTTGAATAGTTTCCCAACATTTTCCAATTGTGTTACAAATTTCTTGTTTTACACAGCTGGACTTGTCCTGTATTTTGGCATTTGTCAAGTCGGGTCATAAAGGACAAATCAGGACCATTAGGACATGTCGAGACATACGAAGCACAGCAGGGCGAAGTCAATTTACGAAAATCTCAGTCGGAATTGGAATTTGAATGATCCACAACATTTTTCAATTGTGTTACGAATTTCTTGTTTTGCCCAGCTTGACTTGTTCTGTAGTTTTGGAATTTGTCAAGTCGGGTAATTAAGGACAAATCGGGACCATTAGGACAAGACGAGACGTACTAAGCACAGCAGGGCGAAGTAAAATTATGAATATCTCAGTCGGAATTGAAATTTGAAATATTCCCCAACATTTTCCATTTGTTTTACAAATTTATTGTTTTACCCAGCTGGACTTGCTCTATAACTTTGGCATTTGTCAAGTCGGGTCATTAAGGACCATTCGGGACCATTAGGACAAGACGAGACGTACTAAGCACAGCAGGGCGAAGTCAAATTACGAATATCTCAGTCGGAATTGAATTTTGAATTATTCCCCAACATTTTCCTATTGTGTTACAAATTTCTTGTTTTACCCAGATGGACTTGTTCTGTAATTTTGGTATTTGTCAAGTCGGGTCATTAAGGACAAATTGGGACCATTAGACAAGTCGAGGAAAATAAAGCACAGCAGGGCCAAGTCAAATTACGAAAATCTCAGTCGGAATTTAAATTTGAATGTTCCCAACACTTTCCAATTGTGTTATATACTTCTTGAATTACCCAGCTGGACTCGTTCTGTTTTTTGGCATTTGTCAAGTCGGGTCATTAAGGACAAATCAGGACCATTAGGACAAGTCGAGACATACGAAGCACAACAGGGCGAGGTCAAATTACTAAAATCTGTGTCGGAATTGAACTTTGATTCGATCCGCAACATTTTCCAATTGTGTTTCCTTGTTTTACCCAGATGGACTTGTTCTGTAGTTTTGGCATTCGTCAAGTTGGGTCAGTAGGGACAAATCGGGACCATTAGGACAAGTCAAGACATACGAAGCACAGCAGGGCGAAGTCAAATTACGAAAATCTCAGTCGGAATTGAAATTAGAATTGTTTCCCAACATTTTCCTATTGTGTTACAAATTTCTTGTTTTACCCAGATGGACTTGTTCTGTATTTTTGGCATTTGTCATGTCGGGTCATTGAGGACAAATCGGGATCATTAGGACAAGACGAGACGTACTAAGCACAGCAGGGCGAAGTCAAATTACGAAAATCTCAGTCGGAATTGAAATTTGAATTGTTTCCCAACATTATCCTATTTTGTTACGAATTTCTTGTTTTACCCAGCTGGACTTGTTCTGTAGTTTTGGCATTTGTCAGGTCAGGTCATTAAGGACAAATTGGGACCATTAGGACAAGTCGAGGAAAATGAAGCACAGCAGGGCGAAGTCAAATTACGAAAATCTCAGTCGGAATTGAAATTTGAATGTTCCACAACATTTTTCTATTGTGTTACGAATTTCCTGTTTTGCCCAGCTGGACTTGTTCTATAACTTTGGCATTTGTCAAGTCGGGTCATTAAGGACAAATCGGGACCATTAGGACAAGACGAGACGTACTAAGCACAGCAGGGCGAAGTCAAATTACGAAAATCTCAGTCGGAATTGAAATTTGAATTGTTCCCCAACATTTTCCTATTGTGTTACAAATTTCTTGTTTTACCAAGCTGGACTTGTTATAAAGTTTTGGCTTTTGTCAAGTCGGGTTATTGAGGACAAATTGAGACCATTAGGACAAGTCGAGGAAAATGAAGCACAGCAGGGCGAAGTCAAATTACGAATATCTCAGTCGGAATTGAAATTTGAAATGTTCCCCAACATTTTCCAGTTGTGTTACAAATTTCTTGTTTTACCCAGCTGGACTTGTTCTATAGTTTTGACATTTGTCATGTCGGGTCATTAAGGACAAATCGGGACCATTAGGACAAGACGAGACGTACTAAGCACAGCAGGGCGAAGTCAAATTACGAAAATCTCAGTCGGAATTGAAATTTGAATTGTTCCCCAACATTTTCCTATTGTGTTACAAATTTCTTGTTTTACCAAGCTGGACTTGTTATAAAGTTTTGGCTTTTGTCAAGTCGGGTTATTGAGGACAAATTGAGACCATTAGGACAAGTCGAGGAAAATGAAGCACAGCAGGGCGAAGTCAAATTACGAATATCTCAGTCGGAATTGAAATTTTAATGTTCCACAACATTTTTCAATTGTGTTACAAATTTCTTGTTTTGCCCAGCTGGACTTGTTCTGTAGTTCTGGCATTTGTCAAGTCGGGTCATTAAGGACAAATCAGGACCATTAGGACAAGACGAGACGTACTAAGCACAGCAGGGCCAAAGTCAAATTTCGAAAATCTCAGTCGGAATTGAAATTTGAATGTTCCCCAACATTTTCCAATTGTTTTACAAATTTCTTGATTTACCCAGCTGGACTTGTTCTATAATTTTGGCATTTGACAAGTCGGCTCATTAAGGACGAATCGGGACCATTAGGACAAGACGAGACGTACTAAGCACAGCAAGGCGAAGTCAAATTACGAAAATCTCAGTCGGAATTGAAATTTGAATAGTTTCCCAACATTTTCCAATTGTGTTACAAATTTCTTGTTTTACACAGCTGGACTTGTCCTGTATTTTGGCATTTGTCAAGTCGGGTCATAAAGGACAAATCAGGACCATTAGGACATGTCGAGACATACGAAGCACAGCAGGGCGAAGTCAATTTACGAAAATCTCAGTCGGAATTGGAATTTGAATGATCCACAACATTTTTCAATTGTGTTACGAATTTCTTGTTTTGCCCAGCTTGACTTGTTCTGTAGTTTTGGAATTTGTCAAGTCGGGTAATTAAGGACAAATCGGGACCATTAGGACAAGACGAGACGTACTAAGCACAGCAGGGCGAAGTAAAATTATGAATATCTCAGTCGGAATTGAAATTTGAAATATTCCCCAACATTTTCCAATTGTTTTACAAATTTATTGTTTTACCCAGCTGGACTTGCTCTATAACTTTGGCATTTGTCAAGTCGGGTCATTAAGGACCATTCGGGACCATTAGGACAAGACGAGACGTACTAAGCACAGCAGGGCGAAGTCAAATTACGAATATCTCAGTCGGAATTGAAATTTGAAATGTTCCCCAACATTTTCCAATTGTGTTACAAATTTCTTGTTTTACCCAGCTGGACTTGTTCTATAGTTTTGACATTTGTCAAGTCGGGTCATTAAGGACAAATCGGGACCAATAGGAAAAGACGAAACGTACTAAGCACAGCAGGGCGAAGTCAAATTACGAAAATCTCAGTCGGAATTGAAATTTGAATTGTTCCCCAACATTTTCCTATTGTGTTACAAATTTCTTGTTTTACCAAGCTGGACTTGTTATGTAGTTTTGGCTTTTGTCAAGTCGGGTTATTGAGGACAAATTGAGACCATTAGGACAAGTCGAGGAAAATGAAGCACAGCAGGGCCGAAGTCAAATTACGAATATCTCAGTCGGAATTGAAATTTGAAGTGTTCCCCAACATTTTCCAATTGTGTTACAAATTTCTTGTTTTACACAGCTGGACTTGTCCTGTATTTTGGCATTTGTCAAGTCGGGTCATAAAGGACATATCAGGACCATTAGGACATGTCGAGACATACGAAGCACAGCAGGGCGAAGTCAAATTACGAAAATCTCAGTCGGAATTGAAATTTGAATGTTCCACAACATTTTTCAATTGTGTTACAAATTTCTTGTTTTGCCCAGCTGGACTTGTTCTGTAGTTCTGGCATTTGTCAAGTCGGGTCATTAAGGACAAATCAGGACCATTAGGACAAGACGAGACGTACTAAGCACAGCAGGGCCGAAGTCAAATTACGAATATCTCAGTCGGAATTGAATTTTGAATTGTTCCCCAACATTTTCCAATTGTTTTACAAATTTCTTGTTTTACCCAGCTGGACATGTTCTATAATTTTGGCATTTGTCAAGTCGGGTCATTAAGGACGAATCGGGACCATTAGGACAAGACGAGACGTACTAAGCACAGCAGGGCCGAAGTCAAATTACGAATATCTCAGTCGGAATTGAATTATGAATTGTTCCCCAACATTTTCCAATTGTTTTACAAATTCCTTGTTTTACCCAGCTGGACATGTTCTATAATTTTGGCATTTGTCAAGTCGGGTCATTAAGGACGAATCGGGACCATTAGGACAAGACGAGACGCACTAAGCACAGCAAGGCGAAGTCAAATTACGAAAATCTCAGTCGGAATTGAAATTTGAATTGTTCCCCAACATTTTCCAATTGCGTTACACATTTCTTGTTTTACACAGCTGGACTTGTCCTGTATTTTGGCATTTGTCAAGTCGGGTCATTAAGGACAAATCAGGACCATTAGGACAAGACGAGACGTACTAAGCACAGCAGGGCCGAAGTCAAATTACGAATATCTCAGTCGGAATTGAAATTTGAATTGTTCCCCAACATTTTCCAATTGTTTTACAAATTTCTTGTTTTACCCAGCTGGACATGTTCTATAATTTTGGCATTTGTCAAGTCGGGTCATTAAGGACGAATCGGGACCATTAGGACAAGACGAGACGTACTAAGCACAGCAAGGCGAAGTCAAATTACGAAAATCTCAGTCGGAATTGAAATTTGAATGTTCCCAACACTTTCCAATTGTGTTAAATACTTCTTGAATTACCCAGCTAGACTCGTTCTGTATTTTGGCATTTGTCAAGTCGGGTCATAAAGGACAAATCAGGACCATTAGGACATGTCGAGACATACGAAGCACAGCAGGGCGAAGTCAAATCACGAATATCTCAGTCGGAATTGAAATTTGAATTGTTCCCCAACATTTTCCAATTGTGTTACAAATTTCTTGTTTTACCCAGCTGGACTTGTTCTGTAGTTTTGGCATTTGTCAAGTCGGGTCATTAAGGACAAATCGGGACCATTAGGACAAGACGAGACGTACTAAGCACAGCAGGGCGAAGTAAAATTATGAATATCTCAGTCGGAATTGAAATTTGAAATGTTCCCCAACATTTTCCAATTGTTTTACAAATTTCTTGTTTTACCCAGCTGGACTTGTTCTATAACTTTGGCATTTGTCAAGTCGGGTCATTAAGGACAAATCGGGACCATTAGGACAAGACGAGATGTACTAAGCACAGCAGGGCGAAGTAAAATTATGAATATCTCAGTCGGAATTGAAATTTGAAGTGTTCCCCAACATTTTCCAAATGTGTTACAAATTTATTGTTTTACACAGCTGGACTTGTCCTGTATTTTGGCATTTGTCAAGTCGGGTCATAAAGGACAAATCAGGACCATTAGGACAAGACGAGACGTACTAAGCACAGCAGGGCCGAAGTCAAATTACGAATATCTCAGTCGGAATTGAAATTTGAATTGTTCCCCAACATTTTCCAATTGTTTTACAAATTTCTTGTTTTACCCAGCTGGACATGTTCTATAATTTTGGCATTTGTCAAGTCGGGTCATTAAGGACGAATCGGGACCATTAGGACAAGACGAGACGTACTAAGCACAGCAAGGCGAAGTCAAATTACGAAAATCTCAGTCGGAATTGAAATTTGAATTGTTCCCCAACATTTTCCAATTGTGTTACACATTTCTTGTTTTACACAGCTGGACTTGTCCTGTATTTTGGCATTTGTCAAGTCGGGTCATAAAGGACAAATCAGGACCATTAGGACATGTCGAGACATACGAAGCACAGCAGGGCGAAGTCAAATTACGAAAATCTCAGTCGGAATTGAAATTTGAATTGTTCCCCAACAATTTCCAATTGTGATACAAATTTCTTGTTTTACCCAGCTGGACTTGTTCTGTAGTTTTGGCATTTGTCAGGTCGGGTCATTAATGACAAATTGGGACCATAAGGACAAGTCGAGGAAAATGAAGCAAAGTAGGGCGAAGTCAAATTACGAAAATCTCAGTCGGAATTGAAATTTGAATGTTCCACAACATTTTTAAATTGTGTTACGAATTTCTTGTATTGCCCAGCTGGACTTGTTCTGTAGTTTTGGCATTTGTCAAGTCGGGTCATTAAGGACAAATCGGGACCATTAGGACAAGACGAGACGTACTAAGCACAGCAGGGCGAAGTAAAATTATAAATATCTCAGTCGGAATTGAAATTTGAAATGTTCCCCAACATTTTCCAATTGTTTTACAAATTTCTTGTTTTACCCAGCTGGACTTGTTCTATAACTTTGGCATTTGTCAAGTCGGGTCATTAAGGACAAATCGGGACCATTAGGACAAGACGAGACGTACTAAGCACAGCAGGGCGAAGTCAAATCACGAATATCTCAGTCGGAATTGAAATTTGAAATGTTTCCCAACATTTTCCAACTGTGTTACAAATTTCTTGTTTTACCCAGCTGGACTTGTTCTATAGTTTTGACATTTGTCAAGTCGGGTCATTAAGGACAAATCGGGACCATTAGGACAAGACGAGACGTACTAAGCACAGCAGGGCGAAGTCAAATTACGAAAATCTCAGTCGGAATTGAAATTAGAATTGTTTCCCAACATTTTCCTATTGTGTTACAAATTTCTTGTTTTACCCAGATGGACTTGTTCTGTATTTTTGGCATTTGTCATGTCGGGTCATTGAGGACAAATCGGGATCATTAGGACAAGACGAGACGTACTAAGCACAGCAGGGCGAAGTCAAATTACGAAAATCTCAGTCGGAATTGAAATTTGAATTGTTTCCCAACATTTTCCTATTTTGTTACGAATTTCTTGTTTTACCCAGCTGGACTTGTTCTGTAGTTTTGGCATTTGTCAGGTCAGGTCATTAAGGACAAATTGGGACCATTAGGACAAGTCGAGGAAAATGAAGCACAGCAGGGCGAAGTCAAATTACGAAAATCTCAGTCGGAATTGAAATTTGAATGTTCCACAACATTTTTCTATTGTGTTACGAATTTCCTGTTTTGCCCAGCTGGACTTGTTCTATAACTTTGGCATTTGTCAAGTCGGGTCATTAAGGACAAATCGGGACCATTAGGACAAGACGAGACGTACTAAGCACAGCAGGGCGAAGTCAAATTACGAATATCTCAGTCGGAATTGAAATTTGAAATGTTCCCCAACATTTTCCAGTTGTGTTACAAATTTCTTGTTTTACCCAGCTGGACTTGTTCTATAGTTTTGACATTTGTCATGTCGGGTCATTAAGGACAAATCGGGACCATTAGGACAAGACGAGACGTACTAAGCACAGCAGGGCGAAGTCAAATTACGAAAATCTCAGTCGGAATTGAAATTTGAATTGTTCCCCAACATTTTCCTATTGTGTTACAAATTTCTTGTTTTACCAAGCTGGACTTGTTATGTAGTTTTGGCTTTTGTCAAGTCGGGTTATTGAGGACAAATTGAGACCATTAGGACAAGTCGAGGAAAATGAAGCACAGCAGGGCGAAGTCAAATTACGAAAATCTCAGTCGGAATTGAAATTTGAATGTTCCACAACAATTTTCAATTGTGTTACAAATTTCTTGTTTTGCCCAGCTGGACTTGTTCTGTAGTTCTGGCATTTGTCAAGTCGGGTCATTAAGGACAAATCAGGACCATTAGGACAAGACGAGACGTACTAAGCACAGCAGGGCCGAAGTCAAATTACGAATATCTCAGTCGGAATTGAAATTTGAATTGTTCCCCAACATTTTCCAATTGTGTTACAAATTTCTTGTTTTACACAGCTGGACTTGTCCTGTATTTTGGCATTTGTCAAGTCGGGTCATAAAGGACAAATCGGGACCATTAGGACAAGACGAGACGTACTAAGCACAGCAGGGCCAAAGTCAAATTTCGAAAATCTCAGTCGGAATTGAAATTTGAATGTTCCCCAACATTTTCCAATTGATTTACAAATTTCTTGATTTACCCAGCTGGACTTGTTCTATAATTTTGGCATTTGACAAGTCGGGTCATTAAGGACGAATCGGGACCATTAGGACAAGACGAGACGTACTAAGCACAGCAAGGCGAAGTCAAATTACGAAAATCTCAGTCGGAATTGAAATTTGAATAGTTTCCCAACATTTTCCAATTGTGTTACAAATTTCTTGTTTTACACAGCTGGACTTGTCCTGTATTTTGGCATTTGTCAAGTCGGGTCATAAAGGACAAATCAGGACCATTAGGACATGTCGAGACATACGAAGCACAGCAGGGCGAATTAATATTACGAAAATCTCAGTCGGAATTTATATTTGAATGTTCCCAACACTTTCCAATTGTGTTAAATACTTCTTGAATTACCCAGCTGGACTCGTTCTGTTTTTTGGCATTCGTCAAGACGGGTCATTAAGGACAAATCGGGACTATTTGGACAAGTCGAGACATACGAAGCACAGCAGGGCGAAGTCAAATTATGAAAATCTCAGTCGGAATTGAAATATAAATGTTCCCAACAGTTTCCAATTGTGTTACAAATTTCTTGTTTTACCCAGCTGGACTCGTTCTGTATTTTGGCATTTGTCAAGTCGGGTCAGTGGAAACAAATCGGGACCATTAGTACAAGTCAAGACATACGAAGCACAGCAGGGCGAAGTCATATTACGAAAATCTCAGTCGGAATTTAAATTTGAATGTTCCCAACACTTTCCAATTGTGTTTAATACTTCTTGAATTACCCAGCTAGACTCGTTCTGTTTTTTGGCATTTGTCAAGTCGGGTCATTAAGGACAAATCGGGATCATTAGGACAAGAAGAGACATACTAGCACAGCAGGGCTAAGTCAATTTACGAAAATCCCAGTCGGAATTGAAATTAGAATTGTTCCCTAACATTTTCCTATTGAGTTACAAATTTCTTGTTTTACCCAGCTGGACTTGTGTAGTTTTGGCATTTGTCAAGTCGGGTCATTAAGGACAAATCGGGACCATTAGGACAAGTCGAGACAAACGAAGCACAGCAGGGCGAAGTCAAATTACTAAAATCTCAGTCGGAATTGAACTTTGATTTGATCCGCAACATTTTCCAATTGTGTTACCTTGTTTTACCCAGCTGGACTTGTTCTGTAGTTTTGGCATTTATCAAGTCGAGTCATTAAGGACAAATTGGGACCATTAGGACAAGTCGAGGAAAATGAAGCACAGCAGGGCTCAAATTACGGAAATCTCAGTAGGAATTGAAATTTGAATGTTCCACAATATTTTCCAATCGTGTTACAAATTTCTTGTTTTACCCAGCTAGACTTGTTCCGTATTTTGGCATTTGTCAAGTCGGGTCAGTGGGAACAAATCGGGACCATAAGGACAAGTCAAGACATACGAAGCACAGCAGGGCGAAGTCATATTACGAAAATCTCAGTCGGAATTTAAATTTGAATGTTCCCAACAGTTTCCAATTGTGTTACAAATTTCTAGTTTTACCCAGCTCGACTCGTTCTGTATTTTGGCATTTGTCAAGTCGGGTCATTAAGGACAAATCGGGACCATTAGGACAAGACGAGACGTACCAAGCACAGCAGGGCGAAGTCAAATTACGAAAATCTCAGTCGGAATTGAAATTTTAATTGTTCCCCAACATTTTCCAATTGTTTTACAAATTTCTTGTTTTACCCAGCTGGCTTGTTTTGTAGTTTTGGCATATGTCATGTTGGGTCAGTAGGGACAAATCGGGACCATTAGGACAAATCGGGACCATTAGGACAAGTCAAGACATACGAAGCACAGCAGGGCTATGTCAATTTACGAAAATCCCAGTCGGAATTGAAATTAGAATTGTTCCCCAACATTTTCCTATTGTGTTACGAATTTCTTGTTTTACCCAGCTGGACTTGTTCTGTAGTTTTGGCATTTGTCAAGTCGGGTCATTAAGGACAAATCGGGACCATTAGGACAAGTCGAGACAAACGAAGCACAGCAGGGCGAAGTCAAATTACTAAAATCTCAGTCGGAATTGAACTTTGATTTGATCCGCAACATTTTCCAATTGTGTTACCTTGTTTTACCCAGCTGGACTTGTTCTGTAGTTTTGGCATTCGTCAAGTTGGGTCAGTACGGACAAATCGGGACAAGTCAAGACATACGAAGCACAGCAGGGCGAAGAATTATTACGAAAATCTCAGTCGGAATTTATATTTGAATGTTCCCAATACTTTCCAATTGTGTTAAATACTTCATGAATTACCCAGCTGGACTCGTTCTGTTTTTTGGCATTTGTCAAGTCGGGTCATTAAGGACGAATCAGAACCATTAGGACAAGTCGAGACATACGAAGCACAGCAGGGCGAAGTCAAATTACTAAAATCTCAGTCGGAGTTGAACTTTGATTTGATCCGCAACATTTTCCAATTGTGTTACCTTGTTTTACCCAGCTGGACTTGTTCTGTAGTTTTGGCATTCGTCAAGACGGGTCATTAAGGACAAATCGGGACTATTTGGACAAGTCGGAAATACGAAGCACAGCAGGGCGAAGTCATATTACTAAAAACTCAGTCGGAATTCAAATATAAATGTTCCCAACAATTTCCAATTGTGTTACAAATTTCTTGTTTTACCCAGCTGGACTCGTTCTGTTTTTTGGTATTTGTCAAGTCGGGTTATTAAGGAAAAATCGGGGCCATTAGGACAAGACGAGACGTACTAAGCAGAGCAGGGCGAAGTCAAATTACGAAAATCTCAGTCGGAATTGAAATTTTAATTGTTCCCCAACATTTTCCAATTGTTTCACAAATTTCTTGTTTTACCCAGCTGGACTTGTTCTGTAGTTTTGGCATATGTCAAGTTGGGTCAGTAGGGACAAATCGGGAGCATTAGGACAAGTCAAGACATACGAAGCACAGCAGGGCTGAGTCAATTTACGAAAATCCCAGTCGGAATTGAAATTAGAATTGTTCCCCACCATTTTCCTATTGTGTTACAAATTTCTTGTTTTACCCAGCTGGACTTGTTCTGTATTTTGGCATTTGTCAAGTCGGGTCAGTGGGAACAAATCGGGACCATTAGGACAAGTCAAGACATACGAAGCACAGCAGGGCGAAGTCATATTACGAAAATCTCAGTCGGAATTTAAATTTGAATGTTCCCAACACTTTCCAATTGTGTTAAATACTTCTTGAATTACCCAGCTGGACTCGTTCTGTTTTTTGGCATTTGGCAAGTCGGGTCATTAAGGACAAATCAGGACCATTAGGACAAGTCGAGACATACGAAGCACAGCAGGGCGAAGTCAAATTACTAAAATCTCAGTCGGAATTGAACTTTGATTTGATCCGCAACATTTTCCATTTGTGTTACCTTGTTTTACCCAGCTGGACTTGTTCTGTAGTTTTGGCATTTATCAAGTCGGGTCATTAAGGACAAATTGGGACCATTAGGACAAGTCGAGGAAAATGAAGCACAGCAGGGCTCAAATTACGGAAATCTCAGTCGGAATTTAAATTTGAATGTTCCACAATATTTTCCAATCGTGTTACAAATTTCTTGTTTTACCCAGCTAGACTTGTTCCGTATTTTGGCATTTGTCAAGTCGGGTCAGTGGGAACAAATCGGGACCATTAGGACAAGTCAAGACATACGAAGCACAGCAGGGCGAAGTCATATTACGAAAATCTCAGTCGGAATTTAAATTTGAATTGCTCCCCAACATTTTCCAATTGTGTTACAAATTTCTTGTTTTACCCAGCTGGACTGTTTCTGTAGTTTTGGCATATGTCAAATTGGGTCAGTAGGGACAAATCGGGACCATTAGGACAAATCGGGACCATTAGGACAAGTCAAGACATACGAAGCACAGCAGGGCGAAGTCAAATTACTAAAATCTCAGTCGGAATTGAACTTTGATTTGATCCGCAACATTTTCCAATTGTGTTACCTTGATTTACCCAGCTGGACTGTTCTGTAGTTTTGGCATTTGTCAAGTCGGGTCATTAAGGACAAATTGGGACCATTAGGACAAGTCGAGGAAAATGAAGCACAGCAGGGCGAAGTCAAATTACGAAAATCTCAGTCGGAATTGAAATATAAATGTTCCCAACAGTTTCCAATTGTGTTACAAATTTCTTGTTTTACCCAGCTGGACTCGTTCTTTATTTTGGCATTTGTCAAGTCGGGTCAGTGGGAACAAATCGGGACCATTAGTACAAGTCAAGACATACGAAGCAAAGCAGGGCGAAGTCATATTACGAAAATCTCAGTCGGAATTTAAATTTGAATGTTCCCAACACTTTCCAATTGTGTTTAATACTTCTTGAAATACCCAGCTAGACTCGTTCTGTTTTTTGGCATTTGTCAAGTCGGGTCATTGAGGACAAATCGGGACCATTAGGACAAGTCGAGGAAAATGAAGCACAGCAGATCGAAGTCAAATTACGGAAATCTCAGTCGGAATAGAAATTTGAATGTTCCACAATATTTTCCAATCGTCTTACAAATTTCTTGTTTTACCCAGCTAGACTTGTTCCGTATTTTGGCATTTGTCAAGTCGGGTCAGTGGGAACAAATCGGGACCATTAGGACAAGTCAAGACATACGAAGCACAGCAGGGCGAAGTCATATTACGAAAATCTCAGTCGGAATTTAAATTTGATTGTTACCAACACTTTCCAATAGTGTTAAATACTTCTTGAATTACCCAGCTGGACTCGTTCTGTATTTTGGCATTTGTCAAGTCGGGTCATTAAGGACAAATCAGGACCATTTGGACAAGTCGAGACATACGAAGCACAGCAGGGCGAAGTCAAATTACTAAAATCTCAGTCAGAATTGAACTTTGATTTGATCCGCAACATTTTCCAATTGTGTTACCTTGTTTTACCCAGCTGGACTTGTTCTGTAGTTTTGGCATTCGTCAAGTTGGGTCAGTAGGGACAAATCGGGACCATTAGGACAAGTCAAGACATACGAAGCACAGCAGGGCGAATTAATATTACGAAAATCTCAGTCGGAATTTATATTTGAATGTTCCCAACACTTTCCAATTTTGTTAAATACTTCTTGAATTACCCAGCTGGACTCGTTCTGTTTTTTGGCATTTGTCAAGTCGGGTCATTAAGGACGAATCAGGACCATTAGGACAAGTCGAGACATACAAAGCACAGCAGGGCGAAGTCAAATTACCAAAATCTCAGTCGGAGTTGAACTTTGATTTGATCCGCATCATTTTCCAATTGTGTTACCTTGTTTTACCCAGCTGGACTTGTTCTGTAGTTTTGGCATTCGTCAAGACGGGTCATTAAGGACAAATCGGGACTATTTGGACAAGTCGAGACATACGAAGCACAGCAGGGCGAAGTCATGTTACTAAAAACTCAGTCGGAATTCAAATATATATGTTCCCAACAGTTTCCAATTGTGTTACAAATTTCTTGTTTTACCCAGCTGGACTCGTTCTGTTTTTTGGTATTTGTCAAGTCGGGTTATTAAGGAAAAATCGGGACCATTAGGACAAGACGAGACGTACTAAGCACAGCAGGGCGAAGTCAAATTACGAAAATCTCAGTCGGAATTGAAATTTTAATTTTTCCCCAACATTTTCCAATTGTTTTACAAATTTCTTGTTTTACCCAGCTGGACTTGATTTGTAGTTTTGGCATATGTCAAGTTGGGTCAGTAGAGACAAATCGGGAGCATTAGGACAAGTCAAGACATACGAAGCACAGCAGGGCTAAGTCAATTTACGAAAATCCCAGTCGGAATTGAAATTAGAATTGTTCCCCACCATTTTCCTATTGTGTTACAAATTTCTTGTTTTACCCAGCTGGACTTGTTCTGTATTTTGGCATTTGTCAAGTCGGGTCAGTGGGAACAAATCGGGACCATTAGGACAAGTCAAGACATACGAAGCACAGCAGGGCGAAGTCATATTACGAAAATCTCAGTCGGAATATAAATTTGAATGTTCCCAACACTTTCCAATTGTGTTAAATACTTCTTGAATTACCCAGCTAGACTCGTTCTGTATTTTGGCATTTGTCAAGTCGGGTCATAAAGGACAAATCAGGACCATTAGGACATGTCGAGACATACGAAGCACAGCAGGGCTAAGTCAATTTACGAAAATCCCAGTCGGAATTGAAATTAGAATTGTTCCCTAACATTTTCCTATTGTGTTACAAATTTCTTGTTTTACCCAGCTGGACTTGTTCCGTATTTTGGCATTTGTCAAGTCGGGTCAGTGGGAACAAATCGGGTCCATTAGGACAAGTCAAGACATACGAAGCACAGCAGGGCGAAGTCATATTACGAAAATCTCAGTCGGAATTTAAATTTGAATTGTTCCCCAACATTTTCCAATTGTGTTACAAATTTCTTGTTTTACCCAGCTGGACTTGTTCTATAACTTTGGCATTTGTCAAGTCGGGTCATTAAGGACAAATCGGGACCATTAGGACAAGACGAGACGTACTAAGCACAGCAGGGCGAAGTCAAATCACGAATATCTCAGTCGGAATTGAAATTTGAATTGTTCCCCAACATTTTCCAATTGTGTTACAAATTTCTTGTTTTACCCAGCTGGACTTGTTCTGTAGTTTTGGCATTTGTCAAGTCGGGTCATTAAGGACAAATCGGGACCATTAGGACAAGACGAGACGTACTAAGCAAAGCAGGGCGAAGTGAAATTATGAATATCTCAGTCGGAATTGAAATTTGAAATGTTCCCCAACATTTTCCAATTGTTTTACAAATTTCTTGTTTTACCCAGCTGGACTTGTTCTATAACTTTGGCATTTGTCAAGTCGGGTCATTAAGGACAAATCGGGACCATTAGGACAAGACGAGACGTACTAAGCACAGCAGGGCGAAGTCAAATCACGAATATCTCAGTCGGAATTGAAATTTGAAATGTTCCCCAACATTTTCCAACTGTGTTACAAATTTCTTGTTTTACCCAGCTGGACATGTTCTATAATTTTGGCATTTGTCAAGTCGGGTCATCAAGGACGAATCGGGACCATTAGGACAAGACGAGACGTACTAAGCACAGCAGGGCCGAAGTCAAATTACGAAAATCTCAGTCGGAATTGAAATTTGAATTGTTCCCCAACATTTTCCTATTGTGTTACAAATTTCTTGTTTTACCAAGCTGGACTTGTTATGTAGTTTTGGCTTTTGTCAAGTCGGGTTATTGAGGACAAATTGAGACCATTAGGACAAGTCGAGGAAAATGAAGCACAGCAGGGCGAAGTCAAATTACGAAAATCTCAGTCGGAATTGAAATTTGAAAGTTTCAAAACATTTTTCAATTGTGTTACAAATTTCTTGTTTTGCCCAGCTGGACTTGTTCTGTAGTTTTGGCATTTGTCATGTAAGGTCATTTAGGACAAATCGGGACCATTAGGACAAGAAGACATACTAAGCACAGGGGCGAAGTCAAATTACGAATATCTCAGTCGGAATTGAATTTTGAATTATTCCCCAACATTTTCCTATTGTGTTACAAATTTCTTGTTATACCCAGATGGACTTGTTCTGTAATGTTGGTATTTGTCAAGTCGGGTCAATAACGACAAATTGGGACCATTAGACAAGTCGGGGAAAGTAAAGCACAGCAGGGCGAAGTCAAATTACGAAAATCTCAGTCGGAATTTGAATTTGAATGTTCCCAACACTTTCCAATTGTGTTACAAATTTCTTGTATTACCCAGCTGGACTTGTTCTATAGTATTGACATTTGTCAAGTCGGGTCATTAAGGACAAATCGGGACCATTAGGACAAGACGAGACGTACTAAGCACAGCAGGGCGAAGTCAAATTACGAAAATCTCAGTCGGAATTGAAATTTGAATTGTTCCCCAACATTTTCCTATTGTGTTACAAATTTCTTGTTTTACCAAGCTGGACTTGTTATGTAGTTTTGGCTTTTGTCAAGTCGGGTTATTGAGGACAAATTGAGACCATTAGGAGAAGTCGAGGAAAATGAAGCACAGCAGGGCGAAGTCAAATTACGAAAATCTCAGTCGGAATTGAAATTTGAAAGTTTCAAAACATTTTTCAATTGTGTTACAAATTTCTTGTTTTGCCCAGCTGGACTTGTTCTGTAGTTTTGGCATTTGTCAAGTCAGGTCATTTAGGACAAATCGGGACCATTAGGACAAGAAGACATACTAAGCACAGGGGCGAAGTCAAATTACGAAAATCTCAGTCGGAATTGAATTTTGAATTATTCCCCAACATTTTCCTATTGTGTTACAAATTTCTTGTTTTACCCAGATGGACTTGTTCTGTAATTTTGGTATTTGTCAAGTCGGGTCATTAAGGACAAATTGGGACCATTAGACAAGTCGAGGAAAATAAAGCACAGCAGGGCCAAGTCAAATTACGAAAATCTCAGTCGGAATTTAAATTTGAATGTTCCCAACACTTTCCAATTGTGTTATATACTTCTTGAATTACCCAGCTGGACTCGTTCTGTTTTTTGGCATTTGTCAAGTCGGGTCATTAAGGACAAATCAGGACCATTAGGACAAGTCGAGACATACGAAGCACAACAGGGCGAGGTCAAATTACTAAAATCTGTGTCGGAATTGAACTTTGATTCGATCCGCAACATTTTCCAATTGTGTTTCCTTGTTTTACCCAGATGGACTTGTTCTGTAGTTTTGGCATTCGTCAAGTTGGGTCAGTAGGGACAAATCGGGACCATTAGGACAAGTCAAGACATACGAAGCACAGCAGGGCGAAGTCAAATTACGAAAATCTCAGTCGGAATTGAAATTAGAATTGTTTCCCAACATTTTCCTATTGTGTTACAAATTTCTTGTTTTACCCAGATGGACTTGTTCTGTATTTTTGGCATTTGTCATGTCGGGTCATTGAGGACAAATCGGGATCATTAGGACAAGACGAGACGTACTAAGCACAGCAGGGCGAAGTCAAATTACGAAAATCTCAGTCGGAATTGAAATTTGAATTGTTTCCCAACATTTTCCTATTTTGTTACGAATTTCTTGTTTTACCCAGCTGGACTTGTTCTGTAGTTTTGGCATTTGTCAGGTCAGGTCATTAAGGACAAATTGGGACCATTAGGACAAGTCGAGGAAAATGAAGCACAGCAGGGCGAAGTCAAATTACGAAAATCTCAGTCGGAATTGAAATTTGAATGTTCCACAACATTTTTCTATTGTGTTACGAATTTCCTGTTTTGCCCAGCTGGACTTGTTCTATAACTTTGGCATTTGTCAAGTCGGGTCATTAAGGACAAATCGGGACCATTAGGACAAGACGAGACGTACTAAGCACAGCAGGGCGAAGTCAAATTACGAAAATCTCAGTCGGAATTGAAATTTGAATTGTTCCCCAACATTTTCCTATTGTGTTACAAATTTCTTGTTTTACCAAGCTGGACTTGTTATAAAGTTTTGGCTTTTGTCAAGTCGGGTTATTGAGGACAAATTGAGACCATTAGGACAAGTCGAGGAAAATGAAGCACAGCAGGGCGAAGTCAAATTACGAATATCTCAGTCGGAATTGAAATTTGAAATGTTCCCCAACATTTTCCAGTTGTGTTACAAATTTCTTGTTTTACCCAGCTGGACTTGTTCTATAGTTTTGACATTTGTCATGTCGGGTCATTAAGGACAAATCGGGACCATTAGGACAAGACGAGACGTACTAAGCACAGCAGGGCGAAGTCAAATTACGAAAATCTCAGTCGGAATTGAAATTTGAATTGTTCCCCAACATTTTCCTATTGTGTTACAAATTTCTTGTTTTACCAAGCTGGACTTGTTATAAAGTTTTGGCTTTTGTCAAGTCGGGTTATTGAGGACAAATTGAGACCATTAGGACAAGTCGAGGAAAATGAAGCACAGCAGGGCGAAGTCAAATTACGAATATCTCAGTCGGAATTGAAATTTTAATGTTCCACAACATTTTTCAATTGTGTTACAAATTTCTTGTTTTGCCCAGCTGGACTTGTTCTGTAGTTCTGGCATTTGTCAAGTCGGGTCATTA
Organism: Chrysolina americana; assembly: GCA_958502065.1. Taxonomy (NCBI): domain Eukaryota; kingdom Metazoa; phylum Arthropoda; class Insecta; order Coleoptera; family Chrysomelidae; genus Chrysolina; species Chrysolina americana. The sequence continues at coordinate 25,523,746 of OY293421.1, forward strand.
AGGACAAATCAGGACCATTAGGACAAGACGAGACGTACTAAGCACAGCAGGGCCAAAGTCAAATTTCGAAAATCTCAGTCGGAATTGAAATTTGAATGTTCCCCAACATTTTCCAATTGTTTTACAAATTTCTTGATTTACCCAGCTGGACTTGTTCTATAATTTTGGCATTTGACAAGTCGGCTCATTAAGGACGAATCGGGACCATTAGGACAAGACGAGACGTACTAAGCACAGCAAGGCGAAGTCAAATTACGAAAATCTCAGTCGGAATTGAAATTTGAATAGTTTCCCAACATTTTCCAATTGTGTTACAAATTTCTTGTTTTACACAGCTGGACTTGTCCTGTATTTTGGCATTTGTCAAGTCGGGTCATAAAGGACAAATCAGGACCATTAGGACATGTCGAGACATACGAAGCACAGCAGGGCGAAGTCAATTTACGAAAATCTCAGTCGGAATTGGAATTTGAATGATCCACAACATTTTTCAATTGTGTTACGAATTTCTTGTTTTGCCCAGCTTGACTTGTTCTGTAGTTTTGGAATTTGTCAAGTCGGGTAATTAAGGACAAATCGGGACCATTAGGACAAGACGAGACGTACTAAGCACAGCAGGGCGAAGTAAAATTATGAATATCTCAGTCGGAATTGAAATTTGAAATATTCCCCAACATTTTCCAATTGTTTTACAAATTTATTGTTTTACCCAGCTGGACTTGCTCTATAACTTTGGCATTTGTCAAGTCGGGTCATTAAGGACCATTCGGGACCATTAGGACAAGACGAGACGTACTAAGCACAGCAGGGCGAAGTCAAATTACGAATATCTCAGTCGGAATTGAAATTTGAAATGTTCCCCAACATTTTCCAATTGTGTTACAAATTTCTTGTTTTACCCAGCTGGACTTGTTCTATAGTTTTGACATTTGTCAAGTCGGGTCATTAAGGACAAATCGGGACCATTAGGACAAGACGAAACGTACTAAGCACAGCAGGGCGAAGTCAAATTACGAAAATCTCAGTCGGAATTGAAATTTGAATTGTTCCCCAACATTTTCCTATTGTGTTACAAATTTCTTGTTTTACCAAGCTGGACTTGTTATGTAGTTTTGGCTTTTGTCAAGTCGGGTTATTGAGGACAAATTGAGACCATTAGGACAAGTCGAGGAAAATGAAGCACAGCAGGGCCGAAGTCAAATTACGAATATCTCAGTCGGAATTGAAATTTGAAGTGTTCCCCAACATTTTCCAATTGTGTTACAAATTTCTTGTTTTACACAGCTGGACTTGTCCTGTATTTTGGCATTTGTCAAGTCGGGTCATAAAGGACATATCAGGACCATTAGGACATGTCGAGACATACGAAGCACAGCAGGGCGAAGTCAAATTACGAAAATCTCAGTCGGAATTGAAATTTGAATGTTCCACAACATTTTTCAATTGTGTTACAAATTTCTTGTTTTGCCCAGCTGGACTTGTTCTGTAGTTCTGGCATTTGTCAAGTCGGGTCATTAAGGACAAATCAGGACCATTAGGACAAGACGAGACGTACTAAGCACAGCAGGGCCGAAGTCAAATTACGAATATCTCAGTCGGAATTGAATTTTGAATTGTTCCCCAACATTTTCCAATTGTTTTACAAATTTCTTGTTTTACCCAGCTGGACATGTTCTATAATTTTGGCATTTGTCAAGTCGGGTCATTAAGGACGAATCGGGACCATTAGGACAAGACGAGACGTACTAAGCACAGCAGGGCCGAAGTCAAATTACGAATATCTCAGTCGGAATTGAATTATGAATTGTTCCCCAACATTTTCCAATTGTTTTACAAATTCCTTGTTTTACCCAGCTGGACATGTTCTATAATTTTGGCATTTGTCAAGTCGGGTCATTAAGGACGAATCGGGACCATTAGGACAAGACGAGACGCACTAAGCACAGCAAGGCGAAGTCAAATTACGAAAATCTCAGTCGGAATTGAAATTTGAATTGTTCCCCAACATTTTCCAATTGCGTTACACATTTCTTGTTTTACACAGCTGGACTTGTCCTGTATTTTGGCATTTGTCAAGTCGGGTCATTAAGGACAAATCAGGACCATTAGGACAAGACGAGACGTACTAAGCACAGCAGGGCCGAAGTCAAATTACGAATATCTCAGTCGGAATTGAAATTTGAATTGTTCCCCAACATTTTCCAATTGTTTTACAAATTTCTTGTTTTACCCAGCTGGACATGTTCTATAATTTTGGCATTTGTCAAGTCGGGTCATTAAGGACGAATCGGGACCATTAGGACAAGACGAGACGTACTAAGCACAGCAAGGCGAAGTCAAATTACGAAAATCTCAGTCGGAATTGAAATTTGAATTGTTCCCCAACATTTTCCAATTGTGTTACAAATTTCTTGTTTTACACAGCTGGACTTGTCCTGTATTTTGGCATTTGTAAAGTCGGGTCATAAAGGACAAATCAGGACCATTAGGACATGTCGAGACATACGAAGCACAGCAGGGCGAAGTCAAATTACGAAAATCTCAGTCGGAATTGAAATTTGAATGTTCCACAAAATTTTTCAATTGTGTAACGAATTTCTTGTTTTGCCCAGCTGGACTTGTTCTGTAGTTTTGGCATTTGTCAAGTCGGGTCATTAAGGACAAATCGGGACCATTAGGACAAGACGAGACGTACTAAGCACAGCAGGGCAAAGTAAAATTATGAATATCTCAGTCGGAATTGAAATTTGAAATGTTCCCCAACATTTTCCAATTGTTTTACAAATTTCTTGTTTTACCCAGCTGGACTTGTTCTATAACTTTGGCATTTGTCAAGTCGGGTCATTAAGGACAAATCGGGACCATTAGGACAAGACGAGATGTACTAAGCACAGCAGGGCGAAGTAAAATTATGAATATCTCAGTCGGAATTGAAATTTGAAGTGTTCCCCAACATTTTCCAAATGTGTTACAAATTTATTGTTTTACACAGCTGGACTTGTCCTGTATTTTGGCATTTGTCAAGTCGGGTCATAAAGGACAAATCAGGACCATTAGGACATGTCGAGACATACGAAGCACAGCAGGGCGAAGTCAAATTACGAAAATCTCAGTCGGATTTGAAATTTGAATGTTCCACAACATTTTTCAATTGTGTTACAAATTTCTTGTTTTGCCCAGCTGGACTTGTTCTGTAGTTCTGGCATTTGTCAAGTCGGGTCATTAAGGACAAATCAGGACCATTAGGACAAGACGAGACGTACTAAGCACAGCAGGGCCGAAGTCAAATTACGAATATCTCAGTCGGAATTGAAATTTGAATTGTTCCCCAACATTTTCCAATTGTTTTACAAATTTCTTGTTTTACCCAGCTGGACATGTTCTATAATTTTGGCATTTGTCAAGTCGGGTCATTAAGGACGAATCGGGACCATTAGGACAAGACGAGACGTACTAAGCACAGCAGGGCGAAGTAAAATTATGAATATCTCAGTCGGAATTGAAATTTGAAATGTTCCCCAACATTTTCCAATTGTTTTACAAATTTCTTGTTTTACCCAGCTGGACTTGTTCTATAACTTTGGCATTTGTCAAGTCGGGTCACTAAGGACAAATCGGGACCATTAGGACAAGACGAGACGTACTAAGCACAGCAGGGCGAAGTCAAATCACGAATATCTCAGTCGGAATTGAAATTTGAAATGTTTCCCAACATTTTCCAACTGTGTTACAAATTTCTTGTTTTACCCAGCTGGACTTGTTCTATAGTTTTGACATTTGTCAAGTCGGGTCATTAAGGACAAATCGGGACCATTAGGACAAGACGAGACGTACTAAGCACAGCAGGGCGAAGTCAAATTACGAAAATCTCAGTCGGAATTGAAATTTGAATTGTTCCCCAACATTTTCCTATTGTGTTACAAATTTCTTGTTTTACCAAGCTGGACTTGTTATGTAGTTTTGGCTTTTGTCAAGTCGGGTTATTGAGGACAAATTGAGACCATTAGGACAAGTCGAGGAAAATGAAGCACAGCAGGGCGAAGTCAAATTACGAAAATCTCAGTCGGAATTGAAATTTGAAAGTTTCAAAACATTTTTCAATTGTGTTACAAATTTCTTGTTTTGCCCAGCTGGACTTGTTCTGTAGTTTTGGCATTTGTCATGTAAGGTCAATTAGGACAAATCGGGACCATTAGGACAAGAAGACATACTAAGCACAGGGGCGAAGTCAAATTACGAATATCTCAGTCGGAATTGAATTTTGAATTATTCCCCAACATTTTCCTATTGTGTTACAAATTTCTTGTTATACCCAGATGGACTTGTTCTGTAATGTTGGTATTTGTCAAGTCGGGTCATTAAGGACAAATTGGGACCATTAGACAAGTCGGGGAAAATAAAGCACAGCAGGGCGAAGTCAAATTACGAAAATCTCAGTCGGAATTTAAATTTGAATGTTCCCAACACTTTCCAATTGTGTTACAAATTTCTTGTATTACCCAGCTGGACTTGTTCTATAGTATTGACATTTGTCAAGTCGGGTCATTAAGGACAAATCGGGACCATTAGGACAAGACGAGACGTACTAAGCACAGCAAGGCGAAGTCAAATTACGAAAATCTCAGTCGGAATTGAAATTTGAATTGTTCCCCAACATTTTCCTATTGTGTTACAAATTTCTTGTTTTACCAAGCTGGACTTGTTATGTAGTTTTGGCTTTTGTCAAGTCGGGTTATTGAGGACAAATTGAGACCATTAGGAGAAGTCGAGGAAAATGAAGCACAGCAGGGCGAAGTCAAATTACGAAAATCTCAGTCGGAATTGAAATTTGAAAGTTTCAAAACATTTTTCAATTGTGTTACAAATTTCTTGTTTTGCCCAGCTGGACTTGTTCTGTAGTTTTGGCATTTGTCAAGTCAGGTCATTTAGGACAAATCGGGACCATTAGGACAAGAAGACATACTAAGCACAGGGGCGAAGTCAAATTACGAAAATCTCAGTCGGAATTGAATTTTGAATTATTCCCCAACATTTTCCTATTGTGTTACAAATTTCTTGTTTTACCCAGATGGACTTGTTCTGTAATTTTGGTATTTGTCAAGTCGGGTCATTAAGGACAAATTGGGACCATTAGACAAGTCGAGGAAAATAAAGCACAGCAGGGCCAAGTCAAATTACGAAAATCTCAGTCGGAATTTATATTTGAATGTTCCCAATACTTTCCAATTGTGTTAAATACTTCATGAATTACCCAGCTGGACTCGTTCTGTTTTTTGGCATTCGTCAAGACGGGTCATTAAGGACAAATCGGGACTATTTGGACAAGTCGGAAATACGAAGCACAGCAGGGCGAAGTCATATTACTAAAAACTCAGTCGGAATTCAAATATAAATGTTCCCAACAGTTTCCAATTGTGTTACAAATTTCTTGTTTTACCCAGCTGGACTCGTTCTGTTTTTTGGTATTTGTCAAGTCGGGTTATTAAGGAAAAATCGGGGCCATTAGGACAAGACGAGACGTACTAAGCAGAGCAGGGCGAAGTCAAATTACGAAAATCTCAGTCGGAATTGAAATTTTAATTGTTCCCCAACATTTTCCAATTGTTTCACAAATTTCTTGTTTTACCCAGCTGGACTTGTTCTGTAGTTTTGGCATATGTCAAGTTGGGTCAGTAGGGACAAATCGGGAGCATTAGGACAAGTCAAGACATACGAAGCACAGCAGGGCTAAGTCAATTTACGAAAATCCCAGTCGGAATTGAAATTAGAATTGTTCCCCACCATTTTCCTATTGTGTTACAAATTTCTTGTTTTACCCAGCTGGACTTGTTCTGTATTTTGGCATTTGTCAAGTCGGGTCAGTGGGAACAAATCGGGACCATTAGGACAAGTCAAGACATACGAAGCACAGCAGGGCGAAGTCATATTACGAAAATCTCAGTCGGAATTTAAATTTGAATGTTCCCAACACTTTCCAATTGTGTTAAATACTTCTTGAATTACCCAGCTGGACTCGTTCTGTTTTTTGGCATTTGGCAAGTCGGGTCATTAAGGACAAATCAGGACCATTAGGACAAGTCGAGACATACGAAGCACAGCAGGGCGAAGTCAAATTACTAAAATCTCAGTCGGAATTGAACTTTGATTTGATCCGCAACATTTTCCATTTGTGTTACCTTGTTTTACCCAGCTGGACTTGTTCTGTAGTTTTGGCATTTATCAAGTCGGGTCATTAAGGACAAATTGGGACCATTAGGACAAGTCGAGGAAAATGAAGCACAGCAGGGCTCAAATTACGGAAATCTCAGTCGGAATTTAAATTTGAATGTTCCACAATATTTTCCAATCGTGTTACAAATTTCTTGTTTTACCCAGCTAGACTTGTTCCGTATTTTGGCATTTGTCAAGTCGGGTCAGTGGGAACAAATCGGGACCATTAGGACAAGTCAAGACATACGAAGCACAGCAGGGCGAAGTCATATTACGAAAATCTCAGTCGGAATTTAAATTTGAATGTTCCCAACACTTTCCAATTGTGTTACAAATTTCTTGTATTACCCAGCTGGACTTGTTCTATAGTATTGACATTTGTCAAGTCGGGTCATTAAGGACAAATCGGGACCATTAGGACAAGACGAGACGTACTAAGCACAGCAAGGCGAAGTCAAATTACGAAAATCTCAGTCGGAATTGAAATTTGAATTGTTCCCCAACATTTTCCTATTGTGTTACAAATTTCTTGTTTTACCAAGCTGGACTTGTTATGTAGTTTTGGCTTTTGTCAAGTCGGGTTATTGAGGACAAATTGAGACCATTAGGAGAAGTCGAGGAAAATGAAGCACAGCAGGGCGAAGTCAAATTACGAAAATCTCAGTCGGAATTGAAATTTGAAAGTTTCAAAACATTTTTCAATTGTGTTACAAATTTCTTGTTTTGCCCAGCTGGACTTGTTCTGTAGTTTTGGCATTTGTCAAGTCAGGTCATTTAGGACAAATCGGGACCATTAGGACAAGAAGACATACTAAGCACAGGGGCGAAGTCAAATTACGAAAATCTCAGTCGGAATTGAATTTTGAATTATTCCCCAACATTTTCCTATTGTGTTACAAATTTCTTGTTTTACCCAGATGGACTTGTTCTGTAATTTTGGTATTTGTCAAGTCGGGTCATTAAGGACAAATTGGGACCATTAGACAAGTCGAGGAAAATAAAGCACAGCAGGGCCAAGTCAAATTACGAAAATCTCAGTCGGAATTTATATTTGAATGTTCCCAATACTTTCCAATTGTGTTAAATACTTCATGAATTACCCAGCTGGACTCGTTCTGTTTTTTGGCATTCGTCAAGACGGGTCATTAAGGACAAATCGGGACTATTTGGACAAGTCGGAAATACGAAGCACAGCAGGGCGAAGTCATATTACTAAAAACTCAGTCGGAATTCAAATATAAATGTTCCCAACAGTTTCCAATTGTGTTACAAATTTCTTGTTTTACCCAGCTGGACTCGTTCTGTTTTTTGGTATTTGTCAAGTCGGGTTATTAAGGAAAAATCGGGGCCATTAGGACAAGACGAGACGTACTAAGCAGAGCAGGGCGAAGTCAAATTACGAAAATCTCAGTCGGAATTGAAATTTTAATTGTTCCCCAACATTTTCCAATTGTTTCACAAATTTCTTGTTTTACCCAGCTGGACTTGTTCTGTAGTTTTGGCATATGTCAAGTTGGGTCAGTAGGGACAAATCGGGAGCATTAGGACAAGTCAAGACATACGAAGCACAGCAGGGCTAAGTCAATTTACGAAAATCCCAGTCGGAATTGAAATTAGAATTGTTCCCCACCATTTTCCTATTGTGTTACAAATTTCTTGTTTTACCCAGCTGGACTTGTTCTGTATTTTGGCATTTGTCAAGTCGGGTCAGTGGGAACAAATCGGGACCATTAGGACAAGTCAAGACATACGAAGCACAGCAGGGCGAAGTCATATTACGAAAATCTCAGTCGGAATTTAAATTTGAATGTTCCCAACACTTTCCAATTGTGTTAAATACTTCTTGAATTACCCAGCTGGACTCGTTCTGTTTTTTGGCATTTGGCAAGTCGGGTCATTAAGGACAAATCAGGACCATTAGGACAAGTCGAGACATACGAAGCACAGCAGGGCGAAGTCAAATTACTAAAATCTCAGTCGGAATTGAACTTTGATTTGATCCGCAACATTTTCCATTTGTGTTACCTTGTTTTACCCAGCTGGACTTGTTCTGTAGTTTTGGCATTTATCAAGTCGGGTCATTAAGGACAAATTGGGACCATTAGGACAAGTCGAGGAAAATGAAGCACAGCAGGGCTCAAATTACGGAAATCTCAGTCGGAATTTAAATTTGAATGTTCCACAATATTTTCCAATCGTGTTACAAATTTCTTGTTTTACCCAGCTAGACTTGTTCCGTATTTTGGCATTTGTCAAGTCGGGTCAGTGGGAACAAATCGGGACCATTAGGACAAGTCAAGACATACGAAGCACAGCAGGGCGAAGTCATATTACGAAAATCTCAGTCGGAATTTAAATTTGAATTGTTCCCCAACATTTTCCAATCGTGTTACAAATTTCTTGTTTTACCCAGCTAGACTTGTTCCGTATTTTGGCATTTGTCAAGTCGGGTCAGTAGGGACAAATCGGGACCATTAGGACAAGTCAAGACATACGAAGCACAGCAGGGCGAAGTCAAATTACTAAAATCTCAGTCGGAATTGAACTTTGATTTGATCCGCAACATTTTCCAATTGTGTTACCTTGATTTACCCAGCTGGACTGTTCTGTAGTTTTGGCATTTGTCAAGTCGGGTCATTAAGGACAAATTGGGACCATTAGGACAAGTCGAGGAAAATGAAGCACAGCAGGGCGAAGTCAAATTACGAAAATCTCAGTCGGAATTGAAATATAAATGTTCCCAACAGTTTCCAATTGTGTTACAAATTTCTTGTTTTACCCAGCTGGACTCGTTCTGTATTTTGGCATTTGTCAAGTCGGGTCAGTGGGAACAAATCGGGACCATTAGTACAAGTCAAGACATACGAAGCACAGCAGGGCGAAGTCATATTACGAAAATCTCAGTCGGAATTTAAATTTGAATGTTCCCAACACTTTCCAATTGTGTTTAATACTTCTTGAAATACCCAGCTAGACTCGTTCTGTTTTTTGGCAATTGTCAAGTCGGGTCATTAAGGACAAATCGGGACCATAAGGACAAGAAGAGACATACTAGCACAGCAGGGCTAAGTCTATTTACGAAAATCCCAGTCGGAATTGAAATTAGAATTATTCCCTAACATTTTCCTATTGAGTTACAAATTTCTTGTTTTACCCAGCTGGACTTGTTCTGTAGTTTTGGCATTTGTCAAGTCGGGTCATTATGGACAAATCGGGACCATTAGGACAAGTCGAGGAAAATGAAGCACAGCAGGGCGAAGTCAAATTACGGAAATCTCAGTCGGAATAGAAATTTGAATGTTCCACAATATTTTCCAATCGTCTTACAAATTTCTTGTTTTACCCAGCTAGACTTGTTCCGTATTTTGGCATTTGTCAAGTCGGGTCAGTGGGAACAAATCGGGACCATTAGGACAAGTCAAGACATACGAAGCACAGCAGGGCGAAGTCATATTACGAAAATCTCAGTCGGAATTTAAATTTGATTGTTACCAACACTTTCCAATTGTGTTAAATACTTCTTGAATTACCCAGCTGGACTCGTTCTGTATTTTGGCATTTGTCAAGTCGGGTCATTAAGGACAAATCAGGACCATTAGGACAAGTCGAGACATACGAAGCACAGCAGGGCGAAGTCAAATTACTAAAATCTCAGTCGGAATTGAACTTTGATTTGATCCGCAACATTTTCCAATTGTGTTACCTTGTTTTACCCAGCTGGACTTGTTCTGTAGTTTTGGCATTCGTCAAGTTGGGTCAGTAGGGACAAATCGGGACCATTAGGACAAGTCAAGACATACGAAGCACAGCAGGGCGAATAAATATTACGAAAATCTCAGTCGGAATTTATATTTGAATGTTCCCAACACTTTCCAATTTTGTTAAATACTTCTTGAATTACCCAGCTGGACTCGTTCTGTTTTTGGCATTTGTCAAGTCGGGTCATTAAGGACGAATCAGGACCATTAGGACAAGTCGAGACATACAAAGCACAGCAGGGCGAAGTCAAATTACCAAAATCTCAGTCGGAGTTGAACTTTGATTTGATCCGCATCATTTTCCAATTGTGTTACCTTGTTTTACCCAGCTGGACTTGTTCTGTAGTTTTGGCATTCGTCAAGACGGGTCATTAAGGACAAATCGGGACTATTTGGACAAGTCGAGACATACGAAGCACAGCAGGGCGAAGTCATGTTACTAAAAACTCAGTCGGAATTCAAATATATATGTTCCCAACAGTTTCCAATTGTGTTACAAATTTCTTGTTTTACCCAGCTGGACTCGTTCTGTTTTTTGGTATTTGTCAAGCCGGGTCAGTGGGAACAAATCGGGACCATTAGGACAAGTCAAGACATACGATGCACAGCAGGGCGAAGTCATATTACGAAAATCTCAGTCGGAATTTAAATTTGAATTGTTCCCCAACATTTTCCAATTGTGTTACAAATTTCTTGTTTTACCCAGCTGGACTGTTTCTGTAGTTTTGGCATATGTCAAATTGGGTCAGTAGGGACAAATCGGGACCATTAGGACAAATCGGGACCATTAGGACAAGTCAAGACATACGAAGCACAGCAGGGCGAAGTCAAATTACTAAAATCTCAGTCGGAATTGAACTTTGATTTGATCCGCAACATTTTCCAATTGTGTTACCTTGATTTACCCAGCTGGACTGTTCTGTAGTTTTGGCATTTGTCAAGTCGGGTCATTAAGGACAAATTGGGACCATTAGGACAAGTCGAGGAAAATGAAGCACAGCAGGGCGAAGTCAAATTACGAAAATCTCAGTCGGAATTGAAATATAAATGTTCCCAACAGTTTCCAATTGTGTTACAAATTTCTAGTTTTACCCAGCTCGACTCGTTCTGTATTTTGGCATTTGTCAAGTCGGGTCATTAAGGACAAATCGGGACCATTAGGACAAGACGAGACGTACCAAGCACAGCAGGGCGAAGTCAAATTACGAAAATCTCAGTCGGAATTGAAATTTTAATTGTTCCCCAACATTTTCCAATTGTTTTACAAATTTCTTGTTTTACCCAGCTGGCTTGTTTTGTAGTTTTGGCATATGTCATGTTGGGTCAGTAGGGACAAATCGGGACCATTAGGACAAATCGGGACCATTAGGACAAGTCAAGACATACGAAGCACAGCAGGGCTATGTCAATTTACGAAAATCCCAGTCGGAATTGAAATTAGAATTGTTCCCCAACATTTTCCTATTGTGTTACGAATTTCTTGTTTTACCCAGCTGGACTTGTTCTGTAGTTTTGGCATTTGTCAAGTCGGGTCATTAAGGACAAATCGGGACCATTAGGACAAGTCGAGACAAACGAAGCACAGCAGGGCGAAGTCAAATTACTAAAATCTCAGTCGGAATTGAACTTTGATTTGATCCGCAACATTTTCCAATTGTGTTACCTTGTTTTACCCAGCTGGACTTGTTCTGTAGTTTTGGCATTCGTCAAGTTGGGTCAGTACGGACAAATCGGGACAAGTCAAGACATACGAAGCACAGCAGGGCGAAGAATTATTACGAAAATCTCAGTCGGAATTTATATTTGAATGTTCCCAATACTTTCCAATTGTGTTAAATACTTCATGAATTACCCAGCTGGACTCGTTCTGTTTTTTGGCATTTGTCAAGTCGGGTCATTAAGGACGAATCAGAACCATTAGGACAAGTCGAGACATACGAAGCACAGCAGGGCGAAGTCAAATTACTAAAATCTCAGTCGGAGTTGAACTTTGATTTGATCCGCAACATTTTCCAATTGTGTTACCTTGTTTTACCCAGCTGGACTTGTTCTGTAGTTTTGGCATTCGTCAAGACGGGTCATTAAGGACAAATCGGGACTATTTGGACAAGTCGGAAATACGAAGCACAGCAGGGCGAAGTCATATTACTAAAAACTCAGTCGGAATTCAAATATAAATGTTCCCAACAATTTCCAATTGTGTTACAAATTTCTTGTTTTACCCAGCTGGACTCGTTCTGTTTTTTGGTATTTGTCAAGTCGGGTTATTAAGGAAAAATCGGGGCCATTAGGACAAGACGAGACGTACTAAGCAGAGCAGGGCGAAGTCAAATTACGAAAATCTCAGTCGGAATTGAGATTTTAATTGTTCCCCAACATTTTCCAATTGTTTCACAAATTTCTTGTTTTACCCAGCTGGACTTGTTCTGTAGTTTTGGCATATGTCAAGTTGGGTCAGTAGGGACAAATCGGGAGCATTAGGACAAGTCAAGACATACGAAGCACAGCAGGGCTGAGTCAATTTACGAAAATCCCAGTCGGAATTGAAATTAGAATTGTTCCCCACCATTTTCCTATTGTGTTACAAATTTCTTGTTTTACCCAGCTGGACTTGTTCTGTATTTTGGCATTTGTCAAGTCGGGTCAGTGGGAACAAATCGGGACCATTAGGACAAGTCAAGACATACGAAGCACAGCAGGGCGAAGTCATATTACGAAAATCTCAGTCGGAATTTAAATTTGAATGTTCCCAACACTTTCCAATTGTGTTAAATACTTCTTGAATTACCCAGCTGGACTCGTTCTGTTTTTTGGCATTTGGCAAGTCGGGTCATTAAGGACAAATCAGGACCATTAGGACAAGTCGAGACATACGAAGCACAGCAGGGCGAAGTCAAATTACTAAAATCTCAGTCGGAATTGAACTTTGATTTGATCCGCAACATTTTCCATTTGTGTTACCTTGTTTTACCCAGCTGGACTTGTTCTGTAGTTTTGGCATTTATCAAGTCGGGTCATTAAGGACAAATTGGGACCATTAGGACAAGTCGAGGAAAATGAAGCACAGCAGGGCTCAAATTACGGAAATCTCAGTCGGAATTTAAATTTGAATGTTCCACAATATTTTCCAATCGTGTTACAAATTTCTTGTTTTACCCAGCTAGACTTGTTCCGTATTTTGGCATTTGTCAAGTCGGGTCAGTGGGAACAAATCGGGACCATTAGGACAAGTCAAGACATACGAAGCACAGCAGGGCGAAGTCATATTACGAAAATCTCAGTCGGAATTTAAATTTGAATTGCTCCCCAACATTTTCCAATTGTGTTACAAATTTCTTGTTTTACCCAGCTGGACTGTTTCTGTAGTTTTGGCATATGTCAAATTGGGTCAGTAGGGACAAATCGGGACCATTAGGACAAGTCAAGACATACGAAGCACAGCAGGGCGAAGTCAAATTACTAAAATCTCAGTCGGAATTGAACTTTGATTTGATCCGCAACATTTTCCAATTGTGTTACCTTGATTTACCCAGCTGGACTGTTCTGTAGTTTTGGCATTTGTCAAGTCGGGTCATTAAGGACAAATTGGGACCATTAGGACAAGTCGAGGAAAATGAAGCACAGCAGGGCGAAGTCAAATTACGAAAATCTCAGTCGGAATTGAAATATAAATGTTCCCAACAGTTTCCAATTGTGTTACAAATTTCTTGTTTTACCCAGCTGGACTCGTTCTTTATTTTGGCATTTGTCAAGTCGGGTCAGTGGGAACAAATCGGGACCATTAGGACAAGTCAAGACATATGAAGCACAGCAGGGCGAAGTCATATTACGAAAATCTCAGTCGGAATTTAAATTTGAATTGCTCCCCAACATTTTCCAATTGTGTTACAAATTTCTTGTTTTACCCAGCTGGACTGTTTCTGTAGTTTTGGCATATGTCAAATTGGGTCAGTAGGGACAAATCGGGACCATTAGGACAAGTCAAGACATACGAAGCACAGCAGGGCGAAGTCAAATTACTAAAATCTCAGTCGGAATTGAACTTTGATTTGATCCGCAACATTTTCCAATTGTGTTACCTTGATTTACCCAGCTGGACTGTTCTGTAGTTTTGGCATTTGTCAAGTCGGGTCATTAAGGACAAATTGGGACCATTAGGACAAGTCGAGGAAAGTAAAGCACAGCAGGGCGAAGTCAAATTACGAAAATCTCAGTCGGAATTTGAATTTGAATGTTCCCAACACTTTCCAATTAGGTTACAAATTTCTTGTATTACCCAGCTGGACTTGTTCTATAGTATTGACATTTGTCAAGTCGGGTCATTAAGGACAAATCGGGACCATTAGGACAAGACGAGACGTACTAAGCACAGCAGGGCGAAGTCAAATTACGAAAATCTCAGTCGGAATTGAAATTTGAATTGTTCCCCAACATTTTCCTATTGTGTTACAAATTTCTTGTTTTACCAATCTGGACTTGTTATGTAGTTTTGGCTTTTGTCAAGTCGGGTTATTGAGGACAAATTGAGACCATTAGGAGAAGTCGAGGAAAATGAAGCACAGCAGGGCGAAGTCAAATTACGAAAATCTCAGTCGGAATTGAAATTTGAAAGTTTCAAAACATTTTTCAATTGTGTTACAAATTTCTTGTTTTGCCCAGCTGGACATGTTCTGTAGTTTTGGCATTTGTCAAGTCAGGTCATTTAGGACAAATCGGGACCATTAGGACAAGAAGACATACTAAGCACAGGGGCGAAGTCAAATTACGAAAATCTCAGTCGGAATTGAATTTTGAATTATTCCCCAACATTTTCCTATTGTGTTACAAATTTCTTGTTTTACCCAGATGGACTTGTTCTGTAATTTTGGTATTTGTCAAGTCGGGTCATTAAGGACAAATTGGGACCATTAGACAAGTCGAGGAAAATAAAGCACAGCAGGGCCAAGTCAAATTACGAAAATCTCAGTCGGAATTTAAATTTGAATGTTCCCAACACTTTCCAATTGTGTTATATACTTCTTGAATTACCCAGCTGGACTCGTTCTGTTTTTTGGCATTTGTCAAGTCGGGTCATTAAGGACAAATCAGGACCATTAGGACAAGTCGAGACATACGAAGCACAATAGGGCGAGGTCAAATTACTAAAATCTGTGTCGGAATTGAACTTTGATTCGATCCGCAACATTTTCCAATTGTGTTTCCTTGTTTTACCCAGATGGACTTGTTCTGTAGTTTTGGCATTCGTCAAGTTGGGTCAGTAGGGACAAATCGGGACCATTAGGACAAGTCAAGACATACGAAGCACAGCAGGGCGAAGTCAAATTACGAAAATCTCAGTCGGAATTGAAATTAGAATTGTTTCCCAACATTTTCCTATTGTGTTACAAATTTCTTGTTTTACCCAGATGGACTTGTTCTGTATTTTTGGCATTTGTCATGTCGGGTCATTGAGGACAAATCGGGATCATTAGGACAAGACGAGACGTACTAAGCACAGCAGGGCGAAGTCAAATTACGAAAATCTCAGTCGGAATTGAAATTTGAATTGTTTCCCAACATTTTCCTATTTTGTTACGAATTTCTTGTTTTACCCAGCTGGACTTGTTCTGTAGTTTTGGCATTTGTCAGGTCAGGTCATTAAGGACAAATTGGGACCATTAGGACAAGTCGAGGAAAATGAAGCACAGCAGGGCGAAGTCAAATTACGAAAATCTCAGTCGGAATTGAAATTTGAATGTTCCACAACATTTTTCTATTGTGTTACGAATTTCCTGTTTTGCCCAGCTGGACTTGTTCTATAACTTTGGCATTTGTCAAGTCGGGTCATTAAGGACAAATCGGGACCATTAGGACAAGACGAGACGTACTAAGCACAGCAGGGCGAAGTCAAATTACGAATATCTCAGTCGGAATTGAAATTTGAAATGTTCCCCAACATTTTCCAGTTGTGTTACAAATTTCTTGTTTTACCCAGCTGGACTTGTTCTATAGTTTTGACATTTGTCATGTCGGGTCATTAAGGACAAATCGGGACCATTAGGACAAGACGAGACGTACTAAGCACAGCAGGGCGAAGTCAAATTACGAAAATCTCAGTCGGAATTGAAATTTGAATTGTTCCCCAACATTTTCCTATTGTGTTACAAATTTCTTGTTTTACCAAGCTGGACTTGTTATGTAGTTTTGGCTTTTGTCAAGTCGGGTTATTGAGGACAAATTGAGACCATTAGGACAAGTCGAGGAAAATGAAGCACAGCAGGGCGAAGTCAAATTACGAATATCTCAGTCGGAATTGAAATTTGAAATGTTCCCCAACATTTTCCAGTTGTGTTACAAATTTCTTGTTTTGCCCAGCTGGACTTGTTCTGTAGTTCTGGCATTTGTCAAGTCGGGTCATTAAGGACAAATCAGGACCATTAGGACAAGACGAGACGTACTAAGCGCAGCAGGGCCGAAGTCAAATTACGAATATCTCAGTCGGAATTGAAATTTGAATTGTTCCCCAACATTTTCCAATTGTGTTACAAATTTCTTGTTTTACACAGCTGGACTTGTCCTGTATTTTGGCATTTGTCAAGTCGGGTCATAAAGGACAAATCAGGACCATTAGGACATGTCGAGACATACGAAGCACAGCAGGGCGAAGTCAAATTACGAAAATCTCAGTCGGAATTGAAATTTTAATGTTCCACAACATTTTTCAATTGTGTTACAAATTTCTTGTTTTGCCCAGCTGGACTTGTTCTGTAGTTCTGGCATTTGTCAAGTCGGGTCATTAAGGACAAATCAGGACCATTAGGACAAGACGAGACGTACTAAGCACAGCAGGGCCAAAGTCAAATTTCGAAAATCTCAGTCGGAATTGAAATTTGAATGTTCCCCAACATTTTCCAATTGTTTTACAAATTTCTTGATTTACCCAGCTGGACTTGTTCTATAATTTTGGCATTTGACAAGTCGGCTCATTAAGGACGAATCGGGACCATTAGGACAAGACGAGACGTACTAAGCACAGCAAGGCGAAGTCAAATTACGAAAATCTCAGTCGGAATTGAAATTTGAATAGTTTCCCAACATTTTCCAATTGTGTTACAAATTTCTTGTTTTACACAGCTGGACTTGTCCTGTATTTTGGCATTTGTCAAGTCGGGTCATAAAGGACAAATCAGGACCATTAGGACATGTCGAGACATACGAAGCACAGCAGGGCGAAGTCAAATTACGAAAATCTCAGTCGGAATTGGAATTTGAATGATCCACAACATTTTTCAATTGTGTTACGAATTTCTTGTTTTGCCCAGCTTGACTTGTTCTGTAGTTTTGGAATTTGTCAAGTCGGGTAATTAAGGACAAATCGGGACCATTAGGACAAGACGAGACGTACTAAGCACAGCAGGGCGAAGTAAAATTATGAATATCTCAGTCGGAATTGAAATTTGAAATATTCCCCAACATTTTCCAATTGTTTTACAAATTTATTGTTTTACCCAGCTGGACTTGCTCTATAACTTTGGCATTTGTCAAGTCGGGTCATTAAGGACCATTCGGGACCATTAGGACAAGACGAGACGTACTAAGCACAGCAGGGCGAAGTCAAATTACGAATATCTCAGTCGGAATTGAAATTTGAAATGTTCCCCAACATTTTCCAATTGTGTTACAAATTTCTTGTTTTACCCAGCTGGACTTGTTCTATAGTTTTGACATTTGTCAAGTCGGGTCATTAAGGACAAATCGGGACCATTAGGACAAGACGAAACGTACTAAGCACAGCAGGGCGAAGTCAAATTACGAAAATCTCAGTCGGAATTGAAATTTGAATTGTTCCCCAACATTTTCCTATTGTGTTACAAATTTCTTGTTTTACCAAGCTGGACTTGTTATGTAGTTTTGGCTTTTGTCAAGTCGGGTTATTGAGGACAAATTGAGACCATTAGGACAAGTCGAGGAAAATGAAGCACAGCAGGGCCGAAGTCAAATTACGAATATCTCAGTCGGAATTGAAATTTGAAGTGTTCCCCAACATTTTCCAATTGTGTTACAAATTTCTTGTTTTACACAGCTGGACTTGTCCTGTATTTTGGCATTTGTCAAGTCGGGTCATAAAGGACATATCAGGACCATTAGGACATGTCGAGACATACGAAGCACAGCAGGGCGAAGTCAAATTACGAAAATCTCAGTCGGAATTGAAATTTGAATGTTCCACAACATTTTTCAATTGTGTTACAAATTTCTTGTTTTGCCCAGCTGGACTTGTTCTGTAGTTCTGGCATTTGTCAAGTCGGGTCATTAAGGACAAATCAGGACCATTAGGACAAGACGAGACGTACTAAGCACAGCAGGGCCGAAGTCAAATTACGAATATCTCAGTCGGAATTGAATTTTGAATTGTTCCCCAACATTTTCCAATTGTTTTACAAATTTCTTGTTTTACCCAGCTGGACATGTTCTATAATTTTGGCATTTGTCAAGTCGGGTCATTAAGGACGAATCGGGACCATTAGGACAAGACGAGACGTACTAAGCACAGCAGGGCCGAAGTCAATTACGAATATCTCAGTCGGAATTGAATTATGAATTGTTCCCCAACATTTTCCAATTGTTTTACAAATTTCTTGTTTTACCCAGCTGGACATGTTCTATAATTTTGGCATTTGTCAAGTCGGGTCATTAAGGACGAATCGGGACCATTAGGACAAGACGAGACGCACTAAGCACAGCAAGGCGAAGTCAAATTACGAAAATCTCAGTCGGAATTGAAATTTGAATTGTTCCCCAACATTTTCCAATTGCGTTACACATTTCTTGTTTTACACAGCTGGACTTGTCCTGTATTTTGGCATTTGTCAAGTCGGGTCATTAAGGACAAATCAGGACCATTAGGACAAGACGAGACGTACTAAGCACAGCAGGGCCGAAGTCAAATTACGAATATCTCAGTCGGAATTGAAATTTGAATTGTTCCCCAACATTTTCCAATTGTTTTACAAATTTCTTGTTTTACCCAGCTGGACATGTTCTATAATTTTGGCATATGTCAAGTCGGGTCATTAAGGACGAATCGGGACCATTAGGACAAGACGAGACGTACTAAGCACAGCAAGGCGAAGTCAAATTACGAAAATCTCAGTCGGAATTGAAATTTGAATTGTTCCCCAACATTTTCCAATTGTGTTACAAATTTCTTGTTTTACACAGCTGGACTTGTCCTGTATTTTGGCATTTGTAAAGTCGGGTCATAAAGGACAAATCAGGACCATTAGGACATGTCGAGACATACGAAGCACAGCAGGGCGAAGTCAAATTACGAAAATCTCAGTCGGAATTGAAATTTGAATGTTCCACAAAATTTTTCAATTGTGTAACGAATTTCTTGTTTTGCCCAGCTGGACTTGTTCTGTAGTTTTGGCATTTGTCAAGTCGGGTCATTAAGGACAAATCGGGACCATTAGGACAAGACGAGACGTACTAAGCACAGCAGGGCGAAGTAAAATTATGAATATCTCAGTCGGAATTGAAATTTGAAATGTTCCCCAACATTTTCCAATTGTTTTACAAATTTCTTGTTTTACCCAGCTGGACTTGTTCTATAACTTTGGCATTTGTCAAGTCGGGTCATTAAGGACAAATCGGGACCATTAGGACAAGACGAGATGTACTAAGCACAGCAGGGCGAAGTAAAATTATGAATATCTCAGTCGGAATTGAAATTTGAAGTGTTCCCCAACATTTTCCAAATGTGTTACAAATTTATTGTTTTACACAGCTGGACTTGTCCTGTATTTTGGCATTTGTCAAGTCGGGTCATAAAGGACAAATCAGGACCATTAGGACATGTCGAGACATACGAAGCACAGCAGGGCGAAGTCAAATTACGAAAATCTCAGTCGGATTTGAAATTTGAATGTTCCACAACATTTTTCAATTGTGTTACAAATTTCTTGTTTTGCCCAGCTGGACTTGTTCTGTAGTTCTGGCATTTGTCAAGTCGGGTCATTAAGGACAAATCAGGACCATTAGGACAAGACGAGACGTACTAAGCACAGCAGGGCCGAAGTCAAATTACGAATATCTCAGTCGGAATTGAAATTTGAATTGTTCCCCAACATTTTCCAATTGTTTTACAAATTTCTTGTTTTACCCAGCTGGACATGTTCTATAATTTTGGCATTTGTCAAGTCGGGTCATTAAGGACGAATCGGGACCATTAGGACAAGACGAGACGTACTAAGCACAGCAAGGCCAAGTCAAATTACGAAAATCTCAGTCGGAATTGAAATTTAAATTGTTCCCCAACATTTTCCAATTGTGTTACACATTTCTTGTTTTACACAGCTGGACTTGTCCTGTATTTTGGCATTTGTCAAGTCGGGTCATAAAGGACAAATCAGGACCATTAGGACATGTCGAGACATACGAAGCACATCAGGGCGAAGTCAAATTACGAAAATCTCAGTCGGAATTGAAATTTGAATTGTTCCCCAACAATTTCCAATTGTGTTACAAATTTCTTGTTTTACCCAGCTGGACTTGTTCTGTAGTTTTGGCATTTGTCAGGTCGGGTCATTAATGACAAATTGGGACCATTAGGACAAGTCGAGGAAAATGAAGCAAAGTAGGGCGAAGTCAAATTAAGAAAATCTCAGTCGGAATTGAAATTTGAATGTTCCACATTTTTAAATTGTGTTACGAATTTCTTGTTTTGCCCAGCTGGACTTGTTCTGTAGTTTTGGCATTTGTTAAGTCGGGTCATTAAGGACAAATCGGGACCATTAGGACAAGACGAGACGTACTAAGCACAGCAGGGCGAAGTAAAATTATGAATATCTCAGTCGGAATTGAAATTTGAAATGTTCCCCAACATTTTCCAATTGTTTTACAAATTTCTTGTTTTACCCAGCTGGACTTGTTCTATAACTTTGGCATTTGTCAAGTCGGGTCACTAAGGACAAATCGGGACCATTAGGACAAGACGAGACGTACTAAGCACAGCAGGGCGAAGTCAAATCACGAATATCACAGTCGGAATTGAAATTTGAAATGTTTCCCAACATTTTCCAACTGTGTTACAAATTTCTTGTTTTACCCAGCTGGACTTGTTCTATAGTTTTGACATTTGTCAAGTCGGGTCATTAAGGACAAATCGGGACCATTAGGACAAGACGAGACGTACTAAGCACAGCAGGGCGAAGTCAAATTACGAAAATCTCAGTCGGAATTGAAATTTGAATTGTTCCCCAACATTTTCCTATTGTGTTACAAATTTCTTGTTTTACCAAGCTGGACTTGTTATGTAGTTTTGGCTTTTGGCAAGTCGGGTTATTGAGGACAAATTGAGACCATTAGGACAAGTCGAGGAAAATGAAGCACAGCAGGGCGAAGTCAAATTACGAAAATCTCAGTCGGAATTGAAATTTGAAAGTTTCAAAACATTTTTCAATTGTGTTACAAATTTCTTGTTTTGCCCAGCTGGACTTGTTCTGTAGTTTTGGCATTTGTCATGTAAGGTCAATTAGGACAAATCGGGACCATTAGGACAAGAAGACATACTAAGCACAGGGGCGAAGTCAAATTACGAATATCTCAGTCGGAATTGAATTTTGAATTATTCCCCAACATTTTCCTATTGTGTTACAAATTTCTTGTTATACCCAGATGGACTTGTTCTGTAATGTTGGTATTTGTCAAGTCGGGTCATTAAGGACAAATTGGGACCATTAGACAAGTCGGGGAAAATAAAGCACAGCAGGGCGAAGTCAAATTACGAAAATCTCAGTCGGAATTTAAATTTGAATGTTCCCAACACTTTCCAATTGTGTTACAAATTTCTTGTATTACCCAGCTGGACTTGTTCTATAGTATTGACATTTGTCAAGTCGGGTCATTAAGGACAAATCGGGACCATTAGGACAAGACGAGACGTACTAAGCACAGCAAGGCGAAGTCAAATTACGAAAATCTCAGTCGGAATTGAAATTTGAATTGTTCCCCAACATTTTCCTATTGTGTTACAAATTTCTTGTTTTACCAAGCTGGACTTGTTATGTAGTTTTGGCTTTTGTCAAGTCGGGTTATTGAGGACAAATTGAGACCATTAGGAGAAGTCGAGGAAAATGAAGCACAGCAGGGCGAAGTCAAATTACGAAAATCTCAGTCGGAATTGAAATTTGAAAGTTTCAAAACATTTTTCAATTGTGTTACAAATTTCTTGTTTTGCCCAGCTGGACTTGTTCTGTAGTTTTGGCATTTGTCAAGTCAGGTCATTTAGGACAAATCGGGACCATTAGGACAAGAAGACATACTAAGCACAGGGGCGAAGTCAAATTACGAAAATCTCAGTCGGAATTGAATTTTGAATTATTCCCCAACATTTTCCTATTGTGTTACAAATTTCTTGTTTTACCCAGATGGACTTGTTCTGTAATTTTGGTATTTGTCAAGTCGGGTCATTAAGGACAAATTGGGACCATTAGACAAGTCGAGGAAAATAAAGCACAGCAGGGCCAAGTCAAATTACGAAAATCTCAGTCGGAATTTATATTTGAATGTTCCCAATACTTTCCAATTGTGTTAAATACTTCATGAATTACCCAGCTGGACTCGTTCTGTTTTTTGGCATTCGTCAAGACGGGTCATTAAGGACAAATCGGGACTATTTGGACAAGTCGGAAATACGAAGCACAGCAGGGCGAAGTCATATTACTAAAAACTCAGTCGGAATTCAAATATAAATGTTCCCAACAGTTTCCAATTGTGTTACAAATTTCTTGTTTTACCCAGCTGGACTCGTTCTGTTTTTTGGTATTTGTCAAGTCGGGTTATTAAGGAAAAATCGGGGCCATTAGGACAAGACGAGACGTACTAAGCAGAGCAGGGCGAAGTCAAATTACGAAAATCTCAGTCGGAATTGAAATTTTAATTGTTCCCCAACATTTTCCAATTGTTTCACAAATTTCTTGTTTTACCCAGCTGGACTTGTTCTGTAGTTTTGGCATATGTCAAGTTGGGTCAGTAGGGACAAATCGGGAGCATTAGGACAAGTCAAGACATACGAAGCACAGCAGGGCTAAGTCAATTTACGAAAATCCCAGTCGGAATTGAAATTAGAATTGTTCCCCACCATTTTCCTATTGTGTTACAAATTTCTTGTTTTACCCAGCTGGACTTGTTCTGTATTTTGGCATTTGTCAAGTCGGGTCAGTGGGAACAAATCGGGACCATTAGGACAAGTCAAGACATACGAAGCACAGCAGGGCGAAGTCATATTACGAAAATCTCAGTCGGAATTTAAATTTGAATGTTCCCAACACTTTCCAATTGTGTTAAATACTTCTTGAATTACCCAGCTGGACTCGTTCTGTTTTTTGGCATTTGGCAAGTCGGGTCATTAAGGACAAATCAGGACCATTAGGACAAGTCGAGACATACGAAGCACAGCAGGGCGAAGTCAAATTACTAAAATCTCAGTCGGAATTGAACTTTGATTTGATCCGCAACATTTTCCATTTGTGTTACCTTGTTTTACCCAGCTGGACTTGTTCTGTAGTTTTGGCATTTATCAAGTCGGGTCATTAAGGACAAATTGGGACCATTAGGACAAGTCGAGGAAAATGAAGCACAGCAGGGCTCAAATTACGGAAATCTCAGTCGGAATTTAAATTTGAATGTTCCACAATATTTTCCAATCGTGTTACAAATTTCTTGTTTTACCCAGCTAGACTTGTTCCGTATTTTGGCATTTGTCAAGTCGGGTCAGTGGGAACAAATCGGGACCATTAGGACAAGTCAAGACATACGAAGCACAGCAGGGCGAAGTCATATTACGAAAATCTCAGTCGGAATTTAAATTTGAATTGTTCCCCAACATTTTCCAATTGTGTTACAAATTTCTTGTTTTACCCAGCTGGACTGTTTCTGTAGTTTTGGCATATGTCAAATTGGGTCAGTAGGGACAAATCGGGACCATTAGGACAAATCGGGACCATTAGGACAAGTCAAGACATACGAAGCACAGCAGGGCGAAGTCAAATTACTAAAATCTCAGTCGGAATTGAACTTTGATTTGATCCGCAACATTTTCCAATTGTGTTACCTTGATTTACCCAGCTGGACTGTTCTGTAGTTTTGGCATTTGTCAAGTCGGGTCATTAAGGACAAATTGGGACCATTAGGACAAGTCGAGGAAAATGAAGCACAGCAGGGCGAAGTCAAATTACGAAAATCTCAGTCGGAATTGAAATATAAATGTTCCCAACAGTTTCCAATTGTGTTACAAATTTCTTGTTTTACCCAGCTGGACTCGTTCTGTATTTTGGCATTTGTCAAGTCGGGTCAGTGGGAACAAATCGGGACCATTAGTACAAGTCAAGACATACGAAGCACAGCAGGGCGAAGACATATTACGAAAATCTCAGTCGGAATTTAAATTTGAATGTTCCCAACACTTTCCAATTGTGTTTAATACTTCTTGAAATACCCAGCTAGACTCGTTCTGTTTTTTGGCAATTGTCAAGTCGGGTCATTAAGGACAAATCGGGACCATAAGGACAAGAAGAGACATACTAGCACAGCAGGGCTAAGTCTATTTACGAAAATCCCAGTCGGAATTGAAATTAGAATTATTCCCTAACATTTTCCTATTGAGTTACAAATTTCTTGTTTTACCCAGCTGGACTTGTTCTGTAGTTTTGGCATTTGTCAAGTCGGGTCATTAAGGACAAATCGGGACCATTAGGACAAGTCGAGGAAAATGAAGCACAGCAGGGCGAAGTCAAATTACGGAAATCTCAGTCGGAATAGAAATTTGAATGTTCCACAATATTTTCCAATCGTCTTACAAATTTCTTGTTTTACCCAGCTAGACTTGTTCCGTATTTTGGCATTTGTCAAGTCGGGTCAGTGGGAACAAATCGGGACCATTAGGACAAGTCAAGACATACGAAGCACAGCAGGGCGAAGTCATATTACGAAAATCTCAGTCGGAATTTAAATTTGATTGTTACCAACACTTTCCAATTGTGTTAAATACTTCTTGAATTACCCAGCTGGACTCGTTCTGTATTTTGGCATTTGTCAAGTCGGGTCATTAAGGACAAATCAGGACCATTAGGACAAGTCGAGACATACGAAGCACAGCAGGGCGAAGTCAAATTACTAAAATCTCAGTCGGAATTGAACTTTGATTTGATCCGCAACATTTTCCAATTGTGTTACCTTGTTTTACCCAGCTGGACTTGTTCTGTAGTTTTGGCATTCGCCAAGTTGGGTCAGTAGGGACAAATCGGGACCATTAGGACAAGTCAAGACATACGAAGCACAGCAGGGCGAATAAATATTACGAAAATCTCAGTCGGAATTTATATTTGAATGTTCCCAACACTTTCCAATTTTGTTAAATACTTCTTGAATTACCCAGCTGGACTCGTTCTGTTTTTGGCATTTGTCAAGTCGGGTCATTAAGGACGAATCAGGACCATTAGGACAAGTCGAGACATACAAAGCACAGCAGGGCGAAGTCAAATTACCAAAATCTCAGTCGGAGTTGAACTTTGATTTGATCCGCATCATTTTCCAATTGTGTTACCTTGTTTTACCCAGCTGGACTTGTTCTGTAGTTTTGGCATTCGTCAAGACGGGTCATTAAGGACAAATCGGGACTATTAGGACAAGTCGAGACATACGAAGCACAGCAGGGCGAAGTCATGTTACTAAAAACTCAGTCGGAATTCAAATATATATGTTCCCAACAGTTTCCAATTGTGTTACAAATTTCTTGTTTTACCCAGCTGGACTCGTTCTGTTTTTTGGTATTTGGCAAGTCGGGTCAGTGGGAACAAATCGGGACCATTAGGACAAGTCAAGACATACGATGCACAGCAGGGCGAAGTCATATTACGAAAATCTCAGTCGGAATTTAAATTTGAATTGTTCCCCAACATTTTCCAATTGTGTTACAAATTTCTTGTTTTACCCAGCTGGACTGTTTCTGTAGTTTTGGCATATGTCAAATTGGGTCAGTAGGGACAAATCGGGACCATTAGGACAAATCGGGACCATTAGGACAAGTCAAGACATACGAAGCACAGCAGGGCGAAGTCAAATTACTAAAATCTCAGTCGGAATTGAACTTTGATTTGATCCGCAACATTTTCCAATTGTGTTACCTTGATTTACCCAGCTGGACTGTTCTGTAGTTTTGGCATTTGTCAAGTCGGGTCATTAAGGACAAATTGGGACCATTAGGACAAGTCGAGGAAAATGAAGTCATATTACGAAAATCTCTCAGTCGGAATTTAAATTTGAATGTTCCCAACACTTTCCAATTGTGTTAAATACTTCTTGAATTACCCAGCTAGACTCGTTCTGTTTTTTGGCATTTGTCAAGTCGGGTCATTAAGGACAAATCGGGACCATTAGGACAAGTCAAGACATACGAAGCACAGCAGGGCGAAGTCATATTACGAAAATCTCAGTCGGAATTTAAATTTGAATGTTCCCAACACTTTCCAATTGTGTTTAATACTTCTTGATATACCCAGCTAGACTCGTTCTGTTTTTTGGCATTTGTCAAGTCGGGTCATTAAGGACAAATCGGGACCATAAGGACAAGAAGAGACATACTAGCACAGCAGGGCTAAGTCTATTTACGAAAATCCCAGTCGGAATTGAAATTAGAATTGTTCCCTAACATTTTCCTATTGAGTTACAAATTTCTTGTTTTACCCAGCTGGACTTGTTCTGTAGTTTTGGCATTTGTCAAGTCGGGTCATTAAGGACAAATCGGGACCATTAGGACAAGTCGAGGAGCAGGGCGAAGTCAAATTACGGAAATCTCAGTCGGAATAGAAATTTGAATGTTCCACAATATTTTCCAATCGTCTTACAAATTTCTTGTTTTACCCAGCTAGACTTGTTCCGTATTTTGGCATTTGTCAAGTCGGGTCAGTGGGAACAAATCGGGACCATTAGGACAAGTCAAGACATACGAAGCACAGCAGGGCGAAGTCATATTACGAAAATCTCAGTCGGAATTTAAATTTGATTGTTACCAACACTTTCCAATTGTGTTAAATACTTCTTGAATTACCCAGCTGGACTCGTTCTGTATTTTGGCATTTGTCAAGTCGGGTCATTAAGGACAAATCAGGACCATTAGGACAAGTCGAGACATACGAAGCACAGCAGGGCGAAGTCAAATTACTAAAATCTCAGTCGGAATTGAACTTTGATTTGATCCGCAACATTTTCCAATTGTGTTACCTTGTTTTACCCAGCTGGACTTGTTCTGTAGTTTTGGCATTCGTCAAGTTGGGTCATTAGGGACAAATCGGGACCATTAGGACAAGTCAAGACATACGAAGCACAGCAGGGCGAATTAATATTACGAAAATCTCTGTCGGAATTTATATTTGAATGTTCCCAACACTTTCCAATTTTGTTAAATACTTCTTGAATTACCCAGCTGGACTCGTTCTGTTTTTGGCATTTGTCAAGTCGGGTCATTAAGGACGAATCAGGACCATTAGGACAAGTCGAGACATACAAAGCACAGCAGGGCGAAGTCAAATTACCAAAATCTCAGTCGGAGTTGAACTTTGATTTGATCCGCATCATTTTCCAATTGTGTTACCTTGTTTTACCCAGCTGGACTTGTTCTGTAGTTTTGGCATTCGTCAAGACGGGTCATTAAGGACAAATCGGGACTATTTGGACAAGTCGAGACATACGAAGCACAGCAGGGCGAAGTCATGTTACTAAAAACTCAGTCGGAATTCAAATATATATGTTCCCAACAGTTTCCAATTGTGTTACAAATTTCTTGTTTTACCCAGCTGGACTCGTTCTGTTTTTTGGTATTTGTCAAGTCGGGTTATTAAGGAAAAATCGGGACCATTAGGACAAGACGAGACGTACTAAGCACAGCAGGGCGAAGTCAAATTACGAAAATCTCAGTCGGAATTGAAATTTTAATTTTTCCCCAACATTTTCCAATTGTTTTACAAATTTCTTGTTTTACCCAGCTGGACTTGTTTTGTAGTTTTGGCATATGTCAAGTTGGGTCAGTAGAGACAAATCGGGAGCATTAGGACAAGTCAAGACATTCGAAGCACAGCAGGGCGAAGTCATATTACGAAAATCCCAGTCGGAATTGAAATTAGAATTGTTCCCCACCATTTTCCTATTGTGTTACAAATTTCTTGTTTTACCCAGCTGGACTTGTTCTGTATTTTGGCATTTGTCAAGTCGGGTCAGTGGGAACAAATCGGGACCATTAGGACAAGTCAAGACATACGAAGCACAGCAGGGCGAAGTCATATTACGAAAATCTCAGTCGGAATATAAATTTGAATGTTCCCAACACTTTCCAATTGTGTTAAATACTTCTTGAATTACCCAGCTAGACTCGTTCTGTATTTTGGCATTTGTCAAGTCGGGTCATAAAGGACAAATCAGGACTATTAGGACATGTCGAGACATACGAAGCACAGCAGGGCTAAGTCAATTTACGAAAATCCCAGTCGGAATTGAAATTAGAATTGTTCCCTAACATTTTCCTATTGTGTTACAAATTTCTTGTTTTACCCAGCTGGACTTGTTCCGTATTTTGGCATTTGTCAAGTCGGGTCAGTGGGAACAAATCGGGTCCATTAGGACAAGTCAAGACATACGAAGCACAGCAGGGCGAAGTCATATTACGAAAATCTCAGTCGGAATTTAAATTTGAATTGTTCCCCAACATTTTCCAATTGTGTTACAAATTTCTTGTTTTACCCAGCTGGACTGTTTCTGTAGTTATGGCATATGTCAAATTGGGTCAGTAGGGATGAATCGGGACCATTAGGACAAATCGGGACCATTAGGACAAGTCAAGACATACGAAGCACAGCAGGGCGAAGTCAAATTACTAAAATCTCAGTCGGAATTGAACTTTGATTTGATCCGCAACATTTTCCAATTGTGTTACCTTGATTTACCCAGCTGGACTGTTCTGTAGTTTTGGCATTTGTCAAGTCGGGTCATTAAGGACAAATTGGGACCATTAGGACAAGTAGAGGAAAATGAAGCACAGCAGGGCGAAGTCAAATTACGAAAATCTCAGTCGGAATTGAAATATAAATGTTCCCAACAGTTTCCAATTGTGTTACAAATTTCTTGTTTTACCCAGCTGGACTCGTTCTGTATTTTGGCATTTGTCAAGTCGGGTCAGTGGGAACAAATCGGGACCATTAGTACAAGTCAAGACATACGAAGCACAGCAGGGCGAAGTCATATTACGAAAATCTCAGTCGGAATTTAAATTTGAATGTTCCCAACACTTTCCAATTGTGTTTAATACTTCTTGAAATACCCAGCTAGACTCGTTCTGTTTTTTGGCATTTGTCAAGTCGGGTCATTAAGGACAAATCGGGACCATAAGGACAAGAAGAGACATACTAGCACAGCAGGGCTAAGTCTATTTACGAAAATCCCAGTCGGAATTGAAATTAGAATTGTTCCCTAACATTTTCCTATTGAGTTACAAATTTCTTGTTTTACCCAGCTGGACTTGTTCTGTAGTTTTGGCATTTGTCAAGTCGGGTCATTAAGGACAAATCGGGACCATTAGGACAAGTCGAGGAAAATGAAGCACAGCAGGGCGAAGTCAAATTACGGAAATCTCAGTCGGAATAGAAATTTGAATGTTCCACAATATTTTCCAATCGTCTTACAAATTTCTTGTTTTACCCAGCTAGACTTGTTCCGTATTTTGGCATTTGTCAAGTCGGGTCAGTGGGAACAAATCGGGACCATTAGGACAAGTCAAGACATACGAAGCACAGCAGGGCGAAGTCATATTACGAAAATCTCAGTCGGAATTTAAATTTGATTGTTACCAACACTTTCCAATTGTGTTAAATACTTCTTGAATTACCCAGCTGGACTCGTTCTGTATTTTGGCATTTGTCAAGTCGGGTCATTAAGGACAAATCAGGACCATTAGGACAAGTCGAGACATACGAAGCACAGCAGGGCGAAGTCAAATTACTAAAATCTCAGTCGGAATTGAACTTTGATTTGATCCGCAACATTTTCCAATTGTGTTACCTTGTTTTACCCAGCTGGACTTGTTCTGTAGTTTTGGCATTCGTCAAGTTGGGTCAGTAGGGACAAATCGGGACCATTATGACAAGTCAAGACATACGAAGCACAGCAGGGCGAATTAATATTACGAAAATCTCAGTCGGAATTTATATTTGAATGTTCCCAACACTTTCCAATTTTGTTAAATACTTCTTGAATTACCCAGCTGGACTCGTTCTGTTTTTTGGCATTTGTCAAGTCGGGTCATTAAGGACGAATCAGGACCATTAGGACAAGTCGAGACATACAAAGCACAGCAGGGCGAAGTCAAATTACTAAAATCTCAGTCGGAGTTGAACTTTGATTTGATCCGCAACATTTTCCAATTGTGTTACCTTGTTTTACCCAGCTGGACTTGTTCTGTAGTTTTGGCATTCGTCAAGACGGGTCATTAAGGACAAATCGGGACTATTTGGACAAGTCGAGACATACGAAGCACAACAGGGCGAAGTCATGTTACTAAAAACTCAGTCGGAATTCAAATATAAATGTTCCCAACAGTTTCCAATTGTGTTACAAATTTCTTGTTTTACCCAGCTGGACTCGTTCTGTTTTTTGGTATTTGTCAAGTCGGGTTATTAAGGAAAAATCGGGACCATTAGGACAAGACGAGACGTACTAAGCACAGCAGGGCGAAGTCAAATTACGAAAATCTCAGTCGGAATTGAAATTTTAATTTTTCCCCAACATTTTCCAATTGTTTTACAAATTTCTTGTTTTACCCAGCTGGACTTGTTTTGTAGTTTTGGCATATGTCAAGTTGGGTCAGTAGAGACAAATCGGGAGCATTAGGACAAGTCAAGACATACGAAGCACAGCAGGGCTAAGTCAATTCACGAAAATCCCAGTCGGAATTGAAATTAGAATTGTTCCCCACCATTTTCCTATTGTGTTACAAATTTCTTGTTTTACCCAGCTGGACTTGTTCTGTATTTTGGCATTTGTCAAGTCGGGTCAGTGGGAACAAATCGGGACCATTAGGACAA
Source organism: Chrysolina americana (assembly GCA_958502065.1). Lineage (NCBI taxonomy): Eukaryota > Metazoa > Arthropoda > Insecta > Coleoptera > Chrysomelidae > Chrysolina > Chrysolina americana. The sequence goes on from OY293421.1 coordinate 25,554,824, forward strand.
GTCAAGACATACGAAGCACAGCAGGGCGAAGTTATATTACGAAAATCTCAGTCGGAATATAAATTTGAATGTTCCCAACACTTTCCAATTGTGTTAAATACTTCTTGAATTACCCAGCTAGACTCGTTCTGTATTTTGGCATTTGTCAAGTCGGGTCATAAAGGACAAATCAGGACCATTAGGACATGTCGAGACATACGAAGCACAGCAGGGCTAAGTCAATTTACGAAAATCCCAGTCGGAATTGAAATTAGAATTGTTCCCTAACATTTTCCTATTGTGTTACAAATTTCTTGTTTTACCCAGCTGGACTTGTTCAGTATTTTGGCATTTGTCAAGTCGGGTCAGTGGGAACAAATCGGGTCCATTAGGACAAGTCAAGACATACGAAGCACAGCAGGGCGAAGTCATATTACGAAAATCTCAGTCGGAATTTAAATTTGAATGTTCCCAACACTTTCCAATTGTGTTAAATACTTCTTGAATTACCCAGCTGGACTCGTTCTGTTTTTTGGCATTTGGCAAGTCGGGTCATTAAGGACAAATCAGGACCATTAGGACACGTCGAGACATACGAAGAACAGCAGGGCGAAGTCAAATTACTAAAATCTCAGTCGGAATTGAACTTTGATTTGATCCGCAACATTTTCCAATTGTGTTACCTTGTTTACCCAGCTGGACTTGTTCTGTAGTTTTGGCATTCGTCAAGTTGGGTCAGTAGGGACAAATCGGGACCATTTGGACAAGTCAAGACATACGAAGCACAGCAGGGCGACGTAATATTACGAAAATCTCAGTCGGAATTTATATTTGAATGTTCCCAACACTTTCCAATTGTGTCAAATACTTCTTGAATTACCCAGCTAGACTCTTTCTGTTTTTTGACATTTGTCAAGTCGGGTCATTAAGGACAAATCAGGACCATTAGGACAAGTCGAGACATACGAAGCACAGCAGGGCGAAGTCAATTTACGAAAATCCCAGTCGGAATTGAAATTAGAATCGTTCCCTAACATTTTCCTATTGTGTTACAAATTTCTTGTTTTACCCAGCTGGACTTGTTCCGTATTTTGGCATTTGTCAAGTCGGGTCAGTGGGAACAAATCGGGACTATTTGGACAAGTCGAGATATACGAAGCACAACAGGGCGAAGTCATATTACTAAAAACTCAGTCGGAATGAAATATTAATGTTCCCAACAGTTTCCAATTGTGTTTAATACTTCTTGAATTACCCAGCTAGACTTGTTCTGTAGTTTTGGCATTTGTCAAGTCGGGTCATTAAGGACAAATCGGGACCATTAGGACAAGTCGAGGAAAATGAAGCACAGCAGGGCGAAGTCAAACTACGGAAATCTCAGTCGGAATAGAAATTTGAATGTTCCACAATATTTTCCAATCGTCTTACAAATTTCTTGTTTTACCCAGCTAGACTTGTTCCGTATTTTGGCATTTGTCAAGTCGGGTCAGTGGGAACAAATCGGGACCATTAGGACAAGTCAAGACATACGAAGCACAGCAGGGCGAAGTCATATTACGAAAATCTCAGTCGGAATTTAAATTTGATTGTTACCAACACTTTCCAATTGTGTTAAATACTTCTTGAATTACCCAGCTGGACTCGTTCTGTATTTTGGCATTTGTCAAGTCGAGTCATTAAGGACAAATCAGGACCATTAGGACAAGTCGAGACATACGAAGCACAGCAGGGCGGAGTCAAATTACTAAAATCTCAGTCGGAATTGAACTTTGATTTGATCCGCAACATTTTCCAATTGTGTTACCTTGTTTTACCCAGCTGGACTTGTTCTGTAGTTTTGGCATTCGTCAAGTTGGGTCAGTAGGGACAAATCGGGACCATTAGGACAAGTCAAGACATACGAAGCACAGCAGGGCGAATTAATATTACGAAAATCTCAGTCGGAATTTATATTTGAATGTTCCCAACACTTTCCAATTTTGTTAAATACTTCTTGAATTACCCAGCTGGACTCGTTCTGTTTTTTGGCATTTGTCAAGTCGGGTCATTAAGGACGAATCAGGACCATTAGGACAAGTCGAGACATACAAAGCACAGCAGGGCGAAGTCAAATTACTAAAATCTCAGTCGGAGTTGAACTTTGATTTGATCCGCAACATTTTCCAATTGTGTTACCTTGTTTTACCCAGCTGGACTTGTTCTGTAGTTTTGGCATTCGTCAAGACGGGTCATTAAGGACAAATCGGGACTATTTGGACAAGTCGAGACATACGAAGGACAGCAGGGCGAAGTCATGTTACTAAAAACTCAGTCGGAATTCAAATATAAATGTTCCCAACAGTTTCCAATTGTGTTACAAATTTCTTGTTTTACCCAGCTGGACTCGTTCTGTTTTTTGGTATTTGTCAAGTCGGGTTATTGTTGGGTCAGTAGGGACAAATCGGGACCATTTGGACAAGTCAAGACATACGAAGCACAGCAGGGCGACGTAATATTACGAAAATCTCAGTCGGAATTTATATTTGAATGTTCCCAACACTTTCCAATTGTGTCAAATACTTCTTGAATTACCCAGCTAGACTCTTTCTGTTTTTTGACATTTGTCAAGTCGGGTCATTAAGGACAAATCAGGACCATTAGGACAAGTCGAGACATACGAAGCACAGCAGGGCGAAGTCAATTTACGAAAATCCCAGTCGGAATTGAAATTAGAATCGTTCCCTAACATTTTCCTATTGTGTTACAAATTTCTTGTTTTACCCAGCTGGACTTGTTCCGTATTTTGGCATTTGTCAAGTCGGGTCAGTGGGAACAAATCGGGACTATTTGGACAAGTCGAGATATACGAAGCACAACAGGGCGAAGTCATATTACTAAAAACTCAGTCGGAATGAAATATTAATGTTCCCAACAGTTTCCAATTGTGTTTAATACTTCTTGAATTACCCAGCTAGACTTGTTCTGTTTTTTGGCATGTGTCAAGTCGGGTCATTAAGGACAAATCGGGACCATTAGGACAAGAAGAGACATACTAGCACAGCAGGGCTTTTTCTTTTTTTTTTTTTTTTTTTCAGTGGGGTGGAAATCCTCATGGACTCTGATCGCTCGGTGTCCATCGCGTATCAGTAGTGTCAGACTCTTACTGACTAAAACCACCCCAGGTGTGCTGCACTTGCCAAGCCGTTAGGCCATAAAGCTGCACCTACATCCCATTCCAACGTCCACGTCACGATATCCCTCGCTCCTCCGCCCCGCCACACCCCCCCACCACCGTTGGGTCGTGACCCACCGAATACCGGGCGGGCAATCAGCGGGGAAGATCCTTCCTTCTTTATTCCGCTCATCCTCCACATTCAAACAGCGCCCTCCCTGGTCGGCAGTCTTATTCTATCCGAGCGCCTGCTCTCCCGATTTACTTTCGTCGCTCGTTTATCCCGAAGCCAGGCCACTATTACCGTCGCATTGACACTATGTTGGTTCTCATACTTCTTCATCCTCGACCACAGCCCCCGCCCATTCATTCAATATCCTTACCCATTCATCCTTCACACCATTCGTATCCCTTAGCTGTAACGCTCCAAGTCTATCCTCCTCTTCCTCGATCCTCCTTCTCCATTCTACCCTTTCTCTCCGCATGCAATCGTTCCTGATGTGCTCCGCCGTGTCAGTCCCGCCAGTTCCACACTGGCATGGGGTCTCTTGTGCAATTCCGAACCTTGCCAGGTAACCCCGAAAGTTCCCATGCCCTGTGACCAGTTGCACTGCCTTCCTTGCTAATGGTATACACCCCATCCCTACCCTGTTGCACATACCATGTACGCTTCTGCCGGTCCTGCCGCTGTCCCATTCACCCTGCCATTTTTCCATCACCATTCTCCTAATTCTTTCCCTCTCCTCCATTCTGCTATGTCCCAAGTCTATTTGCCATGTGATCTCTTGCAGTTCCGCACCTCTTCTACTCTCTTCATCTGCTCTTCTGTTACCCTCATTCTCCCTAACATGCCCTTTCCTCCACTCAATTTCCGTCACCAATCCCGCTACCCTTCTGTTTTCAAGCATTCTCCTAATACGAGCTGCCCTTTTGCTCTTCGATCTCGCATTCCTAATGGTCTCCACTGCTCCAGGCGAGTCACTTATTATTCTTATGTCCATCTCTCCACCCATCAGTACCCCTTTACCTATAGCCACCATTTCGGCTTCCTGTACGCTTCCCAGCTCACTGATTCTTTCCCGACCCATTCTCCACTCGCTCCCCTCCTTATGCGCCCATCCTATACCCACTCGTCCATCCTCTCTCTTAACCGCGTCCACAAATACCTCTTTTAGCCCTTCTCGGTTCTCCAGAATTGTTCCGATCATCCATGGGTATATTCTGTCGCACCCGTTTATCCGTCCTCTTACCTTTTCTTTTCCGTGCGCCTTCCATTCTTCATACCTCGTTGCTGCCTCTATGTATAGAGGCGCCATCCCAGTCAGCACGCATAACGCGGCTGACGGCGCCGTTCTATATGCCCCGCTGGCCGATAGCGTAAACGGTCTCCGTATCGCCCCCAATTGTCTGATCACCCTAGAGTCCTTCGCTCTTGCTCCCCACACTTGGACGCCATACATCACCGCCGGCTTAACCACTCTTTCGAAAATCAGTCTGACACATCCTCTCCTTAGCCTTACGTCACGGCCCGTCCATCTTCTTAGTTTTCCTGCAACTATAGCCGTTCTCCTTCTTACCTCCTTAAGATGATCAATGTACAGTAGGCCCTTGTCTACTATCATGCCCAAGTATGTGATGTTACCGCCGCACTCAATCCGTTGCTCTCTCACCCTAACCACCGGTTCCTTGTCCAGTTTCCTGGCCGGGACAAACATGCATTCGGTCTTGTTTTCGTTATACCTCAGCCACATTTCATCCTCCCATTCTTGACATTCTTTCCACACCTCCTTCCACATCCTTTCTATTTTCTTTACCGACGGGCCAACCACCACTATCAGTTGGTCGTCGGCGTAGGCCTGGGCCCACACCTTCGTCCCACTACTTACTCTGTGCGCTACTGGCACCCCTTCATTTATCCTGTCATATTCCTTTTCGTTTACTGCCCTCATCCTCTCGAACCACGCTTCCATGACAATAAGCCATAGCGTGGGTCCCAGGCTGGATCCCTGCGGGCACCCCCTGTCCACGATTGCTTCCACGCCTCCACTCTTGACTCTTCTTTCGCCTACAAATTCCATGCACAACTTGCCAATGTTCTCCGGTAGCCCCATCTTCCTCATATTCCATCCTATCGCAGGTCCCCATGCCGTGTTGAAAGCGTTCGACAAATCCAGCGCCATCACCATGCTATGCATACCCTCGTTCTTACTTCTCTTTATTCTCTCCACCATATTCTCAACAGCAGTCGATGTGTCCAATCCCGCCCTGAAGCCAAATTGGCAGGGCGAGAACTTCTGTCCTCTTTCACACCACACCTGTACTCTTCCGCTGAGAAGCCGGTCGAAAGTTCGCCCTAACGCGGTCAGCAAGCTGATCGGCCTTAGGCTACTATCCTTCTTAGGAATCCACACAACCTTCATCACCTTCCATACTGCAGGGAAATACCTCAGCCTAAGGCATGCGTTGAGTATATCCGTAAGATCTTCGCTTATTAGGTTCGCCACGTGTTTCATCACCTCATTAGGTATGCCGTCTGTTCCCGTCGCTTTGTTGTCCTTTAATCCTTCCATTACCTCTTGTACCTCCCTCACCGTGAAGTTGGGCTGCTCCGGTCCCCATCCTTCATCTCCGTCCTCCCTAATGCAGCGTCTACCCATGGTGTCTTTTCCCCTGTCATCGTTCGGGAAGTACTTGTCCAGCAGGTATCTGCTGGTTTCGTGCTTCCCCTCGGTGTATGTGCCATCCTCCCTCTTAGCCGTGCCCGGTATTTCCTCTGCCCTTTCTTTCCTCAGGAGCCCAAACACTCTGTTCCACGGTTTCTCCGATTGCAACCTCTCGACCCTTTCTTTCAGCCACTCGATTCTTGCCCTTGCAATCCCCCTCTTGTACTCATTCCTCTCTCTCCTAAATATACCCTGTTTTCTGATTCTTTCATCCTCTAATCTTTCTTCCTGGTACTCCCTCCTGAGTTTCCTCACTCTTCTTCTCATCCTACCCAACTCATCACAGCACAGCAGGGCTAAGTCTATTTACGAAAATCCCAGTCGAAATTGAAATTAGAATTGTTCCCTAACATTTTCCTATTGTGTTACAAATTTCTTGTTTTACCCAGCTGGACTTGTTCCGTATTTTGGCATTTGTCAAGTCGGGTCAGTGGGAACAAATCGGGTCCATTAGGACAAGTCAAGACATATGAAGCACAGCAGGGCGAAGTCATATTACGAAAATCTCAGTCGGAATTTAAATTTGAATGTTCCCAACACTTTCCAATTGTGTTAAATACTTCTTGAATTACCCAGCTAGACTCGTTCTGTTTTTTGGCATTTGTCAAGTCGGGTCATTAAGGACAAATCAGGACCATTAGGACAAGTCGAGACATACGAAGCACAGCAGGGCGAAGTCAAATTACTAAAATCTCAGTCGGAATTGAACTTTGATTTGATCCGCAACATTTTCCTATTGTGTTACGAATTTCTTGTTGTACCCAGCTGGACTTGTTCTGTAGTTTTGGCATTCGTCAAGTTGGGTCAGTAGGGACAAATCGGGACCATTTGGACAAGTCAAGACATACGAAGCACAGCAGGGCGAAGTCATATTACGAAAATCTCAGTCGGAATATAAATTTGAATGTTCCCAACACTTTCCAATTGTGTTAAATACTTCTTGAATTACCCAGCTAGACTCGTTCTGTATTTTGGCATTTGTCAAGTCGGGTCATAAAGGACAAATCAGGACCATTAGGACATGTCGAGACATACGAAGCACAGCAGGGCTAAGTCAATTTACGAAAATCCCAGTCGGAATTGAAATTAGAATTGTTCCCTAACATTTTCCTATTGTGTTACAAATTTCTTGTTTTACCCAGCTGGACTTGTTCGGTATTTTGGCATTTGTCAAGTCGGGTCAGTGGGAACAAATCGGGTCCATTAGGACAAGTCAAGACATACGAAGCACAGCAGGGCGAAGTCATATTACGAAAATCTCAGTCGGAATTTAAATTTGAATGTTCCCAACACTTTCCAATTGTGTTAAATACTTCTTGAATTACCCAGCTGGACTCGTTCTGTTTTTTGGCATTTGGCAAGTCGGGTCATTAAGGACAAATCAGGACCATTAGGACAAGTCGAGACATACAATTCGGTGACCATCCTTGCATATCGGAAGCACTAAATGACTCTGCTTGGAAGACTTTGTCCAGTGTAAAAGGCAAGGAAACTCCCGCAAATAATGATTCAATTGTGACCTTGCGAGGACTCAAAAATCCATTTTATCTATTGACGTCTCCTCGTATTCCGGACGCTTTAACTGGGAATCCGTGGCGCCCTTCGACACAATTACCTAGGGTTATCTTTTCGCCTGACGCAAGACCCCCTAGAACTGATGATCCGCAACCGCCGGATTCTACGGCACAACTTGTGCAAGTGCTGAGAGAATTGACGGGTACATCAAACCCGACAAGAAAGATTGACAAGTCGCGTCTCCCGGTCTTTTCGGGCCTGGAAACAGAGGACCCAAAAATGTTCCTCACGAATACTATAAAGGAGCTCACTCGCAATGACATAAAAATCGACGAGTGGGTTATTATGGTAAAACCCCAGCTAAAAGGAGAAGCTTTAACTTGGACAAATCTATATGAAGGACTACCCATATCATGGAGTGCCTTCAGTAATCGTTTTCTGACAAGATTTGACAACCCAGAATTACTTTCCAGGTTAATGTCAAAGCTATATGGCCAAAAACAACAAAAGGAAAAAATCGAAATTTTTATCACGAGCAAGCATGCTGTAGCCCGTCGGCTAATGCCACATATAGACGAGCCTTGTCTTATCCGGCTAATTACGGAACTATTAACCCCTCAAATAAAAGCCTACCTGAGAGGTATGGTCTTTCACCAAATTGAAGATTTGTGCACAATCTGTATCAGTTTAGAGCGGGACTTGGGAGTCGTCCCTAGCACCGCCCCGGCTATTAATAGCAATAAAACCAATATAAGTGCCCCGAGGAATAATAATTCTCAAACTCAGCGACCTACAACTACTGGGCCAACAAACTTTCCGAACTCCGGAAATTTAAACAATAATCAAAATAATCCACCAGGAAATTCCGCGAACTCAGGTAACTGGAGATCGAACAACTCCGGTAATACTTATGTTCGGGGAGCAAGTTCTGCTGCAAGAGGCCGTGGAAGCTACCATAACCAAGGAAATCGGAATCCTGCAAACCCCCCAAATACTTCAACAAATAACTTCGGACCCGTGCATGGCAACAGCCTAACTCAGGTTGCGGGGAATTCGCACCGCGAACAGTTGGGATATATTGAGGAAGAGGAACATTTGCCTGATTTCAATTCGGGAAACCCCCGAGAAGACTAGTCGTCGGCGGCAACGACTCGTCTAGGACGCGAAGAAGTCGCCGAACCTTAACACAAAAAAAATACCCCTACCCTGAACCGTGTATATCTCGTGATAAATCCCAAGTCTCGTCGGTGGCAACCTCCTGCCACCACAAACTTTCCCACTCCACTGGGACAGCCATTCCGGATTGTCAAGTACTAATCAACCTGGATGATGGCCATAACCCAGTGCTGAATAAAAGCCTTCCAAGAATCCCCGTCACAATGAACGGACATGAGGTCCTAGCTTTAATTGATAACGGGGCTGGTAGCAACTTCGTGAGGGCAAATCTTTTCGAAAATCGCGACCTAACAAATCTCCCGAATCCCAACGCTATTCAACTAGGATGCATAGACAATTCTAGCTATAGCTTAGGACAAATCCACAAAAATATAATTCTGGAAGATAGCGACTACGAAATCACAGCCACCGTATTAACAGGATTAAACGAACCCTTGATATTAGGAATCCCATTTCTAACTAAGCAGGAAGCAGTCCTTGATGTCAAAAGAAAATGCCTATACGTAGGCTTGGCACCACGACAGACGATCTTTTGGGATATCGTTGCGGAAAGAAGGCTATGTGAAACTCCGCTTCTGTGTGGACTACAGGGAGATAGTTTTTCTAAAACGTGAATCCTTCCACCCTCGTCCATTTCCCGGCGAGGGCTTGTTAGGTGTTAGGTTAGTTAGCTATAGCGTGACCCTTCTCATCGTCACACTAGAGTTGGGTCGACGCGAGGTCGATTTCAGTGCACTTCTCCTTTGCCACACACTCGCACACGCAAGTAGCCCGACAATTTATTACAGCCATAATTATTGTCCTTAGAGCAATGACGAATATGAGATTGAGATCTCATATGCTCGCGGAGGAGGACACCCAAGCCGTGTTCGGCGGCGCTGGGCTTTCTCGAACACCTCCGCCGTCGGATGACTTAGACGCTAGGCGTCTATTCTCCGAAGCGTCGCGACGTCTCGACGGAGACGTCCCCCAGGTACGTACTAACGGGGAATACCGTGAGTTGACGATGTCGACTACCCTGTGCTAGACCAAGGTACTTTAGAGTCGAGCTTAGACGGAGGGAGGCAGCCTTTCCCGTCGGCTCAGATAGATTTAGTGATCGATTCCGCGGGAGTTGTCACAACTCCACCACTGGAAGCATGTTTTGAACGATTTCGTCTATTGAGTAATATTTCTGTTTGTAGGTCGGAGGGTTACCAAGGAGTCCGTGCTGGCGAAGCTCGTGAAGTACGCCCCCTCGGAATGCGCCGAAGCGCTCCGAGGTCATTGGGTGTGCCTCACGCACAACAGCCAAGGCCAGAAGTAGATGTGCATGCCCTAAGGGAACTTGTGATGCTGAGGCCCTAGTGGAAGAACTAGGGGGTGGTGGAAGGCTCTCGGAGGGAGTTGGGAATGTTCGCATTCCCATATCTCTCCAGGGGCGGGTTCAGTGTACCTCCCAAGGGATACCCTATGCACAGCCTGAACAAGCAGTAAGAGTTAGAAAGGCAGATTTCGAATCAGGTGTCGGCAGGGACACGGAAGTTGCCACCCGAAATCCCTGGGTGACGACGTCCTTGCCCTCCAGGCAACTCGGAGCAGAGCGATGGGTGGCTGAGGATGGTTTCGGAGAAATCCGAAATTTTTCTAAAGTCATCCATCCACACGTGATTTCGAGACATGGCGCCCAACGTGGGGCTGCTGAAGAAAGACCATCTTCAGGGATCTGCGAATGTAACCTTCCGCCGACCAACAGATTTAGAGTTCGGTATCTCTCCCCTGAGAGACTCCCAGTCAATGCAAACATGGTTATGGGTGAACCTGACGTTAAACGCAAAGGTTTGAAAGTCATCTCAACTGGGACAAGTTCCATGTTGGGAACAACAGCGTTCGGGGTCAGCAATTCAACTTCTGGTTCATGGAGCTCTGAATTCGTTGAAACACCCCAGGTCGACGTCTGTGGGTCTCCTAGGCCACAGCGTCACTCGTGGGTGCACAAGGAGGTTGCCACTAGGGCACACCACACCAGTCATGGGTCAGGTATAGGCACAAGTCGTGTTAGGGAACAGCAACATAGGGAAGATTGTGCAGGTAGGGAGGGAGAAGTCGTCGAAGGCGGCGTACTTCTCTCGTCCCAAGTTCGGAAGGGAGAGGTCATCGAGAGAGATGCACTTCTTTCGCATCCAGTCGGAAGTAGTGAAGTCACCGAGGGTGGTGGTCTGTCTTACTTCCACACAAGATGGCGCTACCGGAGCAGGTGCATGCCAAGTCTCAGTAATTGGGGGCCTAGTACATGGGATCACACGAGCTGATCGCCATTCCCTGCGAACAAATACTGGAGGCGTAGAAGGCTTGCCGCTCAAGAGGGGTACATGTCAAAGTCGGGCCGGAGGCAAGGTTCCTGAGGGATGCAATCGCCAAGTCCCATCGTCGACTGCAGTTGGTGCTGCAGTAGCTGAGGGAAGTCGGAACTACAGAGTTTCATCGAAACCGACCCACTCCGGACTAGGTCCGAAGTGGAACAGCTCGGTACCGAGTGCATTTACCGTCGCCAGCAGGTTGGTTCATCTAACAACAGCGTAGGTGGTCCATCGCATCAGATACCACGAATCGAGGTTGAACTGATGGGTCACTACATTAGGGCGTTAGTGGACAAGGACTGAGGTCCGCCACGTCGAAACACCAAGGGAAGTCGTTCGAACTTGGGATCCGGGAGGCACCATTGCCTGAAGGATCGAAAGGTTGAGGAGGAATCCACACGAATGGAACGCGACTCAGACTACGCTGAGAAGGAATGAGTATCTCGTAGGAGTCCGTTGCCAGTGGTGAACTCTGGCCTATCGGATGTCAGCGGGGCTGACAAAAATCCATCAGTAGGGAAGCGTGCTACTACGGAAGTAGACGCTCTTACCCGTCAGGCGGTCGTTTCAGACCGAGGTTCAGATTACGATTTAGATTCGGAAGTGGAAGCTGCTATCCGAGAGTTAGCACTTCCAGTAGGGGGGTCTCCATCACCATCGGTGGTCGACCCGAAAGAGAATGTCAGACAGGAAGGCTCAGTAAGGACTGAGATTCCTAGTACGAGTACAGGACGGCGAAGGAGATGACGGATTGTGGCACTGGACTCCGACCGAGCTCCGATCCAGTGGCCACCGACAAAATCCGCCCGTCAGTATATTTCGGTGACCGGGTCTGACGAAGATCCCGTACCAGCCCAGAGCTACAGCGAAGCTCCTAGAGTTAGTGAAGACTGTACTGAGAACGATTCCGACATGGAGGTTCCAGTAACTTTGGTGGTTCCAGCCTTGGTTCATCAGAGTGCGGAAGGTGACTATTAGGGTGTTAACGTAAATTTAGCTTTTGTCGGTTGTTTCGTTAGGAAATAACTTCGACCAAGTTAAACTCTTTAGTAGGGGGGTGTCCCAGGGCAAGCTCGCCGCGCTCCTACGATGATTTTTTTTGTGTATGGTCACCTTTAGTGAGCCATTTTTACACTTGATAACTCTCAATTTTCACCTAGAAGCCAGTCGAATAATATTAGATTTTTGCATTATATTCAGGTCCCTAGTCTAGTCTCACCCTGTATGATGTAAAGTCCCAATCTCCACCCAGTGGAACTCCACTGTACGTAGTTTTCCCGATTCACCGAAAATTCCTGAATAGTTTTCAATTTTATTAATTTGTGGCCCCAAACAGTCGAGCACCCGGTATACAGAACACTTAGAGCAAGGATTCGACACGCTAGTCTCTTGTTGAGTGGAAAGTTTCCGTGGCTCCATTTGTTTTCACAAATTATTTTATTTCAATTCGATTTCTCATCAGGTAGGCCAAATCGGAAAACGGGTATAGATTCCTCGGCGAAGGAATACGTGCATTTCTTCGGCGTTCAAGAATCACGTTGGTTTATGGTTTTTCTCGGGGCTGATAAAATAAAACAATATGTTTTAACGCGCCTAACCAGGGAATTTACCCGTGTCTCTCCCGGGAGAGAAGTTGCGCTTTACCGCCCCGTCTCACCTTGGTGCAATGGCTCGTCTTATAACGGAAGACTCACCCCAGTGATCCGGTAGGCATCACCTGGCATGGATTCCGGGACCACGCAATCCAATCCAGGCAATACGGAGCCGCTGCTTCCACCGGCGGTGGAGGCCAGGCTAAGCTGAAAGAGAAAGTGAAATTAGTAAATATAAAAAATTCAAAAATACGAATTCTTTCGTAGTGGGCTCGCACTGAGTCCCAAAGTTTAACACTTTGTTTCAGTTCTGAAAAGAACTAAAGTGTTCCAGCAATCATGCGATCAAACGAATTCTTTTTGGAGGGATGTTTGGTTTTCTTGATATCCCTCCAAGAAACACAAATTACTCTAGCAGAAAAATGTTGGCTGAAGATCTTCTTTCTTGAGCCTGGACACCTTCTGGAATCTTCTTTCTTCTCGAAAACCCAATATTCCAATATTCGGACTTCTCGAACTTTCTCTCTCGAACTTTCGATTTTCACCTTCGTCGAAGGACTTTTCTGGAACTCAAATTCTCCAAAATCGCAATATTCTCTTACAGAAATTATCTTCGATAACTTTCTGGAACTCTGGTACAATAATATTTCAATACTTTGAAACTCTCAAAAATACTGATTTTTCACAATACTTTTCAATAGTTTTCTATATTTTCACTCAGCTGAGTATACGTAGCTTTTGCTTTTCTTAAACGTAGTGAGCTGGACGCGAAAAGCGCTCTATATTTATAGTTGCGGTTCGGAGGGCGTGGCCTAGCTTCAGCCAATCACACTCGCGAACGGCGAACAAAACCCGAGCGAGAAATTTCGCTGATCATTTCTCGTCGAGAATGTCTTGGCGATTGCTAATTTCGATTCCTTCTGAGTCTTCTCATTAAAAATTTCAGTCCAATATTGGGTTTTCATGACACTCCCCCCCTTCGAAAGATCGCTAACATTTCTTCTGGTAGTGGGATGCCAACCATTTTTACTGCCGGGGCAACGTGCGCCTCGGGAAGGATTTATTTTTCTTTCTCTTTATTGATTTTTTTCAAACCACATAATACAATTTCTTAATGGGCAATGCCCCTATACCCAATACAATATTGTGGCCCTAGCCTACTTTGTACAATTCTAACTTAACTACCTTCGATAGCTAAATGAGAGCTAATTTATTTTAAGGAGCTAAGTTTTTACAATGCACATAAACTACAATGACATTTACAAATAACACCTTCTGGGCATAGTAATGTCCGGTGTTCCACGGGCCTATCTTAAAGACTAAAGAGGGGTATATACAATATTCAGGGTCTACTCGTCCTCTCCTAGGTCTGGAGTTGGACGTGGATCCAGGTGGTCTTGGCCACTTCTGGGATCCGGGGCTGGTCGGAGATCGTCTGCGGAAATATTCTGCTCGTAGCCTCCTTTGAGAACCACATAGCAGTTAGGGCCGATTTGACGTTCGACCTGGAATGGGCCGACCCAGGTCTGGCCAAAGTTTTTACGACGCGGACCAAAATTCCGGCACAAAACCCATTGACCTGGCAGAAATGATACGGGTTGCTCGTCTTCCTGATTCGGGAAAAGCTTACTTCTGTAAGTCGAAGAAGAAGCGGCTGCCTCTGCAACGCGCTCTGCACGGTTTTCATTACGTCTTTTCCTCTTTCTCTGTGAAGGAGTAATCCATTCTCCGGGCTGGGGTATCTCGTAACCTAGCAGCAGCATGCTTGGCGACATTCCTGTTGCAGCGTTATATCGAGTCCTTAAGTTGAAGACTATACTAGGAACCTGCTCTTCCCAAAGGGTTTCTTCCTTGTTCAGCAAAGCAGCTCGTAGCATCTTCTTTATTTCCTGTACTCGCCTTTCTATTGGATTCACCTGTTGGTGATAGATTGGTGACCACCTAATTTCGATATGATAATGCTCTGTGAATTGCTCAAAGATCCTGCCCTTGAATTGGGCTGCACTAACTGAAATTATCATTCTTGGGTAACCCCATCTTCCAAAGACATCCTCCTGTAGAAATTTAACGACAGCTTCGGCGTCAGCTCTTTGTACGACCTTGGCTTCAACCCATTTGCTAAAACAATCTGTGGCTAGTAGTATGTACCGGTTCCCGTTCCGGGATGCGGGATACGGACCCATGGCGTCAATTGAGACAATTTCCCATGGCCTCTCCGGACAATTTGGCCGTTGGATCATTTCCTGTTGTGGGGCAGCACGTTTGGTTGTTGCGCGAGTAAGGCACCTTTTAATATAGTCATTTATACGGGATTTGAGGGGAGAAAGCTGAAAATGCTTGGAGATTTGCCGATATGTCTCTAGGCTTCCAGGATGCCCTATGTCGTCGTGATACCTTTTCAGCACCTGGTGCAGAAAGTTCTTCGGTATCACAACTCGCCGACTTTCAGGATCCTGGCCTACGAAGTAAAGCACGCCATCCTCTATGACGAACTCGCCTTGAATTCTTCGTTCATAGGGGTTTGGATTTGGCGAATTCCTTGCTCTGATAATCCGTTCGATAAACCTTTGAAGGCTTTGCCTATCTTTCACTTCCTCATAAAATGTCCTGATCTGTGTCAGGGTTGGTTGTTCTTCTACAGAGAGATTTCCGTTATTTTCCTTAACTGGAAATATCATTCGCTCTGTTTCGGAATACAAGTCATGACCTGTCGGTTCATCAGTCGGGTTTCTGCTTAGAAAATCCGGGAGCTTTGCTCTTTGGTCTTTCATCTTGTTCAACCACAGGAGTGCCGAGTTGTCTGTATATAATTTAAAATGCTTATCCTGAAGAAAGTGCCTGTACTTTTTTATACTCCATACAATGGCCAAACATTCTATTTCATTCACATGATATTTCTTCTCTGTTTTAGACAGTTTCGCACTTGCATATGCGATGATGTCTCTATTTCCGTTTGCACTCTCTTGAAACAGGACTGCCCCCATGCCGATGAGGCTTGCGTCCGTTTGGAGACAATAAGGTCTCTGGGGATCAGGTCTGGACAGTTCGAGTGGTTGACTGACCAACTCTTTAATTTTATTGAATGCTGCTTCGGCAGCAGGAGTCCATTTGAACCGCTTCTGGGTATCAATAAGGTCTGTCAGGGGAGATGCGATTTCCGCAAAATGGGGAATGTATTCACGTAGCCAACTGGCTGTTCCAAGAAAAGCTCTCAGCTGTTTCAGGGATTTGGGTGTAGTGAAGTTGACAGTATTCAGTATATGAGCCTCTTGTGGCCTATTTCCTTTTGCGGAAACAATTCTTCCCAAGTAATGTAGCTCTCTAGAGCCAAAGTGGCATTTCTGTGGTGAGAGCCATAGCCCGTGCGTCCTGAGGCGTTCGAGAATCCTTCTCAAATGCACGCAATGTTCCTCGATATCGCGGGAATACACAATAATATCATCAAGATATACTTTACAGAACACATCTGTGTATCCGACAAGTACCGAGGACATGAGATTCTGGAATACAGCTGGGCCATTCTTTAGGCCAAAGCTAAGGACTTTAAATTGGTATACTTGGCCATCGGGAGCACCAAATGCCGTATACTTCTGAGACTGCGGTGTTAAGGGTGCTTGCCAAAACCCGTTTCTCAAGTCTAACGTAGTGAATATTTTGGCTTGCCCCATTTCTCTAACTGTCTCCTGAATAGGAAATAAGTTTGGAGCTTCTGAAACTATCAATTTATTAATTTCCCTTTAGTCTACGCAAAATCTTAGTTTTCCGTCCTTCTTCGGAACGAGTACTACAGGGGAGCAGTATGGGGAGTCGCTTGGCACTATCACGCCAGCATCCGAAAGTTTTCTGATTTCTTCGTGAACTATCTGTTTACGGCTTTCAGACATCTTGTCATACCGAAATCGCCTAAACGGACGTTCCTCCTTGACCTTAATATCATGTAATACGGCTCTTGTAATCGGCTGTCTGATTGTTTCCTCAAACACATCAGGAAAGTCTGCGATTACTTTCATTATCTTGTCCTTTGTTTCGGGCGAAAATTGCTCTTCGGCGAATTCTGCCAACTGGATTCCAGCAATTGCCCTTTCTGAAACCGGACTCCAAAACACGGTTTGTCTTGTCTGACTTCCCAAATAGACACATTTTCTTTTCACGTCTAGGATGGCCTCATTCTCGTCCAGGAATGGGACTCCTAGAATTATAGATTCATTAAGGTCGGATAAGACTGTAGCCGTTATAAGGAACTCCTGTCCTTCAATATCTAATATTATTTCTTTCTGTCCTAGGCTGTAGGAAGTGCTATCTTTACAACCCAGTCGAATGGCAGTCGGATTTGGGAGGTTCAATAAATCGCAATCCTCGAATAGACTTGCTCTGACGAAATTCTTGCTTGCTCCTGTGTCAATCAGGGCAGATACCTGTTTGCCGTCGGCGATCACAAGGATCCTGGGAAGCTTACGGCATTTTATATGTCCGTCTTCCAGTCTTACTAGAGCCTCTAAAGGGGGAAAATTTCACTTCCTCATAAAATGTCCTGATCTGTGTCAGGGTTGGTTGTTCTTCTACAGAGAGATTTCCGTTATTTTCCTTAACTGGAAATATCATTCGCACTGTTTCGGAATACAAGTCATGACCTGTCGGTTCATCAGTCGGGTTTCTGCTTAGAAAATCCGGGAGCTTTGCTCTTTGGTCTTTCATCTTGTTCAACCACAGGAGTGCCGAGTTGTCTGTATATAATTTAAAATGCTTATCCTGAAGAAAGTGCCTGTACTTTTTTATACTCCATACAATGGCCAAACATTCTATTTCATTCACATGATATTTCTTCTCTGTTTTAGACAGTTTCGCACTTGCATATGCGATGATGTCTCTATTTCCGTTTGCACTCTCTTGAAACAGGACTGCCCCCATGCCGATGAGGCTTGCGTCCGTTTGGAGACAATAAGGTCTCTGGGGATCAGGTCTGGACAGTTCGAGTGGTTGACTGACCAACTCTTTTATTTTATTGAATGCTGCTTCGGCAGCAGGAGTCCATTTGAACCGCTTCTGGGTATCAATAAGGTCTGTCAGGGGAGATGCGATTTCCGCAAAATGGGGAATGTATTCACGTAGCCAACTGGCTGTTCCAAGAAAAGCTCTCAGCTGTTTCAGGGATTTGGGTGTAGTGAAGTTGACAGTATTCAGTATATGAGCCTCTTGTGGCCTATTTCCTTTTGCGGAAACAATTCTTCCCAAGTAATGTAGCTCTCTAGAGCCAAAGTGGCATTTCTGTGGTGAGAGCCATAGCCCGTGCGTCCTGAGGCGTTCGAGAATCCTTCTCAAATGCACGCAATGTTCCTCGATATCGCGGGAATACACAATAATATCATCAAGATATACTTTACAGAACACATCTGTATATCCGACAAGTACCGAGGACATGAGCTTCTGGAATACAGCTGGGCCATTCTTTAGGCCAAAGCTAAGGACTTTAAATTGGTATACTTGGCCATCGGGAGCACCAAATGCCGTATACTTCTGAGACTGCGGTGTTAAGGGTGCTTGCCAAAACCCGTTTCTCAAGTCTAACGTAGTGAATATTTTGGCTTGCCCCATTTCTCTAACTGTCTCCTGAATAGGAAATAAGTTTGGAGCTTCTGAAACTATCAATTTATTAATTTCCCTTTAGTCTACGCAAAATCTTAGTTTTCCGTCCTTCTTCGGAACGAGTACTACAGGGGAGCAGTATGGGGAGTCGCTTGGCACTATCACGCCAGCATCCGAAAGTTTTCTGATTTCTTCGTGAACTATCTGTTTACGGCTTTCAGACATCTTGTCATACCGAAATCGCCTAAACGGACGTTCCTCCTTGACCTTAATATCATGTAATACGGCTCTTGTAATCGGCTGTCTGATTGTTTCCTCAAACACATCAGGAAAGTCTGCGATTACTTTCATTATCTTGTCCTTTGTTTCGGGCGAAAATTGCTCTTCGGCGAATTCTGCCAACTGGATTCCAGCAATTGCCCTTTCTGAAACCGGACTCCAAAACACGGTTTGTCTTGTCTGACTTCCCAAATAGACACATTTTCTTTTCACGTCTAGGATGGCCTCATTCTCGTCCAGGAATGGGACTCCCAGAATTATAGATTCATTAAGGTCGGATAAGACTGTAGCCGTTATAAGGAACTCCTGTCCTTCAATATCTAATATTATTTCTTTCTGTCCTAGGCTGTAGGAAGTGCTATCTTTACAACCCAGTCGAATGGCAGTCGGATTTGGGAGGTTCGATAAATCGCAATCCTCGAATAGACTTGCTCTGACGAAATTCTTGCTTGCTCCTGTGTCAATCAGGGCAGATACCTGTTTGCCGTCGGCGATCACAGGGATCCTGGGAAGCTTACGGCATTTCATATGTCCGTCTTCCAGTCTTACTAGAGCCTCTAAAGGGGGAAAATTGTACAGGGGGGCTTGAACAGACTCGTCTGTTTGAGTAGAAAAATTTACACAAGGGCTTATGTCCCAGAGTTTGTGTGGAAATGTTAGTGTGGGTAACAATTTCCACTTTTGGGATATAAGTGGGGACACGGCTTAATGGCGAGCGGACGTCACCATCGCCGTAGGTGGTGCGTCTTGCCTGAAGTTTCCCGAGCAATATGCATCCTCTTCCGCAAAATAGTTGAGTCTGTTATTTTCAGACCTCTGATTTTGTGTCGGTGGGGGATTCCTCTGTCCCATGTTTCCATAAGAGCCTCTGCCCCGAGCAGCAGAGAATTGCCCTCTTACATTGTTGCGAGAGTCCTCTCTCTCTTGTCGAGAGTCTCTAATTTCACCTCTGTTATTAGAATTTCTCCATCCATTGGAGTTTGAATTTTGGTTACCCCTCCAATTGGGTTTTCGAGAAGAAAGAAGATTCCAGAAGGTGTCCAGGCTCAAGAAAGAAGATCTTCAGCCAACATTTTTCTGCTAGAGTAACTTGTGTTTCTTGGAGGGATATCAAGAAAACCAAACATCCCTCCAAAATGAATTCGTTTGATCGCATGATTGCTGGAACACTTTAGTTCTTTTCAGAACTGAAACAAAGTGTTAAACTTTGGGACTCAGTGCGAGCCCACTACGAAAGAATTCGTATTTTTGAAATTTTTATATTTACTAATTTCACTTTCTCTTTCAGCTTAGCCTGGCCTCCACCGCCGGTGGAAGCAGCGGATCCGTATTGCCTGGATTGGATTGCGTGGTCCCGGAATCCATGCCAGGTGATGCCTACCGGATCACTGGGGTGAGTCTTCCGTTATAAGACGAGCCATTGCACTAAGGTGAGACGGGGCGGTAAAGCGCAATTTCTCTCCCGGGAGAGACACGGGTAAACTCCCTGGTTAGGCGCGTTAAAACATATTGTTTTATTTTATCAGATTTTGTTAGCTATCTACTAATCTGAATTCTCTTTCAGCTACTTGGTAAGTTCGATTAGGGACTATAGGGCTTGCTAGGAGTAGGCTAGTTTATAGACATTATTTGTTGGTATTTTTCCCTATCATAATACAGATTGCTCTTAGTAAAATGGAGAGACTCTGAGCGGCGAGAATGCGGTCGAACCCGGAGCTGGCCGAGGCACCTCAAAATAATCAATCTATTTTTTTTAACAATTTTACCAACCCACATTCTCGACAGATCTAGGGTTTTGTTCAGCCAAGGGCGACGCCCACTTTGGCCCGCTAGGCCAATGGGTGTCACGGATTCAGCAGCCAGGATTGCATAAATATGCAAGCAGCGAAGCAGCCCACAGCCACTCTTTCTTGTCGAATTGCAGTGTTATAATCAATTTCGTGTTTCCGTTAAATAACTAACTTTTGTTTGGCTTTGCCTTTTGTCGCTGCAATTCATCGTTTTGGCTAGCAGTTAGAGTCAGGTTCTCGGTAATAATAATTCAGTTCACAGTAGATTCATAACGTTTTGTTTCTATCTTAAAAGGGGTTAGACTCACTTGTACGGTTTACAAGTGTTTTATTCGAGCTACGAAAGTACGTTGATAGGTAGTTTAACTCTCGTGCAATAATCAAGTGTAAAGTGATCTTTTGCAACGGACACTTAGGAATTTAACTTCATCAAAGTTATTTCCCGACTTAATACCTGTACGCGACGTTGACGAAATATCCCCATCGTATGAAAAGGGGTCAGGCACCAAAACGAGATCTCACCTGATACAATCGGCTCGATCGTAGAGTTCCACGAAGATTGTATCGTTCGAGCTTAAATTCCTCGGCCTGTCAAGACATCATCGTGTTAGGAAATTTTATTTAGATAGTTTTTCTAAACCGTGAATCCTTCCACCCTCGTCCATTTCCCGGCGAGGTCTTGTT
Organism: Chrysolina americana; assembly: GCA_958502065.1. NCBI lineage: Eukaryota > Metazoa > Arthropoda > Insecta > Coleoptera > Chrysomelidae > Chrysolina > Chrysolina americana. Next base: position 25,575,635 of record OY293421.1, read on the forward strand.
AGGTGTTAGGTTAGTTACCTATAGGGTGACCCTTCTCATCGTCACACTTGAGTTGGGTCGACGCGAGGTCGATTTTAGTGCACTTCTCCTTTGCCACACACTTGCACACGCAAGTAGCCCGACAATTTATTACAGCCATAATTATTGTCCTTAGAGCAATGACGAATATGAGATTGAGATCTCATATGCTCGCGGAGGAGAATACCCAAGCCGTGTTCGCCGACGCTGGGCTTTCTCGAACACCTCCGCCGTCGGATGACTTAGACGCTAGGCGTCTATTCTCAGAAGCGTCGCGACGTCTCGACGGAGACGTCCCCCAGGTACGTACTTCCGGGAAAAACCGTGAGTTGACGATGTCGACTACCCTGTCCCCGAGAAGTGTGCTAGACCAAGATGCTTTAGAGTCGAGCTTAGACGGAGGGAGGCAACCTTCCCCGTCGGCTCAGATAGATTTAGTGATCGATTCCGCGGGAGTTGTTACAACTCCTCCACTGGAGGCATGTTTTGAAAAATTTCGTTTAACAAGAAATGTTTCTGTTTGTAGGTCGGAAGGTTACCAAGGAGTCCGTGCTGGCGAAGCTCGTGAGGTACGCCCCCTCGGAATGCTCCGAAGCGCTCCGGGGTCATCGGGTGTGCCCCACGCACCACAGCGGAGGCCGGATATGAGTGTGCATACCCCAAGGGAACCGGGTGATGCTGAGGCCCTAGTGGAAGAACTAGGGGGTAGTGGAAGGCTCTCGGAGCTAGTTGGGAATGTTCGCATTCCCATATCTCTCCAGGGGCGGGTTCAGTGTACCTCCCAAGGGACATCCTATGCACAGTCTGAACAAGCAGTAAGAGCTAGAAAGGCAGATTTCGAATCAGGTGTCGGCAGGGTCACGGAAATTGCCACCCGAAATCCCTGGGTGACGACGTCCTTGCCCTCCAGGCAACTTGGAGCAGAGCGGTGGGTGGCTGAAGATGGTTTCGGGAAAATTCGAAATTTTTCTAAAGTCGTCCACCCACACGTGATTTCGAGACATGGCGCCCAACGTGGGGCTGCTGAAGAAAGACCATCTTCAGGGATCTGCGAATGTAACCTTCCGCCGACCAACAGATTTAGAGTTCGGGATCTCTCTCCTGAGAGACTCCCAGTCAATGCAAATATGGTTATGGGTGAACCTGAAACCCTTTGGCGCCCATATGGCACGTTAACCCGGTTGCCAACCGGGAATTGTCACTATAGGGAATCTGAGGATGTCCCTCGATATGTTCAAAACGTTGCTTCCAACCCCGGTAATGTCCACAGGAGTGGGTATTACCCAACGAAGAGGCCAGCGCCTACAGTTCGGGTTCAGAAGAATCCCAGGAGGCCAGTGACGGGGGTCGACGACGTGCTCGTGCGACTCGCAGACTTGCAGGAGGATAGACGTCGGGGAACCCTAAACGGTGTTGATGGGGGTTTAATTAATAGCAAACCACATCCCAGTTTCAGTGGGCTTCCTCACGAAGATCCATTTCAATTTATTCAATCCTGTGAGGATTATCTAGGGGGCTTTGATCCAACCGTCTGGGTGAGCGTTGCAGCTCAGTGGCTCAAGGGAGCAGCCCAGCAATGGTATGCTCCACATCACTCACGCCTAAACTGGCAGTTTTTCACTAATCGGCTCCAGGAACGGTTCGATAACGAATTGTTGGTCTCCAGTTTAGAGGCGGAGTTCTTTGGCACTGACCAGCCGAAGGGAGAATCTATAACTTCCTTCATCTTGAGCAAGTGGAGTCTCTCACAGAGGCTCTACCCAGAGATGGACGAAGGAAGGGTAGTACGATTGATCTTGAACCGGATTAAACCGGATATAAGAGTCCATTTACAATTGCATAATTTTGCAACTATTGAAGAGCTGACACAAAAAGCTGTTGCTGTCGAGACGCTACTTCGCAGCACCAGCCCAGGTGTACACTCAGGGCCGAAACTTGTTTCGAACACCAACCGTCCTCATCAGGCCAACGATGTGCCACCTAAGCGTCCTCAGGGACAGTCGCAGGACAACAGGGGTTCGAACCATGTTAGGTCCAATAACGTTAATAATAATTGCAATAAATTCCAGAATTTTGATCGGTCGAAGCGTTCTGGAGGAAACAACGTTCTATCGAACGGGTGTTTCACTTGCGGGGGAGCTCACTGGAACAAAGATTGCCCTCAGCAAAACGACAACAAGAACGGTCCCAAACGTCAGAGTGCGGGAACGAAACCGTTCGATCAGGCCAATAAGGCACATACGGTCAATACCGTACAGGCGAGTAAAATCTCGCGTCGTAAGACGTCAGTTAAGGACGCAGACAAAATCACAGTTTGCGAAGAATCAAAAAACTCCAACAGGAGCCATCAGGGGGCTCCATCGGAGTAAGCACTCCTTCAACACCGTTTTGCGGTTCTGTGACAGTGTTGGACTGTCATAGAAATTTTGCAGCGTGTATTTCCAACGAGGAGGAGGAGAAGGTGTTCCAGGATGTTGAAGCTGAAGTCGTTTCAGCCGAAACGCCACCGTCATCAGGCAAATTACATTAGGCAGACCGGTCAGATTGTGAATCCGTTCGTTTCAGTGTGGTAGATGAGCGTGTGGATCGCGCCACTGGTGGTAGGCGTAAAATAGTTCACTCGTTGGCGGACGTTAATCGTAGAGGGTTGAAAGTCTTTTCCAAGAAGGCAAGTTCTAGTTTTGGAAGGAACGAAAGGGGTTGTGAATCATCTTCAGGTTCATGGAGTTGCGAGTTCATCGAGGTACCCCAGGTCGTTATTGGTGGGTCGCTCCATCCGCCACAACACAAGGTTTCGGAGTTAGTGATCGATATACAGAAGGACCAGGAGGGGCCTGTTGTCAAAGAGAGTGCTAGGGAACTGTGCTGGGCACAGGTCCGGTATAGACACAAGTCGAAGTGAAAAGGTTTATCAAAGGGAAGATTGCGAATCAAGGTTTCGGAACGAAAAAGTCGTCGAGAGTGACGTACTCTTTTCGGTTCCACTTCGGGGTAGTGAAGACACCGAGGGTGGTGGTGGAACTCCACTGTACGTAGTTTTCCCGATTTACCGGAAATTCCTGAATAGTTTTCAATTTTATTAATTTGTGGCCCCAAACAGTCGAGCACCCGGTATACAGAACACTTAGAGCAAGGTTTCGACACGCTAGTCTCTTGTTGGGTGAAAAGTTTCCGTGGCTCCATTTGTTTTCACAAATTATTTTATTTCAATTCAATTTCTCATCAGGTAGGCCAAATCGGAAAACGGGTATAGATTGCTCGGCGAAGGAATACGTGCATTTCTTCGGCGTTCAAGAATCACGTTGGTTTATGGTTTTTCTCGGGGCTCTCCGAATATCGGACCGTCCTAGGAATCGTGATATCGTAAGTTCTGACTTTCCATATCTCCCTAGATCTAGTGAGTATTTAGTGACTTTTGTCAAATACTCCCTAGAAAACGCAGATAACGGGACTTTAACGGTCATTTGCCCAAATCCCGCGCATTTTCGCGAGCTAGGGTTTTGTTCAGCCAAGGGCGACGCCCACTTTGGCCCTCTAGGCCAATGGGTGTCGCGGATTCAGCAGCCAGGATTGCATAAATATGCAAGCAGCGAAGCAGCCTACAGCCACTATTTCTTGTCGAATTGCAGTGTAATAATCAATTTCGTGTTTCCGTTAAATAACTAACTTTTGTTTGGCTTTGCCTTTTGTCGCTGCAATTCATCGTTTTGGCTAGCAGTTAGAGTCAGGTTCTCGGTAATAATAATTCAGTTTACAGTAGATTCATAACGTTTTGTTTCTGTCTTAAAAGGGGTTATACTCGTACGGTTTACAAGTGTTTTATTCGCGCTACGAAAGTACGTTGATAGGCAGTTGAACTCTCGAGCAATAATCAAGTGTAAAGTGATCTTTTGCAACGGACACTTAGGAATTTAACTTCATCAAAGTTATTTCCCGACTTAATACCTGTACGCGACGTTGACGAAATATCCCCATCGTATGAAAAGGGGTCAGGCACCAAAACGAGATCTCACCTGATACAATCGGCTCGATCGTAGAGTTCCACGAAGATTGTATCGTTCGAGCTTAAATTCCTCGGCCTGTCAAGACATCATTAGCTACGACTTTGTCGTTGGCGAGCCACATTTCCTGTGGTACCTAGAGGTTTCGCGTCCTTCCCATACCTATTTCCTGCGGCTGTTCTCGACTTTTCCACCTGAGACAGTCTGGTTAGGCTCCGTGATCCTTTTACCCAAATCTCTGTCTTGGTTTTTTGTGACGTTCAGTTGTAAAATTTTGAAGTAAAATTTTTCAAGTTTTAATTTTTCCTTTTGGTGCTTCACACAATTTTTGGAGTTAGGAAATTTTATTTAGATAGTTTTTCCAAACCGTGAATCCTTCCACCCTCGTCCATTTCCCGGCGAGGTCTTGTTAGGTGTTAGGATAGTTAGCTATAGGGTGACCCTTCTCATCGTCACACTTGAGTTGGGTCGACGCGAGGTCGATTTTAGTGCACTTCTCCTTTGCCACACACTTGCACACGCAAGTATCTCGACAATATATTACAGCCGTAATTATTGTCCCTAGAGCAATGACGAATATGAGATTGAGAGTAGATGATCAAAGAGAGAATTAGGACCGCATGCGCAGTACGGTCGAGCTTGCCACGGGCCATCGGAAATAGTCGTGGAGGAGATCGGTAGAAGTCGGCCGTCGCTGGTCTGCGTTCATCGTGTGACGTAGTCGAGAGAGATCCTTAAACTTAAACTTAAAAGGTTTTATTCATTAAATTATAGGTACGTCTACATTTTCAGTGCAAAACATATTGCTGTTTCAACTCGGGATCTTCTCTCAGATTCATGAGCAGGGCTTCCCAGTCGAGCCGGTGTTCTGGCATGCTCAGTTTTTCACCTTCCATTGTGTGGTGATTCGTATCAGGCCAACCTCCTGCATAGCTTATGTTGGCATTTGAAGTAAGTGTGTGATGATAATGCTGTGTTTTAGTTTCATGAGTGTGTGTAGGTTTATGAGGTGTATAGCAGGAAAAGCGAGAAAAAACCTGCTTTATGAAAATGATATTGTGCGGGGGGGGGGGGGTACCTCCCCCGCACAGTCGAGAGAGATCCAGTTGATTGATAACATTTTGCCAATAGAGCGCGGCGCACACATATTTTGAATTGAATTTAAAAAGAAAAAAAGATTTCCGAAAACGAGGTTTGAACCAGCGGCGAAAGTTGGTAGCGAGTGACGCTAGCCTTGCCTCCACGGAGACTTCGTACAAGTTGATGTACAAATGTGGGATATATATTTCTCCAGCTACCAGAGCACGGTGTTTGAATATTTAAAAAAAAAATAATGATTGAAAGTGTGATGATAATAGTGGAAAATGGGGAAAAAACATGGCGGCTGCTCGTTAGATTTAGTATATCAAAACATACCATTTAAGAGAAAAACATGGTGGGTGCTTGTTTTATTTAGTATACAGGGTGTCTCGAAACGTATCATTTAAGAGAAAAAAAAACATGGCGGCTGCTCGTTAGATTTAGTATACCAGGTGTCTCAAAACGTATCAGTTAAGAGAAAAAAAACATGACGGCTGCTCGTTAGATTCAGTATACCAGGTGTCTCAAAACATACCATTTAAGAGAAAAAAACATGGTGGGTGCTCGTTAGATTCAGTAGACCAGGTGTACCACACATAATTTATGAGAGAAAAAACATGGCGGCTGCTCATAAGATTTAGTATACCAGGTGTACCAACATATCATTTAAGAGAAAAAACATGGAGGTCAAAGAAAAAAACACATCATGGAGGGTATGGGGATTGAAGTTTAAAAAAAAACATGGCTGCTTCTGAGTGGTCAACGCTCATCATAGTTGTACAGGGACGTCTCACAAATTTTATTGGGGAAAATATACAGTGTGACCCATTTAAGATGGAAGCACCCTTATAAAACTTACATTTTTCAACCGATTGGAATGATTTTTTTTTTGTTAGGTAGATATTCAAAAAGTCTATTAGGACACCAAATATCATGAATAAATCTCAATTTCCAGGGCCAACTAATCTTATTTTTCAAGGTAAAAAATCTAAAAAAATTACTAGCGATTTTTTTAGAAAAAATCTGACTACACCACTGGATTCGCGACATTTTCAAATGATTTACATGTAAATAACGTTGGAATGCGTCAATCAATAAAAAAGTTATAAAGGAATGAAATTTGAAAAATATGCCGTTTAATCAACCCACCAATTCATGTTCAGGAATTTTATGAAAATTCTGTGTACTCCACTGGATTCAGGATGTCTTGAAATATTACTGATCACAGTTTCATCGAAATCTGTTCGGAAATAAAAAAGTTATAAAGGAATAAAATTTGAAAAATATGTTGTTCAATGGAATTTTAGCAACGTTCTTACTACACCACTGGATTAGGGGCAATATTCAACAAAATATTATTCAAATATAATTCATGAAACGTTTATGGGAGAATCAATTTCCTTTCATATGTATGTCGAACCATATCAATCAATCAGTTTATCACAACAAACTTTAGTGTCAATAATTTCAAATGAATCTACAAAAAAATAACTGTAAGTACATTTTTCTAATTGCTACAAACTAGCGGAAAACAATCTTTTATTCACAATCAATGTAAAAATAGAAACCAAGAAGATACCGAATTGAAAAATAAATGAGTGCAATTCATATTCTGGTGGCCTCCACCAAACTTCCATCCAATTCAATGCATTTATCATATCGCTTACGAATATTTTTTAAAGTATTCCTCAATTGTTGTGGAGTAATTGCATCGCAAGCTTGCTGAATTCTGGTGCACAGTTCCACTCGATTCCTTGGTCGTGATTTGTAAACCTTTTGTGTAACATAACCCCAAAGGAAAAAAACAAGTGAAGTAAGGTCAGGCGATCTTTGTGGCCATCCAATTAATGTACTACCCCTTCCTATTCAACGATTAGGGTAATTTTGATTCAGCCAATTCTTCACAATTCCCGCATTATGTATGGAACAACCATCTAACTGAAAATATAAATTTCTTGTTTCTGCAAGGGGAAGTTCATCTATTGCGTCCGAAAATTCATTCCTTAAAAATTGTAGGAAAATTGCGCCATTCATGTTGCCGTCGAAAAAGAATGGTCCAATTATCCTTTCATTCAGTATTCCACACCAAACATTCACTTTTTCTGAATACTGCCTTTTACAGTTTATCACACAGTTAGGATTTTCAGTGGCCCAATAGCGAATATTTTGTGATGAAACCACTCCATTTGTTGTGAAACTAGCTTCATCACTAAATAAAATTTTCTTTAAAAATTGCCTGTCATTAAGATACTCGCCCTGGGCCCATAGGCAGAATTCCAATCGTTTTTCTTGATCACCTAGTTCCAGAGTATGTAAAAACTTTGGTTTAAATGGCCTCAATTTATTTTTCTTCAGACATCGCCTAATATTCTCCCTAGGTAAGTTTAAATCTAATCTGGCAACCCTCAAACTACTATTTGGATTATTTCTGAAGTAATCTAATATAGTCTGGTTATTTTCGTTCCTTCTTCGTATATTGTTCTTTAAAATATATGTGGTTACTGCTCCAGTCCGATTGAAAACTTGGTTTATTTTATGTACCGTGCTGTTATTTATGGCTGGACGATTTGGGTGTCTTTCATTGAATATTCTAGTTACTTCTCTTTCACTCCGGTAATCATCACCGGAAAGACGTATAATTTCGATTTTTTCTTGAATTGACAATTGAGCCATTATCTGTTTTTATTTTGGAACACAAATTATTTATTCAGTTCACTAATGGTGCGTAACAAAATGACAATTCATGCACAAATAAATAGATGAGAAACTGTAAGTCACAGCTAACTTGTTTATTTCATTAATGCATTCTGAATAACAGGCAGTTAAAATTGCAACTCTCATTTTTTCAACAAAAGGAAAAAATCACAGCTGATTTTACCTACTGGAATGATAATAATTATTATCCATTGCATATTTTTTTCGTTATAATTTCTATTGGGAGTACATTAGACTTGTCTTATATTGTTGAAATTGTTTTCATGAAGATCAACCAGGAGTTCTCTCTTGATTGTACTTGTTTATGTATCCACTCCACTTCGAGAAATACCTATAGACAATTTTTACCATCATGATTTTCAGATGTTAAAGTTGTACGACATTGCAATAATCACCCCAATAATTTTTTCAATAATCAACAGTGGTGTAGTAAGAACGTTGTTAAAATTTCATTTTACAACATATTTTTCAAATTTCATTCCCTTATAACTATTTTATTACTGAACAGATTTCGATGAAACTGTGACCAGTGATATTTCAAGACATCCTGAATCCAGTGGTGTATTCAGAATTTTCATAAAATTCATGAATTCGAATTGGTGGATTGATTAAACGGCATATTTTTCAAATTTCATTCCTTTATAACTTTTTTATTGATTGACGCATTCCAACGTAATTTACATGTAAATCATATGAAAATGTCGCGAATCCAGTGGTGTAGTCAGATTTTTTCTAAAAAAATCGCTAGTAATTTTTTTAGATTTTTGACCTTGAAAAATAAGATTAGTTGGCCCTGGAAATTGAGATTTATTCATAATATTTGGTGTCCTAATAGACTTTTTGAATATCTACCTAACAAAAATAAAAACATTCCAATCGGTTGAAAAATGTAAGTTTTATAAGGGTGCTTCCATCTTAAATGGGTCACACTGTATACAGGGGTGTTTTGATTTGATCATCATTGCTTTTGGAAAAAGATAACAGCTTCTGTCATTTGTCATATGTCTCATCATAGATAGAAAATATCTACCGAGTGTTTTGAGAAAAAAAAAAAACATGACCACCATTTGACATCATGAAGGAATACATCAAATCCATCAGTGTCCAAAAACGCATTAACGATATGTCGGATCTATACGAATCATCGAAAAATAAGCACTTCCGGTTTGAAAAAATTGAGGTAGAAGAAAAGTAATAGTGAATTCGGATTATCCACATCGAGGAGAGTTCAAATATGCAATAAAATGGTCACTTCCGGTTTTTACTTCCGGTTGTCCGATTTCGATGATTTTGGCCTCAATGGATTCGTTTCGATGTCAAGAAACATTTTTAAGCAATATCCAATACCAAAAGGGCATAGGAGGCTATCTTCGTTATTAGTAAAGATACAAAAACGTGCGGGTACTCTAATAAGACAACTTTTATGGGGGATCAAGAAAATGATAGAATTTCCTTCCGTCAACTGCCATAAGTGCCATAAACCTCACATTTTAATGCGTTATGTACTCATCGCTCAAATGTTAGAAGTCGGTTCGTTAACGTTTGACATTTTTTGTATAGAACGTCGCTCAATATATCGGCGGCGCCTCACACTCGATATCTGTCAGTTGTCATTGGTAATATCGTTGAAGAAAAAAAAAATATGTGACAAATAAACATGGTTGTACAGGTAAATAAAAACATGGCTGCTACATGTATGTGTCAGATGGAAAATGGGTCATTGGGAGTAGCAAAGTATTCAGCAATAGTATATATAGGGCGTATCACACGTTATTTAAGAGAAAAAACATGGCTGGTGCATGTGTCAAATGTCATGTGGAAAATGGGACGCAGAAAATACGTATCATTGGGGATATGGGGACCCAATGGAAAAATATGGTGATATTTCATACTGAGTGTTCCAAAAATTTGTTAGACATACACAGAGTGTTCAAAAACTATTCAAGATATGAAAAAAACCGCTCATAGGACGTTTCAATCCTAATCAAGAAGGTATACAGAGCATCTCATTTATAGAAAAAAAAAATATGATGTTTTAACAGGAGTTTAGCGTTTCAACGTGCGATCCCAATCGGAAATGTATTACATGTCATCGAGACCGAATACGTCAGGGCTCTCTATCATCAGGAAGGTGCCCAATCATTAAAAATTGAGATAGAGTATTGATAAGGGTCCAAATTTAGTTACTATCTGTCATACGATTTCAATAATTTCGACACCAATGGGTTTGTTTCGATGTCAAGAAACATTGTTAAGCATTTTCCAATGCCAAATAGGCTAGGAGGCTATCTTCGTTATTAGTAAAGGTATAGAAACATGCGGGTACTCTAATAAGACAACTTTTATGGGAGATCAAGTTTGATCGAAGCAGAACGAACTAACCTTATAAAACGTCTATTTTAGTCGCATTTTTGCATGTTTTACCGTTTCAAATTTTAGCTGTTTTTTCGAACGCAAAAAACGGTTATTGTGGTCGCATTTTGGCATGTTTTAGCGTTTCTAATTTCAGTTGTTTTTTATAACGCAAAAACGTGTATTTTGAGCAATTTTGAAATGCCAAATCTCCATAAGAAACAGAGTTTTTCGGTTTAATTTAAGGTTGTTTTTCTAGAACGCGAAAAACGTTTATTGTGGTTGCATTTTTGCATGTTTTACCGTTTCAAATTTTAGCTGTTTTTTCGAACGCAAAAACGGTTATTGTGGTCGCATTTTGGCATGTTTTAGCGTTTCTAATTTCAGTTGTTTTTTAGAACGCAAAAACGTGTATTTTGAGCAATTTTGAAATGCCAAATCTCCATAAGAATCATAGAGTTTTTCGGTTTAATTTAAGGCTGTTTTTCTAGAACGCGAAAAACGTTTATTGTGGCTGCATTTTTGCATGTTGAAGCGTTTCAATTTTCAGTTGTTTTTTGGAACGTGAAAAACGTATATTTTAATCACATTTTTGCATTTTGACTCTGTTTCTTTTTTTTTAGTATTCATTATCAGGTGGGTGGGGAGATGGTTAGGCAACTTTATTATTTGGAAAGTATGTTATTGCCATTGAACAGTTGAAATAATCAGTATTAAAATGTCATCTGAAGAATACAGACAGAAGGTTGAAGATTTTTCTAGACGTGTCCAAGAGTTTAAGGAAGATATTCAATTTTATGAAGAAAAGGAGAATGTGGTGGAACAGTTGACTGATTTGTGTATTCAAGACAAAGTGTTCAATCGAAAATTACTGCAAACGAGATATCCGTTAAGAAAGAATCCAGCCTAAAGCATCGTAGAATATGTCTCCTCAACTGAAAACAAATTTTATTCTTCTGACTGCAATATTGAATAATGTTTTATACGTCAATGTGCCGAAAAGAGTGAAATTCATGGCAATATGCGTGAAGGCAGATGATTTCGATCCTTATTGTAATAGGACACAATGGAAAACAATGCGTTTAACTCGGGTCAATCAGGGACAGTTAGCAGTATTTGTTAGCGATGTTCCCAAGAATACAGCATTCAAGTATAAATTGAAGCTGATATTTGAAGATCTTCATGAAATAGACACAAAAACCACCGAATTTATTCCAGCAGGACAGGGAAAAAAGAAGTCGCAAATGGAATATAACGTTTATAGAATTCTAATCATAGTATCTATAATATTAGCATGTATTTTATGTATTTTAATTAGAACTATACAAGAAATAATTTTGGAATTTCACATAATTTGGTTTAAATAAAATTATTCGAAAATTGAATTTTATTTTTATTATTACCATACAAACATTCTGCTATCAATTTCTGTTATTCGTTTCATATCAGTTGGCATTGAAACGTGCCATTCGGCGTTATCAATTATGGAAAAACCGCGCAAACAGGAAACTTGGTTATTATGCTGGAAGTAATAATCAGTTGGCCTTGAAATGTGTTTATCGAACTAACGATTATCGAAAGACCCAGGCCAGCAGTTTAGTTATCAAAACCACAGAGTAACGATTATTGCGTTATTTGCTTTGCTTGTTCTGAAATTTTATATCAAGTATTCTCGAATGTTTTTAAGAAATTTTTTCTCACATTAGGGTCAAAAAAGTGGTTGGGGATGAGCGATAAATTTCAGTTTTCGATTACCCAAGCAGTACTAGATGTTAGACTTACTTGCGTGTGTGCACAATCATCAATAATAAGATGTAAGTAAAATATTTTTCTTTGAAAAAGTGCATAATCATGTATTTCATTTTCGAAATTTTGTGAACTGAATTTAATTGAAAAAAAAAAATTGGATCGTAATACTGGGAGACAAGTAGTCGTGTTTTTTTTTTACAATAATATCAAAAGGTTTCAAAAATTACAAAAAAAATATTTTTTTTGAAAATGTGATAGAGCTTACAATGGAGGATAGTGTTGAGCTAAAAAAGGTAAGTTAAAAATGTTTTTATGTTTGAGTGTCTGCAAATTAATAAAAATTTAAACTTGATGAAATTAAACACACATAATTTTTTTTTCTCATTTATTACATAAATCATACACAAATTTTTGCTTATAATAAAATAAATATTCACGCAAAGCATTAGCCAACATACTATCTAAACATGAAGCTTGACAAAAACCTTAAATAATTTCTTCCAAACTCAAATTGGTTTTATTTTCACGTAACCAAGATTGAATAATATCAAAAACACCTCGATAATAGTCACAAAAGTTCATAGCATCCAGCATAGCGATACGGTCAGACAGCACCCCCAAGTGTGTATTGAGAATGTCGTTCACATCTTGTTCAGACAACTCCATGTTCGTGATATCCTTGGAAATGGGAATTTGTTTGGTATTACTTTCGATGTACTGTGTGATGTAAATGTAATCCCCGCAACGTGTTGTGATTGGATCATACTCATCTACATACTCATCGATTTGTGATTCAAAGAAATTTTCCTTTATTTCTTGCAGGATGTCAATGAGGGTTGCCCATTCAAAAGAAGCAAAATTGATAGATCAAATGGAGAACTGCTGCTTCAAAACGATGCATGAGCTAAAATCCCTGGAGGGACTTATACCACATCGAATTTCGTAGGATGGCATAGGGAAGACCATCAACATCAACTGATGTTCGTTCCGAGCTGCCATTTCGTATTGCCCCAATGCTCTGTCGATGGCATTTAGAGTTTCTTTATAATCTTCTCCATCACTATCGCACATTACTTCAACTTCACTGACGTAACCACTATCTTGAGACATTTTCGTTTTCAAACTGAATATTCGTCTGTGCTTGCATACGCTTTTATAGCTTCAGATCACGTGGTCAATTTTAAAATTGTTGCTGCATGTTTGTTAACTATGAAAAAAATATTTGAAAGACCCCTCGAAATTATATGATTTGTGTTTGTTTCCCATGAGATTATATACAAAATCAACGTTTTCGATCCAACTGTTATGTTTGTTATGCAAACCGAGCCATTTAACGTACATTTTTTTGCCTTTCTTCCTCAGAACTTTTTCCACGAGATATATATCTGGATTTGCAGTTTTTTGTAATTCCTCTGCATAAAAAGCACCCTTGATAGGAGCACCCTGCATATCTTCCAGCATGAAGGTAGCAGGGTTGGTGATATTGACTTTGATGATTTTGAATAATTCCGTAGTCCAATTGGGTGTGTAACCTTTTTCGAAAACGTGCTTTGCCTTACTAATTCGCACAACATCGCCGACTTTGAATTTTCTCGGTCCAGCTATTTTCAAGAGGCTGTATGTTGATTTGAGAATTTCTTTTTCGTTGGTTTTATCAATTTCCGAAGGTTTCATACCCGTCTTTGAATGGCGCGTATCATTGTAAGATTTTGTGATTTCAGGTAATATATTCAACCATTTGTAGGTGCCATTCAAACTGAAATACTTGTACAATCTTTCCTTCAAAGTTCTTATAATCCGTTCGGCCATAGAGGCTTTGAGGATGCTGTACGTATTGTAGTGATTTATCTCGTGTTTTTTCATCAAACTCTGAAATTTACTGTTGTAAAATTCCGTTCCCTGATCGGTTTGTAGATTTTTTGGGCATCGTTTCGTGTGTGTTAAAATATCTGCAAACGTTTTGGTAATTTCCTCCCCCGTTTTCGTTTTCAGCGGACGAGTCCACACGAATTTCGAGAAACAATCTATAACAACTAGAATGAGTTTGAAATTTCGATTTTGATGGGCGTAAGGTCTCATTTCGGCCAAGTCCATTTGCCATAAATCATCTAAGCCTTTAATAATGGTGCGACGTCGAGGATAATTTTTTCTAATTGGTTTGTGCAGTTCACGGACAAGTTGAATCTTGTCTTTGGAAGCCATCACGCACATATGTGATGACGAAACTGTGAAACCTACTATTTTATCATGGTGATGTATACACTACATTTTGTCTTTTAGTAATTTCCTCGACAGCAGATTTTACACTCGCTATATCTGAATTTATTTTGGTGATTTGCTGTAAAATATCAATTCGAAACTGGTTCAACTCATTCTTGGTTAGCAGCATTTCCTTGTGCTTAATATCCCATTTTAAATTGTGTGCATGAATCGAATCGGTTATTTCAGAAATTTTTTTCAACAAATCTCCACGAATATTTTCAATATCAGTTTTGTATTGTAGGTTGAATTTTTCGAAAAATGACCTTGTTTCATTATAGCGTACCTCACTTAGTTGCGTTATTTCAATAAAATTATTTGCAAGTGTTCGTGTTTTCTTTTCCAGATAATTTTTTGTTGCAATCAATTCATTTTCAATTTCATGTTGCATCTTTGCCATTTTGTCACTCAGTTGAACTATTTCCGAATGGTGTTGTTCACCTTGATGTTGTATAGTTGCAGCAATTCTTCTATCGATTTCATCCACATATTGTTTATTGGCAGCATCAGTATTTTTGGTGGGCCTCTTTACATTACTCAATTTCAAATTATCAAAATCGATGTTACCATCTGGAGTGTGCAGCAAGCCGCCGCCTCCAGAGGGCGTAGGTAATTTTCGCTTTCTATCACTGGTGTTACTGTCGCTACGTCCGAACTTATCGATAACCATTTTGAAAATGTGAATGTATGCATGGATGTATGTCATCTTATAGAATTATATTTGCCTCTTTAAGTTCACTCAAAATGGCAATAATCTCATTGTCATGCGAAGTATTTCCAGCATCCCGAGAGGTTATCAATAATTTGAGACGTTCGCATAGTTCGTTTGGGTCATCCCAATAAACAAACTCCATAGGTTTGGTATTGAATGTCATTGCAATAGGTATGTCTTTAGGTAAACCGCTACCTTTTGCTGCAGATGTTTTAGATGAACCGGTACGTGTCGATATTTTACGTTGATTTGCTGGGGGAAACATCGGTTTAATTATTTCGGTATACTTGTATCTTTTACTACCTTTCGGATGGCCTAGGGAGTTTTTGTGAATATTCGACAAATCTACAATTGATTTGTATGCCTGCATATCTTCATTATTATAGTTTTCAGGTGTGTTTAAAAATATGTACTTGGTTTTTTTGAAATCATGATAAATATTAATCATTTTGGTATCTTCATCAGTATTATTACGCATAAACATTCCTTTCTTCAATGTTGATTTATTTTGATGGGGTTACAATTACACCGCATTTCTGGATTGAGCATAATCAAATAGTATATGATCCTACTGATGTAATGGTGAAAAATGTTTCCTATGGCAAACATACCATCCGATTAGTACGAGCTGCAGATGATAGCAACTGCTTCAAAATAGAGGAGACCGCTGGATCGTCGGCTGGTACGACAGCAGTCAAGTTGGAAATTGAAAATATTGAACTCAAAGTTAAGAGAATCTTTCCACATGATCAAATTAAATTACAACTCTTGAAGGCCATCCAAGCTGATACTCCTATTCTCATACCGTTCAGAAAATGGGAACTTCATATGTTGCCTGCTCTCACACAAGGTGCAAAAAGTGAAATATGGGCCGTCAAGACTTCCTCGTTTCTCGAAAGTCCTCGCTATGTGATTGTATGTTTCCAAAAAGACCGTGATTACACCAAATTCAACAATGATCCAACAATATTCGCTCATTCGAATATCACCAATATAACGCTCACTCTGAACGGTGAAAATTACCCGAAAGAAAATATGCATCTGAATTTTGCAAAGGGTAATTTTTCGCAAGCCTATTTCAACTATGCACAATTCGGTGGAGCTCAGCAGAGGATTATGTTGATTAGTAATTTCGTAGCTGAGACGTAAAATATCGACACGTACCGGTTCATCTAAAACATCTGCAGCAAAAGGTAGCGGTTTACCTAAAGACATACCTATTGCAATGACATTCAATACCAAACCTATGGAGTTTGTTTATTGGGATGACCCAAACGAACTATGCGAACGTCTCAAATTATTGATAGCCTCTCGGGATGATGGAAATACTTCGCATGACAATGAGATTATTGCCATTTTGAGTGAACTTAAAGAGGCAAATATAATTCTATAAGATGACATACATCCATGCATACATTCACATTTTCAAAATGGTTATCGATAAGTTCGGACGTAGCGACAGTAACACCAGTGATAGAAAGCGAAAATTACCTACGCCCTCTGGAGGCGGCGGCTTGCTGCACACTCCAGATGGTAACATCGATTTTGATAATTTGAAATTGAGTAATGTAAAGAGGCCCACCAAAAATACTGATGCTGCCAATAAACAATATGTGGATGAAATCGATAGAAGAATTGCTGCAACTATACAACATCAAGGTGAACAACACCATTCGGAAATAGTTCAACTGAGTGACAAAATGGCAAAGATGCAACATGAAATTGAAAATGAATTGATTGCAACAAAAAATTATCTGGAAAAGAAAACACGAACACTTGCAAATAATTTTATTGAAATAACGCAACTAAGTGAGGTACGCTATAATGAAACAAGGTCATTTTTCGAAAAATTCAACCTACAATACAAAACTGATATTGAAAATATTCGTGGAGATTTGTTGAAAAAAATTTCTGAAATAACCGATTCGATTCATGCACACAATTTGAAATGGGATATTAAGCACAAGGAAATGCTGCTAACCAAGAATGAGTTAAACCAGTTTCGAATTGATATTTTACAGCAGATCACCAAAATAAATTCAGATATAGCGAGTGTAAAATCTGCTGTCGAGGAAATTACTAAAAGACAAAATGTAGTGTATACATCACCATGATAAAATAGTAGGTTTCACAGTTTCGTCATCACATATGTGCGTGATGGCTTCCAAAGACAAGATTCAACTTGTCCGTGAACTGCACAAACCAATTAGAAAAAATTATCCTCGACGTCGCACCATTATTAAAGGCTTAGATGATTTATGGCAAATGGACTTGGCCGAAATGAGACCTTACGCCTATCAAAATCGAAATTTCAAACTCATTCTAGTTGTTATAGATTGTTTCTTGAAATTCGTGTGGACTCGTCCGCTGAAAACGAAAACGGGGGAGGAAATTACCAAAACGTTTGCAGATATTTTAACACACACGAAACGATGCCCAAAAAATCTACAAACCGATCAGGGAACGGAATTTTACAACAGTAAATTTCAGAGTTTGATGAAAAAACACGATATAAATCACTACAATACGTACAGCATCCTCAAAGCCTCTATGGCCGAACGGATTATAAGAACTTTGAAGGAAAGATTGTACAAGTATTTCAGTTTGAATGGCACCTACAAATGGTTGAATATATTACCTGAAATCACAAAATCTTACAATGATACGCGCCATTCAAAGACGGGTATGAAACCTTCGGAAATTGATAAAACCAACGAAAAAGAAATTCTCAAATCAACATACAGCCACTTGAAAATAGCTGGACCGAGAAAATTCAAAGTCGGCGATGTTGTGCGAATTAGTAAGGCAAAGCACGTTTTTGAAAAAGGTTACACACCCAATTGGACTACGGAATTATTCAAAATCATCAAAGTCAATATCACCAACCCTGCTACCTTCATGCTGGAAGATATGCAGGGTGCTCCTATCAGGGGTGCTTTTTATGCAGAGGAATTACAAAAAACTGCAAATCCAGATATATATCTCGTGGAAAAAGTTCTGAGGAAGAAAGGCAAAAAAATTTACGTTAAATGGCTCGGTTTGCATAACAAACATAACAGTTGGATCGAAAACGTTGATTTTGTATAGAATCTCATGGGAAACAAACACAAATCATATAATTTCGAGGGGTCTTTCAAATATTTTTTTCATAGTTAACAAACATGCAACAACAATTTTAAAATTGACCACGTGATCTGAAGCTATAAAAGCGTATGTAAGCACAGACGAATATTCAGTTTGAAAACGAAAATGTCTCAAGATAGTGGTTACGTCAGTGAAGTTGAAGTAATGTGCGATAGTGATGGAGAAGATTATAAAGAAACTCTAAATGCCATCGACAGAGGATTGGGGCAATACGAAATGGCAGCTCGGAACGAACATCAGTTGATGTTGATGGTCTTCCCTATGCCATCCTACGAAATTCGATGTGGTATAAGTCCCTCCAGGGATTTTAGCTCATGCATCGTTTTGAAGCAGCAGTTCTCCATTCGATCAATCAATTTTGCTTCTTTTGAATGGGCAACCCTCATTGACATCCTGCAAGAAATAAAGGAAAATTTCTTTGAATCACACATCGATGAGTATGTAGATGAGTATGATCCAATCACAACACGTTGCGGGGATTACATTTACATCACACAGTACATCGAAAGTAATACCAAACAAATTTCCATTTCCAAGGATATCACGAACATGGAGTTGTCTGAACAAGATGTGAACGACATTCTCAATACACACTTGGGGGTGCTGTCTGACCGTATCGCTATGCTGGATGCTATGAACTTTTGTGACTATTATCGAGGTGTTTTTGATATTATTCAATCTTGGTTACGTGAAAATAAAACCAATTTGAGTCTGGAAGAAATTATAGAAGGTTTTTGTCAAGCTTCATGTTTAGATAGTATGTTGGCTAATGCTTTGCGTGAATATTTATTTTATTATAAGCAAAAATTTGTGTATGATTTATGTAATAAATGAGAAAAAAAAATTATGTGTGTTTAATTTCATCAAGTTTAAATTTTTATTAATTTGCAGACACTCAAACATAAAAACATTTTTAACTTACCTTTTTTAGCTCAACACTATCCTCCATTGTAAGCTCTATCACATTTTCAAAAAAAATATTTTTTTTGTAATTTTTGAAACCTTTTGATATTATTATAAAAAAAAACACGACTACTTGTCTCCCAGTATTACGATCCAATTTTTTTTTTTCAATTAAATTCAGTTCACAAAATTTCGAAAATGAAATACATGATTATGCACTTTTTCAAAGAAAAATATTTTACTTACATCTTATTATTGATGATTGTGCACACACGCAAGTAAGTCTAACATCTAGTACTGCTTGGGTAATCGAAAACTGAAATTTATCGCTCATCCCCAACCACTTTTTTGACCCTAATGTGAGAAAAAATTTCTTAAAAACATTCGAGAATACTTGATATAAAATTTCAGAACAAGCAAAGCAAATAACGCAATAATCGTTACTCTGTGGTTTTGATAACTAAACTGCTGGCCTGGGTCTTTCGATAATCGTTAGTTCGATAAACACATTTCAAGGCCAACTGATTATTACTTCCAGCATAATAACCAAGTTTCCTGTTTGCGCGGTTTTTCCATAATTGATAACGCCGAATGGCACGTTTCAATGCCAACTGATATGAAACGAATAACAGAAATTGATAGCAGAATGTTTGTATGGTAATAATAAAAATAAAATTCAATTTTCGAATAATTTTATTTAAACCAAATTATGTGAAATTCCAAAATTATTTCTTGTATAGTTCTAATTAAAATACATAAAATACATGCTAATATTATAGATACTATGATTAGAATTCTATAAACGTTATATTCCATTTGCGACTTCTTTTTTCCCTGTCCTGCTGGAATAAATTCGGTGGTTTTTGTGTCTATTTCATGAAGATCTTCAAATATCAGCTTCAATTTATACTTGAATGCTGTATTCTTGGGAACATCGCTAACAAATACTGCTAACTGTCCCTGATTGACCCGAGTTAAACGCATTGTTTTCCATTGTGTCCTATTACAATAAGGATCGAAATCATCTGCCTTCACGCATATTGCCATGAATTTCACTCTTTTCGGCACATTGACGTATAAAACATTATTCAATATTGCAGTCAGAAGAATAAAATTTGTTTTCAGTTGAGGAGACATATTCTACGATGCTTTAGGCTGGATTCTTTCTTAACGGATATCTCGTTTGCAGTAATTTTCGATTGAACACTTTGTCTTGAATACACAAATCAG
Organism: Chrysolina americana; assembly: GCA_958502065.1. NCBI lineage: Eukaryota > Metazoa > Arthropoda > Insecta > Coleoptera > Chrysomelidae > Chrysolina > Chrysolina americana. The sequence continues at coordinate 25,595,798 of OY293421.1, forward strand.
TCAACTGTTCCACCACATTCTCCTTTTCTTCATAAAATTGAATATCTTCCTTAAACTCTTGGACACGTCTAGAAAAATCTTCAACCTTCTGTCTGTATTCTTCAGATGACATTTCAATACTGATTATTTCAACTGTTCAATGGCAATAACATACTTTCCAAATAATAAAGTTGCCTAACCATTTCCCCACCCACCTGATAATGAATACTAAAAAAAAAAGAAACAGAGTCAAAATGCAAAAATGTGATTAAAATATACGTTTTTCACGTTCCAAAAAACAACTGAAAATTGAAACGCTTCAACATGCAAAAATGCAGCCACAATAAACGTTTTTCGCGTTCTAGAAAAACAGCCTTAAATTAAACCGAAAAACTCTATGATTCTTATGGAGATTTGGCATTTCAAAATTGCTCAAAATACACGTTTTTGCGTTCTAAAAAACAACTGAAATTAGAAACGCTAAAACATGCCAAAATGCGACCACAATAACCGTTTTTGCGTTCGAAAAAACAGCTAAAATTTGAAACGGTAAAACATGCAAAAATGCAACCACAATAAACGTTTTTCGCGTTCTAGAAAAACAACCTTAAATTAAACCGAAAAACTCTGTTTCTTATGGAGATTTGGCATTTCAAAATTGCTCAAAATACACGTTTTTGCGTTATAAAAAACAACTGAAATTAGAAACGCTAAAACATGCCAAAATGCGACCACAATACCCGTTTTTTGCGTTCGAAAAAACAGCTAAAATTTGAAACGGTAAAACATGCAAAAATGCGACTGAAATAGACGTTTTATAAGGTTAGTTCGTTCTGCTTCGATCAAACTTGATCTCCCATAAAAGTTGTCTTATTAGAGTACCCGCATGTTTCTATACCTTTACTAATAACGAAGATAGCCTCCTAGCCTATTTGGCATTGGAAAATGCTTAACAATGTTTCTAGACATCGAAACAAACCCATTGGTGTCGAAATTATTGAAATCGTACGACCGATAGTAACTAAATTTGGACCCTTATCAATACTCTATCTCAATTTTTAATGATTTGGCACCTTCCTGATGATAGAGAGCGCTGACGTATTCGATCTCGATGACATGTAATACATTTCCGATTGGGATCGCACGTTGAAACGCTAAACTCCTGTTAAAAAATCATATTTTTTTTTCTATAAATGAGATGCTCTGTATACCTTCTTGATTAGGATTGAAACGTCCTATGAGCGGTTTTTTTCATATCTTGAATAGTTTTTGAACACTCTGTGTATGTCTAACAAATTTTTGGAACACTCAGTATGAAATATCACCATATTTTTCCATTGGGTCCCCATATCCCCAATGATACGTATTTTCTGCGTCCCATTTTCCACATGACATTTGACACATGCACCAGCCATATTTTTTCTCTTAAATAACGTGTGATACGCCCTATATATACTATTGCTGAATACTTTGCTACTCCCAATGACCCATTTTCCATCTGACACATACATGTAGCAGCCATGTTTTTATTTACCTGTACAACCATGTTTATTTGTCACATATTTCTTTTTTCTTCAACGATATTACCAATGACAACTGACAGATATCGAGTGTGAGGCGCCGCCGATATATTGAGCGACGTTCTATACAAAAAATGTCAAACGTTAACGAACCGACTTCTAACATTTGAGCGATGAGTACATAACGCATTAAAATGTGAGGTTTATGGCACTTATGGCAGTTGACGGAAGGAAATTCTATCATTTTCTTGATCCCCCATAAAAGTTGTCTTATTAGAGTACCCGCACGTTTCTGTATCTTTACTAATAACGAAGATAGCCTCCTATGCCCTTTTGGCATTGGATATTGCTTAAAAATGTTTCTTGACATCGAAACGAATCCATTGAGGCCAAAATCATCGAAATCGGACAACCGGAAGTGACCATTTTATTGCATATTTGAACTCTCCTCGATGTGGATAATCCGAATTCACTATTACTTTTCTTCTACCTCAATTTTTTCAAACCGGAAGTGCTTATTTTTCGATGATTCGTATAGATCCGATATATCGTTAATGCGTTTTTGGACACTGATGGATTTGATGTATTCCTTCATGATGTCAAATGGTGGTCATGTTTTTTTTTTTCTCAAAACACTCGGTAGATATTTTCTATCTATGATGAGACATATGACAAATGACAGATGCTGTTATCTTTTTCCAAAAGCAATGATGTTCAAATCAAAACACCCCTGTATATATTTTCCCCAATAAAATTTGTGAGACGTCCCTGTACAACTATGATGAGCGTTGACCACTCAGAAGCAGCCATGTTTTTTTTTTTAAACTTCAATCCCCATACCCTCCATGATGTGTTATTTTCTTTGACCTCCATGTTTTTTCTCTTAAATGATATGTTGGTACACCTGGTATACTAAATCTAATGAGCAGCCGCCATGTTTTTTCTCTCATAAATTATATGTGGTACACGGTCTACTGAATCTAACGAGCACCCACCATGTTTTTTTTCTCTTAAATGGTATGTTTTGAGACACCTGGTATACTGAATCTAACGAGCAGCCGTCATGTTTTTTTTCTCTTAACTGATACGTTTTGAGACACCTGGTATACTAAATCTAACGAGCAGCCGCCATGTTTTTTTTTTTCTCTTAAATGATACGTTTCGAGACACCCTGTATACTAAATAAAACAAGCACCCACCATGTTTTTTTCTCTTAAATGGTATGTTTTGATACACCTGGTATACTAAATCTAACGAGCAGCCGCCATGTTTTTTTCCCCATTATCCACTATTATCATCACACTTTCAATCATTATTTTTTTTTAAATATTCAAACACCGTGCTCTGGTAGCTGGAGAAATATATATCCCACATTTGTACATCAACTTGTACGAAGTCTCCGTGGAGGCAAGGCTAGCGTCACTCGCTACCAACTTTCGCCGCTGGTTCAAACCTCGTTCTCGGAAATCTTTTTTTCTTTTTAAATTCAATTCAAAATATGTGTGCGCCGCGCTCTATTGGCAAAATGTTATCAATCAACTGGATCTCTCTCGACTACGTCACACGATGAACGCAGACCAGCGACGGCCGACTTCTACCGATCTCCTCCACGACTATTTCCGATGGCCCGTGGCAAGCTCGACCGTACTGCGCATGCGGTCCCAATTCTCTCTTTGATCATCTACTATTGAGATCTCATATGCTCAAGGAGGAGAATACCCAAGCCGTGTTCGCCGGCGCTGGGCATTCTCGAACACTTCCGCCGTCGGATGACTTAGACGCTAGGCGTCTATTCTCCGAAGCGTCGCGACGTCTCGACGGAGACGTCCCCCAGGTACTACCGGTGAATACCATGAGTTGACGATGTCGACTACCCTGTCCCCGAGGAGTGTGCTAGACCAAGGTACTTTAGAGTCGAGCTTAGACGGAGGGAGGCAGCCTCCCCCGTCGCCTCAGATAGATCTAGTGATCGATTCCGCGGGAGTTGTCACAACTCCACCTTTGGAAGCCCGTTTTGAGCAATTTCGACTAACGAGAAATGTTTCTGTTTGTAGGTCGGAGGGTTACCAAGGAGTCCTTGCTGGCGAAGCTCGCGAGGTACGCTCCCTCGAAATGCGCCGAAGCGCTCCGAGGTCATTGGGTGTGCCTCACGCACAACAGCCAAGGCCAGAAGTAGATGTGCATACCCTAAGGGAACCGGGTGATGCTGAGGTCCTATGCACAGCCTGAACAAGCAGTAAGAGCTAGAAAGGCAGATCTTGAATCAGGTGTCGGCTGGGACACGGAAGTTGCCACCCGAAATCCCTGGGTGACGACGTCCTTGCCCTCCAGGTCACTTGGAGCAGAGCGGTGAGTGGCTGAAGAGGGTTTCGGAGAAATCCGAAACTTTGCTAAAGCCGTCCACCCACACCGTGGTACGAGACATGGCCTCTCTCCTGAGAGACTCCCAGTCAGTGAAATGGTTATGGGTGAACCGGAAACCCTTTGGCGCCCATATGGCACGTTTAACCAGTTACCAACCGGGAATCGGCATTATAGGGGATCTGTGGATGTCCCTCGAGTTGCTCGAAACGTCGCTTCCAACCCCGGTGATGTCCACAGGAGTGGATATTACCTATCGAGGAGGCCAGTGCCCACAATCCGGATTCAGGAGAATCCCAGAAGACCAGTGACAGGGGTCGACGACGTGCTCGTGCGACTCGCATATTTGCTGGAGGATAGACGTCGGGGAACCCTAAACGGTGTTGATGGGGGTTTGATTAACAACAAACCACATCCCAGTTTCAGTGGGCTTCCTCACGAAGATCCAATTCAATTTATCCAATCCTCTGAGGATTATTTGGGGGGCTTTGATCCAACCGTCTGGGTGAGCGTTGCAGCTCAGTGGCTCAAGGGAGCAGCCCAGCAGTGGTATGCTCCATATCGCAACTAAACTGGCAGTTTTTCACAAACCGGCTCCAGGAACGGTTCGATAACGATCTGTTGGTCTCGAGCTTAGAAGCAGAGTTCTTTGGCACTGACCAGCCGAAGGGAGAGTCAATAACTTCCTTCATCCTGAACAAGTGGAGTCTTTCACAGAGGCTCTACCCAGAGATGGACGAAGGAAGGGTTGTGCGTTTAATATTGAACCGGATCAGGCCGGATATCAAAGTCCATTTGCAATTGCATAGATTTGCAACTATTGAAGAGCTGACACAAAAAGCTGTTGCTGTCGAGACGCTAGTTCGTAGCACCAGCCAGAGTGTACACTCAGGGCCGAAACTTGTTTCGAACACCAACCGTCCTCATCAGGCCGACGATGTGCCACCTCAGCGTCCTCAGGGACAGTCGCAGGACAACAGGGGTTCGAACCATGTTAGGTCCAATAACTTTAACAATAATGGCAGTAAATTCCAGAATTATGGTCAATCGAGGCGTTCTGGAGGAAACAACGTTCCTTCGAGCGGATGTTTCACTTGCGGGGGAGCTCACTGGAACAAAGATTGCCCTCAGCAAAATGATAATAAGAACGCTCCCAAACGTCAGAGTGCGGGAACAAAACCGTTAGATCAGGCCAATAAGGCACATACGGTTAATACCGTGCAGGCGAGTAAAACCTCGCGTCGTAAGACGTCACTTAAGGACGCAGACAAAATTGCAGTTTGCAAAGAAGTTTCAAAAAACTCCAACAGGAGCCATCAGGGGGCTCCATCGGAGTAGGTACTCCTTCAACACCGTTTTGCGGTTCTGTGACAGTGTTGGACTGTCATAGAAATTATGCGGCATGTATTTCCAACAAGGAGGAGGAGAAGGAGTTCCAGGATGTTGAAGCTGGAGTCGTTTCAGCCGAAACGCCACCGTCATCAGGCAAACTACATTGGGCAGACCGGTCAGATTGTGAATCCGTTTGTTTCAGTGTGGTAGATGAGCGTGTGGATCGCGCCACTGGTGGTAGGCGTAAAAAAGTTCACTCGTCGGAAGACGTTAAACGTAGAGGGTTGAAAGTTATTTCAAAAAAATCAGGTTCTAGTTTTGGAACGAATGAAAGGGGTTATGAATCATCTTCAGGATCATGGAGTTGTGAGATCATCGAAGTACCCCAGGTCGTTGTTGGTGGGTCGTTCCATCCGCCACAACACAAGGTTTCGGAGTTAGTGATCGGTATACAGAAGAACCAGGAGGGGCCTGTTGTCAAAGAGAGTGCTAGGGCACTGCAAACTGGGCACAGGTCCGGTAAAGGCACAAGTCGAGATGAAAAGGTGTATCCAAGGGAAGATTGCGAATCAAGGTTTCGGAACGAAAAAGTCGTCGAGAGTGACGTACTCTTTTCGGTTCCACTTCGGGGTAGTGAAGACACCGAGGGTGGTGGTCTATCACTCACTCCCACACAGGACGCAGGTTTCGAGGTCGATGCATGCCAAGTCTCAAGGACGGTATCGAGGGGCAGAGCAGATGGGATCGCAGGTGCGAATCGCCATTCCCCGTTGGTAGATACCAGAGGCGTGGTAGGCATGTCATCTGAGAGAGTTACACGTCTTAGTCGGGGCGGAGGCGAGGTTCCTGAGGGATGCAATCGCCAAGTCCCATCGTTGGCTGCAGTTGGTGCTGCAGCACTTGATGTCAATCGCAAGTCGGAACTTCTGAGTTTCATTGAGACCGACCCGCTTAGGAAGAAGTCGGAGGTGGATCTGCTGGATCCATTGTGTCTATATCGTCGCTGTGATACTAGCTTAGCGAACAACAATGTTGAGGGACGATTGCATCAGTTGCCGCGAATCGAGGCTGAACTGATGGGTCGTCGAGTTAGGGTTTTGGTGGACAGCGGAAGTTTGCTAAATCTCCTGAAACGTAGTTTGTTGCCTGTCACCTGGAGGGTGGATAGGAAGCAAGTGACACCGTTGCAGCTTGCATGCGCCGGTCGTGGCATCACCAGTCTAGGGGAGACAATAGTCGAACTATTAATAGATGGTGTTGTTCACGAAGTTGTCGTGCAAGTGGTGGATGATCTTGTCGAGGATCTTCTGCTCGGGTGTCCCTGGCTGGCATCAAACGAGGCTATGGTCGACTGTGCACGTCGCACCATGTACGTTGGAAAGGGGCCTAGGCAAACTATTTTCTGGGCGGAGGAGGTCTATCTTCCACCAGAAAAGTTCCCTGAACCACAGGTAGCGGACGTACAGCTACCGGCGTTCTCGAGAAAGGAATTTCGGAGTCTTATCCTAGAGTTTGGAGACGTCTTTTACGAATCTCCAAGGCAACCAGTGACGAGGGCTGCTTGCCATAAAATCCGATTGAAGGAGGAGCTACCCTTCAAGCTCCGTCCGTATAAAGTTTCCGATCAGAAGAGGGCTCTTATCCAAGAGGAGGTGGATAAAATGCTCGCTGCCGGTGTAATAAGTAGGTCCCATTCTGCCTTTATTAGTCCGGTCGTTATTGTCACGAAGAAGGACGGTACGGCTCGGTTTTGTGTCGACTACAGGAAGTTGAATAGTCTGACAATACCCGAGTCTCGATTGCCAGGTATTCACGAGACTATCAAAGAGCTCGGAACAGCGAGAGTGTTCACTTCTTTGGATCTGAAGTCTGGGTTTTGGCAGATACCCATGGATGAGGCTAGTAAAAAGTATACAGCTTTTGCTACGCCTGATGGAGCTTGTTATGAGTTTAACTCAATGCCGTTTGGTCTAACGAATGCACCTGGAAGTTTCCAAATCCTTATGACGGAAGTGTTGGTTGGTTATGTCGATAAATTCGTCAAAGCATACCTAGACGACATAATCGTTTACAGCGAAGATGAAAAGGAGAACCTCTACCATCTCCGCCTTGTGCTGGAGAGGTTCAGAGCACATGGCCTGTGGTGCAGTTTAAAGAAGTGCAACTTCGCTCAGCGTAGGCTGGAGTACTTGGGGCATGTGGTGACGGAAACGTCAAACGAACCAATGCCAGGTCATGTGTTAGCGGTTCAACAATTCCCGCTACCCAAGAATGTCTCTCAGGTCCGAGGATTCTTGGGCACCGTTGGTTGGCTACGAGAGTTCATCCCGAACTTAGCGGAGTTGGAGGCTCCGATAAGTGACATGCTCAAGTCGAAGAAAGGTCGAGACCTTAAGTGGAACTCTCAAGCATTGGAGGCGTTTGAGAGGATCAAGGAAGTCGTGGGCCGTCCTATGGTCTTGGCCAGGCCGGACATGACTCTCCCGTTTTTCCTGCAGACCGATGCATCTGGGGTAGGCATCGCTGCAGTTCTGTATCAAGTCGATTGTCACGGCGACAGAAGGATCGTTTCACATTCTAGTGCCAAGCTCAAGGGCGCGGAACTAAACTATCATGTGAACGAGACTGAATGTTTAGCCATTGTTTGGGGTATCAAGCGATACCGTCATTATCTCGAAGACCGTCCATTCACTCTTCGAACGGACAGCAAAGCGTTGACTTGGTTATCCAAGTTCAAGGACGCAAAAGCGAAGTTTACTCGTTGGGCCTTACTTCTACAGGAGTATTCCTTCACTGTCGAGCACGTCGCAGGTCGAGACAATCAGCTAGCTGATTTCTTGTCCCGTAATCCCTCGGGGTCTCACAGTGAAGACTTGGATGCTGATGTAGAGCGTATGGGGTTGCCACCTATGGAGGTGCAACTGTCTGAACACCAAGGTGTGGTGAGCGTCGTAGAGACGCCGGCTGAAGTGGTCGTGCGGCGGCAGGCCATAGATAGGGAGACGAAAAGGTTGAGGGCGCGTATCAGAACGATACAGGAGTTGGGTCCTATGTCCAGGGACGATCTTCGTTTCATCAACAAGTTTTCGGATGTCCAAGGGGTTGTATATGTTTCTTCTGCTGGTAAACGGCTATTGTATGTGCCCGAGGCGCTCCGTGAGGACGTGTCGGCTTATTACCATGAACACCCGACCGCTGGTCATCCTGGTCAAGAGGAAACCTTACGTGCCTTGAAACGGCACTATTGGTGGCCGACCATGGAGGACTACGTCCGGGCCTACGTGAGAGGTTGCCTAGTCTGCCAGTGCGTTAAAGCCGTACGGCATCAGGAAGCGGCACCGCATCGGCCTAGTGTGCCGAAGCGACCGTGGCAGATGCTGGCTGTTGACGTCCTGGGGCCCTATGCAGCCTCAAGGAGGGGAAACAGGTTCGTGGTAATTGCCGTCGATATGTTTTCAAAGTGGGTTGAAGCCAAGGCCACTAAGACATGCACGTCGGATGAAATTTCTCGTTTTCTAGACGAAGAAATCTTATCTCGTTGGGGTTGTCCAGAAGTCGTCATTTCTGACAACGGCCCGCAGTTTCAGAGCAATCATCTGCTAAAATACTACGATGCGAAGAACATCGAGGTCAAATTTTCACCTGTTTTTCATCAACAGGCGAACCGTGTCGAGCGAAGGGTCCAGGAACTGAAGAAGTGCCTAAGAGCAAGGATGCTGGAAACCACTTCGGAACGGTTTTGGGAAGAAGGTCTGGCTGCAAGTCTCTATTGCTTACGGAACCGTAAGAATAGAGCAACAGGGGAGACTCCAGCGGAGTTATTGTTAGGATATACACCTGGTCGTCCAGGAGACTGGAGGCTACCTATGTACCGAGATCCGGTATATAATAGCCCCGAAGATCGGCAAGAACGTCTTGCAAAAGCAGCCAGACGTCAGGCAGTTTATCAGAGGAATTTATTCCCCGATAAAGATCTACCGTCGCCACGGACCTACGGGGTCGGCGACCGCGTTTTAGTTAGGAATTTCGTCAAAGGAAACTTCGGAGGTACACTGTCAGGACCGCATCCGATCACGAGGGTGATGGGGCGAGACAGTTACCTCGTAGATAGGAACGGCACCGAGAGGCTGGTGCACGTAGACGATATCCGTTCTTGGGTAAGCAGGACTTTGCCGGCTGGCGTCCACCACGACGATGGTGGCCTAGGTCCGGATCAGCCAGAGTCCAACGACGCTGACCAAGAAGTGACAGGGGAAGTCACACCTAGGCCGACGACTGGGGGCGGTCCGAAGCCACCTTCGTTAATCCGGGTACGAGCTGACGCACCCAACTCAACGAATCCACGGGAAGTAACGGTCAGTTTCGATCCAAAGGACAAAGCGGTCCGGCAGACAGTGAAAAGGTTGAGGAGGAATCCACAAGGACGGAAGCGCGACTCAGACTGCGCGGAGAAGAGAGGAGTATCCCGTAGGAGTCCGTTGCCGGTGGTGAACTCTGGCCTTTTGGAGATCAGAGATTCTGAACTCCCCGTCGCAAACTCATCAGTAGGGGGGCGTGCTACTACTGAAGTAGACGCTCTTACCCGTCAAGCGGTCGTTCCAGACCAAGGTCCAGAGTACGATTCAGATTCGGAAGTGGAAGCTGCTATCCGAGCGTTAGCACTTCCAGTAGGGGGGTCTCCGTTACTATTGGCGGTCGACCCGGGAGAGAATGTGAGACAGGAAGGCTCAGTAAGGACTGAGATTCCTAGTAAGAGTACAGGACGGCAAAGGAGATGCCGAGCTGTGGCGCCGGACTCCGACAGAGCTCTGATCCAGCGGCCACCGACAGACTCCGCCCGTCAGTATGTTTCGGTGACCGGGTCTGACGAAGATCCCGTACCAGCCCAAAGCTACAGCGAAGCTCCTATAGTTAGTAAAGACTGTACTGAGAACGATTCCGACATGGAGGATGACGCTCCAGTAACTTTGGTGGTTCCAGCCTTGATTCATCAGAGTGCGGAAGGTGACTATTAGGGAGTTAACGTAAATATAGCTTTTGTCGGTTGTTTCGTTTGGAAATAACTTCGACCAAGTTAAATTCTTTAGTAGGGGGGTGTCGCAGGGCAGGCTCGCCGCGCTCCTACGATGATTTTTTTTGTGTATGGTCACCTTTAGTGAGCCATTTTTACACTTAATAACTCCCAATTTTCACCTAGAAGCCAGTCGAATAATATTAGATTTTTGCATTATATTCAGGTCACTAGTCTAGTCTCACCCTGTACGATGTAAAGTCCCAATCTCCACCCAGTGGAACTCCACTGTACGTAGTTTTACCGATTTACCGGAAATTCTTGACTAGTTCTCAATTTTATTAATTTGTGGCCCCAAACAGTCGAGCACCCGGTATACAGAACACTTAGAGCAAGGTTTCGACACGCTAGTCTCTTGTTGGGTGGAAAGATTCCGTGGCTCCATTTGTTTTCACAAATTATTTTATTTCAATTCGATTTCTCATCAGGTTGGCCAAATCGGAAAACGGGTATAGATTCCTCGGCGAAGGAATACGTGTATTTCTTCGGCGTTCAAGAATCACGTTGGTTTATGGTTTTTCTCGGGGCTCTCCGAATATCGGACCGCCCTAGGAATCGAGATATCTGAAATTCTGACTTTCAATATCTCCCTAGATCTGGGGAGTATTTAGTCACACCTAGGCCGACGACTGGGGGCGGTCCGAAGCCACCTTCGTTAATCCGGGTACGAGCTGACGCACCCAACTCAACGAACCCACGGGAAGTAACGGTCAGTTTCGATCCAAAGGACAAAGCGGTCCGGCAGACAGTGAAAAGGTTGAGGAGGAATCCAAAAGGACGGAAACGCGACTCAGACTGCGCGGGGAAGAGAGGAGTATCCCGTAGGAGTCCGTTGCCGGTGGTGAACTCTGGCCTTTTGGAGATCAGAGATTCTGAACTCCCCGTCGCAAACTCATCAATAGGGGGGCGTGCTACTACTGAAGTAGACGCTCTTACCCGTCAAGCGGTCGTTCCAGACCAAGGTCCAGAGTACGATTCAGATTCGGAAGTGGAAGCTGCTATCCGAGAGTTAGCACTTCCAGTAGGGGGGTCTCCATTACTATTGGCGGTCGACCCGGGGGAGAATGTGAGACAGGAAGGCTCAGTAAGGACTGAGATTCCTAGTAAGAGTACAGGACGGCGAAGGAGATGCCGAGCTGTGGCGCCGGACTCCGACAGAGCTCCGATCCAGCGGCCACCGACAGACTCCGCCCGTCAGCATGTTTCGGTGACCGGTTCTGACGAAGATCCCGTACCAGCCCAGAGCTACAGCGAAGCTCCTAGAGTTAGTAAAGACTGTACTGAGAACGATTCCGACATGGAGGATGACGCTCCAGTAACTTTGGTGGTTCCAGCCTTGATTCATCAGAGTGCGGAAGGTGACTATTAGGGAGTTAACGTAAATATAGCTTTTGTCGGTTGTTTCGTTTGGAAATAACTTCGACCAAGTTAAATTCTTTAGTAGGGGGGTGTCGCAGGGCAGGCTCGCCGCGCTCCTACGATGATTGTTTTTGTGTATGGTCACCTTTAGTGAGCCATTTTTACACTTAATAACTCCCAATTTTCACCTAGAAGCCAGTCGAATAATATTAGATTTTTGCATTATATTCAGGTCACTAGTCTAGTCTCACCCTGTACGATGTAAAGTCCCAATCTCCACCCAGTGGAACTCCACTGTACGTAGTTTTACCGATTTACCGGAAATTCCTGACTAGTTCTCAATTTTATTAATTTGTGGCCCCAAACAGTCGAGCACCCGGTATACAGAACACTTAGAGCAAGGTTTCGACACGCTAGTCTCTTGTTGGGTGGAAAGATTCCGTGGCTCCATTTGTTTTCACAAATTATTTTATTTCAATTCGATTTCTCATCAGGTTGGCCAAATCGGAAAACGGGTATAGATTCCTCGGCGAAGGAATACGTGTATTTCTTCGGCGTTCAAGAATCACGTTGGTTTATGGTTTTTCTCGGGGCTCTCCAAATATCGGACCGCCCTAGGAATCGAGATATCTGAAATTCTGACTTTCAATATCTCCCTAGATCTGGGGAGTATTTAGTCACACCTAGGCCGACGACTGGGGGCGGTCCGAAGCCACCTTCGTTAATCCGGGTACGAGCTGACGCACCCAACTCAACGAACCCACGGGAAGTAACGGTCAGTTTCGATCCAAAGGACAAAGCGGTCCGGCAGACAGTGAAAAGGTTGAGGAGGAATCCAAAAGGACGGAAACGCGACTCAGACTGCGCGGGGAAGAGAGGAGTATCCCGTAGGAGTCCGTTGCCGGTGGTGAACTCTGGCCTTTTGGAGATCAGAGATTCTGAACTCCCCGTCGCAAACTCATCAATAGGGGGGCGTGCTACTACTGAAGTAGACGCTCTTACCCGTCAAGCGGTCGTTCCAGACCAAGGTCCAGAGTACGATTCAGATTCGGAAGTGGAAGCTGCTATCCGAGAGTTAGCACTTCCAGTAGGGGGGTCTCCATTACTATTGGCGGTCGACCCGGGGGAGAATGTGAGACAGGAAGGCTCAGTAAGGACTGAAATTCCTAGTAAGAGTACAGGACGGCGAAGGAGATGCCGAGCTGTGGCGCCGGACTCCGACAGAGCTCCGATCCAGCGGCCACCGACAGACTCCGCCCGTCAGCATGTTTCGGTGACCGGGTCTGACGAAGATCCCGTACCAGCCCAGAGCTACAGCGAAGCTCCTAGAGTTAGTAAAGACTGTACTGAGAACGATTCCGACATGGAGGATGACGCTCCAGTAACTTTGGTGGTTCCAGCCTTGATTCATCAGAGTGCGGAAGGTGACTATTAGGGAGTTAACGTAAATATAGCTTTTGTCGGTTGTTTCGTTTGGAAATAACTTCGACCAAGTTAAATTCTTTACTAGGGGGGTGTCGCAGGGCAGGCTCGTCGCGCTCCTACGATGATTTTTTTTGTGTATGGTCACCTTTAGTGAGCCATTTTTACACTTAATAACTCCCAATTTTCACCTAGAAGCCAGTCGAATAATATTAGATTTTTGCATTATATTCAGGTCACTAGTCTAGTCTCACCCTGTACGATGTAAAGTCCCAATCTCCACCCAGTGGAACTCCACTGTACGTAGTTTTACCGATTTACCGGAAATTCCTGACTAGTTCTCAATTTTATTAATTTGTGGCCCCAAACAGTCGAGCACCCGGTATACAGAACACTTAGAGCAAGGTTTCGACACGCTAGTCTCTTGTTGGGTGGAAAGATTCCGTGGCTCCATTTGTTTTCACAAATTATTTTATTTCAATTCGATTTCTCATCAGGTTGGCCAAATCGGAAAACGGGTATAGATTCCTCGGCGAAGGAATACGTGTATTTCTTCGGCGTTCAAGAATCACGTTGGTTTATGGTTTTTCTCGGGGCTCTCCGAATATCGGACCGCCCTAGGAATCGAGATATCTGAAATTCTTACTTTCAATATCTCCCTAGATCTGGGGAGTATTTAGTCACACCTAGGCCGACGACTGGGGGCGGTCCGAAGCCACCTTCGTTAATCCGGGTACGAGCTGACGCACCCAACTCAACGAACCCACGGGAAGTAACGGTCAGTTTCGATCCAAAGGACAAAGCGGTCCGGCAGACAGTGAAAAGGTTGAGGAGGAATCCAGAAGGACGGAAACGCGACTCAGACTGCGCGGGGAAGAGAGGAGTATCCCGTAGGAGTCCGTTGCCGGTGGTGAACTCTGGCCTTTTGGAGATCAGAGATTCTGAACTCCCCGTCGCAAACTCATCAATAGGGGGGCGTGCTACTACTGAAGTAGACGCTCTTACCCGTCAAGCGGTCGTTCCAGAACAAGGTCCAGAGTACGATTCAGATTCGGAAGTGGAAGCTGCTATCCGAGAGTTAGCACTTCCAGTAGGGGGGTCTCCATTACTATTGGCGGTCGACCCGGGGGAGAATGTGAGACAGGAAGGCTCAGTAAGGACTGAGATTCCTAGTAAGAGTACAGGACGGCGAAGGAGATGCCGAGCTGTGGCGCCGGACTCCGACAGAGCTCCGATCCAGCGGCCACCGACAGACTCCGCCCGTCAGCATGTTTCGGTGACCGGGTCTGACGAAGATCCCGTACCAGCCCAGAGCTACAGCGAAGCTCCTAGAGTTAGTAAAGACTGTACTGAGAACGATTCCGACATGGAGGATGACGCTCCAGTAACTTTGGTGGTTCCAGCCTTGATTCATCAGAGTGCGGAAGGTGACTATTAGGGAGTTAACGTAAATATAGCTTTTGTCGGTTGTTTCGTTTGGAAATAACTTCGACCAAGTTAAATTCTTTAGTAGGGGGGTGTCGCAGGGCAGGCTCGCCGCGCTCCTACGATGATTTTTTTTGTGTATGGTCACCTTTAGTGAGCCATTTTTACACTTAATAACTCCCAATTTTCACCTAGAAGCCAGTCGAATAATATTAGATTTTTGCATTATATTCAGGTCACTAGTCTAGTCTCACCCTGTACGATGTAAAGTCCCAATCTCCACCCAGTGGAACTCCACTGTACGTAGTTTTACCGATTTACCGGAAATTCCTGACTAGTTCTCAATTTTATTAATTTGTGGCCCCAAACAGTCGAGCACCCGGTATACAGAACACTTAGAGCAAGGTTTCGACACGCTAGTCTCTTGTTGGGTGGAAAGATTCCGTGGCTCCATTTGTTTTCACAAATTATTTTATTTCAATTCGATTTCTCATCAGGTTGGCCAAATCGGAAAACGGGTATAGATTCCTCGGCGAAGGAATACGTGTATTTCTTCGGCGTTCAAGAATCACGTTGGTTTATGGTTTTTCTCGGGGCTCTCCGAATATCGGACCGCCCTAGGAATCGAGATATCTGAAATTCTGACTTTCAATATCTCCCTAGATCTGGGGAGTATTTAGTCACACCTAGGCCGACGACTGGGGGCGGTCCGAAGCCACCTTCGTTAATCCGGGTACGAGCTGACGCACCCAACTCAACGAACCCACGGGAAGTAACGGTCAGTTTCGATCCAAAGGACAAAGCGGTCCGGCAGACAGTGAAAAGGTTGAGGAGGAATCCAGAAGGACGGAAACGCGACTCAGACTGCGCGGGGAAGAGAGGAGTATCCCGTAGGAGTCCGTTGCCAGTGGTGAACTCTGGCCTTTTGGAGATCAGAGATTCTGAACTCCCCGTCGCAAACTCATCAATAGGGGGGCGTGCTACTACTGAAGTAGACGCTCTTACCCGTCAAGCGGTCGTTCCAGACCAAGGTCCAGAGTACGATTCAGATTCGGAAGTGGAAGCTGCTATCCGAGAGTTAGCACTTCCAGTAGGGGGGTCTCCATTACTAGTGGCGGTCGACCCGGGGGAGAATGTGAGACAGGAAGGCTCAGTAAGGACTGAGATTCCTAGTAAGAGTACAGGACGGCGAAGGAGATGCCGAGCTGTGGCGCCGGACTCCGACAGAGCTCCGATCCAGCGGCCACCGACAGACTCCGCCCGTCAGCATGTTTCGGTGACCGGGTCTGACGAAGATCTCGTACCAGCCCAGAGCTACAGCGAAGCTCCTAGAGTTAGTAAAGACTGTACTGAGAACGATTCCGACATGGAGGATGACGCTCCAGTAACTTTGGTGGTTCCAGCCTTGGTTCATCAGAGTGCGGAAGGTGACTATTAGGGAGTTAACGTAAATTTAGCTTTTGTCGGTTGTTTCGTTCGGAAATAACTTCGACCAAGTTAAACTCTTTAGAAGGGGGGTGTCGCAGGGCAAGCTCGCCGCGCTCCTACGATGATTTTTTTTTGTGTATGGTCACCTTTGGTGAGCAATTTTTACACTTAATAACTCTCAATTTTCACCTAGAAGCCAGTCGAATAATATTAGATTTTTGCATTATATTCAGGTCACTATTCTAGTCTCACCCTGTATGATGTAAAGTCCCAATCTCCACCCAGTGGAACTCCACTGTACGTAGTTTTACCGATTTACCGGAAATTCCTGACTAGTTTTCAATTTTATTAATTTGTGGCCCCAAACAGTCGAGCACCCGGTATACAGAACACTTAGAGCAAGGTTTCGACTCGCTAGTCTCTTGTTGGGTGGAAAGATTCCGTGGCTCCATTTGTTTTCACAAATTATTTTATTTCAATTCGATTTCTCATCAGGTTGGCCAAATCGGAAAACGGGTATAGATTCCTCGGCGAAGGAATACGTGTATTTCTTCGGCGTTCAAGAATCACGTTGGTTTATGGTTTTTCTCGGGGCTCTCCGAATATCGGACCGCCCTAGGAATCGAGATATCTGAAATTCTGACTTTCAATATCTCCCTAGATCTAGGGAGTATTTAGTGACTTTTGTCAAATACTCCCTAGAAAACGCAGGTAACGGGACTTTAACGGTCATTTGCCCAAATCCCGCGCGTTTTCGCGAGCTAGGGTTTTGTTCAGCCAAGGGCGACGCCCACTTTGGCCCTCTAGGCCAATGGGTGTCGCGGATTTAGCAGTCAGGATTGCATAAATATGCAAGCAGCGAAGCAGCAGACAGCCACTCTTTCTTGTCGAATTGCAGTGTAATAATCAATTTCGTGTTTTCGTTAAATAACTTACGTTTGTTTGGCTTTGCCTTTTGTCTCTGCAATTCATCGTTTTGGCTAGCAGTTAGAGTCAGGTTCTCGGTAATAATAATTCAGTTCACAGTAGATTCATAACGTTTTGTTTCTATCTTAAAAGGGGTTAGACTCACTTGTACGGTTTACAGGTGTTTTATTCGCGCTACGAAAGTACGTTGATAGGTAGTTTAACTCTCGAGCAATAATCAGTGTAAAGTGATCTTTTGCAACGGACACTTAGGGATGTAACTTCATCAAAGTTATTTCCCGACTTAATACCTGTACGCGACGTTGACGAAAAATCCCCATCGTATGAAAAGGGGTCAGGCACCAAAACGAGATCTCACCTGATACAATCGGCTCGATCGTAGAGTTCCACGAAGATTGATCGTTCGAGCTTAAATTCCTCGGCCTGTCAAGACATCATTAGCTGCGACTTTGTCGTTGGCGAGCCACATTTCCTGTGGTACCTAGGGGTTTCGCGTCCTTCCCATACCTATTTCCTGCGGCTGTTCTCGGCTTTTCCACCTGAGACAGTCTGGTTAGGCTCCGTGATCCTTTTACCCAAAATCTCTGTCTTGGTTTTTGTCACATCCAGTTGTAAATTTTTGAAGTAAAATTTTTTCAAGTTTAATTTTCCTTTTTGGTGCTTCACACAATTTTTGAAGTTAGGAAATTATTTTATTTAGATAGTTTTTCTAAACCGTGAATCCTTCCTCCCTCGTCCATTTCCCGGCGAGGTCTTGTTAGGTGTTAGGTTAGTTAGCTATAGGGTGACCCTTCTCATCGTCACACTTGAGTTGGGTCGACGCGAGGTCGATTTTAGTGCACTTCTCCTTTGCCACACACTTTCACACGCAAGTAGCCCGACAATACATTACAGCCGTAATTGTTTGTCCTTTAGAGCAATGACGAATATGAGATTGAGATCTCATATGCTCGCGGAGGAGAATACCCAAGCCGTGTTCGCCGGCGCTGGGCTTTCTCGGACACCTCCGCCGTCGGGTGACTTAGACGCCAGGCGTCTATTCCCCGAAGCGTCGCGACGCCTCGACGGAGACGTCCCCCAGGTACGTACTACCGGGGAATACCGTGAGTTGACGATGTCAACTACCTTGTCCCCGAGAAGTGTGCTAGACCAAGGTACTTTAGAGTCGAGCTTAGACGGAGGGAGGCAGCCTTCCCCGTCGGCTCAGGTAGGGTTAGTAATCGATTCCGCGGGAGTTGTCACAACTCCACCTTTGGAAGCCCGTTTTGAGCAATTTAGACTAACAAGAAATGTTTCTGTTTGTAGGTCGGAGGGCTACGAAGGAGTCCGTGCTGGCGAAGCTCGAGGGGTACGCCCCCCCGGAATGCGCCGAAGCGCTCCGGGGTCATCGGGTGTGCCCCACGCACCACAGCGGAGGCCAGATGTCACAGATGTGCATACCCTAAGGGAACCGGGTGATGCTGAGGCCCTAGTGGAAGAACTAGGGGGTGGTGGAAGGCTCTCGGAGGGAGTTGGGAATGCTCGCATTCTCATATCTCTCCAGGGGCGGGTTCAGCGTACCTCCCAAGGGAATTCCTATGCACAGCCTGAACAAGCAGTAAGAGCTAGAAAGGCAGATCTTGAATCAGGTGTCGGCTGGGACACGGAAGTCGCCACCCGAAATCCCTGGGTGACGACGTCCTTGCCCTCCAGGCAACTCGGAGCAGAGCGATGGGCGGCTGAGGAACTTTATTTTTGGAAAGTATGTTATTGCCGTTGAACAGTTGAAATAATCAGTGACAGAATAACATCTGAAGAATACAGACAGAAGGTTGAATATTTTTCTAGACGTGTACGTAGAAAAGAAGAACGTTTTGAAGCAGTTGAATAATTTGAGCATTCAAGACAAACTGTTCAATCGGAATTTGCAGCAAACGAGATATCCGTTAAGAAGAATCCAACCTCAAGCATTGTAGAATATGTCTCCTCAAATGAAAACAAATTCTGACTGCAATATTGAATAATGTTTTATACGTCAACGTGCCGAAAAGTGTGGAATTTATGGCAAAATACGTGAAGGCAAATTATTTCGATCATGGTTGTAATAGAACACAATGGAAAACAATGCGATTAACTCGGGTCAATGAGGAGCAGTTAGCAGTATTTATTAGTGATGTTCCAAAGAATACAGCATTCAAGTATAAGCTGAAGCTGATATTTCAAGATCTTCGAGAAATAGACACAAAAACTGAATATTTCGTTTCGGCTTGGCGGGAGAAAATCACATCAAAAATGGAATTTTAAATTTACAGAATCCTTATCATAGTATCTTCGAGATTAGCATGTATAGTAATGAGAGTTGTTCAAGAAATTATTGTAGATGTCAATAAAAAAATGAAAAATTTGGTTTAAATGAAAATATTTGCAATTTGAATTTTGATTAATTTTTTTCACCTATAAATATATGAAAGAATTACAAATTGTTATCAGTTAACGTTGCAACGCACCATTCAACGTTATCAATTATGGAAAAACCGTGCAAACAGCAAATTATTATGCCGGAAGTAATAATCAGTTATCATTGAAATGCGTTTATCGAACTAACGGTCATCGAAAAACCCAGGCCAGCAGTTTCGTTATCAAAACCGCAGAGTTACGGCTATTGTGATATCTGCTTTGCATACATGAGAACTGTTGTTCATTCTGGAATATTCTCGCATGTTCTTTTCTTATCACGCAAGAGTTATAAAAGTAGTTGGATGCGCGGCGCACGTTAGATTTCGATTGCCGTTCAGCAGCAGCAGTGATCAGTTAGATATCTTCAGTTATTTTTCGTTTTGTGTTTGTGCATCTATCTCTAGATACATAGTAAGTTTTTCATGCATTTTCTATTAGGTGATGAAAGTGTTTTTAGTTTGGGCTTTTCAGATGAATTCAATTTTTTTTTTTCAATATATATACGGGGAAGATACCCATTTACAAACAATGTATAACATAAAACAATAATACATATAAAAGAGTATGGTTAACTATAAATAAAAACATGTTTACAGGTACAGAATTGAACATACGCAATAATACATAAATAATACAAGACATGACGTACTAAAAAGTATACCTACATTGTGGCCCTTTTCATTTGCCATAAGGAAGCTGAGAAAAAGTCGATAGTCATAGAGTGAAAATTAGCCTGTCGCATTAATCGAATCATCCCTGTGTTCGCACCATACTTAGATCGATGTGCAACTAAGGCAAATGTACTATATGCACGTAGTGCTCTTGGAGGTACATATAGTTTCACTTCTTCTAATAATTCGGGAGCACCTATCAAACCGTTCAGAATTTTGTAAATGAACAAGGAGTCAAACCCCTGCCTTCTTTGGATCAATGGACTCATATCCATTACTGAGAGCATGTTGGTATAAGAGTATGGAATGTTGAGTCTAAATGAGCAGTACATGAGAAATCTGCGTTGAACTCTTTCCAGTTTTTCGATGTGAACTTGGGCATAAAGGCACCAAATAATCGAAGCATATTCCAGATGAGATCTCACTAATGAATTGAATAAGATTTTCACTGTACTCATATGAACGAAATCTCTGGAATGTCTCTTTATAAATCCCAATTGTTTAAGTGCTCTATTGCAAATGTACTCGATGTGCAAAGAAAATGAGAGAGTAGACTGAAACACGACTCCAAGATCTTTGATCGATGTAACTTTCTGGATTGCAATATTATCGAGAACATAGTTAATCAATCTTTGCATTGTGCGGTGGAAGCTGATGACTTTACATTTCGTAGGATTTATGTTCATTTTATTTACAAGTATGTGTATGGCAGGAGATTCCTGCTGAGAACTGACCACGCCGCCCTCAAGTGGCTTCTACAGTTCAAAAATCCTGATGGTCAGGTGCCACGTTGGATTGAGAGACTCCAAGAATTCGACTTCGACATAGAACATCGAGCAGGGACCAGCCATAAGAATGCAGATGCCTTATCGCGAAGGCCATGTCCAGATGACTGCTCACATTGCCGACGAGCAGAGGAGAAAGAGGCAACAGTTTGTAGAACAACGGCGGTAGATGATAACTGGAATGACAGCAAGCTCAGAAAGACCGAAAGAAAGATCCAGATCTTGGCTTGGTTATCGGCTGGAAGAGGAGTTACCGAAGACCGACATGGCAGGAAGTAGCAGGATACTCGCCAGCCATCAAGTCCTACTGGGCTCAATGGAACTCCCTTACTCTGGACAACGGAGTTCTGAAGCGTGTGTTGGAGTCCGAGGATGGTAGAGAAGAAAGAAGTCAGACAGTTGTACCCAGAAGCAGAAGACCGGGGTCGCCGGAGGACATCTGGGAGTGGACTCTCCAGAAAGTGAGCCAACGGTTTTACTGGCCAACTGTCAGGGAGACGTTCAAGACTGGTGCAGAAAGTGCGCTGTATGCGCAGCAAGTAATGGACCTCGAACGCGACCTAAGGCCCCAATGCGTCAGTACAACGTTGGTACGTTGATATTGCCGGACCGTTTCCAGAATCTGACCACGGGATCAAATACTTCCTCATGGCCATGGACTACTTCAGCAAGTGGGCTGAAGCCTATGCCCTGCCCAACCAGGAAGCCATAACCGTCGCCGACGTCCTGGTGAAGGAGTGGATTTGTCGATTTGGTGTCCCACTGGAACTGCATTCAGACCAAGGCAGAAATTTCGAGTCTGACTTGTTCCAGGAATTGTGTCGAATGCTGAACATCCGGAAGACGCGAACTACGGCTTTACATCCGCAGTCTGATGGAATGGTGGAGCGGATGAACAGGACGATGAACCGCCACTTATTCAAGGTAGTCTCTGACAACCAAAGAGACTGAGACCAGTATCTCCATTTGTTCCTGATGGCATATCGTTCTGCAGTACACGAGTCGACCGGCCAAACCCCTGCTAGTAGTATTATGGACCGAGAGCTGCGACTACCATGTGACCTGAAGTTTGGGACGCTACCAGGACAATACACTGCGGGAGAGGACTATGTCAGCAAACTCCAGCAGAGAATGGAAGAAATCCACGAAAGAATCCGTTTGAATATCCAGAGTGCCAGCGACCGAATGAAAGAGACCTGTGACATCAAGGCCGATGCCGGAGGATTTAAGGTTGGTGACCTGGTTTGGCTGTACAACCCCAAACGTCGTCTTGGCCTATCACCAAAATTGCGGAACTCATGGGAAGACCCTTATAAAATCTTGAAGAGGATAAATGACGTGGTCTGCCGAATTAAAAAAACACCTAGAGGAAAACCCAGAGTCGTCCATTTCAATAGGTTGGTCCCTTACGCTGGAAACCAGGACCAAGTCCGCACCCTCAGACCACCGAAGGATGCGATGACGTTCCAGAAATGCATGTCCATGTACTCAAATTGACAGAAAGTTCAACATGGGGTGACTAGAGAGGAACCACGAGACCTTTTTAAGGTGCCTGCCGATTACGCGCTAGTCCACTGTGTAGCAGAAGATCTTCAAATGTCCAGAGGCATCGCTGTGGTGTTCCCCAAGAAGTACGGTCGTCTCCATGAATTACGGCAACAAAAACCGGAAGTTGGAGGGGTGCTATAGTTGCGGAAAGGCCAGAGAAGCATCTTCTATCTTATCACCAAGAAGCAGTCTCGAGACAAACTGTCCTATGAAGACGTATGGAACAGCCTTGCGAAATTGAGGGACATGATGGTGGAGCAGAATCTCGTGGACCTGAAAATCCCAAAATTGTCCTGCGGGCTCGACGGACTGGACTGGAGAGTCATAAGGAGCATGTTGGAGACGATATTCCAATCCATCGGCGTCAAGATCTTGGTATGCTGTAATCATCGTCCACACCCAAACCTGAAGACCGTAGAGTGCTACTTCCATCAAACAGCAAGGTGCCGATATGGAGAATCATGCAAATATCGGCACACCTCAAGGATGACATTTCGGGACGAAATATTTCTAAGAGAGTGGCAATGTGACGATTTCTCCTCAAGCCGGTCCTGACGGAGCTCGTAAACAGCGCTATTTATAGCCGATGATGTCACCATTAACTTCGCCGCTGGCGATTGACACAAGATCATTAGAGAAGCGACATCTAGACGACAGTGGAAATTCGAGAAAGCACTGCAGCCATTCCACCACGCTATATAAAAGGAATCTCCACGGCGAGAATACAGTTTTTGGAACCAGCCGGAGTACGATATTTGAATAATAGAGTGTCAGTAAAGATAAATTAAAATAGTGACTTGTGATATAAATTATTGATTAAGACGTGTGTAAATAAATTATAAAAATTAGTTAAGTGCACTTTTACTACATTACAGCATCATTTGGATTTTATTTATTGGTAGGGTTTATCGAAAAATCTTGTTCTAGTTTGAATATGGCCGATGATTGTGTAACTCCGAATATTTCCAACAGCGGTAGAGCTCCACCGACTTTGCAAGAACTGGCTGCAGACAAAATATGTAAAACTGTTAGAGACATTGGCAAAAATCTGTTTGATGATAAACTTCATATTGAAATTTGGTATTCCAAAGGTATGCCAAGTACTTGTTAATTCGTAATTCCAAAAGAATTTAAAGAATTACTTAAAATAAATTGTATTAGAGAACTGAAAAAAGAAATGAGGAAAAATTACCATTTTACTGATTCAGATTGGCATAATTTTTTTAAATTCAAATTTGTATCTTGCACAAGGTATAGTTGAAAATTTGAGTATTTAATTTTTTTGATTGTTATTATTTTTGCTGTATTTATTTTTTTTTAAGTTCGATTATTAATTTTTAAGGTTATATTTCTGTCACGCACTGTCACTACTTTCTGCCGCATTCAACGGGAAAGAATGTGGTTAGATATCCCATCAACCGTACGATAACGAAGGGCTAGTAGGGCCAATGTCTATACTCACAGGAATTTCATTTCACAACCAATGTAACAATAATGGCCAATGTCAAACATTGGCCCTTATTCTATTACGCAGGAATTGACATCAGCCTTTAGTATTAAATAATTTTTGCTCATTGGAGATATCTTGGACTTTGGCCATTTTTCTACGTGAAAATTGACATATTATAAGTATATTGGGCCAAATAACTCAATTCGGCACAATGTGGACATTGGCCCTTTTTCTTCCAAGGTGCAGATATCATATATCATATAACATTATTATACTATATTATATTATATTATATTATATTATATTATATTATATTATATTATATTATATTATATTATATTATATTATATTATATTATATTATATTATATTATATTATATTATATTATATTATATTATATTATATTATATTATATTATATTATATTATATTATATTATATTATATTATATTATATTATATTAAATTATATTAAATCATATTATATTATATTATATTATATTATATTATATTATATTATATTATATTATATTATATTATATTATATTATATTATATTATATTATATTATATTATATTATATTATATTATATTATATTATATTATATTATATTATATTATATTATATTATATTATATTATATTATATTATATTATATTATATTATATTATATTATATTATATTATATTATATTATATTATATTATATTATATTATCATATTTTATTTTATTTTGTTTTATTTTATTATATTATATTCGATTTTCTGGACGACCCTGGGATCCCTCGTGGCAGCTGGCTCATAGATTCGGTAGACGAAGTCGTTTATTTCCGGAACTCGTTAAAAAGTCTGTACAAAGTCAAGAAGAGAATAATAATAATAATAATAAAGGATTTTATTGCAACAGATAGATACACGTTCATAATATACATATTACATAAAGTAGGGTGGGATACCAATGAACATGAGTTTAATAAATAATCTTTAAAATAATAATATGTATATAGATGCCCGTGCAATACTAACTCTGCCTTTTGCAATGATAGTATTACACGGGCATCTTTATACATATTATTATTTTAAAGATTATTTATTATACTCATGTTCATTGGTATCCCACCCTACTTTATGTAATATGTATTTATGTACGTGTATCCATCTGTTGCAATAAAATCATTTATTATTATTATTATTCTCTTGATTTTGTACAGACTTTTTAACGAGTTCCGGAAATTCGATACGGAGACGTTTGGAGTTTCACAGCCAAACTAGGTCACCTGCCTTAAATCCAGCATCGACCTTGAAATCATACGTCTCCTTTATTCTGGCGCTGGCACTCTGAATGTTCAAACGAACTCGGTTGTGGATGTTGTCCATTCTCTGTCGAAGTTTACTGTATAGTGTATTCATATTTCAAATACGCTCCATGTAACAGTGATCAATGCATGTTTGCAGCATGTCCACCTCGTGATCGCCAATTCTCGCAACGCCATTGGTCGATAGAACATCAACCTGACACGACACCAAACGTTATATTTTTGTTGTATTCAGCTTGGCTGCGTTACAATTATTGAAGCTGCGATTTGTTTGAAATTGAAGCGGTGATTTATTTTTGTGTTTTTTATTACATTATTGAATATTTATTTCGAATATTCATTTTGGTGTAAAGTTCTGGGTTGGTTTTGGATGATGTTACATTTTCAAATTCATTTCATTGGGTAAACAAGCTGAATGGGTCTCTGCTCTAGTTTGGTTTTCACGTGCTTTTGTTTACATCGTCCGTATTTGAAATATGAATGCACTGAGTTCTCCCTAAGTGTCTAGTCATTTTGAGCTGGTGCACTATTTTGTTGGAAGCAGAGTTTCCGTAAGTGACGAAGGTAGCGTGAAATAGTTAGAGACGTCCAGTGGAAGAATGTATGGACCTAAAACTTTAGTGCCAAAAATTCCGCACCAAATATTGAATCTGAATCGATGTTGGTACCTGGATGACTTCTTCGCGCGTGGATTTTGTTATGACCAATAGCGTGTGTCGCGCCTTTACAATTTTTCATTTAACAAAAAGAATCATTTTAAATAGAGAATTGAAAAAGTGTCTCAGCATTTGTTTTTTTGAAAGATAAGAATATGAAGTATTTTCTATGAAAATGTGATTATGGAGGACAGTGAACCCAGGCTTTGTATAGTGTTGAGCAAAAAAAGTTGAAAATGTTTTTATGTTTGAGTGCCTGCAAAGTACTAAATACTTAAACTTGATGGAATTCAAGACACAGAATTTATTCTTCTCATTTATTACATAAATCATAGACAAATTTTTGTTTATAATAAAATAAATATTCAGGTAAAGCTAGCCAACATACTATCTAAACATGAGGCTTGACAAAAACCTTCTATAATTTCTTCCAAACTTAAATTAGTTTTATTATCACGTAACCTTGATTGAATAATGCCAAAAACATCTCGGTAATATTCACAAAAGTTTAGGACATCCATCATAGCGATACGGTCAGACAGCACCCCAATGTGTATATTGAGAATATCGTTTACATCTTGTTGACACAGCTCCATGTTTGTGGTATCCTTGGAAATGGAAATTTGTTTGGTATAACTTTCGATGTACTGTGTGATGTAAATGTAATCGCCACAACGTGTTGTGATTGGATCATATTCGTCTACATATTCATCGATTTGTGATTCAAAGAAATTTTCCTCAATTTCTTGCAGGATGTCAATGAGGGTTGCCCATTCAAAAGAAGCAACATTGATGGAACGAATGGAGAACTGTTGCTTCAAAATTATGCATGGGCTAAAATCTCTGGATGGACTTGACCACATCGAATTTCGTAGAATGGCATGGGAAAGACCATCAACATCAACTAATGTTCGTTCCGAGCTGCCATTTCGTATTGCTCCAATGCTCTGTCGATGGCATTTAGAATTTCGTTGTAATCTTCTTCATTACTACCACACATTACTTCAACTTCGCTGACGTAACCACTATCTTGAGACATTTTCGTTTTCAAACTGAATATTTGTCTGTGTTTGCATACGCTTTTATAGCTTCAGATCATGTGGCCAATTTTAAAACTGTTGTTGCTTTTGTTGACTGCGAAAAAATATTTGAAAGACCCCTCGGAATTATATGATTTGTGTTTGTTTTCCATAAGATTCTTTACAAAATCAACGTTTTCGATCCAACTGTTATGTTTGTTATTCAAACCAAGCCATTTAACCAAGCCAGAAACTAGATCAGAAAAAAATTATTATTGAAATTCACCGAGTAGGCCGTGGAAGCAAAATGAAAGCCAAAAATTGAATGGAAACCATACGTCACTTGATAACAGTTGCTACTACTGTGATATTTTATTTTCATTCGTCGGCGTTATAAAAAGCCGCCAAAAAAAAAAATATTGGAAAAATTGGGAAAAAAACTCTGTAGGTCCATAACTTAAATAGGAACATACAACTTTTTCTTGCCTGTACTATTCAGAATAACCATTCCTTTCTAATGATATAATAGTAAGTAATTTTTTGAAATGAAATACCAAAAAATCCAATTATTATTCTTCAAATAACAAAACAGATTATCGCCATACGCAAAAATAACATTAAAAATAATGTGGAATGATAAATTATATCCTGTAGGTTCTAGGTTAAATAGAAACATAAACGTACTTGGTCTGTGCCATCGTCCATAGATATTCTAATATCTACCTATGGACGATGTTTATGCTATTCAGAATAATCATTCCATTACAATAATCATTCGAACCAAAATATTAACAAGTAGGCTGATTAAGATGTATTTTGGAATGAAACAAAAAAGAAACGAGAGCTCTCACGAACGCTGCTATCCATATTATTTTGACGTTCGAAGTAGTGTTTTTGATTCTGCCATTTTAAAAGGGTTTGGAAATCGAAATCAGTTAGTGGAATATTCAAAAAATGCCCCGTTATTCACGAACCGAACAAATTGACATGCTTCTCATTTATGGTGAATGTTTCAAAAATTCTTATGCCGCTGAACGATTGTATTTAGAGCGATATCCAGGGAGGCAGCAACCGTCAAGAAGGTATTTCCAGTGGCTTGAAGAAAAATTAAGAACTGAGACTGATGTTCACAAAGACCAAGAAGCATTTGTTATTAATGAGGAAACTGAAATTAATGTATTAGCTTTAGTACAATATGATAGCACAATTTCCTCAAGGCAGATTGACGCCGAATTAGCTATAAGTAAGGACTCTGCTAGGAAAATTATGAAAAAACATCGATTTAAATCCTTCAAGTATCAGTTGCATCAACATTTGTATGAAAATGACGGTGAAAGGCGCCTGGAATATTGTAATTGGTTTCTTCGACAAAATGCTGAGAATCACCTATTTAACTATTATATCTTGTTTACGGACGAGTCAAGATTTACCAATAATGGATTATTTAACAGGAATTATACAAGGTAGGTACTGTACATTATTTGGATTATTGTCGAAGTGTAAAGTGCTAAAAGTGTGAACGGTCTTTTGTTTCAGGTACTGGGCGATAGAAAACGAGCACCGGTTTCGACAAGGTGGCTTCCAGGAGAGATTTGGTGTAAATGTTTGGGCAGGAATAGTTGGAACTCATATTGTTGGCCCCATTCATTTTCAAGGCCAACTAACCGGAGAGAGATACTTTAATTTTTTAACGAATGAAATTTCGCAATTCATTAACAACCTACCAGCGGAAATAACTGAGAGAATGTACTTCCAGCAAGATGGCGCCCCTCCGCATAATTCAAGAATAGCGAGAAATTATCTTCAAAATCGCTTTCAAGAGAGACTTATAACAACCCATGGTCCAGTCAGGTGGCCACCAAGGTCACCTGATCTTACTCCGTGCGACTTTTTTCTATAGGGGCATCTTAAAAATAGGGTGTATTCCACACAGCCTACAACTCTACATGATCTAGAAGTAAAAATTCGTAGAGCTTTCCAAGATATCACGCCCCAAATGTTGAGAAACATTTTACATGAAAATATCACCAGAGTCAATAAATGTATTGACGTTGAGGGAATGCATTTCGAACATTTGTTATGAATTTATTTTATCTTTAATGCTATCAATTTGATTTTTTTTTTTTTTTTTTCGATAAATCTGTTTTTTTGTTATTTGAATAATAATAATTGGATTTTTTGGTATTTCATTTCAAAAAATTACTTTCTATTATATCATTAGAAAGGAATGGTTATGCTGAATAGTACAGGCAAGAAAAAGTTGTATGTTCCTATTTAAGTTATGGACCTACAGAGTATTGTTTTTTTCCCAATTTTTCCAATATTTTTTTTGGCAGCTTTTTATAACTCCGACGAATGAAAATAAAATATCACAGTAGTAGCAACTGTTATCAAGTGACGTATGGTTTCCATAGCCAACTTTTCAATTTTTGGCTTTCATTTTGCTTCCACGGCCTACTCGGTGAATTTCAATAATAATTTTTTTCTGATCTAGTTTCTGGTTAGATACCAACTTGTGATATGTTAATAGAAAGGTAATTGAATGCTGAATAAAGCAAAAAGAAAAAAAAATAGGGTTTCCATTTAAAATAAGAAAGTTACTTCCGGTCAGACCGGAAGTTAACTTCGACATGTCAATATGCTCAAATTCTAGCTCTTATGTCATTATATCGACGCTCCAAATTTCACAAACCTGCTTCATACAATAACTGAGATATTCCGTAGGCAATACTTCCGTAGCCACCCGGTATATCTGGATTTGCAGTTTTTTGTAATTCTTCCGCATAAAAAGCACCATTGATAGGAGCACCCTGCATATCTTCCAGCATGAAGGTGGCGGGGTTGGTAATATTGACTTTGATGATTTTGAATAATTCCGTAGTCCAATTGGGTGTGTAACCCTTTTCGAAAACGTGCTTTGCCTTACTGATCGCACAACATCGTCGACTTTGAATTTTCTTGGTCCAGCTATTTTCAAGTGGCTGTATGTTGATTTGAGAATTTGTTTCTCGTTGGTTTTATCAATTTCCGAAGATTTCATACACGTCTTTGAATGACGTGTATCATTGTAAGATTTTGTGATTTCAGATAATATATTCAGCCATTTGTAGGTGCCATTCAAACTGAAATACTTGTACAATCTTTCCTTCAAAGTCCTTATAATCCGTTCGGCCATAGAGGCTTTGAGGATGCTGTACGTATTGTAATGATTTATTTATGTTTTTTCATCAAACTTTGGAATATACTGTTGTAAAATTCCGTTCCCTGGTCGGTTTGTAGATTTTTTGGACATCGTTTCGTGTGTGCCAAAATATCTGCAAACGTTTTAGTAATCTCCTCACCAGTTTTAATTTTCAGCGGACGAGCCCACACGAATTTCGAGAAACAATCTATAACGACTAGAATGAGTTCGAAATTACGATTTTGATGTCTATTTGCCATAAATCATCTAAGCCTTTAATAATGGTGCGACGTCGAGGATAATTTTTTCTAATTGGTTTGTGCAGTTCACAGACAAGTTGAATCTTGTCTTTGGAAGCCATCACACATATGTGATGGCGAAACTGTGAAACCTACTATTATATTTTGTTTTTTAGTAATCTCCTCGACAGCAGATTTTACACTCGCTATATCTGAATTTATTTTGGTGATTTCCTGTGAAATATCAATTCGAAACTGGTTAAACTCATTCTTGTGCTTAATATCCCATTTTAAATTGTGTGCATGAATCGAATCGGATATTTCAGAATTTTTTTTCAACAAATCTCCACGAATATTTTCATTATCAGTTTTGTATTGTTGATTGAATTTTTCAAAAAATTACCTTGTTTCATTATAGCGTACCTCAGTTGCGTTATTTGAATAAAATTGTGTTTGAGTTTTCTTTTCCAGATTATTTTTTGTTACATTCAATTCATTTTCAATTTCATGTTGCATCTTTGCCATTTTGTCACTCAGTTGAACTATTTCCGAATGGTGTTGTTCACCTTGATGTTGTATAGTTGCAGCAATTTCTCTATCGATTTCATCCACATATTTTTTAATGGCAGCATCAGTATTATTGGTAGGGCTCTTTACATTACTCAATTTCAAATTATCAAAATCAATGTTACCATCTGGAGTTTGCAGCAAACCGCCTCCAGAGGGCGTAGGTAATTTTCGCTTTTTATCAACGGTGTTGCTGTCGCTACGTCCAAACTTATCGATAACCATTTTGAAAATGTGAATGTATGCATGGATGCATGTTATCTTATAGAATTATATTTGCCTCTTTGAGTCCACTCAAAATGACAATAACCTCATTGCCATGTGAAGTATTTCCAGCATCCCGAGAGGAACTTTTACTATCTTTCGGATAGTCTAGGGAGTTTTTGTGAATTTTCGACAAATCTACGATTGATTTGTATGCCTGCATATCTTCATTACTATAGTTTTCAGGTGTGTTTAAAAATATGAGTTCATATTATTCATATTCATTTTAATGTATCCGCTGGTTTGTCGAAATCTATTTCTTTATTACCAAGGAACCATTTTGAAGATACACCATCATATACAGGGCCGTATACTTTATCGACTTCTTTGTCATTGCTCCAATGTTTTTTAATGTACGGTTGAGCCATTATAGGATATCGATATATTCCTGTAAAACCTGTTCATCCATATCTGATGCAAAGCTCTTATCATGTTCCTCTTCTATGCCTACGCTAAAGGTATCATCATCATTATCATCTGTACCTGCAACATGTTCGAGGGATTGGAACGGAGTCGTTTCGAGGGATTCGAATGGATACGTTTCACGCTATTTCACTTTATCTTGTTTGAGTTCAAATTTCACCCTACTTTTCATTGGGACAGTAGCAGATGGCGGTAACGTTGTTGCTTTTTCCGCTGCTATTTTCCTCATTGGGACAGATACAGGTTTGAAGAATTTTTGCAACGACTCATCTTCTTCGGATCTGCCCAATTTCAAAGCCAAAAATTTTTTTCGAATAGCTTTTGCAATTTCGTTGATTTTAGTCTTTCGAATAACATCAACTTATTTGCTCAACGGTTTCATGATGATAACTGTGGGATACATCAATCCCTCTGCATACTCATGTATTTGTCGAATCCTTGACGATAACGTCCAGCATTTATATCAAAATCTTTCATAATTACAACGGTTCCATATCGATGCTGTCGCCAACATTCTGCATACATTGTCTGGAATTCATCGAACGACATGTCTGGGGAGACGTGTTCATCGAATACTTTTTTCAAATTCATTTCATTCTGCTTGAAAAGCACAATCATATTACAATTATTGTCTCGTATCAATTGTTTGGGAATTTTCGAATATGTCTCACAAAGGTATGCAGCATCAATGCTTCGGTGTCTGCAAAAATAGTAATATTCTCGAATTTTCTGTCGACCATCGCATGCAACATCATCGAAAATGAATATGGAATTTGATTTGGCTTCTTGAGGGCTTATGATATCCTCATTTTCCCTGAAGGGATGATAGCCCAACCCCTTAATTTTTCCCAGAATTTCTTGAACCACTTGAAATTTGGGTTGGTACAAACGTAGATGTTTTCGAATTTGGCTCCATTCGGGTGGAATAACAGTGTTAAGATGACATTTGTCTTTCCACAACCACTGGGCCCACAAATAATTGCACGAAAAGAATTCGGTAATAATTTACTGTGCTTCCCAACTATACTGCTATTGAGGTCTCCACTCAAAAAATCTAAATTTTCAATAGGTAGTGTCTTGTCTTGTTGAACGACTTCCATGATGTGATGAAAAAACATGAGCGCGCCACGGTTATAAATAAACGCATTGAAGGTATCTTTCATCATTATCAATGTTGACTTACTCTGGTGCAGGTGTTGTCAATTCGCCCATCAATAAGCTCCCGTTCGAATTACATCTACCAGGTTATTCGTTTTGCGGACCTGGCACCAAATTGAGACAGAGATTACAACGCGGAGAAACTGGCGTGAATCCTTTGGATAAAGCAGATCAAGTGTTGGAA
This sequence comes from Chrysolina americana, assembly GCA_958502065.1. NCBI lineage: Eukaryota > Metazoa > Arthropoda > Insecta > Coleoptera > Chrysomelidae > Chrysolina > Chrysolina americana. Next base: position 25,628,515 of record OY293421.1, read on the forward strand.
AATAAGGCTTGGGAACGAGTTAAATCTAAAGATGCTAAATTTGGGGAACGAGCTGCAGCTTGGCTTGTTACTTCCACTATGAAAGCGAAACGTAAGCTTGGTATGGCGTGTCCTTTCGACGTAACTTGCTTCAAAAAATTGTTAAAAATTGGAAACACAATCCTAGTAATATTAAGAAATCTAGTGCTTCGGCTTTGCGAGCAGGTAAAATGGCATTAAGTCAAGCTGGAGGACGTGAGGAATCCTACACCTCATACCTATATTTGCTGCACTTTCGGCTTTGGGTGCGTTGGCAGGTGGAGCGAGCTCCATAGCAAAAACAGTGATAGACGCAAAAAATGCTAAAAAGAAACTCGAAGATGACCAAAGTCACAATAAATCCATGGAACATTTGTGTTCGGGTTTGTACCTGCGCAAAACCCCTCGAGGATTTGGACTGTTCCTGATAAAACAACATCAACGCAAAGGACGAGGTCTTTACCTGAAAAAGCAAAAAAACTGCTAGAAGCTACCCCATTATACGATTCGGAAATTCAGGAGTGTGCTGGTCAGCTGAAAATACCGCATTTTCGTGGAGTCTTTATGCGTGATACGTTGCCAACTTGTGGTCCTTGGCTGCGAGAATGCTCTGTATTGAACTTGGAATCTCACTTGAATGCGGGCACCTATTGGGTAGCTTACAATAAAAACGGCAATGCCGCACAATATTTCGATAGTTTCGGCAATCTCAAACCTCCAATGGAATTGGCAAGATATTTTGGGAGGGGTGTAAGAATTACATATAATAATAGTCAATATCAAAGTTACAATCAGAGTATCTGCGGACATCTCTGCCTAAAGTTTCTACTTCATAATGTCCACCGCTGGAATTCATAAATCTTTGGTTGAAATGCATAAAAATAAATCATTGCAAGATTTCACTGATACTCAACTGCGAGCTTTGTCAATCAAATATTTGATTGGGAACGTAGGACCTTGGGAGTTGCTGGATGAATGGCACATATTACCAAAGGACTACAAAAATCGATTCGCTTTGCAGATTCGTCTACCATGTTTCATTCATTATTAAAATGAGTTTGGACTGTCAACCGCAACACTAAAAGAAGCAGAGTATCATGGACCAGTTAGCGCGCAACTTGAATATTATTATTGTAATAATAAATGATTTCTCATCCAGGTTGTTGTTCATTATTCAAGGTGGATCGCTTCCGACACTATCATGTCTATGATATTGACGTTAACGAGTCGTTCTTTAACGCTTTCCATCGATTTCAATCCGCCCATTCAATTGGATTCTGATTCAGAATACAGTTTGGCTTTACTCAGCTTCCATTCATACAACAGGGTACCCAACAATGAAGAAGGTACAAAATTCTACTACTTTGAAAACGGCGGCAAAACTAAACAGAGTATCGATATCCCTGCTGGCTCTTACAAAATTGGTGATATTGAGGCTTTGATCAGCAAACACATCACACCCAAAACGTACCAGGAAAACTCCGAGGAATTTTTCTACCTCAAACCGATTAATACGCTGAAAAGCGAAATATTCTGCCTCAAACACTCAATTGATTTCCGACCTGAAAACAGTTTGGCCCGCATTTTATGGTTTTCGTCTACTCTTCTCAAACCCAACTTGCATTACGCATCAGATCTACCTGTAGATATCATTAAAGTACGTATCATACACATAGATAGCAACATTACGTTTGGAGCATTCTACAACGACGCACCATCTCATCCGATATACGAATTTGCTGTTGGTGTTGATCCTGGTTATGCAATTGACGAAACGCCTAACCATCTTATTTATCTGCCCATTGCTCATAGAGACGAAATAAACAATATTACCCTGCGATTGCTTGACCAGCATTCTCAACTAGTTGATTTTCGAAACGAAGAATTAATCGTTCGTTTGGAAAGTATGGTATGCTAACTATTCAATAAGAATAACTCACCACCATACCTCAGTCTTCAACATTTTCCGAAAACCACACAACGATGAATCCATACAAAAGGTGGAATGGCGGACTTACTACCCATATGTCCTTTCGCAACAATGATGTCATTGAAATCAACATCAATCAATCTGACGCTTACGATGCTTTGTATGATAGCCTGCTATTCATCAGTGGAAAAGTTGTGAAAACCAAAGGAGATGGTCGTGTAACATTCGTAAACAATGCTGGCGCTTCCATGTTTCAATCTGCTAGTTATGAACAAAGCGGTAAGGAATTGGAGACAGTTCTTGAAGTTGGAAGTTAGTACTAGCAGAGGCTTTCTCACCAACACCGACGAAGATATCAAGCACTTGGCCAATTCAAGCTGGACTTTTCCCAACAACGCCGGGGTTATTAGCGCCACTGATCTATCATTCAACATGCTCATACCCATCAAGCATTTTTTAAATATTTTCAACGATTATCAATGTGTTTCCTATGGCAAACATACCATCCGATTAGTACGAGCTGCAGATGATAGCAACTGCTTCAAAATAGAGGAGACCGCTGGAGCACTAACACCAAAGACGGAAGTTACGTTGGACATACAAATATTGAACTCAAAGTAAAGCGAATCTTTCCGCATGATCAAATCAAATTGCAACTCTTTAAGGCCATCCAAGCTGATGCCGTTCAGAAAATGGGAACTCCATATGCTACCTGCTCTCACACAAGGTGCAAAAAATGAAATATGGGCCGTCAAGACTTCATCGTTTCTCGAAAGCCCTCGCTATGTGAATGTATGTTTCCAAAAAGACCGTGATTAGGTTAGGTTAGGTTAGGTTTGAACGTGAGTGGGCCCATATCAGACCCTCCACTGCGGCCAATGGCCTATTGTGGCTCACCCTATGGTTATATTTCTCCCAGTATATCCAATCTCTTAACGAAATTGAGGAGTACGTTGGGAGAACAATTTACCAGGTTCTCTGGCCTTACTGTTGTATTGCCAAATGTTGAAAATCTGGTTCTGGCCGCTGCGGGGCATGTACATAAAATGTGCTTAGCCGTTTCATCCTCCTCCATGCATAGGCGGCACCCTGCATCTTGTGCAAGTCCGATTTTATGCATGTGGTGTTTAAGTTTGCAGTGGCCAGTGAGCAAACCTACTATAACTCTGAGATGTGCTCTACTGAGTTCTAGCAGCTTGTCAGAGTCCTGTTTTTTCCTTGTGCAAGCAATAAATGCTTTGGAATGGGCTAGGCCCGGTAGACTACGCCAGTACTCGAGTCTTTTGTTGTCAGCCCAGGATGTTATGACATTCTTGGCAGTGCTATGTGCTATACCGATTACCGGTTCTGGCCCAGTGAACGTTGTTTCGGCCCCCCCTTTTGCTAGGGCGTCCGCTATTTTGTTTCCTTCTAGGCCCGTGTGACCTGGTATCCAGACTAGGTTAACGTTGTTGCGTTGTGCCGGTCGGTTTAAGGTTTCTCTGCAGTTCCATACGCTCTGGATTTAAAGCAATTGGATTCAAGCGCTTTCAGTGCCTGGCTGCCTAATAGCGACAGCATCTCTACCGTGGCAGAAATACCACCTTCAGCAAAATCGTTTTTTGCTGCCATAGAATTTGAAAGTGCTACTTCTATTCTATAATTTGTTATATATAGCAATAGTATTTCTTATTACAGTAGCAAGAAATATCCCAGCAAAAACTCTAATAGCAGAATTTTCCTCAGTGAGTTCCCTTTTCTCGAGAGCCCACCTCCGCACCTAGGAGCAATGTAGAGGCCCCTTCAGGGTTTCTCAGGTAAGCGTCCTCAGTAAAGTTGGCTTGGCTCTCCTTGAATGGGTCCAGAGGTCCCTGCTTTGGTAACTCTTGCTGGTATAGTCTTTTAGTCACCTTTTACGACAGGCATACTGTACCTGGGATCGATTCTTTCTAGCCCCGAGTCCCCGCAGGAGCTAGAAGCTAGAGCTATGTAGCTTGAATAAGAGGCCGTTGTGCCAAATGCTTTGTCAATATCTAAAAGTATAGCTTCTGTTATCATTGTTTTTTTTATGTTTTCGTGTTGTTTTTCAGAATAATGAAGGGGTGTTGGGTGGAACGTCCATTTCTAAAACCAAATTGGTGAACTGGTATTTTGTTATCGAGACTTGGAAGAATATGATTTTTAATTATTTTTTCCAGGTTTTTGGCCAGTACCGACATTACTGTTATTGGATGATGGTTTTTTGTGGCCGAGTGATCAAATTTGGTTTGGGTATGGTTATGGTGGCACCTGTTTCCATTCACTTGGGAGTTTTACGAAATATTCAGGAAAAATATTTTTACTTGGCTCGCAAATAATTTCCCCATTTTTATTTCAGTATTCGTCTTTTATTTGGCAGGTAGATGCGTTGCTGTTTAATTTGTTCGATGTATCTAAAAATGTATGTTTTATACATTATTTTAAGCATTTCATACACAGGATATAGACTTATTCTCGTCGAGGTAACACAAAAAATGTCATTGTTATAGAGCTCGAATGATGTAAGAAGTTCGAAAAGTTGGCAATAAAAACAATTGTTTTTCTCCATTTTTATTGATCCGCATAATACCAAACCTCCAGAAAAGCAAATTCAGGATCACTAAACTTGTCAGTTTTGAAAAGTATTCGCTAAATAAAAAAATATAAGCAAATGAACAATTTCTAAATTCGAACACTCAATCGTATTAAAAACGTTTTTATTAATATCAATAAATTATGCAATGATATTGCATGGCGATATTCAATTCCGAAAATGTTTGGAATTTCAAGTATCAGTTCATCAGAAAATTAGTTTATAATCGACTCCAAAATTATAACTATTACGCCCAAACGCACCGTATACACCTAATCCAAATTAAGCGGTTAATCTCGATTATAGGATAATGCACCACTCTGAGGGCCAGTTTCACCAAAAGCTTTAATCCGCATTCAGCCCCTAAATAGGATTTTAGATCAAGATAAAGGTCGTGTTGCGTTTCACCACTTGCAAATCCGAGATTTAATCATCTAATCGCGATTGAGAATATTTCGCTCAATTTTGAACGATTGAACCTTTATAATCTGAGATTAATGAAAGAATATTATGATGAAATTTTATTACAGCGTTTCGAAGGGTGTACGATCTTGATTTTGAAGACTATAGTGATGATGAATTTGTTGTGATTTGTTGTTGAACTCGATGAATTTGAAATAAAGATCATATCCAAAATTTGGAAAAGGCAGATTTTGAGATATTTCGACTTTCAAATGGGGCTGCACTTCAAATACAATCGGGGACCGAATAGAAATCGCAAAAGATAGGTGAGTTTTATGTTTCCGTTTTGAATTGTTTAGTGGAATTGTCCTTTTTTATTAAAACGATGCTTTTTAGGTGATGAAAATGCAGTGTTGTTAGAAAGAGTTTATTTTCCCTCAAATTTCAGGCTATATACAATCGCAACCTACCAGCATCATTTAAAGTTATAATAGCACAGGTAGACAGGCCAAAATCCCAAGGTTTCAAAAGAAAACCCCTGAAAAGCAGAGCTTGTGCGAGCAAGGTAGATCTGGGACCTACCTTACCTACAAATGAATTTCAAACCACTTCAGCAGGCGGTGGGGAACTGAGCACTTGGGGACAGGTTTATCGATACATTAGGGTGTTCTGCTTGATTATTAAAAAAAATTTAGCATTTTTTTAACTAAAAAGAAAATGCTAATACTCTCCATTGCAGGTTGGCCTGGAGCAGAAGTTAGATGGATCGATAACATTTAATGAGGTACCACATTTCAGACCTCTGGTAAGAAATGTGAAGAAAATATAAAAATTCTTTTTTCAAGTAGTAATAGTTACTATTCCCAAGATACAAAAGATAGTAGCAATTACAATGAAATTCAGTACAAAGAATATATTTGTCTAAAATATAATTCAATTAAAAGATTTATATGTAGGTTGTATGAGTATTTTCTTCAAGTTTTTATAATAACTTGTGCATGAAATCAACATTAACTTGTATCACGAATCGCAACAAACAGGAATGTTGTGTCATTTTGTTCATATTTATAATCATATTTATTTCTATATACAGTGTGTTTCACTTCTCATGGAAACACCCTCGTATCTTCTATAATTTTTGACGAAATATCATGAAATTCTCAGGATCGATAAATACACTAGAGATGAACTCTCAGGACGAAAGGGTTCATCCTACGTGATATACACTGCTCGCCAGCAGCGATGAAACCACCCATTTTCCGGAAAGTAATATTAGGGAGCCAAATTGGTCAAAAATTCTTTCGGATTCGTGTTTAGGATCCCAAAATTACTACTAATACACTTGTCTCCTGAAAAAATTTCAGTTCTGAAAAATTAAATTTTTTTTCACTTACTTCACGTAGAGGGTTCAATCTCTAGTGTATGGATCCTGAAAATTTCATGGTTCTACGTCATAAATTACGGAAGATACGGGGGCATTTCCATGAGAAGTGAAACAAATTTGAATTTTTCAGGACTGAAAATGTTTCAAGAAACAGGTGTATAAGTAGTAATTCGGGGATCCTCAACACGAATCCGAAGGAATGTTTGGCCAATTTTTGACCCCTAATATAAGTTTCTGGAAAAATGAGTGGTTCCATCGCTATTTTCGTGCAGTGTATATCACGTAGGATGACGCCTTCTGTGCAGCGAGTTCATTTATAGTGAATCTATCAATCCTGAAAATTTCATGGTTCTACGTTGAAAATTACGGAAGATACGGAGGTGTTTCCATGAGAAGTGAAACACACTGTATAAGCATTAAATATTTTTCACGTATGTATAAGCAAAATTCAACAAATATTGAACAAAAAATTTGCATTATTATTGACCAAGTACAACCTGGAAAGGATGATTTTTACTCGAACTAACAAAATACACCTAATCAATCATAGAATGAATATGAATAAATAAAATGTCTTTGAAAAAACAGAAAAGTAAAACAATGTATTTTGTATATTTTTTCAATTTTTTTGTTGTCTTAGTTTCTCACGGTGTATTTCCATAAGCATAGGGTTCCTCTTTTTTTCAACTTCTGAATGTTCTTACTGATATTTTGAGTTTGCAGTCTGCATCAAACGTTTTCAACAAAAAATCACTTTGTTTAAACAGGTACATATGACAAAATTGACAAACCAAACAAGTAAAACAAATTATGAAAAATGGTGGATTACGTATCAAAGTAAAACAAGGTTATGTAAGCTTAATACGACAGAGAACATAACATTCCTTCTGTTTATACAACGTTGCCAAATGGTTCAACTAATGTAATCTCGATTTAGTTAATCTGGATCTTTTTTGGTGGATTGATGTGTTGTGAAACAGAAATAATTCTCACTGCGGATTTACGAACAATCCCAGATTGATAAATCCGAAATTTAGAAATGTTTGGTGAAATTGGCCCTTAAATTCAGGCTTAAGCCAACTTTAAACTAATCAGTCGATATCGACGGATCAAGTTGCTTTTCGAGATTTCCTGATCTAATTTTATTTTTCATTTCGTTGTAATTCATATTGGTTGAGGCTGAAACAATGGAAGTTTTCCCAAAATTTAAAACTAAATTACATAAAACTTCCATTGTTTCGGATTTACAATCATAATTATAAAAATCGAATCTGCAAAGAGGACGACATATACAATGCGCATATGCATCAATGCCTATTTGACAAATTACATAAAAAATTATTAGTTTTGACTACTGCAATTTGTTGTTGTATTTACTTATTGAAATGATGAAAAAATTTCTTCAACTTTGCCTGTTATTAAAAAGACAAAATCGCCATTGACTTTTTAAAATTTTCGAGCTTATGACTGTTATGCAAGTTAGGTAGTCGCCTACCACGAGTAAAGCTGACGAGGCCGTCATCGTTCTCTGAACCGGAGATAAGAAGAATCTCAAAACTGCAACTATTCACTTTCCATTTCATTTGTTGTATTGTATTGTTTCCTTGCGGATCATTCTTTGTCATAGCTCAGTCGAGTAAAGTTGTCTGTTATTTTTGGAAATAAACCTTTTTAAAAAGACTTTCCGTCGTTCGAAGTTCTCAAGTGGCGCAGTCGGTAGGATTGTGCGGTAGTGATTTTTGGGATTTTTTTTATCTGTGAAAACCAATCTACTACTTGGGATTTCAAGCCCTCAAGCGCAATCAAGGAAAGGGCCAGCGACGGGAGGCCATCCAGGATACAGCAGCCAGGGCGAAGAATCGGAAGGGAAAGGAGACTACGGAAGCGTGAGTGCCATTCCTTTTGTACCCCCGAACCTCTGTTTAAGGTACTCCGTTTGAACAGTTAGGCAGTGCATTGCAAGCACAAATTAGGATAGTCCAGTCTATCGAAGACAATTAAGTTAAATTTGATTTGAAAAATATTTTATTTATATATTCATGACCGATATTGACGAACTTTCCAATCTATTATCAAATTCTCTCACCCTCAATCCAGTAGAAATGTCGAACGAAAATCAAGGTAACAAAATGAATTGGAACCTTTTCAGGTCCAATTTGGATAACATTAAGCATTTGATGGGGACAGCAATGCTCTGAACAAATTCATTAAGAGGTGTGAAAGTTTGATAGATACTTGTGCAAATTTAAATGATCCCGAATTGAACAGTCATATATTTGATTGTATTCAGGAAAAACTAGTAGATAAAGCAGAAATTATGATTGGCAATCGATCCGAATTGACCGATTGGAAAACCTTGAAGGCCGCATTGACACAATGTTTTGCCGACCGTAGGGACTTTTGGACTGTTTGGTTCAAGAATTAACTAGAACACGCCCTCACAGGGGAGAACATTTGATAAATTTCGGAAGCCGATTACAGTTGCTTCGAAGTAGCGTTGCTCAACGAATTAGTATAATGATACAAATCTTTCAGAAACCGACAAACTTTGTAAATCTAGCCATTATTATAAAACTGCTATTAATACTTTCATCGCAGGTTGCACAGGGACATTAAAAAATAATATGCATCTCGTAAAACCCCAACCATTAGAAGATATATGGCCTATGTAACCCATTTTGGAAATTTTGAAAAACTTTACCGTTATTTGAACGGTAGTACAGAAAAATTTAATAGAAGTTATTCTCCTATAGGCCTTTTCATCTCAGTTTAATTTTGTGCGCATGCGTCAGTGTCAGCAATCTTTTTCGGACTATTTTGTACACAAACGTGTTAAAATACCCTAGTACAAATAATTAAAATTACCTGATATTAAATGAACCTCATTTACTTAAGAAATAAGTGAGAAATAAATATGATAATAAGTGTCTTAGTTGAATAAAAATAAAAGTAAGTTATTCCCGTACGAAAAAGAACAACAAAACGGTTTTGTTATGGAGTGTGGAGTGATACACAAATCATTTAAAGCCAGTACATATTATTTTACCAAAACCTTGCCTTCAATATCTTAGAAAAATAATTAAATCATGAGGCAAAGTAAATATTGAAACATATTCTAAATACAGAAAATGTGATTTGTAATTGAAAAAATGTGGCCGAAGTGACAGAGGATTTCAATCGATTGAGGATGTTACTGAATAATGATAAATATATTCATAGTTGAAATTTATTGGTACATCATTTGAGAGAAATAGTTGCAAATTTGAAGGAGAATCAGTTACTTCAGAATGAGAAGAGTTTTGTATAACACTACTTCCTTTCTTCAAAATGTCCAGTCAATTTCCATCTTGTCAAAAGCTGGGCCAACACAGGTAGGTACATATTATTTCGCATAGCATTCTCAACTCTTGAATACTATATTATTTAGTTTTATAGTATTATACAATATTTCTTCAATACTATTTACACCAATATCTATTATACACGATCGTACGACTGAAAATTCCGAATTTATACCCAGTCAACCAGCGAAGTCGCAGTAAGTGGCAGGGAATGCAATTTAATGTCTTTATATGGATCAACAATGCGATTTTACAGATGAGTACCAGCGATTTCGCTTTGCGGACAATGATAGTTAATAAATATTAACATTGTGATTTCGCAAAATACCATTCAAAAGCAGTTAAAATCAATGCGATCTAGAGAAGTTCTTACGACTTTCACAATGTTACCACCATGCCACATATATTTGACTGTTTTATATTAAAGTTCATTTCGTGACATTTATTGAATTTTCAATAATATATTACTCGAGAAGTTCCATGGATTATGATCGGCCGACTTTTTTGAGAAGTGAACAGCGCCTCTTTCGACACTAGCGGCAGAGGATATCAACTGGCAAGGGCCGGCCCATGGCAGACATTTCGACTTTGTCATTTGATGTTGATGAACTTGTAGCTTGTAGCGCTATTGTTTGTTTAGTTTTAGAATTGTAAGTTGCTAACAAAACTTAATTATTGTATCGGTACTTTATAAAGTTGTGTATTTTGTTGGTATTCGTGCATAGTTCAGTCCCTTGGTGTAGAAAAGTTACAAATTTTCTAAAGGTAAGTAAGTGAAACTTTTTGACTTCGTTTCGTAAAATAAACAAAATTATAAACATATTGGATGAAAAATTACGCTATTCATCTTCAAGTGGAAGGTGAGGTAGCAGCAGAGAAAATCTATACTGAAAACAACTATAAATAACTGAAAACGTTATTGATTATAATTAGGTTAGATACAAAAATGTACTGATGGGCCATGGGCTTCTATATGCAGATTCAAATAGAAATAATAGAAGAAATAATTATAATAACATTTGATAGACACATGTGTGATATTTTTGATCCATTCTCATGCCCTCAAATTCAATAGTTGTTTTCTGTTGAATACTTGCAAACGAAAAAAGTATAGTTCTATGCGGATATACCGTCAAGTAGGGTCGTTCACTCTTCGTTGATAAGAGTATTCCATAATTTTTTCCACCCCCACTTCATAATTTTGAAAAAGCTCCATTTTCTGATTTCTGATGCTGTGTTCTCTAAATAATTATATTTTTCACTCATATATTCTAGTTGAGGAGTAAACAAATTGAAGATTATGTAGTGGTGTAGTGGGGATGGCCTTACAGGCAGTGCCTTTAGGATAACGCGCATTAAATGTATTCCCCAAACTACTGCCTTAAAATAGTGCAGCAACTTATCCTCAACTTTTCATTTCAGGTTTGTGGAGGCTGCATGCAATGAAGAAAGTTTTTTTTAGTTGCATCGATTTCTGTGACTAGCCACCATTGAAAATTTTGATGTTTGTTTTCGTTATATATTTTTTTGAAGACTATGATATTATTTTGTTGTTTTATGTTATTTTATATTAGTTAGTGTTAATAAATATGTTGAAAATTATATCAAATTGCTTTCCATTTATTTATTCCAGAGAAATTCCCAAACCTACATTTATTTCATCAATTTGGTAAACATAAAAGGAATGCCTTCAAAAGTTCCATGCAGTAATTACAAATGTGTACATTCATTTAATTTCCGTGAGGAGGTTCATTTAAATTCCATTTAAATATTTATAATCTTTCAAAAAACCGCTGCTTTGTGAAATCGCTTTGAGGCTGTCTATAGAAACTTAAAAATGTACGCTTCGCGACGTCTTGGCTAGTTACTGGCGATGAGCGTGTTTGCGGACATTAAGCACTCGCAAATAATTACTAGTGCCTCTATTTTGTATCCACATTGCGAAGTCGCAGATCCCAACAGTAACTCTTTGCAACTTCTATGCGATGCATTCTGGTTTACTGGGTAGCTTTTCAATTATTTATATAATTAATAAAAATCGTTGTGAAGTTTCATGTTAATTTAAATGTTTCTGCAAGTGCTTACAAGTCATTGTCATACTTTAACTGGAATACAATACAATTATTATTTATTTCATTTTTTATTCGCCTAAAAGGGTTGTACTGATGGCTAACCTCTCAATCAGCTCATTTTTTTTACATTTTTGCGAACGCCCAAGACACTTTTGCCACCTTTTTAACTTTTCACAATTATGTGCTACTATTGAATTGTGAACGAGTAAAACACCTCAATAATGTTTTCAGTAATAGATTTTTTTGCGAAGATAATATTGCTTTTCCAGCCATTATTGCACAAAACAGTACGAAACTTTTGAATTCCCGCTCATTCAACATGGCGGCTGCGCATGCGCTTGTAATATGATGAAGAGGCCTATTAATAAGCCAGGAAATTACCAAAATCAATCATATCAGCTCAATGCAAATCATCAAAACTCGTTCAATTTCCCAAATAACCCAAATTTCAATCGAACAAATTTTTCTCTGTATCCATATTCGAAACCCGGTTGGCCATCACAACCAATTAATGTACAGCCTCGGCAATTACCGCCCAGGAGATTCCTAACAAATCAAGAAACATTTGGGCCACCCCAAAATGTATTCAAACCAAATCAAATACCAATAAATCAACTCCCCAAACCAACTCCTATGTCAGTAGTTACGAAAAATACACATGGGTTTACTAAAAGATATCCCACCCAGAACCACAATCACGATCAAAGACCATTCAATCATAATCAAACCAAAAAATATGTATTCGAAGAGTTATACATAAATCAATATGAGGATGATGATAGCCAAAAGTACAATGACATTGAAGTTTTACCATATTATGACGACAAGATCATGCTGTATATTCTGAAAATCAATACGACAATAACGAGTACTTATACCGAACCAATCAATGAAATTGAAAATTTTCAAGTAACAGGACCTTCAAACAACCAGACCTAATCGAAATCAATATATCATCTAACAATGTCCTTCCTTACATCCAGATTAAACACCGCAAAAATAAATTATTGATAGACACCGGAAGCTCTCGTTCTATTTTGAGGCTCACAATAGCAGAAAAATGTTTCCCAAATTGTATCTATCGACAGAACAACACTATTAAAACAGCAATAGGCAAGGAAAACACTCAATTTGAAGCGCAAATTCCAGCCTTTTCGGAATTTGGCAACAACAAAATGATCGACTTTATCCTATTCGACTTTTTCGATGGTGTCATAGGTTTATCCGACCTCATTGAAATGAACCTCAATATCGATTTGATCAATAAAAAACTGATCGGAGTGAATATCGAAATACCCTTTAAATATAGAGAGTCAAGTCAGGTAAATTTTTCAATCACAATAAATGCTAATGAAAAAACATTGAAACATATTCCGGTTAGTGTCTATGAAGGAGAGGTTATAATAAATTCGGTAAAACTAGGTAATTTAATTATTCCATCTGCTCTTTCCTACGCGGAAAATGGTTTCGCCATTCTTGAGATACACCCCACTATCAATCGATTTAAAGAGCTCATTAGCAGTCGAACCATTCGAACCCAAAGTGTTTGAACTATTCACCATCGATAATTTCTTTCAAAACACAAATCAGGACAACATTAAAATGTCAAAATTAGAGATCAATGAAATGATTCTTACCGAACATATGAACTTAGAAGAAAAACACGAAATTTCCAAATTATGCAAAGAATACTCAGATATATTTTACCAACCCGGTGACAAAGTAACTTTCACATCGAAAATCAAACACGAAATTAGGACGACTGACGAAATACCGACTTACACGAAATCTTATCGCTACCCATTCGTACACAAGGACGAAGTCCGCAGACAAATTAACGAAATGCTGGAAAAAGGAATCATACGGCCATCTTGTAGCCCGTGTTCCTCGCCGATTTGGATTGTTCCAAAAAAAAATCGACGCCTCGGGGCAGCAAAAATGGCTAATTGTCGTGGACTATAGGAAATTGAATCAAAAAACAGTTTCCGATAGATACCCTATACCGAATATAAGCGACATACTGGACAAATTAGGACGAGCACAATACTTTTCTACTTTAGCAGATCTCGCGAGTAGGTTCCACCAGAACAGGGACACTATGAGTACTTGAGGATGCCATTTGGCCTTAAATGCGCTCCCTCTAGCCTTCAACGTGCCCTTGATGAGATTTTGAAAGGTTTCCAAAATGAAATATGCATGGTATTTATGGACGACGTCATCGTCATAAGTACTGGACTAAGGGAACACATTCAAAACTTAGAATTGGTATTTCAAAGGTTGCGAGAGGCAAATTTGAAAATCCAAATGGTTAGTGCGAGTTTTTACGCAAATAGGTGGTGTTCCTTCATCTGGGATGATATGCAGATAGTGGGGAGTATCACCATTATACTTTATCATTAATTAATTGAATTCAATTTTAATATTAATCCAAAACCAAAAAGCTTTGTCTATAAGTTTTTATAACTTCCGACAATAAAGTATATTTTGACTTTGACTTTGAGGTAGAATTTCCGAGACATGTAACCTCAGATGGAATCAAACCAAATGAAAATAAAATAATCGCGATACAAAAATACCCCATTTCAAAAACTCAGCCCGAAGTCAAATCATTCTTGGGTTTAGTAGGGTACTATAGGAAATTCATAAAGAATTTCGCGAAAATCACGAAACCGATGACTCAGAGTGTTTGAAAAAGGGAAGGAAAGTTGAACATACTAAAGAATTCATAGATTGTTTTCATGAGTGCAAAAATATCTTAACTTCTGAACCAGTTTTAGCATATCCTGATTTCTCAAAACCGTTTGAGTTGATCACGAACGCGTCAAACTTCGCTATTTCTGGGGTACTTTCCAAGGGCAACCACCCCATTTGTTATGCCTCTAGAACACTCAACCCCGCGGAATTGAATTAAACAATAGAAAAGGAACTTTTAGCTATTGTTTGGAGTTGCAAATTGTTGAAATATAATAATACAATAGTTGTTTCTTGAGTTTATATTTTGATCACATCAGCATGTACTTTTGAAAACAAGTGAGATTGTAATTGTCATAATAAAAATTTGTATGTCAGTCTATCTTTTCTCCAAATATTGAAATATAAGTTATTTCCATTGCATAAACTCCAATAGGTTATGGGCCCAGTTGCCCGTGTATAATTAGCTGATTTATATCGTTTCAATTGGAGAAGAAAGTCGCATGTCTCATATCATGCTAAACGAATCTACAGCAGTTATTACTTCAGCAGAAGTATCATCGAGTTCTTTGCCGTACTTCGAAAAACTGTCTGGAGGAGAAAATTATAATGATTGGTCTTTCGCTATGAGTATGCTCCTGAAACATGAAGATTTGTGGTACAGTATTGTTGGATAATCCTGACGCCGATACGACTTCTGTTTCGGTTATATCAAGAAAGGACCAGAAAGCATTAACCAAAATATGTCTCATGGTTCAACTGAATTGCTATTCTCATATCAGAGCAGCGAATACCGCTAAAGATGCATGGACAAAGTTGCAAACAGCTTATGAAGATAAAGGACTCAATAGGCGGATAACTTTGCTCAGATCACTTTGTTCCATCAAGATAGAAAATGTTCATAAAATGGAAGATTTTGTCAATGATTTCATGAATCTTTCCCAAAAAATGAATTCAATTGGAAAACCAATCGACGATGAAAACTTCTTGGTGCCATGATGCTTCAAGGACTCCCCGAAAGTGACTTCATCAAATCGAAGCTACCAGTGTCGGATTATACCACCGGGAAACCGGGAAATTTCCCAGTAGGCCCTCGCGAAAGAGGCCCTAAAAGTGGCCCCTAATTTAATTTCTATCCTTTGTCCTTTGTTCATAATATTTTTGAAAGAGGAGAATTCTATCTGATGAACTTTTCAACTCAAGAACTGTTAACGCTGCGAACGCCAGTCGATTCAGAATGAAGAAATTAGAAAACTCTGTGAATTTCGAGTCATTCGACTTGAAACAAAATTATTCGAAGAATCGAAAAAATTCCATAGGGGTTGAAAATCTTGAAAAATACAAAATCGGCAGATTCACTCGCTAACCGCACTATATACGCAAAATTTCATGCAGATTCCAAAAATATATGATTTGATTTCAATACGGCATCCTGTATTATAAAAAACGCTCAAAACAATATATATGTTCTACACATTTCTATATATTCTCAACAAAGTAAACTATTCAAGTGAAAATTACTAGTGAGTACTGCAGTTTATGTAAAAACCGTTCATAGTAACTTGCCAAAGAAATATTGAAAAAATTGAGAAGTAATCTGGAATGAATGTGCTACAAAAATCAGAATTCTACTGCAAAAATTACGGCAGTTATGGGGGTGGTTCCATAAGATGTGAGACACAGTTTATGTACTCAAGTTTATTGCCACAGTTTTAAGTATAATGAAGATTATTGAACAGATTAAGGGTCCTGGAAAGAGTGGAGGGATGGCAGTTCTACTAAAGAGCAATTAATATAGTATACTAAATGATGATCCGTTCGGAAAAACTCCCCAAAGTATGGGAGAAAACTTTCAATAAGACAAACTCAATTGTACATAGGGGTAGCTCCCAAGAATTAAATGTTCCTTTTTTGACAAATATTTGAAATAAATAATGAGATGTTTTAATTCATGTTATTTTATTTTTCATAGTTCCAATGAAGTCAATAATTATACTGAAAAAATATGACAGTTGCTGGGTTATCAGGGCCGATTATCTCCCAAGTTCCTCTCATAAGAAGCCTGAAAAGAAGCAAGATAAACAATCAAAGGACAAAGTTTTGCTCACTGCTTTGGGATGTCAGACGAATCAATAAAGTTGATATATAGATTCTGGAGCGTCAACGTACATGACTCACCGCAAGGAGTGGCTAATAAATTACACAAACCAAGCAAATCATGGTTTAGAAGTGTTTGTTGCAAATAATCAAACTCTATACAGTGAAGGAATGGGTGATGTTCCTGTTAGTTTGAAAACTGATTCCCGAATCAAAATAATTTCTGAAGTTACATATGTTCCGCATCTCGCATCAAATCTGTTGTTAGTGAGTCAACTAGTTTCAAAAGGATATGTTGCAGTTTTCGACAATAATGGTTGCAGGATCCTAGACTCCGAGAGTTGAAATATAGAGGGTGAAATACAAGCCACTGCTACTCAGATAGGTGGCATATATCGCCTCGATATTAAGGAATTTGCAAATACTGTAACAACTGGTACACACCTACTGTGGAACAAGAGATTGGGACACCTCAATAGAGTCAGCATGCAACTTTTGAGGGATGAATTAGCAACTGAAATTTCTTTCAACAACGAAACTGAGATCATTAAATGTGAACCCTGTATTCAAGGAAAGCATTCCCGTCAACCTATCAAAAATGATAAACACAAACTGTCGAAAGAAAAGTTGGATCTTGTACATATGGATCTTTGCGGACCTATGCAAGTTTTGTCTTGGGGTGGCAGTAAATATTTCTACAGCCTAATTGATGACTGCACAACAAACGTTTTCGTATATTTCCTCCGAAATAAAAGCGAAGTGAAGAATTTTTTCGAACAGTTCAAGAATCGGGTCGAAACTGAATGTGGCAGAAAACTGAAGCGAATACGCAGTGATAATGGAACCGAATTTACTAGCCATAATTTTCAACTCATTTTGAAGAACTCTGGTATTCAACATCAGCTCACAGTACCCTACAGTCCGCAGCAAAATGGTGTTGCTGAGCTCATGAACAGAACCATTATGGATAAAACACGCTCAATAATGAATGAATGCTCTTGTGATCGACGTTTTTGGGCAGAAGCGGTCAATACTTCAGTTTATTTGATAAATAGATCCCCTACTAAAGTTCTACCAGGAATAACACCAGAAGAAAAATGGAGTGGATGTAAAATTGATTTTAGCCATCTTCGAATTTTCGGGTGTGTGGCATACGCTCATGTTCCTGATGAAAAACGAAAGAAATTAGATCCCAAAAGTATAAAATTCATTTTTGTTGGATACTCAGAAGAAGAGTCCAAAGCACTTTTCAATCCAACAACTCATGAAGTAACCAGATCAAGAGATGTCATATTCTAGGAGAATAAGTTCGAAAATTCTAGACAAGGTACCAAAGAACTCATGACCTGTATTTCACTGAAAAAATTATTGCCATTAGATGTAGATTCATTCATATTCGACATGTAACAATTCTCAGTACACTGAAGAAAATGTTGAAGTTGAAGACCATCTCGAAGAAGATATTTCACAACAAGCAACTTCAGAACAGATGAAGCAGAGCCAAGGTATACACAATGGTTGGAAAGGTTGAAAATGTATCCAGATTTCATGCTTTATCAAACAATCTGCGAATCTGTCAGTGAACCTCAATCCATGACAGAAGCACTTTCTGGTGAACATTCTATCGAGTGGAAAGCTGCAATGCAAAATAAAATCGATTCCCTTCGTGAAAATAATACGTGGGATATATTTGACAAACCCAGTGAAAAGAATATCGCCCAATCTAAATGGATTTTCGAACTGAAACGAAATTCCAATGGAGAAATTGTCCGTTTTAAAGCCAGATTTGTTGTCAAAGGTTTCACGCAAGAATGTGGTGTGGATTATTTTGAAACATTTTCTCCTGTAATAAGACATTCCTCATTGCGTTTTCTTTTTGCACTTGCTGCTCAGTATGTCCTTCAAATGAGAAATTTGTCATCACAGCTTATCTACATGGTAACCTGGAAGAAAATATCTGCATGATCCAACCAGAAGGTTTCATTGTTGCGGGGGAGGAAAGCAAAGTGTGTCTTCGCAAGGCTATTTATGGTCTCAAACAGTCAGCACGCGCCTGGAACAAGATCATCAACGAAGTTCTGTGTACTTTGGGTTTCAGAAAGTCATTTTACGAAAGCTGTTTGTATTTCAAAATAGAAAATGTTCGTTTCATAATTTTGGCATATGTGGATGATTGTTTCTTGTTTTACAATGATCATCATGAAACAGAGGAGTTAATCAAAGAACTCTCATCACATTTTCGCATCAAGGACTTAAGAGAAAAGGACAAGTTACACTCAGCCAGAGGCAGTATATTATGGATTTATTGAATAAATTCGGTATGCAAGACTGTCATCCAGTTGGCACACCTTTGGAAGCGAATGTGAAGTTCATTAACATTTTTCAAGATCGCATAGAAAATGTTCCATATCAGCAGGTATTTGGATGTCTGATGTATCTGAGCGTTATGTCCCGACCTGATATTTCTATTGCTTGTTCCTATTTGAGCCAATTCAATGCAAAACATTCTGCAGAACACTGACAGGATGTCAAGCGTGTACTCCGATATCTTAAGGAACTGCAAATTTGGGAATAGTATACAGCAGAACCAATGAAAATGTTTTCACTGGATTCGCCGATGCAGTGATGCTTCTGACAGAAAATCTTTTACTGGATTTGTATTCAAATTTGCAAATGATGCTGTTTCTTGGGAGTGTAGAAAGCAGTGCACAGTAGCCATGTCCTCTAGTGAAGCGGAATACATGAAGTGATTGTACAAGGGAAGCGATTTATTTAAAAAATTTGATGAGTGAGATGTTGGGAGTTTCGGAACCAATGAAATTGTTCAACGATAACCAGAGTGCTCCAAAAATTGCTGCAAATCCTGTTATGCACAGAAAAACGAAGCATATCGACGTTCGTTTCCATTTCATTAGGGAAAAAATAGAGCAAGGAGAAATTTTGTTGGAATATCTCCATACATCGAAGATGATAGCGGATATTTGTACCAAACCTCTTTCGAAACCAAAGCACGAATTTTGTGTTAGTGGCTTGGGTCTTTCAGGAATTGTTTAACTATTGCATTACGGGGAAGTGTTGAAATATAATAATACAATAGTTGTTTCTTGAGTTTATATGTTGATCACATCAAAATGTATTTTTGAAAACAAGTGAGATTGTAGTTGTCATAATAAAAGTTTTGATGTAGTCTATCTTTTCTCCAAATATTGAAATATAAGTTATTTCCATTGCATAAACTCCAATACAAATACTTTCGCCCTTATCTATTTGGTAAAAAGTTTTTCATATATATATAGATCATAAACCACTTCAGTGGTTAATGTCTATGAAAGAACCAAACTCACGACTAGTACGCTGGAGGTTGAAGCTGGAGAAATTCGATTACGATATTAACTATGAAAAAAGGAAATCAAACCAAGCAGCAGACGCACTTTCTAGACACCCCGTAGACATTAACGCGTTGGAAACTGACTCGATATGTAACAACCCAGGCGATTCTGACGACATAATAAATGACTTCCTTGCCAACTCGGAAGACCTGCCAATTCTAGACGAATCGACAGTAAATGAAATTTCAAACACCGATCCTAATCCACCCAAAAATTATTATCATTTCTGACGTTCAACTCAAACCACCTGATCCCCAAGAAAACCCTGAATCAGACCTAGAAACCGTACACTGGTCAACTGAAAATCCAACCTTAAAAATTCCCATTTCGGAAAAACCTGTGAATATGTATAAAAATCAAATAATAATCACGGGCGGAGACATGGATACAATTATTATAAGACGGGAAAAAGTTTTTGAAAATAAACGATTATATATTACCATTCCTAGAAGAAATCCCATTCCACATATGATTCGTATGCTGAAAGAATATATTGATCCGAAACAACTTTACGCATTATTTTTCAAAAATCATGAGCTAGTTCCCACCTTTAATAATTCCATTCAGAACATTTTTCAAAACTCGTCTTACAGAATAATTCATTGTGTAAAATTCTTAGAGGGCATTCAAGTTCTCAACGATCAAAAAGAAAAACTGACATTATACCACACGACCAAAACTTGTCACCGAGGCATGAACGAAATGAAATTAGCCTTGGCAAAAAGGTTCTATTGGCCGAAATTATCGGAAGACATCGAAACATATATTAACAACTACGAAATCTGTCAGAAAAAGAAATACGATCGTAAACCCCCTGTAATAAAATTCAATCTTACTCCCACAGCATCTAGACCTTTCGAACATGTTCACGTCGATACGTTTCGAATGAATCATGACGCATTTGTCACTATAATCGATGCATTTTCTCGTTATGGACAAGCGTATCCCCTCAAAAGTATAACCGGTACCGAAGTGGTGGAAAATATATACATCTACATCACCCACCACGGCTTACCCCTGAAAATCACCGCGGATCAGGGTACTGAGTTCAAAAACAAAGACCTTGAAGACTTCTGTAAACTATATAAAATCGAACTTCACTTCACAACCGCTAAGAACAGTAACTCAAACTCTCCAGTCGAAAGATTTAATTCATCAATAGTACAAAGTTATCGTTTCGTCAGGAACATAATCAAATGACAACCGATCAGCTAATAAAACGGGCCGTTATGGGGTACAATAACTCAATACATAGCGTTACAAAATTCACACCTTTTGAGGTTATTAACGGACACATAATGACACCTAATCCCTTCGCCTTAATGACAATGCTATTTTATCCAGCTATGTCCAATCACATAAAGAAAATTCTAATAAACTTTATGAAGAAATCAAGAAAGTCAATACAAAAACAAAAGAAGTCATAATAAATAAAAGAAACGAAAATAGGTCAGACCCTTCCGATTTCAAATCCGTAAATACTGCGTACGTCAAACAGAAGCACGAGGATCTTCCAAACTTCAAGAAAATTGAAATAACCGGCCATACTGATATTAACCTAAACACGAGAAAAACTTCATATCACAAGAGTATAGCCTGAAAATATTTTCCTCGAAAGAAAAACACTTTTCAGGATGAAGACGCTATTCCTGACGTGGCTGTTCCTGGCCCTTCAAATCTAACAGACGATTGAATCGGATATCCAAATCACTAACTTGGATAATCCCATCCTTCCTATCCAGTTAGGTAATGCTAGGTTAGTTTATAGTAAACATACGTTTTTACACTATACAGATTCGACACAAATAGTCAGACAGCTTGAAAACATTGAAAAGTATTTCCTAATAATTAAAAATCATTTAAAGTTCGAAAATCTAACTAATTAAATATCATATCAGGGACTATCCTCTCTTCTCATAAGAACGGAGCACTTGATACAAATAACAAATGAAAAACTTAGTAATCTGAATCCTCATATAGACCTTTTCATTTAAGAAACGATTAGCTTTTGTTCTGTATATTGCGGAAACAACGACATGGAAGGAGGTATTCGAAATTTATTAAGGTACAAATAATTTAAAGCAAAATTTTTGAAGATCTAGAAACTCAGATCCCACTCGGAATTTTTCTAAAATTCAAAATGTTTATAAAAGTATTTGGAGTGGGAATTGTTATTTTCAATGTTCGACTCAATCTACCGCAATTGTAAAAATGAGGTAATACTCGGATATCTCGAATTTTGAGCTCTATATATATCTGCATTTTAGATTGATAAGAAGTTTTTTACATTAATGAACAGGGATTTAAAATAGCATATGAAAGCTTGAAGTTTTAATGTGCTTCTTACTCATTTCAATTTTAAAAAGATGTTTGATTAACTTTATATGAAACTCTCGTCAACGGCAGAAAATTACTGAAATAAGGGCTACTGTTCACAGTAGCGATATCCAAAAATATTGAAAATCAACCTTTAGTATTATTTACGGATCGTGACTGAACAGTAGCCTTGTCTAGTTCATACCCTCGCGAATTTTTCTGAGAATAAAATGGCTCCCAGTCATACCGAACCAATCGTTGTTGCAGATCCATGTCGGCATCAATTTTATTCGCAGAAAAACTGCGAAGTTCGCGAGGGTATGAACTAGACTTGAACTAAAGGAGTTTCAAATCGTTCGGCGTTCCGTCGTACGTTGAGGTTAGGTTTTTATTAATAAAAAAATACATACCAAAGCGTCTGTATATTTAACAATACAATCAAACTGTAAATGTTTCACAAATTGAAATTTAATGTAATTATTTTAGGATATCTAATGTTCATTAATTATTATAGGTAATATTTTTAGGTATATATAGGTACTTCAAAATTAGGTTTTAAAAATGGTTGTTCATAAAGGACGAAACTGCAGTAACAAAGTGTTACAAGTTAAAGTGGTATAAATATATAGAAATTTTCTTTTCTTTTTCTTTCAGATGATAATTTAATTGATGACTTACCTCTTGCATCACTAGAGGAAACAATAATAAAATAGACGGAGCCAATGGCTCAATGGTTCTAGAAATGTTTTGTGTTTCATTGCATTTTATTGAAATTACAATACAAAACATCAGAAAATATACATCACATAAGACACTTAACAAAAAACAACTTATGCACAAGTATACTAAATAAACAGTATAGTAACATGATTTATATTGAAGTAATAAAATAAAATCGTGGTAATCAAAATAAGATTTAGATTTATAAAAGTAATATAATTTGTTTGGAATTTTATTATTGCTAAAAACACATTTCATCCTTGGAATACATATACATACATACTTATACAATTCGCTCAACCAGCTGTTATATGATAGAACTCGAACAGAACTGTTCCAGAAAATAATTGGACAATTATTAAGCAAATTCGACAAAAATAATAAAAACAATGATGCAATGAGAACAATATGTTAGAAATAAAATCACATCGTATTACTAAGAACCAACAACTGAACTTATCTTCATGCAAAAACTTTTTATGTTAAACTGTTAATCTTCTGATCATTGTTACTAAGTGGTTGTCAATTCATGTACCTATCATACATAAATCACTTGTTAAAATCATCAATTGTCTATTGGAATCAACAAAATTCAAAAATTATCTTACAACATTCAAATGAAGTCTAAAGTCTTTTCTACTTAGTAAATGATTTTATACACTCGATGATTTTTTATACGATCCATTGTGTTTTCCTGTACAGAACGAATTTGTATTTTATCCATGTATTACTTTTTTATCATTGCTCCTTAGTATTGACATTTTCTCAACTACTACACAAAATGAAAATTTTTGATATTTGAAGGAAATAAAGAATTTGAAAACCTACAGGTTTGAACTCTCATCGATGGCGATTCGTTTTATTTCATTTTATGCCAATAAAGCTCTTTTATTATTATAACTATTCAAAATATCAGTTGTAATTGTTAACAAGTGAAAATCTCATTGACTAAACTTCAATTGATATTTGTTTTCGTTCTACTAAGCTAAAATACAGCCTGATTTTTTTTATGCAAACAATTATATACTTCCTGTAATACAAATACTCACATTATGGATCTCTGTTGTATTGCTCGAATTTCTTCAGTTCAACTTTGATGAATACTTTTATACTGGGATCTCTGTTCTGTGTATCATGGAAAATATTTCATTGGATGACAGGATACATCATGAAATGAGGGACAGGTTGAGTTTTTCTCATGCAACGTCATCACTTAAAAGGTTTACCTGAATGCACTATGTAATGTACAATTGTTGGAATGCTTGCTGTAGAAAAAAAAGGAATAAGCTCTGAAAAAATATCACTATGTTGAAAAAGTAAATAAAAAATCAAGCAATAAGCGAAAAATAATTTATTTTATTTTCTGACCTGTTTTTGAATGTTTCTTTTTTCTAAATAAATGAAAAATTTTACAAGGCGTGGTCAATGGAATAGTGAATACCTGTCAAATTTCAAGTTAATCAGACAACTAGAAGAGGGTCAAAACAGTCTGAAAGATTTCAACTGAACTTGAAAACAAAGCTAACGAAAAAGAAATGAACAAAGGAAGTTAAACAAAAGTTTATACATGAGGAAGTTAGCAGCCTTACTCACAATAAATAATTCTTCAACATGTTGAAACTTCCTTGATAGTTAGCATAAAATGTAAGTGTCTGAATAATTTGATTTCTCTTCATTTGTTGCAACTGCTTTATTATAAAATAATTAATAAGTTGGGGCTTCCCTTCGATATTTTTTGCAATTTTTCAACCAATTTCTTTGGCCTTGAAAGCTTTATTCTGTGAAAAATAAAAAGTTATTTTATGAATACAACCCAATGTGTATTATTTTCTACTTTAAATGCTTGATAGTTTCTTTTTTTAAAACTGTATTATTCTTATATTTATATCTTGATATTCGATTAAGATAGTAATTTATGAACATTTTTGGATATTTTTTCTAATGAGATTTAAATACTTCTGTAAAAATTCAATTTTCATCTAGTGTACCTATTGAAAGATCTTCAAATGTTTCTTCAACAAAAATTCTCCTTGCTGAATTTGTATAGTTCTCCAGTTTAATTTTATGTCTTGCTATTCCTCTTTCTTCAGTTCAGTGGATTTAAATTGTTTTTGATATTGGTATAAACACCAGAGTGAAATATGAAAGTTTGTTCAGTACAATGACTATTATACCATTTAATTTTTTTAAGCCCTACCTAGAAGTATCCAAATTTTGAAAATAATTTTAAATGCAGGATCTCATATATTCCTTGCAGGAATACTTGAAAACAAGAATGCAGAACAACAATTACCTTTAACGACTCAACTTCCCCCAAGTAAATGTTTGTGTTGAAGCATCATGTTTTGATTCGGAAGTAATTTTTTCCACCATTTCACTGAAAACAGAAATATTATTGAAATGTTATTGAAAGAGTTAAGAATAATATTTTTAGCAACAAATGTTTGTATTCAGAAATTGACAACAGAAGAAAGAAAATACACATGAGTAAATTTGATGTAACTGAAATTGTACACTTGTACCAAATAAATAAATCTGAGTTCAGAAGGTTCATCTACTGCATGGAGCAAGAAACCCATTTGTTGTATGGACCCGCATCATATGAAAATGAAAGGTAAGAGTGGTAACGTAAGATATCCATTACAACATACTGACACTTGAACCAAACAACAGAAACGTGATTTTCTTTCCATCATGATCATACAATAGATTTGTATTCAGAAAATATATGTATATTGAAAACATATGATCATTAGATTAAAAAATAAAATATAATTAATAATCAATAAATTCAGATTGGTTGAATTGGTTCCTACCATCAAACATATATCTTTTAATATCGATGATAATAATATGGCGTTACTCAACAACGGAGAAAAAACTCGTTATAATTCGTTCTCAGGAAACTCCAGCGCAATTGATCTCAGCATAAGCGAACTTTCACTCCACCCCCAATTCATTTTTACGATCATGCCCTACCTATATGGTAGCGACCATTTCCCGATCTTACTCACAAGCTCTCAGCATGTTGCAGACGAACATGCTGTGACACAAAAATGGAAATTGAAAAGAGCGGACTGGAACCTTTTTGCAAATATCGTAGAAACGAAGGTTAATCAACTGGAATGCCCATATCAATAATCTGAGATCATCATGTCAGAGCGGCATTAATCTATTGAGAATTCTCTCGAACCAAAATTGGGGGTCTGACAGTCAAACGCTCTTACTTCTCTACCGAACTCTAGTAAGGTCAAGAATCGATTATGGCTCTATAGTATATGCCTCAGCAAGTAAATCAGTCCTGAAAAGTGTTGATATAGTTCATAACACAGCAATTAGGCTAGCTCTTGGCGCATTCAGGACAACACCAACTGAGAGTCTCTACAGTGAAGCTGGAGAGCCACCGTTGCAACTGCGACGACAGCAACTGAGCTTAGCATATGCAGCTATGATATGTACTGATAATCAGCACCCAGTATATCCTAACACCTTCTCAACCCGCTTTCGTGACTTATTTGAAAACAGAAGAAGACTTACACATCCTTTCTATCAGAGGATTAACAAATTCAGCTTCGAATTGAATGTTACCTTTCCAACTACACTCCCCAACAACTCGGACATACCACCTTGGATCATCACCTTGCCACCATGTGACCTATACCTCTCCAAATTCAATGAATCTGAAATTATCCCCAGTCTGCTCCGCAAACACTTTCACTCATCACTTAGTAAATATCCAGGTTACACTCACATTTATACAGACGCTTCTAAATCAAGTGACGGAGTTTCAGCAGCTTTCCTAAGTCCAAATACATCAAATGGCTTCAAACTTCCCCCACAATGCAGTATATATAGTGGTGAGCTTTTTGCAATCCTTAAAGCAATCAAATACGCCGCCGATGAAGAAATACAAGATACTTTAATTCTAACAGACTCTTTAAGTTCGTTACAAGGTATAAAATCCATATATTCAAGTAACCCTCTGACGAGGTCCATCAAAGAGCATATTCACTCAATTAAGCAAAAATCCCGACGATTAGAATTCATGTGGGTCCCTTCACATGTAGGAATCCCTGGCAATGAACGGGTTGACAAGGTTGCACGTGAAACCATAAATGCACCAACTATTCAAGAGCAAGAGGAAGTACCGTCTGCTGATCTGAAACAACATATGAAATATGTGGTCTCTAACCACTGGTCATCTCTGTGGACACAATCTGGAACGAAACTGAAAGAAATCAAAGACGACATCAAGCCATGGAAAAACATCCCTAGTCAACGAAAACACCAAACTATAATCACTCGTTTGCGAACTGGACATACAAAATATACCCATGAACATTTGCTGAAAGGGGAAGAAGAGAAAACCTGTGATCTGTGTCAGGTGCCAATGTCAGTTAAACATTTCATGGTGGAGTGTCCTGGATTCACGAAACAACGCCAGACGTACGGTATAAGTGCAGAATTAAAGACAAATCTTGGTGTGAACTGCAATTTTAAAAACATACTAGGTTACCTTTCTGAAATAGGCTTAGTTAACAAACTGTAAATTCGCAAGTACCCTATAGCCTACCTTATTTGTATTCTTTAGTTTTCCTTTTCTGATACCATTCTAGTGCTAGTGTTTGTTATTGTTACGTTATCAGCCAAATCGTTTTTCTATGTATCTGATATGTTGCTAATAACCCCAGTGGTGGATGCAACAATTATTTTCTAAATAAAAAAAAAAAATAAATAAAAAGTCTAAATGAATTATAATATTGTATATAATTAATTTTTTCAAAGACATTCCATTCTTAACCTGTTAGTTTCAAGTCCATCATCACTCTGAATAATAGGTCCAGATGTTGACGTGGATGTTGAAGAAACTGAAGACTTTGGATCCACAAAATGTCTGGAAGTGCAAGAAATTATGAAACACAAAACATAGGCCATCACATTTCCTAAATTCTTTCATATGTACATTCCACATAAATAGGATAACATATTGGTGTAAGTATGTCTCATGAAAAATGGATCATTTGAATGTATTGTAAAAGAATTATATTTTTGTTTATTGTTTGTGTATTTTTGTGTGTTAGCCTTCGAATGCCACACTTTTTTAGAGACTATACAATTTGATAAATAATGAAATTTTCTGAGAAATCACTCATAATTATAATCTTACAAGCCATAAACTGAAGATTGTAATTCTAGTAACAATATGTTATTATGATTGGCAAAAATTCCATGAATGAGAAGAGGCAAGTTAAATGAAAATGGGGTTTTTCATTATTTACAGTTTCTCATTGATAGAACGTAGAAACAATACTACCTACTGAACCAAATGAAAAAAAAAACTCACATTATTGGAAGTTTTCTCACTGGATGCTTTCTATGAATAATGGGCAAGGAACCGAACTTCAAATATGTTTTACCACTGGGTTTCAGGATGAATTCATCTTTGGTGAAGTGGTCCAACCCCAGAAAAGATAACCATTGAGTTCACCCAGGTTCTGCAGGATATCTATTACATTAATATATCAGGTTGATAAATTACGTAATTTGTGTAAATAGGTATTATATTTACTTATTCAAATGGAATGAAATGGTTTTTAACATTTAACAATTCGAAAAGAAATATACACAATCCAATTATCTCCACTTTCAAATGATTGTGTATATTATACCTACAGCTTATAGTGCTACATATCTTGAAATTATATTTTAAAACCAATATTCGACAACAGTCGATAGAATGAACTCGATTTGAAACATACATAACCATTAAAAAAAAAAAATCAGAAAAGAGTTAATGTTATTTACAGACTTGTCTTTTTAACGAATCAAGACTTTAGATGAATAATTTCAGTAATGGAAATATGACTAGTGATAATTGTAATGAATATCAACAGCAAAACTTGGCGTGATCTTGAGCGATTCGATTATACAGTACACAGAAATCATAACCTCAAAAAGGCGAAAAATAATTAATTTGAATGAAACTTTACGGTTACACTGTTACAATAATGGAAATTTAGGTTTTCAAATATATAATAAATAACAGCAAAACTTACCGGTGGAAAGATCGGGTCATCCTATATGAATTTCACATCACATGAATGCACTTTATAAACATGAATATTTAATTTAAAAAATCACAAACACTAACAGGACGGAAACTGGAAAATATACTTTTAAAGCATAGACAAGAGTTTTTTTAAAGAGTTCAAATTCCCGAATTCACACTTAAAAACTCATAAAAAGTCAATGCCGACCCTTACGAACGACAATGAATTGTCGAAATATTTGATGAAAAGTGGCATTCATTCTCATCATTTGATTGGTCGAAAAATGATTTGAATCCCCTCTAGGGAAAAAACAAGTGTAAGTTGTTTCCGAATTATGGCACATGCGATATAGCCAAAATGCTTAAATGAAAAGGTCTATACGCAAAGAACGGGGACTATTGAATATTGTTGATAAAATAGATAAATGGCTATTCGGTACATTGGACGCAGACGATTAGGAGCGCTACAACGCGGCAATCACTGCTTTAGAGGCTAATCAAAATAAGATAACGAAAAACTTCAATATGCAAATATCTCTTTCAAAAGGCTTAGTTGAAAATTATAATGAAACAATCAGCTCGTTAAGCACAAACCAGGAAAAACTCCAACTTGGTTTGAGAAAATTCCAAATTTCAGTTCAACAAACTGTCAATAATATACAAGACTATATTAATTTCCAGGATATAACGACCCAGTTGAACAAGTTCAGAATTGATAAAAAATGCTCGAAGATCTCTCGGAAATATATAACCAGAACGAAATTCCATCATTTCAAAATATATATCAATTTTTCGGGACGCAGGTTAGCTTTTCAGAAAATCATTTTCGCTATTCATGTACCTATACTGAGACCGGAAACACTCTCCTATCATATATACCCAACTGTCCAAAACCAAACCATTTTTGTCCCAAGATACTCCTTCCTGGCACGAACACAATCAAAGTTGCAATTCGTAACCGACACATGCCCAGCCGTCGAGGGAAAATATTTCTGTCCTGACGAATACCACCCCCACGACCAGTGTGTGGACACTCTGTTCAACCCTATGGAGATGAAGAACTGCCCAACCTTCAGAGTCATCTTTGAGGAACCCATTGCCGAACAAATCACCAGGGAAATGGTCCTTATTCTTCCCACAAAACCAGAGAAACTTCTCGCAAAATGTAAAACCGATTGATACTTTCAAATCAACTGATCAGTATTGATCACTATACCAGAAACCTGCGAAATTAGAATCAACGAAAGAAGATTCCCCAAATTTTACCCGAAATCAAATTAGTTGCTGAAAATCCAACCACATTTTTGGCAATACCAAATATTACCAAAATAGATATGGAGGAAATTTATCGACTAAAGGACTATGCAAATTGGATACCGTCCATCCAAAATCAAGAGTTCAACATACAGTCGCCAGTTTATTTCACGGCCTTCGGAGTATGTACATGCATAGTAGTGCTGCTGGCAGAAAATCAAGTCAAAGAAGGTGAAGAAAATGTAAGCAACAGCCCATCGAAAAAACGTTCCGTTATTTTCGATTCTTGAGGTGGGACGAGTTAGGTAGTCGCCTACCACGAGTAAAGCTGACGATGCAGTCATCGTTCTCTGAATCGGAGATCAGAAGAATCTCAAAACTGCAACTATTCACTTTCCATTTCATTTGTTGTATTATTTCTTTGGATCATTCTGTGTCATAGCTCAGTTTCTTTAGATGAAATGTTTGCTATGCATCGCAGAATTCGCTTTTGTGCAACAAATACATTTTGAGTAGAGGTTGAACCACCCCAAAAAACAGACACCAATCTTGATCTGGATTCCACTTGAGCAAAATAGATTTGGATCAACTGACCTTTAGTTAAAACTGATCTTAGATTAATGAAAAGAAACTTCAGAGAGTTAAGTTTCGATGTTAGTTGGTGACAGTGAGCCTTCCAGTTCAAAAACTCATTGATAAAAATACCTAGGAAACTGACATTTTCATAGGTATTTGTTGAAGTCATGTTGACCGTGAAACAAATATTTTCTATTTTTTTTCTTGTTAAAAAAATTGGATTCCTGATTTATTGTCATAGCACATTTATTTTCCAAGGTTTTTGTATCTGGAGCTGAAATAATGAAAAATCATCTGCATATGTAGTATGACCTCCTGTGATTACAGAATCTATACTATTCACATAGAGGATGAAGAGAATGGGGCCCAATATTAAGTGTGGGACACCCATATTTACGAGTGAGGTATCTGATTTGAAAATTTCATCATTCCTGTTCACTTGTAGGGATACAAATTGTTTTCAATTATCAAGAAATGTCGCTAACCAACTTAAGGCAGCACCTCTAATGCCATCTGAGTGTCCACATGGAACTGCAACAGTGCGATAATTTTGCATTGAGGTTGCTTCCCCTTTCTTGAAAATGGGAGTGACTTTACCAGTTTTCAGTTGTTGTGGGAAAACACCTGACAAGAATGACATTAATCAATTGCGTCAATGGAACCATTATCAAGTAGATAACACTCTTCAATATGAAATTTGGTATTTAATCTGGGCCAGACGATTTTTTACTCTTCAATTTGTTGTTCAATAATAAGAGTAATTCATTTTACGTGAAAGGATTCAAGTATATTGTATGGGGATTGAAATTATTTGTATTAATGGGGTTATCCTCTTTAGCAGTTATTTTTTCCACTAGATCAATGGGAGCTTGAATGAAGAAGTCATTAAACTCAGAAGCTATTGTTTTCGAATCTTCGATCAACTGGATATCAATTTTAATATTTATTTAATTTTTTATTTAATTTTTATTTGTTAATTCAGATACAATATTCCACGAGGAACGATTCCTATTAGGAGAGTTAAATAATCTGATAATTCTGATAAAATTCTGATAATACTTTTTCTTTTTTTCACCTACTAATATATGATTTCTTTGAGCCTCTTTATAGATTGGGACAAAATTGGGATAAAATTGGTATGTGAACTTTTCAGTACAAACAAATTTTTCAAGTACATACTAGAATTTTATACCGACTTATCTACCCACCTTTTGTTATTATTTTTATGGTAAAATCTTTTCTAGGGAAAATTTATGTTGAAGTGGTTAGCAAAATTTCGTAAAAATAGTTAAAAGCTTCATTGAAATCATAGATATTACAGAGATTTTCCCAATGCTCTGTTGTTAGAGAGCTTTTGAAGTTGATAATATTATTATATTTGTTGAAGTTCCTTTGAACTAAGCAGTGCCAAACAGTGCTTCAATAATAATGAAATGGTAAAAATGAAAAGGGAAGAGGTCAATCTGTCAAATACTGTTGATTGTCACTATTAAAATTCTTTTGTTTTGAAGGAATGTGGTGTTGTCCGATTGTCAAGCCGGATTAACTTATCCGGAACCGGTGCATACAAAATAACCAGACGTAGCATATTCTCGAGTTTGTACATATACGAATTCGATGTACTGTTCCACACCAAATACGAATGAAATATGTATGTTTGTCTCTCTTATTCGTATACGAATTGGAATTCGATCGATTCGAGAATAGCCCCCCTGAGCTATATTTCAAGTCTCTCATCGGGATGTTAGTTTTGAATTGATTGGAAAATTATATCAAAAAAACAAGATAGTTGATACAAACGGTAAAATAAAAATACTTTATATCACAAAATAGAAAATTTTTAATATCCGTAGTAATGAAATTTATATATTTTTCAGTACAACCATATAACTTGTAGGTTTCACTAATGATAGTATCACAGGTCAGTTATATGGCTAAAAAAATAAAAATAAGAATTTTCAACACTGAATAGAAAACATTAAAACTAAACATTAATTCTAACTACATATTGGTCAAATCTAAAACTTAAACATTTATAGTAACCAACACTTGCGACAACAAATAAAATCTCAAATTTATTTTTGATGATATGGTCACCAAATTATTATAACAACTTCACCATTCTTCATCATTTTCTTCAGCTGGCTGAGTGCTGAAATTCTGTGCTTTACCAAAGTCATTCTGAAAATAACAGAACATATAAAAATATCTCGATAAAAAAGTTATAGTTATTTAGAGATACACCTATTCCATCTAATTGGAGTTATCTATTTTTTTTAATTCAATTAATATAAAATTTTCTTCATTAACGAAGTTATTCAACAATTGAACTTTTTTTAATTTGGAAGATTTATTTGAAAGTAAATATAATTGAATTTCCCTCGTATTCTAAAATGAAATAACTTGTAGGATTGAAATCATGTAGGCAGATATGCCCAATAAACGTTCTTCACGCAAAAATATTTTCAGTACCATGCTGAAGTACAAAGAGAAAAGGAAGTGCACGAAGTCCCTATCGATTGGTAAATTTTCTAAAATTATGGTGATCAATTCAAAAGAAAAGTTGAATGTTGTTAGAAACTATCAAGAACGGGATGAGTAGGAGGGGCGACAAACGAAACAAGCGTTACATTTAAGCACCAGCAAATGATTAACGACTTTATTCAAAGACAGGACACATAACAGTAGTGAAAATACTTTTGACAGTCAGTGTTGCTACTTGACATAATTAACTTGGTTATTCTGAGATACATTCAACGCAGTCACTAACTAAGAGATCAAACATAATTCATCAAGAATACAGGGCTTTTCACGATGAGCGTTAATTAGACGTTTCTGGCAGACCAGACAACGGATCAACCTGAAAATTTGACAGTATGCATAAATAAACATGATCTACACGCCTAAAAATCCATCCAGAGTATTATAATAATTATTTATTCATTGCATTATCTGTGACTGATGAAGGAACATCGAATGGAATCTGTTAAATCTCGAAAATAAGTGATGGATGCAAGGAAACAACGTCAGTTTCTGTTTGAAACAGTTTATCTCGAAAACGGTTCGAAATCGAAATAGGATTATCTGAACTAAGTCAATCTAAAATTGGATGTAGAGCTCAAAAATGTGGAAAAATACAGGGTGTTCCATTTGAAAAAATTAACTTCCACTAATTTTTACATGTGAACAAAGTATCCGCATTTTCTAACGACCCTGTATGAGGCAAAAAAAAATATGGCTCCGAAGTGAGGATCCTTATGGTATCACTTCACTCCATTCCGAATTTGATCGTCTTAGTACCAGAGAGTTCAAGATTATCAGCGTTTATAAAAGTACATGTTTGGTGAAAAAAAAATCAAAATTAATTTATATCTCTTAAACGGTAAGAGATAGGTATAGGGAGATACTATATGAAGTTGTTGACGAAGTGATAAGAAATCATAATATGATATTATATACAGGGTGTTCCATTTGAAAAATCAAAGTAACCGCTACTTTACAGTAGAAGCGGCAACGCCGCATCGTCTAAAATATTTTAGCCCTGTATATGAATGCTCTATATGAATGCTCTTGCCAAACCCTTTATCAAGATGTCTGCCATTATTTCATCAGTTTGCTGATAATGAATAGTTATTGGCTGCTCGAAACCCACTCTCCAACAAAATGGTAACATATATCAATATGCTTTGATTTTTTGGGGAATATTGGATCCAAAGCTCTGGTTATTGTTGTAAAGTATGACACTGTTATTATAAGAAAATTTCACCAAGAATATTTCTTAATGGCTTCTTTAGAAGCTTCAATAAAACCCATATATTTTGCCTCAGATCAACTTCAACTGAAGTTCGAAGAGCCATTGTAGATAGACTCAATTTGTGCATAAGTTAAAATGGCTTCCACGACCCTCGCTCAATGTTCTGTATGGCTTTTGGGTTTTCGGTCATGTATCCATTTTTCTTGGTTTTTGACGTTTCGCCTACACGTGCGGTAGGCTTCTTCAGAAAATTACGAGTGTAAGTATTCTACTATCACTGAAGTGGTACTCTTGGTCTCAGATTATAGTTACGCTTTTTAACATTTTTATAGGTTATTTTGTTGCCATATTTGTCCATCATTGAATACAAATGTCATTATTACTTTTGTAAACATTTTTCATACTCTCCTTAAGAAATAGATAAATTTCCGATGGAAATAGAAGTAGGCAAACCCATTTTCTGGAAACTCATAGTGTGGACGTGGACTATCCTAGTATGGCCTCATTTGAAAAATCTGAGAAAAAAAAAGTGATCCCGAGTTTTGGTTGCCCCTGTATGTGAAGTGTCATTCAGTAAATATATTGTAACGATATCGAGACCGGCCCCGATACCGGTCCTGATCTAATTAATTATGCACCCTCGTTCAACTACGACAGCATATCTGCTGGCCTACGAATCGCCGAGAACAAGCTGGAATAAACTCGATCGCCTCCATCCGCTTCTAACAGCCATCTAGATGAATCTTCCTATAGTCCAGATTAATCGAGGGCTGTAAATAGAATCCGCTTGGAGTATATAAACGGGATAGCAGACGGCGAGACAGTCAGAGTTGCAGAATTAGTTTCAAAGTCCGCAGACAGACAGCGACAGTGTAAAATAAATAAAAATAGTGACTTGTGATATAAATTATTGTTTAAGACGTGTGTAAATAAATGATCAAAAATTATTTCGTGCAGTTTTACTACAATATGAATATGAAATGAAAATTCACTATTTACGGAGATATTTGGTGAAAAAAATGTTTTATTCGTTATTATTGATTTTGAGATTTGGTGTTGAATGAACCCATTTTGTAACCATAACTCCAGAACCACCCGGTATAAACCCATACAACCCTATATTTTTGAGAAACACTCGTCGAAATTCAATGAGGTGAAAATATATCTTTATCTTTATTGAAAATACATCTTCCAAACAACAAGTTTTGGTGTAAGGATAATAAGAACAATAAACATAAATTTGAAGAATTTGAAAATTGATAAAAAATAATAAATTTAACAACTTTGCATATTTGAAGATTGATGAACATCAGTGTTAGAGCAAATTTTGTTCGAATATTTTCAAAGATAAAAATTCTTAATGACTTGGATTTTTTTACATTGTCTATTGCCTGAAAGTTTGTTGTATTGTTGTTGTTAAAAAATTGTTGTATGTTTCTATAGAACGAGAAACAGGACTATTTTTGCCTTTTTTGAATGAATGTTATTCAAATGGAAGTTACAATAATAATAATAATAATACTCCCTCATAAACACTCGTTGAGTGTACCCAAAGGCATAGCCTGTGCGGGTAGAGGACGGCTATTATTATTATTTGCCGTGGCGCTCCGGGGCGACTTACTGATATTTTTTTTTGTGGCGTATTCACTTTTCAGCTGTAGAAAAACCCGGAAAACCTACAGCACCACCTCGGGTGGTCGGTATGCACTCCAAGCCAGCACCAGACGAGATTGGCATCTAGACAACTCACAATACACTTGCTGTTATTTGCATTTGATATACTGCTACTACTTTTTTGTAAATTATTCGTCAATTTATATGCAAATTTTTCTCATTCAAATTTTATCAGTTTATTTTGTGAAATTTTTAGAATTCTAATAATTTCATTTCAGATCTGTATATACAGTGTTCGACGTTTTGCCATGATCAATAGCGCAATCAGAGTCTATAAAACCTTTAGAAAGTGACAATTTATAATGCTTGGTACCTTTCGAATACGTATTATTTTTGCACATTGTCAGTGATATTATTTACAATTACTGACTCAGCTAATTGACTGCAACTGGTCTGGTTAATACTGATAGATTCATCAACTCCCAATCAGTTTTTGATATGGTTGATAGAATTTGAACTTGATTCTGTTACTTTTCAACATCAAACTTAGTCTTCATATGAGTATTAACAATTTTCAATACCAAAATTTATCAATACTTTTATCATACTATAAAAAATACATTTTTATTATAATAGCCACTAAACAATTTCTCGCTTCAACAATATATTTCATATCAAATTCGGCAATCAGTTTCGACTTTAAAGATTCAAAACTTTCATAATTATTTGAAAAACCAAAAAAATCCTCCATATAAAGAGCATATATGGTCATTTTTAATACAGGTAGTTTCTTTTATAATGTGGTAACATTGCTATATTCTAAACCGTAACAGATATGAAGACGATTAAATGGGGAAAAAGGTAACTAAGTACAATGGTCAAAGAAAAATTGAAGGGGCTCTCGCCTTTCCCGAGTTATACAGGAAAAACTATAAATGTTTGTGATGTTTTACGAATAGAGTTATTATTTTAGAAAATATTGAAATGAAAAAAGAAAGTTTTTATTCAAAATATACTATAACATTGCAATGCATCTTTGAATAAACGTTTCGTGTCGACATAGCCACCATCAACATATTTTTTTCAAATATGGACCCGTCTATTTTATTGCAAATATTAAAAACGCGATAAAATTTTATTTCAGTGGTATATCACACTTGATATTTTTATAACGTTTCATTTACAATAAATAGCATCATCAGTGACAGCAATTTTTAATCAAGATCTTGTCGTTAATTCTTTCGTAAATTGTTTTGATTCAACTTATTCAACTATTGGTGTACTTCAGACATAACCTAATAATTTCGATAAAAAGATGTCCAAACACAACAAACGTTCGTATTATTAAGGTCAGGTGGCAGAGTGGTTAGAATCAATGCTTTTTAATCATTCGGTTTGCCGGTCGATGGTTGAATCCCAGTAATTTCAATTTATTTTTCTAATGGCCTGAGGAAGTGCTAGGAATCGCACGTTAAATGGTAAGACCTCGTTAATCCTTGGCTCGCACAAGTTTCGACTTTTGAGGGCTGTCGTTCGTAGGTGGACGCCAGCTGGTTAACGGAAAAAACAATTTTTTGAATTACTTTTTGGATATTTTTTGTATTACAGTAATTCTTGTTTCAAGGCTCATTTCTCCTGAATCAATTTTCAAACGAAATATTTTTATAATTCTCAATCCTGGATGGATGTAACGAAAATATTACAAAATTGGGCAATTCTCAGCTTTACCCCTAATTAGAAAACTAGTTATAGGATTGAGTTGGGTCCATTGACACTTTTAGTGTCCATTTTCTCAAGTGAATTCCTCAGCTCGTTAACTGCCATATAATTTTCGTACTTTGAAAATAGGTCTCACTTAAAAACGTTTGGGAGCCCTTTGTCTTTTTTTCTTCAATTCAAAATTCCAATACG
Source organism: Chrysolina americana (assembly GCA_958502065.1). Taxonomy (NCBI): domain Eukaryota; kingdom Metazoa; phylum Arthropoda; class Insecta; order Coleoptera; family Chrysomelidae; genus Chrysolina; species Chrysolina americana. The sequence continues at coordinate 25,666,623 of OY293421.1, forward strand.
TCAACAAAAAAAATAAAATATAAAATATTACGGCTGTTTTTATCCTTATATTATAAATCATGAGATTGCTGTCCATATTTAGCATTAAAATTTTCAATATGTCTGGAAACAAACATACATAACCGCACTGATCATTGTTTCCCTTTAAAATTTCGGACAAGTTGACTTTATTTCAACTTGAATTCATTCGTACAATCAGTTAAAATTTGCCGCCACGAAATATATTTGAACAGCTTTTGACAGAATTCGTACGAAAAACGAATATTTCGTGTACATGAAAACTTAGCTTAACTCGCCGCTCACGCCTTGAAGTTTGTTTGTAAGGGACATCTGGGAGAGAGGCGCATTAAAGACGAAGATATCAATAACCTTTTCCCTCACCGGCAGTGTCGTGCGTTGTTTACAGAAATATTGAGATTAAATTGAATAGAAATGATGAAAACCCAATAATGGAAACCTGAAATTATGATGGAAGAATCTCCACATGATTTTGAGAACATCCAATGCTCTATGACATGTTTTTTCATAATTCATTCATTTTACTCTTTACCCAATTCGGTTTCCCTTTCTCGATAGTTACGATACTGGTAGCTTACCTAGGAAATGACTTATTTTGATTTCCAGCTTCAAATGATCTTTTACAAATTTCACAATGCTTAATAATAAAAACTAAAGATAGTTTAACTCAAATTTACTCAGAATTTGCCCTTTATTCAAGAAAAAACCCTCCTATAAGCCAAAGACGAAAAATAAACAGAAATGTATTATTGTTGTTATGGCAAATATCAAACGCATCGTTGCCGTAATGATCAGACTATATCGACAACGAAGAATCTCCGTTCGGCGATGGAAATACTATCGTTTTTACATGCTCCCTACAAACTGCAATGAAAGTTTCAATTGCCTTCTTATTGTTATGTATTTCATCCAACACAGTATTTTGAGGTATTCGTTGCCGTGAATATACCCGACAGAAATCAAAATCTAGCTGACGTGCTTATTGTATTCTTAAAAAATTGCCACATGGCAACAATGTCATGATTTGAAGGATAACATTATGAAAAGATGTAATATTCGAGTATTACTCATCAACGTTGTGTTACTTTAATATGATCGTTAGTAAAATTGACGAGTGGATCAATCAAACACAATTGAATAGTAACAGCAACTACATTGACAGTAGTAATAATAATAACAATAATGATTAGCATTCAAAGGATATCATTAAAAATATCTCAAATTAGATCGGAAATAAATAAATTGATTAGTTGAAATAAAAATTACAATTAAAACGAACATAATGTAGTAAAACTGCACTAAACTAATTTTTCTAATTTATTTAAACACTACTTAAAACAATTATTCACCAATACATTGACTTCACAAAATTATTTATTATTTATTTCTACTGTGGCTATCTATCTGCGAACTCTCGAACTGTATTTGTAAATCTCTGTGTCTGTCTCTGACTATGACTATCCCGCCATCTAATACCCAGTGGCTTATATACTAGTATTTACAGTTCTCTGCCATTCGAGCCTTTCGGGCGACTTCTTAGATGTCCCCAGAACCTTCGTTAGAAAGTTCGCGATTCTTCCACGTGATTTATGTTTGTCAGCGGAGAACTTGTTTACATTTCGAGTTAATTGGATGATCATGGCCGGTCTCGAAATCGTTACAATAACAGTCATGAATCATCTTGAACATATGAAGAACTAATGAATTTCCTGTCGCCGTGTCAACTGCCATCTAAATAATTATTCATTGTTCAGGTGGAAACTACCCTATCCACTCATATTTATATCATTGGATATATCATTTTAGTTCAATCTATTGGCAGCATCGAGCACATGGCTTTATAAACTTGAATTGAGTATGTGCCTCCTTGGTTATGGCAAGCCTAACTAAGGACCTATGACACACTAGCGATGTAAGCACGGCATCCGCCAGTGTCATCAGACTTGCATGTGCAATAATATCACTGTTTTAATTTTCACAATTAGTGTACCCTATCCAGAGCAGATACTTCGTTGCGTTCCATATTCTGGAATAAACTCTCACTTTCAAAAATTCAGATTCCTCTAGTAACTCATCAAATTGAAATAATTCCCGCTGTTTTTTTCTGAAGTTGACCTGTTCATGAGATAGTGTTGGGTTAACTTGATAAATACCGATAGTAAATCTCTTAGATAGTCCATACTCAGCTAGGGAATCCATCTTCCATGACAAAAATGAAGCCAAGATTGTACAACACAAGGCAATCGTGATCGCCGAATCGATTCCTCTGCGACCGGTTCATTTGCTACTTCCATGATGACCGGTGGAAAATATTACTTGATACTTGATCCAGTTGAAATTGTCCAAGATTGTAAACATGTGGCATATTAACTGCTTAAGAAAAAAAATTAAACATACTCTTCATGTGGCCATTTTGGGATTCCACTATCCATCCGCTCTAGATATATTTGCTCCATCTGTTTTGAGTTGCCTTTGTCTTCTTAGTCATTTTAAAAATAAGAGAAGAATAATTTCGAGTCAACAGCGGGCACCACGGTTCTGGAGAATAAGTATGGCCCAGATGAAAGATTTCACTTCTGGTGTTTACCAGGTTCATTTGGAACCATTTTATGTACAACAAAAAATCCAGAGAGAACAACAAAGAGCGTATGTTCGAATTTTAGCATTGCCACCGGTCTCGTGCATGGCGCCATGGCGTCACACGTATTAAAAGGTAAGGGCTACGTCTTCCCCTAGCTCGCACAAGTCTCTGACTTCTGAGGGTTGCACGTAGGGGTGCAACCGGTTGACGGATATAACAAATTTTCAATAAAAATTCCATTTCGATTAGTTACTTGAATCTCGATTTTTGAGAGTAGGAGTATTAAAATCGGGTGTTAGGACGGGTGTTAACAGGAACTGAAATTTTATGAACGCAATTTCACATTTTCCAGTACTATTTTAGAAAGCGTCATTTGAATTTCAGAATAGTCACTTATATTTCGGAAAGTATCAATTGTATTTCAGATTAGTGAGTTAATATTTGGAAAGCGTCAATTGCATTTCAGAATAGTAAGTTGCATTTCAGATGGTCGCAGTTGAATTTCAGAAAAGTTAATTTTATTTCAGAAAGCATCAATTGTATTTCAGAATAATCAACTTGATTTTAGAAACCATCATTTGAATTTCAGAATAGTCAATTGTATTTCATATGGATTTCGGAAAGTGTCTTTTGTATTTCAGAGAACGTGAAAATAATTTCAGAAAGCATGATTTCTAAAATAATCACAAAGTTGAATTTGTGTGGCTCGATTTGGTAAATATTTGAGGTGATTGTGAACGTGCAGCACAACATTCAACCAGACACCGTGAGGATGCAATAGCTATTGAAGATATTTCAGTTGGGCGTTAAATTCGCTCGATGTGCCACAAATCACTGAGGATTAGAATCATCGGTACAGAACAAACTTATTACATAGGAGATGATATTGAATATCTAATTGATAAATTATTCTATTTGTTATTGTCTAATAAATAATAAAACTCTAGTTGATGATAGTATCTATAAAAATAAATTTTCAATTTCAGAAAAATTTCATTACAGAAAAAATTATTTGAATTTTGTAAAAAGTGATAGACATTTGATGTTTTCTGAAATACAATTGACTATTCTGAAATCTAGTTGATGGTTTCTGAAATCAATTGATTATTCTCAAATACAATTAATGCTTTCTGAAATCAAACTAACTTTTCTGAAATTCCCCGTCGAAAAGAATTGGTCCAATAATTCTGGTCCCTACAATTCCTACCCAGACGTTGAATCCAAATCTTTCTTTTTTAGCCCAATACCTTGTATTATTCTTGTTGAACATACCATTATTTGTAAATCTAGACTTGTCTGTGAACAGTATCTTTCGAGACGAAATCATTAAAGTTTGATGACGCAAAAGCCTATTACAATACGTCATTATCCGTTCCGAGTCATTTCATTAAAAGGCTGATGCAAACTGTATTTGTAGAAGCGATATCGATATCGATGAAATGACCATTACTACTATGAGTTGCTGATATCACTTAGAATAGATTTTAACCCAATCAAAGCATCCTGTGCACAAAAAAAATGATTTTTTTTTCTACTTTATAATGAAAATTTGGCAACACTGTCGTATGCAATTTGAGCTGTAAAATCCAAAAAACATCAAACATACAGGGTATTCCATTTGAAAAATTGAAGTTGGTCGCTATTCTGACGAAGCCGGAAGTCGGTCATTTTGATTTCATATGTTTGTCAATCCGAAATTTTGTCTCATGTCTATTTACCAAATTTCATCTGAATCGGTTGATATTGGCATGGCCCTAGTCCCATTGTCACCCGGTATATCCAAAATTCTATTCATAGTTTGCCTCATATAACCAAACTCCCCCATTCTATTTGGGAAGTACTGTCAGATATCAAAGATAGACATTTTCACGGATTGGTTTGGCTGTGAGGTGCTATGATCCATTTCAAGCGATTATAAGGAAACTTTCTTGGCACCCTATTGCCAGATCATCAAGATTTATGAAAAGAAAATCATATGTCATACAAAAATTACATCAATAGTGACCATAATTGTTATCTGTAAGAATATCTAAATTGCGATTTTCCCCATTTAGAGCTCGCTGAGCCTCGTTGAGAATATTTTGGAGCACATATTTGAAATTATTGGACATCAGGTACATTTAGAACTTAATTCTTTTGATCTATCTTCAAAATATGACGAGAACATGTTGTTTTCCGGAAATTAAAATCATCGTAAAGGTATTTCGTAGCAGGTATAGATGTATGGAACATCTTAGAATTTGTGTCACTTTTCTTAGTCAGTGTGGAGCAGTGTATGAAAAAAAAAAAAAACAATGGCGGGGCCTAATATAACTTGAGAAAGGCCATTTACTGGTCTGGTTCTGAATGCCGAACATCCAAATTCAGTCCCAACTCGAAATGAAAGTTCTCCGATTGATCAGTAAATACCGCAAAAACGGAAAAAAATCCATTTTCAAAGCTCCATATTTCGAAAACTGTCCATTTTTGAGCTTTGTGGCTATGGGCACTTTTCATCAGCACTACAACATATCAAAAATACAACCTGATTCAATAAGAAATGTGCGGGGTCTTTAGTAATCTAAATGAAGAACATTACGAACTCGTGATGGAATGCCAACATCACCAGAACATAGATAGTTAACTGCCATCGTAGCACTCAAATACCCTGCATTTACCACTATTTAACCTATTAATCCACTAGACTGGGCCCATAGCCTGTTAGAAACTGAATCTGAATGCAGAATGAATAGGCGGAGCGATAAGTGAAACAATAGTTACATTTAAGCATCAGCAAACGACTACCGACTTTATTCAAAGAGAGGACACAGTTCAGTAGTGAAAATACATTTGACAGCTGTGTTGCCACTTGGCATACTTAACTTGGTTATTCTGAAATATGTTCAACAAACGTGGCCACTGATTTTCCCTTAGAAGGAGTGAGCTTAAGCAATTATGCAGTGGACAATGTTATAAGCAATATGCATTGTCCAATCACATCGGGACTCCCGATATTGGACACTACTGCACCAATTACTGTGACTCTTGCGTGTCACCAATTACATCAAAGACACTTGTGGAATGAGAGGCATATGTTCTTTTTTTAAGTCCTCCTTTGTTGTTGAATGAATTCATTTATTTCTTTATCATAAATGATTTATTGAACAGTTACATTATTTTCAATTGTGTTAATTGATAAATTTATCAAATCTACGATGTACGAGTTACGAGTTACAAGTGCTTTTGATGCACTTATAGACCTGTATCTTACGCTTATTTTTCATTATACCTTTATACAATTCCAAATTCAAATTCGATACTGGAAATGATTTTCATATCACGACGTATCCCATATAATTTATAACATTTAATCAAGTATGTTGGACATGGAGAATGCGTAATTCACATTGTATACAGGGTGTTCCAAATTAAGTCGGCACCATTGCCAACTCCGTTATTATTGATGCTACGAATTCGGATAAATGGGCAAACCAGTAGCATTTTTAATGGCGTTCTCGATGCCGAAAACAAAAAAAAGTTGACAGTCGCGTTTTCAGAATATTTCATAAAATGATATTTCTTTCAATGGAAAACCCCATATTTTTTCATGCATTTCTATTCGTAATAACATTCTCAACAACAAAGCTCATATCACCTGTCTTCCTAAAGTGAAAAATGAGCGATTTATGTGGAAATATTTCTTTCTTTCACTATAGTACAAAAAATTTCTTTGTTTTGGCGAATAAAACCTCATGATTGTCCAAACACCCCATTTTGGTACTCACACGAATGACAATATTTTGTCACTAATAGCAAAATAAGACAGTAAAAAGAAAAAATTGTGCTGGGATGTGAACTCGTGAAACCCGTGATCATCATGTCGCACTACTCAATTGACACCACTGAGCTATTTGGTTAATGTACAAAACGAAAATTTCCATCTTAAAGCCATTCCGCTAGCCGCTTTTATTTTGTGAATCAAAAAATGTCTGCTGTAATGATAAATTTGAAGCCGTTTTTGTACAGAATAGAAAATACTGGAGGATCATTTGAATGTGGTTGGAAAAAATGTGTTTGATTTGATAAAACATAATTATTATGAGCAAGTTGCCTTGAAACTTTGTTGAAATACTATTTGTCAAATATTCTCAAGTATATCATGACAATGTCATAAATTATTGTAACTGTCAACTACTGTTCGCATATTTTTCGAAATGCCGTTTTCCCATCAAGAAAAATGTGATATGTTAGAATCCTACTTGGTTAACCAGAAAAATTACGTAAGAGCACTCCAACACTACAGCAATTTGATCCCCGATCGTGAATTACCTAATCGGCCATTTTTGCTGTGCTTCATCATCGATTCAGGAATAATGAAAAAGTTTTTGAGAAGAGGAGAACTAAAAAACGTTTTATAATATCTGAAGATACAGAAATTGACGTTTTATCCTACTTTGAGGTATATCCAAATAATTCCATCAGAGATTTATCTAGAGAAATAGCTGTACCACAGTCTGGTTTTCAACGAATTCTGAAAAAACATAAGATTTCTCCTTATAATTTAAGATCAGTGCAAACACTAGAACCTGGTGATCCTGAGAGACGATTGGGGTTATGTCGGTGGTTTATGAATAAACGCAGACAAGATCCAAACTTCTATAGAAAAATTATATGGAGAGATAAGGCAAATTTTTCAAATCGTAGAATGTATAATAGAAAGAATTTTCATTATTGGAGTAGACATAATCCATTTCTAGTGCATCCCCACAGGCTAATTTTTCAAATCGTGGAATGTATAATAGAAAGAATTTTCAGACATAATCCATTTCTAGTCCATCCCCAAAATCCGCAAAGACGATTAAGTACTAATGTTTGGTGTGGTCTATTTAGAGGCAGAATTATCGGTCCATTTTTCTACCATGGTTCTTTGAACGGACCCCGTTGCATTAATTTATTTAAAGAGTGTTGGAAGAATGTTTCGATAATCTTGATCTGGAGGCTCGTCAGATGATCTATTTTCAGCAGGATGGAGCACCAGCACATGTCAGTGGTGTAAAAAGAATGCTGCGAGGCTGTTTTGGAAACAGATGAATTGCTACAAATGGTCCTGTTAAGTGGCCCCCTCGTTCACCAGACATGACACCTCTAGATTTTTATTTTTGGGATTTCTGAAAAATGAGCTAAACAAAATGAAACATAAAAATGTAGATGAACTGAAAAATTATATTGAATTATGTTGAATGCCACACGTAGTGTCAATAGAAGGGCCCAAATATGTGTTCAACAAGAAGGCGGTGTTTTTGAACATTTACTCGATATTTTGTAGCGCTTTATCAAATCTGTTTGTTATAAATGTTTCCTATGGATAAAACTATCTTATTTTCACCTTTACGAAAAAAAGTCAATTGAGATTTGTTGTTGAGAATGTTATTACGAATCGAAATGCATGAAAAAATATAGGGTGTTCCATTGAAAGAAATACCATTTAATGAAATATTCTGAAAACGCGACTGAATTTTTTTTTTTGTTTTCGGCATCGGGACCATTAAAAATGCTACTAGTTTGTCCATTTAACCGAATTCGTAGCATCAATAATAACGGAGTTGGCAATGGTGCCGACTTAATTTGGAACACCCTGTATAATAAAACTGGGAACTTGACTTTGTAACCCAGCAACAACCTTTCTAGCACGGATATAATGAAGGTATATTAAAATAGTTATTTATAAGGATCCTAATGATCATTGTGGAAGAGCCGTAAATATTATCAGAATCGATGAACCGAGGCTGACATGCCGTTTATGATCCAAATGACATACAAAACTTTATATGCTGACATCAATGAATATATAAATCATTTTCAAATTCTTAATTTAGTATTTTTGAAACTACGGATACATATGAGTTATTCATTATGAAAAATAGTAAGCCTCTTGCCATTTCATTGACAATGCAATAGCAAATTATTTATTTACTATCAAATGCACACTGCTGTCAATTGGATTTGTAGTGAAATTTTTATGCAAAGGTGCAGTTTTATATCTTGAATTAAATTATTTGACATTTTGATTGAAAATTGTATTGAATTAACAAAAAAAGAAGTAACATTATTGGCAGCACAAGTCCATTCGAGTTATTTCCCAACATGTGCTTTGGAGTTTTGCGATCTGTTCTGAATATAATTTCGAATTTTGAACAAAATGCCAATTATAGGAGATATTTTTTGTAGATTTCCAATGTATGGTCATATCTTCATAAAGTTCATTTAGATTTTTATAATTGCTCAAATTCGAATTTATGGATTCTAGATTTTTGATTTAGATGTCTTCAATATTGTAAATGTTGATAGTTTCATAAATTAATTTTTTTTTCTGACACAGACTTTTTGTTTTCAATTTCGGTTATTATGTAAAAAAATGACCTTACCCCTCTTATATCTCGACCTCCAAAGGAATCGCCATTCTCCCCTGATCCAAAGCTTCCATTAGCAAGCCAGTCCGGAACTTCCTGACCAGCTTGTTTTAAAATTTTTCCCAGATCTCCAGCTAAATTGGAATCGTGAGCCGGATCAAAAAAGCTTGTTGCCTTTCCTCTATTCCCTAAAAAAATATATAATCATAATACTCGTAGATAACAATAAATATATTGTTATGAGTAGGGCCGGACTGGCGTATCGGCCGGTCCAACAGTGATTGATGAGCCACCAGCTGCAATTTGCATACCAGTCTGCAGTAACAAAAATACCAGACGGCAGGCGTAGAGATACATTTCACGCACATTTCGTCAACAAAGTTAGCATCCTCAGGAGCTGAAAGCGTACTATAGACTACAGCTGCGTATAGCGACCATTTACTTGTTACATATTTTTTCTACAATACGGTCTCTAAAAAATCGGTGAATTTTTCAGAATTTTTGATAATGCAATTAAGGTTATTTTGAATAGAAATTCACTGGGTGATAATCCCCAAATATTGAAAGTTTTGATGCTAGGGGGCGTTAAAGTCATACCTTGCTCAGAATAGACTATTTATTAATATAGGCGGGAATAATATTTCTATGTGTTGAATTTTAGATTATATTGAAAGAAATTGTATTCAAAAAAATTAAGTTCCAAAACCCTTTAACCGCAACCAACTTTCACGCTCATTAGATTATACCTCAATATCCTTCTTAACTTCAGAATATACGAATACGTAGAATCAGCGTGCACAACTGCTTTTTGGTCATTTGGCTAAGAGTTATACAATCTCCTTGCAAAATGTCATGTTATTTTGAATATTGCTCTTACTGAAAAGAATTATCATTCCCTTCTCCACACTAACTTGATAAATGAAAAGTTTTACAATTAAAAATTCTGATCGAAAGCATCCAAAATTACGGTTTTTTTTCTGGTAAATAGTAAATTCAGTAAAAGCGCATTCTAGTGAACGTACGTTTTTTAAATGAGGCGACTGAGAACCATCTTTGTTTACATGCTAGCAATTGTCAAGCTTATGCATTGCATACATATTACGCATATATATTATTTATTTTTTATTCATAATTGTTGTCTTTCTTGTTCTTGTTTGGGTTTTTGTATCTTACTCTTATGTATTTTTTATATGGGATTATTATAATGGCTTGCTGTCCATCAATTCGTCAAGAATTGAAAAAAAATAATTTCGACTATTCTCGAAAATATCCTCTCCACACATTCCCACAAGGTGGAAAAATGAGGCAAATATCTAACTGAAGACAATTACTTCCCCATACAGACATTGAATTAGATGGGTCATCCATTTGTGCCATGACTACCTGTACATGCATTTTTCGAGGTTATTTCCTCTCATCAGGCTAGGTAGAGCAGTAAATGCAAAATCACAAGACATATTTTGCAAATAGACTCTACCACCATAAACCTAACAGAGTTCGAAACAATAAAAAAAATCAAAGAAAACATATTTTTTTCAGATTTTGTAGCTCTAGCATTTTGTGGCTTATATTTTGGATACAACCAAAACCAAATTTGAATTGACTAGTGCAGTAAAAGATTTAGCATTAAATATTATACAAGAAATGTATGGAAATAGTGGATTCATATACTTGCAGCCATTACTGATCCATTTTTCAACAGTTACCTCAGAAGAGGTGTTTGTGCCTTACAGTAATAATAATTATATCGATTTTATTGACAAAACCATACATATTAATATAATACAAGCATGAAGGTGGTGTCAAAAGGTAGAGTTCAAAATTCTGTTCGTAAACACATTTTGTTCTTCCACTCAACTATAATCTATTGTGGAATTCACAAACGAATATTTCTGAAGTTGCAAAACTTCTTCACTTCTTACTATTTTGATACAGTTTTTATGTACTGTCTACTCATTAGCTTCGGTAGAGTATTTTCTACATTTGGAGTCGTTCACTCCAATTTACGAAATAAAAAAATCACTTGATCAAAATTACTGGTTTAAATCGTTATTTAAATCAGGCGAAACCTGGAGGCTAATGACCAAAAAGCAATTGTGCGCGTTGATTCTACTTAAGCGTAAATAAAATAAATTATAGCACACACAAAAGAAGTGGAGGGAGGTTTAATGCAATAAGAGTACTATTTCCTTGATTTAAACTAACTAAAACATTTATATTGATAACATATTTGAAAGAGTAAATAATTATTATAGTGTTTTAAAATGGAGGTAAAGGGGAAGTTTTGTAACAATTTTTTTTTTAACATTATCGATCCACATAATCCAAAATACAACACGTAGAAATATTGGTCCTGTCTGTAATAATAAATAGTCTATTCTGACTAAGGTATGACCCCTAGCATCCCCCTACCATCCAAACTATCAATATTTGGGGTTTGACACCCAATTAATTTCTATTCAAAATTAACTGAACTTCATCATATTAAAAATTCAAAAAAATTCACCAAATTTTTTCATTCTCGTGGAGAAAGGGGGATCCCTAATTCAATCATGTTTAAACATTCGACGATGCACTTAAAAGTACCCGGGATTTTTTTTTTCATAATTTCATAATTCATGGGGGTTAAGGATTTTTTAAACAAAATAGCACAACATTCTGTAACTTTACTGTAATACCCAGTTTTAAAAATAAATAGTTTATTTTGAGCGGGGTTATTTTACCGCCTCCTAGCAGCAAAACTGGGGTTGACGCAATGGTAACATTGGTTCAGAATTACAAGGACTACATTATTTCAAAAATTTTAAAAATCCACCGAGACCCAGATTCCATAAGGATTTTGCGGGGTCCTTTGTTAAAATTGAAAAAAGAAATATTTTCTTATAAACAAGTTGACCAGAATCCAAACTCAGAAAAATGTGAAAAACTCCGGAACATTTGGTTAATAATATAATAAGTCTGATTTTAGTTATGGTGTTAAATTTGTGAGACACTATGACATTCACCACTGAGGATAGCATGGAAATAGCTGAAAATTTCATCTCATCAGTGATATAATTGAAACAAGATTGATTAAGAGGGGTTTAATCCTATTAGTGGCTATTGGTAAAACAAGGAACGCAACGGAAGAAATCAAAATACTCGAAGCTCGCTGGATAAACTCGAGATTTTCTTTCACCATCCAATTTTTAAAAAGTTGTATCTAGGCATCTCTCGGAGTACTTTTTCAATATTTGAAAAATCAACTTGGAAAAAATGGCTGAAATTAAACCAAAGTCTCTATTTTTTATCTCACTAGTTATATTTTTTTCGAAAAAGTACTTCGAGAAATGCATCACTTATACATGTATCTTTCTTGACAAAAAAAAATTGCAGGGATCCATTCAAAATCAAACCGTCAAAGTGTTTTTTGCTGAAACCCAGCAGACTCAATTTCAGAGTATTTTTCTATACTGACTCGAGCGCTCTCACATAACAATGCACTTTTGCTGGATACTGTGGATGCTTGAATGAATTGTAGATTCATTCATGAAATTGAAATGAAACACTGAAGCTATTCAGGAAATTTAAGCACAGGAGATGAAACCAGTAGAAGTTTTGAGTGGCTTTATTGGAACTTCGAATATGCCGAATTGAGTATTTATATATCTGTGGCTTGGTGCTAAAAAGGGCCAATGTACATATTGGCCCTTTTAGCTATTACTGAGTTGTTGTGCATTTGCAGCGAAATTGGCCGTTGAAACACGCACAGTTCAACTATTGTTGGACCTAGGCATTGGCCGCTTTAGCACATCAAAGATATGAATAGTAACTTCATGCAATGCGTAACTCAAAACGGCAAAATTTTGACATTGGCCCTTTTAGCACCAATCCACAGATATAGTAATCACGCACATACTAAATGAAATGAATAATTCCGATAAAGTCGAAATATCAATTGGTGGTATACATATATTATGAAATTATAACTCCTATTTACATATTTCTTGAGGAATTCGATTATATCCTAGGTATAGCGAGTATATTTTTTTGGTATAGGTATATATCGATAACTGATACCTAAACATTTTTCCGCATTTATGCAGACAGTTTCTGAAGAATCTAGCATTAATTACGTTAAATTTGGTACCTGAAATAAATAATACAGGCTGGCGGCTAGACACAAAGAGCCCGGTAATCACGAAATTAGTGTAATATAGGAAAGAGAGAGCTACTGTTGAAGTGTAGTTTGCTTTTGTATTCAGATAGTGACACTTGTACTTTTCAAAATTTGTGTTATCAAGGTATATTATAATATCGAGTTTGAATTATCGAACTGGTAATAAGTAAGTACCGTAAGAGACTATCTATAAAGGAATTTATCAACCAAAAAGAGAATACTAAGAATAAATAAGGTAAGTGAAAATTTCTATGGCTGAACTTATACTAATTTACATTCATATTATCAGATCACAATACAATATACTTGGCCAAAGCCTATGAAAACATTGAAATGAAAATTCCACCTTACGATTGTAAATAAAATTCTCGAAAACGTGAATTTAATTTTTCAACGCGCATTTTTGTACTTCATCAATATCTAAAGGGTGATCTACTTTCGAGTGAAGACAGAGACGACCGTTTTTTTCCGCAGCGTATTTTTTTTGGCAGTCGGTTAGAGTGTGAAAGAATACGGGGTACTATTTCCTTGATTTAAACTAACTAAAACATTTATATTGATAACATATTTGAAAGAGTAAATAATTATTATCGTGTTTTAAAATGAAATAAAAGAAGACCCAGTTGCAAGTGCTTGTCCTGTAATTAAACAGAAGATTATCCTTCACTTGGCTGGGAATGACCACCTGCAGACATGCATGTTTCGAGGTTTATTGCCTCTCATCAGTGACAGGGTAGGTCGGACAACATTATAACTGTCCTGTCCCTGCCAAATGAATAATAATCAACTGTTTAACTAATATTTTCCCACGGATGACAATACGAACTACAACAAAGTTGAACGCAGCGCCATCCGCACGGAACAAGACAAAACACTCCCAAGTAGCACAGTCTCCAAGAAGAGAAAACTGTAAACATTCGAACGAGTTCGAATATATTGTACCAGAGAGGTATCAAAGTAGATAAACAAACCTACTTTTTCCTCACTTGTATGAGGCAGAAGTGAGTTTGCTCCACACGGGGATTTATCTCTCGATGGCCGCGTCCATCGAGTTCTCGCCGTTGGTGGAGGGTTGCTGAAGAAGATGACGTGTTCGCCGAAGAGTTTCGGAGGTATTTGGAAGAGTGGGGGGTTCAAAACGTTTCACCCTAAGTGGCGGGCGTGTTTTCTGCAAATAAACATGGCGGCGATGGAGCGGAAGGCGAAAAAACATGGTGGCGATGGCGGAAGTTATGAAAAAACGTCCTCTCACGTTATTCGCTGAGAGCAATTGGTTGGAAGTTATGAAAAAACGTCCCCTCACGTAATTCGCTGAGAGCAATTGACTGGAAGTTATGAAAAAAACGTCCCCTCACCTGATTCGTTGAGAGCAATTGGCTGGAAGAGAAAAAACGTCACGTGATTCGCTGTGTGGAAAAAAAATGGCCGCCGACTCAATTGATAAAACGAAAATATGATTTATGTAAAATGCCTGTCTTAAAACAACAGAAAATTATAAAATTATTAATTCACTCTCTCGAATATAATGCCAAGACTGATACGTCTCCGCGCGCTGTAGTCGTAAACAGCGATAAGCTACATCCGGTGTTTGTTTACTCTCTCTCCAATGAAATTCCAAGAAACACGATTTGGCCTTGGACCAAGCCCAAGTGTTTGAGAGAATGCATGTTTCTCACGAGTGTTTATTTCGACTGTCAGTTGTTTATATTAGCATATTCGAATAATTGATATATTGAAATCCGTCAGTTTTCGTAAGTACACCCTGTATAAATAGTCTCAAACCGCTTCATGAGAGCTCGGTAGGTAATAATCGAACTTTCAGACATTTCATTCATATAGGTACCACGGTATATTTATTTTATTATCAAAATACTATGTGAATTTTTGCCAAAGAATCAAACAAACTTAAAGTATGTATCCGCATATTTACCATCTCGATATTCATATCTATGCTTGGTCAACGATTTCAAGTA
Source organism: Chrysolina americana (assembly GCA_958502065.1). Taxonomy (NCBI): domain Eukaryota; kingdom Metazoa; phylum Arthropoda; class Insecta; order Coleoptera; family Chrysomelidae; genus Chrysolina; species Chrysolina americana. The sequence continues at coordinate 25,681,743 of OY293421.1, forward strand.
GGTAGGTAGGTATTGCTGACACAACAGAAATAAGCCCAGTGGCTGGAACGTTTTGAATGCTCGAGTTGATACATATATGTCATTGCTGTTTCCTCAATACGCCATTATCGATGATTTTTAAGAGAATTTCGTATTCCGAGAATTTATTTGCAAAAATCGGAAGTTGAAATAAGTAGCGAATTTCATAAGTGTTTGTGAATAAACTTGGTACAGAAATTTGTTTGTTACCATATTTGCGTTCCAAAGAATTCTCGATCACATGATGATGCAATCGAACACCTGAATAAACAAAACCAATTGGATTTTGAGACCAAAGCACTCGATTCTAGGTCTGTATATCACCTCACTTTATACCATTGGATTTTATGTCTATCTCCCTTTGCATTCATCATTTGAATAGAGTTGAAATCGAATAGCTCAGAATGTTCTGGAAATTAGAGTCTGATCACGTCATACCTGGATTGGAGGATGATCCAGCAGCACCTATTAGGTAAAAGCTAAACTAACATTACGGTATCAATTGCCACTTGTCGATTGCTTTTGCGAATTCATACAATGTTGAATACTGAATAGTTGAAATAGACATGGGCGAGAGATGGCGTGGAAAGACCTTTGGGAAATCACCAAACATTTTTGAGTAAAATTCATTTTTTTTTTTTTAATTCAAAGAGTTCGTGAACAAGATTTCCGTTTAAAAAAAAAAGAGAAAAACTTCGAGCGAACACAGTATCGAGATGACTTGAAATATTTTTGGGTAAAGTCCATGTTCATTCAAATAGGCAACGATGGTCTCGTAGCGACGGAGTCCGCATAAAAAATAATGCGATCCTGAAAAAACACCAAATCCAACGAATACATGAAAAAAATAATGGAAACATTCAAGTGAGTGTGTTGATTTCAATTAAACACATCTTGGAGTATTTCACAGAAGTAATCGAGTTCGTGAACAAGATTTCCGTTTAAAAAAAAAAAAGATAAAAACTTCGAGCGAACACAGTATCGAGATGAGTTGAAATATTTTTGGGTTAAGTCCATGTTAATTCAAATAGGCAACGATGGTCTCGTAGCGACGAAATCCGCAAAAAAAATAATGCGGTACTGGATTTGCCATCTGTCGGTGGTGGTGATGACAGCCAAACTGCTGGTGAGGTGTCATCTGTCACTCCGCTAATGACGCCTGACGCTCTTGGTTCTGGGGCCCAATTCTCAAATGTTTACTATTCTTTGTCGCATGCAACAAAATATGTCCATCGCTTTTCTCGAATGTGCATTGAAAAGAGATCTGTCAGTTGCTCGATGCCACCTGTCACTCTCCGTTCTGGTGGGAATATCAGCGCCATCTGTCAACCTACTAATGGCACCTAACACTCTCCGTTCTGGTGCCTACTCCTTCGAGAGAAGGAGTAGGCAGATTGAGACCTTAGAGAGAACCAGTGACGAGACATGGGGAGTAGGCAGATTGAGACCCCGACGTCAAGTCACAAAAACCTAACGTAATTATACCTGAGGAGTAGGCAGATTGAGACCTCAGCGTAGAATTGAAACGTAATTCCATTTATTCACGTATTCCATTTATTCCATTTATTATCCATTTATTCCATTCCATTTATTATTAATAACCATTTATTAATTTTCTTTCTCTTTCAGTTCTTGAAAATGGCTCCAAAATCGGAGCCGATACGTCGAATTTCAACAAATTCTAGACGCGGTTCAACCCGAACTTTTAGTTTTCAAATATCTGACCGCGGAAACCTATCTGAACATATATATATATATATATATATATATATATATATATATATATATATATATATATATATATATATATATATATATATATATATATATATATATATATATATATATATCACAGAGTTAGTTCTAACCTATGGAACATTTGGGAGGACAATTGTTATTCTCCGCTGCAGACTAATCGCTTAATTTACCTGACTGGAGTGTTACTATGGTTTGAATAAGGATTCGTTTAAATACAATGGTGTTAATTAGTGTAGGTATTCCATTGGCACCAACTGTCAAACTACACACAACGTTGAATGGAATTTAAAATATTACAATATATACTACTAAGTTGTCCTGTATCGGTTTTGTAGTTAACTGTGTTAGGATTTTTGTTGATATGGACCATCTCAAGGAATAACCTGTTTTTTTGATTGCTGACTTTGTCTAGAATTTTTGGATTTGAATAATCAAACCGGTGGCCTGTTTTCTGGGTGTGGTCGACTGCTGCACAGGAGTTTTTTCCCAATTGGGCATCACTCTAGCTTTGCACAATAGATTAATAGAGTTCGGTCGAGAATACTTTGTTATTATATATATATATATATATAATATATGTATATATATATATATATGTATATATATATATATATGTATATATATATATATATATATATATATATATATATATATATATATATATATATATATATATATATATATATAAACCAATTTATCTAAGAATATTCTCAGTGAAAATATCCCTTGGGGTTGCAGTCAGAAAAAGTGGCCTGGTAAAGAACAACTCTTTGTTAAATTGTCGAGCTTTCGAAAATATTTATTTTCATTTTCAAGACATCTGAAAATATTAATCGTGTGAACAAACAGAACACTCTTAATATGATGTAAAACAACTTACTAACGTGAGATTAATTTTGTGAAAACAGCAGAGAAACTTCTTGGTCATTCCTTATGTATGAAAGGTTATGTCACAACACAAAACGAGATGAAACAACAATAATAAAACTATGTCATGTACATGAACACGATTAAAAAACATTATGATTTTATATGTATATATATATATATGTATATATATATATGTGCGTTCTACCTCAAATGTTTTTAGTCATACAACTATACAGGGTATGCCAAAAGTCGGTACCAACTTTATTTTAAATGGAAACCTAATATTTTTTGTCATGGTTCGATTGGCCTTCTGATTATGACTTTAGACAACCTAAGTTATGTTTACTTATCTATCACAGTTTTTGAGATATGTCCATTCTTCTGAAAAAAATTAGGGCTGTAGTTGTTTACGAAAACACGTGTAGCCAGCAAACCGTTCAAAATTAGGAAACCAAATTTATGGAGCAGTTAGCTGGTAGTCCAGGCTGACACCTGATGTCCCATCGACGGTCCCATTTTGTACCATATGGGCGCAGCCGATTTTTGAATGTCGCAATATAAAATTGTCAAAAAATAAATTTTTTCAAATGGCACCTATCATTTCTTTTTTAATCATTCAAAAGAAAATTGAATATCAGGATGAGTTATTTCAGCTTTCCCTATAACCAAGTTCAACCTCTATCGAGTTATTCAATAAGAATCAAGAAATATCTTACAGAATGATTATGTGTGTATGCCATGGAAACAAAAGAAAATTGTAATAATTTAATCAAAAATATTGAACAATTTTGACAGAACTCTAGCGTAAATGTTCAATATGACCACCATTGTTGTTCAAACATTCTATTATTCCACTTTCAATAGATTGCGTAGCACGTCTGATTTCGTTGGGATCGAGACTGTCAAAAGTCTGTATTATTCTAAGTCTCAACTCATCTATATTGTGAACTGGTGAAGAATAGACCAAATCTTTTACCCTACCCCAAATATAAAAATCTAAAGGGGTAAGATCTGGAGATCTTGCAGGCCAGAGAAAGGGTCCTCGATTTCCCCACCAACGGTGCTCGAACATGGAAGTCAATTTGGTATACACAGTTCGTGTATTGTGCGGTGGTGCCCCATCCATCTGGTACCATGAACGTGCAGCTCTAGCCAGTGGCAAATTGTCTATTACGTTTTGAAGAATTTCTACATATCTGTCACTATTCAGATTTTCATCGTACATAAAGTAGCGTACCTCTTGGTTCATTACCAAACAAAACACATTTATTCGAAATTGTACTTGATTTTCAACTTCGAACACCATATGTGGATTCTCAGAAGCCCAAAAATGTCGATTGCGCCTATTGTAAACTCCCTGCTGACAAAACTTCGCCTCATCAGTCCAAATTATGTTGTCTAAGAATCCGGCGTGCTCTTGTATTTTGAGTAATAAGTCCTCGCAAAAGTTTACTCTACGGGGAAAGTCACCTGGGTGTAATTTTTGCAATCGTATAAATTTGAAAGGATGTAGCTTATGGCGGTGTAAAATGGTTTGTATTGCAGAGTATGAAAATCCCAATTCCAAAGACGCTGTTCGTATTGAGGCTTCAGGATATGCTTGAAAATATCCGAGAATGGTAATTTGATTATCGTCATTACCAGTTAGTGGTTTGACTCTCGTAACGGGTCTAGACACCTTCCCAAACTGTATAAAATTAGTTTTCAAGCGTGAGAACTTGCCCCGTGTCATCCTCGGTAAGTTTGGATATTTCAAATTAAACTCTCGGACAGTTCGCTGTACAATTTTTTGACACATGTCGTGGATAACAAACAAGTCAAACACAACTTCGTTTGTATAATTTTCCATATTACAATCAATTTTATTTAAGAATTAGCACGACTCGTTTTTACTTTGACAGAATAGCACCTTCTCGTTTACAGTTGTTTTTTGTTTTCATGGCATACTTGAATAAACACATAAGCATTCGGCAGGATAAGGCGTTTCTTGATTTTAATTGAATAACTCGATAGAGGTGGAACTTGGGTATAGGGAATGCTGAAATAACTCATCCTAAAATTCAATTTTCTTTCGAATGGTTGAAAAAAAATGGTAGGTGCCATTTGGAAAAATTGAGTTTTTCACAATTTTATATTGCGACATTCAAAAATCGGCTGCGCCCATATGGTACAAAATGGGACCGTCGATGGGACATCAGGTGTTAGCCTGGACTACCAGCTAACTGCTCCATAAATTCGGTTTCCTAATTTTGAACAGTTTGCGGGCTACACGTGTTTTCGTAAACTACTACAGCCGTAGTTTTTTTCAGAAACATGGACATATCTCAAAAACTGTGATAGATAAGTAAACATAACTAAGGTTGTCTAAAGTCATAATCAGAAGGCCAATCGAACCATGACAAAAAAACATTAGGTTTCCATTTAAAGTAAGAAAGTTGTTACCGACTTTTGGCATACCCTGAATAATTGTAGGACTAAAAACATTTGAGGTAGAACGCACATGAACAATTATGACAGCATACCAAATTTCAAGTTTCTAGTCCAACTGCAAGTTGAAAAACTTTCTGTAAAAAATTCATCATCATGCGGGTTCTGAACAAATCAATATTTTTCATTCAAGGTGGTGATGAGGTTCCCAAATGGGGTGATGTATCTAGTTTATCTGCATTTCAGTCTGTTTTTGACACTCAATAGTATGACTCATGAGTTTTCCGTTGCTTGTGAAGTTATTTGAACATCCATCACAAAAATATACTTTATGCACTAGCGGGCGGTAAAGTACACTTTACCGCCCGTGGGCGCATCATGGCCCGCGGTCGGTAAAGTAGACAATATACTAAAATTGTCCATATATACCTACGCACATCATTTCACGGAAGACCTACCACGAAACAATGAATTCAGTTCAATAAAGAAATACTCATTTAACAACTTTTATTCATAATCTACATATGTTCTTCATCTGATGATTCCATAATTTTCGTGTTGAGTTCACTCACGCACTTTTTCAGATAAACATAATGATGACCGTTTACCTTGTTTATTGAATTTGTTGCTAGACAACAACCAGCTTGCTTAACAACGTCATAATTAGGTGGGTATATACTGGGTATTCTGTGTACAATTTGAATAAATGAATCTATTTCAGTATACAGAAATGATTATTGACACGATCATTGCGATATAAATATATATACAGTGTCCGCCAAAATCTTGGAACCATATGGAAAACTTTTTTATTAATAGTTTCTCAGAAAATGTCATTCTTCATAAAAGTTAGTTTCCCACGCTGTTCCAAGATTTTGGTGGACACTGTATAAACCGCTAGTGCATAAAATTTTATATGTATCACGTGCGTATAATGCGTTTATGACCTTCGGCGTGTAATGGCCCTCGGCTAACGCCCTCGGGCCATTATCCACGCCGCAGGCCATAAACGCCTACTTTACGCCCTTGATACATAAATAACTATTATGCCTCTTCCTACTTATATGTGTCCGTTGCCCATTTGAATTAACATGGACTTTACCCAAAAATATTTCAAGTCATCTCGATACTGTGTTCGCTCGAAGTTCTTCTCTTTTTTTAAAAACGGAAATCTTGTTCACGAACTCATTGAATAAAAAAAAAACATGAATTTTACTCAAAAATGTTTGGTGATTTCCCAAAGGTCTTTCCACGCCATCTCTCGCCCATGTCTATTTCAACTATTCAGTATTCAACTTTGTATGAATTCGCAAAAGCAATCGACAAGTGGCAATTATTACCGTGATGTTAGTTTAGCTTTTACCTAATAGGTGCTGCTGTATCATCCTCCAATCCAGGTATGACGTGATCAGACTCTAATTTTCAGAACATTCTGAGCTATTCGATTTCAAACTCTATTCAAATGATGAATGCAAAGGGAGATAGACATAAAATCCAATGGTATTGTAGTAAAACTGCACTAAATAAGTTCTAATTTATTTAAAACACTATTTAAATCAATTATTCAACTAAAACATTTACTTCACTAATTTATTTATTACTGTGTCAGTCTCTATCTGTGAACTCTGGAACTATTATATTCGTAACTCTCCGTGGCTATCTCTGATTCCCAGCTTATATACTCCCAAGCAAATTCCATCCACGACTCTCGATTATTCTGGAGTATAGAACATTTCATCTAGATGGCTCTTCGAACAGTATCGAAGTAATCGATTTTATTCCAGCTTGTTCTCGTCGATTCTTAGGCCAGCAGATATGCTGTCGTAGTTGAACGAGGGTGCATAATTAATTAGATCAGGGCCGGTCTCGGGGCCCTGATCGTTACAGTATATAGTGAGGTGATATACAGACCTAGAATCGAGTGCTTTTGTCTCAAAATCCGATTGGTTTTGTTTATTCAGGTGTTCGATTGCATCATCATGTGATCGAGAATTCTTTGGAACGCAAATATGGTAACAAACAAATTTCTGTACCAAATTTATTCACAACACTTATGAAATTCGCTACTTATTTCAACTTCCGATTTTTGCAAATAAATTCTCGGAATACGAAATTCTCTTAAAAATCATCGATAATGGCGTATTGAGGAACAGCATTGACATATATGTATCAACTCGAGCATTCAAAACGTTCCAGCCACTGGGCTTATTTATGTTGTGTCAGAAATACCTACCTACCTGCTTGAAATCGTTGACCAAGCATAGATATGAATATCGAGATGGTAAATAAACTCAAATTATATGCGGATACATACTTTAAGTTTGTTTGATTCTTTGGCAAAAATTCACAGAGTATTTTGATAATAAAATAATATACCGTGGTACCTATATGAATGAAATGTCTGAAAGTTCGATTATTACCTACCGAGCTCTCATGAAGCGGTTTTATACAGGGTGTACTTACGAAAACTGACGGATTTCAATATATCAATTATTCGAATATGCTAATATAAACAACTGACAGTCGAAATAAACACTCGTGAGAAACATGCATTCTCTCAAACACTTGGGCTTGGTCTAAGGCCAAATCGTGTTTCTTGGAATTTCATTGGAGAGCGAGCAAACAAACACCGGATGTAGCTTATCGCTGTTTACGACTACAGCGCGCGGAGACGTATCAGTCTTGGCATTATATTCGAGAGTGAATTGAAAATTTTATAATTTTCTGTTGTTTTAAGACAGGCATTTTACATATTTGATTTTTTCGTTTTATCAATTAAGCCGACGGCCATTTTTATTTCTACACAGCGAATCACGTGACGTTTTTTCTCTTCCAGCCAATTGCTCTCAACGAATCACATGAGGGGACGTTTTTTCATAACTTCCAACCAACTGCTCTCAGCGAATCACGTGGGGACGTTTTTTCATAACTTCCGCCATCGCAGCCATGTTTTTTCGCCTTCCGCTCCATCGCCGCCATGTTTTTTTTTTGCGGAAAACACGCGCGCCACTTAGGATGAAACGTTTTGAACCCCCCACTCTTCCACATACCCCCGAAACTCTTCAGCGAACACGTCATCTTCTTCAGCAACCCTCCACCAACGGCGAGAACTCGATAGACGCGGCCATCGAGAGAAAAATCCCCGTGTGGAGCAAACCCACTTCTGCCTCATACAAGTGAGGCAAAAGTGGGTTTGTTTATCTACTTATCAATAATGTGAAAAGATACGGGGTACCCTTCTCTCTAAGAAAACAACTACTTCCCTGGCAATAGCACGACGGACATTGAACTACATCTGACAGATATTTGTGCCACGTTCTTCCAAGAAGACCCAGTTGCAAGTGCGTGTCCTGTAATTAAACATAAAATTATCCTTCACTTGGCTGGGAATGACCACCTGTAGACTGCATGTTTCGAGGTTTATTGCCTCTCATCAGTGACAGGGTAGATCGGACAACATTATAATTGTCCTGTTCCTGCCAAATGAATAATAATCAACTGTTCAACTAATATTTCCCCACGGATGACAACACGAACTACTACAAAGTTGAACGCACCGCCATCCGCACGGAACAAGACAAAACACTCCCAAGTAGCACAGTCTCCAGGAAGAGAAAACTGTAAACATTCGAACGAGTTCGAATATATTGTGCCAGAGAGGTATCAACAATGTGAAAGAATACGGGATACCCTTCTCTGTAAGCGTTTCCACCAAGTGGAAAATAAAGGGCAAATATCTATCAGAAAACAACACTTCCCTGGCTAATACCACGACGAACATTGAACTACATCTGACAGATATTTGTGCAATGTTCTTCCAAGAAGACCCAGTTGCAAGTGCTTGTCCTGTAATTAAACAGAAGATTATCCTTCACTCGGCTTGTTGTTGTTTTCTGATAGATATTTGCCCTTTATTTTCCACTCGGTGGAAACGCTTAGAGAGAAGGGTACCCCGTATTCTTTCACATTCTGGCACAATATATTCGAACTCGTTCGAATGTTTACTGGTTTTCTCTTCCTGGAGACTGTGCTACTTGGGAGTGTTTTGTCTTGTTCCGTGCGGATGGCACTGGGATCAACTTTGTTGTAGTTCGTATTGTCATCCGTGGGGAAATATTAAACAGTTGATTATTATTCATTTGGCAGGGACAGGACAATTATAATGTTGTCCGACCTACCCTGTCACTGATGAGAGGCAATAAACCTCGAAACATGCATGTTTGCAGGTGGTCATTCCCAGCCAAGTGAAGGATAATCTTCTGTTTAATTACAGGACAAGCACTTGCAACTGGGTCTTCTTGGAAGAACGTTGCACAAATATCTGTCAGATGTAGTTTAATGTCCGTCGTGGTATTAGCCAGGGAAGTAGTTGTTTTCTGATAGATATTTGCCCTTTATTTTCCACTTGGTGGAAACGCTTAGAGAGAAGGGTACCCCGTATTCTTTCACATTGTTGATACCTCTTTGGCACAATATATTCGAACTCGTTCGAATGTTTACAGTCGGTTACCAAGCTTGATGGTGTAATTTCAATTGAGTACCATATCCGTACAACAAACGAACAAGTTTGACAAGTTTAAAGTCTCAGGGAACACCTTCCGAGGTCCATTTATTCTAGAATGTTTGCCATATATAAATTATTCACGTTCCTTTTCCGTTGTTTTCTGGTTTTACGGGCTGATATCGGAGCTTTCGAAGAGGTACTATCATCCGCAAAGATGTGCACTATACAAAAAAACAGTCGTCTCTATCTTTATGGGTGCTGTCCAGTAGCTCAGCGGTTTAGGTCTCCGGCCATTGGAACGTCATTCTGCTAGTAATGGACCGATGTTCGAGACCACGATGCACGAGAATTTTTCTCAAATGCATCAGTTTCATAAGGTGGCCACATGCCTTGTTGTAAAGCAAGTGTGATGTGAGTTGCCAATATGTCAATTCCGACGTTTTGTGCTTGCTTGGAGTGCGCACCGACCACCCAGGGTGATGCTGTAGGTTTTCCAGATTTTCGTATGTTATGCCTTTGGGGACACTCTACGAGTGTTTGTGAGGGAGTATATTATTTAACTTTTTTCCCCTTTTTCCCGTTAGGAATTACACAGCCAGGTCCTATCTCCGGAACTATTCCAGCAAACACTCCCCACGTCCGTGGGGTGAGTGATTACTGGGTCCGGGAATCATGTGCCATGAGTAAACGAAGTTAACCAAGAATAACGGCCGATGGTCGAGAAGGACTACATCAGGCTTATTGGCTTGTATTTGCCTAAAGGTGGGGAATGAGTAGTTCCAATAGATTCGGCACTTCTCATTCTCCACAACGGACTCAATATCCCCGGAGCATAAGGCAACACCGGTGTCTCGTCTATACCGTACGAGTGTCGTAGGTGGTAGTACAACGCTCGTAGGTTCGCGTTATGGCTGTGGATATAGGCTGAGACAAGCTGACAGCAAATGCATTATGGTCTCAGCTCCATTCCGATAACATGCGTGTACTCTTGTACCACCCTTAAGGACTGATGAAGATCTGTTTCTCCGGAGGCATAAAGTTTAAGGTCATCCATGTAAAACAGATGGGTGACCTTATGCCTCCGGTTGCTGGGGGTGCCGCAGTTGTATCCGCGGGTTTTCCGTAGTGCAAAAGACAATGACAGTAGAGAGATGCAGAAAAGAAGAGGGCTATAGGGAGTCTCCCTGAAAAACGCCCCTTCTAAAGATAACCTGCTCTGTTTGGACTCTGACTTGACCAGATGTTATGGTGAAGCGAGTCCTCCAGAGCGGCATCAGCTGTTCAATGCATCTCACTATTTGATCAGGTACCGCAAGGCATCTGAGCAAATGCATGATGAGCTCATGCGATGTTGTATCAAATGCCTTGCGATAGTCGATCCAGGCCATTGAAAGGTTACGCTTATACTGCACGGAGTCCTGAGTGATGCATTCAGGCCCGGATTGAGGCAGGCGAGCTACCGAGCAAAACTCGGGAGGCCGCAGGGTGCGAGTCCGGTTTTGGGGTATTCCCGTTATAGAGTGACAATCAGCCCTATGCTGTATCACTTCTGTTAAGAATAACGTCACCGTTATTTTGCTATTGCTTGGTAATAGCAAAATAACGGATATGGCGAATAACGGTGACGTTATTTTTGACGGAAGTGATACAGCATAGGGCTGATTATTGAAAAAACGCTCTATTTTCAACGATTTTGTTGAAAACGAACATATTCTTGCGTTGCATTTCAGTAACCTCCATCTACCCATCCAATATTAATGACTGTGTTCCATCCACTTGAACGTGATGATTTGCATCTGTAGATGCATGCCGAAAAAAATCACTTTCGTCACGATTACGATATTTGAAAGAAAATTACTATAATACCATTTGACAAATAGATGTACGATATTTCTGATCCATCCTAAAATCTTTAAATCACACAGGGTGGCTCAAGTCAGATAGGGACATGAATTTTGATGTATATCCCTGCTGATATTTCTAGCCGTTTCTGATTTTTTTTCACTTTGTCATGTTTAGTTACTCCTTTTCTATGGCAAAAAGGGTCAATGTAGACCTACTTGCCTGGCTGCGATAGCGGCCTCCCCCCAAATTACTACTATTTCTTTTCTATTACACACATTGCTTTGTACCATGAAAACACATGGGATTAATTATTCATTTCGGTGATTCTCAATACATCTTCCTTAAAGTACATTGATTCTAACAAAATTGCAAGCAAATAAAAATAATTTACATGCGAAATATACACAGAATTGGGAAACAAAATGAACTAGCTTGTTCTATTGATGATTTAATTATTTTGTACAAATTCATGTTGGAATACTAGATGTAGGAAATAACTATTGTCTAATTTCCACTGATACTTTATTTGTTACGGTGGGTTTCAGCTCTATCCTCAAGTAAGTTGAGTGCTATGTCCCCCATTATAATTATGGTTAATATAAATCTCTACCTGTCTTCGATATTAGTTTTCTTCTGCTCTTATGATTTACGGTAAGCATTCATATTTTGAATGGTTGTTGGTGTATATCTATTCCTATACGATTTCTTTCACGTATCCCCATAGTGAAAAACAATTTGAATGGGATTTAGGGATCTAGCGGGTCATCGAAACCATTTCTTTCACTCACTACCAAACAAAAAATTGTATCAACGAGATCTTCTTCCATAACATTCAACATTGAAAAAAATTATCAAAATTACATATAACAAACGAAGGGTTTCTGTGTTATTCTCATGCTATTTTTAAGGAGCAGAGGCATGTGTGTCAGTGAAAAAGGAATAAAATAACAGAATATTTTAAAGTTCAATAAGTCAATGTGTACTAATCCTTTTAGTATTATAAAAAAATTGCTTCGATTGTTCCATTCCAAATAAAAAAGTTCGGAGTTGAGAAATTATTTTTGTCCCCCTGTATAATTTCACGGACATGTGAATGGATCAGAAATATCACAAATCACAAATGGTATGTTTATGATTTCCTCTTGAATTCCGTAGATGGCATTATTTCGACAAAATCATAATTTTCAGAGATAGAGAATAATAATATTGAAGGGCGCGTGGAAAAATTCTTCGAAAAATTAACTAATGTACATGGCTTTCCATTTAAAACAAGTGCTCCATTCTGTAGATATTTGTCGGTTCGCCCTTTATATTCAAAAATTATTTTTGCTTATAGACTCTGTTGTCTAGTTTGCTCTAGTTTTTGAAACATATTACTACTCATCATGAAACTCCATCAATCGTACTCTGACTCAGACATAAGTATACTTCGCATAATTTCGTAGGTATCGTAAAAATCATATCAGATGCGGTTTGTCGAGATTTGCTGGTATTGGTATAGTCTCGTATCTTGTTCAAATTAGGACGGAGGCCGCTTCAATGCTTAAGCTCGGTAAGAGAAAAATCCCCAATCCGGTGCTGGGTCCATCTGTCGATCAACAGGTTTCCGTGCAGTCAGCGACCCCCTTCTTTGACCCTCTTTGCTCATATATCCGTTCATACATCGGCTCAACTGCGGAAAGTATTCGCATGTATAAGATGCGTTCAAGCCCCTCGACAAACCAATCCGGAATTGTTGCTCCCCATCTAGACATGAGTTAAAAACTCTTGCCAGATGGTGGTGGGTACATTGAAATTTTTTCCATCAATAGATATTCAGGCTTTCAAGGGCCCGTCGAACTTCTTCCGGGGTTATCGGATTGCGCAGTTCATTGAGCTCAGGCTGACGAAGCCTCCTACAGAAAGCTTCGAACTGCGCTAGGGTTGGAGTATCTACATTGAGTGGTTGCGGAAATTCGTAAATGCCCTTCCAGAAGATTTCTATCCGATCAACCGCCAGCGGGTTATCCACAACACGTGTAAGCTCTTGAAATAGGCCAGAAGGTTTACGCGGAACTTCATGTTTTCCGCGATGCTTCTCGCCCGCCTCACTAGTGACTTTTTTGCAGCCACCAGCATTCGTATCCTATCAAGACTGTTGATGGTAAACAGCACGCCTTGATTTAGTGTGTGGTGAGTTCATCTTAAATTTGCTGCAATTCGCCGCACTGTGGGCGTGAAGGGCCTATTGGCCGCCACGTAGTCCGCCACACACTGGATACGAGACGCGTGTTATTATTATTATTATTACTATTTAATATGCATTTTTTAACTTAGTTAATTTTACTATTAGCCTCTTCCTAACTCTTCACACGAGATGAATAATTTTCACAAGACCATATATTGTTAAATTCTGGAGCAGAATCTCAAGATGAACAAGACTCAATATGGAAAATCCATCGCAAAATCCACCAGTTGAACAATATGATTTCGTGGATTCTGAATCATCTAGCAATCATGGTTGAATCTTTTGATGAATCAGATTTCGCTGATGTTACTATCGATGGTGTTTTCCGTTTGGATAATTCCTACAGGAAAGAATCGCATACGTCTTCGGAAGATGACCCTTCAGAAGACAAGTTACAAACAGAAAACGGAGAATTTCTAGACATTTCCTTTACAAAAACCAAGCTAAGAAATCTGAATGATAATGACAATATCAGTGAAGATATATCACATAGTATAGATGTAGATATTGTAAATAAGGAAGATAACTAGGCCATGTTAATGACAGTGGAGCAATCGATTATGGAAATTTGTTAAAATCGTCGAATAACACAAACCGGATGTTGGACGGATATGAACTTGAGGGAAGGAAAGTTATAGATATCCAACATTTTATTGATTCACTGAAACTGGCAGCTGATCATGGCTCCCGCTTGGGATGTAATTTAAATAATCTCGTTACTGTTGGCGAGACCAGACAGGGTATGGCATCCAACATCAATTTTCAATGTTTCATATGAACATGAGGGAGGGAAAGTGATAGATATCCAACATTTTATCGATTCACTGAAATTGGTAGCTGATCATGCCCCCCATTTGGGATGTAATTTAAATAATCTCGTTAATGTTGGCGAGACCAGAAGGGGTATGGCATCCAACATCAATTTTCAATGTTTCATTTGTCTCACTCAACACTCCATATCAACTGTCCAGAACAAAAAACAGTTGAATAATGATGCAGTGATGGGTATAATGAGTACTGGTTCTGGACATGAACATCTTAGTCAGATTGATGCATCTTTGGATATTCCAGTTATGTCTAGTAAATCATATACTAGATACCAAGTGTGGGAGATTATTGGGAACCATCTGCAATGGATGAGATGGCCAAAGCTGCTGAGGAAGAAAAGTCTTTAGCAACTGAAAATGGTCATGTAACTCCTGATGGAATTCCATTTATTACAGTTGTATGTGATGGAATGTGGGCTAAAAGGTTGTACCGCCATAATTATAACTCATTGAGTAAGGCTGCAGCCATTGTAGGATATGAAACAAGGAAAGATTTATACCTGGTTTATATTACATACCTAGGCCCGAAAGTTGGATTTCCTGGCATATGCGATATGAAGGCCGAAGGCCGAGGCCTTCTTATTGCACATGCCAGAGCATCCAACTTTCTTGATTCCGTAGCCGAAAGTACGGGCATAATCAATATTTGTGATTCCGTGCAATTAATGCTGCCAGCTGTCGGCTGTCAGCCGGCCAGCGCAAGGGGGGAATGCCCGCCTGACTTTTGCAAGGCCGAGGCGATGCTGGTAGGGGCGGGCATTGAAAACATCAAGATGAAATAAAACCAACATCATAACATAAGCATCAAATCAATTTGAAAGGAGAAACATTCTCAATTAAAAATTGAAAACTCGTGATTCCCGTGGAAATGAAAACAAACCTACGCTCCTACGGTAAAAATGACAAGACGGTTCCACAATATCTCTTTCTCGTCTGCGGAACCTTCAGATGAGGATTCGTCCATTTTTTTAACACAATTGAATGAATTCCTTCGCAAGTTCACGACACGACAGTTGACACGAGAGTTTGAGACAAGCAAGCACAGAATAAATAATTCATGTTCATATCACCGGCCGCAAAAATTCTGTCATCAGCCGGCCACGGAAATTGATCTTTCCGGCCAGAAAGTGCGTACTTTCGGCTAAGGGAAAAAGATAAATAAATTCTGTCTCATGTGTAAACGGTATTCCACTTCCACACCAACTCATGAATGCTATAAAAATTGGGAAGGATCTGCTTCATCAATGGAATCTGCCATAATCAATGAAGGATTCATGCAGAGCATGGTCATGTATGGATTAATCTACAAGAGGATGGTTGCTGATAGTAGCTGTTATAAGACTATTCTTGATAATAACAATAATAATCCCTCATAAACACTCGTTTTGAGTGTACCCAAAGGCATAGCCTGTGCGGGTAGAGAACGGCTATTATTATTATTTGCCGTGGCGCTCCAGGGCGATTTTTTTTTTGGTGGCGTATTCACTTTTCAGCTGTAGGAAAACCCGGAAAACCTACAGCACCACCCTATAAAGACTTCCTAGTAAAAGTTGAGAAGATTGAGTGTAGGAATCACTTATTGAAGAACTACATAAATAAAATCAGAGAATTAGGAAAAACACCAACGCAGGTCCTTTAATACTAAGAAAGGAAATAGAGGTATTATCTTGCATATATGTTCTACAATAACCTATTCGTAAAAATTCTGCTATTATAAACAGAGTTGATTAAAACTGAAGTTTATTAAAAATGTTTCAGAAAAACCTAATGAGATTTCGTTATGCCATCATATATAGGAAGAACGAAAATTGCACACTGGAGGAAAACAGTGAAAACCTGAGGAGACATTTTTAATAGCCCATTCCATATTTTTGGTCAACATCTACATTGCTGTGCCTACTTTTGCCAAAAACAAAGTATAGCTGAAAGTTCACGTACCCATGATGTAATAAATAATGTTAAACTTACCCGTGAGTTTTATAACATATATATTTCCTATCAGTAATATAAAAGACCGATTCTTATTCTCAAGTATATCTAGTTGAAGATATGTTCATACTTATATTTCCATATCATCTTTTTACATTCGAAGGAATATATACGCATCTATGTAATCAATATAAAATATCTACTTTTTTTTCCCCTTATGATCTATAATAATTTTTTCATTCCTTCTTGTGCATGGTGTCATTCAGATACAAACTACAATTTTCTTTAATTATTGTATAAGTAAACATACTCCTCATATTTTATATTTTTTGTTTCAAGCATTGTTTTATAAAATGATGGGTCACGTGAGGTACCTTTCAAATCATGCTACTAGCTTGATATTCGATGTTGAAAATAATTCAGCCGATCAATTCAATGGGATTATTGCAAAACATACTGGAGGGAAGAGGGTGAACTTAGTTCTCAGACGTTCATACCAATCCAGATGTTTCGCATCAGTGGTGAGCCAAAAATATAAAAATTGTATGTCCACAGTTGGCTATTACACGCAAAATTATAGAAAATGTACAAATAAAAGAATTAATAAGAATGAATTGAGAATATTTAAAAAACGAAAAAAATATTCCAATGCTCAAGGGATACAGTCATCACAGTTCTATAGGACGCACTGCGAGAAACCGGACCTTGAAGATAAAGTATTATAGCAGGCGATTTCTGAGTTCCTAAAGGGATCACAGTTGACTTCGACTGAGAAAACGAATATCGAAGATAACAAGAAATCAGGCAAATTCGGAAATGTGGCAGATTGAAAGAAGAAAGAGAGTGACAGCTTCAAAATTTGCGGAAATTTGCAAAAGAAGACCTACGTTTTCTAGAAAAAAGTTAATAAAACCAATATTATATCCAAAACAAATATTTGCCAAGTCTATAAAACATGTGGAAAATGAAAAAAATGCAATAGAGCAATTAGAGGACCATTTGGGAGAGAAAATCAAAACATCGACTGTATCGCTGCAAGCCCTGATGGCTTTATTGAAGGAACCAAAGCTCTTGTCGAAGTTAAGTGCCCTTATTCTGCAAGAGATGTGACCCCCGAGGAAGGCATTGCTAAAGGGCTGATAACATGTTGGAGAATGAATGGAGAGTTCAATAAAAACCATAAATGGCATTTTCAAGTTCAAGGGCAATTGCACGTCACGGGTTTTGATTTTTGTTACTTCATGGTATGGACCTATTAATTTAAAATTGAAAAATCTCTCGCAATGACACATTTTGGCAAGATAAAATGGAATCAAATTGGTAGAATTCTACATGAAATGCATGCTTCCTGAAATAGTGGATAATCGAATCGACAGGAATATGGAAACTAGAAATTGAAATTGTTTCTCTTGTTCATATTATTAAATTTTTTTCTGTTTTCATATTAGAAATTTCAATCCTATATTGATTATTTTTTACTATATTATAATGAAAAACGAACTATTCTCAATTGAAAATTGAATTTTATTTTTGATGAATGAAAAAATTAAATTGATATCAATTTTAAATTGAGAATACTCATTCCTTTTTCAACATAAATACCTTCACGAATACCTTACCTTGAACAGTGCAAATTGGCGACTAAAATTCGTCGCAGATGCTTCCACATCATGTTCAATTTTCATTAAAATCTATATTATATTGTTTTGTAGATACAGGAATCATTATTAAACATTTCAATCAGTATATACAGTGTCAACTTAAGTTGGCGACATATAGAAAACATTTTTATTTTTCAATTTAGGAAAGAAGTAATTTTTCACAAGAAGTTCTGCATGTTCTGGAACCTGATTGTAAATATTCAAATTTTGAAATTTGCCAGCCTAATACAAGTAGTGGCATAAAATATGAATTTAGTAAAAGAGTAAATCATTTTCATTTGTAACAAAATCAAATATTGTTTTTATGAGAAGTTGTCGAAATATTAAAAAAAATCTTTATTTTTTTTCATTCAAACTTATTTTTTACATTCCAACAGAAATGTGTGTAAAAACTGGCCTTCTGCTTCGACCGCGAATATTTTCTGACCATTCACTGCGAGAGCGACTATTCAAACTTTCAAGCGTTATTGTGGAGAAAATTCCACAAAAATCAGTTTATTTTTAGCCTAGAGAGATATAATTGCATATTTCATCGTGACTCTTGATTTGCAACAACTTCATATTTTTTTACACTATCCATGTACAACTGACAAACTTCCAGATTTGGTAATTCATAATAAGGTTTTAGACTATGCAGAAATGTTTATAAAGAACGACTTTCATTCTAAAGTGAAAAATAAAGTTGTTTTCCATTTGTGGTCAACTTAAGTGGACACACTGTAGAAACATCCTGTCGTTAATTCTTTGGTAAATTGTTTTGATTTAACTTATTCAACTATTGGCATACTTCAGATATTACCTAACAATATCGAGAAGAAGATACCCCAACACAACAAACATTCGTATTATCAAGGTCATGTAGCTGAGTGGTTAGAATCAATGCTTTTTCAATCATTCGGTTTGCCGGTTGCTGGTTCAATCTCAGCGATTTCAATTTATTTTTCTGATGGCCGGAGAAAGTGCAGGAATCGCACGTTAAAATGTAAGACCTCGTTGATCCTTGGCTGGCACAAGTTTCGACTTCTGAGGGCTCCCGTTCGTAGGGGGGCGAAAGCTGGTTGTCAACAATTTCAAACCATTGTCAAACAATTTTATTTATGATTATAATTCGAATTGAATTTGATTTCCATGCAGTCACCATGTAACCTCATGTAATCACCGAAAAAATCGGATGTAATCACTATGTAGGTAATCCATGAAATTTTGTAATCAGTTAAAGAGGACTTTCATCAATAGTTAATCCTTCTCGAAAAGTGACAATAATAATTGTAATTTGAAGTTTTGCTATATACTAGGTATATTCAAGGACTTCCGAGATCGAAAAATTAAGCACTGACTTTACACTTCACACACATATCCAACTATACCATACCCCTTCTATAACGTATAATTGCGCAATGTATTTTCCACACATGAAAAGTCGAAAGTCTAAAACAATTAGTAGTCGCGGCCCTTTTAAAGGTTCTTTATAAACGCGGTCGCGGGGGGCGCAAGCTTGACAGGGGCGCAAGGAAACCAGAAATGTTTGCCGTTTGGATTAGGGGGTAGGGGCGTAAGCAGGTTCCCGCGGGGGGCTCGCTAAAAGTTAGCTACGCCACTGCTTGACAAACTATTCCGACAGAGGAGCCACCATGTCTTCGGTTAAATATTTATCAAAGTCTCCTTCCGTGCAAATGAGTGATGATAGTCAAAACTAATGTCTGTACTACGCTTTACAAATGCTGGGGAAGGAGCTAGTAAGCCCTGTTGCCAATGTTACGTATTCCGTATAATACATCTCTTAGACTATCAATTATCATTTGGTTTGGAGATTATTCAAGAAGAAATGATTCGTTGAATACTTATTCTAAATCATTATTTCTTGAAAATGAAATTTAATGTTGTCATATTCATTACTGTCAGGTCCAAGATCCAACAGCGGCAAAAACATGAGCCTAGAGAATCTAGAGATTAGTATAGTCTTTCCAATATCAATTGCAGAACATAAAAACCTGTTCAAAACCCTTATACCGACAATTTCGTTTGATCTGCCGACACCTCATTCAAGTGATGCTTAATTATCAGCCAGCCAACGATTTTGCATTTTAAGGCACGTTAATTAGGTTCTTTTGGACCGCGGTGCTTCTTTTGAATCTATACGAGTTGTTGCAATTGATAATGGATGAACTTTAATTATATTGGCGCACTTGGCAACATGCCAGCAGGTGTCCTATTCTCGAGTTTGTAAGAATGCGATTTCGATTTTCTGTTTCACATCAATACATATGAAGGATATATATTTCTCTCTTTTATTTTTATGTAAATTAAAAGCGAACTATTCGAGAATAGCCCACCTATTTGTTGCGTGTCCTGAGAAGTATAAGGCACATATTTATGAGGTTTGTGGTATAAGGAAAGTCATTATCATGGAATAAATTACGTATTGGATTTTGTTTTTGATATATTTCAGTGATGTTTTGAAAATCTCGCATTGTCAACCAAGTTTATATTAGTTTTGAATCCTAGTTAGGTAGCTGTCATGTGATGATCTCAGTTTTACTGCCCTCTTGAAAAAAAAGATTTTTATATTTTTCTTTCAAAATTTAAATTAGAGAATTACTTTTTCCTGTAAAATTATTTGTAGATAGGTAAATGTTCTTTTACAAAAATGTTTTTAAAAGCCATCACATTTTGTTTTTCAAGTATGTTGTCGGAAAAGTATAATGTGCAACTCGTGCAGATATTTTCTGCATACTACCTATTTTATTCGTCACACAGTTATCGACCAAATTTCTTCCTGAGGATAGTGCACATCTGGCAGTGAATTCAATATTTTAAAAAGTTGTGTTTCTTCAAAAAAGCTGTAATTTTTTCGAGCTATTTCTTAACTTGCTTTGTTTGTTTTGGTTTATTTTTGAAATATAAGTGCGTTCTGTGTAGATTTACCATCGCAGAAACCGAACTATTCATCAAAAAGTACTTTATATTTTTCTAGGTAATTTTCCATCCTGATTTTTGAGAATTTTCTCGGGAACTTTTGCCATTCAACAGCGATATTGATTGGTAATTAGCATTAGCATTTTATCAGCTGCTTTATAGGTTTGTAGACATCGGTTTGATTATAAAAATATCTTTCTATTTTTCTGTTTGGAGTTTTTCAAGTATATTTTGTCAAATTCATATAATTGAGTGTCGTATTTTTTCTTTGAATCATTATTGACATAATTTTCCTTTTTAAATTCAGTAGAATTAATTTGAAAAATCATCCGTCAGGGGTCAGTGATGTGAATGAAGATCATGTTTCGTCTACTATTTCGTGTGATGGGCGAGCCAAAAAGGACGAAACTCTTTAGAAATATATATCCAAACGAAATTTATTTCATTTCTGTTGACGCGAAAGCCTTGAAGGCATTGCCTTTTTCGGATTACATGTGTTTACACGGATAGACAAAAGTTAGAACCAATTATCAAATTCCAGTTCGGAATTGGCGCTTGTAGTTGTTTGGAGTTTACTCCAATTCCGACAGTTGTGTAACTTGGCTCTGCTGTACTGATGAGATTTGTATAAACGCTTGCGCTTGCAGCTGCTTTCACTCTTTGAAGGTTAAATGAAAAACTAAGCGTTTTAGATAATTTGTAGAAATGTGAAATATGTATTAATTTTACGATCGGCTTCCCTCCAGAAGGTTTCAAAAATAACTTTGACTTTGACTCTATAGAGAAGTCAATAAACAAGGTAAAAAAGCGTGTTCAGCTTGCTCTGTAGAGCCAGGAACATTCAAATGAAGAAAGTCATTTCTTTCCACCTCTAGAATGATATATCCACAACTCAAAAAAATCCATATATTTCCAGTGGTATGACCCTTCATAATACATTGTCATCGGAATCATTAACACCTGCCCAATTTCATGATGACCGGGCATCTAACTATAAGTGGGTCATAATTCACTTGCAAGATTCCACCTGAACATATAGTTCAGTCGACAGGTTGAAAAAAGTGGGGTTAGGTGGAAAAAGGTCGGAAGTTAATGAAACTTCAGGAGGTTCTTCAGGGGGTGGTTAATCAACATTTTCTAAAGTTTTGGACCTCGAGGAACCTGTGGTCTCGTCGATGTATGAAAATATCACCTGCATGGTTTCGTCAACACTCGGCGATGGGCGGAATCCTCTTTTATGCGATGACTTAGGTGGATGGTAAAAGCTTGCGAGGCACTTTTGATGACTCAGCATTGACGGCGACTAAATCAGTAACCAAATTCTGCAACTGGCTAATGCGCTCTTCTTCCCCCAGTCGTCTCCACGCATCCTCGCCTTTTCGATGATTCTATTAGAAATTTCAGACAGAGTCACTTTGACTGTAGCATTGCGCCTATCCAAGGACAACTTTGCCTGTTTAGCTCTGAAATCATCGTCACACAGTTATCGACCAAATTTCTTCCTGAGGATAGTGCACATCTGGCAGTGAATTCAATATTTTAAAAAGTTGTGTTTCTTCAAAAAAGCTGTAATTTTTTCGAGCTATTTCTTAAATTGCTTTGTTTCGGTTTATTTTTGAAATATAAGTGCGTTCTGTGTAGATTTACCATCGCAGAAACCGAAGTATTCATCAAAAAGTACTTTATATTTTTCTAGGTAATTTTCCATCCTGATTTTTGAGAATTTTCTCGGGAACTTTTGCCATTCACCAGCGATATTGATTGGTAATTAGCATTAGCATTTTATCAGCTGCTTTATAGGTTTGTAGACATCGGTTTGATTATAAAAATATCTTTCCATTTTTCTGTTTGGAGTTTTTCAAGTATATTTTGTCAAATTCATATAATTGAGTGTCGTACTTTTTCTTTGAATCATTATTGACATAATTTTCCTTTTTAAATTCAGTAGAATTAATTTGTAAAATCATCCGTCAGGGGTCAGTGATGTGAATGAAGATCATGTTTCGTCTACTATTTCGTGTGATGGGCGAGCCAAAAAGGACGAACTCTTTAGAAATCTATATCCAAACGAAATTTATTTCATTTCTGTTGACGCGAAAGCCTTGAAGGCATTGCCTTTTTCGGATTACATGTGTTTACACGGATAGACAAAAGTTAGAATCAATTATCAAATTCCAGTTCGGAATTGGCGCTTGTAGTTGTTTGGAGTTTACTCCAATTCCGACAGTTGTGTAACTTGGCTCTGCTGTACTGATGAGATTTGTATAAACGCTTGCGCTTGCAGCTGCTTTCACTCTTTGAAGGTTAAATGAAAAACTAAGCGTTTTAGATAATTTGTAGAAATGTGAAATATGTATTAATTTTACGATCGGCTTCCCTCCAGAAGGTTTCAAAAATAACTTTGACTTTGACTCTATAGAGAAGTCAATAAACAAGGTAAAAAAGCGTGTTCAGCTTGCTCTGTAGAGCCAGGAACATTCAAATGAAGAAAGTCATTTCTTTCCACCTCTAGAATGATATATCCACAACTCAAAAAAATCCATATATTTCCAGTGGTATGACCCTTCATAATACATTGTCATCGGAATCATTAACACCTGCCCAATTTCATGATGACCGGGCATCTAACTATAAGTGGGTCATAATTCACTTGCAAGATTCCACCTGAACATATAGTTCAGTCGACAGGTTGAAAAAAGTGGGGTTAGGTGGAAAAAGGTCGGAAGTTAATGAAACTTCAGGAGGTTCTTCAGGGGGTGGTTAATCAACATTTTCTAAAGTTTTGGACCTCGAGGAACCTGTGGTCTCGTCGATGTATGAAAATATCACCTGCATGGTTTCGTCAACACTCGGCGATGGGCGGAATCCTCTTTTATGCGATGACTTAGGTGGATGGTAAAAGCTTGCGAGGCACTTTTGATGACTCAGCATTGACGGCGACTAAATCAGTAACCAAATTCTGCAACTGGCTAATGCGCTCTTCTTCCCCCAGTCGTCTCCACGCATCCTCGCCTTTTCGATGATTCTATTAGAAATTTCAGACAGAGTCACTTTGACTGTAGCATTGCGCCTATCCAAGGACAACTTTGCCTGTTTAGCTCTGAAATCATCGTCACACAGTTATCGACCAAATTTCTTCCTGAGGATAGTGCACATCTGGCAGTGAATTCAATATTTTAAAAAGTTGTGTTTCTTCAAAAAAGCTGTAATTTTTTCGAGCTATTTCTTAAATTGCTTTGTTTCGGTTTATTTTTGAAATATAAGTGCGTTCTGTGTAGATTTACCATCGCAGAAACCGAAGTATTCATCAAAAAGTACTTTATATTTTTCTAGGTAATTTTCCATCCTGATTTTTGAGAATTTTCTCGGGAACTTTTGCCATTCACCAGCGATATTGATTGGTAATTAGCATTAGCATTTTATCAGCTGCTTTATAGGTTTGTAGACATCGGTTTGATTATAAAAATATCTTTCCATTTTTCTGTTTGGAGTTTTTCAAGTATATTTTGTCAAATTCATATAATTGAGTGTCGTACTTTTTCTTTGAATCATTATTGACATAATTTTCCTTTTTAAATTCAGTAGAATTAATTTGTAAAATCATCCGTCAGGGGTCAGTGATGTGAATGAAGATCATGTTTCGTCTACTATTTCGTGTGATGGGCGAGCCAAAAAGGACGAACTCTTTAGAAATCTATATCCAAACGAAATTTATTTCATTTCTGTTGACGCT
This sequence comes from Chrysolina americana, assembly GCA_958502065.1. NCBI lineage: Eukaryota > Metazoa > Arthropoda > Insecta > Coleoptera > Chrysomelidae > Chrysolina > Chrysolina americana. The sequence continues at coordinate 25,706,458 of OY293421.1, forward strand.
ATATCCAAACGAAATTTATTTCATTTCTGTTGACGCGAAAGCCTTGAAGGCATTGCCTTTTTCGGATTACATGTGTTTACACGGATAGACAAAAGTTAGAATCAATTATCAAATTCCAGTTCGGAATTGGCGCTTGTAGTTGTTTGGATCCAATTCCGACAGTCGTGTAACTTGGCTCTGCTGTACTGATGAGATTTGTATAAACGCTTGCGCTTGCAGCTGCTTTCACTCTTTGAAGGTTAAATGAAAAACTAAGCGTTTTAGATAATTTTTAGAAATGTGAAATATGTATTAATTTTACGATCGGCTTCCCTCCAGAAGGTTTCAAAAATAACTTTGACTTTGACTCTATAGAAAAGTCAATAAACAAGGTAAAAAAGCGTGTTCAGCTTGCCCTGTAGAGCCAGGAACATTCAAATGAAGAAAGTCATTTCTTTCCACCTCTAGAATGATATATCCACAACTCAAAAAAATCCATATATTTCCAGTGGTATGACCCTTCATAATACATTGTCATCGGAATCATTAACACCTGCCCAATTTCATGATGACCGGGCATCTAACTATAAGTGGGTCATAATTCACTTGCAAGATTCCACCTGAACATATAGTTCAGTCGACAGGTTGAAAAAAGTGGGGTTAGGTGGAAAAAGGTCGGAAGTTAATGAAACTTCAGGAAGTTCTTCAGGGGTGGTTAATCAACACTTTATAAAGTTTTGGACCTCGAGGAACCTGTGTTCTCGTCGATGTATGAAAATATCACCTGCATGGTTTCGTCAACACTCGGCGATGGGCGGAATCCTCTTTTATGCGATGACTTAGGTGGATGGTAAAAGCTTGCGAGGCACTTTTGATGATACTCAGCATTGACGGCGACTAACTCAGAATCCAAATTCTGCAACTGGCTAATGCGCTCTTCTTCCCCCAGTCGTCTCCACGCATCCTCGCCTTTTCGATGATTCTATTAGAAATTTCAGACAGAGTCACTTTGACTGTAGCATTGCGCCTATCCAAGGACAACTTTGCCTGTTTAGCTCTGAAGTCATCAATGATAGCTTCCTCACAAAGAAAACACGCATTCATGAATTCGAATTTCGCAACTTGTGACCGTCGGGTAGGTGCAGGAGAAGGAGCTTAGGATGTGTCACATCCACGACGTGTAAATGCAGCAATTAATTTCTCATTAATGTACCTTGTTTGGCAAGCACTGTGCACTCTTACTTCACTCAACTCACGCAGAAACTGTTCATCTGCCGAAAGTTTCCTTTTTACACTGGACTCCAACAGTCTGGCAACTCCTCTGGCTTTCACTACAGTTAGTTCACCTGCTTCAACTCCTCCTTTACAAATAAAACACAAGTCTGATCCACGAGATGTAGACGCGATCTCAGAAAATTACCCAAAAACCAAAACTGTCACTAACACTCGATGCTCCTTTCGCTAACAAAGTTATTCACTTCAAGAGCTGAAGGTTTCTAATGTTACTTATCTAACTTAATCTTATATATACTCTGAGTGGTTTAACACTGTCCCATTTTTACCAATCCCTAATTTTAATTTTCTTATTACCTAATTTGACTATTCTACCTGAGGTACTTATACTCTTCTATAATTACAATTTTTCGATTTCTTCTTGGAATTAATGAAAGAATAAAATGAAAAGTGATCTAATATGACCTCAAAAATCGAAAACAAATAGGTCTAGGTAGCACAGGTAGAATAGACAAATTTCAGCCTTCTATGTTGAATATTGGCTCATCGTTTGCATTCCGCAGTTCCACAGGAGCAGTGTTCTAACATCTATTGTTTTCCAGCTTTTTACTGCTGTAGCTGATCACACACTCCCCTCGGCCAGACACTCTCTTGTCCTTGGGAGGAACGACTTGACACCTGGTGGGCAAGCAGGGGTAGGGGTTATCAAAAGTTGGTGATTTCAAGTAGGAATTATAATAGCAACTACATTTCATCATAATTCTTGTATAACAGAAGAAATAGGGAAGAATTCTGCATTTTGTGGCGAAATTTGAAAAATTACCTATTCTTCGAAGCGCCATATCTCGGTAACAAATTGACACACAAACATGTTTGAGGCAATTCGTAGGGAATTTGACGATCTACAGAAAAGTAAAACGACGTTTTTGCTGTAGAACGTAAGGCAAAAAAGGGATTGAGGAAAAACCACACAAAGGTCGAAAAATTTGCAGTTCCCCCCCCCCCCCTTTTTCAGCACAGGGTCCTCGAGGTCCAAAACTTGAGAAAATGTTAATCAACCATCCCTGAACAACATCTTGAAGTTTCATTAACTTCCAAACTTTTTCTATCTGAAACTACCTGTCGACTGAACTAATACAAATGAATGAATAATCAAAGAAACAAGACAATTTTAATAAATGCTTGAAAAAATTTCAGCGTTTTCAGAAATATTGAATTAATTAATAGCGAGATGTACACTATCTTCAGCAAGAAATATAGAGGAATTACTTCGCATGTGCCAAGAATAAATTCATTGTATTATATAGATTGAAACTCCGGAACCCCTCATTGATTGTTGATTTTTATTTATGGGGGGATTCGAAACATCACGTCTTTCTTTATTTCATTTTATTGACCTAGCTCCTCCTACCAACGTTATCAAAATCATATTCAGTTTATAGGCTTTTTCATCGTGTTACAAGCGCATGCGCAGCAGCCATGTTGAATGAGACGGAATTCAAAAGTTTCGTACTGTTTTGTGCAATAATGGCTGGAAAAGTAGTATTATCTTCGCAAAAAAATCTATTACTGAAAAAAATTATTGATGGTGTTTTACTCGTTCACAATTCAATAGCAGCACATAATTGTGAAAACTTAAAAAGGTGGCTAAAGTGTCATGGGCATTCGCAAAAAGGTAAAAAATTTGAGTTGATTGAGAGGTTAGCCATTTAAGTAAATAAAAAATTAAATAAATAATAATTGTATTGTATTCCAATTCGGTATAAAAATGACTTAACACTTGCAGAAACATTTAAATTAACATGAAACTTCATCACGATTTTCATTAATTATATAAATAATTGAAAAGAAGCTGTAAATTCGAAATTTTCAATCATACGATCGTGTATGATACTGGTGTAAATACTATTGAAGAAATATTGTATAATACTATAATATTAAATGATATAATATTTAAGAGTTGAGAATGCTATGCGAAATAATATGTACCTAAATGTGTTGACCCAGCTTTTGACAAGATGGTTGACTGGACATTTCGAAGAAAGGAAATGTTATACCTACAAAACATTTCTCTTTCTGAAGTAGGTAACTGATTCTTCCTCAGATTAGCAACCATTTCCCTCAAATGATGTGCCAAAACATTTCAACTATAGATTTATTTATCATTATTCATTCAGTAACATCGTCAATCGATTGAAATCCTCTGTCACCTCGGCCACATTTTATCAGTTACAAATCACATTTTCTGCATTTTGAATATGTTTTAATATATAACTTGCCTGATGATTTAATTATTTTTCCAAGATAATGATGGAAAGGTTTTGGAAAGATTATAAAATAATATGTACTGGCTTTAAATGACTTGTGTATCACTCCACACTCCATAAAAAAAACCTGTTGTTGTTCCTTTTCGTACGGGAACCATTATAAATAATAACTTAATTTTATTTTTATTCAACTAGGATACTTATTTTATTTATTTCTCATTTATTTCTTAAATAAATGAGGTTCATTTTATATCAGGTAATTTTAATTATTTGTACCCGGGTATTTTAACAGGGTTCTGTACAAAACAGTCCGAAAAAGATGGCTGACACTGACGCATGCGCACAAAAAATAAACTGAGATGAAAAGGCCTATTCAGAAAATTGAATGAATGAAATATACAATGGCGCTTTCTATTCGAAAACTGCCAATCTAAGAAATTAGTAAGAATGTTGGTAAAGTAGGAACTGTTTCGCGCCATGTTTGAATTTGGCTATTATTTGTAGTCTCCCAAACAATATTATCTGGAGATTCGTTTTCAATCGAAAATTGCACTATTTTTATCAGTCTTTAGATTAACATAGAACAGGAGCAAGTATTATCTTATTTTCCTCAATTGCTGACCAAAAAAATTTCAATATTAGAAATGAAGACAATCTCAATATATGAAACCTGTTCTCCAATCTTTTTTGAGTTCACCTAAAAAATTCGAGTTTTCCAAGTGTAACTGTTTCTCAATGCAATTAGAAACAATCATAAATGTCATAATAATATTGTCGTAGTCACGTAATCTTGTAGAAGTCGTAGTTCCTGTAGTCGTTTCTGAATGTTTCCTAATGACCGTTTATGTTGCTGAAGATTCTGATATTTTTTCTAGAACAAACACATTCACAAGTTGCTTCTTTATTAATTTTGTAGTACAACAGTTGTTAGAGAAACTACTCCAAAATATGTTCTTGTAGAAAAGCTTTGCCAAGCGTTGTATACCATTTTCATCTTGGCTGAATGTTTTTTGTAGATATCAAAAAAATATTTCATTATTTTAGCAAAACTCGTTATTGGGAATCATTCCTCCAGAGCATTATCAGTTGACGATTATTCTAACAGAGACACACCGAACATCTCTTCTATGGTTCTTTTTTCCAACGAACTGCAGAGCTATGGAACTCACTGCCTCGGGAGATGTTTCCTGAGGCATACAGCCTGCAAAAATTCAAGATGAACACCATTTCTTACATATTTTCTCTCGGCTCTCGCGATGTTCTCTGAAAATTACAGAATTTTCCTTTTCGTTGGAACCAGAAAATAAAAAAATCTATAAGCGAAGGTGGGATCAAATGCAAGACTGATGCTGTAAGTTTCTTTTGGATTTATCCAGAAAACCTTAAAAGATGCTCCGTACCTCACGTGGTCCGGACCTCCTGACTTCAGCCCGACCACCATCAACAGGTAAGCAATTTTTTATTATTATTTTTTTTGTACCACTTCATAATGATAACGTTTATTCGTAATTCAATGCTACAAGTATAAAATGTTTACTCATTCCTTAAAAAATATGGTCAACAAATTATTAATGTTTTTTGTAACAATTATAAAATTATAAGAGGATATATTTATTTTGATTTCTATAATGGAATAGCATGAACAGTCAAACAGTATTATACTGGTATGCGACTGTTCATGAACCTATTTGTAGTTACAAGTATCATTAAATTAAACTTTCAGTATTACAAAGGAACAAGAAACACTAAAAACAAAAGAACAATCTTTTGGTTAATATAAAATTAGATTTCATCATTTTATTTACAATAAGGTACGATATTTTGAGAGAATCCATTTGCTAATGATCCTCCAAAGAAAATGTGTTCGTCATTGTATACAGATGATTAGTCGGAGTGTCAAATAGTAGGTGATTAAAGCTTTCCTGTATAAACCAGAGATTTTATTAAAAATATTTGAAGTAGTAAATTTATTCACTTAATTGATCCCAAAAAACATTTCTTTATAGAGGAATAAAAATAAAAATAATAACAATACATATGGGCGAGGATTAGCGCAGTGGTTGAGCGCCAGCCTGGTAACCGAGAGATTCCAGGTTAGGTTCCCAGCCGAGGCGGGCTTTTTTCATTTTCAGATGTGAAGGTCTAAATGATTGAAGCTCGTGTCGGCTGGGAATAATCCTCCACGATTCACCGTTGCGTTAATAATCAACAATGCTGCTCCTAAGGTAGCGTATGGAGTTAGTAACAAGGCCAATCCAGAACACACGGCTAATGACCATAGCAGTCGATGCCAAAACAGCAAGGAAAAAAAAAATAACAAAACAGCAAGGAAAAAAAAATAACAATACATACATTGAATAATGGCAATAAATACATAAAAAAGAAGAATCAAACAATTGATGGAAATAAACAAGAAGTATCACAAGTTTATAAAAACGAAAAAACTAAAAATGGTGGAATCAGAAAATATTCATTTGTTTTCAACTCAACCGATCATAAAACTAATTTTGAATGGTATTTTACCATATTTTTTCAAATGTTACATAGTATTGATTTTCGACCAATATTTGTCATAGTTTTATGCATTGCTATATTATTGGAATACCTGGTTGAATAATTTATGTTGATCACTATTCATTTTGAATATTAAATTAGAATGTTTCATATTATTTTAATGAAAGTACACAATTTCATTTTATATAATGAATGAATGTCTAGAAGCTTATTTGGTTTGTACAAATTAGCAGTTGACTCGTAACAGTCAAGTCTGAATATATTTTAGAACAAGATCCCCATATATTAATTAAATATTTGATTCTGCTGAGAATATGTGAATATAAAAGTATATTAGCTACTTTGGGATTTAATTTGGGACATGTTTCTCCTACCTCAATTTATCATCAATTCAAATGTCAAGGTACTTATTCAGAGAAGTTTGTTTCAATTGTTAATTTTTTATTTTTATATTTAATTTAATATTTTGATATTTCTTTGTTGAAAAATCATATATTCACTTTTTCTAGAATTAAGAGAGAGAAGATTGGAATAAAGCCATTTTTAAAATCATGGCAAGTCCTCGTTTGTTTTTTCTAAAATTGAAGGGTTTTCATTTGCGTATAAAAGAACTGTATCATCCGCGAATATAGTGTATCGATATAAGTTGATTTGGTATACATTTTGTATATATCATAAGTATAATATAGGACCTAATACACTTTTTTCCCAAAATTCAATTGGATATTTTCTTGTAAGGGATTTTTTGTGCCAGGATTTTACTGCAAGATTTTTTCAGGATTTCTACTGGAAGCTTTTTCGGACAGAATTGATTTTATTGTAGGGCAGTAGAGTGATCATCTCCTGAATGAAGCTTATTGTTTTGTTGGTTTCTTACGTATTGGCTTCTGTAGAAGGGTATTATAACCTGGTAGCCAAGATTTGTGGATATCCAACCGTCAGTGCAAACCTAAGTAACCGAAGATGCACCTTGTGATATCTCCGATGACCAAGTTCCAACACCAATTATATTTACGTACACTTGCAGCATAAGTACATAGCAAAATGGGGCGATCACCAAGGTAAAAGTACAAACATTCATTTGATATATAATGAGTATGATGCCATTTATTATCCTACACTTGCCTCGCCATCTATTGCCCCTTTAGGACCAGGTTGGCACTATGACATCAACCAAGACCAGGGTTGCCACATATAACAACCGGCTCAGGCAGTCAGATTTGGCAAACAGTCAACTATATAATATCCTACAAGAAGTCACATATAGCAACCTGCCGACTGCAAGTTCCAAGTCTAGGATGCCATATGTGATAACCTATATAATAGCACTTCTTTAGGCTAGTATACTATTGTACTATTTTATGCTCAAATTATCACTCGCCAAAAAATAACTGAGTCCACCATAGCGCCGCCAACGGTAGATATTTCAAATAATTTTGATCAAATCATCATTTGAGACTAGCGAAATGATCAAGGAATTAATATTTAGTACACAGTTATCAATAATTATGAATGAATGAAAATATGCTTCTCAATACTATGTACTTTTTGTAATACTTGTCTTTTGCTAACACAAAAGTTTTTATTTTTATTGATTATCAATCATGTTGAATTCATATTGAAGGAAAAAAAAATACAAATAGATTAATATTCTTACCAACTCTTCCAGTTCGACCTATTCGATGGACATACTCATCAATACTATTTGGTAAATCATAATTTATGACATGCTGGATGCCTTCAATATCAAGCCCTCTTGCTGCTACTCCAGTGGCTACAAGAATATTACAAATCCCTTTTTTGAAATCCCAAAGGGCCTGTTCTCGTTCTCTTTGTAATCGGTCACCATGAATACTGGTAGTCTTTATATCATTTTCACTGAGGAGGGTGGCAAGAAAATCTGCATTCCTTTTGGTTTCTACAAACACTACAGTGCGCTCTTTGAGTCCTGAAAAAATAAAAAAAATAAGAACAAATTTGAGTAAAATTAATAAATAAATAAGACGAAACGAACAGAATATAATAATTGTATTGTTTTGTGGAATATATTAAATGTTAGGTCTTGTGTTTCGATTTTCAATACATGAAACTAGCGACAATAAACCCAGAGAAATAACAAACCAACAAATTGTACCTGAAACCAATTACAGGAGAGTTTGACAAGACCTACGAGTTCAACGAGGCAAGTCTTGACCACACAATAATTAATGGAGGCCAGGTAACAAACATGGAAACGTTAAGGCGTTCTGACAGAATATAAAAGGGCATTCAGTGAGATAAACCAGACAGTTTACGTACATTTGAATACATTTTTTTGGATTTAGTTTCAATATTAAAACAAAGGAAAATCGCTTGCAACAACCAAAATATAAAGTAACGCCCCCCCTCCTGATAACTTTCGAATGGATCGACATTTTTCGTTAAATTTTTTAGGTAAAATGGCAGTTCATTCATCACCTGCTTTTCGACTATAATAAGTCTCCATCCCTCAAAATGACGTCAGGACGGCATTTAAAAAAAAAAACTAAATGGCATTTGGGGCCAAGTAATAACATAATCATCTAAAACATAAGGTTCGAACTTTCAAAAAATGATTATCAGAAATAGATTACTACCAGCGAGCTCCAGTCAGCTAAAGACCCACGAGACTGTACCACAGATTACGGAAACAGAGTTTAGATATGAAACTGAATACCTGTAAGCGATGAATCGTATTACGCCACTGTTGTGAAGTGGATGTATCCCGAACTAAAATATTTTGAATTCATTTACACAGATTTCTGTAATGGGTTGGTAATTCACTCGACTACAAATCATCTTTACCGATAGAGGAATAAGCGGGAAATTTTGAAATATGACATATTTATTTCATCCTGAAATGATAAATACAGAAAAGTAAAACTTTTCTCCAATTTACACTTGGTGTTGGTTTATTTGTTATGAATGGTTTCTTTTTCAGCATTATCAAGTAAATTCCTTGATTACGGTGTGAAAGCCGAAAACGGTCCTAACAAATAAACTAACATTCAAGTTATACTTGAAGTGAGGTGGAGAGGTTACTTCTGTACAATTTTTACTTCTGTACAATTTTTCATTGCAAAATCAAACCAAATCAATTCAAATATACTTTATTGACGAAGATAAAGTTCACTGATATTTTGTCGGTGAAGATTTCGACCGAGCCCCGAAAACCCAGAGGAGCGGTCGGCCAGTGCCAGAAGTACCAGCGATTCGGGCACGCACAGAGGAATTGCATGGCAGTTCCTGTGTGCGTAAAGTGCGCCGGTAAGCAACTCAGTCGTTAGTGTGTGAAGCCGCGGGCCGAGAAGGCGAAGTGTGCAAACTGTGGGGGCGCTGCCATACGGCCAGTTATAGGGGATGTCCAAACTTCCCTAAGCCCCGAAGCGGAAAAGCCAAGAGCACAGGGAGGGGGGCACCCTCCACTGCCGGAAAGGCAGCAAGTCCGGCCCAGCCAAGATTGTTGCAGGTTCCGGCGCTGTCCGTGCGGGAACTTCCTACTCAGAAGCAAAGAAAACCGGCCCCTCTCCGACAAAACCGAGTGGACCGGACGACTTTTTCGCCGCCCTCGAGAAGATGAAACAACTCTTCGTGCAGTTCCCGGCCTTACAGCAAATGTTTGTGCCAAATCAAGTCGTGCTTTGAAGGACTAATTAACGGCTGTACACCATATTAGGCCCAGCTCCTTAAAGATAATTTTTTGGAATTGTAATGGTTTCAAAGACAAGAAATGGTATCTTTAAGATTTCATGGTGCGACACAACGTCGACCTGGTTCTCCTTCAAGAGACCCATCTTGACAATGAAATCATTACGATTCCTACTATCGAGTTTTCAGAAAGGACCGTATTGGTCGGTGCGGAGGGGGCGTGGCTGTTGTAGCCAAACGCTCACTTCGGGTCGCACAATACGGCATTTATGGTCATCGAAACCACGGGGGGCGGCGTCCTTAGAGTTGTTTCTGCTTATAACCCTCCGCATAATCTAATACAGAATGATACGCTGGATTATCTGCTGATGGAATCCAACACCCCGACGATCGTCGCAGGCGAATTTAACGCCAAGCACGTGTCATGGAGCCGGGTGTCAAACCGCAATGGGATGGCGCTCTGGACACACATGGACAGGTCCAGGTGAGCCCACATATTATGGTCATTTCAGACCTGATATACTTGATAGAATAGAAGAATAGAATAGAATAGAATAGAATAGAACTTTTATTAATCCATAAAAACCACATACATGGTGTCCAAGAGTTGAAAACTAGCGTTTAAAACCAGTATGGAAGATATAAAATAAATATTTCAAGGATATATACATATCGCGCTGGTCAGGAACATCCCCTGGACTTGGGAGGTCTGCCCTATTTCCGAATTAAGTTCGGATCATAACCCGGTCGTACTATGGCTGGGCGATGATCCTATCCCCCAGGGAAGTTGGCTGCGGAAGTCGACAAACTCGCTTTCACGGCGAATCTCGTTGAGGCACACGTCGTGCCTGAGATACTCCAGAATTCTGCCGAGTTGGACGATGCAGCGTCGCATTTCGAGCGCACTATGAATGACGCTCTTGAGGCCGCCACAACCAGTGAGCGGGGTCCTCTGAAGTCGTACGAGTATATACAGAGGATTAAACTCCTCATCCGGGAACGGAACCGTTTGAGACGTATCTTTCAGAGGAGACTGTAAGAGCCAGCCTTAAGGCTAATGAAGTCAAAAACGCGATCCTGGATTACAGAAATGAAAGGTGGAGCGACACGCTCTCTAGCCTTGAGCCCGGAGATAATGAGCTTTGGCGCATTATCAAAAGGCAAAGAGGCCGGAAAGCTGAGCTACCGCCCATTCATGGTGCGCGGTGAATGTGCTATGCGTCGATCAATCAATCAATCAATCATTTTATAGAAGTTATAGGACAGGTCAAAAAAACATTTTTAAAATATAAATAGTATGTACAGAACTGGTGTTTTTTTTTAAAAAAAGAAAAGCCTATATAGGACAATTCACAAATAAAATTTTAACCAGAATAAATAAATTCTCGTATGGTGTAAGGACATAGATCTATTAGGAATTTCTTTAAGTTACGTTTGAATTTCCGAGACTTTATATTTTTCAACTCCTGTGGAAGCAAGTTGTATAAATGGACACCAAAAGTATTAGATCTTTTGGATATTTCTAGATGCTTGGAAGGTACATGATAATGTTCTTTTTTCCTTGTATTGTATGAATGTGTATCGCTATTTCTTAAGTATATATCCCGATTTTGATGAGTATACGTCAGTATCTCAAAAATAAATATTCTACTGACTGTCAAAATGTTATGCTCCTTGAAGAGGTTTCGACATGACTGATCTGGTGGGCAACCAACAATACACCTTAAAATGCGCTTCTGAGAAAGGAAGACATTTTGAGCAGCTGAAGTGTTTCCCTATACAATAATACCATAAGTTATTCTTGAATTTCTGCATAATAAAATTTGAGGAGATGGTTCAGCCCTAATGCACTCTTTAAGTTTCTTATTTGATGACATTTTGTATTCAAAGTTTTACATAGTTTATTGCAGTGTGTTTTAAATGATAATTTAGAATCAAAACAAACTCCAAGAAACTTAACGATATCTATAGTTTCAATAGTATTATTATTTATACTGACTGAATTGCGAGATATATTTATTCTGATAAGTGTGGAAGGTTGTATAGTTAGTTTTAGTAGTATTTAGCAACAAGGATCTATTAGAACACCAGGCAGATAATTTATTTACTGAACTAGTATTTTTTTTGTAGTGATTTAGCATCCTTATCTTTTATGAGTAATGTGGAGTCGTCTGTATATAATGTGGTTAAACTGTCAGATAGAATCAGAGGTAAATCATTGATATATAATAAAAACAAGACTGGACCCAGAATTGAACATTGCGGTACCCCTAGTAAGTTAACATCAGTTGTTGAGAAAACAAAATTCCCAGATTCAGGTATTTTAACCATTTGTGGTCTATCTTTTAGGTAGGATTTAAACCAATCATGAACAATGCCTCTTATTCCATAACTTTTTAATATGTCAAGTAGTGTATCAGATTCAACACAGTCAAAGGCACGACTAAAATCACAAAAGATTCCCGTTGGACTCTCTGCTTGTTCAATGCCATCTAAAATCTCTTCGTAGAATGATATAATTGCAGTCATTGTAGAATGTTGTGCACGAAATCCATGTTGATTTTCATTGGTCATATGGTTTCTATTTAAAAAATTTGTTAACATATGAAGCATAGCATATTCTATTATTTTAGATATTACAGAGGGTACCGACAATGGCCTACAGTTTTCAATTTTTTCGGAAGAACCCTTCTTAAAAATTGGAGTAACTAGGGAGGTTTTGTCTGGATGGAAAATTTCCTTCTGCAAAAGATGTGTTTATAATATGTACCAAGGGTGATAGTATGTAAGGTCCTATTTTTTTAAACAATTCCAGAAATTTCATCAAAACCACACGATGGTTTGTTTTTTATATTATATTTTATTATTTCGAGCACATCATTTTCTGTTGTATGAGCCATGGCCTTTGCCGACACAATGGAACGCCAGTTTGTGCTGAATACCGACGAGGATGATGACGACGATCGGGACATCTTCGTGGAACGGAGGGCCAGACAAATCCTTCGAGAGGACGACGACGATGACATTCGTCCGGCTTTTGAGGAGCTTGAGGCGCAGATTCGCGGCCTGCCGAAGAGAAAAGCACCGGGAGCGGATTCGATCACTAACATGATGCTGAAAAAAATCCCGGACAGCCAGATCATGTCTCTTCGGAACATGATCAATAACTCTCTGCGTCTTAGGCACTTCCCCAGCAGGTGGAAACATGCCATTGTCGGCATGATCCCAAAGACTCGTCAAAACCCGATGTTCCCGCAGAACCATCTTCCCATCAGCCTCCTCAGCTCGGTGGCGAAATTGGCGGAACGCGTTGTGTTGGAAAGACTCAATGATGAATTCATTGACCGAAATGTTCTCCCCAACGAACAATTTGGTTTTCGATCTGGTCACTCCACGGAGCTCCAGGCCTTGAGGATGGTCGAAGGCGAAGGCCTTCTCTACAAGATGGCTCTCCTGGGCTTTCCTCGAGGGCTGGTAAGATGGATTGGCTCCTTTTTGAAAGGAAGAACATTTCAGGTCAAAGCCGAAAATGAGCTCTGTGATACGAGAGCCATTGAGGCGGGAGTTCCTCAGGGCGCCGTGTTGTCTCCGGTGCTCTACTTGATATACACGAGTGAACTACCGAGGACGGCACACGTGAATGTTTCTCTTTATGCCGACGATACCGCGTTGCTCGCCAGTTCAGCGAATCCGGAGCAAGGGGTGGTCTATTTGCAAGCCGCAATTTCAGGTCAAAGCCGAAAATGAGCTCTGTGATACGAGAGCCATTGAGGCGGAAGTTCCTCAGGGCGCCGTGTTGTCTCCGGTGCTCTACTTGATATACACGAGTGACCTACCGAGGACGGCACACGTGAAAGTTTCTCTTTATGCCGACGATACCGCGTTGCTCGCCAGTTCAGCGAATCCGGAGCAAGGGGTGGTCTATTTGCAAGCCGCAGTAGACGGCCTCTAGCAATGGTTCCTGGACTGGAAGATACGAGTCAACCCTGCGAAGACGCAGCTAATCTCCTTGGGGAGGAGACGAACCTATTCGGAAAGGCGAGTGACAATCTCGGGAAGGGAGGTTGACTGGCTACCTTGGGTCAAGTATCTTGGCCTGACTCGTCGTGGACTTACCTGGAGCCCACATATTTTTGAGTTAAGAGCAAAATTGCACTCTAGGATGAGCGTACTTTACCCACTCCTTAACAGGAGGAGTAAACTCAGTCTCGCAGCCCCCACCCATATATCGACCCTGGAACGGGTCCAGAGTAAATATCTGCGAATCCGTGAAGATCTGGAATTGTTCCATTCAGCAGTCCATCCGAGAGCGTAATCAGCGTGTACTGGAGTGTGCGGAAGCGCATGAAAATCCGGCTTATCAGGGAAGCAGTAGACTATACTATTGACGAACCTACCCGTCACAAACGGCCACGTTTGTCCGTGGTCTAATCCGCCACCACTCCGACGGAGCTGTACGAAAAGCTTGCTTTCGTCCTACTCAAACCCCCCCGCCAACATGAGAAAAATCGCGCGAGGGCGGCCCGGAGCACCCATTGCCCTGGCACAGTCCTAGACATTCATCATCAAATTCAGACCCAACACTTCCTCTCGAAGATGATGAGAAGCGAGGTGAAAGAGTAAGGGAGCCAGGCTCCAACTCGCACCAAGATCCAAACGACCTTGACAGTTTTTCGGTTTATAAGCAATTGAACAACCACATTAATCGGCGTTCTTTTCTCTACGAATTCATTCTCCTAGTTTTTTTTTGTTATCCAAATAAGCTGAGAAATTTACATTAACGAATAAATGGGTCGGTCGTCAAATTGATAAGCGCGCGGTGTTGCCGATTTTCTTCCCACAGCTCGGAGAATTAAGACGGCTGTGTTTCGACTTATTCATGGTATTTTGGAATATATAGATTTTTCAACTCTCTCTGGGAATTGCTCTTTCACGATGTTTTTGTGAAAATCTCTTCCGACATTCATCGTTGTTTAGAAGATATAATTTTTTCAATTTTGAGAAATGCTTTTAACACAGTCTGTACGGGTTGTCTCACGAAATTTTGTTGCATAATCCTGTTGAATCATTTCTTCAAGATATTTCTGTGAAAATCTTTACTTATTCGTCGTAGTTTGGAAGATATGATTTTTCCAATTTTGAGAAATTCTTTCAACAAAGTCTGTCCGGATTGTCACGAAATTTATCCTGTTAGATCAATTCTTCAAGATGTTTTTGTGAAAATCTCTTCGACTTATTCGTCGTAGTTTGGAAGATATGATTTTTTAAACTTTCTGTGAGAAATGCTTTGAAGGTACGGGTTGTCACGACATTTTGTTATATCCCCGTGTTAGATCATCCCTTCAAAATGTCTCTGTGAGCATTTTTTAAGACTTATTCGTCGTCTTTTGAGAGATTAAATTTTTTAAATCTCTCTGAGAAATGTTATATTACCCTATCTGTTAGAGCACCCTTTCAAGATATTTTTGTGTACTGGGTGGCTACGGAAGTATTGCCTACGGAATATCTGTTATTGTATGAAGTAGGTTTGTGAAATTTGAAGCGTCGATATAATGACATAAGAGATAGAATTTGAGCATATTGACATGTTGAAGTTAACTTCCGGTCTGACCGGAAGTATCATCAACTTTCTTATTTTAAATGGAAACCCTATTTTTTTTTCTTTTCGCTTTATTCAGCATTCAATTCCCTTTCTAATGACATATCACAAGTTGGTATCCAACCAGAAACTAGATCAGAAAAAAATTATTATTGAAATTCACCGAGTAGGCCGTGGAAGCAAAATGAAAGCCAAAAATTGAAAAGTTGGCTATGGAAACCATACGTCACTTGATAACAGTTGCTACTACTGTGATATTTTAGTTTCATTCGTCGGCGTTATAAAAAGCCGCCAAAAAAAATATTGGAAAAATTGGGAAAAAACAATACTCTGTAGGTCCATAACTTAAATAGGAACATACAACTTTTTCTTGTCTGTACTATTCAGCATAACCATCCCTTTCTAATGATATAGAAAGTAATTTTTTGAAATGAAATACCAAAAAATCCAATTATTATTCTTCAAATAACAAAACAGATTATCGCCATACGCAAAAATAACATTAAAAATAATGTGGAATGATAAATTATATCCTGTAGGTTCTAGGTTACATAGGAACATAAACGTACTTGGTCTGTGCCATCGTCCATAGATATTCTAATATAGACCTATGGACGATGTTTGTGCTATTCAGAATAATCATTCCATTGCAATAATCATTCGAACCAAAATATTAACAAGTAGGCTGATTAAGATGTATTTTGGAATGAAACATAAAAGAAACGAGAGCTCTCACGAACGCTGCTATCCATATTATTTTGACGTTCGAAGTAGTGTTTTTGATTCTGCCATTTTAAAAGGGTTTGGAAATCGAAATCAGATAGTGGAATATTCAAAAAATGCCCCGTTATTCACGAACCGAACAAATTGACATGCTTCTCATTTATGGTGAATGTTTAAAAAATTCTTATGCCGCTGAACGATTGTATTTAGAGCGATATCCAGGGAGGCAGCAACCGTCAAGAAGGTATTTCCAGTGGCTTGAAGAAAAATTAAGAACTGAGCCTGATGTTCACAAAGACCAAGAAGCATTTGTTATTAATGAGGAAACTGAAATTCATGTATTAGCTTTAGTACAATATGATAGCACAATTTCCTCAAGGCAGATTGGCGCCGAATTAGCTATAAGTAAGGACTCTGCTAGGAAAATTTTGAAAAAACATCGATTTAAATCCTTCAAGTATCAGTTGCATCAATATTTGTATGAAAATGACGGTGAAAGGCGCCTGGAATATTGTAATTGGTTTCTTCAACAAAATGCTGAGAATCACCTATTTAACTGTTATATCTTGTTTACGGACGAGTCAAGATTTACCAACAATGGATTACTTTAACAGGAATAATACAAGGTAGGTACTGTACATTATTTGGATTATTATCGATAGTCGAAGTGTAAAGTGCAAAAAGTTTGAACGGTCTTTTGTTTCAGGTACTGGGCGATAGAAAACGAGCACCGGTTTCGACAAGGTGGCTTCCAGGAGAGATTTGGTGTGAATGTTTGGGCAGGAATAGTTGAAACTCATATTGTTGGCCCCATTCTTTTTCAAGGCCAACTAACCGGAGAGAGATACTTTAATTTTTTAACGAATGAAATTTCGGAATTCATTAACAACCTACCATCGGAAATAACAGAGAGAATGTACTTCCAGCAAGATGGCGCCCCTCCGCATAATTCAAGAATAGCGAGAAATTATCTTCAAAATCGCTTTCAAGAGAGACTTATAACAACCCATGGTCCAGTCAGGTGGCCACCAAGGTCACCTGATCTTACTCCGTGCGACTTTTTTCTATGAGGGCATCTTAAAAATAGGGTGTATTCCACACAGCCTACAACTCTTCATGAGCTAGAAGTAAAAATTCGTAGAGCTTTCCAAGATATTACGCCCCAAATGTTGAGAAACGTTTTACATGAAAATATCACCAGAGTCAATAAATATATTGACGCTGAGGGAATGCATTTCGAACATTTGTTTTAAATTTATTTTATCTTTAATCCTATCAATTTGAATTTTTTTTTTCAATAAATCTGTTTTTTTGTTATTTGAATAATAATAATTGGATTTTTTGGTATTTCATTTCTAAAAATTACTTTCTATCATATCATTAGAAAGGAATGGTTATGCTGAATAGTACAGGCAAGAAAAAGTTGTATGTTCCTATTTAAGTTATGGACCTACAGAGTATTGTTTTTTTCCCAATTTTTCCAATATTTTTTTTGGCGGCTTTTTATAACGCCGACGAATGAAAATAAAATATCACAGTAGTAGCAACTATTATCAAGTGACGTATGGTTCCCATAGCCAACTTTTCAATTTTTGGCTTTCATTTTGCTTCCACGGCCTACTCGGTGAATTTCAATAATAATTTTTTTCTGATCTAGTTTCTGGTTAGATACCAACTTGTGATATGTCATTAGAAAGGGAATTGAATGCTGAATGAAGCGAAAAGAAAATAAAATAGGGTTTCCATTTAAAATAAGAAAGTTGATGTTACTTCCGGTCAGACCGGAAGTTAACTTCGACATGTCAATATGCTCAAATTCTAGCTCTTATGTCATTATATCGACGCTCCAAATTTCACAAACCTACTTCATACAATAACTGAGATATTCCGTAGGCAATACTTCCGTAGCCACCCGGTATTCATTATTCAACTCTCCCTGGGAGTTGCTCTTTCCTCAGTTGTACGGGTTATCACGAAATTTCGTTGTATTACCCTGTTAGATCATCCCTTCAAGATGTTTTTGTGAAAATCTTTTCGATAGATTCGTCGTAGTTTGGAAGATATGATTTTTCCAATTTTGAGAAATTCTTTCAACAAAGTCTGTACAGGTTGTGTTAGATATATTTTATGAGAACGGTTGAACTCATAATATATAAAAACTCATTTTATATACAGAGGGAATTGACAGTATATGTGTCTCCGTTACATTTGCTTGGGATTATGTGATTCCATCAATTCAGAGGACCGATATGTACCTTAAAGCAATTTTGAAATAATAAACTAAACCAAAATTATTATAAAATTACAGAAATACCCTGTATAAAAAAACTGATGGGTTAATTTTTCTTTTCATTTTATAGAGAAGACTAGCTGACCCGACAAACGTTGTTTTGCCATATAAATAATTTTGATGGCCGACAACTGTGTAGGGAGTGAGAAAGAAAGGAGACCGGCTTCGTTCTCATCCCTACTCCGTGCTGTTTACTGGGTCAGAAGTGACACCTGTAGACATCTGGAGGGGATAACTAATTAAATGATGATTGATCAGTTTTCGACCGGAGAGGAAAAATGATTAAATTACTAAAATGGCTATTAAAAAATAAGGGTTGATCGTAGAAGGGTGAAAATTGAGGATTGTATGTATTTTTGAATGTTGTATCATAAAAAAATAGAAATTAAAAATTTTGTCTAAAAAATAAAATAAAAAATTTAGGGGTGGACTACCCCTAACATTTAGGGGGATGAAAAATAGATGTTGGCCGATTCTCATAGATACCGGATAAGCACAAAAAATTTCATCAAAATCGGTCGAGCCGTTTCGGAGGAGTTCAAGTTCGAACACCGTGACACGAGAATTTTATATATTAGATATCATATGATCTTGTGCATCAAATACAGAATTTGTCCATGTAGGGTTTTTGTTTGAGGATGGAGATGCTGAAAGATCGTTTATTATTGATTTGAAGCATATCTGATATTGATTTCTGTCAAAATGACCCCACATTTTCTCCTTGCTGCGAGTGCTCTCAGATTATGGATATACAGAATTTGTTCAAAATACAGGATTAGTCCGCACTCAATGATATAACGATATAGACATGTCATGGGTGCCATCAGTATAAACATATTGATTGATGCGAACAGTAATACGAGGAGACTTCTTACACCTAAATTATTGAAAAAAGGCTCTCTTTGACCTATCATCTTTTCGTAATCTAAGATTTCAGTAGATTCGAAAAAAGTTTATTGGTGTTCGAAACATAAATTGGAATGTATTGATATTGGCTTTTTAATGTAAAACGAACACTATACATATAAAAATCCTATATTTTTCACAAAAGTTCATATGATATATCCTATGTTAAATGATAAGAAATCAGGTAAATTAACCGATCCGTTTTCTTTATACAGGGTATTTCTTAATTTTTTCCAATATTAGTCTCGTGCATACTTGAGTCACACTGTATAATGTTCATAATTTACGTTCTGTCAAGTGGCCACACGGCTCATATAACTGGTGCACTGAATTGATCAAATCACGTATTCCAAAAATGTATAACAGATATACGTTTACTTTCAATCATCTCTGTGTATATAAAAAATACATATTTCTCGAATTTGGCTGAATTTATCGGATATATCCAACACAGAAACTTAACTTTTCGTAAGATCCGACTCATGACGTTGATGCTTCATTCTAAAATAATTTTCAATTTTCATGACACTGAAAAAGTCATGATTCACCCTGTATATTGTTCAAAAAATGCTACAATACATACTCTTGGACTGGCCAAGTTTAATACTGTGGTGTGGATAAAAAACACACTAAAAATTGTGTGATATTACCATCAATAATATTCAGTTAATAATAGCTGAAAGTGACATTTTACATCTTCAACACTCTGTATCTCGTAAACTATACATAGAATTTTTGTGTGCCCACTGTAACTTTTGTTCAGAACCCCGAGTTCAACAACATATTGAAAATTTGGACAATTTGACCAAGACACTTTTTGCATAAGATGTGTGCGTGGTCCTTTGTGCCAAAACTAAAGGATGAATTGTAACACTATGAAACTTGGCACGTGACTTCTTGACATCATGTTCAGTTGAAAACAAAATTGTTTACCAAAAAATCAGGGGTGGAACACAAAAAAATTTTGAATTCAATAAAAAAAATTGTAGTTTTTTCGGAAAGTTGAAAAGCTATGGGAAAGCGGCTTCGATAGAATACATGAAATTGCAATGAGGAATATCTGCCATTGTAGATAAGAGGTGAGAATAGACCCCACATCTAATTCATGAAAATTATAAAAATTATGAGGATAGCCCAGTCCCGGTGATATTTTGAAAAAACCACTACTAAATCTACATCTCTTCAAAACTGCTTTAGAAACTTCATCCAAACAAAAAATAGTTGCCACTTTATTAATAGTTTCGGTTGATGCTCCAGAAACTGTCCTGAACGGTCGATTTCTTTCTTGTACACATTTTTTGGACACAGATCAAACAGCAATGCGAGGTATCGAAGCTTTCTGAAATGTTCCTGAGTTTGGATTTCATTGGAGAATATGAAACAATTCGATGGTCAGGGCTATGGAATTTTTCATTGCCATTCTTCAACATTTTAGAGCTTGAAGCCCTGAGGGTGTATATCTATCGATATTTTCTATTTACTTTGACGTCCGCCAGTTCATCAAAATTTCTGTATGAGAACCCCCTTTCTCTGCTCACAGAAATCAATGTTTCCAGCCCTGCTGGAGTGAAAATACACCAATCCTGACAAAATATATCTGAATTGCAAATAATAGAAATTCTTCCCTTTTGTGGTATTCTGCAAACGCATTTTTTAAGATTCAACTATTTGAATCTACACCTATGTTTTCTCTTATCCGACCGGCATTTATTTATATATACCATTCTTTTAAACCAACTAAAAAAAAATATATACTTATTATTATTTATGAAAATATCTTGAAAACTTATTCATTCATATAATTGTCCTGGGTCGGAAAAATCCATATGATTTGTGTACGTACTCTCAATTCTGTACAAGTTTCAATATCCAGAAAATAGATTTATTGGCACACTTGCGTTTACTTAGAGAAGAACAGTGCATGATAATATATAAGATTTCATTATTTTTTTCACTTCAAATACCCCTGGGAAGAGAATATTCTTAAGACTATAATCCCTTTATGAAAAACTTCCACATAACAAATTCAAATGGAATATCACTTCTTTGGGAGAGAGAAAGTTGTGGTATATGCACTTGACAACACTCTTGTTGTTTGCCAGAATAATTCAATACCCTGACACATTTCCACCCTACTTCTTGTAGAAGATAAGCAATAATAATTTCATAGGAACCACAGCATTCAATACTCTACTGTAAGGATTTTTGAGGTCTTGTCTGCTCTACTCTACTATAAACTTAATAAGTGTCTTTTACTATGAACTTCCTCAATTATAAACTCACAATTTCCACAGCAAGAACAAAAAACTTCGCATGGCAATTGAGTTTGACATGTCTATAATAAACTCGATACCCTACGCTCGCAGCTCAGCTCAGGATCTGAACTGGCATCATACTGAGAAAACTGCTTCAAAAAGGTGTCCATTTTTGGCTTAGATATAATGGTTCGATAATCCTGGACTATGTTGTATATATGGAAGGAACAAATAAATTTGGATGTTAAGGGATTTCTGATAACCCCGCGGTTCGACAAAAATATTCATGTTTTGAAATTAATGAGTTTTTGGAATCTGATTTTTTTTTAAATTATAACACAATCTGGAGTTGTTTTTGTATGTTCACAACAAAAATAAAAAGTACAAACCTCCAGCTTGAAAGTGCATGCAGGATGTGTATAAGCGATTATTTTCAATATTTACTGGATAAAATGTCGGAATTATGAGCGAGTTAAAAATGAGGTAGTTTTTTTGGCGTGTGTAACTACTACTCTAAAACTACTCTTAAATCATTGCACAGTGTCCAAAGAGAGCAATGTTTCTTGCTTTAGTGCAATTAATCCGCTTCAACTGAAATATCTATGATTTTTGCATCCTTGGTAAATAACAGTGGGATTATGTGACGTGGTAAAAAAAAACATTTAGGTACTCAGATACCTACGTGTTATATTTGCAAGAAAAAGTAGAAGACATTTTTTGGTAATTTTTAGTAAAGTTATGACACATTTAACGTTTGGCACCGCCGGGACTAGCAGCGGCGGGTAAACACGAACCTGAAATTTGATGCCGGCGTTCAATCACGTTTTCTGAGAAAATGGGCTCGTTTTGCAAGGAATTACTGAGAATCATTCTTGTAGGGAATTGAATGATCTTTAACCCTATTCAAACCATTTTTTAAAACTCCATTACATCCAAGGTGAAATCAAATTTTTTTTTTTATTTTTTTTTCATATCTATTTTTTATTGCGTTCCACGCCTTGCGTTTTGATAAACATTTTTTTTCTTGTTTGGCATGGTTCCAACTACTAGCGTGCCAAATTTGGTGGCATTACAACCGATCATCGTCTCTAAAACTCAGTGGACTGGACTATAATCGCTCTTTCAAAATATTCGGCGACCGATTTCATACGTTTAGACATTTTTTTTGTTTCATTTGTTTTTGTTTATTAGTCACGTGATTTGTCGTTTCATTAAAGAATTTAAAGAATGCACTCATATTATCATCGAATGATCTTTAAATCGGAATTGTTTGGATTATTCGATGTTTTCTACATAATAAATTACAATAGTTCCTTAAATAATTATGCTACCGTCCTCTGTAGTTGCAAATATCCCAAAAGAATGATAATGAACATATCTGTAGATATCTGTGAAAATAATTGATGTGACAACAACGCATACGTTCACTCCTCAATTCCATAAAAGATATGAAACTGTGGCTAGAAATGTGTGGGTAACTTCACACTAATAATTTTGTTCAGGTTATTTGATAATGTCATTCGAGCCAATTGATGAGTTGTTTCTGTTTTGGTTTTGAATCTCATCAATTTTAGGCATGTTACAATATTTAAGTTTGCAATGTCTGATCTATTATTCATGGTTAGTTCAGTTTCTTGATTCCATTCTGTACTGATGTTTTTTTTTGTTTCTTTCCTCTCTCATAATTTTCAAGTCTCCAGTAAACCAGTCTGGTTGCCGCCCTTTTTAATGTTTGCTATATAATCAAGTGGGAAAGCAGTTCTATTATAGCTTAAGAGGCCATGAGCATGATTCAAAGGACCCCGCACATTTCTTATGGGAAATGGTTTTCCGTAAATTTGGCTGAATTTTTGGTATGTTGTAGTTCTTGATGAGCTGATCAAAAGTTTTCACAGCCACAAAAATGGACAGTTTTCGAAATATGGAGCTTTGAAAATGTTTTTTATTCCATTTTTTGTGGTATCTGCTCATCCATCAGAGAGCTCTCATTTCTTGTTGGGATGGAATTCGACTATTCGATGTCTAGAACCCGACTGAAAAATAGTCTTCTTCAGTTATATTAGGCCGCGGTGGTGTGCGGGTTGAGTTCTCGCCTCATAAGCCAAAGAGCGTGAGTTCGAATCTCAGCATTGCCACCGGTCTCGTGCATGGATCACACGTATTAAAAGGTAAGGGCTACGTCTTCCCTTAGCTCGCACAAGTCTCTGACTTTTGAGGGTTGCACGTAGGGCTGCAACCGGTTGACGGATATAACAACAATAACCATTATAAAAAATTGTTCATACACTGCTCCACAGTGCCTATGGAATGAGGTACAAATTCCAAGATCTTTATAAACACCTTTTTATGCTCAGAATGACGCTAGAATCATTAATTTTTTTGGAAAATTACATATTACGGGTATTTTTTGAAGTGAAACGATAATAACCGACTTCAAATATATCTGATGTCCAATATTCAGCCCTATGCTGTATCACTTCCGTTAAACATAACGTCACCGTTATTCGCCATTTCCGTTATTTTGCTATTGCTTAGTAATAGCAAAATAATGGAAATGGCGAATAGTGGTGACGTTATTTTTAACGGAAGTGATACAGCATAGGGCTGATTATCTAATATGTTTTCCAAAATGTTCATAATGAGGACCAGCGATCTGTAATGAGGGAATGTGATAAAATCCCAATCATGTGTCCTTTACGTATTATGGCTCGAAATGGATAATAGCCAAATGAATCGGTGAAAATGTCTGCATCTTTGGTATGTGATAGTACTTTACAGGTAGAATGGAGTAGTTCAGGTGTTGGAAGCAAGCTATGAATGGAACCCAAATTCTTGAAAACACCATCTTTTTTATAAATGTTACATTAAATTTTACGAATATAAATAACTATTTATTCATATGATTGTTTACAAAATGAAGAAGTGGGTGAACCGAAAACAATATATTAGTAAGAATAACAGTCATAATAATAACAATAATACGAAAACAAAGTAAAAGCAGTCATTGGAAATTCAGTAAATTACATATCACCAGGTTTTGAAGGCATAACTAATGTTTGGCTGAAAAAGCCCATGCAGCACATAAGAATTAACAACAGAATTATTAACAACAACCAAAGCATTCTGGATTGGCTGACAAATGAAAGCACATACCTAATACCCAAAAATTAAAACAGAACTAGCTAAGAACTACAGATCGATTACCTGCCTCAATAATATCTATAAATATCTTACAAAAATAATATCTGAGAGATCTCACGACCAATTCTTTCCAGCCGAACAAATATGATGTGTCAAAAACACGTACGGTTGTAATAATCGCCTTCTAACAAGCAAAATGCTATATTAGGATTGCAAAAAAAATGTCACTAGCATGGATTAAATGAATATTTATAGAACATCCTCTACCCTCATTTCTTTCATCAGCAATACAATCAACAAGTGGAATACCGATTTGCAACTGATGTCAGACCCAAAAAGCAACGACTTTGATTCTCATAGCACGTTAATTATCATGTTATCAATACCGGCTTGAATGTTCAATAATAGACACTATGAGATTTGCTCCGCTTCGAATGTATCTTCTCCGCTATGATGAACCCATTATATTCAATATTTATTAATATTTATATTTTATGATGATAGTTTCATGTTACCAACTAATTCATTTTGCCCTCGATCTGACTCATAATATTTCAAATGATTTTGTGCGATGCTAAGATAGTTTTTTATTATTTTTTGTTCAATATTATTATTATCATTTTCAATGATACTCCTT
Organism: Chrysolina americana; assembly: GCA_958502065.1. Classification (NCBI taxonomy): domain Eukaryota; kingdom Metazoa; phylum Arthropoda; class Insecta; order Coleoptera; family Chrysomelidae; genus Chrysolina; species Chrysolina americana. The sequence goes on from OY293421.1 coordinate 25,731,668, forward strand.
TTATCGTTTTTGATTGATTCACTTATTTATTTTGAATAATCATATGAATGATAGTCGTTTATATATGTGGAAACTCAACGCAACATTTATAAAAAAAAGTTAATATTTTCAATAATTCCATCCATAATTTGCTTTCAACACCTGAACTGTCCTTTCTATCTGGAAAGTACTATCAAGTGTCAAAGATGCAGACATTTTCACGGATTCGTTTGGCTGTGAGATGCTGTCATCCATTTCGAGCCATTCTGAGGAAAATGTCTTGGTACCCCATTGTCAGATTATCGAGTTTTGTGAAAAATAAATGACACATCATATGTGAATGACTTAATAGTGATCACAATTGTTATCTCTGAGGATATTTGATTAGGATTTATCCCTTTTCCCCAATACAGCTCGCCGAGCCTGTTATGAACAGTTTGAAAAACATATTTGTTATTATTTCGAATCAAAATTAGTATGTGGGGATTTTCAGGGTAAGAAGTTATGATTTTTTTGTCGATACAAAAAACAATATGGCGGGTGAAACGGACCATGATTACAAATTTCGTACGTCATCTTGGAGCCACCATTTTTTTTTTGCATTGACCAATTCATAATTTTCGACCCTGAAAACCACCACTTATCAAGTTAGAATCAAGTCGGACCATTTTAAATGTTGTCCGCCATTTTTGAGCCGCCATTTTGTTTTTTGCTCAGAAAAATTCCATAATGCATTGTCACCGAATTTATGTCAAATTAGCTTGTAAATGAAGTAAGTATCATAATTTGGAATACGGATCAGTTGTTTTTCCCGCAAGAGGGCGCCAAAATAGAAAGTTAGGTAGCAAAAATTAACATGGCTGAATTCCTTATGAAATTGCCTTTTTAATAATGTGTCACATTTACTACTTTTCCTATTCAAATTTTTTGGGTGATAGTGACCAAGGGGTGGGGGGAGAGGTATGACAGTTGAGGTCATGATAGGAAGATGTCCCCCTTGGATTAAAATTCGACGTGTTTTTACATTTTCTTCACAACACATGTGTTTTGAAGATATTCGATCTGTTTCGTTTTCGGTGCCCCACCCTGTATATGATAATTTAGTATGAATGAATTCTTGTATCAAAATTGCAAATTTCAAGAGATTGTCGATTATGTTTATGTTAACAAATTACTGAAAAGTCAGATTTTCAATAAGGCCCTTCTCCCCAAATTAAACTATAAAATATCTCACCTTCTTGAAGCATGTTGATAAGCTTTTCCCGCTTGTCAAACCTGGTAACTTGATGGAATATTTGCTGAACATCGGTTGATGCACTACCAACAATTCCCACAGTTACAAATATGTAGTTATGTAAAAACTTTCCAGCTAGATGCTGAATTTGTTCTGGAAATGTAGCAGAAAACATAAGAGTTTGTCGTTCACCCTGAAACAAAAAGGGTGACGATTCATGTGTTCGGATAGGATATATGTGTTCAGATAGGTTTCCGCGGTCAGATATTTGAGAACTAAAAATTCGGGTTGAACCGCGTCTAGAATTTGTTGAAATTCGACGTTTCGGCTCCGATTTTGGAGCCATTTTCAAGAACTGAAAAAGAAATAAAATTAATGAAAAGTTGAAACGTAATTCTACGCTGAGGTCTCAATCTGCCTACTCCTCAAGTATAATTACGTTAGATTTTGTGACTTGACAACCCACAATTCCTCAGTTCTCTCTATATATATATATATTCATCTAATAAAAGACACTAATTTACTTACAGTTGCCCTCATAGAAGAATCACTCAACATTTGTTCCACAGTAGGAAGAAAACCCATATCCAACATTCTATCAGCTTCATCTAATACAAAATATTGTATGGAGGCAAATGATATGTGACCTCGTTTCACAAAGTCATTTAATCTTCCTGGAGTAGCTACCAATATATGACAACCCGACTGAAACAAAATTCATAAAATTGATGTTGGATTGACTACGTGGCAGGAGACTACTAATAGGTAGTTTATATTCCAATAGTGTCGTGTAGGTCAGGTCAAATTTTTTTATTAACTCTCAATTCACTTTTGACAATGTGTTTCAAAGCTCAATTTTGAGTCAAAATATTACAGCAACTTGAATTTTCAAGGTGTAACAACTAGAGTAATGAGACTTCTGTACATTGAGGGGAAATTTGTTCGCCATATAATCAATATCGATTTGCAATAGCTGAAAGTCGTTTACAGAGTCGATAATACTGAATAATTTCAAATCATCGGCATATAAGAGAAAGTTGGTTAATAAATTTTACTTATAACGAAAAGAGAAGATGGACCATATTACTTCCGTGGGGGTGCGCCCCTTGAGATAATAAATTTTTTTTATTGATAACTACAATACTCAACATATTATGAACGATTATTGAGGTATGATTGAAAGAAATTAGTTAGTACCGAAGGCAAGATCATCTGTATACAGTGCGCGTGTAAAATAAGGAAACATGAAGATATCCTTGACACCCCCAAGATGTATCATTTGGTAATGTATATTGTTACGAGATTGATAAAAGCCCCCTAGCTGCGCCGCTGAGTCCATTCCGCGGGCGCCTCATCGATAAATCAGTTCCAAGAAGTGTTTATTTGGATGGATCGTTTTCTGTACTGCATGAATAGTCTAGATAACGGAGCTGCCGCGTCATCGCTCAATTCCTGGAAATGTGTAGAAGTTCTCCGTTTTGAGTATTCTCGAATCATCGCGTTTAATCCAGTCTACACGATGAGCACCTATATAAACGGAGACGTTTGACTGGGAAGGAAGTTTTTATGAAGAGAATTATTTAAGAAGATTAGAAAGTGATAATAAGCAGAAGTGTTTGGAATATTTAGCTAGTTGTATTGTTGTATAGATAGATCTAAGTGTTTTATTAGTCAGTGAAGTGTTGTAGTTTGTTTATAGTGAAGTTAGAAAATAAACAGTTTAGTAGTGTGCTCGGCCTATTATTTAGCAAAACGTAACAGTGGTGTCCGAAACGGGATATTAGTGAAAAACAGAAAAAACGTAATTATAAACTATTTATGGTGAATACAAGGAGTACATCATACGATACAATGGAGGACATTGTGAAATTTATCCAAAATCAGTTTGCGGATTTGGAAAGAAGGCGCCAGGAGGAAAAACAAGAAGAGGAAAAGCGGCGCCAGGAGGAAAAACAAGAAGAGGAAAAGCGGCGCCAGGAGGAAAAACAAGAAGAGGAAAAGCGGTGCCAGGAGGAAAAACAAGAAGAGGAAAAGCGGCGCCAGGAAGAAAAACAAGAAGAGGAAAAGCAGCGCCAGGAGGAAAAGAAAGAACGAGAAGATGAAAAACGAGAAGAGGAAATGCGACGGTTAGATGAAAAACAAGAACGAGAAGATGAAAAACGAGAAGAGGAAATGCGACGGTTAGATGAAAAACAAGAACGAGAAAAAGAAAAACAAGAACGAGAAGAGGCACTCCAGAAAATTCTCGAAGAAAGAGAGAGAGATGAAAAACAAGAACGAGAAAAAGAAAAATAAGAACGAGAAGAAGCACTCCAGAAAATTCTTGAACAACAAAAGAATGAATTGGAACGAATAGAAAAACAAAGGAAAACAGACTTCCAGAAGGAACATCAAGATAAGTTCTTTCAACACGTTCTATCTACAGAAAACCGAAGTACAAATAGAGGAACTGAAAGGAAAAATAGAGGAAGACGTCAAGAAAATCGACGATGAGCTTAATAAGAAAGTGGATACACTGCGAGAGGAGGTGAAAGGACTCGAAAATCAGATAGCACTCCTCAAGAAGCAAGATCGTCGAGACAGGGTTGCCACATCAGGAATTTCCGTAAAACCACCGACTTTTGATGGACAGTCCTCTTGGTCCATGTATCGCCGGCAATTTGAAGCTGCAGCAGTGGCAAATGGATGGAGTGAAGAAGAAAAAGCTACGGCCCTTATAGTAGCTTTGAGAGGGCCAGCTTTGGGTATGTTACAGACGATACCTATCGAACAGCAAAATAAATATAAAGACCTGATTACTGCATTAGAGTTACGGTATGGCGATCAACATCGAGAACAGCTGTATCGGGCTCAAATGAAAACGCGCACTCAGAAATCAGGTGAGAGTCTGCAGGAATTTGAATCGGATGTGAGACGCCTAATTCAGCTGGCTTACCCAGAAGCACCGGGAGATTTCAAAGAACAGTTAGCGGTGCAGTTATTCATAGATGGACTCAGAGACACCGAAATCCAAAAGACTCTGCGATTGACACACTTCAAGAGGAGTAGCGATGCCTTGGTACGTTCCTTAGAAGTGGAGGCGGCCCTCAACTCCTTGAGTCCGAAAGTACGAGCAGTATCGATAGGAAAACCCGAACAACGATCTAGCGCAGATACTAGTTTATTCGAGAAGGTTCTGGATGAGATTAAATCTTTGTTAAGCAGAATAAGTATTCAGAAGAACAGGGCATGCTATCGATGTGGGAAACTGGGACATCTTATGAGAGACTGCAGGGTAAGAATGCCACCACGTTCGCAATCACCTGTGTGGACAAGGTCTTCCAGCGAGTCCTCAAATTGGCGGCAGGAAAAATTAGAATCAGACAACATTTCGGGGCGCATACCGGCTAGCAAAGATGGAGCCCCCAGGATCATCCCTGTTAAGAGGCTACAAACAACCGAATTGATGTCGGGGCGCACACCGGCTAGCAATGATATAGCCCCCAGGGTCATACCAGTGAAGAGAATGAGAACCGAATTGATATCGGGGCGCACACCGGCTTGCAATGATATAGCCCCCAGGGTCATACCAGTGAAGAGAATGAGAACCGAATTGATATCGGGGCACATGCCGACTAACAATGATGAAGCCCCCGATGCCATCCCAGATAAGAGGCTAAGAATAACTGAATTGCCCAACAACACAGATACCTTGTCCAGAAGACCTGGTTCGGATACTTGCGAGCGAATTGTACGACGCAAAGGAATCAACCAAGTGAGATTAATGGTTGACAACAATTGGACCACAGCGAAAATGAGGAAGGACCAAGAAAGTGATCCAAACGTTCTACGATGGAAGGAAAGCGGAGCGAAAAGACCCACCTGGAAGGAAATCTCCTTACGATCACCAGTTTTCAAGGCATTGTGGGCACAATGGGATTCCCTGATTGTTGAGAATGGTCTATTGAAGAGAGCTTGGGAATCGGCCGGCAGCCGAAAAGTGATTTCTCAATTGGTTGTACCTAGGTCGAGGATAAGTGATGTCTTGGAGGAGATCCATGGCAGCAAATCAGGTGAACATTTTGGAGTGAATAAGACCATGGATAAAATACGGCAGAGATTTTACTGGGTCCAATATCGTGAAGATGTAGAGAGATGGTGCCGAAGATGTCTGAAATGTGAAGCAAGCAAAGGTCCCATCGATGTAGCAGGACCGTTTCCGATGACGAATGATGGCAACAAATACATCCTCGTTGAATGGGTTGAAGCTTATGCCTTGCCTAATCAAGAAGCATCCACAGTTGCAAGAGCTCTGGTGGATAACATGTTTTCAAGGTTTGGAGTCCCAATGGAGCTACATTCCGATCAAGGAAGAAATTTTGAATCAAATTTATTCAAGGAAGTTTGTGAATTGATGGGAATTAGCAAGACCAGAACAACGGCCCTCCACCCACAGTCTGATGGCATGGTTGAAAGGTTCAACAGGACTATGGAAGAACATCTTTCCAAAGTAGAAGAGGAGCACCAAAAGACATGGGATCGACATCTTCCACTATTCTTGATGGCTTACAGGGCCTCTGTGCACGATTCCACAAAGCTCACTCCAGCCAGCATCATCTTCGGGAGAGAACTTCGGTTGCCCTGTAACTTGGTGTTCGGATCACCAAGTTCTGAAGAAAAAGAGGTACAGGATTATGCAGACGAACTGCGAGATAGCTTGAATGGGATCCACGAATTTGCAAGAAAAAGATTGAAGATAACTAGTGACAGAATGAAGGCTCGATTGGATTCAAAGAAGGAGAACGAGTGTGGATGTACAATCCTCGTCGTAAGAAAGGATTTTCTCCTAAATTAACACCATCTTTGGAAGGACCATATACAGTGAAAAGAATAAACGACGTGGTCTATAGAATTCAACGCAGCCCGAGAGCGAAAATGAAGGTCGTTCACCTAGAGAGACTCAAACGTTATAATGGAGACAACGACACATTGTTTGATCGGGACGATCAAAATTGAGAGGGGGATAATGTTACGAGATTGATAAAAGCCCCCTAGCTGCGCCGCTGAGTCCATTCCGCGGGCGCCTCATCGATAAATCAGTTCCAAGAAGTGTTTATTTGGATGGATCGTTTTCTGTACTGCATGAATAGTCTAGATAACGGAGCTGCCGCGTCATCGCTCAATTCCTGGAAATGTGTAGAAGTTCTCCGTTTTGAGTATTCTCGAATCATCGCGTTTAATCCAGTCTACACGATGAGCACCCATATAAACGGAGACGTTTGCCTGGGAAGGAAGTTTTTATGAAGAGAATTATTTAAGAAGATTAGAAAGTGATAATAAGCAGAAGTGTTTGGAATATTTAGCTAGTGGTATTGTTGTATAGATAGATCTAAGTGTTTTATTAGTCAGTGAAGTGTTGTATGTTTGTTTATAGTGAAGTTAGAAAATAAACAGTTTAGTAGTGTGCTCGGCCTATTATTTAGCAAATCGTAACAATACTATATGGACCAGCGATTTTAAATTTTATATTTTCGACGTTGCCAAATGTACATTTTCTGACATATACGAACAATGTGTTTAGTATTCACCAGAGAATTGCGATATGTTGCATATCTTTAAAGCGCAAATCCGATATTCTCAATTTATATATGAGAAAAGGTTACAACAGCTTGAGTTGTTCTTGGGTTCATGCTGGTTTTAGAACGTAAAAATATTTTTAAGAATATCGGTGAGAGAAAAGGACCCTTTCGAGTTTCCAGCTATTACGAAGTCGACGTGGGATTACTACGGGTGAGTATCCTTTTTTTAGAATTTTCCTGCGGTGTTTTCCGCTGTTCGTTATTGCCATTCAATGTTTAGCATACATCAATTCTTTAAATTTAAAAACAATCCATTCTCTGAGAATTATCGAGCAACCCCCCTTTAGGGTTGAACATTGATCCTTCTGAACCAGGATCTTTGTAAATTTTAGTTCTTAGATTTTGAAAAATAGCTTTCATGCTAAATAATTTTTTTTATTCATACTAATGGAAAGTCTTGGTTTTACACGAGTGCTGTTTACAGTTTTTATACGCCGCCCGATTTTTTGTGTTTAACCGTTCAGGTATACTGATTTAATTTGTACAATTTTGCAGTTTTCTGTGGACAAATATCGATTTGATATAATGGTGAAATCAATGCATTAGTATAATTAATGCAACATTATATTTTGTTGATAGATTTTCGATAGTTTTCGGCTTTCAGTGAGGAATTATTGGCTCACTTTAATTTTCTAATTTTTTTGGCGTTTTTTCAATCACTATAACTGAATACGCCACCGGTTTTTTGTGTCTAACCGTTTAGGTATACTGATTTAATTTGTACAATTTTTCAATTTTCTGTGGAGAAATATCGATTGGGTATAATTGCAAAATTCATGTACTAGTGTAATTAATGCAACATTATATTTTGTTATTAGACTTGTATTCTTGTTCTTTTATAAATGAAACTTTTTGAAAGACTCAACTTTTGTAAAAAATTACATTTGTGTTTCAAATGTTCAGGCGACACATGATTTGAAGAATTGTAAAGTAACGTCTGTTTGTAGACATTGTGGATTGTCTTATTATAATTTGTTACACTCCAAATTTAAATCTCTATATAATGGAAATTCCGATTCGAAACCATCGACAGATTCAGATAATAGGCCTTCCACGTTATTCTCTGAAAGTCAAACTTTGTCTAACAATAATGAGGTTTTGAACTCCACAGCCAATATGGCTGGTTTTGTCTGCAAAAGAACTAGAAGTATTTTATTATGTACTGTTAAAGTTGAAGTTCTCGATAGTCAGAGAGCATAACAAAGATGTCAAGCTCTGCTACATTCGGGAAGTACGAGTTCTTTTGTTTCGAAAAGATGTGCGCAACGTTTGGGATTGATTGAAAAAGTCAAATGTTTTGATGAATATGAAAGGTCTTGGATCTGTGGAGACAGTCGTAAATCATGGTGGTGTAACATCAGCCAGCTTGAACCAATTTTCAACATCGACTGTGTGATTTTACCCGAAATATGTGGGAAGTTACCAAATAATTCGGTCGATTTTTATAAGTGGTCTCACATTAAAAACTTGAAGTTAGCTGATCTACAATTCCAAAATCCAGGCAATTTTGATTTGTTATTGGGAGCTGACGTATATTCTCATTTTATTGAACGGTTAAGTGACAGGTGAAACTGGACAACCGATGCACTGAATACAATTTTTGCTTATATTCTCATGGGAAAAATTGACATTTCCCACTCTGAGTCTATCACATCACATCTTTAAAAATGTTTGTAAAATTGAATCCGTCCCTGACATGTCGTTAGTGAACAATAATCGGTATTTAACGATATTTGCGATTCTGTAGCTAAATATCGTTATCGTTTTATCGTTATTTTACGATAAAATGTATCGTTTGTATACGACGTCGATGAGCTGTCTTTATATTGTCGTTGGTGGATATCAAACATGAAACAGAACATATTGGTATAGTTGATTATTTGAAATTTGAATTAGAATCTAAATATTTGTAAAGAGGAAAAAAAGAGTGGTAAGCACAAATTTTGGGATATTTCAAAGTGGTGCGATTGTTAAATAAAAAATGAATAACCAGAGACAACTAGTACAGCTAGTTAGAGAAGATATATTGCGCAGGTGGAATACATGAATACTACGATATTCTCAGCACTTATTATACGAACGTTCAAAAATGATCTATAAAACTATTTTAGACAACAGCGACTCAGAAAACTGAGGGACACAAGCAATCCGTTTGAGTTACCAGATATTCATTTTCGGAAAATATGTACAGATAGAATAAAGAGGGAGCACATTGATTATTCAATGAAGTTGTGGTGTTCATGTTGCCAGCACAAAGAAACACAGGAACGGCTCCTGTTATCAAGATGAAAATAGATGCCATAATTCGAGTATGTCATTTGTATGTTCACAGTTTTTTCAGCACATTATTATTTCTGGCGCATGGCAGCTACCAGAAGCCTGTAGAATCAGACATATATACTGTGTTGTTGATATTGCTTTATAATAAGTAGCACTTGCGATTATGTGCCCGTGAGGAACGTTGCACAAATAGAAAACAGATATAATTCAATATCCTTAAGGGGAAGTTGTTGTTTTCTGTCAGATATTTGCTTTAATTTAGACTTTGTGGAATTATGTGGAGAGAGAGATCAAATATTTCACGCAAAACATGAGTATGTAGCAGATGTTTAATAATAACAAATAATTGATGAATTTACAGATTCTTTATGAAACATGAGATACCAGGAATCACAGGATGTATAGATTGCACCCATATAAAAATTGTTCCACCTAGTTTTCAGAATCATTAGTTCTCATTTCGTTATAGTCGTCTTTTATTCATACCCTCTGCTTCTTTATTATCGGTTTGGCTGTAGTCATAGTCAAGTCTGGACGAAAACAATCATTATTTATTACAGATTATATTAAATTGTTTATTATTATGTACGTATATTTTATTCAAACTGTCGAGGCCTTTTGAAAATATTGGACCGTTCGCAGACATTTCAACGAACCATGTTCTCATATTTCAAAAACTTCATTAATCCACAATCTAGTATTTGGAGACATAAGTGATGAAGGGGCGCTGAATTGATTGCAATGAAAATATAGTTTTCCATTTGAAAAAATGAGCTACCCTCAATATCTGAAAAACTGTTGATTTGGCAACATTGCCGATATCACCATTGAATCGGACATCATCAAAAACCGCTTTGTATGAAATTTCATGAATTTTTCTTGAAACGTGTTGAAAATACTGAAACGTTCCCAGACTTTTGAACGAAAAAGCCATGTTGTCAGATTTCGAAAACTTCATTTATTTAAAATCTGATATTTGGAGACATAAGTGATGAGGTATCGCTGAATTGATAGCTGTGGCCGGTGGCTTAGCGGTCTAATGGCATAGGCCGTTCGAAACTCCAGCATAGCGATAGTCGGTTCGAGTCCGATGTAGGTATAAGAGATTTTTTCTCAAATACTCTATATCGGATCGATAGGCGACCGCATGCCTTGTTGAAAAGCAAGTGTATGGTGAGTTGTCTAGATGCCAATCTCGTCTAGTGCTAGCTTGGAGTGCACACCGACCACCCGAGGTAGTGCTGTAGGTTTTCCGGGTTTTCTACAGCTGAAAAGTGAATACATCACTTAGAACATCAGTAAGTCGCCCCGGAGCGCCACGGCAAATAATAATAATAGCCATCCTCTACCCGCACAGGCTATGCGAGTGTTTATGAGGGATTATTATTATTATAGCAATTAAAACAAATGGGGTATTCTATTTGAAAAAATTGAGTTACCCTCAGTATCTGAAAATCTTCTGATTTGGCAACATTGCCGATATCACCGTTGAATCGGGCGTCATCAAAAAACACCCTGTCAAAGTTTTCGTAAATTTTCTCAGTGCCGTTTCTGAAATATGATACTTTTGAAAAACACTGTATATCAACGAATAAATATCAATGATATTTAACTATATGCATGGACTTGAATTGTATCAGTTTAATAAAGTTGATTTACTTATATTAAGAATTGAAGGTATATTCAGTATATTTGATGATAAATCCAACTTTACCATATATGAATTAATATATTTCCTTTAATTCTAGTCATCAATTTAAAACTTCTTCGTTCAAGAGAAAGAGTCCATGAAAAATTTTACGTGACCATCAATTCTCCTGCATGACGATATTAGAAACTATGCAGCGAACAGTATAAGCCCTTGTTAAAACAATATGTGTGCATTGTACAATCACAGCAGGACTCAGTTTGGAGACACTATACTACACTGTAGACACACTTGTGTAGTCTAGCCTATTTTCTGAATTACTCGTGAAATGACAGGCGTATGACAATTCTACGAGCAGGAGGGAACAATGAATTTTTTATTATTTATTTTTAATACAAAATAAAAATCGATTGCTATGCTTCCTCTGTACTTTTCAATGCACCTCTATCTTCAGGTAATGAAGAATATTTCGATTGATTGTGTCCTTTTCAAGCCAGGTCACTGTTTTTTGTCAGTAATTGATTGAAGAAAAGATGCTGTCAAAATTAACTAACTGTATTATTCAAATATTAATCTACTTACCAGAACATGATTTCTTTGATGATTCACAGAGGTACCTCCATAAGCAACAACGGTTTTTACAATAGAATTGTAAGCAAACTTCTTTGCTTGTTCATATATTTGTATAGCTAATTCTCTGGTTGGTGAAACAATCACAACTTTGGGTTGACAACAATTTTCTTCAGTTACTGGTGGTTCTTGATTAGATAAAAGCTGGTTAATCATAGGCAATAAGAAGGCGGCCTTAAATCAAACAAATAGAATAATAAATTGAAGGATGTAGCCGTTACTACATGGTAGATCATCATGAAGAATGCGAAATAAAATTTCCTATGTTTTTGTACCACTTGTATTAATTTGTAACACTAATGTTACTGCAGTTTCATCCTATTTGGACATTTTCAAACTAAATTTTGAAAATCTTCAAATACCATCATATCTACCTCAGTTTAATTAACTCCTTTACAATTTTTGTACTTGTACTAATATTCTCTTATCATACACCCATAACACAATCAATGACCTATTATTAATAACAGTTTTTATATCTAACCTCTGTTCACGTGCAACAATGTGAGTACACAGCGTTAAAAACTGGCGAATATACTAAATCCAAATGATCATTTAGCAGGTTACATTCGCAATTACTATGTTTATGAATTTCTAAGGATTCTATATTTCAGTTTACAACCCTTGATTGAAAAATTTTATATGTAAGACAATGTAGACGAAATTTTTCACAAAAAAATATGCCTTCAGACTACGAAAAAGTGATTCGACATATTCAAACCATTCCTTGGAGCAGCCTACTCACATTGTCGCGCGTAAACAGAGGTTAGTGCTTGTTCACGTAGGAACGCGGCGGCTGGTGCGGTAGACGTGGCGAGTTGTGTTCACATTGACCGCCATGCGTTTGCGCGAGTGTGTGTTCTGTAATGAACGATGTAGAGACCAAAAGAAAAACTACCCATTTGACTTCGGTTCTTAGTTCAATGAATTGTCAATGAACTGTTCGTACACCAATTACTGCAAACAAGACGATTTTTTCAGCAATACACAAAATACTTTCTTTATTGACGTTCATACATTTGCAAATTGACAACTACTTTCTAACTTATAGAATTCTTTTTTATTCACGAAAAAATATTACAGGGTCGTTCAAAAAGTAATCGAATGCTGCAAACTACATTTCTGCCGTGTGAAGGTAAAGGGCAGTAACATTTTTGGCAAAATGCAGATATTCATGTTGCAGACCTCGGCAGGCAAAGTGGGAAATTTCTTTCTATAATAAAAATAATACTTATATAATAATGTCAGTGAATGTTCTTTGATTTAAAATCAGAATAAAAATAAATTGTGTAGAGCAGAAAATACTAGAATGGCAATAAGTAACTCAAAATAATCACTCTTGCACATACTGCTCTTTACCTCCACACGGCAGATTTATAGCAAAATTCAAAGCTGAGTTCGTAACAAACGACATGATGAAAACATGCTATTATTTCTAGCGACAAGTTCCAAACTTACCTGACGTCGCGAGTGAATCGCGCGCTCCGCCGCTATTCGACGTGAACCATAGAAATTTATATTATATACTTACTATAGAATGTACCATAGGCCGAAAGTGCTGTAAAAAGTTTAGTCTTCAGCAAAATATTATTGTTATTGTTTTGTTATATCCGTCAACCGGTTGCACCCCTACGTGCAACCCTCAGAAGTCAGAGACTTGTGCGAGCTAGGGGGAAGACGTAGCCCTTACCTTTTAATACGTGTGATGCCATGCATTATGGTACCAGTAGAGTCAGTGCCACAATATAAAAGCCGATTCAGATACATGCGTGACCATGTAGGTTTTTGGATGCATGACCGATTTGAATGCTGTAACGAAGCATTTCTGAGGCCCATTTTCAAAGACCTAAATAGTAGCACAGAAATGATTCGTACCCTTTCCATACCATTTCGTTGTAATTTCCAAATTTCCACACTTTCCATATTTCCAAATCTTTGATGCCGACCGCTTTTTGCTTATGTTAATTTCTTGTAAATAAAATATTTAATTTTGCAGTTGAGGTTTTTCAGTCAAGAGTAGTTTTTACACAAACAGTAGTTTTTCATCCGTTCTGCTACACCGTTTTTCATGTGTTTGTCTACGAAGGCCAACTGAGGGTATAAAAAGACAGAACGCATGGAAGTTCCATTGCTGAGAAGTTGACCAGTTCTATTGTTTTTATGAATGATCCTTTGAGTTATCTACATAACGTTAGTATCAAGGAAAATCTATTCCTACGTGATACGGATATCTGAGATAATTGACGTTATTAACAGTATCAAAAACAAAGGAACAAGTGGTGTAGATGAAATTTCCATAAAATGTTTTCAAAATCTTCCTAATAGAGCAATTAGTGTTCTTACTGTTCTTACTGTTCAAGGATTCATTTCAGCATGACAATTTTCCATCTTTTCTGAAAACGTCCCTGGTTATTCCAATATACCGGGTGGCTACGGAAGTATTGCCTACGGAATATCTCAGATATTGTATGAAGTAGGTTTGTGAAATTTGGAGCGTCGATATAATGACATAAGAGCTAGAATTTGAGCATATTGACATGTCGAAGTTAACTTCCGGTCTGACCGGAAGTAACATCAACTTTCTTATTTTAAATGGAAACCCTATTTTTTTTTTTCTTTTCGCTTTATTCAGCATTCGATTCCCTTTCTAATGACATATCACAAGTTGGTATCTAACGAGAAACTAGATCAGAAAAAAATCATTATTGAAATTCACCGAGTAGGCCGTGGAAGCAAAATGAAAGCCAAAAATTGAAAAGTTGGCTATGGAAACCATACGTCACTTGATAACAGTTGCTACTACTGTGATATTTTATTTTCATTCGTCGGCGTTATAAAAAGCCGCCAAAAAAAATATTGGAAAAGTTGGGAAAAAAACAATACTCTGTAGGTCCATAACTTAAATGGGAACATACAACTTTTTCTTGCCTGTACTATTCAGCATAACCATTCCTATCTAATGATATAATAGAAAGTAATTTTTTGAAATGAAATACCAAAATATCCAATTATTATTATCCAAATAACAAAACAGATTATCGCCATACGCAAAAATAACATTAAAAATAATGTGGAATGATAAATTATATCCTGTAGGTTCTAGGTTAAAAAGGAACATAAACGTACTTGGTCTGTGCCATCGTCCATAGATATTATAATATCTACCTATGGACGATGTTTGTGCTATTCAGAATAATCATTCCATTGCAATAATCATTCGAACCAAAATATTAACAAGTAGGCTGATTAAGATGTATTTTGGAATGAAACAAAAAAGAAACGAGAGCTCTCACGAACGCTGCTATCCATATTATTTTGACGTTCGAAGTAGTGTTTTTGATTCTGCCATTTCAAAAGGGTTTGGAAATCGAAATCAGTTAGTGGAATATTCAAAAAATGCCACGTTATTCACGAACCGAACAAATTGACATGCTTCTCATTTATGGTGAATGTTTAAAAAATTCTTATGCCGCTGAACGATTGTATTTAGAGCGATATCCAGGGTGGCAGCAACCGTCAAGACGGTATTTCCAGTGGCTTGAAGAAAAATTAAGAACTGAGCCTGATGTTCACGAAGACCAAGAAGCATTTGTTATTAATGAGGAAATTGAAATTAATGTATTAGCTTTAGTACAATATGATAGCACAATTTCCTCAAGGCAGATTGGCGCCGAATTAGCTATAAGTAAGGACTCTGCTAGGAAAATTTTGAAAAAACATCGATTTAAATCCTTCAAGTATCAGTTGCATCAACATTTGTATGAAAATGACGGTGAAATGCGCCTGGAATATTGTAATTGGTTTCTTCGACAAAATGCTGAGAATCACCTATTTAACTATTATATCTTGTTTACGGACGAGTCAAGATTTACCAACAATGGATTATTTAACAGGAATAATACAAGGTAGGTACTGTACTTTATTTGGATTATTGTCGATAGTCGAAGTGTAAAGTGCTAAAAGTGTGAACGGTCTTTTGTTTCAGGTACTGGGCGATAGAAAACGAGCACCGGTTTCGACAAGGTGGCTTCCAGGAGAGATTTGGTGTGAATGTTTGGGCAGGAATAGTTGGAACTCATATTGTTGGCCCCATTCTTTTTCAAGGCCAATTAACCGGAGAGAGATACTTTAATTTTTTAACGAATGAAATTTCGGAATTCATTAACAACCTACCAGCGGAAATATCTGAAAGAATGTACTTCCAGCATAATTCAAGAATAGCGAGAAATTATCTTCAAAATCGCTTTCAAGAGAGACTTATAACAACCCATGGTCCAGTCAGGTGGTCACCAAGGTCACCTGATCTTACTCCGTGCGACTTTTTTCTATGAGGGCATCTTAAAAATAGGGTGTATTCCACACAGCCCACAACTCTACATGAGCTAGAAGTAAAAAATTCGTAGAGCATTCTAAGATATCACGCCCCAAATGTTGAGAAACGTTCTACATGAAAATATCACCAGAGTCAATAAATGTATTGACGCTGAGGGAATGCATTTCGAACATTTGTTTTGAATTTATTTTATCTTTAATCCTATCAATTTGAATTTTTTTTCGATAAATCTGTTTTTTTGTTATTTGAATAATAATAATTGGATTTTTTGGTATTTCATTTCAAAAAATTACTTTCTATTATATCATTAGATAGGAATGGTTATGCTGAATAGTACAGGCAAGAAAAAGTTGTATGTTCCTATTTAAGTTATGGACCTACAGAGTATTGTTTTTTTCCCAATTTTTCCAATATTTTTTTTGGCGGCTTTTTATAACGCCGACGAATGAAAATAAAATATCACAGTAGTAGCAACTGTTATCAAGTGACGTATGGTTTCCATAGCCAACTTTTCAATTTTTGGCTTTCATTTTGCTTCCACGGCCTACTCGGTGAATTTCAATAATAATTTTTTTCTGATCTAGTTTCTGGTTAGATACCAACTTGTGATATGTCATTAGAAAGGGAATTGAATGCTGAATAAAGCGAAATGAAAAAAAAAATAGGGTTTCCATTTAAAATAAGAAAGTTGATGTTACTTCCGGTCAGACCGGAAGTTAACTTCGACATGTCAATATGCTCAAATTCTAGCTCTTATGTCATTATATCGACGCTCCAAATTTCACAAACCTACTTCATACAATAACTGAGATAATCCGTAGGCAATACTTCCGTAGTCACCCGGTATAAAGGTGGTGATTTTGATGATCCATCTAACTTTCGTCCTATTTCACTCATACCTATCCTAGCAAAAATTATCGAAAAACTGATTCATTCGAGAATTACGGAATTTTTGAGATGTCATAATTTGATCAACAATATTCAATTTGGATTTAAGAAAAACAAAAATACAGCAGATGTAATGTTGTCTCTTTTACATGAAGTATATTCTCGAATTAATGATGGGGAGGTGGCGGCTGCAGTTTTTTGTGATTTTTCCAAAGCTTTTGGTTGTGTAAATCATGACATACTTTTGCTTAAACTCCATCATTATGGTTTCAGGAATATGACTCTCAAATGGTTTGAATCTGATTTATCCGAAAGAAATCAGATTGTAATAAATTCAGGATATTGAAAATAAAAGAGTATCAATTGTGGAGTACCTCAAGGTTCTATACTTGGAACAATTCTCTTTTTATTATATATAAATTACCTATTAATATCCAAATTTCAGGTTCTTTCACTGTGTTGCTGATTACAGTACCATACTCTGGCATCACAAAAACAAGCAAGATCTTATCTTGCACTGTACTGTTTGGAACCTTTGGTGTAGTAATGAATATACTGGAGTTTTATCCCAACACCAAACCACTATTTTCAACACCTCGACACGTGTTTCGGTCACCAAGTGACCATCTTAAAGAGGAAGATTAAACTCTTTAAGATCTTGATCAATTAATATGTTATGATATAAAAAAAGTGCGATTCAAATTTATCATTATTCAGCATAAGGAAAACGAACATGATATCTTTCAGATGTCATCTTGAAGACATTCTGTTAGACAATAACATCATTGAAAATAAAATGACTGAAATATCTTGGAGTTTATCTGGATAATTCGTTGAAATTTGAAGAGCATGTTAAAATATTGTGTAAAAAACTCTCTTCGGATTGCTACGCATTGAGAGTTGTATCGAATGAATTAGGATTTTCAGTTTCTAAACCAGTATATCATTCTCTTATTGAATCTCATCTACGATATGGTATTGCATTTTGGGGAGTTTGCTGAAGTCATCATTTACAGACTGTCCTAATTTTACAAAAACGTCCTCTGCGATATTTATGCAAAGTGAGATATCGGGATTCATGCCGAACTCTCTTAAACATAAAATTTTGACAGGCACTGCAATTTTCATACTTGAAACTGTTTGTTTGATACACAAACATAAATCAAAATTCACTATTATCAGTTCTCCTGATCATGAAACCAGACAGAGTAATGATTTTAAACTTCCAATTCCTAAAATTACACTCATTAAAAACTCGATATTTTATAATGGATGTAAGATGTTTAATCACCTTCCAATAAATATCAAAAGTATCACATACCCGCAACTTTTAGAAATGAGGTTACGTACAGTAAATTTAGAAATGCTGTTAAACAAGCACTATTAAAGAAAGCCTATTACACTCGAGATGAATTTTACAATGACACTTTGGTATAATCTTGATTTTATTTATTTTAATTTTTATGAATCGTATTGTATATATCTGTTGTTTTGTATAATTGATAAAAGTTTATTTTTAACTTACATATTTTTACATTTTAGGCACAAATGCAATTTTTTAAAATTTAATTGTTTGACGTATGATGAGTTTGTGAACTGAATCATTATTTAATTTTTTTACCTTATACATTGTCTTGCATATATATGTGTTTACTAATATTTTTTAACTTTATGACATATTCGTGAAACTGCGTCAAAATGGCTGTTTATTTTTAATATTCTTTACAAGCTTTGTCAATAAGAATTTGTTTCTTTGACAATAAAGTATATTTCTCTCTCTCACATCACTTTATCGTTTCAGAAAAGACGTAATAAATTTAATATCAGAAAAAGCTTGTTATAGTCTAACAAGAGTTTTATGATGATAATATCTAAAAATCAAAATTTTTATATCATGAATCGAGCATAGTAAGGGTTATTTTATTTTATTTTTTTGTTCCTGTGCTATTGATCGTTTCTGTCATCCACAATTTGATCGACATTTTCTTTTGCTTTCATGTACATACTGCTCTTTATCTGTTCATAAAGTGGAGATCACAGGCTGGAGTTGCAGAGAGAGTAGGAGATGAAGAAGTCCTTGTTGTAATGATGGATGGGCATGTATTGTATTTTGTTTCATTCCCTCATTCGCTAAGGACTAAATGGTGACACTGTAGGTTTTTTACAGGTTTTTCCTGCAGTTGAAATAGCAAATGCGCCATCAAATTTTCAAGTCGCCCAGGAGCGGATATAGTGGTGGTGTGCCTTCATCTGGGATTATATGCAGATAGTGGGGAGTATCACCATTATACTTCCTATCATTATTTTATCAAATTCAATTTTAATATTAATCCAAAACCAAAAAGCTTTGTCTATAAGTTTTTTATAACGTCCGACAATAAAGTATATTTTGACTTTGACTTTGGTCACTTTTGTGCCGGTACGATCAACTCAAATAGTAGTAGCTATTTTGAACTGCGTATATTAGATTGTGAACACAGACCGACTTTCCGAGGGTAAGCCATGTCATATTGAATATTATCAGGTGATTTAAAATTCCGAATCGCGTTTATTATTTTTATCCAAAGACCGTAGTTCAACACCCACCTCCGTGATAATCAAAAGTACCAAAAGTAATTTATCTCCGAAGGTTAGGGATTACAGCCGGAAGGGGAACATACGTTTTAATTCAGGTACCAGCATTTCCCAATTAAATTACTGATTCCACAAGGATCTGGCAGATACGACATTCTGGAATTTAGTTTGTATAATAGAGACGGAACTAGTTGACAAGGTGGAAAATTGAATTCCGAGTCAAGGCAACCGAAAAGATTCCGTTTAGTTGAAGTAGGTATTACATCGAACATCCTCCATCCTAGTCAATCCGGTGCCACGGCATACAATTATCCACAAGTGTGCTTTCACATGAGTGGAGATTGTCTCGTTTAAAATCAGGCACAATAAACAGTTTGTCGAAGTTCCTACGTCTCCGAAAAGTAAGGCCTTCGTACTTGTCGGAACTAGCTAAACCCAACAAGCATACTTGTTGGAGGTTTATCCAATTATTGGGCCTTCAGCCCACCCGGTAACAGGTACTCAAACTCCTGTATCTCCGCCGAAGGCGTACAGCGTTATCTAACCCTGAAGGAACGGCTTCACGACCCGAAGGGACAGGTTCCGCTTATAACTAGTACGTAGCTCGCGATAATTAATTTACAAATTCTGAAAATATCGGCTTATACATCTTTCCGGATCTCGTTTGTCCGTTACATTCGCACCGTAATGGTCGGTGAGCCAGGAGTAGGTAAAACTCAGATCGTGAGTCCTAGTCCCTGAAATCTGTACAGAACAGTGATTCGGGACTAGCCGTTTAAATTGATATACAGGGCCGTAAAAGTTTCAAATCGCGACCATCAATAAGGGAAACCGTAAAGGTAGTAATTAGAGCTATTTGCGGTTGTTTGCATAATACGTTGGAGTCATTATCTTGAGGTGGTTCGATTGCTTTCCCATAGAGTTGTCAGGTTAATTTAGGGTTAGTGTACCGAGTTCTACCCATTGTCGGGAATAAACTAGTTCATTATACAGGGTGTTCCAAATTAAGTCGGCACCATTGCCAACTCCGTTATTATTGATGCTTCGAATTCGGTTAAATGGCACAACATGGTTAATGGTCTTCTCGATGCCGAAAACAAAAAAAAATTGACAGTGGCGTTTTCAGAATATTTCATAAAATTATATTTCTTCCAATGGAACCCTCTATATTTTTTCATGCATTTTGATTCGTAATAACATTCTCAACAACAAATCTCATTTGACTTTTTTTCGTAAAGGTGAAAATATAACAGTTTTATCAATAGGAAACATTTATAACAAACGGATTTGATAAAGCGCTATAAAATATCGAGTATATGTTCAAAAACACCGCCTTCTTGTTGAACACATATTTGGGCCCTTCTATTGACACTACGTAAAGCATTCAACACAGTTCGTCCATCAATTCTATTAATTAAAGTTTCAATATAACTTTTCAGTTCATCTACATTTTTATGTTTCATTTTGTACACCTCATTTTTCAGAAATCCCCACTTAACAGGGCCATTTGCAGCAATCCATCTGTTTCCAAAACAGCCTCGCAGCATTCTTTTTACACCACTGACATTATGTGCTGGTGCTCCATCCTGCTGAAAATAGATCATCTGACGAGCCTTCAGATCAAGATTATCGAAAAACTCTTCCAACACTCTTGTTAATAAATTAATATAACGGGGTCCTTTCAAAGAACCATGGTAGAAAAATGGACCGACAATTCTGCCTCTAAATAGACCACTAATCTACTAAATCGTCTTTGCGGATTGTGGGGATGGACTAGAAATGGACTAAATCTAATCCAATAATGAAAATTCTTTATATTATACATCCCACGATTTGAAAAATTAGCCTCATCGCTCCATATATTTCTATAGAAGTTTACATTTATTCATAAACCACCGACAAAACCCCAATCGACTCTCAGGATTACCAGGTTCTAGTGTTTGCAGTTATAAGGAGAAATCTTATGTTTCTTCAGAATTCGTTTAATACCAGACTGTGGAACAGCTATTTCTCTAGATAAATCTCTGATGGAACTATTTGGATAAACCTCAAAGAAGGATAAAACGTCAATTTCTGTATCTTCAGATATTACAAAACGTTTTTTAGTTCTCTTCTCAAAAACTTTTTAATGGTTCCTGAATCGACAATAAAGCACAGCAAAAAAACGCCGATTAGGTAATTCACGATCGGGGAACGAATTGCTGTAGTGTTGGAGTGCTCTTACGCTATTTTTCTGGCCAACCAAGTAGGATTCTAACATATCACATTTTCTTGATGGGAAAACAGCATTTCGAAAAATATTCGAACAGTAGTTGACAGTTACAATAATTTATGACATTGTCATGATATACTTGAGAATATTTGACAAATAGTATTTCAACAAAGTTTCAAGGCAACTTGATTGCTCGTAATAATTATGTTTTATCGAATCAAACACATGTTTTCCAACCACAATCATATGAACTGGCGCCCCGTCTGACAGGCCGAGTAATATTGAAAACATTATTAATTTCGTAGTGGGGTGAGAATAAAGCCCTCGCGTAGCTTCATATTCCTCAGTTGTTTACATGGTGTCAAAGGGATATAGTGGTACGTTCTACAATTGTTGAAAAATTATGGATTTCGGCCTGAGAGACGAGGCGCCAGTTCTAACGGTACATGAAAACAAGTAAAGAACTTGATTACTAATGTTATAGTACCTACTATTGTTTCGTGTGAAAATTAATATTGATGAATCACTTATGTTAGGAGTTATATTATTTGGTTTTTTATTCACTTTATAAAGCATTGTTTGTTTATACAATAAATATATATAAAAAAACACGTCATTAGTGACTAACAGTATTTACTGTTTTTAGTTTTTATTCACTTCATAAACTAGCATTTGTTCAATTTTTAATGTAATATAATATAAAAAGCCATTATTATAAGAAAAAACCTCATTTTTCTATCCGGGCCTGACGGACGAAGCGCCAGTGTTCGTGTTCTACTGAAGAAAGCCAGTTCCGAAAGGTTAATACCAAATAGCTCAGTGGTGTCAATTGAGTGGTGTGACATGACGATGACGGGTATCACAAGTTCACATCCCAGCGCAATTTTTTCTTTTACTGTCTTATTTTGCTATTAGTAACAAAATATTCAGCCCTATGCTGTATCACTTCCGTTAAAAATATCGTCGCTGTTATTCGCCATTTCCTTTATTTTGCTATTGCTTGGTAAGAAGGGTTTTCAAAATTTAGTTTGAAATGGTAGTTAAAAAATGTCAAAATAGAATGGGCCGTGATGGTCGTGTGGTAGAGCGCTCGCCTTACAAGCGGTCGTGGGTTCAAAGCCCAGTACGGCCATCGGTCCCGGATCTGTTCCTTGCTCGCACAAGCTCCTACGAGCTTCTGAGGGGTTTCTCCACTTTGTGACCATTAGAAAAAAAATCTTTATCGACTGTGTAAAACAGCTAAGTTATTAATAAATGGATATTCCGTGATTTTCATTGACACGTAAAACTTTAAGGTGGGCGTCTAATGTCGTGTATTGCGACTTTTAATTGCATTGAGAAACAAAAACTTAAGAGAGCTGAAATTTGGTAGGTGAACTCAAAATAGATTGGAGTACACAGTGAATATATTGAGATTTTTTTCATTTCGAAATTTGAGATTATTTTGGTCAGCCAGACAATATCGTTTGGGAGACTAATTCCAAGTTAGAAATGGGCTAGGAATAGCCTAATTCGAACATATAGCGCGAAACAGTTCCTACTTTACCAACATTCTTACTCATTTTTTAGTTCGGCAGTTTTCGGATAGAAAGCGCCATTGTATATTTCATTCATTCAATTTACTCAATAAGACAGAATGTGATTTTGTTAACATTGGTAGGAGGAGCCAGGTCAAGAAAATGAAATAAAGAAAGACGTTGTGTTGTTTCGGATCCCCAAATCAATCATAAGCGTATCATGGAGTGCTATTTGAGGATGCATAAATAAAAATCAACAATCGATTACGGGATCCGGAGTTTTAATCTATATGTAATACAACGAAACTTTTCCTAGCACACGCGAAGTAATTTTTCTAAACTTCTCGCTGAGGATAGTGTACATCTCGCAGTTAATTTATTCAATATTTTTGAAAACGCTGACATTTTTTCAAGATTTTATCAAATGTGCCTTGTTTGTTTCTGTCCATTCATTTGTATATTGAGGTGAAATCTTGCAAGTGAATTTTGACCCACTTATAGTTGCCCGATCATCATGAAATTGGGCAGGTGTTTATGATTCCGATGAAAAATGTATTATGAAGGGTCATGTCACTGGAAACATTACATGTATTCCTAGAGCTCTGTGGATTTTTTTGAGTTAGGGACCTATCGTTTTAGAGGTAAAAAGAAATAACTTTCTTCATTTGAAATGATCCTGGCTCTACAGGGCGAGCTACACAAATGTTTGAATGTCTAACGCCAAATACGGAAAAAAGTGTTTGCCAGTGGATTTTTCTTGATTTATAATGCTATGAAAATTATCGATTGACTTCGAATATATCTATTAGTTATGGTGTACCTACTTAAAGGGTGAGGCAGAAAACGCTTTTTTTAACTCGTTTTTGGACTTCTCGCCAAAATTTGGTCTTTCCGTTGACCATTTCAAAGCGTATTCTACGTATTCTACAGATGAACTTAACGAACTGTTCTGAATACATTTCACAGAGTGAGCAAAAAAAGTGATGAATTATGGGAAATCATATGAGTGGATTGTTTGATATTTCACAGAGAATAAAGGTAAACTATTTTCTACTTTTACGTGACTCGATACAGTGTGAGCCCAAAAAGACGAATTTTCGAAAATGAGCGAATATTGATTTTATTTCTGTTGAAACGAAAGAAATTGATATATTGCATTTTTCCCATTACATTTCCCAAAGTGTCTACTTATGGTTGGGCAAAATACTATTATTGGTGGAATTTGCGTTGATTTTTTGATATATAGAGGAGGATGATCATTTTTTGTGTAACTGTAGAGAAACTGAGTTATCCCAAAGAGAGATATTTTTAAACCTTCTGGGGGGAATCCAGTCGTAAAATAAATACATTCTTGAGACTTCTACAAATATATTCAAAACGCTAAGTGTTTCTTTTAACCTTCAAAGAATGAAAGCAGCTGCAAGCGCATGCGTTTATACAAATGTCATCAGTACAGCAGAGACAAGTAACAAGATTGTCGAAATTCGAGAAAACTCCAAACAACTACAGGCGCCAATTCTGAATTAGCATTGGATACTTTTGGTTCTAACTTTTGTCTATCCATGTAGACACATGTAATCTGAAAAGTGCAATGCCTTCAAGGCTTTCGCGTCAACAAAAATGAAATAAATTCCGTTTTAATATAGATTTCGGATCAACCCGATGTCTACAAACCTATAAAGCAACTGATAAAATGCAAGTCACTAATTACCGACCAATATCGCTGGTGAATCATTTCGCAAAAGTTCCCGAGAAAATACCTACTCAAAAATCAGGGTGGGAAAGTACCTATAAAAATATGAAGTACTTTCTGATAAATATTTTGGTTTCTGTGATGGTGAATCTACACAGAACGCATTTATATTCCAAAAATAATCAGAGAAACAAACAAAGCAAGTTGAAAAAAAGCTTGAAAAAATATTGAATTCACTGCCAGATGGTCAATACCACCAGGAAAAAATTTGGAGATTCGAAGGTATTAGAAAAAAAAACAAAAGTCAATAATTGTGTGAGAACTGAAATAGTATATTGTGCAACTAGTGCAGAAAATATCCAGTTTCCGCATGAGTTGCACTTTATACTTTTCCGACGACCTACTAAAAATAAAATATGACGGATTTTGAAAATATTTTTGAACAAGAATATTCATCTACCTACAAATAATTTTACAAGAAAAAATAGTTCTATAATTTAAATTTTGAAAGAAACATATATTATCAAAATTTGTATTTTTTTAAAACGAGGCAGTATAAAAATTGAGTTAGTGATGGTTGTTAGATAACGAAACGTCGGACAGTAAAACTAACATCATCACATGACAGCTTGAAGATAACACCAGAAAAAATAAAATTAATGATCACAAAATTCGTGGTTTCCAGAATAATTTGTATATATTTTTTTAATAATTTTTTTTTTGTTATGCAATTTTTCTCTCACTGAATTGAACCTGTATAACCGTTTCCGATATCCCCGTGATGGACAACCTCCCAGACTCACTGAATAATATACTTCTTCAATCAATCAATTCTATATCATTTCTAAAGATGAATTATTTTTAGGTAGGTAGGGGTCACGCAAAATTCAATTTACTTGTTCTCGTTCAAAAATATTTTTCAAATTCTTGTTTTTTAGGTTGGTTGTCGGAAAGGTATAGTGTGCGGAAACTGGATATTTCATACTAGTGTTAGGAGCCATAGGCGAGTGGTTAGTATGAAATATCTTATTTTCCGCACCCCATTGATTGAACATTTTACTTATCTGACTTGACTTCAATATGTTTTTTCCAAAACACCACACCTTTGAAATGTTCGATATGAAAATGTCCTTTCCAAAAACGAATAAAACACTTTAATCCATGGTAGGAAGAAAAATATTCGTTAAAAATCGGTCCATTTCCAACAATCGTAATCAAAATATATATATACCGGGTGGCTACGGAAGTATTTGTGAAATTTGGAGCGTCGATATAATGACATAAGAGCTAGAATTTGAGCATATTAACATGTCGAAGTTAACTTCCGGTCTGACCAGAAGTAATATCAACTTTCTTATTTTAAATGGAAACCCTATTTTTTTTTCTTTTTGCTTTATTCAGCATTCAATTCCCTTTCTAATGACATTTCACAAGTTGGTATCTAACCAGAAACTAGATCAGAAAAAAATTATTATTGAAATTCACCGAGTAGGCCGAGGAAGCAAAATGAAAGCCAAAAATTGAAAAGTTGGCTATGGAAACCATACGTCACTTGATAACAGTTGTTACTACTGTGATATTTTATTTTCATTCGTCGGCGTTATAAAAAGCCGCCAAAAAAAATATTGGAAAAACTGGGAAAAAAACAATACTCTGTAGGTCCATAACTTAAATAGGAACATACAACTTTTTCTTGCCTGTACTATTCAGCATAACCATTCCTTTCTAATGATATAATTGAAAGTAATTTTTTGAAATGAAATACCAAAAAATCCAATTATTATTCAAATAACAAAAAAACAGATTTATCGAAAAAAAAAAATTCAAATTGATAGGATTAAAGATAAAATAAATTCAAAACAGATGTTCGAAATGCATTCCCTCAGCGTCAATACATTTATTGACTCTGGTGATATTTTCATGTAAAACGTTTCTCAACATTTGGGGCGTGATATCTTGGAAAGCTCTACGAATTTTTACTTCTAGCTCATGTAGAGTTGTAGGCTGTGTGGAATACACCCTATTTTTAAGATGCCCTCATAGAAAAAAGTCGCACGGAGTAAGATCAGGTGACCTTGGTGGCCACCTGACTGGACCATGGGTTGTTATAAGTCTCTCTTGAAAGCGATTTTGAAGATAATTTCTCGCTATTCTTGAATTATGCGGAGGGGCGCCATCTTGCTGGAAGTACATTGTCTCAGATATTTCCGCTGGTAGGTTGTTAATGAATTCCGAAATTTCATCTGTAAAAAATTAAAGTATCTCTCCGGTTAGTTGGCCTTGAAAAAGAATGGGGCCAACAATATGAGTTCCAACTATTCCTGCCCAAACATTCACACCAAATCTCACCTGGAAGCCACCTTGTCGAAACCGGTGCTCGTTTTCTATCGCCCAGTACCTGAAACAAAAGACCATTCACACTTTCAGCACTTTACACTTCGACTCTCGACAATAATCCAAATAAAGTACAGTACCTACCTTGTATTATTCCTGTTAAATAATCCATTGTTGGTAAATCTTGACTCGTCCGTAAACAAGATATAATAGTTAAATAGGTGATTCTCAGCATTTTGTCGAAGAAACCAATTACAATATTCCAGGCGCCTTTCACCGTCATTTTCATACAAATGTTGATGCAACTGGTACTTGAAGGATTTAAATCGATGTTTTTTCAAAATTTTCCTAGCAGAGTCCTTACTTATAGCTAATTCGGCGCCAATCTGCCTTGAGGAAATTGTGCTATCATATTGTACTAAAGCTAATACATTAATTTCAGTTTCCTCATTAATAACAAATGCTTCTTGGTCTTCGTGAACATCAGGCTCAGTTCTTAATTTTTCTTCAAGCCACTGGAAATACCTTCTTGACGGTTGCTGCCTCCCTGGATATCGCTCTAAATACAATCGTTCAGCGGCATAAGAATTTTTTAAACATTCACCATAAATGAGAAGCATGTCAATTTGTTCGGTTCGTGAATAACGGGGCATTTTTTGAATATTCCACTAACTGATTTCGATTTCCAAACCCTTTTAAAATGGCAGAATCAAAAACACTACTTCGAACGTCAAAATAATATGGATAGCAGCGTTCGTGAGAGCTCTCGTTTCTTTTTTGTTTCATTCCAAAATACATCTTAATCAGCCTACTTGTTAATATTTTGGGTCGAATGATTATTGCAATGGAATGATTATTCTGAATAGCACAAACATCGTCCATAGGTAGATATTAGAATATCTATGGACGATGGCACAGACCAAGTACGTTTATGTTCCTATTTAACCTAGAACCTACAGGATATAATTTATCATTCCACATTATTTTTAATGTTATTTTTGCGTATGGCGATAATCTGTTTTGTTATTTGAAGAATAATAATTGGATTTTTTGGTATTTCATTTCAAAAAATTACTTTCTATTATATCATTAGAAAGGAATGGTTATGCTGAATAGTACAGGCAAGAAAAAGTTGTATGTTCCTATTTAAGTTATGGACCTACAGAGTATTGTTTTTTTCCCAGTTTTTCCAATATTTTTTTTGGCGGCTTTTTATAACGCCGACGAATGAAAATAAAATATCACAGTAGTAGCAACTGTTATCAAGTGACGTATGGTTTCCATAGCCAACTTTTCAATTTTTGGCTTTCATTTTGCTTCCACGGCCTACTCGGTGAATTTCAATAATAATTTTTTTCTGATCTAGTTTCTGGTTAGATACCAACTTGTGATATGTCATTAGAAAGGGAATTGAATGCTGAATAAAGCGAAAAGAAACAAAAATAGGGTTTCCATTTAAAATAAGAAAGTTGATGTTACTTCCGGTCAGACCGGAAGTTAACTTCGACATGTCAATATGCTCAAATTCTAGCTCTTATGTCATTATATCGACGCTCCAAATTTCACAAACCTACTTCATACAATAACTGAGATATTCTGTAGGCAATACTTCCGTAGCCACCCGGTATAGGTACCTACCTAGGAACATCTACCTTACCTACCTAGGATTCAGAACTAATAATATAAACTTGGTTGACAATGCGAGATTTTCAAAACATCATTAAGAAAAATCAAAAACAAAAACCCAATGTTTCCATGCCACTAGTGCTGAAATAATTTATTCCATGATATCGTCGGCTAAGAGTGTAAACCTGCCAAGTCCACTTTTGACCAAAACTGAATTTTTTTATGAGTTCTTTCGATTATGACTAAGTACTGCGTTATATTTTAAAATCAGCTTGCTCCATTAAAAAACCAAAATAAGATTATTATTTCCCCACAAATATCTGCTATCTGCAAACGCAGTTTTAATTTCTGTACATGTGTTTTTCGAGAAGCCCATAAAATCTAGAGATCTGGACTTAGCAGGTTTACACTCTTAGCCAACGATATAGGATTTTCTTATACTTCTCAGTACAACACAACGCAATAAATAGGTGGGCAATTCTCGAATAGTTCACTTTTAATTTGCGTAAAAATAAGAGAGAAAAATATACTTACTTATATATTTCATATGTATTGATGTGAAATAGAAAATCGAAATCGCATAGATACGTACAAATTCAAGAATAGGACACCTGCTGGCATGTTGCCAAGAGCGCCAATATAATTACTAATCTCTAGGCTTATTTTTTGTCGCTGTTGTACCTGATAGTAATGAATATAATAAAGTTGAATTTCATTTTTTTTTAATGTTGATTTGGAATAAGTATTCAACGAATCATTTCTTCTTGAATAATCTCCAAAACAAATGATAATTGATAGTCTGAGAGATATATTATACGGAATACGTAACAGTATTATTGGCAACAGACTGGCTCCATCCCCATCCCCAGCGTTTGCGAAGCGTAGTCGTAGTAGACATTAGTTTTGACTATCATTACTCATTTGCATGGAGGGAAACTTGGATAAATATTAAACGGAAGGCATGGTGGCTCCTCTGTCGGATTAGTTTTTTCAAGCCGTACCAAACGGCGACCTTAACCATTCTATTTAGTCTCACATTTTATTTGCAGTTTTTTCCTACCTTTGTAAAATTCACTCTAACGGAGTTAGCAGGTTAACAAACTAGCCGACGATTAGTGTTACAAATACAAGCAGTCAAAAACATAGAAATAAATTATCCAAGAATGAATCTTATTGACGAAGCTCTTATACAAAACGTATGGTAAACCCTTTAAGTGTGACCTAGTTTTCAGCGAGTTGATTTGTATGATACATTTTAAAATATTGCCAAGGACCAGGGGTGGTATTCCCAACTCGCTACCCTACTAAGCAAGCGATCCAAGACAGCGATTCGATAGTTGGCAATATGCAAATTTCCGATTTTCAACTAGCGCAATCCTTCACCTATTTTAAACGTGAGTGTAAAGTTACGGCAACAGCACTAGATGAGAATCAGGAATTTGCATCAAATCTCTATCTTGAGGGATCGCTCGCTTAGTAGGGTAGCGGGTTTAGGATACCGCCCCTGATATTTGTTACCTATGGTCTTTAGGGACTTGTCTACATATTTTGAAATCTAGGTATTTTTATAACATCGCATATAGAATTAATCCATATATGAAATAAAACATGGTAACGGTCACACTTTTCCGTTTACTTGTGTGACAATGAAGTTAAGCTTAGTCAAACTGTTTGAAGTTTAGGGCAAATTTGAAAATACAATTGGCACAATTTCAACTTTTTCATTAATAAGAAGTTACATACTTTTGGGCATCAACCCATGAGATGCCACTAGTATTACTACATTGTAGAACATTTTATAGCGAGTTGTAACACTTGCCCCACATCACACTTTCATTGAAGAGTCATATCATTATACAGTGCATTCCATTTGAAACGAATAGCCCTGAATAACTGTTGGTATAATGATTTTCAGGAAAAATTAAAAAACACGTCAACAATACTATACAGGGGGGCACAATTGATCTAACTTTCCCTATCGCATCCCAAGAGTATGTCTCCAATTTTTTTCAAATGTATCACCCTATATTGTTTCGCATTATCAGATACTCCATGATGAGCAGATTTCAACAAAGTATAAAACATATGGTCTGAAGCTTATGGTTCGGGAGCTACAAATTATTCGAGTTGAAAACGAGCCACCCTGAATAACTTTTGAAACAATGATTTGCAGTAAAAATACAAATAAAACAGGTCAACAATTATATCTTGAATCAAAATCTGCTGACTTGACAATGAGAAGAAACAAATTTACCAAAGTAAATGTTTATAAACGTTTCCACCAACTATACAATGGTACAAACGAGCTTCCATTGCAGCCCTCGGTTAAGAATCTCTGCAATTCCTCATAATATTCTCTCTCAAATCTTCTAATGTTGTTGATTCTATCTTATACACTTTAGACTTCAAATGAACCCATAGAAAGAAAATCTAAAGGAGTGAGATCCGGATACCTTGGTAGCCATTCTGTAGGAGCTCTTCTGCCAATCCAGCGACCAGGAAAATGATAATCCAAAAATTATCGCACTGGAGCTGCATAATGAGGAGGTGCACCATCCTGCTGAAAAAGGATTTCGTTTTCTAATAAATTCATATCCTCCTCAATCGCCCTATTGATGCACGGTATTATTCGATTCTCCAACAGAGCGATAATTAGTTCGAGCCTGATGTAGGTACAAGAGATTTTTTCTCAAATACTTTATATCGGATCGATAGGCGACCGCATGCCTTGTTGAAAGCAAGTATATTGTGAGTTGTCTAGATGCCAATCTCGTCTAGTGCTAGCTTGGAGTGCACACCGGCCACTTCAGGTGGTGCTGTCGGTTTTCCGGGTTTTCTTACAGCTGAAAAGTGAATACATCACCTAAAACATCAGTAAGTCGCCCAGGAGCGCCACGGCAAATAATCCTCTACACGCACAGGCTATGCTTTTGGGTACACTCAACGAGTGTTTATGAGGAAGTATTATTATTATTATATCTAAAAATTTCTCACCAGTCAAATTATCATCGATAAAAAACGGTCCTATTATGTGGTCACATAAAATTCCTGCACAAACATTCAGTTTTTGAGGTCGTTAGGTATGAACTTGACGGTATAAATGAGGATTTGTATCACTCCAATATCGACAATTTTGCCGATTCTCTTCTCCATTCAAAAACAAATTTTATACTAGGAATTCTGATGCAAGTTGATCTGTTCAGTGACACTTTCACAAAATTCGATGCGTCTATCGAAATCATCTTGTTCAATTCATGAACTAGTCTAAACTTATATGGACGAAATTTGTACTTATGAAGAATCCTGAAAACATTTGTATCTACGACTGATTCTTGATTCTCGAGATAACTTAATAAGAGATTGCTTATTTTCCATTAGTCCAACCTGCCCTAGAACTGCAATAAAAATAGCTTCATCGTTGACAACTCCAGAACGGTTATGCTTTATATTGTTAACAGATCCTGTTTCCATAAATTTGTTCAATAATACCGAAACGTATTTGTGTCGTATATTTCTTCCTGGATGACTATCATTGAACATACGGGCAACAGCTCTAGCACTATTTCCATTCTGGTACAAACTCACTATTTCAATCCGTTCTCGAAGCCATTGCTTCTCAAGAATTCACAAAAATAGACACACCAATTGTAACTTCACCTGGTAGGTAATCGTTATTGTAGAATGAGACAAATACAAAATGAAGAGAATATCGAATTCAAACTCAACTAGGCAAAATAAGACTTTGAAACCTAGGTAACAGATTGTACAGAAGTTCATTCAGGGTGGCTCGTTTTCAACTCAAATAATTTTCAGCTTCCAAACTATGAGCTTCAGACCATAATATATTCTACTTTGTTGAAATCTGGTCATCATGGAACATTTGATAATGCAAAACAATATAGGGTGATACATTAAAAAAGAATGGTGGCCTGCTCTGGGGATGCGGTAGGAAAAGTAACATCAAATCTGATTATGTCAAAATTTGACCCCCTGTATGATATTGTTGAGATGTTTTTTATTTTTCCTGAAAATCATTGCTCCAAAAGTTATTCACGTTAGCTCATTTTCTACTCGAATAATTTATAGCTCCCGAACTATAAGTCAGACTATATATGCCACGGCAAATAATAATAATAGCCGTCCTCTACCCGCACAGGCTATGCCTTTGGGTACACTCAAACGAGTGTTTATGAGGGAGTATTATTATTATTATTATTATTCTTTGTTGAAATCTGCTCATCATGGTGCATCTGATAATGCAAAACTATATAGGGTGACATATTTAAAAAAAAATGGTGACATTTTCTGTAGTGCGATAGGGGAAGTAACATCAAATGTGAGTATGTCAAAAACGTGTCCCCCTAGGGAAACCTGGAAGATTCGTTACAAAAATGATAATATTAAAAAAAGAATAATACTATTGTTGACGTGTTTTTTAATTTCACCTCAAAAACATTGTACCAAAAGTTATTCAGGGTGGCTCGTTTTAAATGGAATGCACTGTATACATTAACAATTACTTCCTCATAGGTTTTTGTAATTGAAATAAGGATCTATCTTCCTATCTATCCAAATAATAAAGAAACTTACTGTTTTACCAGAACCAGTCTGAGCACAGCCCATCAGATCTCTTCCATTTGTTATGATAGGAATTGCATATTTCTGAATAGGTGTTGGTTTTGTATATCCAGATTTGTTTATATTTTCGAGTAAATGTGGCCGCAAGCCCGACTGCTCAAAAGATAAGAGAGGAGGGGGAACATCTTCACCTGAAACCTATTGAAAAACATATATCTTCATTCTTGAAATCAAGTCAAAATTTCATTCAAGAATATTTTCCATTCATTCCGGGGAATTGGAAATAACAATATTCATTAATTTATCTTATGTGAAAATCTTCAGTGTTAAAAGCATAAATAATTTGTGTTAGGGAATAATGTGTATTGTTTTGTGGAGTATATTCCTAGAAACAATGAACCTAGAGAAACACCGACTCTAAGGATATTACCTGATATAACCCAAGTACAGGCAAATTTAATGAGACATCCAGATGAAAGGGGAGCACAAATACCTGCCCAAACCCTAGATAATGAGCCACCAAAACGAAAACAAATTTACTAAGGCGATCTAACCGTATAAAAGAACAGTTGAGTAGAGCCGTGAAGATGATAGTGTAGTAGAACTGCACTTACTAATTGTTCTAATTTATTTAAAACACTATTTACAACAATTATTCACTAAACATTTACTTCATTAACTATTTCAATTTATTTCTACTGTGGCTATCTATCAGTGAACTCTGGAACTGTAACTAACTCTGAATTCTGACTGTCCCGCCATCTGCTATACAGCGGCTATATATAGTAGCATTTACAGTTTTCGATCTTTCCAGTCTGTTCGGCGACTCCTTAGAGGCCCCTAGAAACTTCGGTTAGAGCGTTCGCGTCTCTTCCACGGATGAGTCATGTGTTTGTCAGAAGAGAACTTGTTTACATTTCGAGTGTGGAGTGTAATTGGATGATCAGGGCCGGTCTCGAAATCGTTACAATAGCACAGACTGCTATCGAAAGCGCTCGCATGAAATAATTAGAAGTTATTAAAGCCTCAAATCCTTTTGTGAAATAGTGTTAATATTGAAACATTGAAATAAAGGAAAACCAGCTGCATCAATCAAATATATATATATATATATATATATATATATATAGTAACTTGTGACATCATTAAAATGAACATAATTATAAACGGATTTTCTAAAATTGCTAAATTTGATAGCTGAGGAGGACTACATCAGGCTTACTTTCAGATAGATTCGGCACTTTTTTGACGATTTGTATTCATTTACAGTGCGCAGCTAAATTATGGAACAAATTCGATATTTCGCAAGCAATGTACTTTTGACAAAAATCCTGAAATAGGTCGATTTCTATTTTTGAATGTCGATATTTAAATGTATATTCTGAAGAGGTAATGTCACCGATTTTGCCGTGGTGACATAATCGGTAATTTTTTCAAACTGAATACAGGTCTTGAGACAGTTCATATAAAAGATCTTGCAATACTGCATGCATTGATAACTGTTATATATTAGAATTCACCTTGTATGAACTAGTTTAGATTGCGGAACAAAAGGATTGCCATTGCTATGACACTTTTTTGTCAGATTACACTTTGTCTTGAATAATTGGAGATTGCAAATAAAGAATAAACACCGAATTATATTCAAGTTTAATGTTATATATTAGAATTCACCTTGGTATGAAGTAGTTTAGATTGCAGAACAAAAGGATTGCCATACTATGACACTTTTTTGTCAGATTACACTTTGTCATAAATAATTGGAGATTGCAAAATAAAGAATAAACACCGAATTATATTCAAGTCTTTGGGTATTACTTCAATATTTTACAATAACAATTAATTTGATTTATTTCTACAGGGTGAAAAATAGTATTTTGTATAACTAGCACAGAATGATAGTAATTTCCAACGAGTATGAAGTTTACAGCATGAGCCGTAGGCGAATGATGCAAGTCATACGAGTGGGAAATGAGCATTCCATGCAAGTTATACACTATACTTTTTCTACGGCTATAACGTATAATAGCGAAATGATTTTATAACAGAATTATGAACTTTGAAATCAATTATATTAAAAATCTCGAATTATAATATAATTATCAACAATATTCACAGGTATATTGTTACAGTGATTAAATGTTATATTTGAATGTTTGTATTTTCCTTGTGCTCCAGAGTAAAGGATCTTGAAGCAAATGGCAGGTTTCCAGAATTATTGATTGAATTTAGTATTTTATTGGCGAAATTAAATTTATTTTTCATAGATTCGTCAAAATAACTTTCTGCACCGTGGTTGATTTTCAACCTCCATGACATTCCATGCGAGAGGTTGTACCAGAACATGATAATTCAGTAGATGATTTGATCGTGTTCTTTATAATATCTATAGTCACTACTCTCGCCCCTAGATGTCAGTTCCGGTACTATTCTTCATAAAGAATTCATACGAATTCCACAGGTGTTTTTGTTTGGCATGACCATTCGACGAAAGGCGTAGTTATTTTATATTATACCTAGTTGTGTACAGTTTGTACAGATTGTAATTCTGAAAGCTTTGTGGGGAATCTTCAGTCTTTGAATTTCAACGAGCAAAGTGTCCCTGGTTTTAGGTAGGCTGATAATTATTAGCTATACGGTTATCATTATATTTACGTATGTATCCTTGATATTTTAGAGTGAAATCTTTGTGAAGCTGTATCAAACTTAAGAAATAAATCACCAAGTTTAGCAACCTATTATATAAATTCGATTGCTCAGAATCCTACACCCATACAAGGTAATAAATTGTAAAATAAAATCACAATGATTTCATTATATTATCAGGTAAGGAAATGAAATTGAAGTCATACAATGTACCTCATTGTTAAATCAAAAACAGGAAGAGCAGTATTGTGTTATGGCCGTAGAAAAATCAATATTTAATTTCAGAAAAAGAATAATTTTATATCCAACAAAAAACAACAGTTAAATCAACTGTTCAAAATGCCAACCACCAGTCTCTTAACAATAAGCAAATCTGAGGTAATTCTGCTAATTTCGACCCCAATTCGATTTTTCAACTCCTGTAGATTTTTCGATCTATCTATATGCACCACAAGAAAATATCCAACGAAGTAAGACCTGGGTATCTTGGGGGCCACTCTTTCGTTCCGCGTCTACAAATCCATCTCTTGGGAAAATAATTAATTAAAAACTCCCGAATATCAAGTGCATAGGGTGGGAGTGCAACATTTTTTTGCAACCATTTAGGATTGTTAGTGTTTGGAGAAATGTCGACAAGGAAAGGTAAGTTCATTTCTTGAAAATTCCAAGTAACGCTCCCACTGACATTTTCTTCGAAAAAATAAGGGCCCAAACATTGACTTTCTGATGGTGTTGAGTATACCCATCAATCTGCCAGTGGGGATTATCCCTACTCCAATATCTACAATTTTGACGACCCACTGAACCATTTAGACAAATCGTTGCCTCATCGTAACACATAATTTGTTGAATCAAACGTGGATTGCGGATACATAAATCCTGCATAATTTCATACGGCGGTCGGGAAAATCTTTACTGTCATCACTTTTAGACAAAATGATAGCTACTCGAACTATTCATACTTGGATTGTGGAAGAGCACTAAATCAAATGGGACAAATTCGTTATTTCAAAACCCATGTACTTTTGGTAACAATCCTGAAATAGGTCGATTTAGTTAATGCCGTTTTCCATTATACAGTGAGTCCAAAAGGGAATATATGAAACGGTAACAGTTTTGCTTAAATAATATAAAAACTCAAAAATACTTTTGACTTTCAAATTATTTTCGAAAAATTGATTCTTTCCATTAATAATTTTTTGTGAGGTTATCGTCAGAGCTGGAACAAGCTAAAAAATACTTCTTTACAGATACTTTTTGAGAGTTTCTGATTATCGGATTCCAAATATTATGGACTCACCGGCGGTTTAGGTACGTTATAAAAAGACGCTGAAACTCAGGCCGCCCATACCGCCATATTTTTCGAACCGTAAAGAATAATATTTCTGATTATCGGATTCTGATCCCCCTACAAACGACAGCCCTCAGAAGTCGAAATTTGTGCGTGCCAAGGATTAACGAGGTCTTACGTTTCAACGTGCGATTCCTAGAACTTTCTCAGGCCATCAGAAAAATAAATGAAGTCGCTGGGCTTTGAACCCACGACCGGCAAGCCAGAATGAATGAATGAAAAGCGTTGATTCCAACCGCTCGGCTACTTGACTTAGGTACTCTACGCGGAAACTCTGACCGTCCATATTATTCGAGCTGTAAAAAATTCTATTTCCGTTTATTGAATCTCAGTCTCGTGACCGAAGTACGATAC
This sequence comes from Chrysolina americana, assembly GCA_958502065.1. Classification (NCBI taxonomy): domain Eukaryota; kingdom Metazoa; phylum Arthropoda; class Insecta; order Coleoptera; family Chrysomelidae; genus Chrysolina; species Chrysolina americana. The sequence continues at coordinate 25,769,163 of OY293421.1, forward strand.
GAGACGTACCCAGCACCGCACCGTCCAGTCCGCTGGCCCTGGAAGTCTCAACCTCTGATATTAGATTTTTTTTTTGTAAAATTATATATTCCCAGTGGATGGATACCAGGAGGAAGTAGACGTATTACCGCAACGAACTTTTGTAGATGCATGCCGTTCTGAAGAAATAAAATATTGATTTCATTTTACTTAAAACAAAATTTTAGAATTGTAGTTTTAAGAAATAAACTCGGTTATATTATTCTTGTTGTGATTTACTGATTTGGCATCATTATTAACGACAACCTGAAACCTGGACGTACTCAACTGCGCTGAGCTAATCCCGCCGACAATAACGTCACAATTTCATAACTAAGACACAAGAATGAGGACTTACTTTCATATTCACAAAACGAATTCTAGTATGAACATAAGATCGCTATATTTCAAAGGGTTAAATGAAGTCAGTAAACTCCCTATGAAATAATATTTTAAAACATCATTATCGAAGTTTGTTAAAACTCTATGTTTAATGGAACTTTGGGGTTTATATTAGAGAGTTTATAAAATTTGAATTTGTTTTTTAATCATAGTAAATGATTATGATGTTGATTATGTTACGTATTTCAGTATTTATGTATTTATGTGATGTTCGATTTTTTATGAATATTCGAGATATTTGTATGTTAGGCTGTCCTATTTTAATAAACTACTACTACTGCTAAATGATTCATGAAGTAGGGTTTCTAATAATTTTAACGTGCTAGGAATCGCACGTTAAAAGATAAAACCTCATTAATCCTTGTCTCGCACAAGTTTCGACTTCTGAGGGCTGTCGTTCGTAGCTGGTTAACGAAAAAAAACAATTTTTTAAAAACAATTGAAATAAGTTCACACTTGCCTGGTTTCTACTGTAAAAGGTGACAGAATGTTTTCGTTTTTCTTTGAAGTTACTGAATATGTAAGGTAGTGACTGTTACTAAAATGTGACATTTTCAAATTTCTACAATTTTTGTTCGCTACAAACACGTTGTATATCTTTATATATTTTATGTTATTTTTCTTTTTGGATAGATGGATATCTATACTACATGCTTCCTAATACATCTAGTAATATCACGAACCTAATGAATAATTAAAATATGTAAAAATCATGAATATTCAAAGAGAGACGAGCAAAAACTAATAATTTACTGATGTATTATTTTAAAAAAAGGAAATCTACTTACATTAACTTCAATTTCATCTAATTTAATAAAATTTATTCCTGATGTAATTGTACTAGTGAAAAGTTCCTCATCAGTAGTCCTTTCTGGCGGGATATATATTTCTCGTTTGACATCATCACCCCCTTCCCCCTTTTCCTTATCAAATCCGTTATCTCCATTTCCAAACCCACCATCTGTATCTCTATCTCTGCCACCACCTCGCCCACCTCTGCCACCTCGTCCTCGATCTCCTCCACCTCGACCTCTACCACGACCACGACCTGAAATATATCAATTAGGAATAATAGTTACAAAAATTATGACAATAACAACAATCCAAAAACAATCAAAGCCAATAATGCGACTACTTTGCATTGATTAATTCAGTTATACGAACCCTTCTCAACAAAATATAGACAATACAATATAAAAATTAAATTACAAAATGAAATTTGATTATAAATAGACATTTATTTCTCAAATCTAGTTCCTAAATTGTAGATAGTGAATCATCGTACATTTTCTGGTTTCTGAATTCTCCAGTCTAACGATAAGTATGCTAACACCAAGATGAGCTCCTCAGTCTAACGTATAAGTACGCCGGTACGCCTGGTGCTAACTCAATCAATCAATCAATCAAAATATTCTTTATTGCCTGAAGATTCACATCTCGTTGACAAAGTATAAAACAATCATGACATAATAAGTTGAAAAATAACAGTAAAACAAATTCATGTAACAAACAAACACACACAGGGAAAACTTTAACAATAAAAACACTACAAGAAGCGAGAAGCGATAGACAGAGTCAAAAAATAAATAACTAAATACAACTTCAATTACAACCATTGAGCAAGTCATGTGTCGCCCATATTTTTGTTCAAGTATTCACTGACATCGTAGAATACCTCTTTTACTAGAGTCAATTTCACTGATCTCCTAAATAACGCCAATGACTCGATGGCTCTGATGCTCGCTGGAAGGTGGTTGTATAGTTTAGCGGCATTATAAATTAGCGAGTTTTTTATCAGACTTGAAGTAGGGATGGGTAGCCTTATGTTGTTATTTTGGCGGGTAGGTCCAGTGGTGATATTGTACATTGATAGATTCTTTTGCACTAGACAAACCGTTTCAAGAATGAAAAGAGAGACTGCGGGAAAGATGCTGTTAGAAGGCTCCTCTACAGATGTTATTTTCCGATATCATAGTCCTAGTCAAAGGGTCAACGACATCAGGCTTGATTTTCACGCCTTTCAAAATTATGTCCGAAGAACATGTGGCTAGAACGTGAGGTATAATCCCCTATTAGGTATGGTTTCAAAAAATTTATCAGCTTCCCATCAAATCACCAACTTGAATAAGCACGGAAAACATTAATTCAGTTGAAAGAATAATCCCATTAACTGGATGATTTCAGAATTCAATAATCAATATTCAACTGAAAATGTCCATCACTTTCTCTGCACATATAATTTCCACAGTAGCCAGAAGAGATTTTTTCTCCTTCTTCATTGAGACCGATATCAAGAACCTTAGCGGAGTTGCCAAGTAACTTTCATTTCTCGAAGTGTCCAAATGTCAACAAAGGATTCTAAAATGTTCCGTAAAAAATTTCATTACCTAATATTATCTAATAATCGGGAATTCGTCCAGACAGATAACTATTATCACGATATGGAGCCTTTCTAAATTCATGTCTCCGACGGCCTTTGAAGGTCATTTCCATCGATACATCACAGAGGAGTCGTATCTACCTGGAAAAGTGATCTATGTCCTAGAGACAGTCACTGAACTGAACAGCTATTCTCTGACAATAGACAGCGCTGAAGATACAAATAATTGGAGGGAGTATAGATAATGAAAGACGCGAAATGACTGTAGATATATGTAAAGTAAACAAACTACGGAAAAAATAATGTTTCAATGACAATTAGATTTTATTAAGGTAGGCAAATTCAAGCATCAGTCTAATAAATAATAAATAAATAAATATAGATCGAATTCAATTTCATAACTAAAACTCTGAGTAGCTGATAGTGCAAACATAATAAAGTTACACCTTCAAACAAATTATTGATACGTCTTTCAGTTGAAGTTAATGTAGTAAATATGCACTAAACTAATTTTTCTAATTTATTTAAACACTACTCAACAATTATTCACTAAAACATTGAATTCACTAATTTCAAATGTATTTCTAATGTCGCTGTGTGCGAACTCTGGAACTATATCTGCAACTCGCTGTGACTGTCTATGACTTCCTATCGCCTTCTGCTATCCAGCTTATATACTCGCAAGCAGATTCCATTTACGGTTCTCGATTGATCAGGACTATAAAACGATTCATCTACATGGCTCTCTCTGTCGAAACTTCGGTTTCTTAGAACGTTCGCGTTTCTTCTACGCGGGATTCATGTGTTTGTCAGCGGAGAACTTGTCTGCTTGTCGAGTGTGCATTATTAATTAGATGATCAGAGCCGGTCTCGAGGCCGGTCTCGAAATTGTTACATTGCCCCCTTCTCAAACACGTTTCGTTCCGAAATGTCATTCTTGGAGTGTGGAGATATCTGCAAGAATCTCCATATCTGCACCTGGACGTTCGATAGAAGTAACACTCCGCAGTCTTCAAGTTGGGTCGAGAAAGATGGTTGCAGCACACCAAAATCTTGACGCCGCTGGATCTGAATATTGTCTCCAACATGCTTCTTACAACTCTCCAGTCCAGCCCATCAATCCCACAGGCCAATCTTGAGATTGCCAGGTTCATAAGATTCTGGTCCAACATCATGTCTCGTAATCTGGTGAGGCTCTTCCAGACATCTTCATAAGACGGTTTATCTCGGGAATGCTTCTTTGTAACCAGATAGTAGATGTTTCTCTGGCCCTTCTTCAGCTGTAGCACCCCTCCAACTTCCGGGTTCTGTTCCCGCAGTTCCTGGAGTCGACCGAACTTCTTGGAGAATACTACGGCTATGCCTCTGGACATTTGGAGATCTTCTGCCACACAGTGAGCTAACGCTAACGCATGTTGAACCTTCTGTCCGTTTGAGTACAGAGACATGAACCTCTGAAACGTCATTTAATCCTGGTCTGACGGTGCGGACATGGTCGTGGTTTCCGGCGTAAGGGTACAACCTAGTGAAATGGACTACCCTAGGTTTTCCTCGTGGTGGCTATGTATTCGATAGACAAGGTCGTTTATCCTTTTCATGATCTTATATGGACCTTCCCAGCCAAACAAGGTCATCTATCTGATATCCACCAGCATCGGCCTTGATGTCGTAGGTCTCCTTAATTCTGTCGCTGGCACTCTGGATGTTCAAACGACTTGTTCGTGGATGTCGTCCATTTTCTGTCGTAGTTTGCTAACGTAGTCATCTCCCGCAGTGTCTTGTCCTGGTGGTGTCCCAAACTTCAGGTCACATGGAAGTCGCAGCTCTCGGTTTGGCTGGTTGACTCACGAACTGCGGAACGATATGCCATCAAGAACAGATGAAGGTACTGATCCCAATCTTTCTGGTGGTCAGGACTACCTTGGACAGGTGGCGGTTTATCGTCTTATTCATCCGCTCCACCATTCCATTTGACTGCGGATGAAAAGCTGTGGTTCTCGTCTTTCGGATGTTCAGCATCTGACTCATATCCTGGAACAGGTTCGACTCCAAATTTCTGCTTTGATCCGAATGCAGCTCCAACGGAACGCCAAATCGACAAATCCACTCCTTCACCAAGACGTCGGCAACGGTGATGGCTACTTGGTTGGGCAGGGCATAGGCTTCGGCCCACTTGCCATCGCCACAATGATGTACTTATTCTCGCGATCAGATTGGGGAAACGGGCCAGCGATGTCAATGGCGATTTTTTCAAATGGGCTGCCCACATTGTACTGGCGCATCGGGGCCTTAGGTCTTGTTCGAAGCCCATTTCTGGCAGCGCATACAGCACATTTCTGCACAAGTCCCAGTAAAACCGTTGCCTAACTTTCTGGACGGTCCTCCGGTGACCTCATCATGGATTTCTCGGAGTACTTCTTGCCTTCTGCTCCTGGGAACTACTACCTGATGTCTTTCTTCCCCGCCATCCTCCGACTTCAACACACACTTCAAGACTCCATCGGGCCCATTGGACCCAGTAAGATTTAACCACTGGAGAACAACTGGCTATTTCCTGCCACGACGGTCTTCGATTACTCTTCTTCCAGCCGATAACTAAACAAAGATCTGGATCTTTCTCTTGGTCTTTCTGGATCTTGTTGTCATTCCAGTTATCATCTACCGCCGTAGTTCTACAGAGTGTCGACTACTTCTCTGCTCGTCGGCAGTGCGAATAGTCATCTGGGCATGGTCTTCGCCAAAGGGCATCTGCATTCTCATGGCTGGTCCCCGCTCGATGCTCGATCTCAAAGTCGAATTCCTGAACTGTAGGAGCCATTTTAGAGCTGCATGGTCAGTTCATACACGTACTTGTAGAAGTGCTCTACACCTTTGACAACAGCTAGCAGCTACCGGCTGGTGACACATAATTCCGCTCCGGTTTACTGAGGGTCTTGCTGAAGTAACCGATGACCTTCTCCTGTCCTTCTTGGATCTGTGACAGGACAGCTCCAAGTACCACATTGCTTGAGTAGATATATCAACGAACTGCTTTTCTACAACCCTCTTGAAATTTGCACCTGCAATTTTCAACTGGAAATACGAATAATCCTCAATTACGTTGTAATTAGCGCTAATTATGATTACAAAATTGCAAACTTTGTGCAAATTTGTGGCATAATTATAGTAGTCACCCCTAAAATGCTTTGCATTTGCAAACTTGTCATGCGTACGGAGCATCCAAAAATCATGAATAACACTAAAAACAGTCTCAGGGGCAAAGTTTCAGGGGTCACAAAATTGTAAACAATATTTTCATGATTTGCAAACTTTGCTGGCATAATTTCAAGTCGCCAACCCTATAAAATGTCGGGGAAGCCAGAAAATATTCGATTTTCACGGGTGACACAAAATTCCAAACTTTGTGCAATTTTTTCCCAAGGTTCTGGAATGGCAAAAAAGTCTACCTATGAATTTGCAACACAATGAACAGTTGGGAAAGAAGTGCATTGGAACACTGCCAATTGAGTCGATTTTGGCGCATGTCACAAAATTCCAAACTTAGTGCATTTTTTTCTCAAAGTTCTGGAGAAGCATTCAAGTTGACCTCTGCATTCGCAAACCCATAAAACTTCGGCAAACCCTCCCCATCCAGCTTTCTGACGCAATCGCGAGTTTTTATTTGTCATGGTCACCCTTCCGTTCGCCTCTGACCAGACAAAACGATTCTGTTTGTTCTATTTTGGAATTCTTCTTTCGTTATTGAAAAAGAAGCTTATTTTCATTGTCGTTTGAATGATCATTCTGTCCGGAACAATTTATTGCTTATTATCGATTTATTAAAGGTACTGAATTTTTTCATAAAGTATGTTTTGAAATTACTCATATTTCGTGAAATTTTGGATTTCATTATTAGTAAGACGTCGATTACAGAAATTTTTGTATAACTCCTCGCCCTTAATAGATTCATAGCTACCTACGTCCACTCCCCTGCACCGCCCAGAAACAAATTTATCAGAATGGCTCTGCTGCGAGTGAAGCCGACTTGTCACGAATGTTTCGATAGGCAACGCAGGGCACATTGAGGCCATTGAGCATTGAAATTCATTTGATTCTCACTTTTTCCCAACAGCTTGAAGAGTTTAAGGGTACGGACATGCCGAAGATACATGGATGTGCGCGGTGGAAGTAGCGGTCGAGGTTTACATCGATTGCGAGCAGAACATACCGAAGATGCCTTCCTTTCAGTATTCTTTGCTGTTTGTGAGGTAACAGACACGAATTTTGGGAAAGTTTGATTTGTTAAATCGTTAAACTATATACAGAGGTAACAGTAGTGACGAAAGTGAATGTATGTCTTCAAGTTAAAGGTGGTGGATCCATAAGTAATTCTGCAAATCACCAGTTTTCGTCTCATCTTATAAACCAAAAAAATGCAGGTTCTAGGAGAATACCATCACCAATTCAAATAGCTTGAAAAACACCACTCGGGCAGCTCAACCTAAATTTTTTTGTATGAAATCACATAACATCATCGTTCTCTGAACCAGAGATAAGAAGAATATCAAAACTGCAACTATTCACTTTCCATTTTATTTGTTGTATTATTTCCTTGGATCATTCTTTGTCATAGCTCAGTCGAGTAAAGTTGTCTGTTATTTTTAAAATTAAATCTTTTTAAAAAGACTTTCCGTCGTTCGAAGTTCTTAAGTTTAAGTAACCCAAAAGTCTTGCAACCTGTTCACAACAAGAAATTAATAAATAAATACCATCCGTATCTCAGGCGAATGTCAAGTGGTTTGAAAAACACCAATAACGTACAATTCAATTACTACGCGATGAACAGCTCGATCGCGATGTAAAACAAACTATTTTGTTTGTTTGTGGTCGGTGGATCAGCGGTTCGGTGGTCGGTGGATCAGGGGTTCGGTGGTCGGTGGATCAGCGGTCTAAGGCACAGGCCTTTCGAAACTCCAGCATAGTGATAATCGGTTCGAGTCCGATGTAGGTACGAGAATTTTTCTCAACTACTTTATATCGGATCGATAGGCGACCGCATGCCTTGTTGAAAAGTAAGTGTATTGTGAGTTGTCTAGATGCCAATCTCGTCTAGTGCTAGCTTGTGGTGCTATAGGTTTTACGGGTTTCCTACAGCTGAAAAGTGAATACATCACCTGAAACATCAGTAAGTCGCCCCGGAGCGTCACAGCAAATAATAATAGCCTTCCTCTACCCGCACAGGCTATGCCTTTGGGTACACTCAACGAGTGAGGGAGTATTATTATTATTATTACTATTATTTTTTTTACCATACAGAATGTACCAGTCAGGCCCTGTCCCCGGAGCTCCGATACTACCGGAGGGCGCGCTGGTGTATCATTAACCCCAGCAAACACTCCCCACGTCCGTGGGGTGAGTGATTACTGGGTACGAGAATCATGTGCCCTAAGCAAACGGAGTGAACCAAGAATAACGGCCTTCTGCATTCTTCCGGCTAGGTTTTCTGCCGTATCACGGCATGCCGGTATGATTTTTAGATTTGAGAGCAGCGTGTCCATCATTCCACCAAGGACCCCTATTATCAGAACCACCATCTTAACAGAATGGTGTGGATAAAGCCTGCGGATTTCAAAGAGAAGATCTCGATATTTAGTCCGTTTTTCCTCCTCTTTTCGGACGATGTTCGTTTCGCCAAGAGCTGAAAATTCAATGACGAAAATCGTCCTACTTTGATGGTCGAGAAGGACTACATCAGGCTTATTGGCTTGTATTTGCCTCCACCGACTCAATATCCCCCGGAACATAAGGCAACACCGGTGTCTCGTCTACACCGTACGAGTATCGTAGATGATAGTACGACACTCGTAGGGCCGCGTTATGTCTGTGGATATAGGCTGAGACCGCATAAGCTGGACAAGCTGACAGCAAATGCATTATGGTCTCAGCTGCCCCACGACACGCTCTGCATCTAGTGTCAGGGACCTCTATACCCACCACGCGACTGCGGTAGACGAGAGTGTTAAAGACACCATCCTGGCAGGCCATTATGAATCCCTCGGTCTCCGACTTCAGCCCACTTGACCTGAGAAACGAGAAGGTCAGGTCTCTGGATAAGCCTAGGTCTTCAATGTTCTTGAAGAAGACCCCATGCATCGGCTTATCCTTATGTAGCTGCAGCGGCCTCTCACACTCCGCAGCTTTTACGTGGGCTTTTTGCTGAACGGGTTCCAACTCGGTGATAGAGTTTGGGTTTGTCCGTTCAGTGTCGAATACGAGACAGAGTTCATCGGCTGCACTGGTTGCTGCCTTGAAGAGAAATTATTATTATTTTTTTTTCCATAAGGAATGTACCAGTCAGGCCCTGTCCCCGGAGCTCCGATACTACCGGAGGGCGCGCTGGTGTACCATTAACCCCAGTGAACACTCCCCACGTCCGTGGAGTGAGTGATTACTGGGTCCGAGAATCATGTGCCCTGAGCAAACGGAGTGAACCAAGAATAACGGCCTTCTGCATTCTTCCGGCTAGGTTTTCTGCCGTATCACGGCATGCCGGTATGATTTTTAGATTTGAGAGCAGCGTGTCCATCATTCCACCAAGGACCCCTATTATCAGAACCACCATCTTAACAGAAAGGTGTGGATAAATCCTGCGGATTTCAAAGAGAAGATCTCGATATTTAGTCCGTTTTTCCTCCTCTTTTCGGACGATATTCGTTTCGCCAGGAGCTGAAAACTCAATGACGAAAATCGTCCTACTTTATTATTTTTTTTTCCATACTATTATTTATTTTTTCATCCTTTAGGAATTACCCAGTCAGGCCCTGTCTCCGGAGCCCCGACACTTCCGGAGGGCGCGCTGGTGTGTCATTAACCCCAGTAAACACTCCCCACGTCCATGGGGTAAGTGATTACTGGGTCCGAGAATCATGTGCCCTGAGTAGGCGGAGTGAACCAAGAATTACGGCCTTCTGCATTCGCCCGGCTAGGATTTCTGCCATGTCACGGTAAGCCGGTATGATTTTTAAGTTTGAGAGCAGTGTGTCATTCCACTAAGGACCCCATTATCAGAACCACCATCTTGACAGAATGGTTTGGGTAAAAGCCTGCGGAGTTCAAAGAGAAGATCTCGATATTTAGTCCGTTTTTCTTCCTCTTTTCGGACGATGTTCGTTTCGCCAGGAGCTGAAAACTCAATGACGAAAATCGTCCTACTTTGATGGTCGAGGAGTACTACATCAGGCTTATTGGCTTGTATTTGCCTGAGGGTGGGAAATGAATAGTTCCAATAGATGTGGCACTTCTCATTCTCCACCACGGACTCAATATCCCCCGGAGCATAAGGCAACACCGCTGTCTCGTCTACACCGTACGAGTGTCGTAGATGGTAGTACACCACTTGTAGGGCCGCGTTATGTCTGTGGATATAGGCTGAGACCGCATAAGCTGGACAAGCTGACAGCAAATGCTTTTTCCATATTATTATTATTATTATTAGTATTATTATATTATTGCGTGCATTTTGCTCTCATACTGTGTTTAAGAAGTCGGCGTCGAGAATTGATAAAAATATCAAATCCAAAAACTATAAAATCGTTTATTCTGCCAAAGTGCTAATGCACCCAAAAAATTATTTTTATTGTTCTTTTCCAACCTTAAAGCTGAAAAAAAATTATACAAATCATGAAGAGGGTAAGATTCACCGGAGTCAAAAGTTGTGTCTATTGTTGCCAAAATCATTTTGATGTAAGTTTATGTTACACGTAATAAACATAGGTCTAGCTAATATTTGATAAGGGATTAATTTTTTGTAATTTATGTGGGTCAAAGTTTGTTAACATTTTTTTAATGTAATTATTTGCTAGAGTGAGATTACTAGTTTTAATAATGGAAGTTCTTATTCTTATAGGTATATTTTTTCTTTGTTTCAGATTTAAAGTGACATGGAATACAACGTGACGTATATAGATTAGTTGGAGGTAAAATCAAACTTATAAAAAAAAATTGTTCCACATAAGTTTGAATGCCAAAAACCAACTAACATGAAGCCTGAAAGGTCTGCAGTACATAAACGGAACCAAATAATGTTTTTTGATGATAATGCTTTATAATCAGTCATACCCGAAAAAGTATTTGTTGCTTGTTTTCAAGAAGATGATATAGAAAATCTATTACTTACATGCTAACAATAATCAAAGCATAAATGGGTCTATAAATCACAAAATTGTAAAAGTAAAATTGAAAAATGAAGTTGGTCATTAAGCAACAATCACTCAAGAAAATTATTTCAAGAAGAAAAACAACTGTATACCTGAAGAAGATGGACTCTTTTCAAAGAAAGTTGTCCGATGAGGCGGTATTCGAAGAAGATTACCATGCCTTGTCTTATAGTTATGTTTGTCAGCACTTTTAATGAAGTCACTTAAATTGTTCTTAACGAATAGGATAGTTTTATAGATATAAATACAGGGAAGAGTTAAAATTTTGTTTTCTTGAAAGTAGCCTTTACAGGTAGTTTGTTTATGAATTCCAAAGATGAGACGTATTACTTTTTTTTTTTGTAAAATAAACGCATAGTAGATATTTATTAGTTGTTGGGAGAATATATTTTTGAGTTGCAATATTGCATAGTAACTGCTACATATCTTCTTAGAAATATGATCATTACATGTCTGAAAAGAAAGTGATGAGTCGAGAAAAGTTACATGGAATTTTATTGTCTCAGAAGATGTAATGTTAATATTTTCAGTATGTATTTAAAAACACATGTTGGGATCATTTGTTATGTTAAATTTAATTAGAACCGTTTTTCTATGATTTAGAAATGATTGTTCAAAAACCATTCAGTAAATTTATTATAAAGTAAAAATAAATTATCAGCCAGTTCTTCGGGAGAGTTGCCACAGGTTGCAAACGAAACATCATCTGCATATATATTATGACCTTACACTTCGTTTTCATAATAATAATACTCCCTCATAAACACTCGTAGAGTGTACCCAAAGGCATAGCCTGTGCGGGTAAAGGACGGCTATTATTATTATTATTTGCCGTGGCGCTCCGGGGCGACTTACTGATATTGTCTGTGGTGTATTCACTTTTTCAGCAGCAGGAAAACCAGGAAAACCTAAAGCACCACCCCAGTTGGTCGGTGCGCACTTCAAGCTAGCATCAGACGTCGGGATTGGCATCTAGGCAACTCACATCACACTTGATTCACAACAAGGCAAGTCGCCACCTAAAGAGACCCGTGTACATGAGAAAAAAGATTCCGTACCCGAGCCTCGAACGTCTGTCTGATGCGAGCTAGAAGTTCCACGGCTAGAGACCTTAGCCACTGAGCCACCGACCGACCATAAATTCTGGTAGATCATTAATAAACATTGTAAATATAAGTGGACCCAGCACAGAATCCTGAGGAACACCCAGATTAACAATTGCCTTATTTGACTAAGTTTGTTTTATTTTTACTGCTATTTTCCTATATCTTAAGTATGACATCAAGTCAACACGTTTCCACGAAATCCCAAAGCTTATAGTTTTTCTTCAACAAAATCTAAATTTAGGCTATTGAAGGCCTTAGTTACATCAAAGAATAGTGCCCAGTTTTCTTATTATCGAGTTGTTTATATATAAATTCAACAAATTCATAAACAGCCCCTTCTGTTGATCTCCCAGGGTAGAAACCTTTTTGACATTTTGTTACAAATTATTAATCATTCTATTATAAGCAGATTTTTCAACAACTTTACTAATCACATTTGAAACAGTTATCTGTCTATAGTTATCCATACACAGGGGATCATTGTTTTTATAGATAGGAGTAACCAGTCCAGTTTTCAGTTCTTCAGGGAACTGACCACTTTCAATTGAGATATTTATCAATTCAGACAGAGGCAGTGCAATGTGCTGAGCTATACATTTAATAATTTTTGTTGATATACAGTCAATACCACTTGAATTCGTATTTTTTAAACTACATATTATCTTAAAGACCTCTTGTGCTGTAACAGGTGTGAAAAAGAATGAGTTACTATTATTCAGGTCACATCTTGTACAAGACAATACAGAATTTTTTAATTTTTTTTCGTTTTAACAATCTTACAGAGGTGCTGAAATGATTGACAAAACTATTTGCAACATCAAAGTCCCTGTCAACAATTGACCCATTGATATTCAATTTCATTTCTTATTTTATCATTTTTTTCAATTTTTTCTTTAACTAATTTCCAAACTGATTTCTGTTTTTCATTAGGATCTATTTTATTTTCAATATTTTTTTGGTAATATAACTTTTTGTCTAATTTTAGTCTGTTTTTATAAGTTTTAAGCAGAAGTTTATATTCAATTTTTAGTTTTTCATCATTAACGTTCTGCTTTAACCAATATAGATTGATTAGTGATTAATGGAAAAAATGTATCAATAACAAAATAAATAATTCCATAAAAAAGATTGAACATTTCATTAACGATATTTCCGTTAACAATATCAGAGAAATCTTCATGTTGTGAGTAGTGACTTAATCCAGCCATGCTATAGTCATTCAAATTTTTTGATACGATCAGTTTCTTAATAGGCTTAGTAGTGTTACTTGACTCAATATCCATCATAACGCCAAGATGATCTCCCAAACTTAAGTTATGTATAGTTTCACAATAAGCTTCGTTATCAATGTTTGTGAATATATAATCAAGTTTGGATATTGATAGGTTACCATTTATGTTTTTAAATGCCCTAGTCGGTTTAGTGTTTTGTGTATTTAATTGGTAGCACTGCATAATGTTTAGGAGATCATTTTTGCTGGAAGATTCCGTTAAGTAGTCAATATTTAGATCACCACAAAACATGACTGTCAAATTTTTTTACACAGTAATCAAGCATTTCAGAAATTTGTTTGAAAAATATTTCTATGTCAGCACCTGACGGTCTATAGACTACAATGATACAATATTTCACATAATTTCCTCAGATTTGTACAGCACAGTTTTTGAATGCATTTTTATTGAGAATTTGTCTATATAACTAATTTTCTTAAATTGTATATTATTTTGGACTAGAATCATTACTTCACCATGTGTATGGTTCGGTCTGACGTAACGAACAAAATTTTTAAAATGTACAAAATCAATATTAGCTGAGCACCATGTTATTGTCAGACTATAATATGAGGGTTGTATTCTGCAACTACCATCCCAAACTGTTCTATTTTATTTATTATACATTGACTATTTACACACAGCAACCTAATGTCTTTTGAATTATTCTGTACAGGGTTAGAATTCCCTTGCTTGATAATGTTCGTTTCGAAATTGAAATCTTTTCGGCCAAAAACTTGGAGTATAGAGTTGATTTTGTAGTTCATAATCTGCTACCACTTTGTAAGCTAAGTTGCGTCCTAAACTATTCAGTTTTGTAACAATAAATTCCTGTCCCTGTATCCTTTTCTCTAAATATTTCTTAATATCATCTGGAGTTGACGTTGGTTTACAACGACCTATATAAATCCGTAGTCGACATTGTGTCCCCCGTACCGACAATTATTTTCTTGTTTACAGCATTAGTTCTCCTGTGAGCATGTTTTGTATATCGCTCACCACGCTGGTTTGTATGAATGTTTTTGTCGCTATTTTTATCGCCGACACGAAGTTCTTTTTCAATGACTATCACCAGACAAATTTGATTAATTCAGATTGTCGATGAAGTTAAAATTACAACTATTAGAAGTAGTAGCATTACTTGACAGTAGACTAATCATGTCTATATTACTTTCTTTAACTATAGTTATTTCATTTTTTAAAGATGTAATTTCTTCATAGAGTGCATCAGTATGTTCTTTCACAATTTTATTAATGACGTCTTTAAATTGATCGATTGTTATGGTTACAGTTAGCGTATTTTTACCAACCTTCAACTTTGAAGTACTTCTTGACATTTTTAGACAAACAGCACAGAGCACAATAAATACGACCCTCACACGATGCTCACTCGACTTCACACCATATATATGCTTATCTACACTGATTTTCGAATAATATTTTCATCTACTTCTATTCGTATAATATAGTATAATAATAAGGTACAGTCTGAAGTCAGTGAAGTAAAATATCTAGGTCAAATATTTTCTTCTACAGGTATTTCTCCTGATACAAATTACATACACTAAAGCAGTATTAAATATACAAACACCTAATAATAAAAAAGAACTCCTTCGTATACTTGGTATGCTCAATTATTTAACAAAATACATTCCCAATTTGTCTAATTTAATATCTCCTTCAGGAGAGCTTATTAAGAAAAATATGACTTTTACTTGGACTGATGATCATACGCAAGTATCGAATGATATTAAAAAATTTATAAGTTCCACAATTACAGATATTTGAAGCAGAGTATCCAATAGTGGTACAAACTAATTCGAGTAAAAATGGACTTGGTCTACAAAGAGATCAATGACCGAAACAGAAACTCAATATCCTCAAATTGACAAAGAGTTGTTGACATTTGTTTTTCTCTTGAAAATTTTAAAAATTTTGTATATGGACGAAAAATTCTAATTAATACTGATCATCGACCATTAGTGTCGATCTGTAAAAAAGATTTTTATAAATTTATTGGCCAAGACTCAAGTTGAGACTTTTAAAATATATTTTTGATGTTGAATACTTGTCAGGAAAATACATGTACATAGCAGACCTATTATCAAGAAGTTTCGTAAAAGTTCTGAAAATACAGTTCCAATAAATACTAATCCATAGTGTTGAAATAGAACTTCCTATATCTAATAAAACATTAACAAAATTAAATGATGCTACACAAAATGATTCTTCATTGAGTTTGATAATAAAATTCTCTAATAATGGTTTTTCTTAGATCATAAACTTGTAATACCTAAATCATTGAGAGATTTTAATGTTGAATAAACTTCACATTGCACATTTAAGTACTGAAAAAAACAAGTATAGGACTAAAAAAATTTTCTATTGGCCAAATATGTCAACAGATATTCAAAAGTTTATTTTTAAGTGCTCAACATGTTTGAAATACTCTCGTAACAATACTGTTACGAAGTTGATAAAAATCCCCTAGCTGCGCCGCTGAACCGACTCGCACGCGTATCCTCGATATGGTTTCCTAGAAAAAGGCAGATAATTGCCGGTAATGAATATTCGGGATAACCGAACCGTCGCATCGCGAAGATTCTGGTTACACTTGAGTACCTATATAAACGCGAGATTTCACTGGGAAGAAGATTAAGATGATTATGAAGAAGTGATAAGCAGTTTTTGAAGAAGTATAGAAGTGTTTGGAATATTTAGTTAGTTGTATTGTTGTATATATCTAAGTGTTAAATTAGTCAGTGAAGAAGTTGTATGTTTTTAGTGAAGTTAGAAAATAAACAGTTTAGTAGTGTGCTCGGCATTATTATTTAACATATCGTAACAGTGGTGTCCGAAGCGGGATATTAGTGAAAAACAGAAACTATTTATAAACTATTTATTGTGAATACGAGGAGTACATCGTACGATACCATGGAGGACATTGTGAAACTTATCCAAAATCAATTTGCGGATTTGGAAAGGAGGCGCCAGGAGGAAAAACAAGAACGAGAAAATGAAAAACAAAAAGAAGAAACACGTCGGTTGGAGGAAAAGAAAGAACGAGAAGAGGAACTCCAGAAAATTCTCGAAGAACAAAGAAAAGAACGAGAAGATGATAAACAAGAACGAGAAAAGGAAAAACGAGAAGAGGAAATGCGACGGTTAGATGAAAAACAAGAACGAGACAAAGAAAAACAAGAACGAGAAGAAGCACTCTAGAAAATTCTCGAACAACAAAAAAATGAATTGGAACGAATAGAAAAACAAAGGAAAACGGACTTCCAGAGGGTTCTAGAACATCAAGACAAGTTCTTTCAACACGTTCTACAGAAAACCGAAGTACGAATGGAGGAACTGAAAGGAAAAATAGAGGAAGAAGTCAAGAAAATCGACGATGAACTTAATAAGTAAGTGAATACAGTGCGAGAGGAGGTGAAACGACTCATCGAAAACCAGATCACCAGGGTTGCCGCATCAGGAATTTCCGTAAAACGGCAAAGAAGAAAAAGCTACGGCACTTATAGTAGCTTTGAGAGGGCCAGCTTTGGGTATGTTGCAGACGATACCCATCGAACAACAAAATAAATATAAAGACCTGATTACTGCATTAGAGTTGCGATATGGCAATCAACATCGAGAACAGCTGTATCGGACTCAAATGAAAACGCGCACTCAGAAATCAGGTGAGAGTCTGCAGGAATTTGAAGCAGATGTGAGACGCTTAATTCAGCTGGCTTACCCAGAAGCACCGGGGAATTTTAAGGAACAGCTAGCGGTGCAGTTATTTATAGATGGACTCAGAGACACCGAAATCCAAAGGACTCTGCGACTAACACACTTCAAGAGGAGTAGCGATGCCTTGGTACGTTCTCTAGAAGTAGAGGCGGCCTTCAACACCTCGAGGCCGAAAGTACGAGCAGGAACAATAGAAGAACCTGAACAACATTCAGGCGCAGTTACTAGTTTATTCGAGAGGGTTCTGGAAGAGATCAAATCTTTGAAAAGCTGAATGAGCACTCAGAAGACTAGGGCGTTATATAGATGTGGGAAATTGGGACATCTAATAAAAAACTGCAGCGTAAGAATGCCACCACGTTCGCAATGACCTAGTTCGCAATCACCTATGAGGACAAGGTCATCCAGCGAGTCCTCAAGTGGGCAGCAGGAAAACTAGACTTAGCCAGCATATCGGGGCGCATGCTGGCTAGCAATAATTAAGCTCCCAGGGTCATCCCTATCAACAGGCTAAGAAGAACAACTGATAGCCTCACCATTCCAGGAAAATTGAACGAAATAGAAGTCATATGCACCATAGACACCGGTGCTGCAGTTTCGTTGGTACGCAGTGACATTCTTCATCCAGAAAGCGTGAAACCTATCTCTTCAAATCTTGTGCTTCGAACAGTCACTAGAGAAAATGCACCTATTCGAGGAGAAGCTGAGATTACATTGATTCTTGGGAGAATCACCATCAAAAATACAGTGTACGTCGCGGATATAGAAGATGAATTTATACTTGGGATGGATTTGATCAGTGACTACGGGTTTTCATTTGACAATGAAGAGAGGATCATGAAGTTTGGAGGAGAAGAATTTGCCCTCACAACTCCAACAGAGAGGACGATGTCTGTGACACTGTGATTAGTGAAAACCGTGAAAATTCCTGGATTTTCGGAGAAAGTAGTTTATGCTGCATTAGATGGATACCCTGGGTGCTGTGTTGGAATAGTACAGCCATGTGTTGAATCACCTAGCGATGTGAGAGTTGCCAACGTGTATGCCGAAGAAATAACAACTAAAGAAGGCTATATCATCGGAATATGTGAACCAATTTCATGGGTAGCAAACTATGATTCAAGTGACCACCAGGAAAGAAAGGAAGCCTCAAAGAGTGTTATGACAGTTCTTGAAAAATCATTTGAACACTTGTCGACAGAAGAATTGAAAGCTGCTAAAAATTTCATCAGAAGTGAAAGCGACATCTTTGATTCAACAACAACAGGAAGAACTAACCTGGTCAAACACAGAATCGATACTGGCCAAGCCCATCCGATTCGGCAACCACCAAGAAGAGTTCCATTTGCTAAACAACAAGAGGTGGAAGAGCTTGTTGACAAGATGATGAAAGATGGTGTGATTGAAGAATCATTGAGCCCTTGGTCTGCACCTGTTGTGTTATTTTCTAAGAAGGATAGATCCACGAGATTCTGTGTGGATTATAGAAAATTGAATGATGTTACGAAGAAGGATAGCTACCCTTTACCAAGGATTGACGACACATTAACAACTTTAGCAGGTTCACGTTGTTTCTCAACCCTAGATCTGAAGAGCGGGTATTGGCAAGTGGGCATACATGAAGAAGATAAGGAGAAGACAACATTTTCGACTGGAAGCGGACTTTATCAGTTCACTGTCATGCCTTTTGGATTATGCAATGCTCCAGCAACATTTGAAAGGCTTATGGAGCTGGTCCTGCGAGGACTCACTTGGAAGACTTGTCTAGTATAACTCGACGACGTTTTAGTCATGGGAAAGACATTTGAAGAACATGTGCAAAACTTACGAGAAGTACTCCAACGATTCAAGAATGCCAATCTTAAACAGAATCCCCAGAAATGCTCATTGTTCCAGAAAGAAGTGGATTTTCTGGGCCACACAGTGTCATCAGACGGCATCCGAACAGACGAAAGGAAGATACAGACGATCTGAGACTGGCCAAGACCTAAAGACTAACACGAAGTGAGCAGCTTCCTAGGTCTTTGCACCTACTACCGTCGATTTGTAGAAGGATTTGCTGATATTGCGGCACCCCTACATAAGTTTACAGAAGACCGAGTCAAATTTGTCTGGTCCAACGAAAGTGAACGGGCATTTGGAAATTTGAAAGTTGCTTTATGTTCCAGTCCGATTTTAAGTTTTCCACGTCAAAGAGGCCTTTTCGTTGTGGACACAGATGCCAGTAACAATGGGATTGGAGCCGTACTATCACAAGAGCAAGATGGCCAGGAAAAAGTAATTGAGTTTTACAGCAATGCACTGACCAAACCAGAAATTGAATAACAAGGAAGAAACTACTGACAATAATCAAGGCCACTTCCACAAATATCTATACCGGGTGGCTACGGAAGTATTGCCTACAGAATATCTGTTATTGTATGAAGTAGGTTTGTGAAATTAGGAGCGTCGATATAATGACATAAGAGATAGAATTTGAGCATATTGACATGTCGAAGTTAACTTCCGGTCTGACCGGAAGTAACATCAACTTTCTTATTTTAAATGGAAACCCTAATTTTTTTTCTTTTCGCTTTATTCAGCATTCAATTCCCTTTCTAATGACATATCACAAGTTGGTATCTAACCAGAAACTAGATCAGAAAAAAATTATTATTGAAATTCACCGAGTAGGCCGTGGAAGTAAAATGAAAGCCAAAAATTGAAAAGTTGGCTATGGAAACCATACGTCACTTGATAACAGTTGCTACTACTGTGATATTTTATTTTCATTCGTTGGCGTTATAAAAAGCCGCCAAAACAAATATTGGAAAAACTGGGAAAAAAACAATACTCTGTAGGTCCATAACTTAAATAGGAACATACAACTTTTTCTTGCCTGTACTATTCAGCATAACCATTCCTTTCTAATGATATAATAGAAAGTAATTTTTTGAAATGAAATACCAAAAAATCCAATTATTATTCGTCAAATAACAAAACAGATTATCGCCATACGAAAAATAACATTAAAAATAATGTGGAATGATAAATTATATCCTGTAGGTTCTAGGTTAAATAGGAACATAAACGTACATGGTCTGATGTTTGTGCTATTCAGAATAATCATTCCATTGCAATAATCATTCGAACCAAAATATTAACAAGTAGGCTGATTAAGATGTATTTTGGAATGAAACAAAAAAGAAACGAGAGCTCTCACGAACGCTGCTATCCATATTATTTTGACGTTCGAAGTAGTGTTTTTGATTCTGCCATTTTAAAAGGGTTTGGAAATCGAAATCAGTTAGTGGAATATTCAAAAAATGCCCCGTTATTCACGAACCGAACAAATTGACATGCTTCTCATTTATGGTGAATGTTTAAAAAATTCTTATGCCGCTGAACGATTGTATTTAGAGCGATATCCAGGGAGGCAGCAACCGTCAAGAAGGTATTTCCAGTGGCTTGAAGAAAAATTAAGAACTGAGCCTGATGTTCACGAAGACCAAGAAGCATTTGTTATTAATGAGGAAACTGAAATTAATGTATTAGCTTTAGTACAATATGATAGCACAATTTCCTCAAGGCAGATTGGCGCCGAATTAGCTATAAGTAAGGACTCTGCTAGGAAAATTTTAAAAAAACATCGATTTAAATCCTTCAAGTATCAGTTGCATCAACATTTGTATGAAAATGACGGTGAAAGGCGCCTGGAATATTGTAATTGGTTTCTTCGACAAAATGCTGAGAATCACCTATTTAACTATTATATCTTGTTTACGGACGAGTCAAGATTTACCAACAATGGATTATTTAACAGGAATAATACAAGGTAGGTACTGTACTTTATTTGGATTATTGTCGATAGTCGAAGTGTAAAGTGCAAAAAGTGTGAACGGTCTTTTGTTTCAGGTACTGGGCGATAGAAAACGAGCACCGGTTTCGACAAGGTGGCTTCCAGGAGAGATTTGGTGTGAATGTTTGGGCAGGAATAGTTGAAACTCATATTGTTGGCCCCATTCTTTTTCAAGGCCAACTAACCGGAGAGAGATACTTTAATTTTTTAACGAATGAAATTTCGGAATTCATTAACAACCTACCAGCGGAAATAACTGAGAAAATGTACTTCCAGCAAGATGGCGCCCCTCCGCATAATTCAAGAATAGCGAGAAATTACCTTCAAAATCGCTTTCAAGAGAGACTTATAACAACCCATGGTCCAGTCAGGTGGCCACCAAAGTCACCTGATCTTACTCCGTGCGACTTTTTTCTATGAGGGCATCTTAAAAATAGGGTGTATTCCACACAGCCTACAACTCTACATGAGCTAGAAGTAAAAATTCGTAGAGCTTTCCAAGATATCACGCCCCAAATGTTGAGAAACGTTTTACATGAAAATATCACCAGAGTCAATAAATGTATTGACACTGAGGGAATGATTTCGAACATCTGTTTTGAATTTATTTTATCTTTAATCCTATCAATTTGAATTTTTTTTTTTTTCGATAAATCTGGTTTTTGGTAATTTGAATAATAATAATTGGAATTTTTGGTATTTCATTTCAAAAAATTACTTTCTATTATATCATTAGTGTACACGTATTAGTCAGAAATTCAAATAATAATAGACGGCCTTTCAGATAACAAAATTGACTCACCAAAACCGCTGAACTGGTCGATGCTGGGTACCCAGGTGGATCTTCTTGTTTGAAAGGGCCAACGTTTCTTGAATATTTGTGCACTTGTAAAGTAATGCGAAAGAGTTTTCTAAGCGCGTCTTACTTAAAATCAATATCGATCTCCATTTAAAATGTCTAGATTCGTCTAGAATCTGCTTTCCCGAAAAAACCGCTCATGCGTGGAGCAATCAACAAATGAAACCTGAAAGGCATACCTACACGGTGGCACAAGTAACATTGTACCAACATTATGAAAATAAGATAATTTATTACATTAAAGTTCCTAACGAGAAAAATTGTCAAAGATGACAAAAGAAAGTATACTTCTGAATACAAATTAAACTAATATTATACATAAACCGCCCACCAAATTACACAGTAATTTATATACCTTACTGGGAAGGCAACGGACATATTTTTGCAACGGGACGCTGCAAGGTTCCCTTTGCTGTACGCAAAGTAACTACTCTACAAATTTTATCAGAGCCAGTATGAGCCTTTACAACTCTACCTAAAATCCATTTCAATGGTGGAGTTTGATCATTTTTTATCACAACGAGAGTTCCTTCAGCTATTGACACAGTGTTTTTGTGCCATTTTTGCCGCTGATTGAGAGTATTTAAATATTCTAAATGCCAAAGCTTCCAAAAATGTTGATGAAATCTTTGCAATAATTTCCATCTAGATAATCTATTGGTATTCAAATGAGACAGATCAGGATCAGGCAACGCAGTCAAAGGCTCCATGGTCAAGAAATGTCCAGGCGTCAGAGTTGTCAATTCATTTGGGTCTGTACTCAAGCTAGTTAGAGGTCTAGAATTTAACAGGGCCTCTATTTGAACAAACACGGTGTTTAACTCCTCGTAGGTGAGGATCTGGTCTCCTATAACTCTCAAGAGGTGACCCTTTACTGACTTTATGCCAGCTTCAAATAAACCACCAAAATTCGATCCTGTAGGAGGATTGAAATGCCATTTAAGGTTCAGAGTTTCAGCTGAATTTTTCATTAATTCAAGCAGATAACGATGAGCACCAACGAAGTTAGTACCATTGTCACTAAATATAATGCTGCAGCGACCACGACGTGCTGTAGATCGTCGGAAGGCTGCTAGAAATGCTTCAGAGGATAAATCTGAAGCGAGCTCTAAGTGTAGAGCTTTCATTGAGGAGCACACAAACAGGCATAAATAGGCCTTTTGAGATTTGCATCCTCGAGATTTACCAAGGGTTATGGAAAATGGACCACCATAGTCCACGCCAACACACGAGAACGGTTTTAGTTGGTTGACACGGAGAGATGGTAAGTTTCCCATTATGGGAACAGATGATGAAGGGCTGACACGAAAACATCTGAAACATTTCGAAATAGTATGGCGTATTGCTCTTTTCAAGACAATATCCAAAATTGCTGTAATAAAAGATATTCTAATGTTCGGGGACCTGGATGTAGATTTTCTCGGTGAAAATGTTCGATGATAAGTTGAGTGAGGCGATGCCTTTGCGGGAGAAGAATAGGAAATTTTGCATCAAATGACAATTTGGAATTTATCAATCGACCGCCCACCCTAAGAATACCATGCTCATCGATAAATGGAGAAAGTTTTCGTAATGGTTTAGAACAAACTGATTTTGTCGAGACCTTCAAGATGTCATCTTTAAAATTAGTATTTTGAACATGTTTGATGAGAATATGAAATGCATTATCTATCTCAACCAACGAAAGAGAACCAGTGGTTTTCTCCGGTTTCCTAGAATTATGTATGAAGCGTAAAACCCAAGCGACCTGCCGTTTAACTTTAATCAAGTCTGCCTATTACATAATCTAAGACATTTACTTCAACTGTGGTTGTCAAGGTGACAGATTTTTCTTCTCCAGTTACATCTACCCGTTTTAGCATAGCTAATGAAGGCCAATATTCATTAGATCGATGTAACCAAAGAGGACCTTCCCACCACAATTTATGTTCAACAAGTTCCGAAGGTAGAAGTCCACGTGAGGCACAATCAGCTGGATTATCTTCGCCTGGAACAAATCTCCAGTAAAGAGGTGATGTTTTCTCTTGTATAAGGCTAATTCTATTCGCTACGAAGGTGTTGTAACCGTGAGAGCTCGATTTAATCCACTGAATTACAGTTTGCGAATCTGACCAACAAAAAATATCAGAAAACGTCAAAACATTCTGATAAGTTTTACAAACATAGGCGACCAACCTAGCAAGTAATGTTGCCGCACACAGCTCCAAGCGTGGTATCGAGATTTGTCGCAAAGGTGCAACCCTTGTCTTTGATATCGAGATGCACACTTTATATGAATTTTTCAATTCAAATCTAAAATAAACCATGGCTGCGTAGCCCTTTTGGGAGGCATCACAGAAGCCATGTAGTTGACATCTATCATACTCATCAGGAATTATTCTACGAGTGATTTGTATGGAGGACAAATTCGGTAATTCTGATTGGTATCTAGTCCACGAGTTGATAACTTCATCGGTAGGAATTGCATCCCAGTCTAAGCCCAGCGTCCAAATATATTGCATAAGTCGCTTGGCGAAAAATATGACAGGTGCCAAAAACCTAGTGGATCAAAGATCCGCGATAGTTCTGATAGAATTGTACGTTTAGTACAGTGTCTGTCAAAAGGATGAGCATGATAAGAAAATGAATCTAAATGAGGATTCCATTGCAGTCCAAGAATTTTTATAATAGGATCGTGATCAAATGATAGAGGCATTTGTCGAAAATCTTCGGCAACATTACCAAGCAAAGATGGACTATTGCTAGCCCATTTACGGAGTTGGAAACCACCGCGTTCTAAACAAGAAACCAATTCCGTCTGTAAAAGAATGGCCTTGCTCAAATCATTCCCACCACTAATAATATCATCAACATATACATCAGATTGTAAAACCTGTGCCGCCAAAGGGAAGTTTTGCATTTCATCCATGGCTAATTGTCGAATTGTTCTATTAGCCAAGTATGGTGAACTTGAAATACCATAAACGAAAGTGTTGAGAGTGAACTCTTGAATAGGGTCAGCCTGAGAAAATCTCCAAAATATTCTTTGGTAATTTCGTTGAGAGGGGGCTAATAATATTTGTCGAAACATTTGCCTCACATCAGCCGTGAACACAAACTTGTGTACTCGGAAGGAGAGAAGAAGAGTGGCAATGGCATTCTGTAACTTTGGACCCGTAAATAATACATCATTTAACGATACACCAGAGTCCGATTTGGCTGAAGCATCAAAGACTACTCTTAGCTTTGTGCTGACAGCATCAGGTTTTTCTATACAATGATGAGGGATAAAGTACGAGAATTTTGTATCTGTTAATGGAACAGCTGGAGACATGTGACCCGAATCAACATAATCTTTCATGAAATCTGAATAAGCATGTTTCAGTTCGGGATTTTTACTTAGTTTTCGTTCTAAATAATAGAAACGTCGTAATGCAGCAGAACGCGAGTCTCCAATTTGAGGATTTTGTAATTTAAATGGCAAATAGACAATATACCTACCAGAATCATCTCTAGTGACAGTGTCTCGGAAGATTTGTTCACACATCTGATCATCTTGAGAAGCAAATTCAGGTTTCGGTGGTTCCTCTATTTCCCAAAACCTTCTAAGTGTTTCATCTAGAGAAGAGTGTGTGATAGAAAGTTAGGAAGATACTATTGATGGGTAGCCATTATCAATTTTACCCATCAATACCCAGCCGAAAACGGTATTGAGGGCAACGGGTTCAGTAACTTTTCCCGTTAATCTACCATCTTGTAAAATCAGGGGAAACAAATCCGCGCCTAACAAAATATCTACTTCACCATTAACATTGACATCTTCATCAGCTAATTTTAAATTTGTGATGAATGATATATTTGTTTTGGAAATTGTTTGTTGTGACATCCTAGTGCAAATATTAGGTAATACAATAGCCTCAAAATGATAAGAAGGTTCAACAAGCCCTTTTGGCCGAATAGTACAGCTCGTACGACCGTTGCTCATTGAAGGTACCTGACCTATGCCTTGAATGGTGGTTCTGAATTTAGACCTATTAAGACCTAAACGTTTCAAACAATTTTCGGTAATGAAATTTGTTTGACACCCTGTATCGAGCAGATACAGAACTCTAGCAGATTGAGCATATCCACGCACATCAACTATGTCAACTTGAGCGGTTGACAATAGAACCGTAGATCGAGAAATTGATGAACTACAGTTGCTTGTTAAAACAGTGTTCACTTCCGGGCTAGACGGAGTCTCGGCTTGCTGAGGCGATGCTATCGAAGATTGCTCGGTAGCCACACTGAAAGATTCCGCTTCCGGTGTGATATTGTTACTCCCAAAATGAAGGAGCGTATGGTGTCTTTTATTACATAATCTACACATTGAGGCTGGGCAAGGTTGATTGAAATGAGAACGTAGACAATTCAAACACAGTTTATGTTGTCTTGCAAGTAAATGTCTCTCATGGGGTGGTTTGTTCAAGAACTGTGCACATTTGTTAATGAAATGAATATTTTTACATAAAGGGCAATGTGAATTGGGAAACAAGCCCATTTTGTTTGAGACGAGTGAAGTCGTTACACAAGACCTTTTATTTTTTGAATGCCAATCGTTGGGTTTAAATGAAGAAGGTTTTGAAGAACTGACTTGTATTGAGTAACCAACAGATTCTAAGGCCTTGCATTGTTCAGTAAGAAATTGTTTCAATGAAATATAAGATGGAATTTCAATTTTTTCTGAACATGATTTTAACTCAAAACGAGTCTTTGTACTAATATCAAGTTTATCAAAAAGAATATTAAATAATGGAAAATCCCAACTATCGACAGGAAACTGGAGTGCCCTAAGGTTCTAAGGGACTGAACAGTCTCTCTAGCTTTGGGGGCATCTCTGATTTGATTCCAATAAAAGGTAGCTAACAGTTTTTTGTCTTGATATCTGTCAACTAGAGTTTGGAAACCTATGTCATAATTTTCATCAGCCAAAGTGACACCCTGTACTATATTAAGAGGTTCTTTTGCTAAATTTGTAATTAGATATTCAAATTTTTCAATATTGCTAAGTTGATCATTTGTATGCACTAACGTATTGAATAATCCATAAAAATGAGGCCACGATTTAAAATCACCATCAAAACAAGGTAACTGTATTTTTGGTAATTTGCAATTTCGAGTTTTCTGAGATGAAATAATGTTTTCCTCATTAGCCTTGATCCATTTTTGAATATCATGATTCACTGAGCTCACTGTATAATAATGTTCATCAGCCTCAGTCCTGATCATGTCTTCCTGATCCAACATACTAGGATCAGATGAAATTGTCGCAACTATTGCATTGTGACTCTTTTCAAAATCATTAAATATGTGATCCAACTTACTGCATCTAATTTTTAATTGAGTATGAAGCGTTGGGTCAGCGATGGCATCATGAGCAAATTTAACAATTTCTTTGAGACGTTTCAAGGCCATATCACGGGATGCTCGGTGAGCTGCCAGTTGTTCTGTCATTTTCAGAATTTCAGAATAGAAAAAAATAAGGTTTCAAAATATTTCCCAAACTAATAATTATTAGTCAAGTAAAAAATTTAAATGATTTATTTATCTAGCGAAATTTCTATCAAAGTGGGCTATAATAAATTAAAGAGACACTCTGTTAAATCTCTGTATATTCTGAATAGTAAAATTGTATGAAGAACGATGAGCGATAAAGAGTTGGGAATGCCCGCAAAAACGAACATAAAAAACTCGTACAAGCACTGATAAATTGTACCCGATATAAATACGAAATAAAGAACGTTTTGAATGAAAACCAAATCAATGTGTAATCTAGTGGTTTTTAAATATTTCGGAATGATATTTGGAAATCACTTTTATTGTATAAAACCTGGATGTGATATCCGGCTCGAAGGACCATAATGTACACGTATTAGTCAGAAATTCAAATAATAATAGACGGCCTTTCAGATAACAAAATTGACTCACCAAAACCGCTGAACTGGTCGATGCTGGGTACCCAGGTGGATCTTCTTGTTTGAAAGGGCCAACGTTTCTTGAATATTTGTGCACTTGTAAAGTAATGCGAAAGAGTTTTCTAAGCGCGTCTTACTTAAAATCAATATCGATCTCCATTTAAAATGTCTAGATTCGTCTAGAATCTGCTTTCCCGAAAAAACCGCTCATGCGTGGAGCAATCAACAAATGAAACCTGAAAGGCATACCTACACGGTGGCACAAGTAACATTGTACCAACATTATGAAAATAAGATAATTTATTACATTAAAGTTCCTAACGAGAAAAATTGTCAAAGATGACAAAAGAAAGTATACTTCTGAATACAAATTAAACTAATATTATACAATTAGAAAGGAATGGTTATGCTGAATAGTACAGGCAAGAAAAAGTTGTATGTTCCTATTTAAGTTATGGACCTACAGAGTATTGTTATTTTCCCAATTTTTCCAATATTTTTTTTGGCGGCTTTTTATAACGCCGACGAATGAGAATAAAATATCAGTAGTAGCAACTGTTATCAAGTGACGTATGGTTTCCATAGCCAACTTTTCAATTTTTGGCTTTCATTTTTGCTTCCACGGCCTACTCGGTGAATTTCAATAATAATGTTTTTCTGATCTAGTTTCTGGTTAGATACCAACTTGTGATATGTCATTAGAAAGGGAATTGAATGCTGAATAAAGCGAAAAGAAAAAAAAATAGGGTTTCCATTTAAAATAAGAAAGTTGATGGTACTTCCGGTCAGACCGGAAGTTAACTTCGACATGTCAATATGCTCAAATTCTAGCTGTTATGTCATTATATCGACGCTCCAAATTTCACAAACCTACTTCATACAATAACTGAGATATTCCGTAGGCAATACTTCCGTAGCCACCCGGTATAGAAGATAGTTTCTCATTAGAGCAGATCATGCAGCTTTGAAGTGGCTACTCGAGATGAAGACCCCTGAAGGACAAGTAGCAAGGTGGATTGAGAAGTTGAACCAGTATCACTTCAAGATAAAACATCGACCAGGACGATTACACAACAACGCAGATGCCTTGTCCAGAAGGCCTTGTTCGGATAACTGTGAGCATTGTGAGGAATCCACCAAGTGAGATTAATGGTTGACAACAACTGGACCACAACGAAAATGAGGCAGGACCAAGAAACAGATTTTCTACGATGGAAGGAAATCGGAGCGGAAAGACCCACCTGGAAGGAAATCTCCTTACCATCACCAGGTTTCAAGGCATTGTGGGCACAATGGGATTCCCTGATTGTTGAGAATGGTCCATTGAAGAGAGCTTTTGAATCGGCCGACGGCAGAAAAGTGATTTCTCAATTGGATGTGCCTAGGTCGAGAATAAGTGATGTTTTAAAGGAGATTCATGGCAGCAAATCAGGTGGACATTTTGGAGTGAATAAGACCTTGGATAAAATACGGCAGAGATTTTACACGGTTCAATGTCGTGAACATGTAGAGAAATGGTGCCGAAGATGTCTGAAGTGTGAAGCAAGCAAAGGTCCCAATACAAGATCGAGAGGAGAGATGAAACAATACAATGTAGGCGCTCCCTTCGAACGAATCGCCATCGATGTAGCAGGACCGTTTCCGATGACGAACGATGGCAACAAATACATCCTCGTTGCCATGGAATACTTTAGCAAATGGGTTGAAGCTTATGCCTTGCCTAATCAAGAAGCCTCCACAGTTGCAAGAGCTCTGGTGGATAACATGTTTTCAAGGTTTGGAGTCCCAATGGAGCTACATTCCGATCAAGGAAGAAATTTTGAATCAAATTTATTCAAGGAAGTTTGTGAATTGATGGGAATTAGCAAGACCAGAACAACGGCCCTCCACCCACAGTCTGATGGCATGGTTGAAAGGTTCAACAGGACTATGGAAGAACATCTTTCCAAAGCAGTAGAGGAGCACCAAAAGACCTGTGATCGACATCTTCCACTATTCTTGGTGGCTTATAGGGCCTCTGTGCTCGATTCCACAAAGCTCACTCCAGCCAGCACCATCTTCGGGAGAGAACCTCGGTTGCCCTGTGACTTGGTGTTGGGATCACCAAGTTCTGAAGAAAAAGAGGTACAGGATTATGCAGACGAACTGCGTGATAGCTTGAATGGGATCCACGACTTAGCAAGAAAGAGATTGAAGATAACTAGTGACAGAATGAAGGCTCGATATGACCTTAAGGCCAATACTGGTGGATTCAAAGAAGGAGGTTGAGTGTGGCTGTACAATCCTCGTCGTAAGAAAGGATTTTTTCCCAAATTAACACCATCTTGGGAAGGACCATAAACGATAGTAAAGAGAATAAACGACGTGGTCTATAGGATTCAACGCAGCCCGAGAGCGAAAATGAAGGTCGTTCACCTAGAGAGACTCAAACGTTACAATGGAGACAACGACACATTGTTTGAACAGGACGATCGATAAAAATCCCCTAGCTGTGCCGCTGAATCGACTCGCACGCGTATCGTCGATATGGTTTCCTAGAAAAAGGCAGATAATTGCCGGTAATGAAAATTCTGGATAACCGAACCGTCGCATCGCGAAGATTCTGGTTACACTTGAGTACCTATATAAACGCGAGATTTTACTGGGAAGAAGATTAAGATGATTATAAAGAAGTGATAAGGAGTTTTTGAAGAAGTATAGAAGTGTTTGGAATATTTAGTTAGTTGTATTGTTGTGATCTTAGTGTTTAATTAGTCAGTGAAGAAGTTGTATATTTTTATTGAAGTTAGAAAATAAACAGTTTAGTAGTGAGCTCGGTATTATTATTTAGCGAAACGTAACAATATTAAAGAACCGATAATACCTCATCATAGACCAAAATTACCTTTTAATAAAATTGCTTCTGATATTTTCACATATGGTAAGTGCGATTATTTAACTATCGCTGATTATTTTAGTAACTGGATTGAGATGTGTCCATTGAAGTCTAAAAGTGCAATTGAAATGATTAAAGTTTTTTCCACATTAGGAATTCCTGAAACAGTAATTGCAGATAACAGTGTAGAAATTAGAAAATTTTCAAGAAACTGGGATTTTACATTGACATCTAGTCTAAGATATCCCAAATCAAATGGACTCGCAGAAAGGGCAGTTGGTATATGTAAAACCATGTTGAGAAAATGTTCCGAGAGTGATACTGATATTTTTTTTGGCACTTTTGGACTACACGATCACTCCTTTGAATTTCTCTCCAACAGAGTTACTGAATAACAGATTATTGCGTACAACATTACCTGTAACCTCGAATATACCAGCTGAAAAACCTAAAACCGACTGAAAATATATTAAATCATAAAAAAAATATCCAAAATACAATTCTAATACAAGTGTAGTGAAAGAATTATTGTCAAAAAGGAGAAGTGTCGAAATTGGCACAAGGAGAGGTAGTAGAGAAATGTAATACCCTAGATCATATTTTGTAAAAGATAAATTTGTAGGATTTACAGATGAAATTCTTCTTTTATCAAAACGTGTCCCACTCCTGTTTTGCCTATAAGATTAGAAATTAAAAGTGATGGTACCATTGAACCCAACCCTAATGACAACAATTTCTAAATTGAATAAGAACACCTCACATTGAGACTTCCATATTCCTATTTGTGACGCTTATCCTCCCAACAGTGACAGTGAAAATAATAAAACAGTTACAATGATTTTTGAACAATAATTATGGCTAAGGAAGAACTTATGGCCGATCAAATTCAAACTCAAGAATGGTTCAGCTGCTTAAAAATCCACTGAAAACCCAACACCTTATATTCAAATCACATTCCCTCGATCATCTGTTTCAACACCAAAAAAAAATGCACCTACCTCTTCCTCCTGAACTTTCATCGTCATTATCTGCTCCCCAACCATCTGATTTTCCTTCAGAATCACCCCAACCATCAGATGATTTTGTTGTTTTTGAATAACCCCCGTCTCCTCTAGAGGTGCTATCATCTTCCCAACCACTGTTTCCATCACCATTTCTATCTCGGAATCCACCTCTTCCTAAGAAAATAAATTGATATTCAGTAAAAAAAATTCCAAGGTCATGGTATATAACTTGGCAATAAAGTGCAATCATTACTGTTTATGATTCGCTACACTGTGTACAAGGTTCTTCAGGACTAGCTTGGTAAATAAGCAATTCATTACTGTCGGGGAAAAGATAAAAATAAAGTCATAAAATAGAGGTACAACATAACAATTTTATTTTAATTTTTTTCTCTTACTAGGGATAAGTTAACTTAGGAGAAAAATTAATCTTGACTCAAACACAGCATAAATAATGATATATTCTGATAAAACATTGTTTATACACAACGTAGAGATTTTTCTTAGCCTCGCAATTCACTATTCTGCGATGTTTCGCATCTCGGGATAATAATTAAGTTCGGCTGAGTATAATCTCTTCTAAACCTTGGTGTATACGAAGCTCTGAAAAATCCCCAAAATTAAAACATTTGTTTTTCTTTAATTCCAGGTACAACTTGAAACAATTCGGAATTTTGAAGTAAAATCCCGACTTAGAACTCGAGATTTTAGAGTTAAATTCCGAGCATTTTGAAGATTTGAAATTTAAAATTCCGACTTATATCTCAAAATTTGAATACAAGTATTTTTTTATTTTAGGTGTTCCTTCCAGGGAGGAGTGGGATTCCGTGTACCATCGCTTCGAAGCGACAGTAAATTCTACAATTACTTGTCTACTATCGCTTCGTTCGGTATTCCGTGTACCTTTGGAAGTTAGTATCGCTTTCGAATCGGAAGAAATCGTGATTATAAGAGTCGTGCTAAAAACATTGAGCAGATTTTTGGAATTTTTTGTTTTCAAGTATATTTTATTTGTTTATACTGGGGTTTTCTGTTTTATCTTATATATTATTATAAAGTCATATTTACAGTGCTTACACAAGTTTTTCATCCATAATCTTTAAATTTGTGCTATAACCATATGCCACAGTTTATAGCTGAATTCTTTTAGCTATATATAAATTGATGTGGACATATTTTATTTTATAAGCTTTCAGAATAAAATCGTTTAAAAAAAGCTTTCGCCAATGAAATATTTTCCAAATCTCTTTTAATTTTTTCCAATGAATTTTTCTTCTATATAGAAGAAACAAATCTGCTGTTTAATTTGCATAGCCAACACTGGTTAGGGTCATAGAAAAAGTATAGTATAGTGAAACTTCAACATGAAAAGACGGGCGATAAAAAGTTTGGCAGTGGTCAATTTTCTTTTTATAAAGTAAGGGTTCATTATGTTATAAATCAAATTGAGCCTCATCTTGATGCTGCCAGAAATGTAGTAGGTAGCTAATAAGTCAAATGAGATGAGTTCATACATTTTATTCCATAACATTCTATAATATAGTGTGGAATAGGTACAATTATCTCAGGTGATAAATATTCCTACCCGAATAAATAAATTTGTTGAAATTCGACGTTTCGGCTCCGATTTTGGAGCCATTTTCAAGAACTGAAAAAGAAAGAAAATTGATAAAAGGTTGAAACGTAATTCTACGCTGAGGTCTCAATCTACCTACTCCTCAGGTATAATTACATTAGGTTTTTGTGATTTGACAACGGGGTCTCAATCTGCCTACTCCCCATGTCTCGTCACTGGTTCTCTCTAAGGTCTCAATCTGCCTACGTAATTTATATAATCCCTTGTATGGATTGTCCCAAAACCTATATTGGTCAGACGTCTAGATCACTTAATGGTCGCATCATATCTCATAAAAGCGATTGTAGACGAAATGTTAATTCGTGTGCTTTGGCAGAACATGTTAACTCCAGTGATCATAGAATGGATTACAGTAATGCAGAAATTTTGAATAGTGAAACTAATCTATCTTAAAGGATCTTCAAGGAAATGTTTCATATAAATAATGCATCCGGTTTTGGGTAATAGGTCTATCGCATCCACTAGTGTGCGTCCGACAGTGTTGCCAGGAATATGAGCATCTCGACAATTCATATTAATTTTTTCAGCCGGTGGAATGAGAATACAATTATATAGTGTATAGTGAGTATAGTGTATAGTGAGTTTCATTATAAAAACTCTTTAAAATTTGTCCGATATCGGATGAAAATCGAAGTCACAAACAAAAGTTTTCGCGAATAATCTATAATAGAATAATCTGTAACGAGGTTGGAATGAAAACTCGATGTGAGTGGAGACTTCCGAACGCATTCTGAAAGGGAGCGTGTACAGCTTGGTACGTATAGCTACGACTCTAAATATTGGGTGCGCACAGCCGGAGTCGATTCTTGTCCTTCCCGCATGCTGTCAGCATGCCCAGCTTATGCGGTCTCAGCCTATATCCACAAGGAATAATGCGGCGCAACGAGTTTTGTGCTACTATATTCGACACTCGTACAGTATAGACGAGACACCAGTGTTACCTTATGCTCCGGCCGAATATATTCCAACTACTCGTTCCCCACCCTCAGGCAAATACAAGCCAATGAGCCTAACGATGTCTTCCTCGACCACCAAACTATTTACCATTTTCAAATCTACTTTCATACTGTATTTACAAGTTTTGTCTACAAGATTTTCTCTTAATGACATTAAAGTATATTTATTATTATTGGAGTTTTCTGCTCCAGACGAAACGATTATTGTTTGAAAGAATAAATTGAGTCGACAAAATGGGAAGGGTGGAACGGGGTGAACTTTTAGGGGTTGAATGTGGTATTTCACGGTTTTTCGCGATTTGCAACGAAAGTTGACCTCCTATCGAAAAAAGTTAAATGGCAAAGTTGTTGATAAAAAGACGATCTACAACTATTGTTCCTAACAGTTCTCCACATAACCTCACATTTTCCTGGAAAATCGAAAAAAATAAAACGAATTTTCAGACTTAAATTTTTGTCTCGCGCAGAAATAAATTTTTTTTTTTCACGAAATGAAGAAATATTTTTCAAGTAAGATGTAATTTTTTTGTCGCGAAATACATATTTTTCCTTTGTTTTTTTTTCGACAAATTCCTTGAAACATTGGTCTTTTTGAACTTGCCAGCCGCAATTTATTTCGTTGAAGCGTCAACTTTTAGAACAGATTTGCAAAATTCAATTTTTCAAATTTTTGTTCTGAATTCATATTTATTTATTGAAATTAACAGTTGAAACCATTCGAGAATTTTAAATTCATGTTACCTGAATAGGTACCAAGAATAAACAAGGACCTAAATATGGATTTGATTATGATAGAAGGGCGAAATGAGGTGAAATTTTGGGGTTTAAAATGGTTTTTCACAATTTGCAGCGAAATATATCCTCCTAGAAAAAATTTTGTTGGCAATAAAAGATCTAGAACTTTTGTATTCATCACTTTTTCCACATATCCTCAAATTTTCTAGGAAAATGGGAAAATCCGTTTTAATCCATTTTAATTTTTTTTCTTGTGTAAAAATGTTATGTTTGTGGCAAAATTCAGTGGAAATATACCTTTTTATGCTCTAAATTTGACGATTTTCGCAGTGAAATATATATTTTTCTCGAACTTCTTTGAAGTACTCGAAGAGGAGGCGGTTCCTAGTAGCTTCCCTGAAATGAAATATTATGATTAGAGGAGCAGCAGTCGACGCCGAAACGACCATTAGTATTTGAATAGCATGGGAGCAAACAGAACCCTTTTCGAGAGCAGAGTTTCTTGTTGAAGTGGAAAGTTCATAGTTTACTGATTCCCGTTAACGTGTTTAATGGAAGGTGAATATTTACTTTAATTTTACTGTTAATCAGCTTTCATATAAATATTCATTTTGTTTCACAAATCGTATAACATAAACTTGAATAAGTAATATTAACTTTCTACCTCATTTGTTGATGTATACAGGCATAAAATGTATTATATTGAAGCTTTATTTGTTTATTCCATCGTTTCATTTTGTCTCTACAATTTTTCTACGGTTGTTACTCTTTTTTTAATCATTCATCAAATATACATGCACGTGTACGCTGATTGACAGTAAAATTCAGATATTCTTTTGTTATTTCCATTAAACAAGTTTACGCAAAACAGTAAACTATGAACTTTCCACTTCAACAAGCAACTCAGCTCTAAAAAAGGACGCTGCTTGCTCCGATGCTATTCAAATACTAACGGTCGTTTCGGTGTCGGCTGCTGATCCGCTATTATAATATTTCATGTCAGGGAAGTAGCTGCTAGGAGCCGACCCCTCTACCTTTTCTTTATTTTTTTTAGTTTAGTTTTCGCTGCAAATCGTAATAACACATATTTACGCCCAAAAGTTCGCTTCATTTCGCCCTTCTCTCATACTCAAATCCTTATTTATGTCCTTATTTATTCTTTGTACCTCGAAAGGTTTCAACTGTTTATTTCAATAATTTTAATGAATAAATAAGTTTAGAACAAAAATTTAAAAAATTGATTTTCGAAAATCTGTTTTCTGGAATTTTTTTCCTTAGTAGTGCTACTCTTTCATTACATAATCTAAAAGTAGACGCTTCAGTGGCAAAAATGGCGGTTGGCGAGCTTGAAAACAAACTTTAGTCGTTTTTAGGAATTTGCCAAAAAAAAAACAATCTGTATTTCGCTACCAAAATATTACAGCTGACTGGAAACATAATAAGTCACATTTCCACCGAATTTCGTGACAAAAAAGTGCGCTAGACAAAAATTAAAAGCTGAAAAATGGGTTTTTTCGATTTTCCCGGAAAATTTGAGGTTATCTGGAAAAATGTTGACGACAAAAGTTGTAGATCATTTTATTATCAAAAACTTTGCTATATAATTTTATTCGACAGGAGGTCAACTCTCGTTGAAAATCGTGAAAACCCGTGAAATACCACTATCAATCCCTAAAAGTTCACCCCTTACAACCCCTTCTCCATTTTGTAGTCTACAATTTACTTTTTCCGTAACAATATTTTGTTTCTCTTCCAGTAGGTCTCATGCTGTTGATAATTTTTTTTATCTCAAAAATGCATCAGTACTGTTCTACGGTGTGTTTTAATCTTGTACATTTCGTACGCTTTTTAGTGCCTTTGACAAGAATTATGATGCATCTATAATAAAAATATTTTCTCTGCGGCTTTGGTGGAATTTAATTAACCCAAAATCAATTTTGTTATTAGAAAGTTGACATTTGTGGAAGAAATATTGCAAAACACTTGCCATCTCATGCTTTTTGCATGTATTTCGTTCCAACACATGTCATGGAATAAATGTACAAAATAATCGGTTAGCCTTGACTGCCAGTGAATTACGAGCAAACATCACGCATACAATAGATAGTCGTGGATTCTTATTGTAATGGTTTTATTTCATATCTTGAGTGGCTCGTTGAGAAAGTACAGTCTATCACAACTTGGCAAATATAGCTGCAACTCTGAGATGCGCGAACGATAATCATAGAGCGTAAATATCCTGTACCAATCTCAATCGGGAAGGACAAGAAACGACTCCGGCTGTGCGCACCCAATATTTAGAGTCGTAGCTATACGTACCAAGCTGTACACGCTCACTTTCAGAATGCGTTCGGAAGTCTCCACTCACATCGAGTTTTCATTCCAACCTCGTTACAGATTATTCTATAATAGATTATTCGCGAAAACTTTTGTTTGTGACTTCGATTTTCATCCGATATCGGACAAATTTTAAAGAGTTTTTATAATGAAACTCACTATACACTATACTCACTAAACAATATACTCACTATACACTATATAATTGTATTCTCATTCCACCGGCTGAAAAAATTAATATGAATTGTCGAGATGCTCATATTCCTGGCAACACTGTCGGACGCACACTAGTGGATGTGATAGACCTATTACCCAAAACCGGATGCAGAGTTGCATATATGAAGAATTAATATATTTTAGGGTGTAGAAATGTTGGTAACATGTGCGGATGCAGAAGTGTCTGTAAAGTAGGTGACCAGATTTGTAAAAAAAATTATTTTTGTTTCAACAAGAATAAATTCGTCCCCATCATCTAAGTAATTTTGTTCTGATATAAATATTGGAATTTTAGGCTGGACATGTGAATGAATTCGGTTTTATATAATATAACAAAATTGAAAGGCATTTTTTTTTCAGATTATTCGAGACGATTTATTTTGGGCGGCTGATATGCAACCGAAATTTGAGATTTTTTACAAGAATTGCCTATTGCCCGAACTGATAGATCCTAGATACCCGAGCAAATTGGAAATCCGCAATCCACCACGACAGTAAACATACAGCTCATGTTACATTCAAAGTGTTTCTTTAATAATATTGACATTTTTTAGAAACTCAGAGGAATTTTATAAAGTTTTATATTATATGAGTAACCCCCTTCTCAGTTAACATTTGAACAAATTAGATTTTTTTTTATTTTTTTTATGGTGTAAAGGTTGTTCATAAGCTACTTTTTAGCACCAAAAAAATTATCTATCTTTTAAAATGGCATGTGGCCATTTTGCAACATTTATAAATATAATTTTCTTCCATGTATGTTACCTTATTATTTATTAATCTGCATAGTTTAAGTATTGTAATTGTATTATAAGGATTCATTCTACTCTTAATTATTATTTACCATGTTATTTTCTGTATGCATTCTTATGCCACATACTGTACAGGTGTTGCATCACCTAAGCATATTGAATATGGCAAAGGTAAAATTTTTTAATTATAGTTTTTAGAAAATATATTCAGAAGTGTTTTTGTAGCAGGTGTAAATTGTATATTTTCATTCAAGTTTCTTCTGCTTTATATTTAAGCCAAGGCTAAGGGTAAATAAATAATATAAATAAAATTATTGTGTTGTTATTTCTAGACATTTTTTGGATGTGGTTAATAAAACAAGAAAGACGCCAATACTCTGCAAAAATACTTAGAATTTCAGAAGATTATATCAGTTTTGTTTTTTGACGTTGATTTATTAAATTCTTTTAAAACACAAAAATATTGCAAAAAATCGAACATTCTTGCAATTCATATAGCAGTAAAAAATAATTGTGAACTGCTTGACTCTCAAAAGGAAGGATTCCAAAAAAAAAGAATTGTTATTGCTCACATTTAGGTTTTTATTGGCTCTTCACAATAATACTTCTAATTGGATGAGTTCTCAAGAGGACACTTGAGAAGCGTCCATCAAGTTTTACTTAGCAAGTAGATAAACAGTGAAGATTGAAAATTTAATGTAAAACTAACACAAATTAATACCTACATTTCGTTTTTAAAACGGACTAGAATGAATAAAATAATTTGTCCCAGTCTTGTACAGATTCCTAACCCGATACATATAATTAGTGATTATAAAAATTAATGATATGAAAATAGTCGTGGGGTGAATGAGCTAAGAATCATTTGCAGTGCTATACAATTGTTACAGATCAATCATTTATGCATCAATTATCTTCTCCTGATCATATCCGAAATAGAAAATTTATGAAAATTGTCATACCTACCTACTAATAATGTATGTGTTTGTAATTTTTCTGAAAAATCAATGATTTTTATTTCAATATTGGTTACCAATTTCAGTTGACACGTAGAGCATTAGGTGCGTAATCGTATCTATTGAGAAGATTTACTCTCTTCCCAATTTTCTATAAGAATGTTATTGATTAATAGTATGGTTACAATTATTATTATATTCATATACATTGAGAACGCAGCTCAGAGTTCCATTGGGAGATCGTTTAGTAACTATATAGTCGTTGCCGGACGAGGTTTAACCCTTTTTTAGTCCCATTCTCCTGCAATGTAGGCTGTTATGGATAATACCTGTCAGAAAATAACTACTGTCTGATGCCACGACGTGTGTAGTGAATTGTATCAAACATTTACTTGTGCAATGTTCCCCAGAGAAGAGGAATCAGTTGCAAGAGCTCCCTGTATCCAATTGTTTTGAATCGGACAAGAAGACCACCTGCAGACTAGTCAGGGAAGTAGTTGTTTCCTGGAAGGTAATAGCCTACATTGTACAACAACTATCGTTATTATTATATCATTAATATAGTACCAAGCAAAAGTATTGCAAGTCGCTATATCTCATTGGTAACTTGGTTCAAAATTAATTGCAAAATTTTTACCGAACAGATGAAGAGACAAAAAGCTACTTAAAACGCGTTAAAAAAACGTTGATTAGAACATTGAAACGTTATATAATAATATACTTATTTCACACCTATTTCGTTTTCCATGAAATTTGTTTTACTGTGGAGCAGTTTATATCTATTATTCACTTGCTGAGCAGTGTATGAAATGCCTAACGCTGACAAATCCACTCGTTGCATAAAATTCATGATGCGCAGTGGTCCTAAAAAAAAAACTGTGGGACAGAAACATCAAAGGTTCCGACCGGAGTGCAATTACTGGTTCTCTAGAGCATTATTCTGTGGTAAATCCATGCCTCAGCCTGACCAACGTTAAACACAATCTATCACAGTTAGATAAGTAGCATTTATTTGTGTTGTATCGAATTCTTTTAGCTTTATATTCATAAAAGTAAGTCAGTTTATCCATCACAGAAGGGTCCAAGAAATTATAAAGGGTATCAAATTGTAGTAAAAAAAAAAAAATTGTTATATCCGTCAACCGGTTGCACCCCTACGTGCAACCCTTAAAAGTCAGAGACTTGTGCGAGCTAGGGGAAGACGTCCTGTTAAATATTTAAAGCATTTCTCGTTTCTTTTAAGGTTAACGTATGAAAATATGGAATTATCTCTCCTATCAGTCTGAGTAGCTATATTATTACCACCAGAATTATCATGGGGGATACTAGCCGAGTTTTGGTTGAAATTGGTTAGAGCATCTGTTTGAGAATGATCATAGGGGATACAATCCATGTCTTGGCAAAAAGGGTCTTGGATTCGAGATACACATAAATTTTCCAGAAAAGGGTTTACTGCATATATACGTATTTTTATCTACATTCTCTGGGGTTAACTTTTCATTTCCACACAGTCTTATCCATTTGAGGTACTTCAACAAGTTTTTTCTTTTGGGAAACGGACAAAACTTGATTTTTTTGTTTTTTCTTGAATCGCTTTTACCATGTTTATAGGAACACCTGATTTCTGCCTTTCAAACTTATATTTTTATTTGCACTTTTACAACTCAGAATCAGTAAACTAATAATGAAATAACAAACAATATTATTTTTACAAAAATACATTTGCATTAAACATTGACATTTGACATTATTGACGTGAAACCAGTAGCTCCAACACAACTTTCAGCCAATCACCCATGATCTTTACAAAAATTTATATTTTGTTCTAATTACCTGGTTTACAAGGCTGAGTCGTAGTTTACGGATATTTATAATTAAATTTTTTTAGGTTGGCAACTTGGACCGAAGTCTCCTATTGAGCATGTATTTATCTATGATTCCCTAGGTATTTACAGCAATATCATAAAACCCTGATCCCCGCCTATGTGCCATCATTGTGGAAGGCAACGGTAAGCGATTGCTCTACGACATGCTCGTCCTTCTGCATTGTGAATATCGTCACGAAATTGGAAGATGCCATTCGAATAGTTAGTCTTTGATCACCCCTCTGTCATATATTGGGACACACAGACTCCCTCAAAATTTGGAGGTTAATGCGTTTTCAGAACTGTGGTACATGTTATCTTTTAGTAAAATAGTAATGAGATTCAAAATTCGCAACTTTGCCTTCATTCAACCCTCTCTGTAGCTCTTACCGTTTCTGAGATCCCCATCTACTCGAATTTCACTCACCCAGTATGTCATTTCTTTTATTAGAATCGAATTAATATTCGTTTGTAAACAAATCATAGTGATCGACATCGCTATTTTAGTAACGCTTATTCTATGAATGAATAGATTTAAAATTCGAATGATATACAGTTCTGCTTGAATTGGCTACATATAGGAAACTTTTTTATTATTGATTATACGAAAAAAAGTTATTCTTCATAAGAAGTTCTGCATAGTCCAAAACCCACGATGCAATCATCTGATATCAAATTTCATCAATCTTATACGAGGTATGTCAAAAAATATGAAATTTTCTCAAAGTAACTTTATATTTCACATCGAAAATTGTCATTATAAAAAGTTACTTGGAATTAAAAACTACGTTTCAATATGCAAATACATCCTTCTGATTGTACATGTTTGTAATAAATAAAAATGATAAATGTAATATTGACAATTTCCAAAAATATAA
Source organism: Chrysolina americana (assembly GCA_958502065.1). Taxonomy (NCBI): domain Eukaryota; kingdom Metazoa; phylum Arthropoda; class Insecta; order Coleoptera; family Chrysomelidae; genus Chrysolina; species Chrysolina americana. Next base: position 25,811,113 of record OY293421.1, read on the forward strand.
AAAAAAAAAATTACTATTGGAAGGATGTAATTGCATATTGAAACATTCCGAACAACTTTTCATAATAATAATTTTCGATATTGTGAGATATAAAGTTACTTTACTTTTGGGCTTTTGACGTACCTTGTATAAGATTGATAAAATTCAATAATATCTGATGGTTGCATCATGGGTTTTAGACCATGCAGAATCACTCCTGAAACTAAATCGTGCATTGACCACATTTTTCTGAAAAAACCTAATATAATAATAATAATAATAATACTCCCTCATAAACACTCCCTGTGCGGGTAGAGGACGGCTATTATTATTATTTGCCGTGGCGCTCCGGGGCGACTTACTGATGTTTTGGGTGATGTATTCACTTTTCAGCTGTAGGAAAACCCGGAAAAGTAGTTGAGAAAAATTCTCGTACCTACATTGGATTCGAACCGACTATCGCTATGCTGGAGTTTCGAACGGCCTGTGCATTAGACCGCTGATCCAACGACCACCAAATGGTAACCATAATTTGATTTTTAATTCATATATTTTCGAGTACATCACAGATCATTACCCAGTATCACTAATATAGAGTCAAATACCAAAGAAATATTAAATTCAGATAATAGTAAAAACTTAGTAACAAAAATCGATTATAAAAAGTTAGAGAACTTATTACAGAAAGAAACTTTGGATACAATATTGAATGAAAATGATCCTCAAATTGGGACTGACATCTTTTTAATAGCTGTTTAAGTAACAAGGAACGTAAAAACGTGTTAACATTCGAGGTGAGCGAGTATGAGCTGTGGTAAAGCCGAGGCTTGTTGCTTGCCGTGGATGTTGACAGTCGATACATTTCGTGTTACTAATTACGTTTTTCCCGCTGCTTGTTGACATTTCTCAACATTTGCATGGAATGAAGTGTTTTCTTACCCTTCCTTCATGATTATTCGTTCCGCTATTTCATTCTAAGTAGCTTGTGTACCGAATAAACAGACAACAATAATATTCAAAAAGTCTCATAACCTAAAATTTGATATTAATGAAGCTGAAGGTATTACTTGTCAAATTCATTATTATTATTACCCTAGGCACCATAGATAAGTGAACAGCAGTATATTCACTCTCAGTCTGCGCCTTTGATGTATCGGGTTTAGGTCTAGTTCATACCCTTGCGAATTGCGCAATTTTTCTGAGAATAAAATGGCTCCCAGTCATGCTGGACCAATCGTTGGTGCAGAACCATGTCGACAGCCATTTTATTCGCAGAAAAATTGCGAAGTTCGCGAGGGTATGAACTAGACTTTAGATTTTTTTTTTTTGTCTAGCGGTAGGGTAAGAGGGGTCGGCTGAGAGTTGTCCTATCTCACTTGGTCTCACGTACGGCATTCGATCTCCGATTCATTTTGGTTGCGTGATAGCACAGAATATTTCGGCTAAACGCAAAATTCAGGGTGGGGATGTCGACACAAATATGGCGGTGAGTGAATTTACTTGTGTCAAATTATTGAAGTAAATCCCAATTACATGTCCAACAACAGAAAATGAATTAATGCATATATTCACATCGAAGAATAACACTTAACCTGGCGTAGATGGAATAACCACTAAAATAATTAAACAAAACCACCAATATATTTTGCAACCCCTCAAACATTTATATAATTTGATCACTGAAAAAGGGCATGTCCCCACTCAGTTGAAATCTTCTATAATTGCACCAATTCATAAAGCTGGTGATAAAACTAAAATTAGTCACAGATCCATCAGTGTAATAATTTTTGGTAAGATCTTTGAAATATGTTTAAAAACTCGTTTAGTACAATTTTTTGGTAAAGATAAGATTATACATGATTGCCCTCAAAAAGAAGAAAACCCCTGCAAGAGCTTCACATTTTACAAGCCTGATATACATACAGTGCACTTTTAATATTCCCCTTCCCCCCGTTAACTTTTGAAGGTTTAACGTACAAACATAAAAAAAAACGCGGGGAGGCATACCAACTACTGCTCATTATCTGAAGCAGAATTATGATTGTAACCTTTTCTTAATTAAATAATCGGACAATTAACATAACCACTTGAACATCACATCAATGTCAGATTTACAAAATTATTTTAGTGGTCAGTCGTGCATGGTTGATCAGTGTGAGCTTGAAAGTTTTTATTGATTCCATTCTATTTTTGGTCGTTGCTGGATGGTTGCGGACAATTGGTCCTGGTCAGTCAGTGTGTTTTCTATCTTAGGGCCAATTTATGCAACTTTGTCATTATCATTGTCCTAATCACAGTCACTGTCTTAATCATAAAATAAAATGGAAACTGTACATTTCAGTGGGAGCATTTATGCAATTTCCTTAGTTTTATTTTCAAACAACAATTGAGAGTATGGCCACATTTATACCGAGTGCGAATTTGGTACTCTGACCAAGTTGACCATACCAAATTCAGACCAAGAGAAAAAGTTACTTCCTATTTACACCACATTCAATCTATAAACAGTTTGGTTCTAATTTAGTATGTTTGGTAATCATTTAGACAGTATACCACTGAACTATGAAAAGGTTTGCAACACTACTATCCCATATTTCATAACATAAAACAATCCAAATTAAATATTCAAGTGTAGATTAGAAACAAAATCCATTCGAGGTTATGTTGCTAGAAAAATAAGGACACTGTACATTAGAACTCCGATGTAGGCCTTGGCAAGGATTCAAACAAAATGTTTCATCTTGTTGGAAAGTCAAAGCAGTAGATGTTTATACTATCTTGGTCATCCAACTATTTCGGTATGGAATGCAACAATTTTCATGACCAATTGCACCATATACACCAAGATGAGCAAGGGTATTTGGTTAAAATAAAGTCATTGTCAGCTTACCAATAGATGGTATAAACATGGCCTATGACTGTGATAATGATAAATTGGCCCTTACACCCAAAAAAAAGTAACATGATCAGGTCAGACCAGGCTGCCCCCCCATGTAAAAGGAAAACAATTTTTTCATACCACATCAGTATTCATCACAATCAATTAAAAGATTACTCACCCCCACGACCACTACCTCTTCCACCGCGGCCGCCCCTGCCTCCACGACTATTACCACCAAATGAATTAGATTCAGAGTCATTCCAAGAATCAGAAAAACCTGTAGCTTTTCCTACAGAGTTATTTGAATTCCAATCATCATCACTGGATTTCACAGCTTTGAATCCTCTTCCTGCCGAAAACTTTTTTCCTCCTTCGGTAGCAAATCCAACATTCTGAAACAAATTTCATAAATGGATGATACCATTCAAAATATGATTTCGGCATAGTTACCGTTGATGCCGGGATACTTAGATCATCGTCACCCCAATCACGGTCCATATTACAACTACAAAAAAAAGAATTTCCAAATTTGTATAGGGAATATTCAGTATAATTGTTCCGGAAACACGTGCTATACAACTCTGAACTCAAAATTGCAAGTTTACAGAAATATATGTATAAAAATTAACAACTTACCAGAAATAGATGACTTTAAAATTCAGCAGCACATATGGTGAAATATCACTGAAAAACTGACTTCAGTTTGAAATGTAAGATGGATTCAACCAGAAATTGAATACCAGTAAGACGAAACTACAAGACTCAACTTTACAAGAAAGAACCGGGAACCGATGCCGTGTGCCGTGCCGAATTGCCGATGTATGATGTAAAAGTAGAAATAACGGGTCACCAGCAGTTGTATTTAGTGTTTTGTGTTTGTGTACTGTTCTGTCATGTGTAGCGGACAGCAGATAGTAAATATGTTAGGCTTCTTTCACACTAGGCGGAACGCGGATCGCGGAAATGTCAAATTTGAATTTTAGGGCAATCGAAACGTTAGAATTAATCTCATTCCTGTGTAAATTGTTGAATTTTAGTCAACTTTTTTTTGGCGAAAACAAACAACAAACGCTGTAATTCGAACTAAGACGAAATGACTTGAACTTCAAAATTATCAATGCTTAAAATATAACAAACTTCATAACCCAGCTAACCTGGATAGCAATATGTTTTCCGTCTATATGCTCCAATACAGTTCGGAAAATCCCAAAGCTTATATAAATCATCTGCTACTTTCCACTATTGATTTTCAGAGACCAATCTATAAAAACTTTATTTACGAGATTTTCCCAGATATCTTCACACGTTTCTTGGATAATGCTCCCTGCTAACATTTTTACATCTCATGCATGTACCAAGTACGTCAAAATCTGACTGCGACCTCTTATTTTAACTCCCGTAGATGGACCAGAGACCTCGCCGAACGGTGAAAATGTCATGGTCATGCTAAAATCAGATAGAGGTCTCCTGTATATCATAAAGTGAGATCGCCGGTACATCCTACAAAGATGTTGCATAGAGGTCAACAACGAATATACCGGTTACATCCTGATGGGAGGTACCAAGAATATGCGTTCTATGCATACTTTTTCATTGTATGCTTTCTTTCATTGGCGAAACTAGTTTTCTGTATCATCAAAAGAAGATTTCCAAACGATACATGAAATAAATGAGCACTTTTGTCTCACCAATGAAATATTCTGAAAAGTAAAAAACGAATCTTGTTGGAATAAAAATATAATCTACCCATAAGAACGAACACAATGATCGAAAACGAATATTAAACATTCCACAAAAAACACTTTGTGAAAACAAAAAATTACTTGCTCTTGAAAACTATACCGGGTGGCTATGGAAGTATTGCCTACGGAATATCTCAGTTATTGTATGAAGTAGGTTTGTGAAATTAGGAGCGTCGATATAATGACATAAGAGATAGAATTTGAGCATATTGACATGTCGAAGTTAACTTCCGGTCTGACCGGAAGTAACATCAACTTTCATATTTTAAATGGAAACCCTATTTTTTTTTTTTTCGCTTTATTCAACATTCAATTCCCTTTCTAATGACATATCACAAGTTGGTATCTAACCAGAAAATAGATCAGAAAAAAATTATTATTGAAATTCACCGAGTAGGCCGTGGAAGCAAAATGAAAGCCAAAAATTGAAAAGTTGGCTATGGAAACCATACTTCACTTGATAACAGTTGCTACTTCTGTAAATATTTTATTTTCATTCGTCGGCGTTATAAAAAGCCGCCAAAAAAAAATATGAGCAAAAATTGGGAAAAAGACAATACTCTGTAGGTCCATAACTTAAATAGGAACATACAACTTTTTCTTGCCTGTACTATTCAGCATAACCATTCCTTTCTAATGATATAATAGAAAGTAATTTTTTGAAATGAAATACCAAAAAATCCAATTATTAAATGTTGAGAAACGTTTTACATGAAAATATCACCAGAGTCAATAAATGTATTGACGCTTAGGGAATGCATTTCGAACATTTGTTTTGAATTTATTTTATCTTTAATCCTATCAATTTGATTTTTTTTTTTTTCGATAAATCTGTTTTTTTGTAATTTGATAATTGGATTTTTTGGTATTTCATTTCAAAAAATTACTTTCTATTATATCATTAGAAAGGAATGGTTATGCTGAATAGTACAGGCAAGAAAAAGTTGTATGTTCCTATTTAAGTTATGGACCTACAGAGTATTGTTTTTTTCCCAATTTTTCCAATATTTTTTTGGTCGGCTTTTTATAACGCCGACGAATGAAAATAAAATATCACAGTAGTAGCAACTGTTATCAAGTGACGTATGGTTTCCATAGCCAACTTTTCAATTTTTGACTTTCATTTTGCTTCCACGGCCTACTCGGTGAATTTCAATAATAATTTTTTTCTGATCTAGTTTCTGGTTAGATACCAACTTGTGATATGTCATTAGAAAGGGAATTGAATACTGAATAAAGCGAAAAGAAAAAAAATAGGGTTTCCATTTAAAATATGAAAGTTGATGTTACTTCCGGTCAGACCGGAAGTTAACTTCGACATGTCAATATGCTCAAATTCTAGCTCTTATGTCATTATATCGACGCTCCAAATTTCACAAACCTACTTCATACAATAACTGAGATATTCCGTAGGCAATACTTCCGTAGCCACCCGGTATATCATTCAGTCTTATAGGACCATAAAAAACAAATTTTAACGTCTTTAAAAATGTTTCAATAAAAACAAAAAAACACTATAACGACTTTAAAAAGGAATTAATGAACACATATTCATTTATTGCCAAACAAAAAATATCTAGCATTTCTTTCTCATTTTCTCTCATAAGTAGCCATGTAAATAACATATTCTCGTTTCCTGATATTGGTTGCGAAGGATCGAAGGAAACCTAATTGGGACTTTTTCAATCTAAGGTTCAACGCAGATTTAAAAAGAATAAAGAAAGTTATTTTCTGTCGGTTCACATTTGATAACCATTTCAAAGAACAAAGAACACAAAAAATATAGAATTTTATATATCGGGGAGAATATAATGTATCCGTATGTTCATATCCTATAGGTACATTGTTATCTGTAGAGCATATCTGTAGATTTGTATTAGTACATACACAACATGTACTCAATGTTACGTCTCATGTACATTATAGCATGACACATTCGTAACACAAATGACCATGACATACTAGGTACATCTCATAGATGTAAAACAAGTAAATCTGTAGTACGTACTCAAGGTTACATCTCGTATCCAACTTTACATCCTAGGTCGTACGTACTCAAGGTCACATCTCGTATACATCGATATCATAACATTGTTAACAGGGTTTACATTTCAATTACAACATGTAATGATTATCGCTATATTTTAAAATGTATAAGTAATGATGTAATGATGGGAGCGAATTGTAATGAAATCATTATAATTGTAATGATTAGCACAACGTTGCTGGGTATTGTTGATAATAATACTGAATCATTCTTCGACAATATTATCCTGTAATTAAAGGGCTCATCTCTTAAGCGGGATTTATAGATTGTGTCGCAGCCGCTGCCTCCGCCGTAGCCGTTGCCGCAGCAGTAGGCAATTTTTTTATCAATTTATAGTTTTATTTGGCGTTTAATGAGCGCGTGCACAGGTATCCAACTGAAATGCGGAAATTTGACATTTGAAATATTTTTAAATTGTTTTTAATCCTATATACAAATAATATTTTTGATTATTTGATTTGAAATAAGAAAAAAATCACTTGGGGGCATTTGGTGTTATATTATGTGCAGGAATTTTAAAAGGTATGAAAGACAGAAGGAGAAGGCGAAAGAGAAACTTCAAAACAAGACCAATAAATAGGAAGAGAAAAGAACACAATGCATCTTAGTAATCTTGGAAATCTTAGAACACTAAACGGGAAAAAGTAGGGAATATGGGTAAATGTTGTATTTTTATGAAATTTTCACAGATGGCCTAAAACACGATAAAAATGCAATATCAATTGAAATTTTTCCGCGGAACGATCATTTTCACATTTTTATTTGAAAAAAAGTACCTATACCTAGGTATGCTGAAAGTAATTTTCTAAACACACACAATTCATTGAAATAGGTATTTTATTTCATCTTTTCTGGTCGAAATTAACGCACTGTATTGAGCCGAAAATACTTATAAATAACCATGGCTAGTAATATATGAGTAAAATAATCGTTGGGAATTAAAAAAAAGTAAATACCTATATTCAATAAACACAAGCAATAATATTGAATGGAAAATGACAGCTCTCACGTAACAGGTAACAGCAAAGATCATTTTGCGCCGTTGCCCATTTTATTCCAGATATATTTAATTTACATCACATGAAATTTTAGAGATTGATTAATGAAAAATGAGTAGATATGCCAATTACATTTTTCTATCATTATATTAACTGCACATTTAAAATGTTGCTACTCAAAATGTTTCCAAATGAATGCCGACTGGCAGAATTCAAAGAAAGGAAATAATTTTTTGCATGTGCGCAAACATTTATACGTATGCGCACACTCGTAGGCGTTAACAAATCCTTTGTGTCTTACTTTAAATATTATATGTTTTTCTTTCAATCTATTTATATCTTATAACGAAATGGTATTTTTTATGACAAAAAGTAGTTAGTATTTAATGTCTTTCATTAAACTGACAACGAATCTTATTCGTCTTCATCAGATATGTGAAAATAAACAGGTTTTGCTTGTTAACTTGAGAACATGGGGTTTAATACCTCAAGATATGGGAAGTATCCGTGTCCAAAATTCGGTGGTGCTTTCACACTACGACAAGATATTAATTCCAGGTAATTTCATGTAATCCTTTTCGTGTTTTTCGAGCGCGCACATTTCCATTGCTACTTCTTTCCATAATTTTCAACTTTACATATGAACGTATGTCCCTCTCTTATTTCTTGATGGAGGTTCTTGAAAAGAAATATGCCACGAAGCGAGCGCGCGCATTTTCATTGCTACTTTTTTCCATAATTTTCAACTTTACATATGAACATCCCTCCCATATTTCTTGAAGGAGGTTTATAGAAAGAAATATGCGAGCGCGCGCATTTCCATTGTTACTTTTTACATATTGTAGTAAAACTGCACTAACTAATTTTCCTAATTTATTTAAAACACTATTTACAACAATTATTCACTAAAACATTTACTATTTCAATTTATTTCTACTGTGGCTATCTATCAGCGAACTCATCTGGAACTGTAACTAACTCTCTATTCTAACTGTCCCGCTTATATACTCCTAAGCAGTTTCCATTCACGACTCTCGATTATTCAGGAGTATAGAACATTTCATCTAGATGGCTCTTCGAATAGAATCGAATTGATTGATTTATTCCAGCTTGTTCTCGGCGATCCGTACGCCATCAGATATGCCGTTGTAGTTGAACGAGGGTGCATAATTAATTAGATCAGGGCCGGTCTCGAAATCGTTACATTGCCCCCTTCTTAAAGACGTTTCGCCCCGAAACGTCATTCTTGGAGTGTGAAGATATCTGCAAGAATCTCCATGTCTGCACCTGGACGTTCGATGGAAGTAGCACTCCACAGTCTTCAAGTTGGGTCGAGGAAGATGGTTGCAGCACACCAGATTGTTGATGTCGCTGGATCTGAATATTGTCTCCAACATGCTTCTTATAACTCTCCAGTCCAGCCCATCAAGCCCACAGGCCAATTTTGGGATTGACAGGTCTACAATATTCTGGTCCAGCATCGTGTCTCTCAATCTCGTAAGGCTCTTCCAAACATCTTCATAAGACGGCTTATCTCGAGAACGCTTCTTGGTAACCAGATAGTAGATGTTTCTCTGGCCTTTCCTCAGCTGTAACACCCCTCCAACTTCCGGGTTCTGTTATCTCAGTTCTTGGATTCGACCGAACTTCTTGGAGAAAACTACTGCAATGCCTCTGGACATTTGGAGATCTTCTGCCACACAGTGAGCTAACGCGTAATCAGCAGGCACCTTGAAAAGGTCTCGTGACTCCTCTCGGGTTACTCCATGTTGAACTCTCTGTCCGTTTGAGTACAGGGACATGAACCTCTGAAACGTCATTTCGTCCTCCGGTGATCTGACTGTGCGGACTTGGTCGTGGTTTCCAGCGTAAGGGTACAACCTATTGAAGTGGACTACCCTAGGTTTTCCTCGTGGAGGCTTATAAATGCGGTAGACGAGGTCGTTTACCTTGGGAGAGGGTAGCTGTCCTTTTTCGTCACGTTGTTTAGTTGACGGTAGTCTACGCAAAACCGTGTTGATCCATCTTTCTTCTTCACCAACACGACTGGAGAGGACCAGGGACTGTCGGATGGCTCGATGACTCCGTCTTTTTCCATGTCGCAGACTATTTTGTTAGCCTCCTCCTTTTTGGCGAGAGGAAGTCTTCTGGCTGATTGCCTGATTGGTCGGGCATTTCCAGTATCTATCTTGTGCTGAACCACCTTTGTTCTACCGCCTCTGCTTACTCCGGTATCGAAGATGTCCTGATACTTCCTGACTAGTTCCCTCAGTTTAGGCTTCTGTGCTGGCCCCATGTCCTTGGACGAGATAGCAACCAACTTCTCCAAATCTGCTGGCATGTTACTGGCTTGACTAACAGTGCCGCGTACACTCCTCATCACAGAGGAAATTGAAGAGCAGTGCCCCAGAATTGTTCCTTTCTTCAAAGTCACAGGGTAATAATTGACATTCATTACCCTTACCGCCACAAATTTATCAACTCGCAACAAGGTCTTCCCTAGTGCGATTCCTCGACCAATTTTCTCATCATGGAGCTTGGGCTCGAACATCACCACGTTTCCATTGCTCGCACCCCCATCCAGGCGAGCCTCCAAAATAGTTTCAGCCCTCTTCGGTACGCTCACGTCTTCAGCCAGCAGAACTCGAACCATTTCTTCATTTCTCCCATGAAGTACCAGCTCTTCTCCGTTCACACGAAGGACGCCGTCTTTAAAATTCAGCTCGAATCCTCTCGAATTCATGATGTCCATTCCAATTATTACCTCGTCCTCGATATCCGCTACAAGAGCCCGGTGTTTCACTGTCGTGCTGCCCAAAGTCAGTTCAATTGGAAGTTCACCATACACAGTTGCCGGCTCTCCTGTTGCTGTGCGTAGCTTCCAATTCGACGATTCAATTCTTGCCGGTGTTTTGGCAAAAGTAGGTCCAAGGATTGTTCTAGTCGTACCCGTATCAACCCACACAGCACATGTACGTACAATGGATGAACAATGGACGTTCAATATGGAAGTTCAAGACATCCAGTGGATGTCCAGAATTAGTACAATGGACATCCAATGAACGTTCAATGGACGTCCAGGACACCACTATGGACGTACAATTAAAATCCAGAAAACGTACAATGGATGTATATTGTACGTATTTTGGGCGTCCATTGTATGTCCATATTTGGTGAAATGGATGTACAGAATATATCCAAATAACAACCACTGTGGATATTTTTTGGACATCCAAGGTGTTCTACAAATAATTAGCAGTACTTAGGTAGATATTAAAAAAGTAAAAATTATATAATTTCCCATATAAACATTATTTGTCATTGAATAAATAAATACAAAATCTTCTTACTAGAGTTATCACTAAAATACGGTGAAACAATAATTGAAAGGGAAGAAGCACTTGGTGTCAATTTTTTACCCATACCATTATATTACCATTGTATATTAGCCTGAACTGAACTGAAACACAAAACTGCAGTCATATCTAACCTCACATATTCTTCTTCTGCTTCAGCTGATTATTCTTTTATCGTCACCAATCGGTATTTTGGTTCTGTGTCATCGATCATTATTTTATTACACCAAAGAATCTAGAATTACCAATATTCAAAATCCATAACTATTTAATGCATTTGCATGAATTGAACGTCCAATTGATGTTTACGATTGGACGTCCAATGGATATTTACGACTGGACTTACAAGTAATGTCCACTTAATGTCCTCTCAATGTCCAGATATAGTCTGACAAAGTGCGTTTTATCTAAGTATTACATTTCCATTAGGGATGAAGACAAAATAGCATAAACAGGATAATTAATCATATGTATCAAAAATTAATTGTTTTTGTACATCATATGTACGTACAATGAATGTACATTTTCGAATATCCACTGTACGTCCGTTTCCTGTACGTACAATGGATGTCCATTAAACATCCATGGACGTTTGGACTAGAGCTGGACGTAAAACGGACATCCATTGGATGTCGTGTACTGTGTGGGAAGGAGCATCGTGCGAGGCTCGTTGTTATTGAGACCGTCTACAAAGACACCTTTGTCTTGTCTTTGAAGTGCAGCGATATATGCATTGTTAACTGGGGCTTGTTGGATACGGGCTGACGATTGCTCCTTCTTGACCTTCATCGTTGATGTCGATTTTTTCAATGTTGGACATTTGCTACGCACGTGCCCAAGTTCTCTACAATTTCGGCATCGTATCAGTCTTCTCTCAGGCACAACTTCCTTCAGCACTTTTCGCATCACAGCTTCCATATTAGTAGGCTCCTGTCGGTCTTCCTCAGCCATTCGGATGTTGTTCTGGCTTTTGCAGTATTGTTTCGCACCCTCAAATTCCAAAGCGCGTGTCAGTGCGTCTACGAGATCAATTGGACGTGCTAATATCAATGCTTGCCTGATTTCTTGATCGCGAAGTCCATCCAAGAATGCATAAACCGCTAATCGCTCCATTACGTTATTCGGTGTGGCTGGGTATGACAGGCGAACTAAGCGTGCAATATCAGCTTCGAATTCCTGTAAGGATTCGCCCTCCTTCTGGTTTCGATTTTTCAACTGTAAATGGTACACGTATTCCAGGCGAATCTGGCCATACCGTAATTCCATATGTTTCACCAGCTTATTATAGTCCTCTAGTTCTCGCTCTGTGAGGGTTTGTAAGATATTCGCTGCTTCACCACGTAATGCCAGTATTAGTGCAACAGCTTTTTCCCCTGCATTCCAACCATTTGCTTTGGCCGCTGCTTCAAACTGTCGGTGGTTATTTTCCCAAGGAATTTCTCCGTCGAACTGGGGCGGCTTCACGTAAAACTTCCGTATTTCAGAACTCGGCACCCTTCTTCCATTTTGTTTGTTCAGTGTCTTTTTCACCAAGATATCAGTCTATTATTTATTTCACACAAAAAGTTTTCAGTTTATTGTCCCGCGACGCGCAAAACTGTCCACTTTGCAAACACTCAAATGTTCAATGGGTCACTTAACTGTCTATTAGGCGCGATAAACGTATCAGTTTTTAAACGGCGAACACTTTAACACTTATTTATTTTAAACATCCCACTTCTGACGCCAAATGTAGTAAAATTGCACTAACTAATTATCCTCCTATTTAAAACATTATTTACAACAATTATTCACTAAAACATTTACTATTTCAATTTATTTCTACTGTGGCTATCTATCAGCGAACTCTGGAACTGTAACTAACTCTCTATTCTGACTGTCCCGCTTATATACTCCTAAGCAGTTTCCATTCACGACTCTCGATTATTCAGGAGTATAGAACATTTCATCTAGATGGCTCTTCGAATAGTATCGAATTGATCGATTTATTCCAGCTTGTTCTCGGCGATCCGTACGCCATCAGATATGCCGTTGTAGTTGAACGAGGGTGCATAATTAATTAGATCAGGGCCGGTCTCGAAATCGTTACAATAGGAACGTCCCTCCCTTATGTCTTGATGGAGATTTATAAAAAGATATACGATAGCGCGCGCATTTCCATTATTCTCTCTTATATTTCCAACTTTACATATAAACATTCCTCGCTTATTTCTTTATTTCCATTGTTACTTTTTTTTCCATATTTTTCATCTTACATATGAACGTCCCTTCCATATTTCTTGATGGAGATTTATAAAAATATGCAAAGCGGAGTGCCCTCCTATCAACAACACTTTGTCTATTTTTCTCAACTCCATGCAGGCACCTCACTAAACATGATACATAACAAAAATATTTTCCAGATATAACTTTTGTGCAATTTTGTGATATTGGCAAACTAACATTATATTAATGTCATTTTGACGTTTCCAACACAGTGTTTTCAGCTATATGTTTATGTAACATCAAAATAATATATCCAATAATATTCATTAGATAATACATATGTTTATTATATGTTGCCCAGATATGTCTTAGACAGAGTAGTTATGTTATTTGTTCGATATTTTTGTCTAACCTTCTCAAAACATTACTGACATGTGTACAGGGAGCCATGAAATTAAGTTTATCTTAAAGGTTTCTTAAATGTAATTTTTGGGTAATGACCACGTCATGACGTCATTCATCTACGTAACTTAAAAAAATGATATCCACGTTCAAACAATATTACCCAGTAAATATGAAATAAATATATCAATGACGCCATCGTTCATTTTATCCTAATAATCATGGTATGAGTTTTGAGTTCATAGAATTAAAATATAATTCAAACTACATAAAAGTGATTGGAATCAATAGGATTGCAAAACTCATAATTTTCATGGTAAGATTATGAATTTCCACTACTCCATCCACTATAATTGTTATATTAGCATTTAGGTTATGTAGTGAATGTAGTGATATCTACTATTGATTAGAGAGTATCTACATATGATGCTATGAATAGTAGAAAAGCTATCAGTTGTGGTTCCTGCTAATCAGATATTGGACTGCATGGAAATGGTTGCTGACATCTGGAGATGTGTCAAATTATTTTGAACCGATTGATCAAGGAATTTTTGGAACTGAAACCAATGAATTTAGCTTGCTAAAACAACAATATTGGAGCTGCTTAATTTGTAAGTGAACTCAAAATTATATATTTTATATAGAGTGTCCTAATCTTTCTTAATTTCATTAATCTAAGATAATATTAACGTTTCTTGGGATTCTAGAGAAATCACTTGAATAATACAAATTATCAATAAACTAACTGCATTTTCTCTTTCTTTTCAGTTTGGAAGTGTCCTTTCACATTCCTCAATCAGTTTTTGATGTACAAACTGGTACTTATTGAATGATCAGATTGCAAAAACTTAAATAGCAGTTGTTGTTTCCGAACTAAACGAAGGATGAGCCCTTCTGGACTGGGCAAAGAAAAAATCCAAAAGTTTTGGATTGATAATTATGGACATACTGAAACGTAAGTAATTATTTTTCTTTTACCTCTAGGGGCAACATAGAATTATTAATAATTATAGGATGGTCGTTTTCTTATATCATAAAGATTAATCTGAATTTTCAGTGACTGTAATGACTATATTTTCAGAATATGTAAAAGATGTTTGCAGTTCAATCACAGATGAAGAGTTTGATAGTGATGGATTGGATAACATTAGCAAAGCAGAAACTAAAAAGAAAGGAGAAGTGACCAAGACAACAATAACAATATATAATTATGGATTCAGTGATATCTGTTTTTATTTTTCAAAAGAAATAGGTTTTTATTCAATAATATTCTTCTAATAACACTTAATTTTGATAGATCTATCAATAAATTTTTCATCTGATCGATTCAGATGGTAATAAGTCATATTATTAGGTACTTTGGTCTGTTCAGTGATTCAAGATCATATTTTTTATACTGTTAATTGTTAATGATGTAACTATCTTGTTTTATAACGCTTTATCTATGAGATTTTAATCATTGACAATAAAGTTTTTTCATTGATTGGTATGTTTTACATCATTACCCCCTTATATACATATTTTATTTCTTAGTATACAGGGTGGAGCTTATACTAATTGTTTACCAACACTTAATTTTCTACACTTAAAGTTGTATTTCTGGAATTTCAATCGCCACTCTTTGGTAGATGAATAACTTTATTAATTGCTATTGTTGTTATTCATCTACTGAAAAGTGACTACTGAAATTCCAGAAATACAACTTTAAGTGTAGAAAAATAAGTGTTGGTAAACAATGAGTATATGCTCCACCCTGATGTTACAATGTTACTTTTTACAAATGTTGCATAGATGTTTTGAGTAACATTATATGTATGTAATAAAGTCACATTAAAGTTGAGCAAAATATGATACATTTATGTAATGTTAAGTAATTAACATTACATTGTAATATTTAAAAGAGGCTCAAAGGCATATGGACGCAACGTATCTGTAACATCAAGCATATCTCTGAATAACATCACCAAGTCACAATGTGATATAACAGTTATGTTTAAGTTATGTTTTTATGTTTACTGGGACACTGTACACTGATTTGATTTCTTTATTTTTCAGCGAATTATTGCGATAAGATCACTATTACGAGTAAAAAAGATGAGAGAAAACATTCTCTTACTTACTTCGCCCTTATTACACCTACGTCATTAAGCATTGATCGGTTTCTTAACGTTTTCAGAATATTTGCACATTATGTTTTTCATTATTTTGAATTCTATATAGCTGCTCTTATATTTTTGTATTTTTGTAATTGAATTGGCAACGTCGCCGTTACGGGACAGCTGTCTGGTTCCTGCTATTACATTTGTAACAAATCTATTACTAAAATTTGGATTTGTTACGTTATTACGTTTTTCACAAAATATGCCAAAATCTATTACTTTATTTCCTCTTGACGGTTTTCTTTGTGTAAATGAGTATACAGCAACATCTGTAAACGAATTTCATAATAATATATTGTACACCTCTTTCTTTTTTAATGAATGGAAGTGAGATAGTATTAGTTCAGTAGTGCTTCTTTTACGTGTCCATGCACTCTTTTCCCAGAAACTATCTAAAACAGGAGGAATTAGGCTAAAAATCAGTAAACCAATTTGTTGATACGTAAGAGAAAGATAATGTTTGTTTATAATTGGTGGAAATCTATCCAATTTTCTAAATGCGAAAGGTGGCATTAGAACGATTGATGAAAGGTCCAAGGGGTCATTACATCTCAAAAAATTACAGAAATTAGGTAGTTCATTTAGACTTTTTCCACTTAAATACTGAAATATGTCGGCTAAATGAATCTTCACTACAGGCATTTCTAAAGAAGCACTCCAAAAGTTGAGAGATAGAAGTGAAAGTTCAATAATTCAAAAAATATCAGAAACATATCGTCAACTGTCAACACACGGATAATGTCATTTGCTTTGTTTTCCCGGAGTTTTGGAGCGCCACCTGGTGCCAATGGCGATCGCGAATACTTATTTCATGTATTAGTAGTCAGTTAATATAAAAAAAATATACTCCTGGATCTGTTACTTTTTGATGGTATCTATTACTATTTTGTTACGTTTTTGTGTGGGGAACAACAATGGCTGTCATTTGCCATATTGCCAAATGAAACGTAGGCTTATGGTTTTTAAGTAATGATCAATTTTCTACAATTTCAAACTTCTTGAGGATTATTTTAGTCATGTACTGTCAAAAGTGTGTTTGGGAGAAAGTATTTGTGATGAAAAAACATTATTTTAATCGAATAGATGCATATAATACTCCGTCCAACAGATTGTTTTAGTGTTTTGAAATCAAGTACCAACACATATTTTTCAAAAAAAAAAATAGAAAAAGGTGTTTCCGCGCAATAGTGTTTTTATTATGATTTAAAGCGTGAAAGTTTCATCAAAATATGAATTTTACCCATATTCCCTACCTTTACCCACTAAACGTCTGCTTCGGGAATTTCAATTTCCATGTCATTTGCCGCTGTCGCAGCCGCCCAAGATAGAAGATGGTTATCGTGGCAGCAGCAGCGTCAACTGCATCATTGGCCGAATAGTGTCCGAAATATCTGAAAGCGCTTTTCAAGGTCATAAGCCAGAAAGTCGATAACAGTCCGACTTTTCGCAGAAAAAACTTTGAAAGTTAATATAGTTATAGGTTAGAAAGCAAAGCGATGTCAAAATTGATGAAAAAAGTGTTCTAAAATGCTTTGTGTTTATTTGGGACGTGTACAATAATGACATTTATCTTATAATCTCAGATACTCGTTCTCTTGCTAATTCGAAAGTTGTAGAGGCTGTTGACGTAAGAGCAAGTTTTAGTTTCCGGGGGAATTGCATTCCTCACAACATTTAATTTCTCTATAAACGGTTTGATGAGGCTGAGAATATATGTAAATCGAGTTTGGTCCATTTTGAAATAGTTCCTAAAGTTTTCTTCATTATTCATCAATCTCATGTTCTCCAAAATCTTGAGTTTTCTTAATATTTTCAAGAGGGATTGGGATCACCCATATCCTTCGATTCTTTCTTTTTCTATGTATTTTATATTTATAATACATTGCCGCAGCTTGAATATTTTTTCTCAGAAAGAACACCTAATTCAAATTATGTAAACTATCTGAAACTTCTTCCAACTCCTGTTCAGAAAACATCTCTCCACGTCTCCACCGACAGGATAGTAAGCATGGCCTATGGCTTTTTTGACATTTGACATTGTTCATGTGAACGTGATGACTGGGAGATATTTTCTGAACGGTTGGAGCAGTATTTTCTGGCAAATCTAATAGAAGAGAAAAGAAATGCAGCTATATTGTTAACATTGGTGGACGAAACAGTTTACAAAGTTTTGAAAAATATTTGTGATCCGGTACTTCCAAAAGACAAGACCTACAGCGAAATAGTTGCCTTACTTCATAGTCAATTCAAGAAAAGGGTCAGTATTTACCGCCAGAGAGTACTTTTTGAAAATCTCAAGCAAGAGGATGAAAGTATCAGCAATTATGGTTCGTCAGAGTGAAAAAACTGGCAGCAGTTTGTGAATTTGGCAGTTCCTTGAATGATTACAGTGTGAAGTTATCCACACTTTGCCAGACACACTTTTTCTGAATCGGGGGAATTTGCGTGCAGCCGTTTTGCGGTGTTGTCAAGTTCTTCAAATTTCCCAGCGGGACGAGCAGGTGTCATCCACGGTTTTATATTATCGATCATGACGAAAATTATAATCTGAAATTTTCTCCAGTATTTTGGCAATAGCTCGTTAAATAGTGGATGTGTAGTGAATTTTTTCAGACCAAATCAAAGAGAGAATTCTGGAGAATCAAATAGCATTATCAGGTTTCATTGCCCTCTCGTCGATCATGAATGAAATAATAATAATCTGACATGCAGTCGAGTAATTTGGCAATAGCTCGGTAAATAGTTGATGTGTAGTGAATTTTTCTACACTGGATGGATGAGAAAATTCCGGAGAATCAAGTGACATCATCAGACTTCATTGCCCTCCCGTCCATCATGACGAAAATAATAATAATCTGCCATGCTGTCTAGTATTTTGGCAATAGCTTGGTTAATAGTTGATGTGTAGTAAATTTTTTGATACCAAATTGAAGAGAGAATTTTGGAGAATCAAATGGCATTATCAGATTTCATTGCCCTCCCGTCGATCATGATGAAAATAATAATAATCTGCCATGCTGTCGAGTATTTTGGCAATAGTAAATAGTTGATGTGTAGTGAATTTTTCTACATTGGATAGATGAGAAAATTCCGGAGAATCCAGTGACATCATCAGATTTCATTGCCCTCCCGTCGATCATGATGAAAATAATAAAAATCTGCCATGCTGTCGAGTATTTTGGCAAAATAGCTCGGTAAATAGTTGTGTAGTGAATTTTTCTACACTGGATGGATGAGAAAATTCCGGAGAATCCAGTGACATCATTAGATTTCATTGCCCTCCCGTCGATCATGACAAAAATAATAATAATCTGCCATGCTGTCCAATATTTTGGCAATAGCTCGGTAAATAGTTGATGTGTAGTGAATTTTTTGATACCAAATTGAAGAGAGAATTTTGGATAAAGTCATTTGATTCTCTAAAATTCTCTCTTTAATTTGGTATCAAAAAATTCACTACACATCAACTATTTACCGAGTTATTGCCAAAATACTCGACAGCATGGCAGATTATTAATATTTTCATCATGATCTACGGGAGGGCAATGAAATCTGATAATGCCATTTGATTCCCCAGAATTTCTCTCTTTAATTTGGCATGAAAAAATTCACTACACATCCACTATTCAACGAGCTATTGCCAAAATACTCGAAAACATGGCAGATTATTATTATTTTCATCATGATCGACGGGAGGGCAATGAAATCTGTTAAGTCCATTGGTTTTTCCAAAATTTTTCCAATCATTTGGTATGAAGAAATTCACTACACATCTGCTATTTACCGAGCTATTGTCAAAATACTGGAGAAAATTTCAGATTATTATAATTTTCGTCATGATCGATAATATAAAACCGTGGATGACACTTGGTCTCGCTGAAAATTTATACCATGATCTCTTAGAGTAGTTCTGGTTCGAAAAAAAAATATTCAAAAGTATTCTATTTAGGGAAATTTGAAAAACTTGACAACACCGCAAAACGGCTTCACGCAAATTCCCCCGATTCAGACAAAGTGTGGCTGGCAAAGTGTGGATAACTTCACACTAATCCTTGAATGACGGTGTTAAGGACAAATTTGTGGTTGGTCTCAAGCGAGGTCGGATTCTTGATAGACTTTGCGAAAAATCTCCAGAGAAGTAATCTATGAAAGAATTATTTGAAATAGCATTGTCACGAGAGGCAATTTTAGACGAAAGAAGGCAAAACCGATTCCACTAGGGTTCAGAAAATTGAAAAAAAATATGGTATTGCATCAGAAAGGAAAAATAAACGAATTTTTAATAGATTTTCAGATAAAACTTTTTAAAAGGTCTGTTTCGCTTGTAATAGAACCAATCACGATTTTCGTTCTTGCAAATTTAGGAATTTTACCTGTGATCTATGCAAAAAAAAGGGTCATATTCAGGCAGCATGTAGGGAAAATAGAAATCATTTTGTCACTCTAAATCAGGATCATTCTGAAGAAGTAGAAAATCATAATGATTTCATAGAGATGTTTAACACTAAGTAATGATTATTCGAGTTTTAGGTTGGAACCCATTTATATTGATGCTCTCTTAAACAGAAAACTTATGAAAATGGAGCTGGATACAGGTGCAGGTTTGTCATGTATGCCTTTCAAACTATTTGAGAAGTTTTTTTCTGACGTGACTTTGACTGATACTAAGCTCAGAACTTACGATGGAAACATGATAACTCCTGTGGGAAAAATAAGGGTCACTGTATCTTTAAGAAATATGAGCCAGGTTTGTGATTTTATAGTAGTGAATGATGGATGCAGATTACTTTTTGGTCGTGATTTATTGAAAAAATTTCATATTGATATTTCGTCAGTTCTGTCAGGTACATTTGTTAATTTCGTAAATATCGAAACCAAATTGCATGAACTGCTACAGGAGTATGATGAACTTTTCAAAAACGAATTGGGGTTATATAGAGGGTTGAAAATTAAATTAAAATTAGATAGATCGGCTAAGCCAATTTTCTACAAGCCAAAACCAATTCCATATGCCTATAGGAATTCAGTAGAAAATGAGCTGGAACGTTTAGAAAGAGAAAAAGTTATAGAGAAAATAGATAACTCTAAATGGGGTAGGTACACTTTTTGGTGGTGGCTCTGAAGTCAAATGGAGAAGATATGTGTGCAAATTTTAAAATCACTGTAAATAAATATTTAGCTGACGTTAATCATCCTTTACCAAGGATCGAATGTATTTTCGCGGCTTTACAGGGTGGTCAATATTTCACAAAACTTGATTTTCGTAATGCTTATAATCAATTGAAACTTGATGAAGATTCTAGTATGATTAGCATGGAGCACTCAGCAGGGAATATACAAGGTGAATCGTCTACCATTTGGAACTAAGCCTGCCTGTGCTATTTTTCAGCAAGCGGTAGAAAAGCTATTGTTGGGTATACCAGGAGTAGTCAACTATTTAGATGACTTTGTAGTACCTGGTAGAACAACTGAGGAACATTTAGAAAATTTGAAAACAGTCATTGAACGGATAAAATCGCCGGGTTTACGTTTGAATAAAGAGAAATGTAATTTTTTCAAGAAAGAAATTAAATATTTAGGCCATATCCCAGTAAACATGAAATGTCCATGAAACATCTATAATTCATATAATTTTCAAAACATTTCAAAAATTACATATAGAATAATAACTGGAACATTTCAGAATTAACGTTAATGAAAATATGTGAAACGAATATTTTGGTATATTACAAGAATGTTAAAAAAAAATTGAAACATTTCAAAATTTTTCAATTGATGTTTTTTGCAATATTTCAAAATTAAATCAACCTTGAGTTATTGAAACATTCTTGCCCTGATATCTTGATTAGATGAAATTTTTTTTATCTCACCTTGGTTTTGAGATTGAGTGAATTTCATTATTCTTTCCCTGAAGTGGGAAAATTACTGACTCGCCCAGATCTTGTAATAAGGGACAAATTCCTCTGTGAGTATCTTCTGTTAGGTTTCTGAATGCATTGTATAATAATTAGAATCTGAGCGCTCATTACCTATCAGGATTTGGCCAGTATAATTAGATGTCCCAGATTACTGATCTCTTTCTTGATTTTTTTTAGAGTGCTGACACTCTGAGCACGTTAGGTCCACTGACCTTTAGCTTGCTTTCCTTTACAAGGAAATTATTGTCGTGTTCTAGTCCGCAACTTCCTTATGGCCTTTGCAGTTTAAGATCACTGTAACAGTGAGCACTGTTATTTTAATTAATAGTGCACCCTGTATTATAAATCGGTCTTTTAAAATTTAAGGAATCGTATGTGCGTGTCTGGATTCAGTGTGAGGGTGAGATAAGAATTTATACCTACGCTCGAACCGGGGAAAAATTGTTTTTACATATAGAAAGGTCGCTTTGGGTTGATAAATTTAATGGCTTATGACATTAGATAGGGTAGTCTGAGACGTCGTGCCTAGAAACAAAATGTTAAGATTTCATAAAGGGCATTCGGTGTTAAAGAGTCTTAGGGTGAATTTGGGTTGGGTCCAACCGTGAGAGTGGCTGATGCCGCTCTCGAATGTGTAATGTCTCGTAGGCCGATGTATGTGTATAAGTGAACAAAGTAAGTGATTTAATATATATAATTTTTACATTTTTCCATGTCTCGTAATAATAATAATTACATACTTAGTTTCGTTTTGAACTTGGGGCGTGTTTGGGCTGTTGACGATGAATATGGGGTGTTTCACGATATCAGTATAAGCTTCAGGCCTCATTCCACTTAGTTTCATGTGACTAATAATAATAATTGCTAACTAAAATTGGGTGTTTTGTCATTTTAAATTGACGGTAGTTATGAGGGCGAATACGAGAGAATAATAATAATAATAGTTAAAATTTTGCCATAATTTTTGTTGTAATTATAATAGTAGTGAGTTAATTTGAAATATATGGCTGTTGATTTATTATCGGGAATGTTGTTGAAAGGGTAGACAAATGCGTTTTTAACTGTAGAGCGATCTTTCATGTTTTGAGAGGGTGACCTATTTTTTTTAAACTATATACTTTATTTTTCTTGCGCTTATTTGCATATACGGAGTGTATGAATTCTTACAGTTGGTTTATTTTACAAATTTTTACAAATTATATACATTTTTATTTTTATATTTTACACATTTTCTTTTATATTTTCGTTACTATTTTCCACCATTTTTTTTTGCTTTGGTGAATAAAGCTGGTTGGTGGAACTTTGCTTCTTAATATTACTTACCCCTTCAACCCCTCAAAGTCCACGCATTTGAGAAGCCGTGGCCGAACCTACAAATCTACATCTTTGCCTTCGAGGACGATGATGAACTTACGAAAAACAGTAGAGCTGTGAATTGTAAGGTTGAGCATTCTAGCTTTTGGGGAGGCTATCCCCTTAGCCTAAATCCGGGTGATCCAGAGCGGAAACAAAACTATACTCTGGGTCTGGTGGCAGCAAAAGTATTTAACATCTATACTTTAATTTAATTTCAATAAAAAAATACTTCCTAGGGTGGGCGACTGAGGAGTGGTTGTTTGCTTTGGTCAGTTTGAAACTGAATCAAAGATATCGTCGGCCAAACACCCTAGCGATTTATTACAGTGGTGGCAGCGGTGAGATGTTCTTTTTGACGGGGTTGAAGAAGGGTGGGATGTTCTTTTTGACGGGGTACGTTGAAAAAGGGTTGGATGTTTCTTTTTGACGGGGTACGTTGGAAAGGGCTGGAATATTCTTTTTGAGGGGGTTAAACGAAGGAAGTCGAAAAAATTTTAAATTTCTTTCGGTTGAAAATTGAGGAATAAAGTGATGTTGTTTTTGAGAGTGTTAAAGAAGGATGTCGAAAAACAAATTATTATTTGAATAATAACTTTTTACGTTGTGAACCAGAGAGCGAAACAGAAAGGTTAAAGAAAGAGGTCGGGAAAAATTAGTAAAAATTGGTTGAAAATTGAGAAATGATAAGATGTTATTTTTGAAACGGTTGAAAAGGTATGTGAGGTGTTCTTTTAGAGGAGGTTAAATAAGCAGGTCGAAATGTTTTATTAGTTTTCAAACGTGTATTGTAATGCGAGATTTTTAAATATTTTTCGTTTTATGAATAACTCCTAATGTATTCGAGTGTCTACTGGTAAAATTTTTCATATAAATGGATGAATTGTGATTTTTGAAAATTATTTTGTTCAAATCAAATTAACTGAGTTAGGTAGTTAGTAAATCGATGAGTCGCGATTATAATTTCTTTTTAAGCTTCAAGAAGGTTGGCAAAGAAACTGCTTTCATATATTTTGTTAGAACAAATAAAACTGAAACTGGATTACTGAATGTTGGAAAGAATGGGCATTTTGACAGTCGAACTGAACTTTTTTGAATAAAAAGCGATTTTAATGCTTTTCGTAATTCAAAGTAGATTTGTTTGTGTGGTTGAATTGGATTAATTATTAATTTCATAAATAGAAACATTTCTTGAAACGAAAACTTCAGTTGAACGTTATTTTTAAACACATAGGTACTTAATTTTTTTTTCTGAATTACCAAGCGTTGAAAGTTTAAGTAAATTCAATTTACTTTTGGAATTTGACATTTATTCTAAAAAGGTTTGCCTGAGATCTGAAGGTTTTGCTCGGAAAAAATATACCAATTGAATAATACAGAATAATTTTATTTATGGAAAAACTGATCGATTTGAGAACTGGATTAGGGATTTTCAGATTAGTTTCGTCGGAGATGAAGCCAAAATAAAGGTTGGTAGGTTACACGCTTTATTGCTATATTCTTTTTCTGTGCATGCGAAAAGGTCACCCTCATTACTAACCCAGGAAAATTTACTATGAAAAGTTTTTATGAAATTGATCAATTATATGAGTTGACGATGCAGTTATGAAATTGAATTTTGGACACATTGAGTGTTCGCAGGAGAAAATAATAAGAGGAGTGCAACCAGGAACCAGTGAAGATGAATGGAAATATTCGCATTGAATTTCAAATTTCAGGAAGCAGTGACGACAAACCAGGACATTATAGGGGATGGAGGAATGTTTATTTTGATTTCCAAGCGACTTTGATTATGGATTGATAATGATCGACTTTAATTTTGTTTGTGGAATTTTTGGCAGTAACGATGTTTTATTTTCTTTGTCGAAGGATTTTGAGTTTTGATCTTACATGAGAAATTGACGATGCTAGTATATTGAAAATTGAGAATTTTGAGTCAGAAAATTGATATGATGGATTTGTGTGATTTTGAGGATAAAGGCTTTGTAGTTGAAAAGCTATTAGGTGGATACACATGTCGGCCCTACAAGAAGGGGGCCTGTCAATAGAGGCTGATGGAGATTGAGCAGGAGTAGCTGGAAGTAGGTGGAGGATGAGAGTGGTCCTCACGATGAGGGGTAGATAGAAGAAGAACGTGGAGCGACTGCGGAGAATATATGGAAGAATGAGTATTTGTCGACTGTAATTCAATGTTCGTCGGGGTGTATGCCCGGAAAGTAGTTGTTTTTCATCGAATATGATTTTTTTTTCTTTTAGTATAGAGGTGTTGGTCTACGTAGGAAGCAGACTGTAGTTTTATTACAGGGAGAGGTTCGAGGATGAACCAAAAAGTGAGAGGATTCTTGTGAGAAGACTCGTTATCTGCTTAGAGGGAGCGAATTTTATAGCCCGAGAAATTCCATGTGAGGAGGGCCGTTGTAGACCTAGACAGAAAGAGATAGAGAGAGAAGGAGCAGATTTTGTTTTGTTCAGGGATACACAAAAATGAGATTGTGAGAGGTTCAATGTGAAGAGAGCCTTTGTATGCTCAGAGAGAGAGAGAGAGCAGAAGGAGCAGATATGGTGTTTTGTTCCGAGCTTATAGACGAAACAGAGAGAGAGAGAGGTTCCAGTCGAGGAGAGCCGTTATAGGCTCAGAGGGAGCAGATGAGAGACATGCGAAAAGGGTCGTTGTCTGCTTGGAGACAACGAGTTATCCGACAGAGGTCTGAGGATAGAGACCGTTAGAGAAGTGTTAGGACGGTGGTTCCTACGAGTTGATTGCGGGCGATAGTAGTGCGATTTTTTACATGCGGTGTAAATGCGTTTTTTGGCGTTATAGTATGCGAATTTTAAATGTTTCAGGCTCAGTAGGGAGGGGCCGCAGAATACTCCTACCAGGGTTGGGCACCAGCTGGTGAGTAAAAGTCTCACAACTTGGGAGCCCGTTTTTTTTAATGTCTTCGTATGATGACTGCAGAAAAGCCAAAGGATCGTTTACCGAAGTGCTGAATGATATTTTCTGAATATGTGTTTTGTAGGTGATGCAAAGTGAGATGTTCGATGTGTAAGACAATATATGTTCTCAACGAATGAGTGCTTTGGTCGAGAACTTGAGATTAGTTGGAATTTAGATTTTCTTTATATTTTGTTTCGAGCAATATTTTTTCGATATTGTTGACGGGGTTGAAGCACCTTTAAGCTGTTCTAAAAAAAATATTTATAACTCTATTGGCTATCTGATAGGACCGCAGATAGGCACTAGATTAGGGATGAATGGATTGGTAGAATGTTGATATTTATGGAAGATTTGTTTCGATACTTATTTTAATATTACTATTATTTTTTTAATAAGAGGCAAGAGGCACTGACGAGATGTTTTTTGGTAATGATATATATATATATATATATATATATATATATGATATATATGATATATATATATATATGATATATATATATATATATATATATATATATATATATATATATATATATATATATATATATATATATATATTCGAAACCAGGGCTGTAGAAGCATTTGACCACAAGCCTACTTGCTGGTTCAGATACGTTGACGACATTTTCGTCATATGGCCTCATGGTTACGAAATCTTAAACACGTTCTTAGATCACCTAAACGATATCCATCCCAACATGAAATTTACAATGGAGACTGAAATGAACAACTCCCTAGCTTTCCTGGACGTTCTCATCACGAAATCCAATAACTCTTTCACCCACACAGTACACAGGAAACAGACCCACACCAACCGATACCTACACGCAAACTCTCATCACCATCCAGCACAAACAAACTCCGTATTGAACTCCCTGATATACAGATCAATTCAGCTTACCGACAACCAGAATAGACCACAAGAGCTGGACAAACTGAAATCAGCCTTACTTCAAAATGGTTACAACAATTCGCTAATCGACAAGTCTATCCGCCATCAACTGACCCGTCCTCCAAAAACAAATGATCCACTAGAGAGTATTCAGCCACACAAAGCTTTCCTACCATACATCAAAGGTGTGACAGACAAAATCAGTAATATCTTGAGAAAACACGAGATAAAAACAATATTCACGGCCAACAACCAAATATCCAAATTCCTCAGGTCTCCCAAGGACACAATACCAAACGATTCTCAAGGTATATATGAAATACCATGTTCAGACTGCCCGAGAAGTTATATTGGCCAGACTAACAGACGAGTAACTTCCAGAGTCTACGAACACGAACTTGCTGTGCGTCAGGCATCTTCCACTTCCGCACTTTATAAACATCGAGAAGACACAGGTCACAAAATAGACTTCAAAAACACAAAAACAATTTCCACCGAGAAAACTCTGCAAACCAGGATCATCCGAGAAGCCCTTGAGATAGAGAAGCGCCCCAATTGCCTCAACACTCGCGACGACGGACGTAGACTTCCCAATACTTGGAAGCCTCTCATTGCACGCATCAACTCATTTCGTACCAACCCAGTTCCCGCACACAGCTCACTTAGCGCCAACCAAGTTCCCGCACACAGCTCATCTAGCGCCAACTCTGTTCCCGCCCATAGTTCACCTCGCGCCAATACATTGCACACGGCCATTACAGCCACGTCCACTATAAATACAGTTCCTCAACCCACAATTCCTCAGTTCTCTCGAAGGAGTAGGCAGATTGAGACCTTAGAGAGAACCAGTGACGAGACATGGGGAGTAGGCAGATTGAGACCCCGACGTCAAGTCACAAAAACCTAACGTAATTATACCTGAGGAGTAGGCAGATTGAGATCTCAGCGTAGAATTACGTTTCAACCATTTATTAATTTTCTTTCTTTTTCAGTTCTTGAAAATGGCTCCAAAATCGGAGCCGAAACGTCGAATTTCAACAAATTCTAGACGCGGTTCAACCCGAACTTTTAGGTTTTATATATATATATATTGATTGATTGATTGATTGATTGATTGATTGATTTGTATTTTTTTGTAATTTTTTAATGATATTTTGCTTATTCTTAAATCTAACTATCGATTAGATTTTATATTTTCGGTAATTGGTTATGGACTTGAATTTTTGTTATATGGACTAATTTTTGGATAAACAATTGAACTTCAATCGAAGTGTAATTCTAATAGTGCGCGACCTGGGTAATCAGTTTTAAGACATTTGCGCAAGTGGAATGGGCAATTGAAGCTGCGACGGAGTTGGCGAATGGAGTTGCAGTGGGGCTTTGAGTAGGTGAATCACTTGTCCGATTTAGTAACTTTCTCATAAATATAGTTGGCTGAAGTAAATTGATATATAGGAAACAGTTGAGGAGTTGGTCCAGTTAGGTGCAGATTAGCAGTAAAGCCGATGAGATGAACGGTAGGTCCTTGTATGAGCTAAAGTTAAAGAGCTCAGAGGAGAATGATGTATGTGAGTTCACAGTCAAAGGTGAACCTAGAAAGCAGTGCCTAAGTATTGATGCTGAGTTATGATGTGCAGAGGCGAGCAATGCGCCCTGTATGGATATACGAGATTTTGTTCAACCCGTAGCTGGTGATATTTGCTGTACTCCAAAATGTCAATCTGTCAGCCAAATGAGTAGTTACTGTTGCAATGTTGGACAATGCCGAACCGATCAGAGCCTCGATCAACATCAGTGAAATTCGGTAGTGAAGGTTGAAGTCATTTTGTTTCAACCGATGTGAACGGGTCCGTACTGAACACTGTGTGCTAGAGTTAGGTTGTAGTAGATATAAGACTTAGTGATAGACATACGAACCTCTAGAAATAAAAAGGGTCAGAACCGGACTTAGTTTTGGGGCCTGAAATAGTTCATGTGGAATTTAGTGGGCTTTACATTTTGCTTTGGTTGTTTGAATTTGACGGGATTATTTTTCATTTGATACCGGTCCAGATCGTTATTGGAAAAAGTTAAGGCTAGATGCAGCCTAGAACTTTTTTCAATGAGGGGAGTATTGTAACAGTGAGCCCTGTTATTTTAATTAATAGTGCACCCTGTATTATAAATAGGTCTTTTAAAATTTAAGGAATCGTATGTGCGTGTCTGGATTCAGTGTGAGTGTGAGATAAGAATTTATACCTACGCTCGAACCGGGGAAAAATTGTTTTTACATATAGAAAGGTCGCTCTGGGTTGATAAATTTAATGGCTTATGACATTAGATAGGGTAGTCTGAGACGTCGTGCCTAGAAACAAAATGTTAAGATTTCATAAAGGGCAATCGGTGTTAAAGAGTCTTAGGGTGAATTTGGGTTGGGTCCAACCGTGAGAGTGGCTGATGCCGCTCTCGAATGTGTAATGTCTCGTAGGCCGATGTATGTGTATAAGTGAACAAAGTAAGTGATTTAATATATATAATTTTTACATTTTTCCATGTCTCGTAATAATAATAATTACATACTTAGTTTCGTTTTGAACTTGGGGCGTGTTTGGGCTGTTGACGATGAATATGGGGTGTTTCACGATATCAGTATAAGCTTCAGGCCTCATTCCACTTAGTTTCATGTGACTAATAATAATAATTGCTAACTAAAATTGGGTGTTTTGTCATTTTAAATTGACGGTAGTTATGAGGGCGAATACGAGAGAATAATAATAATAATAGTTAAAATTTTGCCATAATTTTTGTTGTAGTTATAATAGTAGTGAGTTAATTTGAAAAGTATGGCTGTTGATTTATTATCGGGAATGTTGTTGAAAGGGTAGACAAATGCATTTTTAACTGTAGAGCGATCTTTCATGTTTTGAGAGGGTGACCTATTTTTTTTAAACTATATACTTTATTTTTCTTGCGCTTATTTGCATATACGGAGTGTATGAATTCTTACAGTTGTTTTATTTTACAAATTTTTACAAATTATATACATTTTTATTTTTATATTTTACACATTTTCTTTTATATTTTCGTTACTATTTTCCACCATTTTTTTTTGCTTTGGTGAATAAAGCTGGTTGGTGGAACTTTGCTTCTTAATATTACTTACCCCTTCAACCCCTCAAAGTCCACGCATTTGAGAAGCCGTGGCCGAACCTACAAATCTACATCTTTGCCTTCGAGGACGATGATGAACTTACGAAAAACAGTAGAGCTGTGAATTGTAAGGTTGAGCATTCTAGCTTTTGGGGAGGCTATCCCCTTAGCCTAAATCCGGGTGATCCAGAGCTGAAACAAAACTATACTCTGGGTCTGGTGGCAGCAAAAGTATTTAACATCTATACTTTAATTTAATTTCAATAAAAAAATACTTCCTAGGGTGGGCGACTGAGGAGTGGTTGTTTGCTTTGGTCAGTTTGAAACTGAATCAAAGATATCGTCGGCCAAACACCCTAGCGATTTATTACATCACCATGTCCGTGGCAAAATTGCAATTATTGTGTTTGCATTTTGCAGTATAAATCCCAGAAATGTACTCTCATATTTTTCAATGACCAACCCTTGAGTTAGTATTGTTGCCAAATAACATAAATTTTTATTGGATATTTTATCCTCTTTCTCTATATGCTTAGATTCATGCTTGGAGTATTGCTTAGAAACTCAGAAATTTCACAATTCACGGTAAATTGAAAACTTCTTACGTTTTTAACAGTATTGTGGCTTATGTGAAGCTGGTTGCCTGCTTATTTTAATGTCTGTTTAACATCTCAACCAACAGTTTGTCCAGCTTATCGCTATTCATGTTATTTGTTGCAAGACACAAACACTTTCTGATAGTTTCTCAGTTTTGCAGTACTTTGAGCGAATATTTGTGATTAAATCCCTTCTCCTAAATTTTACTTCATATCCCGCAATAGACACTCTTATGAAGGAGTTATTCTGGAAGTTTTTTTTACCCTTTTCTTGTTCTAAAAAAACGATGGTTAACATTAAACTTTTTTGTTTTAGGGACTCAACTTGGTGGGGTGTGAGCTCAGCTCCGATGTGACAGCTAGCTTACTAGCGGGGTTCTTGGAAGGGTGAACTTTGGGGGGTAGCGTTCGGCTAGCGTGGAGGCTTAGGCCGGTCAGCGCGTGAAGCTCGCCTAAGGGCGGTCGGGCGTTACTACTGGGGGATCCTGAGCTCCCTGGACCTGTCGCATCTGAGGACTAGTTCACAGTACCAAGGATGAGAGTATCCCGAACTTTTGTAATTGCTATTAGTAAAACAATGTTTTACTACTTCAGTTGGTGGCGCATTGCTGTAAAAAAAGAGCAAGCAAATAAGGATAAGTGTTTATTTTTAGTTGCCCACGTTGGGCGCCAAATTTGTGCAACTAAAAATAAACACGTATCCTTATTTGCTTGCTCTTTTTTACAGCAATGCCTATGAGCTGCTCAGATTGTTACGGGATGTCGTGGGTATCGTTATCTGCTAGTACGACAGATATATCCTTTGACAAATGTAAGGTATAAAGATAAAAGATATTAGGTATGCATGGGCACCAGGTTCTTTTTTTATTAAATGAAAATACCAAAAACACTGATTTGTCAAAGGATGATGTTTGTGCTTCTCAACAATAAAAAAACAAAGTTCAGAAAACACTATATTCACAAAATTCCCTTGTGACGAAACATGTGTGACAAGATTCTAATGAAGTGACAAAGTTACAATCAAATTTGTTATTTTAAAGTTACAAAGGATTCTGGTCTCTCAATATTTGCCTTGAAATGACTGGTTGGTTTATTCACATTTTATGATCAGTTCTTGCGATGAGAAAGACTTACTCCAGAGCTCTACTTTATCGAAGAATGTAGGAGCCTTGTATGGTCTCTCGAGACAATGGCTGCTCTACTAGCAGGATACAATCTGTAGTCGGTCTGGGGTCTTTCCTGGATCTCATAAGATGTTCGAACGATGAGGTAACGCTGTGAAAAATAAACACAAACCAGTATCTTGTGGCAGGTTGAGTCACACGACTCGAGATATGACCATGATTGTACAAATCTAATCTAGATTTACTTATAGATTACCAAATGAATGATGATGAAATTTACAATAAATAGTTTATTCAGGGAATATATGAGATAAAGAATTTAAATTTACAATAAATGTAAGATTTGCTGAGTTAAACAATGATTGAAATATTCAATAGGTATAGAAAGAATTCAATTTTACAATGAAACTCAAATTTGGTAATTTCTCAAGCAATGTTAGAGAAGAGTTCAATCTCAAGCCAGCATAAGAAAAAGATTTTCATAAAGATATTGTTTTCTATTATTTTTCAATTCAATAGTCAATTTCCAACGTTCAGTGGAACTGACAAGCAAAATCATCAAGGATGAAAGGGAAATGTGTATCACCTGACTGAGGAGAAACAGAGAGAGAGAAAGCAAGAGAGTTGAGATATAAGCAAATGGCTTTATTTGTGTGTGTAATTGAAAATAAAAGGTTATCAAAATATATCAAACTTCTTTTGGCTAGGCATCTAAACATGGGTAGTGATGTAGAAGAGAGCGAAAGATCTTACCAAGAGCTCAAAGCTTCATGAGTGAGTGTAGCTTCTTCTGATTGAGATAAATAAATCAGGAATAAAAAAAAGCATACTCACCCATGAATCCTGTTCTCCAAGCTTCCAGATCAGACCTTCTCACCATCCAGGTTCAGGAATTTAGATCCTATAGTTCACTGTTCTTGCCTTTTAAGCAGATTGATAACTTCTGAACATTCAGGAAAAACTTGTGGAAACACTTGTATCACTGAAAACCATAAAGCACGAACAGAAACAGATCTAATTCATAATCTTTTAACTTCAAGATTGATAGAATTAATGAAAATTATCTCCACACTTTGTCTCGACTTTCACAGGTTAGAATTTATTTCAGCTGTGAGCTGTGACATTTCAGGATTCAGGACCGGCTCGTCAAAAGAGGGTACGAGTACAAAATTATATTCGATAATGATCACGCATAGTACTCAAACTTTGAAGACTTCCAAATTAATCATGAAATTCATGAGTGACAGAGTGACGCACATACGGCCATTTTACAATGTATCAAAATGGAATTTTCAAAGTTCAAATTAAACGTGCCAAAAGAATATCGATTTGTATATCGATTCGATCAGTGAAATTGATAAAAGGTAATTATATTACAATTGCGTTTAAGTTAATTACTCAAAGATTTGGAGATTTCAAAGATGATCATGAATGATGCTCATACGGCCATTTTGCATTCATGTTAAAAAGTAGCAAAAATTAATTTTAAATTTCAAATAAAACGTGCCAAAAGAATATCGATTTTTATATCGATTCGATTAACGAATCAGATAGAAGTTAATCATTTTAAAGATAATAATATATACGACCTTTCATTTCCTCGCTCTAGAAAAATTTTAAATTTCCCGATGGGAAAACTGAGAAAAACAAACCACCGCTTCGAATGCTCACTTCAGAAAAAGGGCGATAGAAGTTCTCCAAGGGAGAAAGTCAATCTTTCTTACTCTGTCTATCGTCAGTGTTACCAATCGCATAGCACAATTGAATAAATTGGAACAGCTCAATGAGATAGTGTTACCAACATAAAATTCAACAAACCGAAAAATTGGTAACGTTATGTATGAATATCTGGAAAGTTTATAGTTTGCTAAATTCCAGAAACATTCCTGAATTAGTTTGGTTGGTTTCCGGGTTTTGCCGTGGTCTTCTTTGGTTTAAATCTCCAAACGTTTCGACTGCACCTGCGGCAGTCATCTTAAGTGGCGTGGTCGAAGTACTCTTCTAGACGTATCAACTGAAACTGGAGCTTTCGAGTTTGCCATGTTATTTATAGTGATGTTTTTTTCGCGCACTTTCTGTAATAGTGGGTTCGCGCGCACTTTCCGCGCGATTCGGGTGACATGGCTTCGTTTTGGCCCCTTTCAATGCTGTGTGCCAGATGTTTGGTAAATATGTTCTCTCTTCTTTTCTGTTGAAGTTCTCTTGTTGTTTGTGTATTTCTATTGCTTCTAGATACATTCTTGTTGAATAATGATTCGACGTTGCTAGTCTCTCGGTATTTTCGAAAAGGACCTTGTGTCCTCCAACAGACAATGTATGCTCAGCGACTGCGGACTTCTCGGTTTGTCCTAAACGACAACTTCGCTTGTGCTCGACTAGGCGGGTACCAATGCTCGGTCCTTTTCGTTTGTCCGATATAGACCTTCCCACAGTTCTTCGTTATTGGTGTTAATTTTCTCCTTCTTTAGAATTTTCCCAATTCTGTTGGTGACACCTTCTATGTATGGCAGATAGACAGTGCCTTGGGGTTGCTCTTCATTGGTGATCCGGAAAAGGCCTTTTCTTCTCCCTTGGGCGCGTAGCACGGATGATGTCTTTCTTTACCAAAGATCTGGCACACAGCATTGAAAGGGGCCAAAACGAAGCCATGTCACCCGAATCGCGCGGAAAGTGCGCGCGAACGCACTATTACAGAAAGTGCGCGAAAAAAACATCACTATAAATTACGTGGCAAACTCGAAAGCTTCAGTTTCACTTGATACGTCTAGGAGTACTTCGACCACGCCACTGAAGATGACTGCCGCAGTTACGTTTGGAGATTTAAACCAAAGAAGACCACGGCAAAACCCGGAAACCAACCAGCTGTGGAAGCTTACATTCCTACATTCCTGAATTATTTTCAAAATTCTTTAAATTATAACTTTTGAAACAATCAAAATATTGCTTCAAATATAATAACTGAAACAATTCAGAATAACTCTAATTGAGAATATGAGAAATTTCTGAACTGGTGTTTTCTGAAATATTCCATAAATATTTCAAGTGTAAATAATTCAAACATTTCAAAGTATCTTCGTTTGTGAATATACCTGGAAAGT
This sequence comes from Chrysolina americana, assembly GCA_958502065.1. Lineage (NCBI taxonomy): Eukaryota > Metazoa > Arthropoda > Insecta > Coleoptera > Chrysomelidae > Chrysolina > Chrysolina americana. Next base: position 25,845,933 of record OY293421.1, read on the forward strand.
TAATTTTGCCAAATTCCAGAAATATTCCAAAACAATTTGAATATTTCAGAAATTATCCAAATTGTCTTGATTGATTAATGTATTAATTTTATTACAGCTGTAGAATTCCTTTTAATCGCCTATAGGTATCAGACCATTGCATTATCATCATATCTCATAATATAGGAATTAATTGGCGCTTTTATAAGTAGTTTTATATGGTGCCATTGCGCTTTCAGGCCTATTTGTGAACCGTCATGCACACGATCTACACTTGAAATACTTACTAGAATGTGACAATTCTGCAGTTTACGAATCAGGTGTTGCATGTAGTCGTTGAATAATCTAAATTTCCAGCGAAACGAAACGGAAATCCCGCCCCCTATCGATGTTCCGGAAAGTACCGCAGCCATTGCGATTTGCGATGCAGCGAAATGTGAATGTGTTATATTGTTATTGTTAGTGGTGTGCCGGTGCCAATGGAATGGTGGACTTGGATGCATTATAATTCAGATAAGAATACATAAGCTACGACTGTGAAAACCCACCGAAAGAAGGTAAAGATGGGTATTTTTGATACTCATCAGTTAATAATGCTTATTTGTTTCATATTCAGATATGTGCTGAAGGCATGCTTTCATTATACAAAAAGTATATGGAGAATGAAATAACAATAAGAAAACAATTTGTGGGGATTTTAAAACTATTTTGATTTGATTTATTTCATTGAAAGTTTTTCGGGAAACATTATTTTATATTTATGATGGGATTGCTTGATATGAGAGGTAGATAGATTATCTAAAAAATGTTCACTTACTGGAAGGAAAAGAAACCATTCCATACAACATTTGGGCATTCTGACATTATTAATAGGTAGGTTTCATTTTAGTGTATAATATACATATACATTGTTCAACTGGTATGATTTCAGATGCTACTATAATAGAGTAGAGTAGGTAGGTAGAATTGTTGTATTTTTAAGTTACTTTTCATTTAAATGTATTGTTTATGTAATATATTTTATTTTTATGAATATTTCTTTTTATATTTCAATCCTTTTTCCGAGTTATGCAATGCAATATAATGGATTATTTCATTAACATTTCTCAAACGTATTTCAGAAACAAAAAAACAAATAAAATCATTTAGCAGGATTATTATTATAAGTGCCCTGTTTGGAACCTTATTTAGTGCAGTAATGAATATACTGAACTTTCATCCCAACACCAAACCGCCATTTTTAATAACTCGTGTTTCAGTCACTAACACGAGTCGAAGTATTGAGTATATAGCAGTTTGGTATTGGGATAAAGCTCCACTATATTCAGCATTATTATTGATTTTCAATAATTTTTGGTACATTCATTCAATATTTCAGTAACACACCAGAATTAATGTTGAAGTATGATATCGGAGAATATTTGAAATATGAATAAAATGTTTCAACGCGACATTAAAACATTTAAAACAAATATTTTTCAAACATTTCAGGAGTATTCCAGGAATTGAAAATTATGAATTTCTGAAACATAATTGAAATGTTTCCTTGGGATATCCAAACTTTTGAAACATCAATGAGATGTTCAAATGGAATATTGATCTATATCAATGAATTTGGAAACATTAAAGCAATGTTTAATTAACGTTTCTGAGGTGAAACTAGTGGATATATTTATTTCATATACAGTTATGGAACGTGTGTTTTGAAATGTTGCATTGTAACATCTATGGGGGCGGACATTTATGGTTCCAAGAATGTTCCAGGAATATATCCGAGCCTTTAAGTGAAATGTTTCATCGATGATAGATCATGTATCTGGAACATTCCTGGAACCAAAAAGTGTTTACTGGGATTGTAGTAAAACTGCACTAACTAATTGTTCTAATTTTTTTCAAAACACTACTTAAAACAATTATTCACTAAACCATTTACTTCACTATTTTATTTCTACGGTGTCAGTCTCTATCTGCGAACTCTGGAACTGTAACTAACTCTGAATTCTGACTGTCCTGTTACTCTCTGATTATCTAGCTTATATACTCCCAAGCAGATTCCATCCACGACTCTCGATTATTCGGGAGTATAGAACATTTCATCTAGATGGCTCTTCGAACAGTATCGAAGCGATCGATTTATTCCAGCTTGTTCTCGGCGATCCGTAGGCCAGCAGATATGCTGTTGTAGTTGAACGAGGGTGCATAATTAATTAGATCAGGGCCGGTCTCGAAATTGTTACATTGCCCCCTTCTTAAAGACGTTTCGCCCCGAAACGTCATTCTTGGAGTGTGAAGATATCTGCAAGATTCTCCATATCTGCACCTGGACGTTCGATGGAAGTAGCACTCCACAGTCTTCAACTTGGGTCGAGGAAGATGGTTGCAGCACACCAGAATGTTGATGCCGCTGGATCTGAATATTGTCTCCAACATGCTTCTTATAACTCTCCAGTCCAGCCCATCAAGCCCACAGGCCAATTTTGGGATTGCCAGGTCTACAATATTCTGGTCCAGCATTGTGTCTCTCAATCTCGTAAGGCTCTTCCAAACATCTTCATAAGACGGCTTATCTCCTTCATTCTGTCGCTGGAACTCTGGATGTTCAAACGGACTCGTTCATGGATGTCGCCCATTTTCCGTCGTAGTTTGCTGACGTAGTCATCTCCCGCAGTGTCTTGTCCTAGTGGCGTCCCAAACTTTAGGTCACATGGAAGTCGCAGCTCTCGGCCCATAATAACACTAGCAAGAGTTTGGCCGGTTGTCTCATGAACTGCGGAACGATACGCCATCAGGAACAGATGAAGGTACTAGTCCCAATCCTTCTGGTGGTCAGAGACTACCTTGGACAGGTGGCGGTTTATCGTCTTATTCATCTGCTCCACCATTTCATCGGACTGTGGATGTAGAGCTGTGGTCCTCGTTTTCCGGATGTTTAGCATCTGACACATCTCCTGGAACAGGTGTGACTCAAAATTCCTGCCTTGATCCGAATGCAGCTCTAACGGGACACCGAATCGACAAATCCACTCCTTCACCAAGACGTCGGCAACGGTGATGGCTTCTTGGTTGGGCAGGGCATAGGCTTCGGCCCACTTGCTGAAGTAATCCATCGCCACAAGGATGTACTTGTTCCCGTGTTCAGATTGTGGGAACGGGCCAGCGATGTCAATGGCGATCCTTTCGAATGGGCTGCCCACATTGTACTGGCGCATCGGGGCCTTAAGGTCTTGTTCGAGGCCCATTACTGGCAGCGCATACAGCACATTTTCTGCACCAGTCCTCGACGTCAGCTTGACAATTGGCCCAGTAGAACCGTTGCCTAACTTTCTGGAGGGTCTTCGTCACTCCCAGATGTCCTCCGGTGACCCCATCATGGAATTCTCGGAGCACTTTCTGTCTTCTGCTCCTGGGAACTACTACCTGACGTCTTTCTTTCCCGCCATCCTCCAACTCCAACACACGATTCAAAAATGCCTGGACCGCTAGTCGCTCCATTACATTTTCCGGCGTAGCTGGGTACGCAAGACGAAACAATCGTGCAATATCTGCTTCAAATTCTTGCAACGATTCGCTTGAATTCTGGCATCGGTTCTTCAGCTGTGAGTGATATACGTGTTCAAGGTGGGCTTGGCCATAGCGAAGTTCCAAGTGTTTTACCAGCTGTTCATAGTCTTCCTGTTGTTGGGCGGTGAGCGTTTGTAAAATATTTGTTGCTTCGCCACGCAATGCCAGTGTCAATGCTAAAGCTTTTTCCCCAGCATTCCATCGATTTGCTTTGGCAGCAGCTTCGAATTGTCGGTGGTAGTTTTACCATGGAGTATTTCCGTCGAACTGAGGCGGTTTCAATGAGATCTTTCCTGGTTCCGTACTGACCTTAAAATCTTTTACGTCTTTTGAACTTCCTCCAAGTTCATACTCAGGTCCAGCATTGAGTTTTTGTTGTAAGTTTCTGGGGTGTGCGCAGAATCCATTCGCTTTTCCAATTCACTGAATTTTTCTTTTATTCTGCCGATTTCTGTCTCGATTCCGTCTTTTATTTCATCGTAGAGCGTTTCCTTGATTTTTTTGATTTCTTCCACCATGTCGTCTTTGACTTGGTCACTTATTGTTTCTTTCAATTTTTCCATTTCTGTCTCGACAGTTCCCATTCTTTCTTCTAACCGATTCGCCACACCACAAAGTTCTTTTTTTAAGCCTTCAGAGTTTTCCAGAAGCTTCATTTCTAGATTTTGCGAATTTTCTTGAAGCTTCACTTCTAAATTGTGCGAATTTTCTTCAAGCTTTTCTTCTAGATTTTTCGAATTTTCGAGAAGTTCTTCTTTCAAATTCTTTGAATTTTCTAGAAGTTCCTCTTTCAGAGTATTCGAATTTTCTAGAAATTTATCTTGGATTTCCTCTTTTAGACTATTCGAATTTTCTAGAAATTTATCTTCCATATTTTTCAAGCTGACCGAGTTTTCTAGAAGCTTTTCCTACAGACTATTTGAATTTTGTAGAAATTTATCTTCAAGACTCACCGAATTTTGTTGGAGCTTATCTTCCAGACTCAACGAATTTTGTTGAAGTTCCTCCTTCAAACTATTCGAATTTTCCAGAAATTTATCTTCCAAGGATTTCGTGGTCTCGTCGAGTTTATTCATTATGGAGCTCAAATCTATTCCAGAAACTTCGAACAAAAATGTTTCGGGGTCTTCTCCTTCTTCAATCAGTCTATCTGCAAGTCTTTTCTGGAGTACGGCCTTCTTTCCAGTTGTTTCTAACTCACACGCTCCTCTAACTCTTGTTTCAATTCACAAACTTTAAGGTCAACTAGGTGAACTCTCCTCGAAAACATTATGTCTTTAATTGTTTTTAACCGAAATATCAGTCTATTATTTATTTTACAGAAAAAGTTTTCAGTTTATTGTCCCGCGACGCGCAAAACTGTCAACTTTGCAAGCACTCAAATGTTCAACGGGGCACTAACTGTCTATTAGGCGCGTTAAATGTCTATGAGTTTTTCAATACGGCGAACACCTAAACACTTATTTATTTTAAACATCCGACTTCTGACAACAAATGCACTAACTAATTGTTCTAACTTATTTAAAACACTACTTAAAATAATTATTCACTAAAACATTTACTTCACTATTTTATTTCTACGGTGTCAGTCTCTATCTACGAACTCTGGAACTGTAACTAACTCTGAATTCTGACTGTCCTGTTACTCTCTGATTATCTAGCTTATATACTCCCAAGCAGATTCCATCCACGACTCTCGATTATTCGGGAGTATAGAACATCTCATCTAGATGGCTCTTCGAATAGTATCGAAGCGATCGATTTATTCCAGCTTGTTCTCGGCGATCCGTAGGCCATCAGATATGCCGTTGTAGTTGAACGAGGGTGCATAATTAATTAAATTAGGGCCGGTCTCGAAATCGTTACAATATAATTAATTCTGAAGGCCTAATAAGGGACAATGACAAAATAAGTGGCATTTTACATTGTCCTGTACCAAAGTTAGTAACACAGGTTAAGTCTTTTTGTGGAATGGTAAATTATTATTCCAAATCCATTCCTAATTTATTTATTAAATTGAAATCATTATATAGTCTATGCGAGAAGAATAAAATATTTGAATGGTCTGAAGAGTGCCAACGATCGTTTGAAATTGTTAAAAATGATTTGATATCAGAAAATGTAATTGTTCATTATGATCTAAACAAACCACTTAAATTATATTGTGACGCCAGTAATCAAGGGATTGGAGCTTGTTTGTCACATGTGTTCGAAGATGGATCAGAGAAACCAATAAGTTGTATTTCAAGAGTTCTGAATAAATTTGAAGAAAATTATTCTATTATCCATAAGGAGGCTTTATAGCTGTGTATTGGGCTGTACAAAAACTCTATTAATATTTGGCCGGTAACCATTTCAGAATTATTTCGGATCATAAAGCTCTTGTAACTCTCTTTGGTGAAAATAAGAGTTTACCACATATGGCTTCAGGACGTATTCAAAGATGGTCATTGTTTTTATCAAATTTCAATTACACATTTGATTATATAAATGGTATAAATAATACAAGAGCTGATGCTTTATCACGATTGCCTGTCGAAAAAATTTAAAACGGTGAAAAAAATTGTTTGGATTATTTGAATTTTGTTGAGAATATGAGTTTAATTGATACCAATCTTATTCACTCGGAAACTAGGAAAGATAATATTTTAGGACAAGTTTTCAATTATGTACGTTATGGGTTTCCAGAAAAAAACTATGGTCAAGATTTGAAGACATATGTTAGAAGAAAGGGGGAACTTTATATTGAGAATAATATAATAATGTGGAGATACAGGGTAGTGATTCCATTCAAACTCCGAGCAACTCTACTGAATGAATTATATACATGCAAATCATGAAGGAATTGTTAAAATGAAATCGGCTGCCAGATTTTATTTTTGGTGGCCGTCATTAGATGAGGACATTGAGAATAAGGTGAAATGCTGTGAAATGCTGTGAAATTTGTGTTAAGTTCCGTTCCGAACCCGTAAAATCTATTTCACGTCCGTGGCATAAATTCAACAGAATGTATGAAAGGTGACTTTCTCGGCCCTTTCAATAATAAAATGATACTGATCATTGTGGACGCTTACTCAAAATGGGTGGAAGCTTTTATTATGAAAAAATGTGATACGAAATGTGTAGGGAATGTTTCTGTCGATTTGGGCTGCCGGATGTGCACATACAATGGTTCCTCATTCACGTCGAAATAATTTTCTTACTTCTTGAGCATGAATGGTATTCGTCACATGAACTCACCTGTTTATCATGCTTCTAGCAATGGTCAAGCAGAAAACTCCGTGAAAAGCTTCAAATTGGCATTATCTAAAGCATTGAAAGATCCAGTGGATGAAAATGTTAGTTTCGAAACTTTGATGTTTAGGTACCTATCTTTTTAGTTCAAGGACCAGTAAACAAATGACAACTGGTTTGACACCTGCGAGTATGATTTTGGGAAATAAGCCAAAAACAAGACTCGACCTTTTGAAAAGTTATAATAGAAAGTATGAAATATTGAATGAGGAAGGAAGATTGGGGGATATTAAGTTTTCGGTAGGAGAAATTGTATATTTGTAGAGATTTTCGATCTCCTAATAAAAAAACATGGACAAAATGTGTTATCGATGAAGTTTTAGGAAATAATATGTATTTTTGTAAAGTTTTAGATGAGGAAATCGTTTGGAAACGTCATTTGGATCAGTTATTAAGATGTGATAACACAGATGAACTTATAAGAAACCCAAATTCAAACAATTTTCCATCTATAAACGAAGATTCAGATAGTGATTCTGATGTAACAATGGAAGACCTGGTAATTGACAATTCTAATAGTTCCGTTTCTTCCAGTAGCAGAGTAAGTGAGTCGGCAGATTTGAACTCGAGTACAGTCACTGGCAAATTTGATAAAATGCCACCTAGCAATCGTTACGAGTTGAGGTCTAGGACTACACTGAAACTACCTGATCGTTTATCTTAGTTGCGGGGATATTGTTGTGTATTATGATACATCCTGTGTGTAACGTTGCTATGCTAGTTTTGTCATGTATATAAAGTTGTTTGAGAAATGGGTTGTCAATAAATTCGTGACAGAATATACATTTTTACAACTTTGAATGTTTAATTATCTCTGATTCAGAGTAATATATAACACTCCGAAAGCATCCTTTTGGTATATTGTGCCGATATATCAAAGAAATTCAAATCCTCCACCCTTTGGAGTCAATATTCGATGTTAAAAATGATGCTGAGTATCAATTAAGATTTGGACATATCCGATTATAAAAAGCCAAATCCAAAACATTTTCTACAGATTCATTGATAAATTTATATCAGAAGCTCCTGATAATGCCTATCTTCTGACAAAGGCATTATTTTCTTTTTATAAAACCAGAATAATTTCAATAAAAAGATTGATTACAATCGAATTCTATATTTTTGAATAGTACTATACTATATATACTAAACTATATATAGCAGTTAATTTGAACAAATTATTATGTGCTCTAGTATCGAAGAGTATTGATTCATATGACACCTGCAGTGGGAGCACGATGAATAGAATTCTATTTTAGTGACGTCACGTCGGCTAACAACCGATAAAACTCGCTTCGCGATGAGAAGTAGGTAGCATGCCTTGTAGAATTTACCATTTCCTCTCCCCTAAACACCCGCTTGAAATCGTTTGTAAACGTCATACTGGAAGTGATCGTTTTAGGTTAGAGTTTCATATTTGAACCGTGATTCTTTGTTGAAATTTGAAAATGAGGGTGAATGTGGATCACTGGAACGTATTATTAGATTTTGCCGAAAAACGCCCTTCAATCATTACCCAAAAATTTCAAGGAGTGCATGGTAGACAGAATCAGATAGAGTTATGGGATGAACTTTCCAATAAACTGAATGCCCTTGAATATGGCGAAAAATCAATAAAGGAATGGAAGAAGGTAATAAAAATTGTCCAAAGAAACAATGACAAATAAGCCTACCAAACACAATAGAAATATGCTTGTTAATCTTTGCAGACTCTCATTGACTGGAAATCAAAAGTTAAATCGAAAGCAGGTGGAATCAGATCTTATGAAAACCAAACTGGAGGTGGCCCAACAGTTGTCTGCTGTTGAAAATAGACTATTATTTCTAATGGGAAAATCCTCTTATGAGGGTAATCCTGAAAATAATGAAGTGGGACTAAAAAACGTAAATTGAATGTTGGTATTATTTCTTTTCTGAAAACACTGTATACCTATCGCATTTTATTTTAGGACAACCAATTTCGACAAGATATGCCTCTACACAGAAAAAAGGAAGAGGGAAATGAAAAAGTCTCCATAATATCAAACCAAATACTTAAACCACCAGCTATCAAGGCGACTTCAACTATTTTGTAAGGAATTTCGTCGGTATCAACAAGCAGTATGAACTTTTATCAAACAGTTGGAACTCCAAAGCTAATTCTAGTAAATCCAAATAAAGCTTGTCAGTATCCTTATCAGACTTCTGCCACAGTTACCAAACATGATCAAGCTGTACACACGTCAAGTAGATCGCCTCAAATATCATTGAATGAAAATATTCAGAAAAAAAATATTACCTCATATGACATATTGAAAGATATGAAAATGAATGTAACGAAACTTCCCATTCATTCAGCAACACCAGAGTGCTCTTTTAAGGACCAATGTGTAATGACTGAAGTAATATTGAGCAAAGGCATTCCCAGAAAAAAGTGAAGACATCAGGAAGTACAGCCACAATGCTTAGCATGCATAACGATCTAGTAGATATTTTAGAAAAAATTTATATTAACTTAGGATATCTAGCAACAAGTGCAAAAGAGATGGTAGACATTTTGAAAAATTAGTGTCTTACTCATTATGCTTTTGTAGAAGTTAAGAAGTTTTTTACCCAAGTGAATATTTATGTGATACATTTTTACAATAATTCAACAATTTCAGAGTTTATTTTCGCAATTCATTCTATTCTAGATTTTATTTTTATTTTGTTTGTTTTTGTTTTGGAAAAAATAAAATGAAAAAATACACAAAAGTCGATTTTTATTTATATATAAAACATCTTAGAATTTATTTAAAATATCTTTCTATTAAAAGTCTTCTTGTTCTCATGCCATCTCCATCATTTCTGGAATTTTCAACAGCTTCTACTACCTGGTTGGCAGGTAAAATATCAGGAAAATCATCATTATCCAATCGTTTTTCAGAACTCCATTGCATCTCTCAATAACATTTCTTGCTGATGCATGTCGAAAATTGTACCGCATTTCCGGAGTTCCCTCAGCAGCATTAAGTACAAGTGTCATGAGCCAAGGCTCTAATGGATAACCTGAATCCCCTTGTAACCACGAGTTTGTATCACCAGCTTCATAACAATTCTGTAGCTCTTGCCGAATTGCTGATCTTCTCCATATATAAGAATCATGTGTGGCTCCTGCATATCTAGGATTTACATTTAATATGAGCAGTTTACTATCACATATCTGAAAAAATTAAATAAATCAAATTATGTACATTGTGAGAATTCCAGATTTATTACAAGTTGGATATTTTTTGAATGATATCCTTTCCGATTGACATAATTATGTTATTCTATCTTAGGAGCTAATATTGCAATATGGGTACAATCTATAGCTCCAATAACACCAGGAAACTGTCTCATATTCATGAAACCTGTTTTTATATGGAGTTTTGCCTCCCTATTGACTGAAAATTCTATCCAGGTATCAGAAAGAAGGCGTATAATCAAGGCGCTGATTTGCAGATTTGCTCACTGTTGTTATTCCCATTGATATAGCATAACTATGGCCAATGACCCGTTGATAGGATCCATCAACATTGGACCAACATCGTTAGGGTGAGAAGAATTGTTCATATGGGGCAAAAGCTGTTGGTTCAAATGATTAACCATGTCTTTAGTTAATCGATATAATGCTTTGAAATGATTGTCACTGAAAGAGAAAAGATCACTTTCATTTCGCATTATTCTCCTTTATATATTATTCTGCAGAATTTCATGCCGTCTTTCATTTTCGTTGATTTCCTCAAAAATCATCCCGTATAATGGAAGCATATCTTCACTGAAAACAAACTAAACACAGTAGGAAGTAAAAAGTAAATATGAAATATTTGTCATTTAAACATAACCTGTAATATTATGACATGGAACACGAAATTTCCAACGTATATTTTTAAAATGCATAGTAATTTACGAAGTTTGCCGATGTACAGTTTCTATTATCGGATTCTATTCGGTGTGATACCAAATTACTCTTACAGTCGTCTCTTTTGTATGTCGTCACTAAAATAGAATTCTATTCATCGTGCTCCCACTGCTGGACTTTGGATGGTGGGCAGCCACCTTTTTTTTTCATTTTATGAAATCGATTAGTGTTTGATTTTTATAATAATTTTCAATATTTGTATCTTCAATTCTTTTTTTAGGTTGCTTGTATTATGGGAATAATGGGTGCTTGTCGCCGCCAAGAATTATACAAAATGAAAATAACTGACGTTAAAGATATGCGTATGCGTTAATAACAATACCTGTTGTCAAAATTTGAAAATTTTTAATGTTATTTGTTTCACGACGTAGGTAGGTACGTGTACAAAAAGAAAAAATAGATGTTTTATTCAAAGGGTGAAGAAAGAAAAAAATTATCTAACCATATAAAAATGACGGCAGGAGAGTTTATGATAAAAAGGATTAATAAAAATATTACAGATTTGTTAATGATTCAGATGGTCGTAGAAAAAGTATAGTGTACAATGAGCATGAAATGACCCATTTCCCACTCGTAGGTATATGAAAATTACAAAATTTCATATGCCTACTCGTGGGAAATGTACATGCTCATTGTACAATATATACTATTCTAATACCGAAAAACAATGATCAACGGTTCATAACTGAGATCAAGAACACTTGTTGTGTTGTTATCACCATCAATTTTAATAATTTTAGAATATCTGTAAAAAAATTGCTGATGTATAAGCCGGGATCCAACGGCGCGTGGAATGGCAAGCATGGATTGAGGGTTGAATGTCGAGGTTGGCGCAACGAAATATTGTCGGGCCGTTCCCATGGCGCATGTAGGATCGCGGTTTCGGAAGTGGACACGCCGGGATTTCAGTCATTTGTACGCAGGCAGTGTTGGCGGTAAAAAGTAAAATATGTGGTTTCTTAATTTCATAATTTGATTTAATTTCACGAAAAGATGAACCGTGATAGGAGGCATATCGTTGCTGTCGCAGCGTTTTATTTTATAGTAGGAGCTGATTACAGGATGACACGAGAACAAATAAAACGAAAATGAAGAAGATGGTGGAGAGTGTCTTTGTACAGAAATCGAGATTGGTAAGTACATCAAATTGTTTTCAGGCTTGCTATAAGTAATTTGATATACTTTTAATTATTTGTAGGTACAGTGACTCAAACATGTTGGAAGATTTTCGCCAAGAAACCTTTAATTGAATTCCTGTTTTTGTGGTTTGGATCCCGTCGGTTCCAAATAATCGATTCTGCTTCATAGAGGAATAAAAATTCTAACGCCACTTCGACCACTCCATGATGAAAGTTAGCACGGCACTGACAGTACACGTGCCTAGCCACGTCGTTGGAGTGGTATACGCGTCGCAAGCGTCATCGTCCGCGCTCCTTTGAACCGTGTTCATTAACCGACAGTTGACGGGACTCGCCGCGCCGACCGAATATCGCCACGCCTGCCCTATCCGACGGCGCGGGAACTGCCAAGTTTGGCATGAGGAGTGCCACTCCACACGCCGTTGGATCCCGGCTTAAAGGCTTGCTATAATTTACAGGAATTTTACGCTGACACATTTTAACAATATTGATATCCTAATTAGATATTTGTTTATACACACAAAATTTGTTTTTTGTGCATTGGTTTGTGTTATATTGTATTTATTTGTGTATTTATTTATAGATTTATTTTAATTTACTGACTAGTATGATATTGACATACTTATATACCATATTTTAATTTCAGACAAGTATGTATTAGAAATATCTTTAAAATCCCATAATAATTAAGTAAGCTTCTTCAAACTTTGTCAACAAGAATTTAATGTATACAGCGTGATTTACGTAGGCCGTGCATTAGAAGTTTTTCAACTAGCAGTTGGACTAGAAACTTGAAATTTGGTATGCTGTCATAATTGATCATGTGCGTTCTACCTCAAATATTTTTAGTCCTACAATTATACAGGGTATGCCAAAAGTCGGTACCAACTTTCTTATTTTAAATGATGACCCGTTTAGTTTTAAGGTTACGTTTCTTGCTAATGTTTACTTTATAGGTACCTACAGATACATATTATTAATATTTGTTTTGTTCTTTTTATCTGTTATAACCATATAATGACTTCCAAACGCAAAAAAGAAGGATTTGGGGTACAGTTCAAGAGAAAAAGGATAAACGAAAGGATAACCTCACTTTTAGCAACCCATCGCACGGCACCTACTATTAGAATTTCGGTTTCAGAATTAAGATCTACGGGGGTAATAAATGTTACTGATCCAAATTTGAATGCAAATGCAAATCAAATGTTGGAATATGCTGATGATTACTATGCAAATCAAAATAACAGTTCACTAGTATTGGAATCTTTAGATAATACCTCACATCCTTCTTTCGCAAGAAAATTGGCTAATAGTTGGGCTGTTAATGAAAGAATTACAAAGTTTGTGGCGTCTTTTAAAAAAAGTGATGTGACAACAATAGGGGACTTACAAAACCTACCTTTAGATCCTCGAACGCTATTAAATATACCTTCAAGCACAAAAATAAAATCTATGAGTTCAGGGGTATATTATTACTTTGGAATAAAATATTGTATTGAAAATTTGTGTAAAAAATTTTATGTTAAACTAAGTCAACAGTCACAGTTCAAAATTTCAGTAAATATTGATGGTATTCCACTTTTCAAAAGTACAAATCAATCATTTTGGCCTATTCTTTGTCTTGTAAAGAGTATTGATTTCTTAAAATCTGAAGTTTTTTGTGTGGCATTATATTTAGGCAATTCAAAACCAGACTCAAATGAATATTTAAAAGATTTTGTTGAAGAATCAATATATTTAAGTGAAAACGGTATTTCTATGAATGAACAAACATTTCATCCTTTCAAAATCGAAATGTTGATTTGTGATGCTCCCGCTAAGTCATTTATTTTAAATATTAAGGGGCATAATGGATATTACAGTTGCACAAAATGCACATTGGAGGGCGATTTTGAAAATACTTTATATTTTTCTGAAACTAATTTCACAAAAAGGACAAATTATACTTTTAGAGCTAAGCTTCAGCCAGAGCACCATATTAGAAAAACACTGATAGAAGATATACCATATTTTAATATGATTGACAGCGTTCCTATAGATTACTTGCAATGCATTTTATTAGGTGTAATGAATAGATTACTTTGTCACAAAATTTTTGGTTGGATTTTTGGGAGGCCTCCTTTTAAATTAAGAGCCCAAAAGGTTTTTCAGTTATCTCATGACATTTGTGCAATTGAAAAATATATTCCATGTGAATTTGCCCGGAAGCCTAGATCCATTCTTGATTGTAAGAGGTACAAAGCAACCGAATTTAGATTATTTTTACTTTATGCAGGAGTTATAGTTCTACAGAAAATTATTTCACCAAAATATTATAACAATTTTTTGTGTCTCAGCTTAGCAACACGAATATTATGTTGCAAAGAGTTTTGTGAAAACCCTTTAATGTTAAATTATGCAGAAGACCTTTTGAAACACTTTATTATAAACTCAAAAAAAAAACTATCGATTAGACTTTGTTTCTCACAACGTCCATCACTTGCTGCACATTACTGATTGTGTCAGATTGTATGGTCCACTTGATAACTTTTCAGCCTTTCCATTTGAAAATTTTATGCCTCAGTTGACACAAAATGTACGAAAATCAGCATTTCCAATGCAGCAAGTGATTCGAAGGTAATCAGAAATTAAAGACAATGAAATTATCTCTAGCAGAAAAAAAAAGAGGAAAAGTTTTTATTTGAACATAATAATGGGCCACTTATGCCAAATTGTAAGTCACCCCAATATAAAGGGTGGCAGAATAAATATTTCACTATTAATACCTGTAAAATTGGTGATTCATTTGTTGAGTTAAGAGATAGTACAATATTTCAAATTAAAAATTTTTCTGTATATCATAATAAATTTGTTATTATTGGATTTAATTTCCCAGTTGTTAAACCCTTTTTTAGAAAACCTGTTGAATCAAACTACTTTGGGATTAATGTTATACAAAAAGATAGTAACTTAAGAATGATTTTTTTAAATTCAATCAAAAGAAAAGTCATGACACTACCTTTCGAAGAACATTTTGTCTGCTTACCTCTTGTACATTTGTGTGATTGATCTTCAGAATGGTTGTATTTATTTTTTAAAGTAATCATTCTGAAGATGATTTGAAATGAAATGAGTTGAAACATAAAAATCAATGTATGAATAAAATACTAGATGTATTTTCTTTGACTGCAACTTATTGAAAATATTTAAAGAAAAATGTTTCAATGGACAAGTTTTCATTTTTTTGTTATGGATTAATTATGAAAATTAAAGTAAAATGGAACAAAAATGAAGAAGTTATGCAACTTTGAAGTTGCGCTTAATCGAGAGCCCTGGCGCGGCTAAGTAACTATTGTGGTATAGCGTAACATTACCTCAAAAGCGAGCAGAGACCAAAAGACGATCCGCGTTCAAATACGTATACTTAAATAACCTATTTCTTAGTCATTCATTGATGGATTATGAAAAATTTTTCACTGATTTATTTAGTTTTGATATATATTTTAATTCCATCGCATTACCAACAACATCACTGAACTTGTCCATTAGTTAGGTTAATCATGTAAGATATACATTTAATTGAGTTATTTTATGGCACAGCTCCTCTTCAGTATTTTCCTAATTTAGTATACAAAAATGATGAATATTACCTAATATTGTCTTATTGTTTTATGTCTAAGAAAATGACTTGGAATGTAGTCATTTTCACAAAGGAAGATAAAGTGGAAGCTGTACCAAAAAATTGGTGCATCCCAGCTTCTTCGGAATGTTTTTGGCCACCTCATTCTTTGAAAACAGCCAAGATTGCCAAGTTCATTGAAACCATGGCAGAACCACAAACCGATTGGAAAGTTTATCCTACATATGGTAAGCATATTTGGTCAATGGATTTTTCAGCTTTTTGACTATTCTTAAAAATTTTAGATGATTTTAATGTTGCTCAACAAAAAGCAAGAAAAGCAATGATTTCTTCTGATATTTCATCTATGAACGAAGAAGCTGTTTTAAAGAAAAAAAGAAAAAGGAAAGAAAATAGGAAATATTACAGTGACCCAGAATCCTCATCGGGAGACTCTGACAATAATATTTATCCTGCAAAGAGTGTTTTACAATGTAAGTTCCTCAGTAAAAAACTTTTTCAGCTCATTAGGTGTGATATTCTTTGGAGTATTCTATAACAAAGAAAAACTTAATTTTAGCAATGTTTATACAAGGAAAAACCGTTAAACCAAAAATGCTTAAAAGGTCAAAAAGTTTGTCACCTGAAAGACCGACCTCAATGGAATTGGGTAAGTCAAACTCAATAATCAAACTAATAATATGATTAAAATTTCCTACCAGTCACTTACACATATATTTACATATTTCAGATTCCGATACAGCTGATAATGAACGATTCTGCTCGCATGTATCTGATCAGGACTCTCCTAATCCTTTAGGTATTATTTGAAAATTTCTGTATATGTTTTTATCTTATACTGTGTTAACTATCTTTTCAGGTAGAAAAACAGCAACCCACACAGCACTCGACGTCTTAAAGTCGTCCATTTTAGGTCCATTATATGCCTGAACGCCCAGAGGCATAAAATGGACATCTTAGAGACATCTGTTTATATTGTAGTAAAACTGCACTAACTAATTTTCTTGATTTATTTAAAACACTATTTACAACAATTATTCACTAAAACATTACTTCACTATTTTATTTCTACGGTGTCAGTCTCTATCTGCGAACTCTGGAACTGTAACTCTCTGAATTCTGACTGTCCCGCTTATATACTCCCAAGCAGTTTCCATTCACGGCTCTCGAATATTCAGGAGTATAGAACATTTCATCTAGATGGCTCTTCGAATAGTATCGAACAATCGATTTATTCCAGCTTGTTCTCGGCGATCGGTACGCCAGCAGATATGCAGTTGTAGTTGAACGAGGGTGCATAATTAATTAGATCAGGGCCAGTCTCTAAATCGTTACATTGCCCCCTTCTTAAAGACGTTTCGCCCCGAAGCGTCATTCTTGGAGTGTGAAGATATCTGCAAGATTCTCCATGTCTGCACCTGGACGTTCGATGGAAGTAGCACTACACAGTCTTCAAGTTGGGTCGAGGAAGATGGTTGCAGCACACCAGGATTTTGATGCCGCTGGATCTGAATATTGTCTCCAACATGCTTCTTATAACTCTCCAGTCCAGCCCATCAAGCCCACAGGCCAATTTTGGGATTGCCAGGTCTACAATATTCTGGTCCAGCATCGTGTCTCTCAATCTCGTAAGGCTCTTCCAAACATCTTCATAAGACGGCTTATCTCGAGAACATTTCTTGGTAACCAGATAGTTGATGTTTCTCTGGCCTTTCCTCAGCTGTAACACCCCTCCAACTTCTGGGTTCTGTTCTCTCAGTTCCTGGATTCGACCGAACTTCTTGGAGAAAACTACTGCAATGCCTCTGGACATTTGGAGATCTTCTGCCACACAGTGAGCTAACGCGTAATTGGCAGGCACCTTGAAAAGATCTCGTGACTCCTCTCGGGTTACCCCATATTGAACTTTCTGTCCGTTCGAGTACAGGGACATGAACCTCTGAAACGTCATTTTGTCCTCCGGTGATCTGACTGTGCGGACTTGATCGTGGTTTCCGGCGTAAGGGGACAACCTATTGAAGTGGACTACCCTAGGTTTTCCTCGTGGTGGCTTATATATGCGGTAGACGAGGTCGTTTATACTTTTCATGATCTTATATGGACCTTCCCACGAGTTCCGAAGTTTCGGTGATAGTCCACGGCGACGTTTAGGGTTGTATAGCCAGACAAGGTCACCTGTCTGATACCCACCAGCATCCGCCTTGATGTCGTAGGTCTCCTTCATTCTGTCGCTGGCACTCTGGATGTTCAAACGGACCCGTTCATGGATGTCGTCTATTCTCTGTCGCAGTTTGCTGACGTAGTCATCTCCCGCAGTGTCTTGTCCTGGTGGCGTCCCAAACTTCAGGTCACATGGAAGTCGCAGCTCTCGGCCCATAATAACACTAGCAGGGGTTTGGCCGGTGGACTCATGAACTGCGGAACGATACGCCATCAGGAACAGATGGAGGTACTGGTCCCAATCCTTCTGGTGGTCAGAGACTACCTTGGACAGGTGATGTAGAGCTGCGGATGTAGAGCTGTGGTCCTCGTTTTCCAGATGTTCAGCATCTAACACATCTCCTGGAACAAGTTTGACTCGAAATTCCTGCCTTGATCCGAATGCAGTTCTAACGGGACACCGAATCGACAAATCCACTCCTTCACCAAGACGTCGGCAACGGTGATGGCTTCTTGGTTTGGCAGGGCATAGGCTTCGGCCCACTTGCTGAAGTAATCCATCGCCACAAGGATGTACTTGTTCCCGTGTTCAGATTGTGGGAACGGGCCAGCGATGTCAATGGCGATCCTTTCGAATGGGCTGCCCACATTGTACTGGCGCATCGGGGCCTTAGGTCTTATTCGAGGCCCATTACTGGCAGCGCATACAGCACATTTTCTGCACCAATCCTTGACGTCAGCTTGACAATTGGCCCAGTAGAACCGTTGCCTAACTTTCTGGAGGGTCTTCGTCACTCCCAGATGTCCTCCAGTGACCCCATCATGGATTTCTCGGAGCACTTTCTGTCTTCTGCTCCTGGGAACTACTACTTGACGTCTTTCTTCCCCGCAATCCTCCGACTCCAACACACGCTTCAAGACTCCATTGTCTAAGGTGAAAGAGTTCCATTGGGCCCAGTAAGTTTTAACGACTGGAGAACAACTGGCTATTTCCTGCCATGACGGTCTTCGCTCACTCTTCTTCCAGCCGATGACTAAACCAAGATCTGGATCTTTCTCTTGGTCTTTCTTGATCTTGTGGTCATTCCAGTTATCATCGACCGCCGTGGTTCTGCAGAGTGTCGACTCCTTTTCCTCTGTTCGTCGGCAGTGCGAACAGTCGTCTGGACATGGTCTTCGCGATAGGGAATCCGCATTCTTATGGCTGGTCCCCGCCCGATGTTCGATCTCAAAGTCGAATTCCTGGAGCCTCTCAATCCAGCGTGCCACTTGACCCTCGGGATTCTTAAACTGTAGGAGCCATTTGAGAGCTGCATGGTCAGTTCTAAGTAGGAATCTTCGTCCATACACGTACTTCTAGAAGTGCTCAACTCCCTTGACAACAGCCAACAGTTCCCGCCTGGTGATACAGTAATTCCGCTCCGGATTACTGAGGGTCTTGCTGAAGTAACCAATGACCTTCTCTTGTCCTTCTTGGATCTGAGACAGGACAGCTCCATGTCCCACCTTACTGGCGTCCATGTCCAGAATGAATTTCCCGTCTGGAAGGGGATAGCTCAGGATTGGTGCGTTGATCAAAGCTCCTTTCAACTTCCTGAATGAATCTTGGCATTCATCCGACCACTGGAACTTTGTTTGTCCTTCCGTGAGCCTGGTCAGTGGTTTTGCGATGTTAGCAAATCCCAGCACGTATCGGCGATAGTAAGTGCACAAGCCAAGAAAACTTCGAAGCTGGTGAATGTCTTTCGGAACGGGCCATTCCTTAACAGCTTTGATCTTCTGCTCATCTACTGCCACTCCTTTCCCAGAGACAACGTGGCCGAGATAACGTACTTCTTTTCGAAACAGATGACATTTCTTGAGGCTCAGTTTCAGTCCGGAGCTTCTCAGTCGCTGAAATACCTCTTCCAAGTTTTTTACATGGTACTCGAATGATCTGCCAACCACAATAATGTCGTCGAGATACACCAGACACGTCTTCCATGATAGTCCTTTCAAAACCGTCTCCATCAATCTTTCGAACGTGGCTGGAGCATTGCAGAGGCCGAATGGCATAACTGTAAACTGCCATAATCCGGAGCCGATGGTAAAAGCTGTCTTTTCTCGATCTTCCTCTGCCAGTTCTACCTGGCAGTATCCGCTCTTCAAATCTAAGGTCAAGAAAATCGTAGATCCAGCCAGCGTGTCTAGCGTGTCGTCTATCCTTGGGAGAGGGTATCTGTCCTTTTTTGTCACGTTGTTTAGTTGACGGTAGTCTACGCAAAACCGTGTTCATCCATCTTTCTTCTTCACCAACACGACTGGAGAGGACCAGGGACTGTCGGATGGCTCGATGACTCCGTCTTTCTCCATGTCGCAGACTATTTTGACAGCCTCCTCCTTTTTGGCGAGAGGAAGTCTTCTGGCTGATTGCCTGATTGGTCGGGCATTTCCAGTATCTATCTTGTGCTGAACCACCTTTGTTCTACCGCCTCTGCCTACTCCGGTATCGAAGATGTCCTGATACTTCCTGACTAGTTCTCTCAGTTTAGGCTTCTGTGCTGGCCCCATGTCCTTGGACGAGATAGCAACCAACTTCTCCAATTCTGCTGGCATGTTACTGGCTTGACTAACAGTGCCGCGTACACTCCTTATCACAGAGGAAATTGACGAGCAGTGCCCCAGAATTGTTCCTTTCTTCAAAGTCACAGGGTAATAATTGACATTCATTACCCTTACCGGCACAAATGTATCAACTCGCAATAAGGTCTTCCCTAGTGCGATTCCTCGTCCAATTTTCTCATCATGGAGCTTGGGCTCGAACATCACCACATTTCCACTGCTCGCACCTCCATCCAGGCGAGCCTTCAAAATGGTTTCAGCCCTCTCCGGTACGCTTACGTCTTCAGCCAGCAGAACTCGAACCATTTCTTCATTTCTCCCATGAAGTACCAGCTCTTCTCCGTTCACACGAAAGACGCCGTCTTTAAAATTCAGCTCGAATCCTCTGGAATTCATGATGTCCATTCCGATTATTACCTCGTCCTCGATATCCGCTACAAGAGCCCGATGTTTCACTTTAGTGCTGCCCAAAGTCAGTTCAATTGGAAGTTCACCATACACAGTTGCCGGCTCTCCAGTTGCTGTGCGTAGCTTCCAATTCGACGATTCGCTTCTTGCCGGTGTTTTGGCATGGTGCGAGGCTCGTTGTTAATGAGACCGTCTACGAAGACCCCTTTGTCTTGTCTTTGAAGTACAGCGACATATGCATTGTTAACTGGGGCTTGTTGAATACGGGCTGACGATTGCTCCTTCTTGATCTTCATCGTTGATGTCGATTTTTTCAATGTTGGACATTTGCTACGCACGTGCCCAAGTTCTCTACAATTTCGGCATCGAATCAGTCTTCTCTCAGGCACAACTTCCTTCAGCACTTTTCGCATCACAGCTTCTATATTAGTAGGCTCCTGTGGCTGTGGGTCTTCCTCGATCATCCGGACTCTACTCTGGCTTTTGCAGGATTGCTTTGCTGCTTCGAATTCCAGAGCGCGTGCCAATGCATCCACGAGATGTGCGGGGCGAGCTAGTGTTAGGGCTTGCCGGGTTTCCTGGTCACGAAGTC
The DNA here is from genome assembly GCA_958502065.1 of Chrysolina americana. Lineage (NCBI taxonomy): Eukaryota > Metazoa > Arthropoda > Insecta > Coleoptera > Chrysomelidae > Chrysolina > Chrysolina americana. Next base: position 25,867,208 of record OY293421.1, read on the forward strand.
CATTCAAAAATGCTTGGACCGCTAGTCGCTCCATTACATTTTCCGGTGTAGCTGGGTACGCAAGACGAACCAAGCGTGCAATATCTGATTCAAGTTCTTGCAACGATTCGCTTGATTTCTGGCATCGATTCTTCAGCTGTGAGTGATATACGTGTTCAAGGTGGGCTTGGCCATAGCGAAGATCCAAATGTTTTACCAGCTGTTCATAGTCTTCCTGTTGTCGAGCGGTGAGAGTTTGTAAAATATTTGTTGCTTCGCCACGCAATGCCAGTGTCAATGCTAAAGCTTTTTCCCCAGCATTCCATCCATTTGCTTTGGCAGCAGCTTCGAATTGTCGGTGGTAGTGTGCCCATGGAGTATTTCTGTCGAACTGAGGCGGTTTCAATGAGAGCTTTCCTGGTTCCGTACTGACCTTGAAATCTTCAATGTCTTTTTGAACTTCCTCCACGTTAGTACTCAGATCCGGCATTGAATTTCTGTTAAAAATTTCTAGGGTGTGCGCAGAATCCATTCGCTTTTCCAATTAACTGAATTTTTCTTTTATTCTGCCGATTTCTGTCTTGATTCCGTCTTTTATTTCATCGTGGAGCGTTTCCTTGATTTTTTTGATTTCTTCCACCATGTCGTCTTTGACTTGGTCACTTATTGTTTCTTTCAAATTTTCTATTTCTTTCTCGACAGTTCCCATTCTTTCTTCCAACCGATTCGCCACACTGCAAACTTCTTCTTTCAAGCTTCCCGAATTTTCTAGAAGCTCTTCTCTCAAATTCTCCGAGTTTTCTAGAAGCTTCACTTCTAAATTTTTCGAATTTTCTTCAAGCTTTTCTTCTAGATTTTTCGAATTTTCTTGAAGCTTTTCTTCTAGATTTTTCGAATTTTCTAGAAGTTCCTCTTCCAGGCTGACAGAATTTTCTAGAAGCTTTTTCTCCAGACTCTTTGAATTTTGAAGAACTTTATCTTCCAGACTCACCGAATTTTGTTGAAGTTCCTCCTTCAAACTGTTCGAATTTTCCAGAAATTTATCTTCCAAGGATTTCGTAGTCTCGTCGAGTTTATTCATTACGGAACTCAAATCAATTCCAGAAACTTCGAATAAGAACGTTTCGGGGTCTTCTCCTTCTTCAATCAGTCCATCTGCAAGTCTTTTCTGGAGTACGGCCTTCTTTCCAGTTGTTTCTAACTCACGCTCCTCTAACTCTTGCTTTAATTCACTAACTTTAAGGTCAACTAGGTGAACTCTTCTCGGAAACATTTTGTCTCTTATTGTCTTTGCCGAAATATCAGTCTATTATTTATTTCACACAAAAAGTTTTCAGTTTATTGTCCCGCGATGCGCAAAACTGTCCACTTTGCACTCAAATGTTCAACGGGTCACTAACTGTTAGGCGCGATAAATGTCTATCAGTTTTTCAACGCGACGAACACTTTAACACTTGTTTATTTTAAACATCCCACTTCTGACACCAAATGTAGTAAAACTGCACTAACTAATTTTCTTAATTTATTTAAAACACTATTTACAACAATTATTCACTAAAACATTACTTCACTATTTTATTTCTACAGTGTCAGTCTCTATCTGCGAACTCTGGAACTGTAACTCTCTGAATTCTGACTGTCCCGCTTATATACTCCCAAGCAGTTTCCATTCACGGCTCTCGAATATTCAGGAGTATGGAACATTTCATCTAGATGGCTCTTCGAATAGTATCGAACAATCGATTTATTCCAGCTTGTTCTCGGCGATCGGTACGCCAGCAGATATGCAGTTGTAGTTGAACGAGGGTGCATAATTGATTATATCAGGGCCGGTCTCGAAATCGTTACAATATACATCTCAGAGACATCCTGTATGAACGTCTCTGAGTCGTCTTATACAAGTACATCATACTGAATTTTTTTCAGAAACGAGTGGCATTGATTAATGAAAATTACTTATGTTGATTGTTATAACTAGGTACAAAAAATGGTTTACAATCTCATTCTGCGAAATAATATAAAATTGTGAGCACATTATTTTTATGTATTAAATCGACTCAAACATTGAACGTTGTATATTTTTGCTATTATAACAATCTTTCAAAGATCTATGATTAAAATAGATTCGAGATGACTTTTCAAGTTTTTTCATCTTAATCTTTGTCTATTACTTTCAATGTCCAGTTAAGGGTCTCGGTTAGCTGGCTGACGGCTAATAGTCCCCAGGCCCATTACCTGTGGAAAAAAATCTATTCACTAACCGTTGAGACTTCGTTAATCTGTTCTTCAATTCAAGTTGTTCCACACGCTATATGCAAAAATTATCGATAGTAAGTAGTCCAAGTCGATATTGAAAGCAGGTATACTGAGTCTCAAAGGTTGGGTACCCACTTACTTCCTACAGGTAATAGGCCCGGAGACTATTAGCCGTCAGCCAGCTAACCGAGACCCTTAACTGGACATTGAAAAACCGGCCCTAACTGTTTGAAATAAATATCGTCAGGGCTAACTTTCCGGTATTGCTATTGGTGGAATTCCACAAATGTCACTTTCTAGCCAATCATTATGCTGGGATCGATTGCTTCAGTACTCTTCTCAACGAATACTGAACGAGAAAGTACTAAACTAATCGAAAGCGTGTGAATCGAACAAGCGGAAATTCTCGGGATCAATCGGTCTCGAATCGTACATTTTCGCGAACATCTATTTCTTTTGGCGACATGTGAATAATGTATTTTTTCTCACTTTTCGTTCGCGAACGTGTACGCTCCGAAGAACGATCGATTTCGAAAATGAATTGTCCTTTCCATTGCCAACCGCCATTTTGTGTTCTTGTTTCGTCGTGGTGTTATTTCTAATAGTTTTGTTGTTGTGGGCCGTGTTTGAATTATACAGACGTTCAAGAAATACTAAATATATCGAAGGTAAGTCAACTATATATTACTAAATAACTATGGCTAGTCTACAAAAATATTATATGCGGACCAAGAGACAAAAAAACCATACGAAGTTGATGGCGAATGTTCTACTGATACTGATGCAAAGGCATTGAAGGTTGAAAAAACTGAGCTTACTAACTTGGCCAGGCGCAGCTCTTCATTTTGCCAATTAAAAACATGTTTATAAAAAATCATGACCTTGCTTCATTATATACAAAAAAAATTCACGTGATCTTTCAATCTGCCTAGAAAATATTTTGAGGCCAATTTACTTCATCACAATTATATCCCAAATACTGGGTTGACGTTATCTGAACTTGAAATGGGTTTATACTTTCTTAGCTTGCTGTATATTTCGTTTATTTTGTACTTGCTGATGGATATTATTGAAATCCATTTTTAGTATTATAGTCACTTATTTATTCACATTAGATTTTTATAAATCCTCAATTTATAAAATGTGAAAAATCAAAATAATTATTTTCACGATTCTTTGAAACCCAATCCTTTATTTTCATTTGTTGTTCCTAACTATGAAAATTGTATAATTGTTCTAGGTGCTGCCGATAAAAGCCAAATATCAAAAAACAAAAAGGAGGCAGAGGGGTCGATTCAACTTTGGCTGCAGAGGGCAGGCGACCGCATGTTATGTCCGCAAAATAAAAAGAAACTATATATTATAATAGTTAATAAAAACATATAGTTGTTTTTCATGGATTTCTTACAAACCCAAGCAAACAGTTTAGTAGTAGCTAATGACCTTTATTAATATACTAACCTGTGGTAGAAGTCCATTGTGTCTCGAATTGGAGTGGTATAGATTAACAATGCAGGAAGTCATCTCCCCAATTTAATATAACAATCCAATGTTATGTAATGGTAGAACGGTCAAAAACTATCGATCGGTTAAGCAGTATCATAGTAGTAGATGTTTCGAATCTATATAGGTTATTCATCATCAGCTAAGTTTAAATTATGAAGAGAAAAAATTGTTTTATAGAAAATTTATTATAAATATAAATGTGTCACCACTAGGGGTTTTGCGGGCACAAAAACATGTGTTTTCATAAAAATAAAAGTGGTGACCCATCTCCATAATTTAAACTCAGCTGAAGATGAACCTATACAGGTTCGAAACATGTAGTTACTACTATGATAATGCTTAATTGATCGATAGTTTTTGATCGTTCTACCATTACATAACATTATTGGATTGTTATATTAAATTGTGGAGATGACTGAGTAATTCTGCATCGTAAATTAATTTACAAACAACTATAATAATGGACATGAGAAAGTCGTCTTTAAGATGTCCAGAATTGGTTCGATTTTGGTCCATTGTGGACTTGAATTGGACATGAAACGGATGTCTTAAAGATGTCCTGATTTGTAACAACGGACGTCTCAAAGACGTCTTGAAGACGCAATAACAAAGTTACTGAACGTCTTTGAGATGTCCCGAATGTTTTTTGTAGATGTCGTAAGATCGTAATTTGTTGGATTTGGATCAAAATAAAACCAAAGAAGCCAGTAAATAGTCTATTTCGTGGCTCTTTCAATTATTACGTCTCTTGGCTAATGAATAGGATTCCCTGGCATGTAATAATAATAATAATATGGAAAATTCAATTCAACAAGTTTCAAGAAAAAGTTAAAGGAACACCTGACTATTAAACGTATATGTCTTGTCATTTGAATAATAATTCTGCTGCATTTGCTTTTCCATCTTTAGTTTCTGTTTGTTTTTTATATCTTAATTATTCCTATAGCTGCTTTAATTATTATTTTATGTTTCAATCCATGACCAGTTTTGCATATTTCCTTTATTTTCACGTTTATTTTCTTGCCTTCAGGTAGCTTATTGTTGTTGATATTCAATTATTATTATTGTAATGGTATTTATAAATTGTTAAACTTTATTGATTAGAATGAGTTCTATATGGTTGAGTGGAAGAACAGAACAGAATTTTGAACTCTGCCTTTTGACATCACCCTCATACTTGTATTATATTTTCTCATAAGTATGTTATTGGTTATTGGCAATAAAATCGATATTATTATTATTATTATTATTATGTGGGTGTCGACGTTTCAAGTTATATTAAGTCATCATCAGGAGAAAAAACATGTTTTCTTCATTTGTAATGGTTGGTGAGAAGCATTCAAATACCTATGATATCTAGTTCTAAATACAATTATAATAATTGTTGTATTTATAAATAAGAATAATTGTGCATAATTTTATTTTAAATAATAATTTTAAATATTTGACTGGATATCCTAAATATTTGAATGCTCTTATCAGTTCGTTGTACTGAGGGTGACTTAGTATAAGCCAAAATGTCGACAGCTAAATAGTAATGGTTTATGTTTTCATTTGGTTCCAAATTTAACAAATTACTTGCTTGAATGCTTGAATAATTCTGAGGTCCCAACCTTTAGGCAGTAAAATACGAGCTTATTTTTCTGATTTGAATTTTTTGATGATTTGACAAGAAGAAACTATTTTTGTTTGTAACTTTAAGGTCACAGAGTTTCGCAGAATGGGAGGACAATCTGTACCCCAAGCAGTGCGAAAAATTTTATATAAACTACTGTCAAATGAAGTGGCTTTATTGTATTCATGGGACGGAGCCAAACAAAAAGCACCACTGAAAAATCTTTTGTTGGCAAGATGCATATTGGGTAAGTGTGTTAGTGTGTTGCTTTTTATTTTTTCTAGCTGTTAAAGATCATTATAGTCGAGTTCCAAAATTGTACATAGTGTCTCATTGGTTGTACGGTTCATAATTCATATAAAGCAGGTAATAAAATAGAACAGAAATAAGCTAGGTACTTTGGCTTCAAATCAAGTTTTACTTTGCCACTTTCGTACATCCCCTCCGCACTTTCAAATCCCGTAAAAACGAGAAAATGTACGATGAGTCAATATCTACAATTTTGGAACTCGACTTTAAGACATCTATAATATGCTTCAAGTTTATTTATCTTCTTGTGCAGTTGATAGCCAAAACAATAAAACATATCACTGCTTTATTGTTGATGCCTAGAAAGATTCCAGAGGACCTCTTGATTTCTGAGTTCAAAGACATTAAGATTTTTAAGCTTTTTTACACTCTATCTAAAAAAATGCCTGAGCATCAACTTTCAAGAGAAATTAAGTGCTTCGTTTGAAGATAGCAGAGTAGATATCCTAGTTTTATTTTTAAGTTTTTAGCAAAAACAATTAGTTACATTTTTAGGCTCTTGAAATATATTGGAAGTTTTTTAAAATACTAATTATTTTTGAAAAAATCGACAATTCTATATGTTGTCTTTGAACGCAGAGCCTTGTGCTTTGGTTGTTTTTAGCAATAATGTTCATACCTAATTTTTAGGTTACTTTTAAGCTAGCTCAAAATATATTGAAGGCTTTTTAAAACTTTTTTTTTATTGGCAGTGCTCTGCTGGATTCTACCTCAGGTAGCCTAAAATTAAATCATTAATTTTTGATAAAAACTTGAGCGGAGTTATTTAAGTGCTCTGACAACTTCAAGAGTTTAGCACCTCATTTCGCTTATATGTTAATAAGCAGAAATTATAAAAATAGCATAACAATCTGATTTAATTTTTTTTAACTGAATTCTCGAGATGCTCTGCAACCTTCTTTGACAATTTATCTATGGGAAAACTTGCAAATCCTGTCACAGTGATGTGTTGCATTGACGGTTATGTAGGTTAACAATTTTTTAACAATACGTAGAAGATAGGATAGTTATACTATATTATGTTTTTAGATGCTGTTAAGCTTCAATATACTAGTGCGGTGGATACTGATATAACATCGGTAATAAAAGTATGGCTGGTGAAAGCCAAAGAAAGGCTCTGAAAACCCATGCAGGAACTCAACGAATCTTCTATGTAAAAATTGTAATTTAAATAGAGCTTGTATAAATAAATTAGGTGTTTTTATAGTTATATTTTTATTTTTCCGAATCACAATAATTAATTCATGAAAAAGATACTGAAAATTTTAATTCCCATCAATTACTATTTTGAAACTGGTTCATAATTCTGAAGGAAAATAGGATCGGATAACATGAATTAAGTTAAGAATGTGCATAGAACATACTAGGTAAATGCTGGAGAATATACTATGCATGTATGTGCATCTATTTAACACATGACTATCATGTTCTTATCACATAATTATTATGCTTTGAACATTAATAGCATATTCTCAGAACGTTCTTTCTTAGGACATACTATAGACTTTTGCCTAGTCATGTGATAAGAATATTCTGAGAACATGCTGCGGCACATTCTTATAATGTGTGATATCTGCTTCTAATAGGGGTTTGTAATATATTCTTTCACATGCTGTATGTTATTTACGCACGTTCCTAGAACGTGATGTTTCTGTTAGAAGATATTCTAAGAATATGATTGGCAAGTGATTTTGTTTACTGGGTTGTTGTAACTTATGGCCTTTTCCTTTTTGTTCAGTTCAATCAAGTGGTAGTTTTTAGTTTTGAGTTTTGTCAGTTAACGTCAATGAAACGAAGTGAGATGTCAAACTATTCTTTTTCCGAAATATTAAACATTATTTCAATGAGTACATAATTCAATCCCCTGTCAGCCACAACAAAATTGGCGACGAGATAAAAACGAATTGGTGAATTCTGGGAAAGTGCAGAGGTGATTGTGTCGAAGGATTTCTTCCACTCCACGATGACAGGGTATGTACGATTTTTGACGTTTTTTTTTTTCAATTGATTCTGCCTAATTTTTCAAATCCACTCGACAATTCGACCATCTTATCGTACAGTTTGATATACACCCTTGCCGTTATGGATCCAGCTCAATTTGCCCAATTTATGGTTGCCTTACAACAGCAGCAGACCCAATTGATAGAGACACTTACACGACAGCCATCACTGCACAATGTTACTGATCAAGATTCAAACCCACCAATTTCAAAAACGACTGCCAACGTTACGTTTCTTCAACCTTTTGAAAATTTCGATCCGAAAAAGGAATATTTCAAAAATTACCGTCAACGTTTTGAAAATTATTTACGTCTCAAAAATGTCCTGGACAATAAAGATCATTGTGCTCAGATCCTACTCAACTCAATTGGCGCTACACATTTCAATATGGTTTCTGCCCTTGTTGCTCCTAAACAGCCCATAGAAGTTCCATACGATGACCTGATGACGATATTAGAGTCTCATTTATGTCCTAAAAAGAATGTCATTGTATCCCAGCATCTATTTCTATCAACGTATCAGCAGGAAAATCAATCAATAGCTGATTTTGTGACACTGCTTCGACAAAAGTCACTTGAATGTGATTTTACATCCGCCTGTGACTGCAAGATATCTATTTCTGACGTCTTCCTCCGCGCACAGTTTGTTAGAGGAATCTGTGACAACTCGATAAGAGAACAAATACTAGTAGATGGACAATGCCGAAGCTGCCTCACTTGCATGAGGCAGCATCGGCATTGCTCCACACGGTGAATCTCTCGATGGCCGCGTCCATCGAGTTCTTGCCGTTGGTGGAGGGTTGGTGCTGAAGAAGATGACGTGTTCGCCGAAGAGTTTCGGGGTGGGGGGCTTCAAAACGTTTCACCCTAAGTGGCGCGCGTCTTTTCTGCAAAAAAACATGGCGGCGATGCAGCGGAAGGCAAAAAAACATGGCGGCGATGGAGCGGAAGGCAAAAAACATGGCGGCGATGAAGCGGAACGCAAAATACATGGCGGCGATGCAGCGGAAGGCAAAAAAACATAACGCGATGGAGCGGAACGCAAAAAACATGGCGGAAATGGAGTGGAAGGCAAAAAAACATGGCGCGATGGCGGAAGTTATGAAAAAACTTCTTTCCCTCACGTGATTCGCTGAGAGTAATTGGCTGGAAGAGAAAAAAACATGGCCTCCGCCGCCGCCGCCACCTTAATTGACAAAACAAAAAAATTAAATATGAAAAATGTCTACTGTCTTAGAACACACACAACCGAAAATTATGATGGACGACTTTTTATTAATTCACTCGCTCTCGAATGAAATTCCAAAAGAAAAAAAATACGTCTCCTCGCGCTGTAGTCGTAAACAGCGATAAGAACCACATCTGGTGTTTACTCTCTCTCCAATGAAATTCTAAGAAATACGATTTGGCCTTGGACTTGTTTACTGTCTCAGATGTTGTTTTCCAGGAAAATGATGAGTCAGCAGAGATAAGAGAGTTTAGTTTGAAGCTAAATTGATCGATTCAAGGCATTTTAAGTGTCTCACTCTAACCCATGGCATTGTATATCTGTCTTTGTTTGTTCGCATTTATTGAAATGAATAACGTCAGTTCGAGAAAAATACGTTTATTTTTTTAAATAAAAAATTATACTTCAGTGCCATGGTAATATTCACCATCTTTGTTCGAATTGTTGAATATGTATCTTTGTCGAATTGATTGCAACAGCTTGTACGATGATTATAAAGATACAAAAACATAAATCCATCGTAGGCGTCTGTAGGGCATCTTGACGTCGTCGTCGTTACTCGGGGCACTGCAGGCATCGTGCGAGGGGTCACCTCCTCCACCACCTGAGATGCTGACGGTTGCAGCAAAAACCAGTCAGTTTCTTGGCAAGTTTCGTTGCGAAAGACTTTCCTCAGCGGGTGGTGGGGACATGTTTGTTAAGTCGTAAAAAGCAACGTTTGGTCGTCCTACCTCCACCACACCCATGCGATACGATTATTTAGCGAAATTACCGGTAATTTTTTGGCGGGTGCGAAAAATCTAAAATCCAAGCTCAAGTGTTTGAGAGAATGCATGTTTCTCACGAGTGTTTATTTCGACTGTCAGTTGTTTATATTAGCATATTCAAATAATTGATATATTGAAATCCGTCAGTTTTCGTGAGTACACCCTGTATAAATAGTCTCAAATCGCTTCATGAGAGCTCGGTAGGTAATAATCGAACTTTCAGACATTTCATTCATATAGGTACCACGGTATATATATTTTATTATCAAAACACTATGTGAATTTTTGCCAAAGAATCAAACAAACTTCAAGTATTTATTCGCATATAATTTGAGTTCATTCACCATCTCGATATTCATATCTATGCATGGTCAACGATTTCAAGCAGGTAGGTATTGCTGACACAACAAATTAATAATCCCAGTGGCTTGGACGTTTTGAATGCTCGAGTTCATACATATTTGTCATTGCTGTTTCCTCAATACGCCATTATCGATGATATTTAAGAGAATTTCGTATTCCGAGAATTTGATTGCAAAAATCGGAAGTTGAAATATGTAGCGAATTTCTTGAGTGTTTGTGAATAAATTTGGTACAGAAATTTGTTTATTACCATATTTGCGTTCCAAAGAATTCTCGATCATATGATGATGCAATCGAACACCTGAATAAACAAAACCAATCGGATTTTGAGACCAAAGCACTCGATTCTAGGTCTGTATATCGCCTCACTTTATACCATTGGATTTTATGTCTATTTCCCTTTGCATTCATCATTTGAATAGAGTTTGAAACCGAATAGCTCGGAATGTTCTGGAAATTAGATTCTGATCACGTCATACCTGGATTGGAGGATGATCCAGCAGCACCTATTAGGTAAAAGCTAAACTAACATCACGGTAATAATTGCCACTTGTCGATTGCTTTTGCGAATTCATACAGAGTTGAATACTGAATAGTTGAAATAGACATGAGTGAGAGATGGCGTGGAAAGACCTTTGGGAAATCACCAAACATTTTTGAGTAAAATTCATGCTTTTTTTAAATTTAATTGAGTTCGTGAACAAGATTTCCGTTTGAAAAAAAGAGAATAACTTCGAGCGCACACAGTATCGAGATGACTTGGAATATTTTTGAGTGAAGTCCATGTTAATTCAAATGGGCAACGATGGTCTCGTAGCGACAAAGTCCGCATAAAAAATAATGCGGTACTGGACTTGGAGTATTTCAGGCAGGTAATCGAGTTCGTGAACAAGATTTCCGTTTGAAAAAAAAAAAGAGAATAACTTCGAGCGAACACAGTATCGAGATGACTTGGAATATTTTTGAGTGAAGTCCATGTTAATTCAAATGGGCAACGATGGTCTCGTAGCGACGTGGTCCGCATAAAAAATAATGCGGTACTGGACTTGGAGTATTTCAGGGAAGTAAACGAGTCCTCTGTCGAAGAGCCAAATAACTTCGAGCGAACACAGTACCGAGATGACTTGGAATATTTTTGAGTGAAGTCCATGTTAATTCAAATGGGCAACGATGTTCTCGTAGCGACGTGGTCCGCATAAAAATTAATGCGGTACTGGACTTGGAGTATTTCAGGGAAGTAAACGAGTCCCCTGTCGAAGAGCCAAATAATTTCGAGCGAACACAGTATCGAGATGACTTGGAATATTTTTGAGTGAAGTCCATGTTAATTCAAATGGGCAACGATGGTCTCGTAGCGACAAAGTCTGCATAAAAAATAATGCGGTACTGGACTTGGAGTATTTCAGGCAGGTAATCGAATTCGTGAACAAGATTTCCGTTTGAAAAAAAAAAGAGAATAACTTCGAGCGAACACAGTATCGAGATGACTTGGAATATTTTTGAGTGAAGTCCATGTTAATTCAAATGGGCAACGATGGTCTCGTAGCGACAAAGTCCGCATAAAAAATATTGCGATACTGGACTTGGAGTATTTCAGGCAGGTAATCGAGTTCGTGAACAAGATTTCCGTTTGAAAAAAAAAAGAGAATAACTTCGAGCGAACACAGTATCGAGATGACTTGGAATATTTTTGAGTGAAGTCCATGTTAATTCAAATGGGCAACGATGGTCTCGTAGCGACAAAGTCCGCATAAAAAATAATGCGGTACTGGACTTGGAGTATTTCAGGCAGGTAATCGAGTTCGTGAACAAGATTTCCGTTTGAAAATAAAAGAGAATAACTTCGAGCGAACACAGTATCGAGATGACTTGGAATATTTTTGAGTGAAGTCCATGTTAATTTAAATGGGCAACGATGGTCTCGTAGCGACAAAGTCCGCAAAAAAAATAATGCGGTACTGGACTTGGAGTATTTCAGGCAGGTCATCGAGTTCGTGAACAAGATTTCCTTTTGAAAAAAAAAAAAAAATAACTTCGAGCGAACACAGTATCGAGATGACTTGGAATATTTTTGAGTGAAGTCCATGTTAATTCAAATGGGCAACGATGGTCTCGTAGCGACAAAGTCCGCATAAAAAATAATGCGGTACTGGACTTGGAGTATTTCAGGCAGGTAATCGAGTTCGTGAACAAGATTTCCGTTTGAAAAAAAAAGAGAATAACTTCGAGCGAACACAGTATCGAGATGACTTGGAATATTTTTGAGTGAAGTCCATGTTAATTCAAATGGGCAACGATGGTCTCGTAGCGACAAAGTCCGCATAAAAAATAATGCGGTACTGGACTTGGAGTATTTCAGGCAGGTAATCGAGTTCGTGAACAAGATTTCCGTTTGAAAAAAAAAAAGAGAATATCTTCGAGCGAACACAGTATCGAGATGACTTGGAATATTTTTGAGTGAAGTCCATGTTAATTTAAATGGGCAACGATGGTCTCGTAGCGACGTGGTCCGCATAAAAAATAATGCGGTACTGGACTTGGAGTATTTCAGGCAGGTAATCGAGTTCGGGAACAAGATTTCCGTTTGAAAAAAAAAGAGAATAACTTCGAGCGAACACAGTATCGAGATGACTTGGAATATTTTTGAGTGAAGTCCATGTTAATTCAAATGGGCAACGATGGTCTCGTAGCGACGTGGTCCGCATAAAAAAATAATGCGGTACTGGACTTGGAGTATTTCAGGCAGGTAATCGAGTTCGTGAACAAGATTTCCGTTTGAAAAAAAAAAAGAGAATAACTTCGAGCGAACACAGTATCGAGATGACTTGGAATATTTTTGAGTGAAGTCCATGTTAATTCAAATGGACAACGATGGTCTCGTAGCGACGTGGTCCGCATAAAAAATAATGCGGTACTGAACTTGGAGTATTTCAGGCAGGTAATCGAGTTCGTGAACAAGATTTCCGTTTGAAAAAAAAAGAGAATAACTTCGAGCGAACACAGTATCGATATGCCTTGGAATATTTTTGAGTGAAGTCCATGTTAATTCAAATGGGCAAAAATGGTCTCGTAGCGACATGGACTTCGAAACGTTCACAGTGGGTGGTGCTAAGCATCTTCAACAACATTATACTAATTCGAATTTACAGGTGGCTTTCAAACTTGATCGATAATACATTTTCAGTTCGAAAGATTCATACTAGATGGCGCTACGCTTCTGTCGCAATATTATACCCAGTTTTGTTCATACGACAGCTTGAAATGTGACTGGATTAGTTATTATTTGCTGAAAATGAGCTGTGGCAGATGATCTACCACCTCAGACGTTGTACATTCAATACTTGGAAACGGGAGACGAAATTTGGTGAAGTTGAATTGAAACCCAGCTCAGAGCATACCAGACCCGCAGCATATTATACCTTTCTATCGAAACAATAGAAGAGTAGCCTACTGAATCCAAGCCAGCTGTCTACCATCGGAAGGGTAAGTTTCGATTTTCATTTTTCACACACATTCTGTATCAGTTTCTTCATTCAGTGAACAAATATGAATTCTGAAGACATCACTGCTATTTACGCAGATATGGTTGAACTATGTAGGGAAATTAACGAAAGTTTGAAACAATTGGAATTCAAGCAACTTGATACTTTGAGTGAAAATATGCCTGCAAATATGAGTTCTGAAGACATCACTACTATTTACGCAGACATGGTTGAACTATGTAGGGAAATTAACGAAAGTTTGAAACAATTGGAATTCAAGCAACTTGATACTTTGAGTGAAAATATGCCTGCAAATATGAGTTCTGAAGACATCACTACTATTTACGCAGACATGGTTGAACTATGTAGGGAAATTAACGAAAGTTTGAAACAATTGGAATTCAAGCAACTTGATACTTTGAGTGAAAATATGCCTGCAAATTTGTGTAGAGCTATGAAACTCATCAGAAGCAAACTAAAATTCGATGATGTTTTATCTACTGTATGCGTAAACATAATCAAAAATTTGGAAGAAGCGGTGTCAATTCTCAAAATGGACATCTCAAAGAGAAAATGCAATATTTGGTTGGCACATTGTAAAAGAACTGCTCGCATGCTAAATAAAGCTATATCATCAATCAACGAAGAGCATTCAATAGGACTTTACGCAGACTTCAAACTTTGGCGGGAAATTTGAAAATTGTAAGAAATTCAATTAAAAATGCAAGAGTGGTTGGAGGAGGGGCAACATCAAAGTTATCATCACGAGTGAAGTGGGAAGATATGAAATCCGCATTTTCGTCAGGTCTGCGTACAGGAATAATAATAAATTTGACACATAAGGATATTGGACAATTTTTTCAAGACGCTTATACCTTATCCAAACGCAGAATAAAGAAATTGCTGAAAAAACATCCAATGATTGAGGTTAATAATAAATTTTGTGCTGAATTTGTCAAAGATAGCTTGAATATGGAATATAATAATATAGAATATTTCAGTACTAAAAACAATATCATTGACAGGGGTACAAACTTGAAAGGGTGATTCCAAGAGAACGTCATTGACCATATTCGATATAAATTGTTGAAATCATTGGAACAGGAAAGAGACTCCACACTTAAAAAAATTGTTAGTTTGGAAGTATATATTAGTGAATATATCATTGAACACGGTTCATCTTTCATCGAGCTTCCAAAGTCCATAGCCAGAAAGCAAGCGTGCATTAATATAAAAAATAATGATGAAGCATGCTTTGCTTGGTCGGTTGTTTCAGCTCTGCATCCAGCACGAAAGCATAGTGACAGGACAAAATCATATCCACATTACACACAAATCTTGAATTTGGACGGTATTCAATTTCCGATGAAATTGGAGCAAATTACCAAATTTGAGAACCTGAACAACATATCGATCAATTTGTACACCTTGGAATTAACTCAGCCGCAGGCGGACAGAGAGGCATTTTTCGTAACTGTTCCCAGTCGACTCACCAAACGGAGATTGAACCGACATGTTGATTTACTTTTAATTCAGAATGGATATCATTCAAAATTGAATGGTTATAGAGGACCGCCAGAAACAGTTGATGATACCAAAATTCGATACCACTACTGCTTCATCAAATATTTATCCCGACTGCTCAGTACACAAATAAGTAGAAACAGGCATAAAGTATATTTTTGTGATGGATGTTCAAGATACTTCACGAGCCACGGAAAACTCATGAGTCATACTATTGACTGTCAAAAAGAGGCTGAAATGCAAACAAACTAGATACATCACCATATTGAATGAAAAATATTGATTTGTTCAGAACCCGCATGATGATGAATTTTTTACAGAATATGTGTAAAAATGGAATAGAAACTGTGCTCCAGGCGGGACGTCTATATCCACCATATTATGTTAAGTATATAAATATATACATATAATTAGTAAACATTATATGCTGAATAAAACAACTATGCTAACAATATTTAAGAGTATTTTTCCCTATTTTCCCTACGCAACCATTATCCATCAGTTCCCAAAAATTCACCATTTAATACCACAGTTTTCTGTCGGAAATTGTTACATTTTTGACGAGAAATTGACCGATTTCTAGAGTAAAAAATACCCTTGTGGGGATGAAGATGTACCTTATTCGAGGTAAAGATATGTTTCTTTTTGGAAACATCAGTGCCATCTATCGTTCTGTATGGATATCACTCTAATCGGTCAATCCCAGTTTCATTAAAAAAAATTTTTTGTGCAAGAAAGTGCCTCTTTTTTGAGGTGAAAAAGTACCACTTTTCTATTTAAAAAAGTGTAATTTTGTTTATGCCTGTTTTTTGCCCTAAAACGTAACACTTTTATTGACATGGTGGAAAAAGCTGAGTGATTCACTCAGCCACTCAGCTTTCACTGAAAATGCTTCACTCAGCTTTTACCACCATGTCAATAAAGGTGTCACTTTTTTTCATTCAAAAATACATGTATTCTTATGGGAAAATGACAATTTTTTTGATAAAATAAATGACCGAAAATTGACATGTTGGAAAAAGCTGAGTGAATGCTGAGTGAAAGCTGAGTGAATGCTGAGTGAATGCTGAGTGACTCAAAATTCACTGAAAATGCTTCACTGAAATCCTTCCACCATGTCAATTTTGGGTCATTTTTTTTATTGAAAAAAGTGTCACTTTTTTGCACCAAAATTGGAAGAATAATTCAACCAAAAATGTGCTGTTTTTTCGCATAAAAAATGAGCATGTTTTTTGAAGCAAAATATGGTATTCTAAGATATATATATTTTCATAAAAGTATTGATGGACGATCTACAAACTACGCATGTATCGCACGTGATGGCGCACTGTGAGCAGCACACCAAGTGTCTACATGGCATAAACAATACACTTAGTTCATTCTGTGAGTCTATGTTTATGGCATCTGTGGTCACCTTGCTGCTCATGTCACCTTTCACTTGTCGTTCTTCTGTTGCAACATCAGCGTCAACTGTCGGTGGTGGTGATGATGATACCCAAACTGTGGGCGGAGTGTCATCTGCCCACTCATCCTTGTGAAGGAATTTCAGCGCCATCTGTCGGTGGTGGTGATGACAGCCAAACTGCTGGTGAGGTGTCATCTGTCACTCCGCTAATGACGCCTGACGCTCTTGGTCTTGGAACATCAGCATCATCTGTCAGTTGCTTGATGCCACCTGTCATTCTCCGTTCTGGTGGGAATATCAGCGCCATCTGTCAACCTACTAATGTCACCAAACACTCTCCGTTCTGTTGGGGATATCAGCACCATCTGTTAGCCATTCAAACGTCATTATTCTTTTTCGAGACTTAACGGTTCTTCAAAGAATCTGTCATGTATTTCGTCACTCGAACATCCAAGGCTGTAATGGAGTCGATGACGGAAATACACAACATACCCATGAATATTCTCGATTAGGACTTTAGTAGTGTGAATTTTTGCTGGCAGACGCACGCAGATGGCAGAGTCCTTCACTCAGTGACTGAATAGAATAACTGCTGAGTGATTCAATCAGTCGAGTGATTAATTCAGCTAATGACCGAGTGTTACATTTCTTGGCTGCTGTACAGAGTGATTCTTAGGCTGAGTGAATCACTCAGCTTTCACTCAGCTTTTTCCACCATGTCAATAAAAGTGTTACTTTTTAGGGCAAAAAACAGGCACTTTTTTTTCATAAATAAGTGACACTTTTTTTCATTAAAAAAGTTAGTTTTGCATAAAAAAAATTACACTTTTTTAAATAGAAAAGTGGTACTTTTTCACCTCAAAAAAGAGGCACTTTCTTGCACAAAAAATTTTAATTTTTTTTAATGAAACTGGTAGATTGACCGATTAGAGTGATATCCATACAGAACGATAGGTGGCACTGATGTTTCCAAAAAGAAACATCTTTACCTCGAATAAGGTACATCTTATTCATCCCCACAAGGGTATTTTTTACTCTAGAAATCGGTCACTTTCTCGTCAAAAATGTAACAATTTCCGACAGAAAACTGTGGTATTAAATGGTGAATTTTTGGGAACTGATGGATAACGGTTGCGTAGGGAAAATAGGGAAAAATACTCTTAAATATTGTTAGCATAGTTGTTTTATTCAGCATATAATGTTTACTAATTATATGTATATATTTATATACTTAACATAATATGGTGGATATTGACGTCCCGCCTGGAGCACAGTTTCTATTCCATTTTCACACATATTCTGTAAAAAATTCATCATCATGCGGGTTCTGAACAAATCAATATTTTTCATTCAATATGGTGATGTATCTAGTTTGTTTGCATTTCAGCCTCTTTTTGACAGTCAATAGTATGACTCATGAGTTTTCCGTGGCTCGTGAAGTATCTTGAACATCCATCACAAAAATATACTTTATGCCTGTTTATACTTATTTGTGTACTGAGCAGTCGGGATAAATATTTGATGAAGCAGTAGTGGTATCGAATTTTGGTATCATCAACTGTTTCTGGCGGTCCTCTATAACCATTCAATTTTGAATAATATTCATTCTGAATTAAAAGTAAGTTAACATGTCGGTTCAATCTCCGTTTGGTGAGTCGACTGGGAACAGTTACGAAAAATGCCTCTCTGTCCGCCTGCGGCTGAGTTAATTCCAAGGTGTACAAATTGATCGATATGTTGTTCAGGTTCTCAAATTTAAACTTCTTATGTCCCCTCTCATTCAGGACACTAAAAATATGAATGAGTGGCGCCCAGAATCGACAAAGGCTTCGAAGGTGACCTTCGAAGCAGACTTAGGAAACCAGCAAGGCACTGCTGGAACAAATAACTCCCAGCAGGGGGATTCGATGTTGCAGCTGGCAACGATCATGAGAGAGATTGTAAACCAGCTGCAAGGAGGAAAGAAGTTGGACAGGTCCCGCCTCCCAACCTTTTCAGGAGGGGAAGAGGATCCTAAGGCTTTTATTGCTCGGATGATAGCCGAGTTCAATCGCGCCAAGGTTGAGGCCCAGGATTGGGTAGTAATCACAAAGGGACAGCTGAAGGGCGACGCCCAAGGCTGGATCAACAGTTACTCAGGGATAGAGATGTCTTGGACATCCTTCCTGTATAAATTTTTTGGCAAATTTGACAGTCCAGAGCTGGTCTCACGTTTGATGTCCAGCCTCTACGGACAATATCAAGCTAAGGAGAAGGTCGACATTTATATAGAAAAGAAGAAGGCCTTAGCCCAACGCTTGATTCCAACAATCACGGAGACAGAAGTGATCCGATTGATCACTCAGTTAATCACTCCGAGAATCAGGGCATATTTGCGAGGCAAAGTCTTTCATGACAGAAGAATTTAAGGCACTATGCAACAGCCTAGAAGAGGACCTTGGGGTGGCAGGAGCAAGTGTGCCCCCAGTGAACAGCTATAACAAGCTGGTTCAGAAGGCAAATGCTTCCGGGCCAGCACCCAGCCAGGAATTGCAGCCTAGGGCAGTTGACAACAGCAACCGCCTGAGTCAAAGCCAGCCCTCAAATAATTCCTCTTGGAGGAACAACCAACCAAGTGATACGTACTACCAAAGAGGAAGCTACTCCGCAGCCAGAGGCCGAGGTGGCGGCCGAGGCGGCGGAAGCCCAATACACCGAAACCCTACAAATCCCCAGTACTCCTCGAACGATGCTCGCAACTTGAATCAAGTAACGAGCGTCGACGAAGACGACGACTACTCGGGAAACTACTTGGAGGGGGCGGCATCAGCGGCGGCGGCCCCTCCGAGTCAACGATAAGCCGCCAGTGGCATTCAAGCCCCTTCTCTCCGCGTGTACATAAATACTCTTTAGCCACTAGTGACGAAACCCTGGCGGTGTTGCCGCCTCTTCAAAAATTTCCGGCATACAAGGAAAATTCCTTTGATGCCCAAGCCCTTATAAGCCTTGATGATGGCCGACGGCCAAGCCGAAACCTTCCCCGGATCCCTGTGGTAGTCAACAACCAGCAGGTGACCGCACTGATCGACACCGGAGCCAGCAGTAATTTCATACGTGCTGAAATGCTTCCGCAGTCGAACTTCTTTGATGCAGAGGACTCCATACCCATCCAGCTCGGCTGTAGGGAAAGCATAACCAACAGCCTGGGCCAAACAGATGTTTCAATTGAAATAGACGGCAGCTGCTACGACATCTCAGTAGTAGTGCTGGCCGACTTGAACGAGCCCCTTATTCTGGGAGTACCTTTCTTGATGAGTCAAGAAGCTATACTTGATATCAAGAGAAAGTGCATATATGTGGGTATTATTCCCAGGCAAACACTATTTTGGAACGAAGTGGCAGAGCGACGGCTGTGTGACATCACGATGCCGGAGTTCTCCGAAGAACAATTTTGTCCCGATACACGGGAAATGATTATGACCGTAATCATGGATTTTCCCGATGTATTCGAGGAATCCATAAGACAACCCATTACCAAGGCGGCTGTTCATGAAATCCGGGTGCATCAGGAAAGTCCGTTTCGCCGTTCGCGTTACGGCCGGATGTCGGAAGAACGGAAGGCCCTGGTACACGAGGAGATTAGAAAATTATCAGAGGCAGGAGTAATTACTCAAAGCAACTCCCCCTACTGTTCACCCGTGGTCCTCGTCCCTAAAAAGGACGGGAAGCTTAGGTTCTGCGTGGACTATAGGGAAATGAACAAACTTATTATATCAGAAGCCCCTAAACTCCCACCCATTCAGGAGACGGTGCGAGAGGTGGGAGCAGCCAGTGTGTTTACCACTCTCGATCTAAGGAATGGCTTTTGGCAGGCCCCTCTTACGCCTGAGTCGCAAAAGTACACGGCTTTTGGAGCACCCGACGGGCAGGTCTATCAGTTCAAAGTGCTGAGCTTCGGACTGAAGAATGGACCTGCCGTGTTTCAAAAACTAATGTCCTCCGTGCTCGTGGGGTACACGGACGTCTTCTGCAAAGTGTACCTCGACGATATAATCGTGTACTCCCACAGCATAGAAGAACATTGCGACCACCTAAGGAGGATCCTAGAGAGGCTACGGTCACACGGGCTATGGCTGTCCCCCGGAAAGTGCCGTTTCGGCTCTAACGAGCTGAAATACTTGGGCAGGGTTGATTCAGAGAAAGGCAATCGACCCCAGGAAACTCATATATTGAATGTGAGTAATTTCCCCACTCCCAAAACTATTAGACAAGTGCGCGCCTTCCTTGGCACCGCAGGTTGGCTTCGCGAATACATCCCTAGATTCGCGGAAGTAACGGCTCCTTTGTCTGATCTCATTGACAAGGAGAAAAGGTTTAAGTGGACCGATAAGACAGAGGAAGCGTTCCAGAAAGTGAAGGCATTAGTGTTAAACCCCCTTGAGCTGGCAAGGCCTGACTCTACTCGTCCCTACTGCCTCCAAACGGATGGCAGCACGGTAGGGATAGGAGCTGTATTGTTTCAGGAGAGAAGTGACGGCCAAAGGGATATCGTTGCTTATGCGAGCGCGAAGCTCAAGAAAGCAGAGCAACGATACCACGTAAATGAAATCGAATGTCTTGCTTCTGTCTGGGCCATCAAAAAGTACAAACATTTCCTACAAGATAGGAAATTCAAATTATATACAGATAGTTCCGCTCTTTTGTGGTTACACAAAACCAAGGACGAAAGAGCAAAGCTGACCCGTTGGTCACTGCTCCTATCGGAATATGATTTCGAAGTCATTCATATTCCTGGCCGATTAAACCAATTGCCGGACTTCCTATCGCGAAACCCCGCGGAGGAGGAGACCGGCCACGACATCACGACAGATACGGAAAGAATGTTTTTCCCTATTGTAGGACCCAAACCGATATCCCAAAAGGAGTGGGAGAGTCTACAAGTGTCCGAAGCCGACGTAACTCCTAGGGAAGCGCTAACGCAAATCGAAACCTTTTATGACAAAGTGCTACAAGCACAAGCGAATTGTCATGGGTTGCAAAGATTCGTGGAGCGCATAATCCGTGTCAAACAGGCTGCTGCTCCGAATGACTACGAGCGAAGAATAGCAGCGGAATTCCTCTTAGAGGAGGGAGTTTTATATTTCGTGGGCCCGGACCAGACAGAAAAACGCCTGGTAATACCCAAAAGTCATTTCCACAAAGTCATGGAAAGGTACCATGACAATATTGGGCACCCGGGAGTCGACGAGACTTACCGCCAGGTGTCCAAATACTATTACCTATCCCCTTTGAAAGACCGCGTCCACGAGTACGTGACGAGGTGCTTAATATGTGCCACCACCAAGCGCTCGAAGCCTCAACCAGCCTCGAACCTGAGACCCAATACCCCTGAACGTCCATGGGAGATTGTTTCCGTAGATGTTATGGGAGCCTATCCCGCATCCGTGAACGGAAACAAATACTTAATAGTTGCCACCGACTGCTTCAGCAAGTGGGTGGAAACAAAAATTGTCCCAAAAGTCGATGCCACTGTAGTGGCAAAGTTTCTGCAGGAAGAAGTATTTAATCGTTGGGGCTACCCGAGGATGCTCATCTCGGACAGCTCTGGCCAATTTAAAGGGCGGGTGTTTGAGGCCTTCGCTGCGAGGCATCAGATGGAATTGAGATGGTCTCCAGTGTACCACCAACAGGCGAACCCGGTGGAACGCCGCATTCAAGAAATAAAGAAAATGTTACGGGCCGCCCTTGTGAACAAGGAGGAAAACCTCTGGGAAGGGCAGATCCCGGACATAGTCTTTAACTTAAGGACACGCTTCAATGCCGCCATTGGCACCACCCCGAGTACCTTGCTACTAGGTTATGATCTTCCCCGGCCAGGAGAATGGGCTACTCCCGCCCAGGGCCGACGGAGACGACGCCGAAATAATGATAGGGACGCGCGAGCAGCCGCCGCGGCGGCAGCATCTAATACATACAGAAATAAACATTTCCCTAACCCAGATCACCAACCGATCACATTTCAGCCCGGCCAGTGGGTACTGTGCCGTAACGGCAAAAGATTTAGGAAGAATTTTGGACCCACTTGGGTAGGCCCTTACCAAGTAGAACGGGTAGCCTGGCCAAACTGTTTTGTGGTCAACAAAGCCGGTTTCGAGCAAAACGTTCACACCGACGACTTAAGGCTAGCCCCAGACCCCAGGCGAGGTCAGGATAACCTAGACCCTCGACCTCCTCCTCCGGATGATGATGAGGATTAGTTCGCGAAACGCGGTGGCACCAAACGTGTCAAACAACTCCTTATTTTTCATTCCTCCCCTATAGCCTGCCATAAATTTCTTTCTCAAACCTTTATTGTCGCAAACATATGGCCATAAAGAAAGAGGAAGAACTCATATGTACATATTTAGGTGTAAGAGTGCCTTTAGGTTAGACAAGTAGTGTACAGGTGTATCTATGTTCAAAGCCAAATAGTTGTCATTAGGATTAAGAGTATAGTTAGGTTCTTTTACATTGATGTTACGCTGTTATGTTAGGCATTCTAGTTGTAAAACACCCAATTGTACAGGGTGAGACATGTTATGTTATTGTATGTAATATTTCTGATTGAGTTTAAAATAAAGCAACAGATTGTTGGCTCCAGTCGTGCCCACAAGATGGTGCTCACTTTGACAGCGATTCCTTAAAGGGGGGGCGTGTTATACTCGGCCTGAAAATAGGCAGAGTATTTCATTCGAAACAATTCAGAAATTGAAATTATAAAGTGCGAAATGCAGAGAAATATCGAGATTTCTCTGCATTGTCGAGAATGGGAGTTGGTTGAATTATTAAAAAAAATAGAATTATTAATTTGAGGTGCCTCGGCCAGCTCCGGGTTCGACCTCATTCTCGCCGCCCAGAATCTCTCCATTTTTACAAAGAAAATTAAAAAAAAATTACAAAGAGAAAATTCTGCAAATGATAGGGAAAATGCCAACCAATGATTATTATAACTAGCCTACTCCTAGCAAGAGCCCTAAGTCCCTAATTTAACTTACCAGAGTAGCTGAAAGAGAGATTATGATTAGTCGATAGCTAAACAAAATCTACAAAATAAAACTAAGTGTTTTAACGCGCCTATCCAGGGAGTTTACCCGTGTCTCTCCCGGGAGAGAAGTTGCGCTTTACCGCCCCGTCTCACCTTGGTGCAATGGCTCGTCTTGCTACGGAAGACTCACCCCAGTGATCCGGTAGGCATCACCTGGCATAGATTCCGGGACCACGCAATCTAATCCAGGCAATACGGAGCCGCTGCTTCCACCGGCGGTGGAGGCCAGGCTAGGCTGAAAGAGAAAAATTGGATTAGTAAATATAAAATGTTCAAGAATACGAATTCTTTTATAGTGGGCTCGCACTGAGTCCCAAAAATTTAACACTTCTTATTCAGTTCTGAAAAGAACTAAAGTGTCCAGCATTCATGCATGTGGTCAATCGAATTCTTTTTGGAGGGACGTTGGTTTTTCTTGATATCCCTCCAAGAAACACAAGTTGGCCTAGCAGAAAAATGTTGGCCGAAGATCTTCTTTCTTGAGCCTGCACACCTTCTGGAATCTTCTCTCTTCTTTTGAAAACCCAATATTTCAATATTCGGATTCGTAAAATTCTCTTTCTGGAACTTTCGATTTCACCTTCGTCGAAGGACTTTTCTGGAACACTATTTCGCCGAATTTATATTATTCTCTTTCGCCAATTATTCTCAGGAACTTTCTGGAACTCTCGTACTATTGGATTTCAATACTTTAAAATTCTCGAAAATACTAATTTTCACAATACTTTGTAACTGGTGAAAATACTGACTTTTCACTATTCACTCAGCTGAGTATAAAAAATACTTTTCTTCGCTTTGTACTAAACAGTCTGTTTGCTTTCGTAAACGTCGTACTCTGGAGCACTGTCTCGAATCGCGCAAAGCGCTCTATATTTATATGTGCGGTTCAGAGGGCGTGGCCTGGCTTTAGCCAATCGCGCTCGAGAACGGCGAACAAAACTCGGTCGAGAATTTCTGGAGCTCATTTCTCGACGGAAATTTCTTGGCGAATGCTGAATTGGATTCTTTCTGAATCTCGTCGTTAAAAATTATAATAATATATTGGGTTTTCATGACACTCCCCCCCTTCAAGAGATCGCTGACATCTTTTCTGCTAGTGGAATGCCAAACATTTTTGCCGCCGGAGCAACGTGCGCCTCGGGAGGGTTTTATTTTCTTTCTCTTTATTGATTCTTTTCAAACCACAAGTACAATATATTTCAATGGGCAATGCCCCTAAACCCAACTGGGTGTACAATGTTTTGGCCCTAGCCTAACTTGTACAATGCTATCCTAACTACCTGTGCTAGCTAAAGTGCGAACTAACTTATGTTAGGGAGATAAATTTTACAATGTGTACTTATACTACAGGGACGTTGACAAATAACACCTTCTGGGCATAATAATGTCCGGTGTTCCACGGGCCTATCTTACGGACTAAAGAGGGATATGTTACAATGTTCACGGACTACTCGTCCTCTCCTGGAGCTGGAGTTGGACGTGGATCCAAGTGGTCTTGGCCACTTCTGGGATCCGGGGCTGGTCGGAGATCATCGGCGGAGATGTTTTGTTCGTAGCCTCCTTTGAGGACCACATAACAATTGGGGCCGATTTGCCGTTCGACCTGGAATGGGCCGACCCAGGTCTGGCCAAAGTTTTTGCGACGCGGACCAAAATTCCGGCACAAAACCCATTGTCCTGGCGAAAATGACACTGGTTGCTCGTCTTCCAGATTCGGGAAAAGCTTACTCCGGTAGTTTGAAGACGAAGCGGCTGCTTCTGCAACGCGCTCTGCACGGTTCTCGTTTCTTCTTTTTCTCTTCCTTTGAGAAGGAGTTATCCACTCTCCGGGCTGGGGTATCTCGTAGCCTAACAGCAGCATGCTCGGTGACATCCCTGTTGCGGCGTTAAATCGAGTCCTTAGGTTGAAGATTATACTAGGAACCTGCTCTTCCCAAAGGGTTTCCTCCTTGTTTAGTAAAGCAGCTCGTAGCATCTTCTTAATCTCCTGTACTCGCCTTTCTATTGGATTCGCCTGTTGGTGATAGATAGGTGACCACTTAATTTCAATACGGTAGTGCTCTGTGAACTGTTCAAAGACTCTGCCCTTGAATTGGGCTGCACTGTCTGAAATTATTAATCTTGGGTAACCCCATCTTCCAAAGACATCCTCCTGAAGAAATTTGACGACAGCTTCGGCATCGGCTTTCCGTACCACCTTGGCTTCAACCCATTTGCTAAAACAATCTGTTGCCAGAAGAATGTACCGGTTCCCGTTCCGGGATGCGGGATATGGACCCATGGCGTCTATAGAGACGATTTCCCATGGCCTCTCCGGACAATTCGGCCTTTGGATCATTTCCTGTTGAGGGGCAGCACGTTTGGTTGTCGCGCAAGTGAGGCACCTCTTGATGTAGTCATCGATGCGAGATTTAAGGGGAGAAAGTTGAAAGTGCTTAGAAATTTGTCGATAGGTCTCTAGGCTTCCAGGATGCCCTATGTCGTCGTGATACCGTTTAAGCACTTGGTGCAGAAAATTCTTCGGTATCACAACCCGCCGACTTTCAGGATCCTGGCCTATAAAGTAGAGCACGCCATCCTCTATGACGAACTCGTCACGAATTCTTTGCTCATAGGGATTTGGGTTTGGCGTATTCCTTGCTCTGATGATTCTCTCTATAAACCTTTGGAGGCTAGGACAATCTCTCTGTCTGTCTTTAACTTCCTCGTAAAACGTTCTTATTTGGGTAAGTGTTGGTAATTCTCCTACAGGGGATTTTTCCTGAGTCTCTTTGACTGGAAATATCATCCGCTCTGTTTCAGAGTGTATATCATGGCCTGTCGGCTCGTCTATCGGATTTCTGCTGAGAAAATCCGGGAGCTGATTCAGCTTCCCTGGAATGTGGATGATCTCAAAATCGTATTCTTGTAACAGTAAGGACCATCGTGTTAACTTCGCTCGTTCGTCCTTCATTTTTCCAAGCCATAGGAGTGCTGAATTATCCGTGTACAATTTAAAGTGTTTATCCTGTAGGAAATGTCTGTACTTTTTAACGCTCCATACTATGGCCAAACATTCTATTTCGTTTACGTGGTACTTCCTCTCAGTCTTGGATAATTTCGCACTTGCATAGGCGATTATATCTCTGTTACCATTTACGTTTTCCTGAAACAGGACTGCCCCCATGCCAATGAGGCTTGCGTCCGTCTGGAGACAATAAGGTCTCTGGGGATCAGGTCTGGAAAGCTCAAGTGGTTGGCTGACCAGCTCTTTTATTTTGTTAAATGCTGCTTCGGCAGCAGGAGTCCATTTGAACCTCTTCTGGGTATCAATGAGATCTGTGAGGGGAGACGCAATTTCTGCAAAATGGGGAATATATTCCCGTAGCCAACTGGCTGTTCCTAGAAACGCTCTGAGCTGTTTCAATGATTTGGGGGTAGTAAAATTTATAGTATTAAGGATGTGAGCCTCTTGTGGCCGGTTTCCTTTTGCGGAGACGATTCTGCCTAAATAATGCAGTTCTCTTGAACCGAAGTGGCATTTTTGAGGAGAGAGCCATAAACCATGAGTTCTGAGGCGTTCCAAAATCCTCCTCAAATGTACGCAATGTTCCTCGACGTCGCGGGAATAAACAATAATGTCATCGAGATATACCTTGCAAAAGACATCAGTATATCCGACTAAGACCGAGGACATAAGTTTTTGAAATACCGCCGGGCCATTCTTCAGGCCAAAGCTCAAAACTTTAAACTGATACACTTGTCCGTCAGGGGCTCCGAATGCTGTGTACTTCTGAGACTGCGGTGTTAAGGGTGCTTGCCAAAACCCGTTTCTCAAGTCGAGTGTGGTAAAAATCTTTGCTTGCCCCATTTCTCTGACAGTTTCCTGAATAGGAGGTAAGTTTGGAGCTTCCGAAACTATCAGTTTATTTATTTCCCTGTAATCCACACAGAATCTCAATTTTCCGTCCTTCTTTGGGACGAGAACTACAGGGGAGCAGTATGGGGAGTCGCTTGGCACTATCACGCCAGCCTCCGAGAGTTTTCTTATCTCCTCATGGACTATTTGTTTCCTGCTTTCCGACATCTTGTCGTAACGAAAGCGTCTAAAAGGGCGTTCCTCTTTGACTTTTATGTCGTGTAACACGGCTTTAGTAATCGGCTGCCTGATGGTTTCCTCGAACACATCGGGAAAGTCCGTTATTACTTCCATGATCTTGTCCTTCGTTTCGGGCGAAAATTGCTCTTCAGCGAACTCCGCTAGCTGAATCTCGGCAATTGCCCTCTCTGAAACTGGACTCCAATAGATCGTTTGCCTGGTCTCACTTCCCAAGTACACGCATTTTCGTTTAACATCTAGGATGGCCTCATTATCATCCAGAAATGGGACTCCTAGAATTATCGACTCATTGAGATCTGCTAGGACTGTAGCAGTAATATGGAACTCTTGTCCTTCAATATCCAACGTAATTTCCTTTTGTCCTAAACTGTAGGACGTGTTATCCCTGCATCCTAATCTGATAGCAGTCGGGTTTGGAAGATTTGACAGATCATGTTCCTCAAGTAGGCTTGCTCTTATAAAATTGGTGCTTGCTCCCGTATCTATTAGGGCAGAAACCTGTTTGCCGGCGACACACACAGGGATCCTAGGAAGCCTTCTGCACTTTATGTGTCCATCTTCCAGGCTCACTGAACTGAAATATTTACACAAGGAGGTTTTTCAGGGATTATGTTTCCCAAAGTTTGGGTGGAAATGTTTGCATGAGTGATGATTTCCACTTTGGGAATGTAAGTGGGGACTCGGCTTACTGGTGAGCGGACGTCACCATCTCAGTCAATACAAGTTGACACTACGAATATTAGTGCCAGTAAAAGTGCTTTTACTGGTCTCTACCAAATTAAACCTGCATCCAGCGATTCGAATGCTGAAAAACTCCAGATTAATCGACGTCAAATCGATTAATCATTCCTGCAGGATAGGCAGAGGCTGTTTAGCCAACAAATTGTTTCGAAATCTAACCTGGAGGAATCTTCGGCCGTCAAAGTCGAACATTTTGGGTACAATTGGAGTTGTGAAATTTCAACTCACGACTTTTATTTGGAGAAGAGAATTATCCTTATCTGTAGCTGGAAGCTGGCAGCTGGTTCCTGAAACTGAAGAAGAAAGAGGCCACAGGGTAAGCCGAAAATCTTTGTCATCAGTTCCACGAGTGGGAATCAGCATAATCCTGTTTATGCTACTTACAGTGCTAAAGTGAAAAGTAGAACAAATATTTTTTTTACTAACTCTTACTTTCAAAACGAGAAAAACTTTTTCTTTGAGAACATAGTTCAACAAGTTAACTTTAAAAACTATCATTCTATAGAAATACTTCGAACTTTCATATTAGTTAGAGTAAGATTTGAAAGTAGTGATTCTTTGAGACACTTTTAGTGAAATTATTTATTTCTATTAGTTGTATTATTGTTCACTCTGATCTATCAAAGATCCTCAGACCGAGTGGAAACATTTTACATAATTTTGCTTCGCATTGGTGATTTCAATTGTGTATTTCTAAGGAAATTTACTTCTTCACACAGCCATATATTTGCGAAGGTTAATATATTTAGGTGCAGCCACGTATACTACGTATACTGCAGGGTATAGGGAAATTTCAGACATAATAAATTTACTCTGAGATTTCAACATGGACGGCAACCACCCTACTATCTCCGAACCTGACAATCTAACTCGATTTTCACATCCGGAGCAGGAGCGTATCGGCGGAGAGTTAACCGGACCCAGAGCTAGCCGGAGTTTAACAGGAGAAATTTTCCAAAATTTTTCCTATAACCATATACCGCCTTTACGACACCAGTCACATTTCAAGCTGTCGTATGAACACAACTGGGTATAATATTGCGACAGAAGCGTAGCGCCATCTAGTATGAATCTTTCGAACTGAAAATGTACTATCGATCAAGTTTGAGAGCCGCCTGTAAATTCGAATTAGTATAATGTTGTTGAAGATGCGTAGCACCACCCACTGTGAACGTTTCGAAGTCCATCTCGCTATGAGACCATTTTTGCCCATTTGAATTAACATGGACTTCACTCAAAAATATTCCAAGGCATCTCGATACTGTGTTCGCTCGAAGTTATTCTCTTTTTTTTTTCAAACGGAAATCTTGTTCACGAACTCGATTACCTGCCTGAAATACTCCAAGTCCAGTACCGCATTATTTTTTATGCGGAATTTGTGGCTACGAGACCATCGTTGCCCATTTGAATTAACATGGACTTACTTCACTCAAAAATATTCCAAGTCATCTCGATACTGTGTTCGCTCGAAGTTATTTGGCTCTTCGACAGAGGACTCGTTTACTTCCCTGAAATACTCCAAGTCCAGTACCGCATTATTTTTTATGCGGACCACGTCGCTACGAGACCATCGTTGCCCATTTGAATTAACATGGACTTCACTCAAAAATATTCCAAGTCATCTCGATACTGTGTTCGCTCGAAGTTATTCTCTTTTTTTTTTCAAACGGAAATCTTGTTCACGAACTCGATTACCTGCCTGAAATACTCCAAGTCCAGTACCGCATTATTTTTTATGCGGACCACGTCGCTACGAGACCATCGTTGCCCATTTGAATTAACATGGACTTCACTCAAAAATATTCCAAGTCATCCCGATACTGTGTTCGCTCGAAGTTATTCTCTTTCATTTTCAAACGGAAATCTTGTTCACGAACTCGATTACCTGCCTGAAATACTCCAAGTCCAGTACCGCATTATTTTTTATGCGGACTTTGTCGCTACGAGACCATCGTTGCCCATTTGAATTAATATGGACTTCACTCAAAAATATTCCAAGTCATCTCGATACTGTGTTCGCTCGAAGTTATTCTCTTTTTTTTTTCAAACGGAAATCTTGTTCACGAACTCGATTACCTGCCTGACATACTCCAAGTCCAGTACCGCATTAATTTTTATGCGGACTTTGTCGCTACGAGACCATCGTTGCCCATTTGAATTAACATGGACTTCACTCAAAAATATTCCAAGTCATCTCGATACTGTGTTCGCTCGAAGTTATTCTCTTTTTTTTTTTTTCAAACGGAAATCTTGTTCACGAACTCGATTAACTGCCTGAAATACTCCAAGTCCAGTACCGCATTAATTTTTATGCGGACTTTGTCGCTACGAGACCATCGTTGCCCATTTGAATTAACATGGACTTCACTCAAAAATATTCCAAGTCATCTCGATACTGGGTTCGCTCGAAGTTATTTGGCTCTTCGACAGAGGACTCGTTTACTTCCCTGAAATACTCCAAGTCCAGTATCGCATTATTTTTTATGCGGACCACGTCGCTACGAGACCATCGTTGCCCATTTGAATTAACATGGACTTCACTCAAAAATATTCCAAGTCATCTCGATACTGTGTTCGCTCGAAGTTATTCTCTTTATTTTTCAAACGGAAATCTTGTTCACGAACTCGATTACCTGCCTGAAATACTCCAAGTCCAGTACCGCATTATTTTTTATGCGGACTTTGTCGCTACGAGACCATCGTTGCCCATTTGAATTAACATGGACTTCACTCAAAAATATTCCAAGTCATCTCGATACTGTGTTCGCTCGAAGTTATTCTCTTTTTTTTTTCAAACGGAAATCTTGTTCACGAACTCGATTACCTGCCTGAAATACTCCAAGTCCAGTACCACATTATTTTTTATGCGGACCACGTCGCTACGAGACCATCGTTGCCCATTTGAATTAACATGGACTTCATTCAAAAATATTCCAAGTCATCTCGATACTGTGTGCGCTCGAAGTTATTCTCTTTTTTTCAAACGGAAATCTTGTTCACGAACTCAATTAAATTTAAAAAAAGCATGAATTTTACTCAAAAATTTTTGGTGATTTCCCAAAGGTCTTTCCACGCCATCTCTCACTCATGTCTATTTCAACTATTCAGTATTCAACTTTGTATGAATTCGCAAAAGCAATCGACAAGTGGCAATTATTACCGTGATGTTAGTTTAGCTTTTACCTAATAGGTGCTGCTGGATCATCCTCCAATCCAGGTATGACGTGATCAGAATCTAATTTCCAGAACATTCCGAGCTATTCGGTTTCAAACTCTATTCAAATGATGAATGCAAAGGGAAATAGACATAAAATCCAATGGTATAAAGTGAGGCGATATACAGACCTAGAATCGAGTGCTTTGGTCTCAAAATCCGATTGGTTTTGTTTATTCAGGTGTTCGATTGCATCATCATATGATCGAGAATTCTTTGGAACGCAAATATGGTAATAAACAAATTTCTGTACCAAATTTGTTCACAAACACTCAAGAAATTCGCTACATATTTCAACTTCCGATTTTTGCAATCAAATTCTCGGAATACGAAATTCTCTTAAATATCATCGATAATGGCGTATTGAGGAAACAGCAATGACTAATATGTATGAACTCGAGCATTCAAAACGTCCAAGCCACTGGGATTATTAATTTGTTGTGTCAGCAATATCTACCTGCTTGAAATCGTTGACCATGAATAGATATGAATATCGAGATGGTAAATAAACTCAAATTATATGCGAATAAATACTTGAAGTTTGTTTGATTCTTTGGCAAAAATTCACATAGTGTTTTGATAATAAAATATATATACCGTGGTACCTATATGAATGAAATGTCTGAAAGTTCGATTATTACCTACCGAGCTCTCATGAAGCGATTTGAGACTATTTATACAGGGTGTACTCACGAAAACTGACGGATTTCAATATATCAATTATTTGAATATGCTAATATAAACAACTGACAGTCGAAATAAACACTCGTGAGAAACATGCATTCTCTCAAACACTTGAGCTTGGATTTTAGATTTTTCGCACCCGCCAAAAAATTACCGGTAATTTCGCTAAATAATCGTATCGCATGGGTGTGGTGGAGGTAGGACGACCAAACGTTGCTTTTTACGACTTAACAAACATGTCCCCACCACCCGCTGAGGAAAGTCTTTCGCAACGAAACTTGCCAAGAAACTGACTGGTTTTTGCTGCAACCGTCAGCATCTCAGGTGGTGGAGGCCATATTTTTTTCTCTTCCAGCCAATTGCTCTCAGCGAATCACGTGAGGGAAAGAAGTTTTTTCATAACTTCCGCCATCGCGCCATGTTTTTTTGCCTTCCGCTGCATCGCCGCCATGTTTTTTGCGTTCCGCTTCATCGCCGCCATGTTTTTTGCCTTCCGCTCCATCGCCGCCATGTTTTTTTGCCTTCCGCTGCATCGCCGCCATGTTTTTTTGCAGAAAAGACGCGCGCCACTTAGGGTGAAACGTTTTGAAGCCCCCCACCCCGAAACTCTTCGGCGAACACGTCATCTTCTTCAGCACCAGTCCTCCACCAACGGCAAGAACTCGATGGACGCGGCCATCGAGAGATTCACCGTGTGGAGCAATGCCGATGCTGCCTCATGCAAGTGAGGCAGCTTCGGCATTGTCCATCTACTAATACTACAGTCGGACATCCTTAGTTTCAACGATGTCGTGAAGAAAGCATTAGAGTTAGAGGCGTCAAAATCTGATTGCCACCAAATTTCAGGGAAGTCCACTGGCGCTCACAGCGGGTTCATCAACAAAGTGTCTATACGGCGGCGATCTTCCAGTTGTTTTTCTACCCACTCTTCATCTGGCAGTCCTACTCCTAATCGACTTCATCAACGCTCGATGTCTCGACTTACCCACCATCGTTCAAGTTCCCGATCCAAGTCCAGAATTGACTATGATAAACTTGGACTAAAAGATCTCTGTATTCGGTGCGGTCGTGATAACCATCTAGTACGAGATTGCAAAATCGATCCATCAAAATTACACTGCTCTGCCTGTGATAAAGATGGACATGTACGCAAAGTCTGTATTCGGTCACGGATCTGTGAGATTATGTGTTGATTACAAAATTGGTGTCAACCCCCAACTTGTAAATTCGAACTACCCTATCAAGCGTATTGATGAAATTCTGAACAGCCTTCAAAATTCCAAATATTTCTGCCGACTAGACCTTTTCAAGGCATATCTCCACATTCAAGTAGACGAAGGAAGCAGTAAAATCCAGACTATTTCTACACATAAGGGGACCTACAAGATGAACAGATTATCGTTCGGGATAAAAACTGCCCCTAGTGAATTCAATCGCATTGTTGATCAGGCTCTACAAGGTTTACCTAGAACCTTATCATACTTTGATGATATATTGGTTCACGGATCAACAAAAGAAGAGTGTTCCAAAAACTTATTTCTGTGTCTTCAACGATTAGAAAAATTCGATTTACACCTAAATAAAAAGAAATACTCCTTGTTCCAAGAGAAAATTGAGTACCTCGGATATGTTGTTCAATTCAATAAAATTTCTATGAATCCTGAAAAAGTCCGTGCCCTTGTTGATATGCCTAGACCTACCAATCAAGAAGACATACGCCGTTTTTTGGGGATGACAACCTACTACTCCAAATTTCTGGCAAATATTTCTACAATCACCTATCCTCTTCGACAACTACTCAAGAGAAATTCAAAATTCTACTGGACAGTCGCATGTGAAGCTGCTTTCTTGAGGCTTAAAAACGAGCTCTCAAGTGACCGTACCCTCACACCATATGATCTATCGCTTCCGCTTCTCCTAGCGTGTGATGCAAGTCCGGTTGGAATTTCGGGAGTCCTATCGCATTTAGTCAAAGGTGAAGAGAAACCAATTGCGTTCGCTTCACGCTCACTGACTACGTCTGAACAAAATTTCTCCCAACTCGATAGAGAAGCTCTCGCAATTGTTTTCGCAGTTGATCATTTTTCCAATTATCTCTATGGAAGGCATTTTAAATTGTGCACCGACAACAAACCGCTTACCAGAATTTTCCACCAACACTCCAAAATTCCACCCATGACTTCTGGCCGTTTGCTAAGATATGCAACTTTTCTATCAGCTTTCAACTATGAAGTTGTCTTCAAAAGTGGGGAATCAAACATCAATGCTGATTGCCTCTCGCGCGCTCCAGTGATACAAAGCAAACCATCTGGAAATATTCTCATCAATGATGAGATTCAAGAAATCTCTATGAATTCCATAAATCAAATTTCATCAGAAATTCTCAATTCTGATTCCATCCATGACGCTACTTCAACCGATGAAGAGCTCAAAGAAATCAAAGCTCGAATGGAAACAAATCCTGAATTGTCACTTGAATACACACTAGACTACGGCATCCTCTTCAAAGGTCAAAGAATTGTGGTTCCACGTGTTTTCAGAGATGCAATTCTTCAAGAGCTCCATCGAACACATAGTGGCATAAGCAAAATGAAACAGCTTGCCCGCCGTTATGTGTATTGGAAAGGAATTGACAGGGATATTGAACATCTGGCAAGATCCTGCGAGCCTTGTTCTAAAACGAAGTCCAACCCACCAAGAGCCCAAGTTCACCCATGGGATGAACCGCAACATAATTGGGATCGAATACATCTTGATTATGCGGGTCCATTCCAGGGATTTTGGTACCTTATCGTCGTAGATTCAAAATCTCGATGGGCTGAGATAAAGATTTGCCGCTCAACTCCAACTTCAGCTTCAACAATCGACATGCTCTCAGAAATATTTTCTGCACATGGCTATCCTCTTGTAATGGTATCTGACAACGCATCAATTTTTGTAAGCGATCAATTCAAAAAATTCTGCTCTTCGAAAGGAATTTTCCAGAAACTGATTGCTCCGGGACATCCTGCAACTAACGGGTTAGCCGAACGTAATGTTTATACGCTAAAATCAAAACTAAAGGCTATGTCAGAGGATCCTGCTCCAATGCAAACAAAAATTCGTGAGATCCTGTTCCGCTATCGAATGACTCCCCTCGCAAATGGTTCAACACCTGCTGAGAATTATCTACATCGCAAAGTCCGCTGCGAATTGGATGCCCTTCGCCCAATGCATCATTCCAGAAACTCTCATCCTGACCGGTATGCTCGACAATTAATCGTGGGAGACAGAGTCCAAGCTCGTTACTTCCAGAGAAATCAAAATACTTGGAAACTCGGAAGTGTTGTCAAAAAGTTGGGAAAACTTCACTACCTGATTCGACTTGATGATATTCCTACTGGTGTTTTCAAAAGACATATCAATCAACTCTATCGTACAGATATCCCTCGAAAGTCTGTTACTTTCAATGAGAATCTGGATAATTCTGAAGAAAGACTTTCGCCTTCAAGACAAAACTGGGTTCCCAATGATTTTGAATTCCAAAGCCAACATCATCCCAGAGTAGTCATTCACAATCAGCCTGAACTTCAACTATTCCATGAACCACCTCAACCTGACATTCCAGTCATACACGATCAGCCTGAACTTCAACTACTTCAAGAACCACCTCAACCTGAATTTCGACGATCTGAAAGAATTCGAAATGCACCGAAGTATCTTCGAGATTACATGACCACTTAAGAGAACTTCAGATCATCCATTTAATGACTTGAGCTGTTATGTTTTTTTTTTCCTTTTGTTTTTGTTCAACATATTCAAATTTAATCATTTTAATATTGTATTCATTCAAGCGTGGGAGAATTGTTGTAACTTATGGCCTTTTCCTTTTTGTTCAGTTCAGTCAAGTGGTAGTTTTTAGTTTTGAGTTTTGTCAGTTAACGTCAATGAAACGAAGTGACATGGGTACAAATTCTTATTGCAAATTTCTAGAGCATTTCTAAAATGTTATTACAGTATGTTCACTTGAGTTGGCGACATATTGAAAACTTTTTTATTTTACGATTTAAAAAGAAAAGTTACTCTTCATTGAGAATCCTGCACGTTCTAGATACCTTATATTGAATGATCATACCTTAAAATGTGGCAGTTGTAAATGATTATAGAGTAAAAATATGAATTTGGTACATGTTTAATTCAAAGCACTTTTACTTGTAACAAAATCGGAAATTCAAATTATGAAAAGATGTTCAAAATTATTAATGTTCCAATAAGCAATCATATATATCTAAAAGAAATACTTCTTTTTCTACCAATTTCTACAGAAATTTTTGTTAAAAACTAGCTAAGACTTTGAAAATTCTCCGACTTCACTACGACAGCCATTATTCAAATGGTAAACTTTAAAGTGTTACCGTATGAACGCCATATTTAGTTCTGATCAAATTTTAATTAAAATTTTCGATATTTTCACAAATAAAAGTATCCTCTAACTCGTATTTTTTGACACTCTCTCAAATACGACTAACAAAAGTAACTTTTCTTCTTAAAACGAAAATTAAAAAAGTTTTTCATGAAATATTATGTCGCCAACTCAAATGGATACGATGTTGAACTACTTACCTATATAAAGTTCTATAGAAATGATCGTCAGATTTGTGTTTGATATTTATTGTTTTCTCCAAATACCATCATGTAAAATATTGAGAGTAGGCATGCAAAATTTTTCAAAAATGAACTTTATTGAATTGAAAGTGTCAGACTCTAAATCATGATGCTAAACTTTTGTCAAACATTTCTATTTTACATCGTAATAATGTAGAAAAAACAAACTAAAATAAAACTTCTCAAAAACTCGTGAGACTTCTTTTGCTATTGTTACTCCAATATTTTTTTTCAATGTATCTTCATCAACTGTTTTTCAGCCCCAAGAAGAAAATGAAAGTTATTTCTTTCTGAATATTCTCAATTGTTAGTTCCTACATAAGATGGACGAGTTTAGGGAAAAG
The DNA here is from genome assembly GCA_958502065.1 of Chrysolina americana. NCBI lineage: Eukaryota > Metazoa > Arthropoda > Insecta > Coleoptera > Chrysomelidae > Chrysolina > Chrysolina americana. The sequence continues at coordinate 25,904,431 of OY293421.1, forward strand.
AAGTTTGCATTTTACAAAAAATTATTGCAGTTATAAAGTGTTTAATAAAATACATATTACATTTCTATATTAATTAGGTCCTAATGTTCCTTCTGTCGTTCCTGCAAAAAAAAGATGATATGTGAGATTGGTTCTCCTTAACATGAAAGGTATGCCAGAATGAAATTGCCAAAAGAAAATCTGAAGGAATTTCGGAAGAAAAGACTTTTTACTGAAAATATTGGGTTTTCAGTAGGTATTTCTCTAGAAATATTTCTCAATAATCTTTATTTACCTATTCTCCTTCATAATTCATATGCTAATAACCAAACTATCAAGTGATTTTGTTCAACTCAAGACAATAGAAATTCCTACTTCATTTGATGGTTTTTGGCAAATGAATTTTGAAACACCCCAAAAACAGATTTTGCAAAAAACTTTGAAATGATGAAATTGGAGTTGATATCTAATTTTTTACTTTCTGGTGTCATATATTCTCATTAAAACCAATTCATATTTTGAAAATGCACCTTGATTGTCAAAGCCAATGATATAATTACGGGAAACAATGAATAATTACATGGTAGTTTTTCGAGTTTTCAGGACGACGTATATTTTGAGAAGATCTCGACGTTTCGTCAAGATAGATTTTTGCATGTTTCCAGTTACTTATTCAATTCACATGCAAAAATCTCTCTCTTGAGAAGTCCAACCACTCGTGTTTGCGAAACGTCGAGATCTTCTCAAAATATACGTCGGCCTAAAAACCGGAAGAACCACCACGTAATTAACTATGGCCGCAAAAGCCTTTCACAATTTACAATGAAATATATTTAAGAGCTTGTTTACTCCCAGCATCCCCCCTCTTTCGAATGAGTTTTATGATTATAAAAATTCTACTCAATAATTAACCTAGCAGAGGACACAGACCTACATTATGTGCAGATTTTGTTTTCACTGAACGGGATAAATAATGCCGGAAGAAGTATAAATAAGCATGTCCCCCCATTGTCCTTTGCTTTATACCTTCATAGGTCTTATTGATAGTCTGATGTAATTTTAATTTCAATATTTTTAAACATACGAAACAGTGAAATTGTTCGTGAAAACAAACAAAAAAACAAGTTTACTAGTATAGTTATCTGTTACGAATGTGTTTTCCTAAACATATATCTATCTACCTACCTATGTAGACATTTACGCGATGAAAGCCTTCTCATATGATACACAGTAAACAAATTTTCCGTAATTGAAATCAATTCTGCATACATAACTAGGTACACTAAACAATAATTCACTCACCATGTTATTCATTTTGAATATTTATCTTCATTCTTCACATATTTCAACAATACCAACACAAATGTAATTAAGACGCGAGTGAGGCGGGATTTCGTTATACATCACTACTACACGAGTTCACCAACCACATCAGCTTTTGAGCAAAAGCCAAAAGCAAATCCAAAATGGATACGTAGACGGTAGATCACGTGACCACGATATAACCATACAGAGGACGAGATCTTTAATTGGTCACAACAATGGCGGGAATTTTAAATGACAAGAACAGAGCTGTCTTGTCATTACGTGGATCATGGTCAAATAGTTTAATAAAACCACACAATAACGTCTGTTTTGTGGATAAAACTACAGAACACTTCAAAACTACCTTGCAGAGGCGTTATTTTATGGTGGATTGTTTCAAATTGTGTTAAATAAGCCAATAGAAATGACACCACTGCTAGTCAATTTGATAAAACTATTTGACCATGAGATACGGGTTCTGTTGAGCCACCGGTGAATAAAACAATGTGCCCTTTTTTCAGTTTAATCTGTTTATTAAATAATTAAGGTCAGGTTAGGTTTGTCTAAAATTTACGAATTTTTAACTAAATTTGCATGCAAAGGTTTTGCATGAATTTCCCAATAATTTATCACCACAAATTTACTGCAATCTTAGGATGCTGAAATAATGTACATCAAAGCTGGGATCCAACTTGGAAATGATAGTTTTGAAATGAAAACCTTCTAAACAATTGGTTGTAAAATCCCAAATAATTCATGACCCAAAATTTACGACAAGCTTTGGTTTGAGAAATATCACATCAAACTTACTGATACAAGTTTTAATATGTATATGTTTTACAAGTATTATTTTTAATGTGTTTTGAAAGTTAACATTTTTGTAATTGGTAAAAAACTGTCAGGTATGAATTTATGCCCGGAAGTATTGGGTAAGTGAGCAATATCAACTTAACGTATGCACATTTTCTGCCTTAGTGAGTGAATTTTCTGTTTCAAGTTTGAATCTGCAAGGGCCAGGGAGTTCTCTGCAAGTAGTTGTAAGTTTCCATGTTTAGTGGGTAGAAACCTAATGTTTTTTTATCATGGATCGATTGGCCTTCTGATTATGATTTTAGACAACCTAAGTTATGTTTACTTATCTATCACAGTTTTTGAGATATGTCCATTTTTCTGAAAAAAATTACGGCTGTAGTAGTTTACAAAAACACGTGTAGCCCGCAAACTGTTCAAAATTAGGAAACCAAATTTATGGAGCAGTTTAGCTGGTAGTCCAGGCTAACACCTGATGTCCCATCGACGGTCCCATTTTGTACCATATGGGCGCAGCCGATTTTTGAATGTCGCAATATAAAATTGTCAAAAACTCAATTTTTTCAAATGGCACCTACCATTTTTTTTAACCATTCGAAAGAAAATTGAATTTTAGGATGAGTTATTCAATAAAAATCAAGAAATGCCTCATCCTGCCGAATGCTTTTGTGTTTATTCAAGTATGCCATGAAAACAAAAAACAACAGTAAACAAGAACGTGCTATTCTGTCAAAGTAAAACGAGTCGTGCTAATTCTTAAATAAAATTGATTGGAATATGGAAAATTATACAAACGAAGTTGTGTTTGACTTGTTTGTTATCTACGGCATGTGTCAAAAAATTGTGCAGCGAACTATCCGAGAGTTTAATTTGAAATATCCAAACTTACCGAGGATGACACGGTGCAAGTTCTCACGATTGAAAACTAATTTTATACATTTTGGGAAGGTGGCTAGATCCGTTACGAGAGTCAAACCACTAACTGGCAATGACGATAATCAAATTACCATTCTCGGATATTTTCAAGCATATCCTGAATCCTCAATACGAACGGCGTCTTTGGAATTGGGATTTTCATACTCTGCAATACAAATTATTTTACACTGCCATAAGCTACATCCTTTCAAATTTATACGATTGCAAAAATTACACCCAGGTGACTTTCCCCGTAGAGTAAACTTTTGCGAGGACTTATTACTCAAAATACAAGAGCACGCCGGATTCTTAGACAACATAATTTGGACTGATGAGGCAAAGTTTTGTCAGCAGGGAGTTTACAATAGGCGCAATCGACATTTTTGGGCTTCTGAAAATCCACATATGGTGTTCGAAGTTGAAAATCAAGTACAATTTCGAATAAATGTGTTTTGTTTGGTAATGAACCAAGAGGTACGCTACTTTATGTACGATGAAAATCTGAATAGTGACAGATATGTAGAAATTCTTCAAAACGTAATAGAAACATTTCTTGACAATTTGCCACTGGCTAGAGCTGCACGTTCATGGTACCAGATGGATGGGGCACCACCGCACAATACACGAACTGTGTATACCAAATTGACTTCCATGTTCGAGCACCGTTGGTGGGGAAATCGAGGACCCTTTCTCTGGCCTGCAAGATCTCCAGATCTTACCCCTTTAGATTTTTATATTTGGGGTAGGGTAAAAGATTTGGTATATTCTTCACCAGTTCACAATATAGATGAGTTGAGACTTAGAATAATACAGACTTTTGACAGTCTCGATCCCAACGAAATCAGACGTGCTACGCAATCTATTGAAAGAAGAATAATAGAATGTTTGAACAACAATGGTGGTCATATTGAACATATACGCTAGAGTTCTGTCAAAATTGTTCAATATTTTTGATTAAATTATTACAATTTTCTTTTGTTTCCATGGCATACACACATAATCATTCTGTAAGATAAGGCATTTCTTGATTTTTATTGAATAACTCGATAGAGGTTGAACTTGGGTATAGGGAAAGCTGAAATAACTCATCCTGAAATTCAATTTTCTTTTGAATGGTTAAAAAAGAAATGGTAGGTACCATTTGAAAAAATTGAGTTTTTGACAATTTTATATTGCGACATTCAAAAATCGGCTGCGCCCATATGGTATAAAATGGGACCGTTGATGGGACATCAGGTGTTAGCCTGGACTACCAGCTAACTGCTCCATAAATTTGGTTTCCTAATTTGGAACGGTTTTCTGGCTACACGTGTTTTCGTAAACTACTACAGCATTAATTTTTTTCAGAAAAACATATCTCAAAAACTGTGATAGATAAGTAAACATAACTTAGGTTGTCTAAAGTCATAATCAGAAGGCCAATCTAAACATGACAAAAAAAACATTAGATTTCCATTTAAAATAAGAAAGTTGGTACCGACTTTTGGCATACCCTGTATAGTTGTAGGACTAAAAACATTTGAGGTAGAACGCACATGATCAATTATGACAGCATACCAAATTTCAAGTTTCTAGTCCAACTGCAAGTTAAAAAACTTCTAATGCACGGCCTACACGTAAATCACGCTGTATATAATATATATTCTCTCTCATCTAAAAGTCACAGTGTTGCCGTAGCTCTGATTCAAATTTCCCATACAGCCATCCAAAATATCCCGGTTTTCCCGGTTATTACTATTTTGAATAATTTCATCGAAAATATACCACAAATACAATATTTCATGAATTCATTCAATAGTGTTCACTGTTTTGCCAATAGCACTTCAATGGTTCTTAATATGTGACAGTGACACATATATCATGCTGAATATTTTTTCATTTTGGCACAATGTAAATGACATGAACGTGGTTCGACCTCTCGCCACTTTAGCGCTGGCATGTAATGAAGATTAGGGAACACCACAGAACTCATAAATCTTGTAGTAAGATATTATGAGTTAGATAGATAGATAAGTAGTTAATATATTTTTTCTAAATGTAGGCAGCACGTAAATGTCATGTAATTTATATTGTCAATTTCTTGAACAAAATATAATTGTATCCGAACATTTTCTCAATTCAATTAACAACTATATGGTAATAAAGTTAAATGATTGCGATGTTTTTTATTTAATGGGAGAAAATGAATGGGCGTAGAAAAAGTATAGTACGTTACACGAGTTGTAAGACCATTACGCACTCGTGAAATTTATGCACTCGCCGCTGCGCGGCTTCGTGCATAAACTTTTTCATTTCGTGCGTAATGGGTTACTTACAACTCTTGTTACGTAATATACCATTTTCTACGCCCATGTCTGTAAACGTCAAAAATCGCAGTCAACATTCCTTGTAAATGGCATTTAACAATAACATGCACGTAATGAGATCTCATAACATACACGTGCGTTTTAAGAAGAAAACTTAAATTTCTTGGTTTAATTGAATTACAATCAAATTTTTATTTACGTAAGACTTTATTTGATCTATTTACACAAATTTAGTCAATTAAAAAACAAAAACTTTTAGCATTAGCGAGATATGTTTAGGATTGAAAGAGTGATGCCCCTAAATGTAGGCAGCACGTGAATGTGATGTAATTTATATTGTCAATTTCTTGAACAAAATATAATTGTATCCGAACATTTTCTCAATTCAATTAACAACTGTATGGTAATAAAGTTTAAATGATTGCGATGTTTTGTATATAATGGAAGAAAATGAATGGGCGTAGAAAAAGTATAGTACGTTACACGAGTGTAAGACCATTACGCACTCGCCGCTGCGCGGCTTCGTGCATAAACTTTTTCATTTCGTGCGTAATGGGTTACTTACAACTCTTGTTACGTAACATACTAATTTTCTACGCCCATGTCTGTAAACGTCAAAAATCGCACTGTCAATATTCCTTGTAAATGACATTTAACAATAACATGCATGTAATGAGATCTCATAACATACACGTGCGTTTTGAGAAAAAAACTTAAACTTCTTGATTTAATTAAATTACAATCAAATTTTTATTCACGTATGACTTTATTTGGTCTATTTACATAAATTTAGTCAATTAAAAAACATAAAAACTTTTAGCATTATCGAGATATATTCAGGATTGAAAGAGTGATGATGCCCCTAAATGTAGGAAGCACGTTATGCAATTTCTTCAAAAATAGGACACGTTTCTAAGTAGCATGCTATGAAAATAAATGTCATGTCATTTATAGTGTCCATTTCTTGAACAAAATATAATTGTATCCGAACATTTTCTCAACTTTATCTACGAATATATCTGATAGTAGTGAAAGTGATGAAATTATGAGCACTCCACCGGAGATTTTAGAAAAAGCTCAAGCTGCCACAAATAATTTGTTACCGCTAAAATCCAAAGAAGGTACGAAATTTCCTATCAAAAATTTATGGATTGGCGACACAAGCATAACGTTTGGCGATGTTATTAATTCAATGGAAGAAAATGAATGGGCGTAGAAAAAGTATAGTACGTTACACGAATTGTAAGCCCATTACGCATAATTTTTTTCATTTCGTGCGTAATGGGTTACTACAACTCTTGTTACGTAATATACTATATTTCAGCAGAGTTGTAGTCTGGGAAATACGTCACTGAGTTACAAAACACCATACATGAACACATAAAATACATACGATTAAAAATGATAATATTACATGTACTAATATTCTTAAATAACAGTATTGGAGAAGAAATCATTGACACAATATTATGATTATGAAGTTAGCAAACTAATAGGCCTGTAGTTGGATAGAATATCGGAGCTACCCTTTTTATAGAGTGGTTTCACTACAGTTAATTTCAAGATTTTTGGAAAAACTCCTTGATCGAAAGATTTGTTTGTCAGAAACGTTACAATTTCGGCTATTCCAGCGCACAGGCCTTTAGGACATGAATAGGTACCTCATCGATACCTGTGCTTGAAGCACAGTGCTTCTTTTGTTTTTCATATTCTTGATGATAGCTATTACCTCTTCTGTTGTTACTGGGTATAGGAAGAGTGGATTCATGAAAGTCAATCAAACTAAAGTAGTCATTCTGCTCATTGGAGACAGGATTCCAGTTCATTGTAGATGTAATACTCACGAAATGTTTGTTGAATTGGTTAGCTTTTTCTATTGGATTTTCTGTTTCAAAATGAGTTTGATTGTTTGGTTGTACTATTTCTTTTACTGTCTGTCACATAGCTTTCATTTTATTATCTGATTGAGCAATTCTTTTTTCATAATGTTGTTTTTATGGCATTTTTCAAAAGGACATTGTAATTTGCTTTTATTATGTTGTAATTGTTTTCATACTTTGGATCAGAATTTGATAATGTTTGAAAAGGTACAAGTTGATCTTTCATGAATTTCAGCTCTTCTGATATTACCATGGTCGTTTCGCTCTTTTGAATTCTACTTTTAATTTTAGGAAAGTTTATATCAAAATAATAAAGTAATATACACAGAAAACATGAGTAGGATTCATTCGTGTCCCTTTCGCCATATACATCTGCCCAAGTTTCATCCCGCATCTGTTGGCAGAAATTGAAAACAGTCTCAATGTTATATTTCCGTTATTCTCTGTACATACAATTTACTGTTTTTATTAAGTTACCTTCCAAAAGTTGTCCCAGATGATCAGAGAAACCGGTGGGAATAACAGTTCCAGATATTTTACCTTTCAAATTCGTAATAATATTATCTAGACACTTACTAGTTGTAGGTGTAACTCTAGTTGCTTGGAAGATTGTTAACTCTGCACCAAAACTACTTGGGAGTTGTAAAAGGTCCGTGCAGTCCGTTTTCCTTCCTCAATGTGTCAAATCTCCAGCTATAAAATATATTTGATTTACATCATTTAAAATATCAAGAAGACAGTGCACTTTATTTAAAAATACATTAACATCACTATTGGGAGACCTATATACACACTCAGTGATAAAATTTATATTTTTTGCTCTTCATTTGACACTAGAACATTCAAAAACTTTCTCCTCTGTCAGAGCATTGATCTCTTTATAAGGATTACTAGATAGCTCTTTCGATACATATATGGCTGAGCCACCATGTTTCCCTACCCCTCTACAGTAGCTGGAAGCTAAAACATGATTTGGAATATTGAAGTATTTGATGTCCCGATTGCCAATGCTCTGTTACATTTCATATTGTTGACTAATTGCTGTACCATGTTTATGCGATTTCCTATTGATTGTACATTATAGTGAAATATAATGTTTCTATAAGTGGGTTTTTTGACACTGCTACCTGGTTGAGTTGTTCCTTTTTTACTAATATTGTTGGGTCGTATGTTTTCCTTCTGTCCTAGGAATTCTGATTTTGGGTCGTCATTTCTCGCTTTTATGTTGATAAACATAGGGTTAATCATACTTGTTTGTTTATTGCCTTTGTTTTGTTGCACTTTTTTAATGAGGATCCACCTGGATGGATTACGTCGGCAGCATCCTCCGTTTTGTTACAAACCGTGATACTAATGCCCCATTGGGCCAAACATCTCGTTTCCATGCAGCTTTAAAATTCTACTGTCTTATGGTCACTTTCATTGAAGTGTAAACTTCTGGAAATTTTGACTTCGGAAAAAGTGGATTTTTGGATATTTTCCAAATCTCCTGATTTAGAGTCTGGCTTTAGCCTCGTTACATGGAGTGCAATGAGTTCAGGTATTGCTTGTATGCCTAGATCTTCCTCATTTTGTCCTACAACAAACTTGCGGGTTCTCCTAGGTTTTACATTGTGCCAAGTGTACCCCTTCATATTCTCCCCTCCCCTGGGGATTTTGCTGTCCCAGTTCAATTATTCCTTTCATCTTGTTATTTATTTCAGCTTGTACAACTGCATTGTTGAGCTGCGTAAAACTGATTTGATTGTTAACACCTATCATCTCCCGATCGGAATTGTTTCGACAATCTACTGCTTTGATCTCTTCTATTTTTGCTTTCGTTGTTGACATTTGAATTTGAAACAAGATGCATAGAAACCCTGGTGTGATCTCTTATACCTGTGATACCGACATACACAAGTGTTGATGTACGGCCTACTTGATTCATGTTATTTTTATTGCATTGGTACCGTTTCACTTCTTTAGCACAGATGGAGGCAAAATTACAGATTAATGTCATTGACGATTGACGGTTGGACAAGCGACAAGTGTCATGTTAACATTCAAAAACCATATTTTCTCGTGAAAGTATTTCAAATAATTTGAAAACATTCTATTTTCTCCATGGAATTATTTCTAACTATGACGTCACAACTGTCAAATATTGAAAGTATTTCAAAATCACATCGGGAGGATGTTTCAAGAGTATGACGCACGTCAAGTGTCATTTTTAGTTGAAGACGTTGAATTCGGTTGAATTCAAAAACTTCAAACAAAAACAGTAAATAAATAACTTTTTCTGAAAGAGAAATGGAAATGTGTGAAATGAAAGGTATGGTCCAAATACAGCTGGAAGATATGTTATTAACAGTAGACTATGCAACTGCCAGACTATTAGAAGGTATAATTTAAATATATATGTCTGAGACAGATAATAAAGTGCCTTGTCCCAACCAAGAAAGGGTTAAAAGCAACTGCCACTCTGGGGAAATGGGTTCTCCACCTCCAGTATAGGGTTTTTCTAAATTGGGCCCCCCTAATTGATGATTATTTATTTCAGAAGTTTTTCTCACTAAACATGACACATAAAAATATTTTCCAGATATAACTTTTGTGCAATTTTGTGATATTGGCAAACTAACATTATATTAATGTCATTTTGACGTTTCCAACACAGTGTTTTCAACTATATGTTTATGTAACATCACAATAATATAACCAATAATATTCATTAGGTAATACATATAATGTTGATTATATGTTGCCCAGATATGTCTTAGACAGAGTAGTTATTTGTTCAATATTTTTGTCTAATCTTCTCAGTCTAACAGGGAGCCTTGAAATTAATATTATCTTAAAGGTTTCATAAATGTAATTTTTGGGTAATGACTACGTCATGACGTCATTCTTCTACGTAACTTAAAAAAATGATATCCACGTTCAAACAATATTACCCAGTAAATATGAAATAAATATATCACTGACGCCATTGTTCATTTTATCCTAATAATCACGGCGGTCATGGTATGAGTTTTGAGTTCATAGAATTAAAATATAATTCAAACTACTTAAAAGTGATTGGAATCAATAGGATTGCAAAACTCATAATTTTCATGGTAAGATTATGATTTTCCACTACTCCATCCACTAATTGTTATTTTAGCATTTAGGTTATGTAGTGAATGTAGTGATATCTACTATTGATTAGAGAGTATCTACATATGATGCTATGAATAGTAGAAAAGCTATCAGTTGTGGTTTCTGCTAATCAGATATTGGACAGCATGGAAATGGTTGCTGACATCTGGAGCTGTGTCAAATTATTTTGAACCGATTGATCAAGGAATTTTTGGAACTGAAACCAATGAATTTAGCTTGCTAAAACAACAATATTGGAGCTGCTTAATTTGTAAGAGAACTCAAAATTATATATTTTATACAGAGTGTTCTGATCTTTCTTAATTTCATTAATCTATGATAATATTAACGTTTCTTGAGATTGTAGAGAAATCACTTGAATTGTTTAATACAAATTATCAATAAACTAACTGCATTTTCTCTTTCTTTTCAGTTTGGTAGTGTCCTTTCACATTCTTCTATCAGTTTTGATATACAATAACTGGTACTTATTGAATGATCAGATTACAAAAACTTAAATAGCAGTTGTTGTTTCCGAACTAATCGAAGATGAGTCCTTCTGGACTGGGCAAAGAAAAAATCCAAAAGTTTTGAATTGATAATTATGGACATACTGAAACGTAAGTAATTATTTTTCTTTCACCTCTAGGGGCATCATAGAATTATTAATAATTATTGGATGGTTGTTTTGAGTTTGACTCATAGTGATGGATTGGATGACATTAGCAAAGCAGAAACTAAAAAGAAAGGAGAAGTGACCGAGACAACAACCATATAATTATTGATTCAGTGATATCTGTTTATATTTTTCAAAATAAATAGGTTTTCATTCAATATTATTCTTCTAATAACACTTAACCTTGGTAGATCTATCAATAAATTTTTCATCTGATTCAGGTGGTAAGTCATATTATTAGGTACTTTGGTCTGTTCATAGTGATTCAAGATTATATTTTTTATACTGCTAATTTTAATTTAATTGTTAATGATGTAACTGTCTTGTTTTATAACGCTTTATCCATGAGATTTTAATCATTGACAATAAAGTTTTTTGATTGATTGGTATGTTTTACATCATTACCCCCTTATATACTTATTTTATTTCTTAGTATACAGGGTGGAGCTTATACTCATTGTTCACCAACACTTATTTTTCTACACTTAAAATTGTATTTCTGGAATTTCAATCGCCACTCTTTGGTAGATGAATAACTTTGTTAATTTCTATTGTTGTTATTCATCTACTGAAAAGTGACTACTGAAATTCTAGAAATATACCTATAAATATAGAAAAAAGTGTTGGTAAACAATGTGTATAGGCTCCACCCTGATGTTACAATGTTACATTTTACAAATGTTGCATATACGTTTTAAGTAACATTATATGTATGTAATAAAGTCACATAAAAGTTGCGCAAACTATGATACATTTACGTAATGTTAAATAATTAACATTACATTGTAATATTTAAAAGAGGCACAAAGGCATATGGACGCAACGTATCTGTAACATCAAGCATATCTATGAATAACATCACCAAGTCACAATGTGATATAACAGTTATGTTTAAGTTATGTTTTTATGTTTACTGGGTTACTGAATGTATTTTTTGACATACGGAAGTGTATGAAAAATGCAGTCTGTAAAATTTGTAAACCAATTATCTTCCCTGATGGGACTACTTGGGCTAGGATTAAAAAATAAAAACACATAATTAAAGAATTCAAAATTCTCTTCATGGGTTGTTTGAGAACCCTTCTGTTATGTTAATAATAATAACCTGTTCATGTTTGGATTAGGTGGTTATGTTATTGTTTATTATTCGACGATTAACAATTTTGAAGTTATGTTATGACGTAATTCTTTCGAAAACATTCATTTTCGCGACAACAAAAACGATGACGTAGTTATTAAAATCGCATATTTCGAAATAATTTCAAAATCTTCTTTCGAGAAAATATGGCTCAAATGACAAATCAAGGCACCGTGGAATGTTGGAAACTCGGCTATTTTCGACTTCTGCGCCATCCATCGACGAATGAAGCCAACGGTATCGATGCAATTACAGAGTATCAACAACTTTGGTAGAAACAAAATCGAATCTGAGATCGCACCAGGGTTTCTATGCATCTTCATTTGAAAGTAGGTTGTATGACGTATTGCAGTGTTGCCACACCAAGTTTTTTTTTTCGGGTTAAACAACAATGCAGAAGTGGGCTAGAACGATTGTCTCGCGGCAGGAATGAAATTTGGTGCAATGACGTCATGGCATATGTGTTGACGACGTTGACGTGATGCATTAACCTTTGGAGATTGTTTATTTACTTTTCCGTTTTTACATTCTCAGAGTTATAAAACATATACATCATTTCCGAAATATAGGATCATAGTGTAATTAAAGGGACTGTCTATTCTATATGTTCAATTGTTTAATAGACCTAATTATTTGAAGTAAAAAGAAGGGACACAATCTAACCTAACCTTGCTATCCAAGTTGCTGGTGACGTTTGACGTCATTGCACCAAATTTCATTCCTGCCGCGAGACAATCGTGGGCTAGATTCGATAAAGTCGGGTAAGATTCCAAAATGGATGTGCAATGGATGTGCAATGGATAATTCCAAATGACGAATGTGCGAAATTTGTTTGACCTTAAAATGAATTCGGTCCCGAGTATTTTCCATTGACCCATAATAAAACAGGGTCTTTTCATGTATACGAGTTAGGTTCTGTGTATACGATATGCGACGGTACGAAAGTGTTCCGATTGGTTGAACTGGTACGCGTGACAATTCAATCAATCAGAACATTTTTGTACCATCGGATATCGTATGCATAAAAATCAGGCCTTCTCAAGGAATGCAAAAGTCGTTTTCATTGATCAATTTTAAACGAAATCACAAAATATTTAAAATTTTCTAGTTTATTTGACGTTACAATGGATGGGTACAATTTTTGAATTTTTCAACAATAAGGTTTACCTGATGCAGCATTAAAATTGTAGGATTTATTCTAACAAATACCTATTCCTCTGAAAATCGATTTTCATAGAATAAAAAAGTATTGACAACAGTGACAACAGACATTTTCACCCAAGGACATTACACACAGGACTGCCCGATGAGACTTCAACCAATCACTGAATTGTGACGTACCTCAGTGGCTCCCCCACCACCAACAATTTGTTTCTTTCATTCCGACTATTCCGACTGCACTTTCCTTCCTTTATTATATCTGTTGTTGAAAAGAAATAAATACACATTGAGTTCGATGTTCGATTTTTTTGGTTACCATTGTTACGAAACACAAATGGTCACTTTATCTGTTTTTTATTTTACTTTTTGCTTGGTGTCTTGTATATTGAGTTATTGAGTTTTTGATAGATTAGATTTATATTTGTGTCTAGTCTAGTGCCTGTTTCACAGATTGAGGAAACGTTTAGAAACTATTTTATACTCTTTCTGCAGTTGTTACTCTTTCTGAAGTGAAAATATTGAAAGATTTTGCCAGTTCTTAAAGGTTTGGGGTTTCAGTATTGTTGTGGTTGAATATTTGTTTATTCCTGTTCTTTTAGTTGAATGAAATGCCAGGAAAAGCGTGTGCCATCGTCTCTTGCAAGAATAACTCCTCCAAAGGCTTGGGTTACATATTTCACAACTTCCCAAAGGATGATGGAATAAGACAAGTTTCGATACGTTTATGCAATAGGAGTGACATATGGAACCCTAGGACTGGTAGCATTTGCTCAGTTCATTTCACTGAAGAGATCTACAAGCGAGACTTGAGAAATGAATTACTAGTTTTTTACTTATTTCATTTTGTTTTCAAAATAATACAAAAAAAATCTTTGTTTCAGGATTACCTGTTAAGAAATTTCTTAAACCCAATGTCGTGCCATCCCTTTTCTTGGGACTAGAACCGATATCTCTAGAAGCTTGTTCAAGTCAAAGAAAAGCGAATGAAGAAGATATTACAGATGAATTGTTACCAGAGGAAAATGAAGTTATTGCTATTGGGAGTTCCGAAAACATTGATCCTCTGAATGAGACCTATTATCAGAGGAAATATGAAACACTCCTTGCAAGTCATAATAAGGTGCAATTGTAATTTAGAACTCGCAAGCAAAAGTGTAAAAGACGGGTAAATTCTTTACAAACACACCTAAATTATTATAAGAAAAAGGTGCAATATAAAGAAAATAATAAAGCTGAGAAACTTTTGAGTAAATTCTTTTCCAAAAATCAAATTAACCTATTACCTCAGAGAAGAAAAAGGGTTAATTGGACTCAATCAGAACTCTCGATGGCCTTCACATTGCAGTATTACAGCAAAAAGTCATATTTATATTTGAGGAATGTTTTAAAGTTTCCTCTGCCTGGGTTATCATCACTTCGAAAATGGGCCTGCAAAATCAATATGAAAAAAGTAATTCTAGAAGACGTCTTGAAATTCTTGAAATTCATGAAATTAGCTGGTGAGGATATGTCAGAACTTGAGAAATGCCTAGTCATTCAATTTGATGAAGTTAAAGTCAGGTCAGTTTTGGAATATGACAAATCTGAAGACCAACTCATTGGACCTCACAATCAAATGCAAGTTATCATGGTTCGAGGTTTATTTGCCAAATAGAAACAACCTGTTTACATATCATTTGATTCCAAGAGACTAAAAGCATAATCTTTGATATAATTTACAGACTTCATCAAATTAATTATAAAGTTGTTGCAACTGTCAGCGATTGTGGAGGAGGTAAGTTTTTTTTTCATTTTAATTTTGTGAAATAATTATATCTGTTTTTGTAGGTAATGTAGGTCTGTTGAAGGAGATGGGAGTTGACATTCCAAAAACTTATTTTCATCATCCTCAGACCAATGAAAAAATTTATATGTTTGCAGATATACCGCATCTACTCAAATTATTGAGAAATTGGCTCATTTATACAGGTTCTATTCTAGAGGACCAAACTATCATCAATCATAAGCCACTTCTCGATTTGATTGAAATGACAGATAAAGAATTGAATGTATGTTTCAAACTAACAGAGAAACATAAGATGTGAAAAGACAAAACGTCAAAATGTTCGTTTAGTAGCTGAGTTGCTATCACATTCAAGGGCTACAGCTCTTCATCATTATCAACCAGGAACTGATGAAAAATTGGCTACAGATGTAGGAAATTTTATTGAGTTGGTTAATAACTGGTTTGATATAAGCAATAGTTATAAACATTTCAATAACAATCCTCATAAATCTGCTTATGGTATTTACCTGGAAGAGCAAAATAAAGTTCTTGATGACATGCTGCATACAATTTTGACAATGAGGGCTACTGGGAAAAGAAGTTTACAGATTTTTCAGAAAGGAATCATCATATCAATTAAATCTATTAGGCAGTTATTTTCCGACTTGAAAAAAGCTTATGGTATTTCCTCATTATGTACCCATAAACTCAATCAAGATTCCTTGGAAAACTTCTTTCAACTGCGGAGTAGAGGAGGCTTGGATGACCATCCTTCACTACTGAATGCTCTATACAGAATTCGCATGGTTATTTTAGGAAAAAATCCTGGTATCCTTGACTCTGCTGTGAATACTGAAGATAGAAGCAAGAAGAGTATTTGATTGCAAACGTAATGAAGAAAGTGGGCTTCAATATTGACTCAGAGCTTGATGAAGATGTTTCCATTGAGGAATATGAAAATAAAGAAAATGTGGAAATTCGATTCACCAGTAGCAGTTCTGGTTCATCCGAGGCCAATATTTCAGAAAACGATTATTTACCAGAGATGACCAATGATTCACTGGAATACATTGCTGGATATTTGGCAAAAAAATTCAAAAAGAAATGCCCCTTTTTAGGCATTCATACACACAAATGTTTGAAGGAACATGATTATCAATTACCATCATGGGTTAGTCATTTATCATATGGTGGGTTGATAAAACCAACTGAAGAATGGCTTTCATTAGTGAAGAAATTTAACAAAAGATTTTTGAAATATCATGGTGAGGATCCTTTGGGTTTCAATAAGGAAAAAAATTTTGTCAATAATGTTACTGAAAGAATACAAAACAAACTTAAACAGAAAATTGTTCATTATGATATCATTGAAGTATTTGTTAGGTTACGAACAATAATCAGAATGAATTATTTCAATAAAAAAAATGAGAAATCTAAAACCAAATCTCAGAACTTGAAAAGAAAAAATCTGCTAATGATTCTGATTCCAGAAAGTTGATAAAAAAAATTAAAAAAATTATAAATTGAATTTTTGATCTGGAGCTGGACCTTATTTTGCTTATCATAAATTAGGTATTTTATATAAATGCAAATGTAAATGTATGTATGACTATCAGGTGCATGATTTTATTCATTCACTCATCTTGATCTAGTAGTCTAATAAAGTAGGTACATCTATGTATTATCATTTTTGTATTGATACTTTATCATATGAATAAATATATTTCTATTCTACTATTGTGGTATATCTTTTGAAAATTATTTCAATAAAAAATTTCTTGTAAAGGATATTTTCATTTTTCCCTGGCAATCTTTTATTTCAATGTACATGTGTTGTTTTAGGAGTTATATGAATATTACCGTTCAATTTTATTTTCTCTCCCTGTGGCAGCAAGAAATTGTAAATTTGCATATTTTCAAAACCACAGTGCAGTAGGGGAATTACCCTCGAAGAACAAAGAATTAACATTGTTTATTTTCAGATTAGGTACGGAGAATACCGAAAAACATTAACTTATTTATAACATTTGTATAATCGTTTTCCGTACGTGGGTAAGTAGGTATTTAATAACCCAGATAATAGCAATATTTTCTCTTTAAATAATTAGGGTCAGACAAAACGATATTAAGTAGGTAGGTTTTTCCTTAACACAACATGCACTAAATTTCTTCCAAAATTAGGACCTCTAATATTCATAAAATAATTCCTCTACATTAGTTCTGAGTGTATTTGCAAAATCAATCGTTAATCGGAATGAAGATGGAAATTTTAACTTTCAGTTTTTTTTTATTTATGTCTGGTTATCAATAGAGATTTCTAATGAATCTTGAGCACCCAATAAAAAGAGATGAAAGTTCTTAATTTTTCCATCCTTGTTGCCAGGGGCGCGCTCTGTGATTGGTTACCATAATGGCGGGGAGTTTGAATGACATGACAGCTACAGTTGAAAATGACATTTATACTCCCTGACCTTATAGTAACCAATCACAGAGTTCATTCCCTGGCAACAAGGACGGAAAAATTAAGAACTTTCCTCTCTTTTTATTAGGGTGTCCAGATCCATTAGAAATCTCTATTGAGAATGTTGGCTTTTCAAACAAAACTTCTTGCAGTTTGAATCATCTTTTGATTAATATAAATATTTTACAAGCTAGTAAAATGAGTAAAAACAGTAAATTTGAGTATTACAAAAACGAAATGAGTTTTTGAAAAGTTGATGTAATCGCGCTTAAAATTTCAAAAGCTTTATTTTATCTTTCTTCTGCAACAGGGAAAAAAAAACAGGTAAAGACTGCAAACAACTGCGGATAAAGTGGCGGAGGGAGGCCACCGCATTACGTCATTTCAAGGTCATTTCCGATACAAACATGGAAGATAGGAATGGAGCAGTCCTGTGTGTAATGTCCTTGATTTTCACCTACCTACCACAGGACTCATAAGTATAACTCTGAACATAATTATTAGTTCTGTGGTTCCTTGTCACGGATCTCGGATATATTTGAATTAACAAAGTTCATATTCAATGGCGTAAATTTGAAAATTTGAAGAAATTCTTTTTTTTTTACATTATACAAATCGGGCTAGATTTCTCAATGATGGGTTAGAGGGCTAAATCAACTCGAAATGTGCTAGTTCTAGCCCGAACGGGCTAGCAATGGCAACGCTGACGTATTGACATTTGAAGCTTGACTACCAGTGACCGCTCTGACCGCAGAGTTGGGAGTTTGTTTTTGACAGCTGATGGTCGATGCAGTTTCATGCTCCGTAGCTAGATTTGTTGTTGTTGTCCTTGTTGGCATCTTTGAAGTTTGATTGCCGTCGATCTTTGGAACTTGATCACGGCCTTTGCTTGGATATTTGTTACACGTTTTTTGCAGCTTGCTTCGGCTGTTTCACTTTTTTCTTATTGATTGAGTTTTTCAGTTAGATATTGTATTTTTTCTTTGAGTAAAAGTACAGTTTTCAGCCACTATTTCATTTTTTGATTCTACTTCCTTTAGTAATTGCTTCAGTAATTTGTTTTCCATAGTTATAATTGCATAGCGATCGGTATCATTGCTTGCCTCCAGTTTTCCATCGTTTGTGTTTTGATTATGTACCTCATGGTTGCAAGTAGCATTTCTCCCTTGCTCTGATTGCAGTAGGCAACTAGGGTGGAATACTCCACAGCACTTTATACACTTTACACTGTTTGTCACAGATTTTTTAAAATGTTTGCATTCACTTTTAGTCGGAGCTCGAGTCGGCGAACCACTCGTGCCCGCCATCTTGACTCGACCAGGATCATAAAATAACACTTCATATTTGTCATTTAAATATAGAGTCATGAACCATAGAACGTGAACAACACTTCGGCCATAGAAACTATTTATTCATAAGTATGCATTATTTTATTTACTACATCGATGATTCACAGCCGTTTCACTGAATTTGTAGCCCAGAAATCAAACAACATTCTTGAACACCACTAATTTCCCGAAATAATTCATTTCCCGGTAAAATTCCCAGACTTAAAAAATTCCTGAAATTCGGGAAATTTCCCGAAGATTGGCAAAACTGAAAAGTCATCAACTGTCACGTGACTGATGTGACGTTTTCTTTATTTTCCCGGAGTTTTGAAGCGCCCCCTAGTGCCATTGGCGACCGCGAATAGATATCGAAAAATATCGGCTTTTGAGTAAAAAATTGCATGAATGAATATGGCTCTCATGGAATGAATAGCAAAGGGAATAGGATTTTATACTTTTCATAGTTTTATACTTTCTATTATAGATTTTTGAAGTTGAATAGGAGATATGAAGTTCAGGGCTTTAATTATGGACACTGCTGCTATGCGAGATTTCATGAGTAGGTATACATTATTCCAGAATAATTCGTTAACATATATGAAATATATTTCAGATATTACATTGAGTTTATCAAAATTTTCAAAAATTTGTATAATGAGAATAACGACAAGACGAGTGTATTTTATCATTTCCGAAGAAGACTCTGGCCCTAGAAGACCTTTAGTGTGGTGCGAATTGCCTGTAAATTTTTATTTTCGAGAATTCAATGTGGTTGGTGTCAATGATGAATATAATGAAATTTACTTGGAGTTCTCCACAGGTGAATATAGAAATTTAGATAGGAATGACCAAGAAGGGGTTAACCAAAAGTGGCAAATTATTCAAATGAAAAACATAGAATTTGATGGAGTATTGATGGAATATTGAAAATATTAGTTTTTCCTTTAATTAGGCCATAGGAGGACCCATTCAATCAATGAATAGGCAGAAGGACCCAATGGTGGTCTATCTTGATTCTGGAGGGGGGGCATTATGTACAATTTATCAGTCATCAATTTCATTACAGACACAAAACAGAATGGGTTATTTTAATTTATTAATTTATTCATTAACAGACAAGCCTATCATACAATTTTACAAAAATAAGATATAAAAATATGCATGTAAAGACAAACATAAAAATACAGAAGACTAAAAAAGAATAAAAAGATCAGGTTATAAATAAGTGATAAACAGTTTTTTATAGCTTTTCTGAAAGAACATGAAGACGAATTGAACAATTCAATTTTGTAGTTGTGAGTATTTGCAGTTTTCATAATTCTGATGGATTCATAACTGGCCATAACTTGTCCTACAAAATTGTATCTTGAAATTATCACTATTTCTGTTTCTTTTAATATTTGCTGAATATGAAGTCTGTTGATAATTTCAGGAGAATCAATGAAGCCCATTGATAATTTTATAAAGGAATACTAGATCAATTTCCATTCTTCAATGTATCAAAAGTTCATATTTAAAATATTTAGTATTTCTGGATAGCTATATTCATCCCTATTGAATCCCATGTGATATGCACAACTTCTTAACATTATTATGACAACCCTCTAAAAGGTCAGAATGAAATTTATAAAGTGGTGATTGAATTAAAGAATTATATTTGAGAATAGACCTCACCTGCGCACAGTAAATAATCTTAACAGCGTAACAGATAGTTCCTTAGCAGAACGAAGGGAAAAGCCAAACATTTTACAAGCACAAAATGTTTTCTGTTATGTGATGCTTGAACGTCATTTTTGAGTCGAATAATACTCCTAGGTCTTTGATTTTGTAGGTCTCTGATAAGTTTGAGTCATTAATTCTGTGATTTTAATATAAATATATGATATGTGATAAAACATCCAAGATGGTGAACAAAGAGAATTTGTGTCAAAATCTCTCTAATAAAGATGAAAATTACACGTGTGAATATTGTAAAAAAGTTGTTATTAACGAAGTGAAATGCATAAAATGCAAAGATATATCCCATCCCTGCAGTAGGAACAAATCTAGTCTAGGTAAAAGTGTTATTTGTGAACATGTGATGCTGAGGAAAAATCTAATCAGCTATTCAACAAAGATGGTCACTTGGTGACCGAAACACATGTCGAGGTGTTGAAAATAGTGGTTTGGTGTTGGGATAAAACTCCATCAGTATATTCAGTACTACACCAAAGGTTCCAAACAGTACAGTGCAAGTAGCTATTCAACACACAAGAAGATAAGCAGAATCATATTTGAACTTGAAAGTAAGAATATGATTTTACAAGAAAACTGTAACCTATATAAGGAAAAAGTTGTAAATTTGGAAGAATTAATTTCAACAAGAACTTCAGTTGAACAAAATGGAAAGACAACAATTTAACAAAAACCAGCCATGAGTAGTCACATACTAAACAAACAAACCGATATATGGAGATTATTTCTAACCAAATAAAAACGACTGATGTGCTGTAATACACTGACTATCGAAGGAAATATGGAAATCCAGACCCAACAAAAATGCAATGAGATCATACATTTGGCAAGTTCAGATCTCGAAACTGAATCAAAAAGTTATAGACAGGAAAAAGAAATCAAAAGAATGACTGGTGGGACAAGCAAATGCAAACACTCGAAAATTCAGAGGTAAAACTCCAAAAGTATGGCTCTTTTTGAACAGAATTCCACAAGATGTAATAGAAGAGGACATAGGGGAATATCTGGGAACAAATCCAGAAAGGGAGAGAGGAGAATTTATCATCAAGAAACTGATAACAACTGATGGTAGTAGATTTAACAACTCCATGGTAGCAGGGGATTTGAATTTCAAAGACGAGTTTTATGCCCTCTCATTCTGGCTCAGGGTCGGCGCTAGGGGTGAGGTAACTGAGGCGGTCGCCACAGGCGGCAGCTTTTCAGTAGCGGCATTTTTAATCCCAAAGCAACAAAGAATGGAATAGTGAAAAAACACCATTATGTTTGAATCGGGACATGTGAAATGTTTACCAGTTTTTGATAAATTATAAAGCGAGCCGTCTCTACTAGAACAATGTTTCTTTCATTATCGGTCAGGCGCTGATTCCATTGCAGCTGTACCCTGTACCTGTTTTACTCTGCATCACTGGTGTCTTTCTGACGGTCTAACGAAAATTAACATCGCATCAAAATTACTGTAGAGTTCATCGATTTGAAACGAATATATTTATTCGTTTCTATATATTCTTAATTTCACAAGGTATATACAGGGCTATTCAAATTAGAGTCTATGCATGGGGATTTCGGTAACGGTAAAAGATAGAAGGGTAGTTAAATGGGGACAAAGTTGCGTATTACAGAGGTCAATTATGTGAAATAAAATAAAATCATCTAGCTTCTTTGGTTCTGGAGTTATACAGTGAAAATAGAACATTTCGGAATAATTTTTTTGCCCATCTATATCTTTTTATTTTGTGAAGATTTTTCAAAACTTTTGGCACTTTGCCGCAGCAACTTTTTGTGGACTATCCAAATATGCAATTAAAAATTATATACAAAGTATCGTACAACCCTTCCGGGCCACCCTCAACTTTTTATTTTCAAATACGGACCTGTTTTTATTGCATTTTTTCAAATGTTAAGAGTCATATTTTATATGGCCGTAGCATATTCATCTGAGTTTTGGAAATAGTAAACTATTAGCTAGCAGTAAAATTATTATTTTTTTATTACATAACAGCTGTAATTGAAAAATGTCAACTTGTCATTGGTTCACTTTTTTATTCTTTGATATTTATCAATTATAAAATATATTAATAAAATTATAAAAATATCCATCCATCCATCCAAGTGCGGGAAAATAATAATAATAATAATAACTCGTCTTTATTTGTCCTCTAGAATATATATATATTTATATATATATATATATATATATATATATATATATATATATATATATATATATATATATATATATATATATATATATATATATATATATATATATGTATATATATGTATATATATATATATATATATATATATATATATATATATATATATATATATATAACTAAATAATACTAAATATAACTAAAAGTTCGGGTTGAACCGCGTCTAGAATTTGTTGAAATTCGACGTTTCGGCTCCGATTTTGGAGCCATTTTCAAGAACTGAAAAAGAAAGAAAATAAGAAAATTTATAAATGGTTGAAACGTAATTCTTCGCTGAGGTCTCAATCTGCCTACTCCTCAGGTATAATTACGTTCGGTTTTTGTGACTTGACGTCGGGGTCTCAATCTGCCTACTCCCCATGTCTCGTCACTGGTTCTCTCTAAGGTCTCAATCTGCCTACTCCTTCGAGAGAACTGAGGAATTGTGGGTTGAGGAACTGTATTTATAGTGGACGTGGCTGTAATGGCCGTGTGCAATGTATTGGCGCGAGGTGAACTATGGGCGGGAACTGAGTTGGCGCTAGATGAGCTGTGTGCGGGAACTTGGTTGGCGCTAAGTGAGCTGTGTGCGGGAACTGGGTTGGTGGGAAATGAGTTTATGCGTGCAATGAGAGGCTTCCAGGTATTGGGAAGTCTACGTCCGTCGTCGCGAGTGTTGAGGCAATTGGGGCGCTTCTCTATCTCAAGGGCTTCTCGGATGATCCTGGTTTGCAGAGTTTTCTCGGTGGAAATTGTTTTTGTGTTTTTGAAGTCTATTTTGTGACCTGTGTCTTCTCGATGTTTATAAAGTGCGGAAGTGGAAGATGCCTGACGCACAGCAAGTTCGTGTTCGTATACTCTGGAAGTTACTCGTCTATTAGTCTGGCCAATATAAGTTCTCGGGCAGTCTGAACATGGTATTTCATATATACCTTGAGAATCTTTTGGTATTGTGTCCTTGGGAGATCTGAGGAATTTGGATATTTGGTTGTTGGCCGTGAATATTGTTTTTATCTCGTGTTTTCTCAAGATATTACTGATTTTGTCTGTCACACCTTTGATGTATGGTAGGAAAGCTTTGTGTGGCTGAATACTCTCTAGTGGATCGTTCGTTTTTGGAGGACGGGTCAGTTGATGGCGGATAGACTTGTCGATTAGCGAATTGTTGTAACCATTTTGGAGTAAGGCTGATTTCAGTTTGTCCAGCTCTTGTGGTCTATTCTGGTTGTCGGTAAGCTGAATTGATCTATATATCAGGGAGTTCAATACGGAGTTTGTTTGTGCTGGATGGTGATGAGAGTTTGCGTGTAGGTATCGGTTGGTGTGGGTCTGTTTCCTGTGTACTGTGTGGGTGAAAGAGTTGTTGGATTTCGTGATGAGAACGTCCAGGAAAGCTAGGGAATTGTTCATTTCGGTCTCCATTGTGAATTTCATGTTGGGATGGATATCGTTTAGGTGATCTAAGAACGTGTTTAAGATTTCGTAACCATGAGGCCATATGACGAAAATGTCGTCAACGTATCTGAACCAGCAAGTAGGCTTGTGGTCAAATTCTTCTACAGCCCTAGTTTCGAAGTCTTCCATGAAAAGGTTTGCAAGGACTGGAGAAAGGGGGGAACCCATGGGAGCACCTTTCACTTGTTTGTAGTAAGTTCCTTGGAAGAGGAAGTACGTGTTGTTCATACAGTGACTGATGAGGTCCAGGGTGTCTTTTGGAATTCTGTGTTTAGTTTCAAGGATTTCTAGCGTATCCGTTAGGGGAATGTTTGTGAAGAGGGAGACAACATCGAAGCTCACTAGGATATCGGTGTTCTGGATTCTATAGGATTCGAGAAGGTCTAAGAAGTGGAATGAATTTTTCACGTAGGATGAAGCTTCTTCTGCTCGTGGCTGAAGAGTACTCGCCAGATACTTGGCCAGGTTCTGGGTTGGTGATCCAAAGGCACTGACAATAGGTCGGAGTGGGATATCAGGCTTGTGTATATTTGGAAGTCCGTAGATACGAGGGGTGCGTGATGACTTCTCTCTTGGGATAGTGGCTTTCTTGGTTTCGGCTGGTAGTTTAGAATTATTGATCAGATTTTTGGTCTTCTTTTCGAGGTAGGTTGTCGGGTCTCGTTGGGTGATCTGATACTCGGATGAGTTTAACAGTGTGCTCATTTTTTCTACATAATCTGAGGTATTCAGAACTACCGTGGCGTTGCCTTTGTCTGCTGGGAGAATGATTATGTCAGGGTTGTTGTGGAGGTTTCTGAGGCAATGTTTTTCGGCAGGTTTTATGTTGGATGGAGGGAGTTTTGCTCTCCTAAGTGTGGTGGCAATATCTTGTCTGGTTTCTTCAGCTGTGTTTTCTGGTAGATGGGTTATAGCGCATTCTATTTGTGTAATGATGATTTCTGTTGGGATTCTGTTTGGTGTGATGGAATAATTGAATCCTCTTGATAGTAGTGCAAGGCTAGTTTGATCTAGTGGTGTGTCGGAGAAGTTGTGTACTAATACAGGTGATGCGGCTGGGACCAAGGGTTATAAACATCGAGAAGACACAGGTCACAAAATAGACTTCAAAAACACAAAAACAATTTCCACCGAGAAAACTCTGCAAACCAGGATCATCCGAGAAGCCCTTGAGATAGAGAAGCGCCCCAATTGCCTCAACACTCGCGACGACGGACGTAGACTTCCCAATACCTGGAAGCCTCTCATTGCACGCATAAACTCATTTCCCACCAACCCAGTTCCCGCACACAGCTCACTTAGCGCCAACCAAGTTCCCGCACACAGCTCATCTAGCGCCAACTCAGTTCCCGCCCATAGTTCACCTCGCGCCAATATATTGCACACGGCCATTACAGCCACGTCCACTATAAATACAGTTCCTCAACCCACAATTCCTCAGTTCTCTCGAAGGAGTAGGCAGATTGAGACCTTAGAGAGAACCAGTGACGAGACATGGGGAGTAGGCAGATTGAGACCCCGACGTCAAGTCACAAAAACCGAACGTAATTATACCTGAGGAGTAGGCAGATTGAGACCTCAGCGAAGAATTACGTTTCAACCATTTATAAATTTTCTTATTTTCTTTCTTTTTCAGTTCTTGAAAATGGCTCCAAAATCGGAGCCGAAACGTCGAATTTCAACAAATTCTAGACGCGGTTCAACCCGAACTTTTAGTTTTCAAATATCTGACCGCGGAAACCTATCTGAACATATATATATACCGGGTGGCTACGGAAGTATTGCCTACGGAATATCTCAGTTATTGTATGAAGTAGGTTTGTGAAATTTGGAGCGTCGATATAATGACATAAGAGCTAGAATTTGAGCATATTGACATGTCGAAGTTAACTTCCGGTCTGACCGGAAGTATCATCAACTTTCTTATTTTAAATGGAAACCCTATTTTTTTTTCTTTTCGCTTTATTCAGCATTCAATTCCCTTTCTAATGACATATCACAAGTTGGTATCTAACCAGAAACTAGATCAGAAAAAAATTATTATTGAAATTCACCGAGTAGGCCGTGGAAGCAAAATGAAAGCCAAAAATTGAAAAGTTGGCTATGGAAACCATACGTCACTTGATAACAGTTGCTACTACTGTGATATTTTATTTTCATTCGTCGGCGTTATAAAAAGCCGCCAAAAAAAATATTGGAAAAATTGGGAAAAAAACAATACTCTGTAGGTCCATAACTTAAATAGGAACATACAACTTTTTCTTGCCTGTACTATTCAGCATAACCATTCCTTTCTAATGATATAATAGAAAGTAATTTTTTTAAATGAAATACCAAAAAATCCAATTATTATTCTTCAAATAACAAAACAGATTATCGCCATACGCAAAAATAACATTAAAAATAATGTGGAATGATAAATTATATCCTGTAGGTTCTAGGTTAAATAGGAACATAAACGTACTTGGTCTGTGCCATCGTCCATAAATATTCTAATATCTACCTATGGACGATGTTTGTGCTATTCAGAATAATCATTCCATTGCAATAATCATTCGAACCAAAATATTAACAAGTAGGCTGATTAAGATGTATTTTGGAATGAAACAAAAAAGAAACGAGAGCTCTCACGAACGCTGCTATCCATATTATTTTGACGTTCGAAGTAGTGTTTTTGATTCTGCCATTTTAAAATGGTTTGGAAATCGAAATCAGTTAGTGGAATATTCAAAAAATGCCCCGTTATTCACGAACCGAACAAATTGACATGCTCCTCATTTATGGTGAATGTTTAAAAAATTCTTATGCCGCTGAACGATTGTATTTAGAGCGATATCCAGGGAGGCAGCAACCGTCAAGAAGGTATTTCCAGTGGCTTGAAGAAAAATTAAGAACTGAGCCTGATGTTCACGAAGACCAAGAAGCATTTGTTATCAATGAGGAAACTGAAATTAATGTATTAGCTTTAGTACAATATGATAGCACAATTTCCTCAAGGCAGATTTGCGCCGAATTAGCTATAAGTAAGGACTCTGCTGGGAAAATTTTGAAAAACCATCGATTTAAATCCTTCAAGTATCAGTTGCATCAACATTTGTATGAAAATGACGGTGAAAGGCGCCTGGAATATTGTAATTGGTTTCTTCGACAAAATGCTGAGAATCACCTATTTAACTATTATATCTTGTTTACGGACGAGTCAAGATTTACCAACAATGGATTATTTAACAGGAATAGTACAAGGTAGGTACTGTACTTTATTTGGATTATTGTCGATTGTCGAAGTGTAAAGTGCTAAAAGTGTGAACGGTCTTTTGTTTCAGGTACTGGGCGATAGAAAACGAGCACCGGTTTCGACAAGGTGGCTTCCAGGAGAGATTTGGTGTGAATGTTTGGGCAGGAATAGTTGGAACTCATATTGTTGGCCCCATTCTTTTTCAAGGCCAACTAACCGGAGAGAGATACTTTAATTTTTTAAAGAATGAAATTTCGGAATTCATTAACAACCTACCAGCGGAAATAACTGAGAGAATATACTTCCAGCAAGATGGCGCCCCTCCGCATAATTCAAGAATAGCGAGAAATTTTCTTCAAAATCGCTTTCAAGAGAGACTTATAACAACCCATGGTCCAGTCAGGTGGCCACCAAGGTCACCTGATCTTACTCCGTGCGACTTTTTTCTATGGGGGCATCTTAAAAATAGGGTGTATTCCACACAGCCTACAACTCTACATGAGCTAGAAGTAAAAATTCGTAGAGCTTTCCAAGATATCACGCCCCAAATGTTGAGAAACGTTTTACATGAAAATATCACCAGAGTCAATAAATGTATTGACGCTGAGGGAATGCATTTCGAACATTTGTTTTGAATTTATTTTATCTTTAATCCTATCAATTTGAATTTTTTTTTTTCGATAAATCTGTTTTTTTTGTTATTTGAATAATAATAATTGGATTTTTTGGTATTTCATTTCATAAAATTACTTTCTATTATGGACCTACAGAGTATTGTTTTTTTCATAATTTTTCCAATATTTTTTTTGGCGGCTTTTTATAACGCCGACGAATGAAAATGAAATATCACAGTAGTAGCAACTGTTATCAAGTGACGTAAGGTTTCCATAGCCAACTTTTCAATTTTTGGCTTTCATTTTGCTTCCACGGCCTACTCGGTGAATTTCTATAATAATTTTTTTCTGATCTAGTTTCTGGTTAGATACCAACTTGTGATATGTCATTAGAAAGGGAATTGAATGCTGAATAAAGCGAAAAGAAAAAAAAATAGGGTTTCCATTTAAAATAAGAAATTTGATGTTACTTCCGGTCAGACCGGAAGTTAACTTCGACATGTCAATATGCTCAAATTCTAGCTCTTTTGTCATTATATCGACGCTTCAAATTTCACAAACCTAATATATATATATATATATATATATATATATATATATATATATATACATATATATATATATATATATATATATATATATATATATATATATATATATATATATATATATATATATATATATATATATATATATATATATATATATATATATATATATATATATATATATATATATATATATATATTAGGTTTGTGAAATTTGAAGCGTCGATATAATGACAAAAGAGCTAGAATTTGAGCATATTGACATGTCGAAGTTAACTTCCGGTCTGACCGGAAGTAACATCAAATTTCTTATTTTAAATGGAAACCCTATTTTTTTTTCTTTTCGCTTTATTCAGCATTCAATTCCCTTTCTAATGACATATCACAAGTTGGTATCTAACCAGAAACTAGATCAGAAAAAAATTATTATAGAAATTCACCGAGTAGGCCGTGGAAGCAAAATGAAAGCCAAAAATTGAAAAGTTGGCTATGGAAACCTTACGTCACTTGATAACAGTTGCTACTACTGTGATATTTCATTTTCATTCGTCGGCGTTATAAAAAGCCGCCAAAAAAAATATTGGAAAAATTATGAAAAAAACAATACTCTGTAGGTCCATAATAGAAAGTAATTTTATGAAATGAAATACCAAAAAATCCAATTATTATTATTCAAATAACAAAAAAAACAGATTTATCGAAAAAAAAAAATTCAAATTGATAGGATTAAAGATAAAATAAATTCAAAACAAATGTTCGAAATGCATTCCCTCAGCGTCAATACATTTATTGACTCTGGTGATATTTTCATGTAAAACGTTTCTCAACATTTGGGGCGTGATATCTTGGAAAGCTCTACGAATTTTTACTTCTAGCTCATGTAGAGTTGTAGGCTGTGTGGAATACACCCTATTTTTAAGATGCCCCCATAGAAAAAAGTCGCACGGAGTAAGATCAGGTGACCTTGGTGGCCACCTGACTGGACCATGGGTTGTTATAAGTCTCTCTTGAAAGCGATTTTGAAGAAAATTTCTCGCTATTCTTGAATTATGCGGAGGGGCGCCATCTTGCTGGAAGTATATTCTCTCAGTTATTTCCGCTGGTAGGTTGTTAATGAATTCCGAAATTTCATTCTTTAAAAAATTAAAGTATCTCTCTCCGGTTAGTTGGCCTTGAAAAAGAATGGGGCCAACAATATGAGTTCCAACTATTCCTGCCCAAACATTCACACCAAATCTCTCCTGGAAGCCACCTTGTCGAAACCGGTGCTCGTTTTCTATCGCCCAGTACCTGAAACAAAAGACCGTTCACACTTTTAGCACTTTACACTTCGACAATCGACAATAATCCAAATAAAGTACAGTACCTACCTTGTACTATTCCTGTTAAATAATCCATTGTTGGTAAATCTTGACTCGTCCGTAAACAAGATATAATAGTTAAATAGGTGATTCTCAGCATTTTGTCGAAGAAACCAATTACAATGTTCCAGGCGCCTTTCACCGTCATTTTCATACAAATGTTGATGCAACTGATACTTGAAGGATTTAAATCGATGGTTTTTCAAAATTTTCCCAGCAGAGTCCTTACTTATAGCTAATTCGGCGCAAATCTGCCTTGAGGAAATTGTGCTATCATATTGTACTAAAGCTAATACATTAATTTCAGTTTCCTCATTGATAACAAATGCTTCTTGGTCTTCGTGAACATCAGGCTCAGTTCTTAATTTTTCTTCAAGCCACTGGAAATACCTTCTTGACGGTTGCTGCCTCCCTGGATATCGCTCTAAATACAATCGTTCAGCGGCATAAGAATTTTTTAAACATTCACCATAAATGAGGAGCATGTCAATTTGTTCGGTTCGTGAATAACGGGGCATTTTTTGAATATTCCACTAACTGATTTCGATTTCCAAACCATTTTAAAATGGCAGAATCAAAAACACTACTTCGAACGTCAAAATAATATGGATAGCAGCGTTCGTGAGAGCTCTCGTTTCTTTTTTGTTTCATTCCAAAATACATCTTAATCAGCCTACTTGTTAATATTTTGGTTCGAATGATTATTGCAATGGAATGATTATTCTGAATAGCACAAACATCGTCCATAGGTAGATATTAGAATATTTATGGACGATGGCACAGACCAAGTACGTTTATGTTCCTATTTAACCTAGAACCTACAGGATATAATTTATCATTCCACATTATTTTTAATGTTATTTTTGCGTATGGCGATAATCTGTTTTGTTATTTGAAGAATAATAATTGGATTTTTTGGTATTTCATTTAAAAAAATTACTTTCTATTATATCATTAGAAAGGAATGGTTATGCTGAATAGTACAGGCAAGAAAAAGTTGTATGTTCCTATTTAAGTTATGGACCTACAGAGTATTGTTTTTTTCCCAATTTTTCCAATATTTTTTTTGGCGGCTTTTTATAACGCCGACGAATGAAAATAAAATATCACAGTAGTAGCAACTGTTATCAAGTGACGTATGGTTTCCATAGCCAACTTTTCAATTTTTGGCTTTCATTTTGCTTCCACGGCCTACTCGGTGAATTTCAATAATAATTTTTTTCTGATCTAGTTTCTGGTTAGATACCAACTTGTGATATGTCATTAGAAAGGGAATTGAATGCTGAATAAAGCGAAAAGAAAAAAAAATAGGGTTTCCATTTAAAATAAGAAAGTTGATGATACTTCCGGTCAGACCGGAAGTTAACTTCGACATGTCAATATGCTCAAATTCTAGCTCTTATGTCATTATATCGACGCTCCAAATTTCACAAACCTACTTCATACAATAACTGAGATATTCCGTAGGCAATACTTCCGTAGCCACCCGGTATATATATATGTTCAGATAGGTTTCCGCGGTCAGATATTTGAAAACTAAAAGTTCGGGTTGAACCGCGTCTAGAATTTGTTGAAATTCGACGTTTCGGCTCCGATTTTGGAGCCATTTTCAAGAACTGAAAAAGAAAGAAAATAAGAAAATTTATAAATGGTTGAAACGTAATTCTTCGCTGAGGTCTCAATCTGCCTACTCCTCAGGTATAATTACGTTCGGTTTTTGTGACTTGACGTCGGGGTCTCAATCTGCCTACTCCCCATGTCTCGTCACTGGTTCTCTCTAAGGTCTCAATCTGCCTACTCCTTCGAGAGAACTGAGGAATTGTGGGTTGAGGAACTGTATTTATAGTGGACGTGGCTGTAATGGCCGTGTGCAATATATTGGCGCGAGGTGAACTATGGGCGGGAACTGAGTTGGCGCTAGATGAGCTGTGTGCGGGAACTTGGTTGGCGCTAAGTGAGCTGTGTGCGGGAACTGGGTTGGTGGGAAATGAGTTTATGCGTGCAATGAGAGGCTTCCAGGTATTGGGAAGTCTACGTCCGTCGTCGCGAGTGTTGAGGCAATTGGGGCGCTTCTCTATCTCAAGGGCTTCTCGGATGATCCTGGTTTGCAGAGTTTTCTCGGTGGAAATTGTTTTTGTGTTTTTGAAGTCTATTTTGTGACCTGTGTCTTCTCGATGTTTATAACCCTTGGTCCCAGCCGCATCACCTGTATTAGTACACAACTTCTCCGACACACCACTAGATCAAACTAGCCTTGCACTACTATCAAGAGGATTCAATTATTCCATCACACCAAACAGAATCCCAACAGAAACCATCATTACACAAATAGAATGCGCTATAACCCATCTACCAGAAAACACAGCTGAAGAAACCAGACAAGATATTGCCACCACACTTAGGAGAGCAAAACTCCCTCCATCCAACATAAAACCTGCCGAAAAACATTGCCTCAGAAACCTCCACAACAACCCTGACATAATCATTCTCCCAGCAGACAAAGGCAACGCCACGGTAGTTCTGAATACCTCAGATTATGTAGAAAAAATGAGCACACTGTTAAACTCATCCGAGTATCAGATCACCCAACGAGACCCGACAACCTACCTCGAAAAGAAGACCAAAAATCTGATCAATAATTCTAAACTACCAGCCGAAACCAAGAAAGCCACTATCCCAAGAGAGAAGTCATCACGCACCCCTCGTATCTACGGACTTCCAAATATACACAAGCCTGATATCCCACTCCGACCTATTGTCAGTGCCTTTGGATCACCAACCCAGAACCTGGCCAAGTATCTGGCGAGTACTCTTCAGCCACGAGCAGAAGAAGCTTCATCCTACGTGAAAAATTCATTCCACTTCTTAGACCTTCTCAAATCCTATAGAATCCAGAACACCGATATCCTAGTGAGCTTCGATGTTGTCTCCCTCTTCACAAACATTCCCCTAACGGATACGCTAGAAATCCTTGAAACTAAACACAGAATTCCAAAAGACACCCTGGACCTCATCAGTCACTGTATGAACAACACGTACTTCCTCTTCCAAGGAACTTACTACAAACAAGTGAAAGGTGCTCCCATGGGTTCCCCCCTTTCTCCAGTCCTTGCAAACCTTTTCATGGAAGACTTCGAAACTAGGGCTGTAGAAGAATTTGACCACAAGCCTACTTGCTGGTTCAGATACGTTGACGACATTTTCGTCATATGGCCTCATGGTTACGAAATCTTAAACACGTTCTTAGATCACCTAAACGATATCCATCCCAACATGAAATTCACAATGGAGACCGAAATGAACAATTCCCTAGCTTTCCTGGACGTTCTCATCACGAAATCCAACAACTCTTTCACCCACACAGTACACAGGAAACAGACCCACACCAACCGATACCTACACGCAAACTCTCATCACCATCCAGCACAAACAAACTCCGTATTGAACTCCCTGATATACAGATCAATTCAGCTTACCGACAACCAGAATAGACCACAAGACCAACTTGTGATATGTCATTAGAAAGGGAATTGAATGCTGAATAAAGCGAAAAGAAAAAAAAATAGGGTTTCCATTTAAAATAAGAAATTTGATGTTACTTCCGGTCAGACCGGAAGTTAACTTCGACATGTCAATATGCTCAAATTCTAGCTCTTTTGTCATTATATCGACGCTTCAAATTTCACAAACCTAATATATATATATATATATATAAAGTGAAAAGAGTATTTTCGTTTCAACTCCGAGAGCTCACGATCCGTGGACAGCGCTGTTTCGTTGTTACCAACTCATCAGCACGGCTTTATGAGGTCTCTCGAAGTTGAAACGAATGCACTCTGAATTAGTACCATAAGGCAAAGAGAGTATAAATGAATAGTAACTTGTGACATCGAATTAAGTTTCAAACTAGTGACTGTAGATGTCACAAGTTACTATTCATTTATATATATATATATATATATATATATATATATATATATATATATATATACGGTATTGCCCAGCGTCCCCCTGTTGAAATTTATAGGTTCACTAGGCGTCCGAAGTCACTGGGCGTCCGATATATATATATATATATACAGAGGGCAAATGGGCGAAGTCTAGTCATGACTAGACGAGTCCAGTCAATTCCTACTCAACTTAACCCTGTACATTAAGTTACGTATTCGATATACGAAAACAGTTTTTTAAAAAGACTTTATTTTTACAATGGACAGTATGAAAGTACAGAACAGAATGAATAAAAATGTGATATGGTTATATTTATAATGTCGGCAGTGCTGACTTGGCGTATCAGCATTCCTAGAGTAACGGTTGTAACTATATCCCTGTGTGAAGCCTAGTCAGCGAACTTGGGTTCATAACTAGTACAAAAAAAAAGGAAAAACAAAAAAAACATTATTCATTTCATTAATTCGAAAGAATAAATAAATTAACCCTGTACAGTACAAAAAAAAGAAAAACAAAAAAAAAACATTCATATCATTAATTCGAATAAGAATAAATTGATTTCTCAACCACCTAACAAAGTTATCAATGAGCATAGAATGAAGGCTTTCACGGCCGGAAGTGGAATCCTGAGGTATGGTTTCCGGGCTTTGAGGCCGTGGTCGGTTCACCTCCGTGGAGGTGGTTCCACTGGACGTTTCGCTCACAACTTATTAATTAATGAGTTGTGATTCCCCCCTCCTACCTGCTCGATTATGTTGTATGATTGTTTTATCTTCGTGTTTTTCAGGGCTGGGTACCAGGTTTTGTTCAGCTTTAATGATTCCTCTTTTCTGTTGAAATTCTTTCTGTGTTTATGTGGGATGGCAAATATTTCGAACAACTGGACGGCATCGCTATGGGCAGCCCTCTCAGCCCAGTAGTAGCGAACTTGTCTACATGGTTTCGCTATGTGGACGACACATTTGTCGGGTGGCCACACGGGAGGTTGGCACTGAAAGGGTTTCTTCACCACCTTAACAGCCGACACCCTAAGATTCAACTCACGGTGGAAGAAGAAAGAGATGGACAACTGCCTTTCCTGGATGTCTTGGTCATCAGAAAACCGGATGGGACTTTGGGCCACAAAGTCTACAGAAAACCTACCCATACAGACAGATACCTACACAAAGACTCGAATCATCACCCAGGGCAAAAACGTGCAGTTTTAATTAAAAACTCTAAACACCAGAGCGCAACGCATCTGTGAGCCGGCCCATCTGAAATCGGAACTGAGACATCTCAATATTGCCTTGCAAGCCAATGGTTACACCCGGCAAGAAATTGCTAGGGCTAGTAACCCTAGGTTGCATCGAGAAGACGGCAACAACGCGATAACGCCTACAAGCAGAGCTTTCCTTCCTTATATCAAAAGAGTCACGGACCGGATTGGTAAAGTACTGGCGAGACACGACGTAAAGCCATTTATAAGCCGACCAGACAAATTGGTTCATTGCTACGTTCAGCGAAAGATCTACGAGACCACCTCGCTACGCCAGGTGTATACCGAATACCGTGCTCTTGCGGGTTTGTATATATCGGTACCACCCTCCGCAGCGTAAAAACCAGGATCTCTGAACACCACAGGCAATGTAGGCTAGCCCAGACAGAGAAGTCTGCCGTGGCATTGCACGCCCATGGAGAAGGTACACATGACATCCTGTCTAAAAATACTGAAGTGATCTCAACAACAAAACATTATCATGCCCGCCTCAATAGAAAAGCCATAGAAATACATAAACACAGAAATAATTTCAACAGAAAAAAGGAATCATTAAAGCTGAACAAAGCCTGGTAGATAAAACAATCATACAACATAATCGAGCAGGTAGGAGGGGGCAATCACAACTCATTAATTAGACAGGTGTGTGTGTGTGATTGAGTTTTGGCTTTGGGGTATACCAATTAGCCAGACTATTTTATATTTTGAATAGAACTCAGACATTGGCAGATTTTTTTATTTATTTTTTTAATTTTTTAGTTTTTTTTCGGGATAAGATTTTTATTTTTTTTTTGCATAATTTTCAGTTCAACTTTTGTTTTTGGCTTTCATGATTTTTTTTTATTTAAAATTTTCCATATTTAATTTTTTTTATTATTTTTATTGTTTTTTTTATTTTCCCTTATTCTTTGTTTCATACAAGTTTAGTATCATCCGTGTATCGGCAACAATAGTTTTGTTAGTAATTCTTGACTATGTATTACAATTTCATTTTGCATCTTGTTATGTGATTATAAAGATTTCTGTATGTTTTCGTATTATCTAAAAACAATAAATAATTCAAATTGATTGGCAGGGGGATCTTCATGGAAATTAATTCTGAGTATAATTTATCCAAACTTTGATAATACAGTGAACACTCCAGAATTATATGGTTCAGATCTCCGTACTCACCGCAGGTACAATATGGGTTGTCTGATAAACCTATTTTAAATTTGTATGCTGGGCAGAGAGCATGGTTCGACCTTACACTGTTTAATGTGTTGATGAAATTCCTATCGTTCTCTTGTTTGAACCACCTGGTTCCTGAAATATTCAAAAATAGATGCTTGTAGATTTTGCCTGTTTCAGAGTTGGAAAATTCGTTCTGCCATAATCTTTCCAATTCCCTTCTATATACTCGGTTCAAGTCCGAACAAGGTACGGAATGTTCATGGTGTTGTTCTCCAGTCAAGGATGCTTGCTTTGCCAGTTGGTCCACTATCTCATTCCCTTTTATTCCGGAGTGACCTTTTACCCAAACTATATCAACTTTTCTATTCTGTAACATTATTTCTTTGTAGGTTTTGGCGATCTCGATTTCCAG
This sequence comes from Chrysolina americana, assembly GCA_958502065.1. Lineage (NCBI taxonomy): Eukaryota > Metazoa > Arthropoda > Insecta > Coleoptera > Chrysomelidae > Chrysolina > Chrysolina americana. The sequence goes on from OY293421.1 coordinate 25,941,208, forward strand.
TATAGAAAACTGCTTGTGGTTTTAGAGGTTATGGAGGTTGTCTACTGAGCTCTTGCTGTCTGTAAAAATAATAGACTGAAAGGTTTGTTGTGAGAGGATGTATCGCATTGCCATCAGAATGGCTGTCAATTCCGCCGTGTAAATTGATGCCTCATTCGGCAATTTGTAGGTGTGGTAGAATGCGAAACCTGTCTTTTCAGATATTTTTGATCAGTCTGTGAAGATGAAATCTGCATTAGGCCATCGTTCATTAATATAGTTTAAGAACTTTTCGTCATGTTATCTCATCGATAAAATGGACACTAATTTCATCAGATATTATTCCGTACTGTTCGTTGAAACACGGGAGGTTATTTGTTCTATAGATTGTTTTTCTGTAATTCGATGACCTAGTGAAGCTTTCTACTAGTGGAGACATCTTTTTCTGGTTCCAATATCGATGTGTTAGTGTGTGGACGGTTAAATCGCGAAGTTTGATGAGTAGATCTGAGTTTTTTGCTAAATTTCTTGTAACAAATTTATCACTCAGAAGATGTCTTCTCAAGTCCAATGGGGGTTCTCTGGATTCTGCTTCTAATATTCTGATGGGTGTAGATGGAAGGTATCCCAAGCATATCCTAATACATCTGTTTTTAATGACTTCTACTTTTCTCAACAAAGCATCTGAAGCATTGCCATACAGTATACTTCCATAATCTAGGATTGACCTAACAAATGATTTATAGAAAATCAGGGCAACAATCGGATCTGCTCCCCACTTTGTTCTACAGAAGCTTCTGAGAATATTGAGGGCGTTTTCACAATTCCGACGGGTGAGGCTTACATGCTCTTTCCATGATAGTTTCCTATCCAGGATGATACCTAGGTATTTGACCGAGGGTCGTATCGAAAGATCCCATGGTCCAATTTGAATGTGTTTCGGATATACTGTTCTCTTTCTGGTGAATACGCAGATCTCTGATTTGTTTTCCGAAATTGTGAGTCCGTTTCTGTCCATCCAGTTTTTGGTGTTTTCCAACTGAGTGGAGAGGTGTTGAAGCGAATTTTCAAAGGAGTGGTTTTGGGTGTATATACAAATGTCATCTGCATATTGTATGATATGAGAATTCATTTCGAGATTTGTTTCCAACTCTGATGTATATATAATGTAGAGAAGTGGGCTCAAAATACTCCCTTGTGGTAGGCCTATCGATGTTTCGTGTAGATCGCTGATGGATTCATTTATTTTCAAGTATATTCGTCTCTCCGAGAATAGAGAGATCAGTAATGTACTCATTCTCAAGGGAATTCCCAGTTTTATCATTTTATGAAATAGTAGGTTCAAATTGATATTATCGTATGCTGCTTGTATGTCTAGGAATACTGCCGTAGTGGTTTTGTTTGCCGAGAAGCCCAGCTGGATGTCGGTAACAATTTGAGCTATTGCCTCCTGCGTGGATCTACCCCTTCTGAACCCATACTGGGAAGATGGGAGTTTTGACTGGTGTTCTAACCAATGTTCTAGTCTATTTTTCATCATTCTCTCGAAGGTTTTCAGGTTACAGGATGCTAGAGAAATCGGTCGGTATGAGTTTTCATCTTCTTTCGGTTTTCCTTGTTTGAGAATCGGTATCACTAGGTAGTCCTTCCATTCTTTTGGGATTGGTGATTCATTATTCCATATTTTATTGAAAATTTGGAGCAATATTTTTTTGTGGCATTCTGGTAGTTGATATAACATTGAATATGTAATGTTGTCTTTGCCTGGGGCGGTATTATTTGTTTGTTTGAGGGCCCTGTTGAGTTCCCATATTTCGAAATTTCTCAATAATTTATGGGTTTCTATGGCAGTTTCCATATGTTGTGAAATGGGAGGCGTGTTAGCCAAATTTGGTGCAATTTTAATGTGGAATTTTTCTATCCATTCTGCCTTTGGATCCATCATTATGATATTGTTCATTCTTCTGTTCTTGAATCTGTTCACTTTCTGCCAGAACTCTTTCATTGGAGTTGTTCTGTTGAGACTTTCACAGTATGATCGCCAACTTTGAAGACCTTTTTTTGCCAAGGCTTCTCGTTTTTTGTATTCCAGAAGATTTTCTTGGTTTGGATTGAATTTGAAACTGATATACGCATCTTTTCTGTTTTTTACTACTGTGTCGCACTCTGCGTTCCACCATGGTTTAGGTATGTGTTGCGGATGTTTTATATTTGAATTTTGTGGGATAGAGATCGATGCAGCTTCGTTGATATCATCTATAAATTGACTATAACACTCTCCTGGGTTCTTGTTCTCAAGAATAGCTTGGTATTGTGACCAATTGGCTTTCTTAATATTCCATACTTTATGGCTCTTTTTTTCTCCTATCGAGTACGTGCAGTTGGTTCCTATGATTATTGGAAGATGATCGGATCCGTGTGGGTCGTCGAGTGTTGACCAGGAAAATACATGGCTTATATCTGGTGAGCATATGGTAACATCAATTGCAATGTTTCTTTGACTCGTTGCAAGAGTTCTAGAACCATCATTGAGATATATCAGGTTACATTTTTCAATTGAATCAAGAAGGCTTTTTCCATATGTATCGTCAAACTCGTTACCCCAGGCTACACGGTGAGCATTGAAATCTCCTGCTATAAGGCATTGTTTTGGAATATCATCAAAGAATTCTATCCATTCCCGGGAATTGATATGGGTTTGAGGTTTGACATATAATGATACTAGATATATAGGTTTTTTATTTGGGAGGATTTCTGTTGATATTCCAACGGCTGCGATATTAACTGAATTTTTAACGTTTATTTCTTTGTATCTCATTTGGGTTTTGATCAATATGGCAACGCCGCCTTTACCGTCAAATCTATCATTACGTATACAGTTGTATCCTGAAAATGTGTAGTAAAGTAGGAGAGATTTGATTTTGTGCAAGAAGATATTCCAAACTACCTCTATTTGAATTCGCAGAACGACAGTTCCACTGACAAAATTTCAGAGTATCCATTAGTTATGCGAATTTGACGAAACATTAACATTTAACTGCTTACTAATAATATTTTCAAGGTCTGATTCTTGAATGTCAAAGTTGTTTAAAGTTTTCATTGTTTTTATTACAGATATAACTACTTCTAGAATGATGTTAGTGAGATGTGTATATTGACCAATGTCTGAGTTGCTATTACTTAAATTTTGCGTGTACGCAGTTCTTTTAAATATACCCCCTTCTTCGTTGGGAGGAAAGACAGGGGCTAAGATATTTCTGTGTGCTCTTTGTATATCGTCTGGGCTAGATGTCCTTGTACGTTTTAGTGGAATTATTGGTTGTGAATTATTGTGGGTATTTCTATTTGGATGTTGTGTAATTTTCGTTAGTTGTGAACAGTTTAGTGAGGGGGGGGCGTATTCGAATAGAGAGGGTTGCTGTGTGGGAAGTTTAGATATGTGACTAGCCTGTTCCTGACTAGTTTGGGATACCATATCAGCATATGACACCTTGGGGTTTTTTTTGACAAGCATCATAGTAATTGATATTGAGTGTTGACATTGCCTGCTTAATCTGTTTTTGTCTTTGAAATTCGGGGCATACTTTAATGTTCGTCGATAAATGAGATCCTTCACAATTGAGACACTTCAATTCAGAAGAGGTATTCTGACAGTCAGGGGAGCTGTGTGGTTCCCCACATCTAACGCAGCGCGGCTTACTTTTACATTGTTTTCCCAGGTGTCCGTATCGAAAAAAGTTATAGCACAGCAATACTTTTTGAATGTATGGATCAACCTCGATTCTCACCCTGTTTATTGAAATATATTTTGGAAGGCTTTGACTTCTGAAGGTTATAATGCATAACCTTGTAGCCACATACTCTGTTTTACCATCGTTTGTGACCTTTTTGTTAATTCTTCTAACACTTTCTACTTCAAAATTGCAATGCATGTCAAACTGTTTAATTTTATTTTTTATATATTCTTCTGTGAACTCTGTTTCTATATTTCTGATAACTCATTGATGGACGACTATGAATTTTGGAATGTATAAAACTAAATTATGTTTTTTCAAGCTCTCTGTGTTTTTCTGATCTAGTAAATAATTTGCTGATTTGTAATCTTTCAACTTTATTCTGATTCTGTTCCTTCCAATTGTGTCCAAACTAATGATTTTATTATCTAATTCAGGAAATGATGTTAATATTATATCACCTACTTTAACGGCATTTAATCTCCCTTGAAAATCCTGACCATTATTTTCTAGGTACACTTGGAACGGACCCGTATCTGTGCGACAATATTTATCAATTGTAAGTTTTGGAATGTTTTCTTTATCTGGGTTTTGTTGGATTTCTTGCAAACGCTCGGACATGAATTTCTTATTTACATGATCTGCAATACTTACGGCTCTTCTGGTGTTGTATCTGTTATTGTTACCTATTATCGGAGATGATATTTCCATATCTGCTGTATCACCTGGAGGTGTTATATTAGGGGGAGGGTCGGGGGGTTCGCCCCCGTTCGCACCAAACATGATATTATACACAAACTAAACTATAATTAAAATGTTTTCTATGCACTGAAGTACACAAACACAGAAACTATGTTGCGATTAATTGCGATTAAATTTATCTGAAAACACTTCCGACTCGTATGGAATTTGCTACAGAATGAAATTAAACAGGTAGACAATTGCAGTATACCACCCGGCCAGGTAACCCAGTCACCGCAAGGAAAACAAAATAATCAAAATAGCCAGGCTGCGACTATAAATTGCGAAGGATTTCAAACCGTTGTATCAGTTTTACGTCGCTCTTCGAGAAGACTAAAGCTATGCTGAAGATGCTCACCGCAGTTGTGAGCGAAACGTCCAGTGGAACCACCTCCACGGAGGTGAACCGACCACGGCCTCAAAGCCCGGAAACCATACCTCAGGAAAGTTATCAATCATTAATGTGATTCTACACATCGCAGAATATAAAGAGATTAATATCTGAACAGCAGTAGTCTAGAATAATAAATATATAATACTAGCAGACCCGGCCACGCGTTGCTGTGGCTAAGGTTTTTATTATATTACATAGTAGTAAATTATTCAAGGGAAACGGTAGGAGAACATCAGTCATGGGGACTACCATGCTTTGTTACACAGATGCCATTTGTTAAAATACATGGCGACCGCCATCATTGATTTTCTACTACCGTTGATATTGATTCTGGAGCCTTGAGTACCTCATAATCATCAAAATACATATATCGTACATCGTGATTTGATGTATAGCAAATATATATTAATATAACTACGTGGTAATACTTATATGTATATACTTTAATTAAAGATTGTTAAATAATGAAGCACTAATAATTAAAAAGCAAGAAGGATTCAACTGTATTACTTTTACTATAATATGAATTCAATTTATAATTCAGTCTAAATAACACGTGGCCGGCTATGGTAATACCAAAAATTAAGAACGTAAGAACAATTGAACTTCACTCTATTGCGTTTACTACGAAATAAATTTGAGATATACTTTAGCCTCAGCAACACGTGGTGGTTATGCCATTAAATTGTAACTTATGTGAAACGTTAGTACTTTTAACACTGCGCCATCTGTTAGAATACTTACTCAATCCAGTCAGCAGATACCGCCCTCTGTTAGAATCGTTTGGGACTGACAGATAATTGTGACTGTCGAATAATAAAAAAAATAATGCTTAGTAGACGATAGTGTGGAAACTACGAAGCATCGCACAAAGAGGAGACCGAGAACGTGTAATGTGTTCTGTCTCACTCTCTCGCCATCAACAAATAATTTGCAATAAAATAATATTGCGGCTATAAATTGAGATGTGAGCTATGCTATCTGTTAAGTTAGATCGAACTGCACACGGTGTGCAAATTTGATTGAAATCGGTTAAGTAGTTTGGGAGTCTATAGCGGACAAACAACGTGACACGTAATTTATATATATTAAGAATAGAGAGGAAAAAAAATAAAATAAAAGAGCACTGATTATATGATACTAACTGTTTTAGTTAATATCAGCTCACGTAGTTGGTACTTACTTGAAAGAATTGTTTGAAAAACTCTTCAATTGGCGAGGGAGGTAGTTATAAATGCGGAAGCAGTTGTATGAAAAAGACCTTTCGTAAAACTTTGTTCGGTGTTTTGGGATACTTAAATTGTTTTTATGTCTGATATTGATGTTGTGAATATCTGTTCAGTAAGTCAACCTCTGATGTAGATACTTAGGTGTTTTGCTGGCGACGACTTTATGATAAAAACAGGCCTTATGTAGAAATCTTTGTTTCATAGAAAGCCACTTTATTTGGTTAATTTTATGAGATATTGTATCAAATTTCCTAAGCCCATAGATGAATCGAAGACAAGCATTCTGCACTCGCTGTATTCTGCCAACACTCATCGCATCTAAGCATGAATCATAGATCACATCGCAATAATTGAACGCTGATAGAACTAAAGAATCATACGATAACCTCTTCGAACTCAGATTCAGAAAGTTTCGCGAATTGTACAGCATTCTCATTTTGGAAAACGATTTTTTAAAACAGTTTGATATATGGCTCTCAAAGCGTAATTCGTCATCCATTATTAGTCCAAGATTTTTTGCTTACTGTTTGAGTGGTATAGGACATTCACCAACAGTAACACCTCTTAAACTGAATTGCGTTCGGGAATAGGGAATAGTTATCATCCTAAAAAGTAAGGAAAGAGTACCTTTCCCGCACGAGACTGCCGTTACCCGAACGACGCAAAGCGGAGTTCGGGTAAGCGTCGAGTGCAGGAGAGTACCTTTGTGTATGAGTAAGGATCAATATTTTTTCTACAAGCGCATTGAAACAACTTTCTCGTGCAGGAATTATTCCCGCACTAGTGCGGGAAAATGTCACCTCTCAAACTAAATTGCGTGCGGGAATAGGGCGGAACACGCACGCTTGTAGGAAAAGATATTTACATATTGTAACGATTTCGAGACCAGCCTCGAGACCGGCCCTGATCATCTCATTACGCATTCACGTCATTAAGTATGCACCCCACGAAAACATTCCTAAGCTCACAAACACATGAGTCCCGCGTAGAAGAAACGCGAACGTTCTAAGAAACCTAAGTTTCGAGCAAGAGCCATCTAGATGAATCGTTCTATAGTTCCGATCAATCGTGAACCGTAAATGGAATCTGCATGCGAGTATATAAGCTGGGTAGTCATAGATAGACACAGAAAGTTATAAATTCAGTTCGAGAGTTCGCAGATAGATAGCCACAGTAGAAATAAATTGAAATAGTGAAGTCTATGTTTTAGTCGAATAATTGTTTAAGTAGTGTTTAAATAAATTAGAAAAATTAGTTTAGTGCAGTTTTACTTCAATATATACAATTTCAAGCGTACTTGTCGGTGTCTAAAGTCTGTGTTCTTCCGATAGACAATTGATAACCGAAACTTCTGAAAGACGTTACAAATAGAGTTTTCTAAATATTAATTTCATCTTATTTGAAAAACCAGAAATCGGAAAATAATTAAATGATATCTTTGTGTATTTGTGTGTTTTATTACAAAGGCAGCTTATTTTGAATTATCTGATGACCTTTCCACTGAATCATTTTTGCGATGTTTAATCAGATTCACATCTAGGAGGGGTATTTGTATTGGGTGTATTGATTGAAATTGCTGAAGGACAGTTCGAAGGCACTGTGCTTGCTGATAAAAACTTTTTTATCAAATCTTTCGATCGAGAAATTGATTCGAAATAAATGATTTCAAAGTTAGCTCTATCTGAACTATGTCAATTTTTTCATCTTTTGATTTTAACTCTGACTGAACTATATGAAATTCACTCCAAAGAAGCTCGGCTTTTTCTAATCGTTTGCATAATTCACTGAGTTTTGAAGCGTTTGTCAAATCTGACAAAAACGTTGAAAATCGTGTCAGCTGAGCTTTAATTGTACCTCTTTTTTGATTCAATGCCTTCATTTTTTCAGACATTATCTATTCACACATATGAGAACCTATACAATGTGAAACAAACAAATTGAGGAGGATAAATAGTAAGGATAGGATGGGAAACTAGCTTTACCTCAATACCCTGCTCACTGAAAGTAGGTACTGTCTCGTAACTTCGTCTCTCTTTATTGGTTTGCAAAACTGAATGAATCCAATGAATGCTTCTTTATTCAAGTTTGTTCGGACGAAAGTTATGAATAAGCTGCGAAGGACCTGAATGTATCTTGTAGAATCTTGATGATATGTGCTGCTATTTTTGCTGATTATATCCGGCATGTTCGGGTGTCGTGAGCCTTTTCACGGCACTTACTCGTAATGAATGATTTGAAGAATGATTGAATTGAGATTGATTTTTTTATATGTCTATTCTTCTTGTTCACAAACCAAATTATGTTATTCATTTTCTTTTTTTAGTTGTCAAAAGTGACTTTCTGAATAACCATTCAAATACAGGGTAATTAAATTTACACAAAAATGATAAATAATGGAACATGAATAGAACAGTACTAATACAGAAATCAGTTGCAAAAACTTTTTATTGACTTTTTTTAGTTGTTATTCAAAAATATATAAATCATTTTCTTATAGTCTATTCAACTGAGAATGGTAAAGTAAATTTTAACACTCCTCAATTTTTAGATTGATATAAATGAAAATTGTTTAAAAAAAATTATCTACAGAAGTCCAATTTTTTCTTGAAATATTCTTGTTTGATGAATAGCAGAGGTTTCGTGAAGAGATTGCCAACATTTTCAGTAGTTGGTACATATTCTAGTCGAATCGTTTTTTTAACAACTAAATCCTTAATGAAGCGTCTTTGAATATCTATGTGTTTACTGAGCTTACTATTTTCAAAACTCTCCATCATATGAATAGCACTCTTGTTGACCACGATACAGCGTTTCCAATATAGAAAATGACTGATCCACTGATAATCTTACGGTCAGTTTTATCGTTATTTTCTTGTTTTTTATAAGTCAGAGCGATATCTTTAGTTTCTTTAAGATATCTCTTTACTCTTTTTGACGCTTTCCAAATTTGATTATTTGGTTTATCCAAGTATGATACCACAAAAGTTATCTCAGGTCTGCCCACTGTACATCAAACTCCCTATGAGCTCACGGTATTGTACGTCGATAATTTCATCCAAATCTATCTCTAGGTGAATAATCACTTCCATTGGTGTTTTTGCTCCATTGCAATCGGATATTTTGAATTTCTTCTTCTACCTTTTAACGTGCGATTCCTAATAATCAATAAAGCACCGTGATAATTTCCTAACCAAATATACAGTTTGTTTCACTCCTCATGGAAACACCCTCGCATCATCCGTAGTCTTTGATGGAGAAGAATGAATTTTACGGGATCGATAGATACACTAGAACTGAAATCACTGCACAAAAGGGACCATCCTACGTTATATACACTGCACGCCAGCAGCGATGGAAACATACATTTTTCCGAAAAGTTTTATTAGGGCACAAACTTGGACCTGAGTTCTTTCAGATTTGTGTTCAGGATTACCAAATTACAACCAATACACCTGAAAAATTCTAATTTGTTTCACTTCTCATGGAAACGCCCCCGTATCTTCCGTAATTTTCGGACATATAATTAATCATATTTGAGATTCATAATGAGTGAAAAAAAAAGAAAGGCAAATATGTCACCCAGTCAAAAGACGGAATTGATAAATTTTATGGAAAAAATCCACAGCTCCTGTCTGGAAAATTCACCAAAACTTTGACTTTTAAATATTTTTATTTAAAATTTGAAAAAAAAAATATATAAACTGAGTATGAACTTACTTATTGCGACACTCTCTCAATTCATTAAAGTTTCTTGGTAATTTAATGTACTCGTTAAATAAGTCAGGATTATTCAACACATCCGTTAGTTCCGCTGACAGATGCTTGGCTTACACAATGGCTAATGTCTTAAGTGTTGGCCAATATCAAGTTGGTAGCTGCCTGTAGCGAAAAAGCGTAACGCTACTAAAACCAAAAATAACAAAATTAATCATGTGAGTTTTGGTTACATTGAGAACCATTCAAATCACACCATTCAGAGAGTTGTTCTGTAGCATTCTGTGCTTTACGGAGCATAGTCGTTATACTATTAGCTGATATAACAAGAGTGTCATCTGCATAAACAATCGATAGGGAAGCAGCAGAGCAATAAGTCGGAAGATCATTAATAATTATAATGAACAGCAGGGGACCGAGCACTGATCCTTGAGGTACATCTGTCGTGATATATTGAATATCTGATCAGGTATTGTTCAGCCATATTCTTTGGCTATGAACTGTGAGGTAAGTTATAATCCAGTATAGTGCTGGTCCTCTCACAACATACAGTTCCAATTTATATATTAGTAGATCATGGTCAACTAGATCAAAAGCCATTTCTACTCATATAAAAAAGTGCTAACGTGCCCCAGACGGCACAATCATATTGCATATTCCACCGGAATATTAGCATATTCTAGGGATATGCCATATCCTCCAAAACATGTGCTATGCATATTCCATGGATATTCAAGGTCACCATGAAATATATGCCAGGAATATTCCATACATCTTCCACCGGCATATTGGCATATGCCAGGAATATTCCATATCCTCCAAAACATGTGATAAGCATATTCCAGGAATATCCTAAAACATATTTATGGCACATGCTATATATATGTTTTCTTACCATAAAATCATACCTGAAATATATTTTGTATGCTTCTTGAAGATGAATGCAGAACATATCCAGGGTGTCTAGTTTATATGGAATAAACTACCCTTGATATATTAAATATGAGGTCCAATATGTTGAATAAGAATAAAAAATTAAATACAGAAAAAAGTATTTATTGCAAAAACGACAAAAACAACATACATATGTATTCTGATACACTCTCTTGGCAATTATCAAGACCTTTGGAAATTTAGTTCACTAACACAAATTACTCAAATCGGTCTCATTGTACTTTTCAGTTCTTCAGGATCTTTCTTTGTTTTTCTTGATCCTGAAAAAACAATTAGAAGAAAATAAGCCTCATTGTACAATAATGTACTTACAGTGTCCTATTGCAACTCTCAGTAGCTTAGAGCAGGAAAATAACATGTATTTCTTCGACTTCTCAGTAAATTGCTAGGCGAGTGGGATTTTCTTACATACCCCTAAAAATACCATCAATATATTATCGAAAAGAATTGATGAATTATATTTATTTTGATAATTGAGCATATTGATATTTGCAACATTTTATAAAGGGGAAATACTTGAAAATGATGTAAGTAAATACATAATATTTGACATTAAAATATTGTAAAAACACTATGGTAAGGTTAGTCTAAAATTTAATTAAATTGAAGTAATGACCAAGCCTCTAATTTTTATATACAATATCTCTTATTACATATAGGAATGCAGATTATGGAAATACCGAAAAAATATTAAATATTCGAGAACAGTTGGTCAACATGTTATACTATGTACATGGTATAAATTAAGTGAAGGTAAATTTTAATTCAAATTGAGATTCTCTGTGGTATATTTTTACCTTCTATCAAAGTAGCCATGTCTAGATTAGATAATTTTTTCCTTCCATTTCCTCCAACCTAGCTAAAGTGCCTTAAAACATCATCGTCAACTAACTGAGGCATACATCTCCTAATACACTGATGCGTCCAACATGAAGAAGCTTTGTCATCTATAAATAAAATTATTACATCTTTTCAGTTATGCACTAATAACAATTTAACAAGCACTATCAAAGTATTTGTGAAGGAAGTAAAAAATACTATGTTTTTGTCAGTGAGTTTTCCAACTCCATCAACTCTATTATGAATGACTGCTGGGATATCGATATCTACTGATTTTGGATTATCTTGGATATTATTTACTTTCTTAGAATTTCTTATAGCCGTTATCATTTCTGCATTTTGTGTGGCCCTTCCCTTAAAAATATTCAGAAGTCTCATAGGACTTTCAGTAGAATCTCAACAAAACAAAGGAATGTTTGCTGAAAAAAATGCATAAATATACTTTTTAGAGATTTAATTACTTTTACAGGATAAACATTTTTGTTTTGCTGCGGTGAAATAGATTCTTGAGTTCGACAGATCCGAGTTACTGCGTTCACTTCCTTTTCTTAGTCCACTGATACTGTTACAAACTGAGACGAGCTGGCTAGTTGCTAATTATTACCTGGAAAAATATATTATTTGTTATACTAACGAATGAAAACTAAAAACAGAAAAGATTTCGGAACTTTTGATAAGGAGATTCGGAGAATGAGTTAAATTCCGAATTATCTTACCAGGAGTCGTTGGTGATTTCAACTGCGGATATTTTCTAGCTACTTTTTCTGGAATATGTAATAATAGTCTCAACAGCACTACAACACTTCCAGCCATACGAGGACTTTCACTTTCACTAAAAACATCTGAACAAATTTCATAGTGCGCTTGACGATTGACAAATGACAATTACAGCTGACAATGTCAAATATCCATAAACTGATCGCAGCGCCAATCAGCATTATTTGTCAGTCTCCGGCGTCGAGCGTAGATAACCGAAACATTGGATTGGTTGAAATTCCACTTCAAACGTACTACTTCATAAACTAACTAATTAAATGGGTCATTTTGGCTACGAAACTTGAAAAGTTTTTATAAATGCATGTGGTTTTTCAGTTTTTATTAAATACATATTCGAGAAACTTTTGATATTTTTCTAACAAAACGTTTCTTCAAATTGACATGCCTTTTGAATATTCCCAGAATATTCCCAGAATATCCAAAAACTTACGTTTCTGCTTGATATGCCTTTTGAATATACCAGCAATATTCAAGGAGAATATCTCATGGATATGCGTGAAAATATATTCCAGGAATATTCTCAATGTGTATAAGATTAAATAAATATTCATAGAATATTCCAGGAATATTGGGTGCCGTCTGGGGTATTGTGTTCGCTGTCAAAAGCCTCAGTTACATGCCTCAATAGCAATCAATGGCAGTGCCGGTGGATTTATTTTGTCTGAATCCGTTCTGACTTGATCTGAATAAATTGAGATTTTCAAAGTATTTGTATAGTCGAAAGTAGCAGACAATATTCAGCTACCTTTGCAAATTGACACAGTACGTAGGGCCATATTCGATAAGAAACAAATTGGTGGCCTATTCAATTTCTCTTTATTGGCACCCTTGCTTTTAACACCGTACATAAGTAAACTGAAGTAGATTCACTCCCAGTCGGCGCCTTTGATGTATCGGGTTTACATTTTATTTTTTCTGGCATGCGGTGGGGTAAGAGGAGTCGACTGAGTGTTGTCCTGTCTCACTTGGTCTCACGTACGGCGTTCTATTTCAGATTCATTTTGGTTGCGCGATAGCACAGAATAGGTTAGCTAAACGGGGGACACGTAATGCATCATAATATACAGTACAGAAATATACACCATCATACCGTCAAACGACAGAAATCGCACTGGTTCCTATATTACAAGACAGAAATTTACAGCAGCATAATATAAAGTTTCATAACGTAATCCATCACAATATAGACCATCATAACGTACTATTTCATAACGTACTCCGTCATAACAACAAAGCATCATATAATCAATGCATCATAAACTCAAAAAATCATAATATCATTCTATCACAATAGCAAAGTATCATAACATCAAACGATCATAACCGTATTCGGTAGAATTCGTAACGCATCATAACGTACTTCTTCAGAACGTATTATATCACAACGTAATGTTTCATAACGTACTTTTTCATAATCCTATAATCCATGCGCTTGCTTACACTATGTGGTAAGAATGACGGTAGTGGAAGTTTTATACTCATTGGATACCTAGAAGAGATATATGATATTTGGAAAGCTTGAATTGTCATTGAATAATTATAACGTATTCATTCATTGTTATTAATTTTTCATAATTCTTCATTATAATGTTAACTGAAATTTTAATACGGTTGGCTGCCTTGGAGTCCCGTTCACACAACAGAACTACTTGCAAACTAGGCTGAATCCGATCTGTTGTTTTTAGGTTATCGAAAATTAATTTCAGAATAATTAATTTTTCACTATACTTTTGTTAAAGTTCCAAATCATTTAACACGATACATTCTGTTCATTAAGATCGAATAGTAATTGTGATGAACAATTATTTTGTGTAACGAAAAGTGATAATATAGCAAATTACGGATCAATCAATAATATTTTGGAGATGATAAATAAGATGTTTGGTTACAAAATCAAGAGTCACAATATGAGCAGAATGTAAGTAGTTTCATTAAATTATTGATATAATTACCACTTATATTCAAATAATTATTATATACCGAACTCTACATGAATAGTTTTATTTTTTTTCGTTAACCAGCTGTGTCGAAACATTATTTATTTCGTATTATATATAAATTCATAAGGCTCTTGTGGACAATGGACAAAACGTTTCTAAATAATTCATTGATTGAAGCAAAAGAGATAAGGTCAATAGCACAGGTAGTGAGTACATGTCGTTTCAAAAGAAAATTTCAATTCCAAAATCGATGAGTATTGATTAGGGCCTAAACTACACACAGCAAACAGTTCAGGGTGACTATTCAATTAGCTTTTTATATCATGACATGACTCGCAAGAAAAACTGTCTTGAATTAAAAAAAAAAATCATCTAAACAACCACCGAATTCAACTTTTTAATGCTAGCAATCACATACATAAAACTCCATCCAGCACATCTGCTGAATGATACTAAAAATGTAGGTATAAGAATAACTTTCAACCTTCTTGGGACAATTTTAAAATCTTGGTTATACTTTTAGTTCTGCTCCTAAAACCTACCAAGGTAAAATGCAGTTTGAATTGTGTTCTGACGAAAGGTTGATTGAAGAAGAAAAATTACACACAAAGCCTAATAGAATATAGAAATAATTTCAAAGAATGTGCCACAACAATCATATGTGAGTAAAATTTGTTTGTTTCAAGTTGAACAATCGAGGATATGTACCGGAGTGAATAACTAGCAAGGCGGCATTGCCAGCAAAACAGACAGGGCAAAACACTTTGATGAAGTCGTACTCGGCAGCGTAGGGGTATTCATGTGATCACGTTTATTTTCGACCGTGTTGTTGAAATATTTTTGTATGATCTTGCTAGGGAGATGAGAACCCCTTCAAAGTACTATGATCAATAACCATAGAGAAGACTGTAGCATTGATTTGTTTGTAAATTCATCTAATTTAATGGCATACTGCTGTATCTGTTCCGAGACTGAAAGTTAACTGGCTACATCCAATGAAAGCACTGAACTGATAAAAGATTTTCAAATCCTGTAACTTCTGCACCATCGACAGCGTCTAACCTTGAAAAGTATTGAAATCTTTAAACAATTACTGTTAGAAAATCCTGTTACCATTTTCTTCCAGATCGGTTAACATTTCGTTGCTTTGATGAACTAGTTTCTGAAAGTTTTTGAGATGGAATGACCCCTTTCATCAATCGTTTAAATGTTTTGCTTCTTGTGTCTAGAAAATAAGTGGATAGATTCACGCCAATTATTATAAACAAAATATATCCACCAGTCATGAAATCTTCCAAAATAAAGTATTCGCTGCAAACACACATATTTCAATCGAATTCCCCATGCTTTAAGTAATTTCTGGCACTTTTGGTTTCTGGGAAAAGAGTGCACGGACACATTCTTGCAATGCGGCACTGAACAACACTTTTTTAACTTACTAGTCATATCAAAGCTATGCTTTCTGCATTGAATAAAAAAATCGAACCAAATATAGAACGACAAAGAAATAATCAACAATTTGTTAACATGAGATCTTATGGCACAATGCAGAATGTTTGTTTGACGTATACATTTCAAAATGTAGATGTTGCCCACCTCGTGGCGACCCCGAAAAAGGCGATCGCCATCTAGCGTTCTTAGTTGAAAATTAAGAGGAACTATTAAAAAACTGTAGAAGGTTCCTACTTTATACAAAATATTTCATGAAGTTTTCACTACCAAATATAGTTTGTATTGTATTAACTACCCCGTTTTCTGCAACAGTCCAAAAAACAAATATTTTCTTTCCCTTTTCCAGTATTACCTATAGACGGTATCGAATCTAAAATTTAATCGCCATTTATTAGTTAGTAATTTCAACACATCAAGTTGCGACTAACGAATATTGTTACTCAAACAATGATGTACGACCTTACTGGGAGACCAAGTCGTCTCCCATCGGATACAATCGTTATTCCATAAGATTGTCATAAGGTGGATTTATCGGATGCATAAACATAATTTATTCACTAATGTACAATTCATTAATATTTGAACTTTATCAATGCCTAAGAGATTATAAAAATATGATTTACTACTTCTTCAATGCATAAGCATAAGTACTTGACAATTGACAGTTTACAATTTCTCAACACAAGAAAAACTCGAATTCTTTGATGAAAAAACCATTCTACATACTCATTCTCAAAATAAAACACCGACAAAACAACACTTTGGCTCTAGACCACGGGATTTTAAGTGAAATATGTTGCCATCTTCAAATTTTGAGGCTACACAGGAGCATAACTTATTTTTCACTTCAATAGTGCATAAAGTTAAAAGTTGGAAACTTCATAGTTATGCATTATGGAATGTGAATATCAATCATAAATTATGAAACTAATAAATCATTTAATTTTAGTCCGTGTCTTGAAATTTTATGAATTGTGCAATAAAATTACGCATATGCAATAAATAATGCATTATGAATCCGATAAATCCGCCTTTACTATCTTATTAGTATTGTAGTAAAACTGCTCTAACTAATTTTCCTAATTTGTTTAAAACACTATTTAAAACAATTATTCACTAAAACATGTACTTTACTAATTTATTTATTACTGTGTCAGTCTCTATCTGTGAACTCTGGAACTATTATATTCGTAACTCTCCGTGGCTATCTCTGACTATCCAGCTTATATACTCCCAAGCAGATTCCATCCACGACTCTCGATTATTCGGGAATATAGAACATTTCATCTAGATGGCTCTTCGAACAGTATCGAAGAGATTGATTTTATTCCAGCTTGTTCTCGGCCATTCGTGGGCCAGCAGATATGCTGTCGTAGTTGAACGAGGGTGTATAATTAATTAGATCAGGGCCGGTCTCGGGGCCGGTCTCGAAATCGTTACATTGCCCCCTTCTTAAAAACGTTTCGCCCCAAAACGTAATTCTTGGAGTGTGAAGATATCTGCGAGATTCTCCATATCTGCACCTGGACGTTCGATGGAAGTAGCACTCCACAGTCTTCAATTTGGGTCGAAGAAAATGGTTGCAGCACACCAGAATGTTGATGCCACTGGATCTGAATATTGTCTCCAACATGCTTCTTATAACTCTCCAGTCCAGCCCATAAGCCAACAGGACAATTTTGGGATTGCCAGGTCCACAATATTCTGGTCCACCATCGTGTCTCTTAATCTCGTAAGGCTCTTCCAAACATCTTCATAAGACGGCTTATCTCGAGAACGCTTCTTGGCAAACAGATAGTAGATGTTTCTCCGGCATTTCCTCAGCTGTAACACCCCTCCAACTTCCGGGTTCTGTTCCCGCAGTTCTTGGATTCGACCGAACTTCTTGGAGAAAACTACGGTAATGCCTCTGGACATTTGGAGATCTTCTGCCACACATTGAGCTAACGCATAATCGGCAGAAACCTTGAAAAGATCTCGTGACTCCTCTCGGGTTACCCCATATTGAACTTTCTGTCTGTTCGAGTACAGGGACATGAACCTCTGAAACGTCATTTTGTCCTCCGGTGATCTGACGGTGCGGACTTGATCGTGGTTTCCGGCGTAAGGGGACAACCTATTGAAGTGGACTATCCTAGGTTTTCCTCGTGGTGGCTTATATATGCGGTAGACGAGGTCGTTTATTCTTTTCATGATCTTATATGGGCCTTCCCACGAGTTCCGGAGCTTCGGTGATAGTCCACGGCGACGTTTAGGGTTGTACAGTCAGACTAGGTCACCTGTCTGATATCTACCAGCATCAGCCTTGATGTCGTAGGTCTCCTTCATTCTGTCGCTGGCACTCTGGATGTTCAAACGGGCCCGTTCGTGGATGTCGTCCATTTTCCGTCGTAGTTTGCTGACGTAGTCATCTCCCACAGTATCTTGTCCTGGTGGCGTCCTAAACTTCAGGTCACATGGAAGTCGCAGCTCTCGGCCCATAATAACACTAGCAGGAGTTTAGCTGGTTGACTCGTGAACTGCGGAACGATAGGCCATCAGAAACAGATGAAGATACTGGTCCCAATCTTTCTGGTGGTCAGAGACTACCTTGGTCAGGTGGCGATTTATCGTCTTATTCATCCGCTCCACCATTCCATCTGACCGCGGATGCAGAGCTGTGGTTCTCGTCTTTCGGATGTTCAGCATCTGACACATCTTCTGGAACAGGTTTGACTCGAAATTCCTGCCTTGGTCCGAATGCAGCTCTAACGGAACGCCGAATCGACAAATCCACTCGTTTACTAAGACGTCGGCAACGGTGATGGCTTCTTGGTTGGGTAGGGCATAGGCTTCGGCCCACTTGCTGAAATAATCCATCGCCACAAGGATGTACTTATTCCCGTGATCAGATTGGGGAAACGGGCCAGCGATGTCAATGGCGATCCTTTCAAATGGGCTGCCCTCATTGTACTGGCGCATCGGGGCCTTAGGTCTTGTTCGAGGTCCATTGCTGGCAGCGCATACAACACATTTTCTGCACCAGTTTTTGACGTCAGTTTGTCAATTGACCCAGTAAAACCGATGCCTCAGTTTCTGGAAGGTCTTCGTCACTCCCAGATGTCCTCCGCTGACCCCATCATGGATTTCTCGGAGCACTTCATGTCTTCGGCTCCTGGGAACTACTACTTGACGTCTTTCTTCCCCATCATCCTCCGACTCCAATACACGCTTCAAGACTCCATTGTCAAGGGTGAGAGAGTTCCATTGGACCCAGTAAGATTTAACGACTGGAGAACAACTGGCTATTTTCTGCCATGACGGTCTTCGATCCCTCTTCTGACACCAATGTAGTAAAACCATTCATTTTCTTCCATTAAATAAAAAATTAATCATGTGTGGCAGCTTGAGCTATTTCTAAAATCTCCGGTGCAGTGCTCATAATTTCATCACTTTCACTACTATCAGATATATTCCTAGATAAAGTTGAGAAAATGTTCGGATACAATTATATTTTGTTCAAGAAATTGACAATATAAATGACATGACATTTATTTTCATAGCATGCTACTTAAGAAAGCGTGCCCTATTTTTAAAGAAATTGCATAACGTGCTGCCTACATTTAGGGGCATCACTCTTTCAATGCTGAATATATCTCACTAATGCTAAAAGTTTTTATGTTTTTAATTGACTAAATTTGTGTAAATAGACCAAATAAAGTCTTACGTAAGTAAAAATTTGATTGTAATTTAATTAAATCAAGAAGTTTAAGTTTTCTTCTCAAAACGCACGTGTATCTTATGAGATCTCATTACGTGCATGTTATTGTTAAATTTCATTAACAAGGAATTTTGACAGTGCGATTTTTGACGTTTACAGACATGGGCGTAGAAAAATCTCTTTATACTATGGTTTGGTGATAATATTCATGTTCATAGTTTCAGTGTTTCAATAAAAGTTGACAGATGTCAGATGTACTTTTACAGCCGTATTTGGTGATCGAATAGTATCACAAACAGAGATTCCTTGCATAATTTATAAAAGGAATTGATTCAAATTTGAATTAGAATAAAAATTAACACTACAGTTTTTTATGGAATTTGAAAGATGATCACCACAATACTGTTTCGCGACTGCTTAGGTTTACTAACAAATTTAAAATCCAAAAAGGCTAGCGCCTGAATTATGATCGTCATCTAGTGGGGGCGCATTTCGTGAAAGCGCACAAAATAGTTATAATAGCCAGTGGCTCACAGTCAGATAGCTTGATCATATTGCCTTGAAGTGGCGGCATTTCTAGTAATTCGTTTCTCACAATTTGAGTGAGAGAATGTCACTTCAAAACAGTTTGATCAATCTATTTGACCGTGAGCCATAGACTTCAAAAAAATAATAAAAAGTAGTAACAGTTCTGGTCGATCCATTTCTAAATGAATTAACAACGCTTTCGAGCCTCTGAAACCCTATGATAAAAAACAGGTTACCATAGAATGTAAACCAAAGACATACAAGTTGTCAGTATAAGACCTAACTCAAAATATAAGTCCGGTTATTGCAAACAATCCACATTCATTTATAATATATTACGTTACATTTCAGATGGCAACAGGAATCCATTTTTCTTGAAATTATGTCAAATGCGTCGATGAAAGCTCCACAGACTTCAACTATCACTCGTTTATCCAAATGCAAGATTGAATAGCACCGAATAAGAGTGTGAAACATTAATTAAATACATATAACTTTGGTGTTCTTAGAAAAAGTCAAAGTAAAAGACTTCAACCAATTTCTACCCATGTTTACGATTTCCAAACATAGAAACGCTGGTGCTTTTCAATTGGAGATATAATTAGGAATTATTATGATTATGATTATTGTATTCTATACTGAATGCTGTAATATTAAATATGATTAACAGTAATAGCATTCACTGATATCAGCCGAATAGATGGAGCTTATGAAAGCTTGCAATTTTTATCGCGATTTCTGTTGATTCCGAGTCGTAACATCTTTCTCAATTTGATAGAGAAGTATGCTCAACTTCCGCCAAGTACATACTCTACTAGTAGTTATTCCGATTCGAAAATATTTGTTCAGCGCATCGACTATAATACCGGTAAGCTAATGTGAGACAGCATTGATGCGCGCGCATCCAAATTATGAAACTTTACGTTCTGAAATATTAAGTATTCTACTCATGAAAAAGTACGTTATGAACTTTTACGTTATGAAAAAGTACGTTTAGATGTTTTACGTTGTGAATTAATACGTATTCTGTATGTTACGATTATGATCCTGTATGATGCTTTGAAATTTCTCTCCATTGATGTTATGATGGGATACTTTATGATGAATTGAATGGACCCGCTAAACGCAGAATTCGAGGTGAGGATGTCGACGCAAATATGGCGACGAGTGAACTTACTTCTGTTTACTTATCTACGGTGCTCTTAATTTCAATTGAGTTGTCATCTCAATGCTGTCAGTGCTGTCTTGCTTCCTGTCCAAAAAATTTGTCCTAAGATTGAAAGTTTTTGGGAATGGTTCCAGATTCCGGTCCATGGCCGATTCAGATACATGCGTGCCCATGCAGGGTTTTTGAGGCACGTGCAGTTTAAACGCCTTTTACTTACGTTTCTATGACAAGACATATTTTATTCGGTTCTGCAACAATTTTGTAGATACTGGAGTAATGCTATTTGAGTTTTTCAAATAACCCCGAAGTACTTTTCAATGTATCTTTTATCTCAAGCAGGGTGGGCACGCGTGTATCTGATACGGCCTTAAAATACATCGGAATTATTTGAAAAAGTTTAATAGCATTACTCCAGAATTGATAAAATTATTACAGAACCGAATAAAATATGTCCTTGTCATAGAATAAGTAAAAGGCATTTAAACCGCACATTTTTCAAAAAACCCTGCATGGGTACGCACAAATCTGAATCGGCCTTAATATATTAACAGCTCATACTTGTTTTCAATGTTATTAATCGAATGAAAATTATTTGTTCAATGGAGCTGTCACCGTATTTTAAATTTCAATTTGTTTTCAAAATTACCGCCAATATATTTTATGGGGCGCCATCTAATATACAGTGATTGATTTGAAATAAATGATTTATCCATGAACACCAAATATGCCACCAAAAGGATTCTTTTCCGATATGGTCCATTGGTCGGTAAGAACCACAATCTTGACGAGAACCCTGTCTTATTAGCAGAATGAAATTTAGTTAGAGTTTGAATAAAATATACATACATATATCTGTAAGTTCTTCGTATAATAATAAACAATTTAATATAATCTTTAATAAATAATGATTGTTTTCATCCAGACTTCACTTTGACTACAGCCAAACCGATAACAAAGAAGCAGAGGGGTCTAAAGAAGACTATAGGAGCCAACATTTGAGGCATTTCTCAACGAAATAAGAACTAATAATTCTGAAAACTAGGTGGAACAATTTTTATATAGGTGCAATCTATACATCCTATGATTCCTAATATCTCATGTTTCATAAAGAATCTATAAATTCATCAATTATTTGTTATTATCAAACATCTCTTACATACCCATGTTTTGTGTGAAATATTTCATCAGCACTCTGTGGAAATTTCACATCTCTCTTTGCAAGATTATTCACTGTAATATCAACAACCTCATAAACAGATCTGCTGAAATTCGATTGAGATGAACTGTTGTGTCTGCCGGTTCCGACAGGCTTTTGATAGCTTACATGCGCCAGAAATAATAATGTGCTAAAAAACTGTGAACATACAAATGACACACTCATCAATAATAATAATAATAATAATACTCCCTCATAAACACTCGTTGAGTGTACCCAAAGGCATAGCCTGTGCGGGTAGAGGACGGCTATTATTATTATTTGCCGTGGCGCTCCGGGGCGACTTACTGATGTTTTAGGTGATGTATTCACTTTTCAGCTGTAGGAAAACCCGGAAAACCTACAGCACCACCTCGGGTGGTCGGTGTGCACTCCAAGCTAGCACTAGAGTATGCATCTATTTTTATCTCACCTTGATAACAGGGGCTGTTCTTGTTTTTGTGTGTTCTGACAACATGAACACTACAATTTCATTGAATAATTCTTGTGCTGCCTCTTTATTCAATCTGTACACTTGCCGAAAAAGAATATTTGGTAACTCAAACGGGTTGTTGTTTTTGAACGTTCATGTAATAAGTGCTGAGAATATCGTAGTATTCATGTATTCCACCTCAGCAATATCTCTATCTCTAACTAGTTGTGGTCATGATAGTAGAGCGCTAGTCTATCAATCAGAGGGACGTAGGTTCGATTCCCAGCATGGTCACTGGTCTCGTGCTAGGAATCGCACGTTAAAAGGTAAGACCTCGTTAATCCTTAGCTCGCACAAGTTTCGACTTCTGAGGGCTGTCGTTCGCAGGGGGATGGCAGCTGGTTAACGGAAAAAACAATTTTAAACAACAACAATTTTTAGTCGTTGAAATATCCCAAAATTTGTGCGAACCACTCTTTCTTTCCTCTTTCAAAATTTTTAGATTCTAATTGAAATTTCGAATAATCACCTTTACCAATATGTTCTGTGAATTAAATCATGTTTCATGTTTGATATCCACCAACGACAATATAAAGACACCCCCATCGATGTCGTATACAACATTCTATAGTAGAATAACGATAAAACGATAACGATATTTTGCTACAGAATCGCAAATATCGTTAATTAACGATTATCGTTCACTAACGATATAGTTATGCGTTACAGAATAGGTCTCTAAGCGACATACTTTTTTGATGGTTTCTTCAATTTCTTAGATTGTTGTTGGAGAAAGGTATGTGCTGTTTTAATTTCATATGTTTAATGTTATCAATTGAGGGTTTATTTAAGGTTCTTTTAGCAAGGTTTAGTTTCATTTGATAGATTTGCTTAAGCTCAAGAAATTTTTGATAGTAAAATAAATTTTGTTTTGATTTGTCTATAACTGACATTTCATTCAGCATTCGGCTCAATTCTTCCACTTCCTCAGGCACCCATTTAGACTTCTGATACTTTATATTATATTATTATACTTTATTAATTACCTTTATTCATACCTGAGTTCGAACGGAGTTACTAGCTCTTTTTGACCTCCCTTGTCTCAGCTTAGATACCTACTCTTGCAAGAACTAGGTTATTCATAGATATAATTCTAACAGTTACCTATATTATCTGAAAGCGCTGTTTCACAAATGAATTAATTTGCAATATACTCATTTCATTTAAATGAAAGTTTAATTTTGCATCCAACCAATCTCACTCCCTAGATATTTTGGTTAACAGAGGCGTCTCTTAGTAATATTTTTCATTTAACTATATGCCAAGGCGGCAAATTACTTCATCATTATTGATCACATAATTATTGAACCCACCACATTTGCACCGCTGTGGCAAACCGATTGGCATATTTTAACCGATGTGAAGTGGCAGCCACAGCTGGCAGCCAAATTTTTCGAACATTCCCTATTGACCAGTGGCGTGTTTCCTTCTTTTTTTTTGGATACCGAAATTGTAACTAATTCAGGATTTCATAAAATTAAACAACTGGTGGAGCCACAGAAAATCAAACTGTTGGAAAATGTATTGATGCCACGATGGCCAAATGCACGGACGAAAATACGCTGACAACATCGAATCATATACAGGTATAGTCCATTACAAGTAGAGTCTAAAAGTATCGACGAAATTTTCTGCTATAGCTGAATACAGGGAGGAAATTTGAACCTTTTAAATGAAAATTATTTTCTCTAAAACCACACATACTTCCAAGTTCAAATCAAATACAAGTGAATTCCATTACAAGAAGATCCTTAAAGTATCAACGAAATTCTCTGCCAAAGCTGAATACAAGGTGGAACTTGGAAAATTTGACTGCACTAACTGATTTTCCTAATTTATTTAAAACACGATTTACAACATTGACTTCAATAACTATTTCAATTTATTTCTACTGTGGCTATCTATCAGCGAACTCTGGAACTGTAACTAACTCTGAATTCTGACTGTTCTCCAGCGGTTATATAGTCGCAAGCAGGTTCCATCTCGACTCTCGATTATTCAGGAGTTTAGAACATTTCATCTAGATGGCTCTTCGAATAGTATCGAAAGATCGATTTATTCCAGCTTGTTCTCGGCGATCCGTACGCCAGCAGATATGCTGTTGTAGTTGAACGAGGGTGCATAATTAATTTGATCAGGGCCGGTCTCAGGGCCGGTCTCGAAATCGTTACATTGCCCCCTTCTTAAAGACGTTTCGCCCCGACACGTCATTCTTGGAGTGTGAAGATATCTGCAAGATTCTCCATATCTGCACCTGGACGTTCGATGGAGGTAGCACTCCACAGTCTTCAAGTTGGGTAGAGGAAGATGGTTGCAGCACACCAGAATGTTGATGCCACTGGATCTGAATATTGTCTCCAACATGCTTCTTACAACTCTCCAGTCCAGCCCATCAAGCCCACAGGCCAATTTTGGGATTGCCAGGTCTACAATATTCTGGTCCAGCATCGTGTCTCTCAATCTCGTAAGGCTCTTCCATACATCTTCATAAGACGGCTTATCTCGAGAACGCTTCTTGGTAACCAGACAGTAGATGTTTCTCTGGCCTTTCCTCAGCTGTAACACCCCTCCAACTTCCGGGTGCTGTTCTCTCAGTTCCTGGATTCGACCGAACTTCTTGGAGAAAACTACTGCAATGCCTCTGGACATTTGGAGATCTTCTGCCACACAGTGAGCTAACGCGTAATCAGCAGGCACCTTGAAAAGATCTCGTGACTCCTCTCGGGTTACCCCATATTGAACTTTCTGTCCGTTCGAGTACAGGGACATGAACCTCTGATACGTCATTTCGTCCTCCGGTGATCTGACTGTGCGGACTTGATCGTGGTTTCCGGCGTAAGGGGGACAACCTATTGAAGTAGACTACCCTAGGTTTTCCTCGTGGTGGCTTATATATGCGGTAGACGAGGTCGTTTATCCTTTTCATGATCTTATATGGACCTTCCCACGAGTTCCGAAGTTTCGGTGATAGTCCAAGGGTTTAGGGTTGTATAGCCAGACAAGGTCACCTGTCTGATATCCACCAGCATCCGCCTTGATGTCGTAGGTCTCCTTCATTCTGTCGCTGGCACTCTGGATGTTCAAACGGACCCGTTCATGGATGTCGTCCATTCTCTGTCGCAGTTTGCTGACATAGTCATCTCCCGCAGTGTCTTGTCCTGGTGGCGTCCCAAACTTCAGGTCACATGGAAGTCGCAGCTCTCGGCCCATAATAACACTAGCAGGGGTTTGGCCGGTTGACTCATGAACTGCGGAACGATACGCCATCAGGAACAGATGGAGGTACTGGTCCCAATCCTTCTGGTGGTCAGAGACTACCTTGGACAGGTGGCGGTTTATCGTCTTATTCATCCGCTCCACCATTCCATCGGACTGCGGATGTAGAGCTGTGGTCCTCGTTTTCCGGATGTTCAGCATCTGACACATCTCCTGGAACAGGTTTGACTCGAAATTCGTGCCTTGATCCGAATGCAGCTCGAACGGGATACCGAATTGACAAATCCACTCCTTCACCAAGACGTCGGCAACGGTGATGGCTTCTTGGTTGGGCAGGGCATAGGCTTCGGCCCACTTGCTGAAGTAATCCATCGCCACAAGGATGTACTTGTTACCGTGTTCAGATTGTTGGAACGAGCCAGCGATGTCAATGGCGATCCTTTGGAGTGGGCTGCCCACATTGTACTGGCGCATCGGGGCCTTAGGTCTTGTTCGAGGCCCATTACTGGCAGCGCATACAGCACATTTTCTGCACCAGTCCTTGACGTCAGCTTGACAATTGGCCCAGTAGAACCGTTGCCTAACTTTCTGGAGGGTCTTCGTCACTCCCAGAGGTCCTCCGGTGACCCCATCATGGATTTCTCGGAGCACTTCCTGTCTTCTGCTCCTGGGAACTACTACCTGACGTCTTTCTTTCCCGCCATCCTCCGGCTCCAACTCACGCTTCAAGACTCCATTGTCTAAGGTGAAAGAGTTCCATTGGGCCCAGTAAGTTTTAACGACTGGAGAACAACTGGCTATTTCCTGCCACGACGGTCTTCGCTTACTCTTCTTCCAGCCGATGACTAAACCAAGATCTGGATCTTCCTCTTGGTCTTTCTGGATCTTGTGGTCATTCCAGTTATCATTGACCGCTGTGGTTCTGCAGAGTGTCGACTCCTTTTCCTCTGTTCGTCGGCAGTGCGAACAGTCGGCTGGACATGGTCTTCGCGATAGGGCATCCGCATTCTTATTGCTGGTCCCCGCCCGATGTTCGATCTCAAAGTCAAATTCCTGGAGCCTCTCAATCCAGCGTGCCACTTGACCCTCGGGATTCTTAAACTGTTGGAGCCATTTGAGAGCTGCATGGTCAGTTCTCAGTAGGAATCTTCGTCCATACACGTACTTGTAGAAGTGCTCAACTCCCTTGACAACAGCTCCCGCCTGGTGACACAATAATTCCGCTCCGGTTTACTGAGGGTCTTGCTGAAGTAACCGATGACCTTCTCTTGTCCTTCTTGGATCTGAGACAGGACAGCTCCAAGTCCCACGTTACTGGCGTCCGTGTCCAAAATGAATTTCCCGTCTGGAAGGGGGTAGCTCAGGATTGGTGCGTTGATCAAAGCTCCTTTCAACTTCTTGAATGAATCTTGGCATTCATCTGACCACTGGAACTTTGTTTGTCCTTCCGTGAGCCTGGTCAGTGGTTTTGCGATGTTAGCAAATCCCAGCACGTATCGGCGATAGTAAGTGCACAAGCCAAGAAAACTTCGAAGCTGGTGAATGTCTTTCGGAACGGGCCATTCCTTAACAGCTTTGATCTTCTGCTCATCTACTGCCACTCCTTTCCCAGAGACAACGTGGCCGAGATAACGTACTTCTTTTTGAAACAGATGACATTTCTTAGGGTTCAGTTTCAGTCCGGAGCTTCTCAGTCGCTGAAATACCTCTTCCAAGTTTTTTACATGATCCTCGAACGATCTGCCAACCACAATAATGTCGTCGAGATACACCAGACACGTCTTCCATGACAGTCCTTTCAAAACCGTCTCTATCAATCTTTCGAACGTGGCTGGAGCATTGCAGAGGCCGAATGGCATAACTGTAAACTGCCATAATCCGGAGCCGATGGTAAAAGCTGTCTTTTCTCGATCTTCCTGGGCCAGTTCTACCTAACAGTATCCGCTCTTCAAATCTAAGGTCGAGAAAATCGTAGATCCAGCCAGCGTGTCTAGCGTGTCGTCTATCCTTGGGAGAGGGTAGCTGTCCTTTTTCGTCACGTTGTTTAGTTGACGGTAATCTACGCAAAACCGTATTGATCCATCTTTCTTCTTCACCAACACGACTGGAGAGGACCAGGGACTGTCGGATGGCTCGATGACTCCGTCTTTCTCCATGTCGCAGACTATTTTGTCAGCCTCATCCTTTTTGGCTAGAGGAAGTCTTCTGGCTGATTGCCTGATTGGTCGGGCATTTCCAGTATCTATCTTGTGCTGAATCACAACATTCATTACCCTTACCGGCACAAATTTATCAACTCGCAATAAGGTCTTCCCTAGTGCGATTCCTCGTCCAATTTTCTCATCATGGAGCTTGGGCTCGAACATCACCACGTTTCCATTGCTCGCACCCCCATCCAGGCGAGCCTCCAAAATGGTTTCACCCCTCTCCGGTACGCTCACATCTTCAGCCAGCAGAACACGAATCATTTCTTCACTTCTCCCGTGAAGTACCAGCTCTTCTCCGTTCACTCGTAGGACACCGTCTCTGAAATTCAACTCGAACCCTCTGGAGTTCATGATGTCCATCCCTATGATTGCATCATCCTCGATATCCGCTACTAGAGCCCGGTGTTTCAGTTTAGTACTGCCTAAAGTCAATTCAATCGGAAGTTTACCATACACAGTTGCCGGCTCTCCAGTTGCTGTGCGTAGCTTCCAATCCGACGATTCAATTCTTGCCGGTGTTTTGGCAAAACTAGGCCCAAGGATTGTCCTAGTCGCACCCGTGTCGAGGAGCATGGTGCGAGGCTCGTTGTTAATGAGACCATCTACGAAGACCCCTTTGTCTTGTCTTTGAAGTACAGCGACATATGCATTGTTAACTGGGGCTCGTTGGATACGGGCTGACGATTGCTCCCTCTTGACCTCCATCGTTGATGTCGATTTTTTCAGTGTTGGACATTTGCTACGCACGTGCCCAAGTTCTCTACAATTTCGGCATCGTATCAGTCTTCTCTCAGGCACAACTTCCTTCAGCACTTTTCGCATCACAGCTTCTATATTAGTAGGCTCCTGTCGGTCTTCCTCGATCATCCGGACTCTACTCTGGCTTTTGCAGGATTGCTTTGCTGCTTCGAATTCCAGAGCGCGTGCAAATGCATCCACGCGATTTGCGGGGCGAGCTAGTGTTAGGGCTTGCCGGGTTTCCTGGTCACGAAGTCCATCCAAAAATGCCTGGACCGCTAGTCGCTCCATTACATTTTCCGGCGTAGCTGGGTACGCAAGACGAACCAATCGTGCAATATCTGCTTCAAATTCTTGCAACGATTCGCTTGATTTCTGGCATCGGTTCTTCAGCTGTGAGTGATATACGTGTTCAAGGTGGGCTTGGCCATAGCGAAGTTCCAAGTGTTTTACCAGCTGTTCATAGTCTTCCTGTTGTTGGGCGGTGAGCGTTTGTAAAATATTTGTTGCTTCGCAACGCAATGCCAGTGTCAATGCTAAAGCTTTTTCCCCAGCATTCCATCGATTTGCTTTGGCAGCAGCTTCGAATTGTCGGTGGTAGTTTGAACATGGAGTATTTCCATCAAACTGAGGCGGTTTCAAAGAGAGCTTTCCTGGTTCCGTACTGACCTTGAGATTTTTAATGTCCTGAACTTCGTCCAAGTTCATACTCAGGTCCACCCTTGAATTTTTGTTGTAAGTTTCTGGTGTGTGCGCAGAATCTATTCGCTTTTCTAATTCACTGAATTTTTCCTTTATCCTGCCGATTTCTGTCTCGATTCCATCTTTGATTTTATCCACTTCTGTCTCAATGGCTCCTATTCTTCCTTCCAGTCGATTTACCACACCACAAAGTTCTCTTTTTAGGCCCTCAGAGTTTTCCAGAGGCTTCACTTCTAGATTTTCAGAATTTTCTTGAAGCCTTTCTTGAAGTTTAACTTCTAGGCTTTTCGAATTTTTGAGGAGTTCTTCTTTCAAGCTAACAGAATTTTCTAGAAGTTTCTCCTCCAGACTCTTTGAATTTTGAAGAAATTTATTTTCCAGACTCACCGAATTTTGTTGAAGTTCCCCCTTCAAACTATTCGAATTTTCCAGAAATTTATCTTCCAAGGATTTCGTGGTCTCATCGAGTTTATTCATTATGGAACTCAAATCAATTCCAGATACTTCGAATAAGAACGTTTTGGGGTCTTCTCCTTCTTCAATCGGTCCATCTGCAAGTCTTTTCTGGAGTACGACCTTCTTTCCAGTTGTTTCTAACTCACGCTCCTCTAACTCTTGCTTTAATTCACTAACTTTAAGGTCAACTAGGTGAACTCTTCTCGGAAACATTTTGTCTCTTATTGTCTTTGCCGAGATATCAGTCTATTATTTATTTCACACACAGTTTTCAGTTTATTGTCCCGCGACGCGCAAAACTGTCCACTTCGCACTCAAATCTTCAACGGGTCACTATAACTGTCTATTAGGCGCGATAAACGTCTCAGTTTTTAAACGGTGAACACATTAACACTTATTTATTTTAAACATCACACTTCTGACGCCAAATGTAGTAAAACTGCACTAACTAATTTTCCTAATTTATTTAAAACACGATTTACAACATTGACTTCAATAACTATTTCAATTTATTTCTACTGTGGCTATCTATCAGCGAACTCTGGAACTGTAACTAACTCTGAATTCTGACTGTTCTCCAGCGGTTATATAGTCGCAAGCAGGTTCCATGTCGACTCTCGACTCTCGAATAGTATCGAAAGATCGATTTATTCCAGCTTGTTCTCGGCGATCCGTACGCCAGCAGATATGCTGTTGTAGTTGAACGAGGGTGCATAATTAATTATATCAGGGCCGGTCTCGGGGCCTGTCTCGAAATCGTTACAGTATCAACAAAACTCTCTGCCAAAGCTGACTACAAGGTGGAAAATTGATTATGAATTATAAAAAAAATTATTTTTTCGAAAACTAAACATACTGCCAATTTCAAATTATGTACAGATGTAGAATTACAAGTAGAGCCCAAAAGTATCAACGACGAAATTATGTGCCAAAGCTGACTGCAGGGTGGAAAATAAACATACTGCCAACGTCAGCATATAGCTCTTGTAAATAGACTGGAAAATATTGCACCGATGTAGAAATTGATATGATCAACGTAGATGAACTATATTTTCAATTCTAGTTTCCAGCCTGTGTCAGCGTTGGTAGATAATTTCATTGATAGTCTCAGGCTCTTCCTGTAATAGACTATAAATGTACATAATTAGAAATCTACAGTATATTTAGTTTTCGAGAAAATAGTTTTTTCTATAGTTTACACCTGCAGTCAGTTTTGGCAGAGAATTTTATTGATATTCAAAGACTCAACCTGTACCTAATTTGAAGTTGGCAGTATGTTGAGTTTTCGAGATAATAATTTTTTATTCAAAATTTTCAAATTTACACCCTGTATTCAGCTTTGGCAGAGAATTTCATTGATACTGTTAGACTCTACTTGTAATGGACTATACCTGTATATAATTTCATTTTGTCAGTATGTTTTCATCCGTGCATTCGGCCATCGAGTCATAAATACATTTCAATTTTTATCATTTCACACTCACCAGTTTAATTTTATGATTTTCTGTCTGCTTTCCACCAGTTGTTTTTTTTTATGAAATTCTGAATTAATTACAATCGGTACCCGAAAAAAAGAGGCCACTGATCAATCGGGAATGTTCGGAAAATTTGGCTGTTAGCTTTGGCTGCCAACTTCACATCGGTACCGGTGTGAAGACAGCGGCCAAAGATAGCAGCTAATATTTCCGAAATCTCCCGAACGCTTCAAGCAGTGGTGTACCAATCAATTTCTAATTTACTTGTATGAAATATAAATAATTGTTCCATTGAGTTTTATTTAATTATTGAGACAAAAATGGGTGAATCAATATTTTGGCCTCATGAAAATACAAGGAATTATAATACTTGGTTATGTATTCTCAATTTCGTCGACAAGATATTGCGAATAGCATTTTGTTGTAAAAAAAATCATGCAGCGGGTGTACTCTGCAACTATTTCATTAAAATTCTAATGTTTTGTGAAATCGTCGGAGCATAAACACATTTCGTCAAAATGTTGAAAATCGCTCCTTCTTTACTCTCCGATAAAAATAATTGACTTCCCGAGGGAGACAGAGGGTCGTTTACCAACCCTTATATTAAAAGTTCGAATTCTGGGAGAAATGGTCGCCGGAGCATGAACAAATTCTGTGAAAATATTGCTAATTACTTCTTCTTTACTCTCCAATAAAAAAATTTGACTTCCCGAGGGAGCCAGGGTGTTATTTATATTTAAAAATTCATCTTTTGCGAGAATTCGTCGCTGGAGAATAAACAAATTTTGTCAAAATATTGCTAATTACTTCTTCTTTACTCTCCAATAAAAAAAATTGACTTTCCGAGGGAGCCAGGTTGTCATTTACCAACCCTTATATTTAAAAATTCAACTTTTGCGAGAAACCGTCGCCGGAGCATAAACAAATTTTGGCCAAATATTGCAATTAACTTTTTCTTTACTCTCAGATAAAAAAATTCGACTTCCCGAGGGAGCTAGGCGGTCGTTCATCAACCCTTATACTAAAAATTCGAATTCTGGGAGAAATCGTCGCCGGAGAATGAACAAATTCTGTCAAAATATTGTTAATTACTTCTTTACTCTCCAATAAAAAATTTTGACTTTCTGAGGGAGCCAGGGTGTCATTTATCAAAATTCAACTTTTGCGAGAAATCGTCGCCGGAGCATAAACAAATTTTGTCAAAATATTGCAAATTACTTCTTCTTTACTCTCCAATAAAATAATTCGACTTCCCGAGGGAGCCAAGGGGTCGTTTACCAACCCTTATATTAAAAATTCGAATTCTGGGAGAAATTGTCTCCGGAGCATGAACAAATTCTGTCAAAATATTGCTAATTACTTCTTCTTTACTCTCCAATAAAAAAATTTGATTTCCCGAGGGAGCCAGGGTGTCATTTACCAACCCTTATATTTAAAAATTCAGCTTTTGCGAGAAATCGTCGCTGGAGCATAAACAAATTTTGTAAAAATATTGCTAATTACTTCTTATTTACTCTCCAATAAAAAAAATTGACTTCCCGAGGGAGCCAGGGTGTCATTTACCAACGCTTATATTTAAAAATTCAACTTTTGCGAGAAATCGTCGCCGGAGCATAAACAAATTTTGGCAAAATATTGCAATTAACTTTTTATTTAATCTCAGATAAAAAAATTCGACTTTCCGAGGGAGCCAGGCGGTTGTTCACCAACCCTTATATTAAAAATTCGAATTCTGGGAGAAATCGTCGCCGGAGCATGAACAAATTCTGTCAAATTATTGCTAATTACTTCTTCTTTACTCTCCAATGAAAAAATTTGACTTTCCGAGGGAGCCAGGGTCTCCTTTACCAATCCTTATATTTAAAAATTCAGCTTTTGCGAGAAATCGTCGCTGGAGCATAAACAAATTTTGACAAAATATTGCAATTAACTTTTTCTTTACTCTCAGATAAAAAATTTCGACTTCCCGAGGAAGCCAGGGGGTCGTTTCAACCCTTATATTAAAAATTCGAATTCTGGGAGAAATCGTCGCCGAAGCATGAACATATTTTGTCTAAATATTGCAAATTACTTCTTCTTTACTCTCCAATGAAAAAAATTGACTTCCCGAAGGAGCCAGGGGGTCATTTACCAACCCTTATATTTAAAAATTCGAGTTCTGAGAGAAATCGTCGCCGGAGCATAAACAAATTTTGTCAGAATGTTGCAAATCACCTCTTCTTCACTCAAGGATGAAAAATATCGACTTCCAGAGGGAGCCAGGGGGTCATTTACCTACCCTTATATTTAATAATTAAAAAAAAAACAAATATATGAATGATTTTTTTAGACCTTCAACTGAAAAACACTGCGTATGAATGAGTTCAGTTCAGTTCAGTAAATGACCCCCTGAAGAGTAAAGAAGAAGTGATTTGCAACATTTTGACAGAATTTGTTTATGCTCCGGCGACGATTTCTCTCAGAACTCGAATATCTAAATATAAGGGTTGGTAAATGACCCACTGGCTCCCTCGGAAAGTCGAATTTTTTTTATCGGAGAGTAAAGAAGAAGTGATTTGCAACATTTTGACAAAATTTGTTTATGCTTCGGCGACAATTTCTCTCAGAACTCGAATTTTTAAACATAAGGGTTGGTAAATGGCCTCCTGGTTCCCTCGCTAAGTCGAATTTTCTTATCGGAGAGTAAAGAAGAAGTAATTTGTAATATTTTGAAAAAATTTGTTTATGCTCCGGCGACGATTTCTCTCAGAACTCGAATTTTTAAACATAAGGGTTGGTAAATGGCCTCCTGGTTCCCTCGCTAAGTCGAATTTTCTTATCGGAGAGTAAAGAAGAAGTAATTTGTAATATTTTGAAAAAATTTGTTTATGCTCCGGCGACGATTTCTCTCAGAACTCGAATTTTTAAATATATGGGATGGTAAATGACTCCTTGGCTCCCTCGGGAAGTCGAATTGTTTTATCTGAGAGTAAAGAAAAAGTTAATTGCAATATTTTGCCAAAATTTGTTTATGCTCCGGCGACGATTTCTCGTAAAAGTTGAATTTTTAAATTCAAGGGTTGGTAAATGACCCCCTGGCTCCCTCGGGAAGTCGAATTATTTTATTGGAGAGTACAGAAGAAGTAATTTGCAAAATTTTGACAAAATTTTGTTTATGCTCCGGCGACGATTTCTCTCAGAACTCGAAATTTTAAATATAATTGTTGGTAAATGACCCCCTGGCTCCCTCGGGTAGTCGATTTTTTTTACCGAAGAGTAAAGAAGAAGTGATTTGCAACATTTTGACAAAATTAGTTTATGCTCCGGCGACGATTTCTTTCAGAACTCGAATATTTAAATATAAGGGTTTCATAAATGACCCCCTGACTCCCTCGGAAAGTCGAATTTGTTTTTATCGGAGAGTAAAGAAGAAGTGATTTGCAACATTTTGACAAAATTTGTTTATGCTCCGGCGACGATTTCTCTCAGAACTCGAATTTTTAATTATAGGGGTTGGTAAATGACCCCCTGGCTCCCTCGGGAAGTCGAATTGTTTTATCTGAGAGTAAAGAAAAAGTTAATTGCAATATTTTGCCAAAATTTGTTTCTGCTCCGGCGACGATTTCTCGCAAAAGCTGAATTTTTAAATATAAGGGTTGGTAAATGACACCCTGGCTCCCCCGGGAAGTCAAATTTTTTTATTGGAGAGTGAAGAAGAAGTAATTAGCAATATTTTGCCAAAATTTGTTTATGCTCCGGCGACGATTTCTCGTAAAAGTTGAATTTTTAAATTCAAGGGTTGGTAAATGACCCCCTGGCTCCCTCAGGAAGTCGAATTATTTTATTGAAGAGTACAGAAGAAGTAATTTGCAAAATTTTAACAAAATTTTGTTTATGCTCCGGCGACGATTTCTCTCAGAACTCGAAATTTTAAATATAATTGTTGGTAAATGACCCCCTGGCTCCCTCGGGTAGTCGATTTTTTTTACCGAAGAGTAAAGAAGAAGTGATTTGCAACATTTTGACAAAATTAGTTTATGCTCCGGCGACGATTTCTCTCAGAACTCGAATTTTTAAAAATATGAGGGTTGGTAAATGGCCCCCTGTCTCCCTCGGGAAGTCGAATTTTTTTATTGGAGAGTAAAGAAGAAGTGATTTGTAACATTGACAAAATTTGTTTATGCTCCGGCGACGATTTCTCTCAGAACTCGAATTTTTAAAAATATAAGGGTTGGTAAATGGCCCCCTGGCTCCCTCGGGACGTCGAATTTTTTTATCGGAGAGTAAAGAAGAAGTGATTTGCAACATTTTGCCAAAATTTGTTTATGCTCCGGCGACGATTTCACGCAAGAGTTGAATTTTTAAATATAAGGGTTGGTAAATGACCCCCTGACTCCCTCGGGAAGTCTAATTATTTTATTGGAGAGTAAAGAAGAAGTAATTTGCAATATTTTGACAAAATTTGTTTATGCTCCGGCGACGATTTCTCGCAAAAGTTGAATTTTTAAATATAAGGGTTGGTAAATGACCCCCTGGCTCCCTCGGGAAGACGAATTTGTTTATGCTTCGGCGACGGTTTCTTTCAGAACTCGAATATTTAAATATAAGGGTTTCATAAATGACCCCCTGGCTCCCTCGGAAAGTCGAATTTGTTTTTATCGGAGAGTAAAGAAGAAGTGATTTGCAACATTTTGACAAAATTTGTTTATGCTCCGGCGACGATTTCTCTCAGAACTCGAATTTTTAATTATAGGGGTTGGTAAATGACCCCCTGGCTCCCTCGGGAAGTCGAATTGTTTTATCTGAGAGTAAAGAAAAAGTTAATTGCAATATTTTGCCAAAATTTGTTTATGCTCCGGCGACGATTTCTCGCAAAAGCTGAATTTTTAAATATAAGGGTTGGTAAATGACACACTGGCTCCCCCGGGAAGTCAAATTTTTTTATTGGAGAGTGAAGAAGAAGTAATTAGCAATATTTTGCCAAAATTTCTCTATGCTACGGCGACGATTTCTCTCAGAATTCGAATTTTTAAATATAAGGGTTGGTGAACGACCCCCTGGCTCCCTCGGGAAGTCGATTTTTTTTATTGGAGAGTATAGAAGAAGTAATTTGCAATATTTTGACAAAATTTGTTCATGCTCCGGCGACGATTTCTCGCAAGAGTTGAATTTTTAAATATAAGAGTTGGTAAATGACCCCCTGGCTCCCTCGGGAAGACGATTTTTTTTATCGGAGGGTAAAGAAGAAGTGATTTGCAACATTTTGACAAAATTTGTTTATGCTCCGGCGACAATTTCTCTCAGAACTCGAATTTTTAAATATAAGAGTTGGTAAATGTCCCCCTGTCTTCCTCGCTAAGTCGATTTTTTTTATCGGAGAGTAAAGAAGAAGTAATTTGCAATATTTTGAAAAAATTTTTACATGCTCCGGCGACAATTTCTCTCAGAACTCGAA
Organism: Chrysolina americana; assembly: GCA_958502065.1. NCBI lineage: Eukaryota > Metazoa > Arthropoda > Insecta > Coleoptera > Chrysomelidae > Chrysolina > Chrysolina americana. The sequence goes on from OY293421.1 coordinate 25,978,274, forward strand.
TTTTTAAATATAAGGGTTGGTGAACGACCCCCTGGCTCCCTCGGGAAGTCGAATTTTTTATTGAAGAGTCAAGAAGTAATTTGCAATATTTTGACAAAATTTGTTTATGCTCCGGCGAATTTATTCATCGGAGAGTAAAGAAGGAGCGATTTGCAATATATTGACGAAATGTGTTTATGCTCCGACGACGATTTCACAAAAAATTAGAATTTTAATGAATTTAGTGTAGTTGCAGAGTGTACCCGCTGCATGATTTTTCTACAACAAAATGCTATTCGCAATATCTTTTCGACGTAATTGAGAATACATTACCAAGTATTATAATTCCTTGTATTTTCATCAGGCCAAAATATTGATTCATCCATTTTTGTCTCAATAATTAAATAAAACTCAATGGAACAATTATTTATAATTTGTACAAGTTCATTAGAAATTGATTGGTACCTCACTGCTTGAAGCGTTCGGGTGATTTCGGAAATATTAGCCGCTATCTTTGGCCGCTGTCTTCATACTGGTGACGTTTAGGGTTGTACAGCCAGACTAGGTCACCTGTCTGATATCCACCAGCATTGGCCTTGATGTCGTATGTCTCCTTCATTCTGTCGCTGACACTCTGGATGTTCAAACGGACTCGTTCATGGATGTCGTCTATTCTCTGCTCTGTCGTAGTTTGCAGACGTAGTCATCTCCCGCAGTGTCTTGTCCTGGTGGCGTCCCAAACTTCAGGTCACTTGGAAGTCGCAGCTCTCGGCCGATAATAACACTAGCAGGAGTTTGGCCGGTTGACTCGTGGACTGCGGAACGATAGGCCATCAGGAACAAATGGAGATACTGGTCCCAATCTTTCTGGTGGTCAGAGAGTACCTTGGACAGGTGGCGGTTTATCGTCTTATTCATCCGCTCCACCATTCCATCGGACTGTGGATGTAGAGTCTTGGTTCTTGTTTTACGGACGTTCAGCGACACATCTCCTGGAACAGTTTTGACTCGAACTTTCTCCCTTGATCCGAAGGCAGCTCCAACGGAACGCCCAATCGACAAATCCACTCCTCTACTAAGACGTCGGCAACGGTGATGGCTTCTTGGTTCGGCAGGGCATAGACTTCGGCCCACTTGCTGGAGTAGACTACCACAAAGATGTACTTATTCCCTTGATCAGATTAGGGAAACGGGCCAGCGATCAAATGGGATGCCCACATTGTAGTGGCACATCGGGGCCTTAGGTCTTATTCAAGGCCCATTGCTGGCAGCGCATACAGCACATTTTCTGCACCTGTCCTTGACGTCAGCTTGACAATTGGCCCACTTTCTGGAGGGTCTTCGTCACTCCAAGATGTCCTCCACTGACCCCATCTTGGATTTCTCAGAGCGTCCGTGTCTAAAATGAATTTTCCGTCCGGAAGGAGATAGCTCAGAATTGGTGCGTTGATCAATGCTCCTTTCAGCTTCCTGAACGAGTCTTGGAATTCCTTTGACCACTGGTACTTTGTCCTTCCGTGAGCCTGATCAGTGTTTTAGCGATTTTAGCAAATCCCAGCACGTATCGGCGGTAGTAGGTGCACAAACCAAGAAAACTCTGAAGCTGGTTAGGAACGACATTTTCTAAAAGTCGACAGAATTGTGCGAGAGCTAAAAGACTGCGGAGCCAAAATGGAAGAAGCAGATGCCATTTGACACCTTTTCTTTACTTTACCAAGAAGTTTTGATGTGATCGTAACTGCTCTTGAAACTATTCGTGATGATAAATTAACTATGGAGTTCGCTATTACAAAAAAGAAAAAAGTGTAAATGAAAAATCCACAACACCAGCAGCTTTTTCAATAGAATATAAAATCTATTGCCACCACTGTGGAAAATTTGGACACAAAAAGGTTAACTGCAGTTTTTTGAATGGCAGAAGTAGTAGTTCTGAGTACAAGAATACAATAGTTCAATATGCAAAGAAACGAGACAACTTCAAGAGCCCAAATGGAAGAAGAAATGAAAATGTTTGCAATAATGCAGTATCATTCCTAGCAAATATCGATGAAGAAGAAAATGCTGAGAGCATTTGGTATTTAGACTCGGGATCATCTGAACATCTCACTAACCAATTGGAGTTGTTCAGTGAGAAAAGAATCCTTGAGGAAACTATAAAAATTGCAATGGAAAAAGCTGGACAATCTCTAACAGCTACTAAGATTTGCACAGTGAATGCTGTAACTATAGTTAATGGTGAAAGAAGAAAAGTACGCATCCAAAATGTACTATATGTAAGAGAATTAGACAAAAATCTATTCTCAGTTCGAAAAATTTAATCTTTAGGAATGAAGATAATCTTTGAAAATGGAAAAGCAGAAATATTCGACGATAATTAGCTGGTAGCCTTTGCAGTCAGAACCGAAAAAATTTATAAATTAAAATTTGAAGTCGAATCACTACAGAATGCAAAATACTCAGAAGTTGGTGAAGATTTAGCAAACCTTTGGCATAAAATATTGGGGCATATAGGAATGACATCTTTAAAAAAATGGACAAATTGAACATAGTTAATGGTATCGAAGGAAAATTGAATATTGAAAACTCTACACTATGTGAAACATGCATATCAGGAAAACAAACAAAGCAACCTCATAAAAGTTCATGATATCCTACAAAAAGGCCACTTGAATTGATTCATACTGATATTTGTGGTCCATTTGATCCTGTCTCCTGGAATAAAAAGAAATATTTTCTGACATTCGTAGATGATTATACCCATTTCACAATAATCTATCTTCTAGAACACAAAAGTGAAGTTCACCGATGTTTTAAAGAATATGAAGCTATGGTTCATTCACATTTTGAAAGAAATATTGCACGAATTCGATGTGATAATGGAAAGAGAATTTACTACTTTCTGCACAAGAAAATGAATACGAATTGATCATCTGTCCCGTATACCCCTCAACAAAATGGGGTCGTCGAACGTATGAACAGAAGTTTGCTCGATTGTGCAAGAACTATGATGATGGGTACCAATTTATCTAAAAAATTCTGGAGTGAGGCTATACTAGCAGCTGTTTATGTACTAAATCGAAGACCTACCAGTGCACTGAATATGGAGAAACCCCCTGCAGAAGTATGGTATGGCCATAAACCAGACATTTCAAAACTAAGAATTCTTGGATGTGTCGCTCATTTACACATTCCAAAAGAACTACGAAAGAAATTCGAAACGGAAAGTGAGAAATGTTTACATGTTGGATATGCACCAAATGGATATAGACTGTGGGACCCAGAAAAACAAAAAATAGTAATTGGAAGAGATGTTATTTTTGACGAACAAAAATAAGATTTGAAAGTTAAAAAGAAAGAAAAAATACCAGTAGCTGGTCCATCCAGGAGTGACACAACTTCTTTTTATGAAGAAAATGATATACTTATAGATGAAAACTTGTGATAATTGACTTAGTATAATAAACTTTTGAAAGCAGTTGAACCAAATATGTGTAACTTTATTGATAAATTAACAACTAAACTAATACATTCATATTTTGTTTTCTTTCAAAAATATATATGACATCATAAACATATACAGGGTAATTCTTCATTTCAACACTCCCCTTGAATAATTATCTGTATATAAAACAACTCCCAATTTCTCTCGCAGCGTTTCGAATCTGGAACGTGTTAGTGGTTTGGTAAAAATATCGCCCAGTTGATTTTCACCTTCAATGTGGAAAACGCCAATCTCTCGTCCAATTTTCTCCTTTATAAAATGAAATTTAATGTCGATGTGTTTAGTTCTTTTGAGAGCTTTTCCATCGTCATTCTTCACCACTCTGGTTGTCGACAAATAATGGAATTTCTACATCATTCTGTATTTGCAACTCAATGGCAAGCTGGCGGATCCATAAGATTTCCCTCACTGCTTCAGTAGCTGCAACATACTCGGCTTCAGCGGTAGAAAGAGCTACTGTAGCTTGTTTTCGAGATCCCCACAATACTGCTCCCCCTGCATACTGAATAACGAAACCACTCGTAGATTTCCTTCTTTCCTTGTCCCCTGCAAAATCTGCATCGGTGTAGCTCTCCAGAGACATATTCTCTTTGTATACAAGACAATAGTTCAGAGTTCCTTTCAGGTATCGCAGTAATCTTTTCGCAGCATTCCAATGACAAATTTTTGGGTTATGCATATGCCTGCTCAAATTATTCACCGTGTAAGCGATATCAGGTCTGGTGACAGTGGACACAAACAGAAGAAAACCAATAACTTCTTTATAGGGTTTATCAGAAGCCTCAGCAGATTCACTCGAATCATCTTCACCAACAACTGATGGCGTCGCTACAGGATTTGCATTATCCATGTGAAATTTTTGTAATATGGCTCGAATGTATGAAGCTTGGTTGATAAATATGCAATCTGGATGTTGGATGATGTTTATTCCCAAATAAGAATCTGATTTGCCATACGTTATCTCAAACCTTTGATTCAGATTCTTCAAGAAAACTATATGTTTTCCTGTGATCAAAACATCGTCTACATACAAACATACGATGATTTCGCTTGGTGATTTCTTCTGAAAAACACAGGAGTCTGTTTCGCAACACTGGAAACCATTTTCTAATAGAAACTCCGTGAATTTTTCATTCCATTTCTTCGGTGCTTGTTTTAATCCATACAGACTTTTCTTTAATTTACATACTTTGTTCGATCCATCTGAATAACCTTGGGGTTGCTCCATGTAAATATCCTCATCTATATCGCCGTGTAAAAATGCGATTTTTACATCGAATTGCATCAGACAGTGATTTTGCCTTGCTGAAAATGCCAGTATCAGCCTAATCGAATCGTATCTGGCGACTGGACTGAATGTTTCATTATAATCTATTCCATATTCTTGCAAGAACCTCTGATAACTAGTTTTGCTTTGTATTTAAAAATTTTCCATCATTATCATGTTTCATTTTGAATACCCATTTACATGTAAAAACTTTCTGGTTTTCTGGAGCTCTTGTCAATGTCCATGTATCTTTACTCATCAAAGAGTTATACTCTTCATCCATAGCAATTTTCCATTCATTCACTTTTACAGCTTCTTCAAATTCTATACTTTCAGCTTCTCCAATCATAACTACTTTCATATTGTCAGCTTTATAGCGCTCAGGCTTTTTCAAGTTACTTCTGCACCTCAGATTATAACGTTCTCTCAGGGTTGCCAGTGAGTCACTATTGTCACTATTTTAAAATCGTGTCACTTTTCTCACTATTTTCGAAATTTGTTCACTATTGTCACTATTCAGAGCTCAGAAGTGGTTAGAATAGAGGTGCTCGTTAGAATACTTTGCATCATTAAAAATATAAAACCAAGAGCACTTGCAATTTCCAATCCAGTATACCATCAAAAAATTTACAAATCATGAAGAAATACTTCGTAGAAAACAATTACCAAACATCACTAGTAGAAAAAAATACAAAAGAAAAACAGAACCCTGAAAAAACGAATAGAACAACAAACTCGAAATGTTATTATAACAAAATACCATATGTAAAAAATCTTTCAGAAAAACTTGCAGGGGTTATTGAAGATAAACATTAAAAAAATTGCGTTTGATAATAAAAACACTATTGAAAGACATTTATCATCATACCAAAAAACAAAAATCCCCCTAGATATTATATCAAATGTGGTTAACCAAATTAAGTGTGAAAATTTCCCTCAGTGCTATATAGGACATAATAAATGTTACCTGTGAACAAGAATAGCGGATCACGAAAAAGATGCAAAAAACTAAATGTTAACAATGCCGCTTTGGTGAACACATCACATAAAACGGTCACAGTTTTAACTTTATGACAACTATGGTTTTTGATACGTTACCCTTTTTATCTAAAAGACTACTCAGTGAAATTATTCACATATTCAAACATAACAGTGTCAATACCAGAAGGAATATTGAAGGTTCAAACACAAATTTTTTTAGTTTGAAGTTAATCATATATTCATGTCTTTGATGTTTAATTTTCTCCATTTGGTCCATTGGTCCATTGGTCCATTTTATAAAATTTTCAGAAAAAAAATTTTAATTGGCTCTCAGAATTCGTGTATGTGTTAATTGTTCAAAGAATCTTTCTCCGTTTTTGAAATTATTTCAAGCATTTTAAGTAGAGGTAAACAAAATTTTCGTAATCAGTCCTCCTGAATATCCTCGTCGAAGGTTAGTACATCGTAGCAAGTAAAACAAATTTTCAAAAAAAAATCCGTTGTTACAAAACCCTGATGATGAATTAAATATAGTTCGAAACGTTGGCCCAAATAAAAGCTTAACTTTGAATGTTAGGTAATAGTTTTAGTGAGTTTTTAAGTACCATGTTCAAAGTACAGATTACTTCAATCACTTTAATCTTGATGAATATGCTTATCCTTTTATTGTAGTATTTGTCTTGTCCTAAAAAGTTCTCATTAAAATACTGCAAATGGGCTCTGGATTGATGAAGGAAATATGACCAGCGTTCATAAAAGTTCCTAAATTGGTTGGGAAAATGTCACTATTTAGACGAAAAAGTCAATATTATGTCACTATTTCTGTGAAAGATAAGTCACTATTCTACTATTTTTGACCCTCTGAAACGCTGGCAACCCTGCCGGTTCTCTTGATGTTTCTGCTTCTATGGTATCATGTACAACAGATCTTTCTCGTTCCGCATCGTCCGCATCATTGTTTGTTGGATTTATTATATTTCTGTCCTGGAAGACGTGTTTGGATGACAATCAACTTTGTCAAAAATGACACTGTGACAATTTTAGCTTCAGAGTTCCTGATTTTGATATTTTTAGAAATATTTTGTACAGTGTGGTTCATCTGGGGTCCGAATATAACATCACGAGCCACTTCGATTCTTCTGGAATTTGGTATGTATTCTTTGTAGCCTTTGGTATTTTCCATGAAACCCACGAATATTCCTTTTTTTACTTTTCACATCCAATTTTGATCTCTTCTCTTTCGGAACGTGGACATCTTCACCAAAAAACACTAAAATCTGGCAGTTGAGTATCATCACTGTCCCATAAATTATTCGGCCTTTTATTTTCCACTGTGGTAATGCCAGTTTTATTTAAGATATACACAGCATAATTCACTGCTTCTGCCCACAGGTTTTTGTTCAGATTCTTGGAATGTAACATTGTTCTCGCCATTTCTACAATTGTTCTGAAATCTCTCTCTGCTCTGCCGTTCTGTTGTGGTGTGTATTTTTTCTTCCATGGTAGATCTCACGTGTTGATTAACGAACCCTGTTCCATTATCACTTTTACTTTATGGTTTGTTTGGTTTTCAACCAGCTTTAGAAAAACATTCAGCTTTTGATTCACTTCTGACTTCTGTTTCAGAAAATATACCAGTCTGAAGCTGGAATAATCATCCTTGAATAATAAAATGTAGTTAGAACCGCCTAATGATGTCTTCTCCATGGGACCACATAAATCCATGTGAATCAGTCCTCCAGGTTGTTTTTCACGACTGGAACTCAATGGGTCGGGTAAACGATGTTGCTTTCCCATTACACAGGATTCACAGAAAACATTATTTTCATCAATGAACAGAACTTCATACCTTTTCAGAACATTTCGCATGTACTATGTTTTGGTGTCCTAATCGTTCATGCCAAGTTGTTATATTTTCGGATTTGGAGCTAATACCAACATTCGCTGCCATGCTTTCATCAACTTCGAACATTTCGAATAATTTTGCTTTTCGGGTAGCAATAGCAAAAATTTCATCATATTCCAGAAATTTGCACGTTTCTGAATCAGAAATCATTTTGAAGCCTTTATCTAGAATAGTTCCAGAGGAAAATAAATTATATTTGAGATCAGGGACCTACAAGACAGCTTTAATTTCTGAAGCTATCAAATTTTCTCCATTGAAGGATTGTATTTGGATATTTCCCATTCCTATGGCTGAAATGAATGAACCATCTCCAATACTGATTGATTTGGGTTCTGCAAACGTCATATATTGATGAAACCATTCCTTTCTGCTTGACATATGATCACTAGCGCCTGAGTCTAGGTACCATCTATCCATAAGATGTGCCGATTAGTGCAACTCTTCTCTGGTTTGGAATTTCATTCTCCTGTTTCTTCCTGAACCAACAGTCCTTCATCACATGGCCCTTCTTGCAAAAATGACAGATGGGGGTCCATTTCTTATTTTTCTTTACTTCTGTTCGGAAACTATCATTTTGTGTCTTTCTTGTTACTAGTGCTATATCTTCACTTTTTCTGCAGTCTCTCTTCTTCTAGCATAAGTCTACTCGTCAGATTATTCAATGATCGTTGATCGGAGTTAACGGAATCCCATGCACTGAAGAAATGCGCATATTCTTTTGGTAACATCATCAGAATTTTGGTCATAAACATCGAGTCCGGTATTGTTTCGCCAAGTGCTTTCATTGAATGGGTAATTTTCTCCAATCGCACGATGTTAGCAGACATACATTCAGATTCATTGAAGGATTATGAATAAAATTGTTGTAACATATGTAACGATGTTTCTGATTTCTGTGTGAATAGGGTCTCTGATTTACTGAGCATTTCCATACTTGTGGTACAGTACGTAATCAACGATAAAATCTGCTCGTTCACACTCGTGACGATAATTCTTTGAGCATCAATATCGTCCTTCATCCAGGTAGTATAACTATCCTTGTTGGTGATTTGATCAGGTTTTGGCGAATTTCCCACTGCTACATCATACTTTTCTGCACTCTTGAGTATTATGTTCACCTGGAACCTGCATGAATCATAATTCTGCTTCCCATCTAATTTGATGATTTTTGTATTAGAAAACTCCATTTGGAACGTCAATCTGTCTGTTATATTTTCAAATTGGACAATTTTCTGCTGTTCAACTTATCTTTCACTGCTTCCAATACTTTACTTTAATTCACGAATTCTGGGCCCATAACCAGATGAATACTTGTGATAATAAACTTTTGAAAGCAGTTGAACCAAATATGTATAACTTTATTGATAAATCAACAACTAAACTAATACATTCATATTTTGTTTTCTTTCAAAAATATATATGACATCATAAACATATACAGAGTAATTCTTCATTTCAACACTTATCGATATGAGAAAGCAAAATGACGAAAAAATTGAAAATTTACAAGAAAACATAGAAGATGATGAACACTTTCAATGTAGAAATCAAGAAAGTAATGAAACACTTCCAGAAAACACCTCAGGAGATTATGATTTATTAGTAACACAAGATGAAATACACACAGACAGCTCAAGTGGAAAGAGAAAAGTTATCAGTCCAAGATGGTTGAAAGATTTTGAAACCTCATATGTAGCAGAAACTTACTTTGAAGAAGACATTACTGACTTTCTGAACGATATAGAATCATTAGCAAAGAAGAAGAGGGGAAACTGGCAGTAAAAACAGAAATAGATGCTTTAAGAAAGCTGGAAGCTAGTAGAAAAGCAAAATAATAGAAAAGTAATTCAAAGCAAGTGGATTTTCAAGATAAAGCGCAACTCAGAAGGAAAACCAACAAAATATAAAGCTAGACTTGTGGCCAGGGGATTTCTACAACAAGAAGGAATCGACTACACAAAAACCTATGCACCTGTGGCAAAGATGACAACGATCAGAATAATTTTGGCAATTGGAAATAATTATAATCTCATATTCATTCCATCAACTGGATGTGAAAACAGAATATTGAAGAAAGATGTGTATATGGAAATTCCTGATGGTTTCGAAAATCACCTAAATAAAGTGTGCAAGCTACGTAGATCATTGTATGGTTTGAAACAATCTCCTAAATCTTGGAACGAGAGATTTGATGATTTTATACAGAAATTTGGTTTCAGCAGATCATTTTCAGATTACTGTTTATATATACAAGATACTAATTTAGAAGAAATTGTTATTATATTGATATTTGTGAATGATATCATCATAGCTGCCAGAAGTTATGAAAAAATTCTATTTTATAAACAAAAGTTTGAAGAAGAATTTGAAATAGAAGACTAGGAGTTCTAAACTACTTTCTAGGAATGAAAATTGAGTATGAAAGAGAAGAAGGAATTCTGAAATCAGTCTATCAAAATACCTGGAAAATGTAGTAAGGATGTCCAAAATGGAAGAATGTAATCCAGTAGCAACATCGATGGAAGCAAATTTTGAAATATCTTAGGGCGAAGAGGAAACTTTCGACAAACCCTACAAAAATCTCATTGGTTGTCTGATGTATGCCATGTTGGAAACCCGACCTGACCTATGCACTGCTGTAAGTTATCTCAGTAGAGTGCAAAGCAAACCAAACGAAAATTCTTGGCACAACTCAAGAGGGTTCTGAGATACGTAAAAGGGACATTGAACCTTAAATTGACATTCAAAAGGGAATCTGATGATGAAATTGTGCAAGGATACGTGGATACAGATTGGGGAGGTAACATCACCGATATAAAATCCACTACAGGTTATCTCTTCAAGATATATGGAGCAATTGTATCGTGGTCAACACAGAAGCAAAAAAATGTTACCCTGTCTACGGCGTAAGCTGAATATGCAGCTTTGAGTGCTGCAACTTGTGAAGCAATTTGGATTTAACAAATTTTGACCGATTTGAAAATGATAACACATGAGCCTAATAAGATTTTTGAAGATAATAAAAGCTGTTGCCAAAAATCCTGAACAACATGAAAGGACAAAACACATAGACATTAAACATCACTTCATACGAGAAAAAGTTCAAATAAATGAGATACTATGCTATCTGGAAACTGAAGATAAATAGCAGATATGTTAACCAAAGCCCTTCCAAGATGCAAGTTTGAGAGGTTCAGAGAAGAAATTAATTTGGAGTAATTAACAAGAAATGAAAAATTCACGGGGAGTGTTGAAATAGTAATTTTTCATTTAATAATCACTGTTCAGATATTTCAATTCATTATTTTTCTTCAAAAGAATCCATAGCGATAGTTGTTGATAACATACTTTATATATTGTTTTTCTGATGAAAAAATAAAGTTATTTAAAAGAAAGTTTACCTTTACAAAAGTATCGGACCTTTCAGTTTTCTCTCAGGCAGGACTTCCTTTATTAATTTTCTTATGACAGCCTCGATATTAGCGGGCTCCTGTGGATCTTCCTCAATTATCCTGACTCTACTCTGGCTTTTGTAGGATTGTTTCGCAGCCTCAAATTCTAAAATTCGCGGCAATGCGTCTACGAGATGTGTAGGACGAGCTAATGTCAATGCTTGCCTCGTTTCTTGGTGTGGCTGGGTGTGCAAGGCGAACCAAGCATGCAATGTCTGCTTCGAATTCTTGTTATCATTTGCTTGATTTCTGGCATCGATTCTACAGCTGTGAATGATATACGTGTTCAAGGTGGGCTTGGCCATAGTGAAGTTCCAGATGTTTCACTAGCTGTTCATAGTCCTCCTGTTGTTGTGCGGTGAGGGTTTTTAAAATGAATGTTGTTTCGCCACGCAATGCCAGTGTCAATGCAATAGCTCTTTTCCCAGCATTCCATCCGTTTGCTTTGGCAGCCGCTTCGAATTGTCGGCGATAGTTTGCCCAAGGAGTATTTCCGTTGAACTGAGGCAGTTTCTATGAGAGTTTTCCAGGTTAAGCACTGACCTTAAAGTTTTTGATGTCCTTCTGATCTTCCTCCAAGTTCATACTCAGATCCAGCATTGAGTTTCTGTTGGAAGTTTCTGAAGTGTGCGCAGAATCCATTCGCTTTTCTAATTCACTGAATTTTTCCTTCATTCTGCCGATTTCTGTCTCGATTCCGATTTCTTCCTTCATTTCTTCTTTGATTTTCTTCGTCTCTGTTTCGACAGTTCCCACTCTTTCTTCCAACCAATTCGCCACACTGCAAACTTCTTTTTTCAAGCTTTTTGAGTTTTCTAGAAGCTCCTTCCTCAGACCATTAATTTTCCAAAAGCTCTTCTCTCAAATTCTTCGAGTTTTCCAGAAACACTCCTAGATTTTTCGAATTTTCGTGAAGTTTTTATTCCAGCTAACTGAATTTTCTAGAAGTTTTTCCTCCAGAGTCTTTGAATTTTGTAGAAATTTATCCTCCAAACTCACCGAATTTTGTTTGAGCTTTTCTTCCAGACTTTTTGAATTTTGAAGAAATGTATCCTCCAGATTCACCGAATTTTGTTGAAGTTCTTCTTTCAGAGACTTAGTAGTTTCTTCGAGTTTATTCATAATCGAACTCAAGAAACTTCGAATAAAAATGTTTTGGGGTCTTGTCCTTCTTCAATTAGTCCTTCTGAACGTATTTTCTCAAGTACGGCCTTATTTCCATTTGTTTCTAACTCACGCACCTCTAATTCTTGCTTCAATTCACTTACTTTTAGGTCAACCAAGTGAACTCTCCTCAGAAACATTTAGTCTTTTATTGTCTTTAACCGAGATATCAGTCTATTATTCATTTCACACAATAAGTTTTCAGTTTATTTTCCCGCGACGCGCAAAACTGTCCACTTCGCAAACACTAAAATGTTCAACGGGTCACTAGTCTATTAGGCTCGATGAATGTCTATCAGTTTTTAACACAGCGAACACTGTAAAATACACTAAACTAATTTTGCTTATTTATTTAAAACACTACTTAAACAATTATTCAACTAAAACATTGACTTCACTATTTTAATTTATTTTCACTGTTGCTGTTTGTCTGCGGATTCTGGAACTATATCTGCAACTCTCTGTGACTATCTATCTGCCCTCTGCTGTCGAGCGCCTTATATACCCGCAAGCAGATTCTATTTACTGTTCTAGATCTATCAAGTCTATACGGCGGCTCCTTAGATGTCTCTCGAAACTTCGATTTCGTTCATCAGCAAATTCGCGTTTCTTCTACGCGTGACTCATGTGTTTGCGAGCGGAGGAATGTTTACTTGGGGTGCATAATTAATGAGCCGATCAGGGCCGGTCTCGACATCGTTGTAGTATACTTTTCTGTATGTCTTTCATCGAATGATATTTTAAAATTTCTGGTACTCGGAATATTTCAGGTAGTTTACTGATGGAATTTCATTTATTTTCCACTTTTTCAATACCTTACTGGACAAAAAATTTGATTTGAACCTGTATATATTCCTCTCTGTACGTCTTTTATCGATTATTTCCCTCATCTGTAAAAATTTATTCGCTGATAAACTCGCTTCGTTCCTCTTGCGAATAAACGGCATTGTCCTTCTTGACAGTTGCCTGAATGTATGCAAAATATTTCACAAGTCGTGTGACATATTAGGTTCATTAATTTAATAATAGTTATTTAAGTAACAAGGAATGTAAAGACGTGTTAACATTCGAGGTGAGTGAGTACGAGCCGTGGCAAAGCCGAGGCTTGTTGCTTCCCGAGGATGTTAACAGCCGATACATTCCGTGTTACTTATTACGTTTTTACCGCTGCTTGTTGACATTTCTCAAAATTTGCCTGGAATGAAGTTTGTTTTCTCACCCTTCCTTCATGATTATTTGTTCCGCTATTTCATTCGAAGTTGCTTGTGTGCATAACTAAGTTACCGAATAATCAGACAACAATAATATACAAAAAGTCTCATAGCCTAAAAATTGATATAAATGAAGCTGAAGGTATTACTTGTCAAAGTCATTATTACCCTAGGCATGTAAATGACACTATTTACATTCCATTGTCAATATGAATTAGAAAACGAATGATATAGTCCATTTACCTGTTCTGGTGCAAAAATAATTATGCACATTGTGGAGTAGATGTTATTGGTTGATTGACATATTTGGGAAATAATCTGATCAAATATAACTCGACCGTCGTTTATCAAATCGAATAAATTTTGGAATTTCCACTCAAACATTTTTTACATTCATGTTGTTCAAAGAATAAAACTCTCGAGCTTAAAAGTTCTCGGGTTTCCAAATTCAACGCGATAAATTTTCAAACAAAATCGTTTTCGTTGAAATTGAAAAATGTATTCGCTGATAAATGAGGTTTGTATATTACCCCCGAATAACGTTCTCAAATTTTTGGTACTCTGAATATTTTCCGGCCAAACATATTGATTTGAACCTGTATGTATATCTTCCTAGAGATCTTCTATTGAATGGATTTTTCAAATATCTGATACTCTGAATATTTCGGGTAGTTTACTGATGGAGTTATAATTACTTTTCAATTTTACAACACTTTTCCGGTCAAACAAATTGATTTGACCCTCTATATATATTTTTTCAATAGTCTTTTATCGAATGACGTTTTCAAAATTTCGGTACTCTGAATGTTTCGGGTAGTTAACTGATGGAGTTTTAATTACTTTTCAATTTTACAACACTTTTTCGGCAAAACAAATTGATTTGACCCTGTTATATACTTTTTCAATGGCACTTTATCGAGTGGCGTTTTCTAATTTTTGGTACTCTTGAAGGAATTTTAATTACTTTCCAATTTTACAACACTTCCGGCCAAACAAACTGATTTAACCCGGTATATATACCTCTCTATATGTCTTTTCTCAAATGACGTTTTCAAACTGTTGGCACTCTGGATATTTCGGGTAGTTTACTGATGGAATTTGGATTGACTCAGTATACATACTTTTCCAATAGTCTTTTATCGAATGGCGTTTTAATTTTTTTTAATGCTCGGAATGTTTCGTGTAGATTACTTATGGAATTTCAAGTTTATTTTAATTTTTTCAACACTTTTTTGGCCAATCAAATTGATTTGACCCTGTATGTATATCTTCCTAGAGATCTTTATATAATAATATCTGATACTGTGAATATTTCGGGTAGTTTACTGATGATATTTTACTCTATTTTACTTTTTTTCAACTTTTTTACGAACAAACCAATTGTTTGACCCTGTATATATACCTTTCTAGAGATATTTTATCAAATGGCGTTTCCAAATATTTGATACTGTGAATATTTCTAGTAGGTAGTTATCTAACATTCATTCTTCATTTATTGTTACAATACCGTCAATATTTCATCTTTCAATTTAAAAATAAAAACTGATATTGAGCTTATTTGTTGAAATAATTGATATGGCAACACTGCATGTTCAGAAAGTGTTGCTGGAAACGTGTGGTTCAGAAAGTGTGGATAACTTCACTCTAATGATATTTTGTATGGTATATTCAACCATTCATTATCTGATTCACAGGAAATATTCATTTTACTTGTTGATGGCTGGTTAAGTATTAGCATCACATATTTTCTGTTTCATCTATTTCTTCTTCCGATTCACTATTTCGGGTACGGCATCTGAAGAAATCGTGGATTGAAATGTCTGGTACACAAATATTTTGTTCGCAATGATTTTGCAAAATACCTGAATAAATAATTAAATGTAGATCAATCTTACGAGTGGCTATACACTGAGCACGTAAGGGTTGGAACACATTCGTTGAAAGCTTGATATGGCTTTTAATAGTCCCCCCCTGTTAAAATTGAACGGTTTGACGTAAGAACATAAAAAAAACTGTTTCGAGGGTTTCACCGATACTATTTTTTGAAATATAACACATTGTGATTGCTCGATAGATGGCGCGGAGGGGCACATCAACTTCAAATTTTTAAATGGCATGGGGGGTCCAGTGGCACATCGTTAAAAGAGAATTTAATTCTCTTTTCAAACATCTATTATTTTTTTAATTTCGTTAATTTGTTTTTTCACAATATGCATCTGAAGTGTCAAGTATAAGAGCGGATCTGAATCCGTTTCCTTACCTTACCTCAATAACTTTTGAAGGGTTTGATGTGAAATAATGCTTTCTGACGAAAAATTACAGGTACTATGAAGAAGAAGCGTCTAGCGATAGCGGGATACTTTGGCTGGATAGACTTTTGACAGAAATAACTGGACTGTCTATGATGGGACTATTGAAATGTCAATTAAGTAGTTACTTAAGAATAATGAATTATCGTATTCGTATTTACTGAGGAGTTTCGTCTGAATATTTGTGATTATTATGATTCGTATACGTCCTTTCGAAGCAATTTACAGTTTTGGTGAGGCCCATCGGAACTACCATGAAGCGGAGAGAATTTTTAATGAAAAATTTCCTGATCATCATATAACTCAGAAATATTTGAGGGAACTAGTTGGAAAATTCAACAGAACTGTCAGTGTTCGTAGGGAATATGGAGCTGGCCGAAAATCAATTCCGGAGGAGATGAAGGTTTCGATAATTGCCGAAATGGTGGTGAATCCGTAACAAAGTACCTCTCGTGTAGCAAGTACGATTGGGGTCTCAAAAGCTACAGTAAAAAAATATTTGAAGAAACACAAATTCCATCCTTACAAGTTAGTAATTTTACACCAACTCACAGAAGACGACCCAGACCGAAGAATGGAATTTTGTGAAATTATGGAGGAAAAGATAGCTAGGAACCCCAATTACATTAGGAATATTTGTTTTTCAGATGAAAGTACCTTTTTTTTAAACGGAAATGTGAATACACAAAATGTGCGATACTGGAGTTATACTAATCCTCATATCTTGCGAGAAGGTCACACACAGATCCCACAGAAACTAAATGTATGGGCTGGAATTCTAGGAGACCATATTGTAGGTCCCTTATTCTTGGAAGAAAATTTAAGCGGTAATTTGTACCTGGATTTGCTAAGAGATACGGTTGAACCACTCATACTTCAAATATTAGAAGACAATGACAACGAATTTCAGGAACACATCACCTTCCAGCAAGATGGGGCCTCTCCTCACTTCCAACGTCAAGTTCGAGAGCATCTGGATGTAACATACCCTATGAGATGAATTGGACCAATCGAATGGCCGGCACGATCACCAGACCTTACACCTTGTGACTTATTTCTGTGGGGATATGTCAAATCCAAAGTGTATGAGCAACAATCCAACTCTTTGGAAGAACTTAAACAACGAATAACACGGGTGTGTGCTGATATATCTGCAGACATGTTGAATAATGTTCGGCAGGAATTTTCGAATCGAATATTTTATTGTCAAGAAGTATAAGGTGGACATTTCGAACACCTAATTTATTAATTGATAACAATTTTGCTTCTCATTATCCAAATACTACATGTCATAATAGTTTGTTGTTTTTTGTTACACTTGACATTTCAAAAGCATATTGTGAAAAAACGTAAAAACGAAATAAAAAAAAATTAGATGGTTGAAAAGAAAATTGAATTATCTTTTTAACAATGTGCCACTCGACCCCCCATGCCATTTAAAAATTTTACGTTGATGTGCTCCTCCGCGCCATCTATCGAGCAATCACAATGTGTTATATTAAAAAAAATAGTATCGGTGAAACCCTCGAAACGGTTTTTTTTATGTTCCTACGTCAAACTGTTCAAAAGTTAACAGGGGGGGACTATTAAAAGCCGCACTGTTTATAAACATACAGTGTGTCCATAAAGTAACCCCCCCCTCTATCAAAATGGCGGCGCGACGCCATTTTGAAAGAATTTTTTAAATGGCATGGGGAGTTGAGTGATACCTCATTCTAAACATCTTACAATTCTCTATACGTCCCTGAAATTTCAAACAAAAATATACATCCAAAACAAAATGGCGGTACATAATGTTATATACCGCTATTTTGTTTTGGACGAATATTTTTGTTTAAAATGTTGTTGTTGTGTAGAGAATTGAAATGCAATTCAAACGATGTATCACTCGACCCCCATAGCCTTTTAAAAAAAATTAAATGGTCGACGACGTCATTAAAAAAAAAAATTATTCAAAACAGAATTCCAATCCGTTCAAAAGTTAACATGGGTGGGGTTACTCTAAGAGAGTTCTTACATTATGTACCGCCATTTTGTTTTGGAAGTATATTTTCGTTTGAAATTCTGGGGACGTATAGAGCATTGTAAGACATTTCGAATGAGGTATCACTCGACCCCCCATGCCATTTGAAAAATTCTTTCAAAACCTACGGTCGAGCGCAAATAATTTTTCACCAATTTCAATTTTTAAAATGATCTATTTTCTGCACAGTTGGATTTATATGTGTACAAACATATTCTTACTGCTACCACACATAAAACCTCATGATTGTCCGAACACCCAATTTTGGTACTTATACGAATGACAAGATTTTGTTACTAATAGCTAAATAAAACAGTAACAAGAAAAACTTGCGCTGGGGTGTGAACTTGTAAAATCCGTGATCATCATGTCGCACCACTCAATTGACACCACTGATATTAATGTACAAAACGATAATTTCCACCTTGAAGCCATTCCGCTAGCCGCATTTATTTTGCGAATCAAAATATGTCTGCTGTAATGATAACTTTGAAGCCGTTTTTGTACAGAACAGAAAATACTGGAGGGTCATATGAATGTGGTTGGGAAAAATGTGTTTGATTCGATAAAACATAATTGTAGCAACCAAGTTGTCTTGAAATTTTGTTGAAATACTATTTGTCAAATATTCTCAAGTATATCATGACTGTCATAAATTGTTGTAACTGTCAACTACTGTTCGAATATTTTTCGAAATGCCGTTTTCCCATCAAGAAAAATGTGATATGTTAGAATCCTTCTTGGTTTGCCAGAAAAATAACGTAAGAGCAATCAAACACTACAGCAATTCGTTCCCCGATCGTGAATTAGCTAATCGGCGTTTTTTTTTCTGTGTTACATCGTCGAATCAGGAACAATGAAAAAGTTTTAGAGAAGAGGAGAACTAAAAAACGTTTTGTAATATCTAAAGATACAGAAATTGACGTTTTATCCTAATTTGAGGTATATCCAAATAATTCCATTAGAAATTTATCTAGAGGAATAGCTGTTCCACTGTTTGGTATTCAACGATTTCTGAAAAGACATAAGATTTCTCCTTTGAAGTTAAGACCAGTGCAAACACTAGAACCTGGTGATCCTGAGAGACGATTGGGGTTTTGTCGGCGGTTTATGAATAAATGCAGACAAGATCCAAACTTCTATACAAATATTATATGGAGCGATGAGGCTAATTTTTCAAATCGTGGGATGTATAATAGAAATAATTTTCATTATTGGAGTAGACATAATCCACTTGTAGTCCATCCCCACAATCCGCAAAGACGATTTAGTATTATTGTTTGATGTGGTATATTTAGAGGCAGAATTATCGATGCATTTTTCTACCATGGTTCTTTGAACGGACCCCGTTACATTAATTTATTAAGAAAAGTGTTGGAAGAGTTTTTTGATGATCTTGATCTGGAAGCTTAGTAGATATACAATGCCGAAGCTGTGACCGAAGAGTGTCACAGGATCGGCATTGCTCCACGCGGTGAATCTCTCGATGGCCGCGTCCATCGAGTTCTTGCCGTTGGTGGAGGGTTGGTGCTGAAAAAGATGACGTGTTCGCCGAAGAGATTCGGAGTGGGGGGCTTCAAAACGTTTCACCCTAAGTGGCGCGCGTCTTTTCTGCAAAAAAACATGGCGGCAATGCAGCGGAAGGCAAAAAAACATGGCGGCGATGCAGCGGAAGGCAAAAAAACATGGCGGCGATGGAGCGGAAGGCAAAAAACATGGCGGCGATGGAGCGGAACGCAAAAAACATGGCGGCGATGGAGCGGAAGGCAAAAAAACATGGCGGCGATGGAGCGGAACGCAAAAAACATGGCGGCGATGGAGCGGAAGGCAAAAAAACATGGCGGCGATGGAGCGGAAGGCAAAAAAACATGTCGCGATGGCGGAAGTTATGAAAAAACCATCCCTCACGTGATTCGCTGAGAGCAATTGGCTGGAAGACAAAAAAACGTCACGTGATTCATTGAGAGCAATTGGCTGGAAGAGAAAAAAACATGGCCGCCGCCGCCACCTTAATTGACAAAAAGAAAAAATTAAATATGAAAAAATGTCTACTGTCTTAGAACACACACAACAGAAAATTATGATGGACGACTTATTATTAATTCACTCGCTCTCGAATTAAATTCCAAAAGAAAAAAAATACGTCTCTTCGCGCTGTAGTCGTAAACAGCGATAAGCCACATCTGGTGTTGACTCTCTCTCCAATGAAATTCTAAGAAATACGATTTGGCCTTGGACTTGTTTACTGTCTCAGATGTTGTTTTTCCAGGAAAATGATGAGTCAGCAGAGATAAGAGAGTTTAGTTTGAAGCCAAATTGATCGATTCAAGGCATTTTAAGTGTCTCACTCTAACCCATGGCATTGTATATCTGTCTTTGTTTGTTCGCATTTATTGAAATGAATAACGTCAGTTCGAGAAAAATACGTTTATTTTTTCAAATAAAAAATTATACTTCAGTGCCATGGTAATATTCACCATCTTTGTTCGAATTGTTGAATATGTATCTTTGTCGAATTGATTGCAACAGCTTGTACGATGATTATAAATATACAAAAACATAAATCCATCGTAGGCGTCTGTAGGGCATCTTGACGTCGTCGTCGTTACTCGGGGCACTGCAGGCATCGTGCGAGGGGTCACCTCCTCCACCACCTGAGATGCTGGCGGTTGCAGCAAAAACCAGTCAGTTTCTTGGCAAGTTTCGTTGCGAAAGACTTTCCTCAGCGGGTGGTGGGGACATGTTTGTTAAGTTGTAAAGAGCAACGTTTGGTCGTCCTACCTCCACCACACCCATGCGATACGATTATTTAGCGAAATTACCGAGAATTTTTTGGCGGGTGCGAATAATCTAAAATCCAAGCCCAAGTGTTTGAGAGAATGCATGTTTCTCACGAGTGTTTATTTCGACTGTCAGTTGTTCATATTAGCATATTCGAATAATTGATATATTGAAATCCGTCAGTTTTCGTGAGTACACCCTGTATAAATAGTCTCAAATCGCTTCATGAGAGCTCGGTAGGTAATATTCGAACTTTCAGTCATTTCATTCATATAGGTACCACGGTATATATATTTTATTATCAAAACACTATGTGAATTTTTGCCAAAGAATCAAACAAACTTCAAGTATTTATTCGCATTTAATTTGAGTTTATTTACCATCTCGATATTCATATCTATGCATGGTCAACGATTTCAAGCAGGTTGGTATTGCTGACACAACAAATTAATAATCCCAGTGGCTTGGACCTTTTGAATACTCGAGTTCATATATATTTGTCATTGCTGTTTCCTCAATACGCCATTATCGATGATATTTAAGAGAATTTCGTATTCCGAGAATTTGTTTGCAAAAATCGGAAGTTGAAATATGTAGCGAATTTCTTGAGTGTTTGTGAATAAATTTGGTACAGAAATTTGTTTATTACCATATTTGCGTTCCAAAGAATTCTCGATCATATGATGATGCAATCGAACACCTGAATAAACAAAACCAATCGGATTTTGAGACCAAAGCACTCGATTCTAGGTCTGTATATCACCTCACTTTATACCATTGGATTTTATGTCTATCTCCCTTTGCATTCATCATTTGAATAGAGTTTGAAACCGAATAGCTCGGAATGTTCTGGAAATTAGATTCTGATCACGTCATACCTGGATTGGAGGATGATCCAGCAGCACCTATTAGGTAAAAGCTAAACTAACATCACGGTAATAATTGCCACTTGTCGATTTCTTTTGCGAATGCATACAAAGTTGAATACTGAATAGTTGAAATAGACATGAGTGAGAGATGGCGTGGAAAGACCTTTGGGAAATCACCAAACATTTTTGAGTAATTCATGCTTTTTTTAAATTCAATTGAGTTCGTGAACAAGATTTCCGTTTAAAAAAAAAGAGAATAACTTCGAGCGAACACAGTATCGAGATGACTTGGAATATATTTGAGTTAAGTCCATGTTAATTCAAATGGGCAACGATGGTCTCGTAGCGACGTGGTCCGCATAAAAAATAATGCGGTACTGGACTTGGAGTATTTCAGGCAGGTAATCGAGTTCGTGAACAAGATTTCCGTTTGAAAAAAAAAAGAGAATAACTTCGAGCGAACACAGTATCGAGATGACTTGGAATATTTTTGAGTGAAGTCCATGTTAATTCAAATGGGCAACGATGGTCTCGTAGCGACGTGGTCCGCATAAAAAATAATGCGGTACTGGACTTGGAGTATTTCAGGGAAGTAAACGAGTCCTCTGTCGAAGAGCCTAATAACTTCGAGCGAACACAGTATCGAGATGACTTGGAATATTCTTGAGTGAAGTCCATGTTAATTCAAATGGGCAACGATGGTCTCGTAGCGACGTGGTTCGCATAAAAAATAATGCGGTACTGGACTTGGAGTATTTCAGGCAGGTAATCGAGTTCGTGAACAAGATTTCCGTTTGAAAAAAAAAAGAGAATAACTTCGAGCGAACACAGTATCGAGATGACTTGGAATAATTTTGAGTGAAGTCCATGTTAATTCAAATGGGCAACGATGGTCTCGTAGCGACGTGGTCCGCATAAAAAATAATGCGGTACTGGACTTGGAGTATTTCAGGGAAGTAAACGAGTCCTCTGTCGAAGAGCCAAATAACTTCGAGCGAACACAGTATCGAGATGACTTGGAATATTTTTGAGTGAAGTCCATGTTAATTCAAATGGGCAACGATGGTCTCGTAGCGACGAAGTCCGCAAAAAAAATAAAGCGGTACTGGACTTGAAGTATTTCAGGAAAGTAATGGAGTTCGTGAACGAGTCCTCTGTCGAAGAGCCAAATAACTTCGAGCGAACACAGTATCGAGATGACTTGGAATATTTTTGAGTGAAGTCCATGTTAATTCAAATGGGCAACGATGGTCTCGTAGCGACGAAGTCAGCATAAAAAATAATGCGGTACTGGACTTGGAGTATTTCAGGCAGGTAATCGAGTTCGTGAACAAGATTTCCGTTTGAAAAAAAAAAGAGAATAACTTCGAGCGAACACAGTATCGAGATGACTTGGAATATTTTTGAGTGAAGTCCATGTTAATTCAAATGGGCAACGATGGTCTGGTAGCGACGAAGTCCTCATAAAAATAATGCGGTACTGGACTTGAAGTATTTCAGGGAAGTAATCGAGTTCGTGAACAAGATTTCCATTTGAAAAAAACAGAATAACTTCGAGCGAACACAGTATCGAGATGACTTGGAATATTTTTGAGTGAAGTCCATGTTAATTCAAATGGGCAACGATGGTCTCGTAGCGACGAAGTCAGCATAAAAAATAATGCGGTACTGGACTTGAAGTATTTCAGGCAGGTAATCGAGTTCGTGAACAAGATTTCCGTTTAAAAAAAAAGAGAATAACTTCGAGCGAACACATTATCGAGATGCCTACAGGAATAATAATGAATTTGACACATAAGGATATTGGACAATTTTTTCAAGACGCTTATACCTTATCCAAACGCAGAATAAAGAAATTGCTTAAAAAACATCCAATGATTGAGGTTAATAATAAATTTTGTGCTGAATTTGTCAAAGATAGCTTGAATATGGAATATAATGATATAGAATATTTCAGTCCTAAAAACAATATCATTGACAGGGGTACAAACTTGAAAGGGTGGTTCCAAGAGAACGTCATTGACCATATTCGATATAAATTGTCGAAATCATTGGAACAGGAAAGAGATTCTACACTTAAAAAAATTGTTAGTTTGGAAGTATATATTAGTGAATATAACATTGAACACGGTTCATGTTTCATCGAGCTTCCAAAGTCCGTCCATAGCCAGAAAGCAAGCGTGCATTAATATAAAAAATAATGACGAAGCATGTTTTGCTTGGTCGGTTGTTTCAGCTCTGCATCCAGCACGAAAGCATAGTGACAGGACAAAATCATATCCACATTACACACAAATCTTGAATTTGGACGGTATTCAATTTCCGATGAAATTGGGGCAAATTACCAAATTTGAGAACCTGAACAACATCGATCAATTTGTACACCTTGGAACTAACTCAGCCGCAGGCGGACAGAGAGGCATTTTTCGTAACTGTTCCCAGTCGACTCACCAAACGGAGATTGAACCGACATGTTAATTTACTTTTAATTCAGAATGAATATCATTCAAAATTGAAGGGTTATAGAGGACCGCCAGAAACAGTTGATGATACCAAAATTCGATACCACTACTGCTTCATCAAATATTTATCCCGACTGCTCAGTACACAAATAAGTAGAAACAGGCATAAAGTATATTTTTGTGATGGATGTTCAAGATACTTCACGAGCCCCGGAAAACTCATGAGTCATACTATTGACTGTCAAAAAGAGGCTGAAATGCAAACAAACTAGATATATCACCTTATTGAATGAAAAATATTGATTTGGTCAGAACCCGCATGATGATAAATTTTTAACAGAATATGCGTGAAAATGGAATAGAAACTGTGCTCCAGGCGGGACGTCTATATCCACCATATTATGTTAATATATATATATATATATATATATATATATATATATATATATATATATATATATATATATATATATATATATATACATGTAATTAGTTAATTAGTAAACATTATATGCTGAATAAAACAACTATGCTAACAATATTTAAGAGTAATTTTCCCTATTTTCCCTACGCAACCATTATCCTCAGTTCCCAAAAATTCACCATTTAATACCACAGTTTTCTGTCGGAAATTGTTACATTTTTGACGAGAAATTGACCGCTTTCTAGAGTAAAAAATACCCTTGTAGGGATGAAGAAGTACCTTATTCGAGGTAAAGATATGTTTCTTTTTGGAAACATCAGTGCCATCTATCGTTCTGTATGGATATCACTGTAATCGGTCAATGTACCAGTTCCATTAAAAAAAATGAAATTTTTTTGTGCAAGAAAGTGCCTCTTTTTTGAGGTGAAAAAGTACCACTTTTCTATTTAAAAAAGTGTAATTTTTTTTATGCAAATAATGTCACTTTTTTTTATACAAAAACTGTAACTTTTTTGATGCAAAAACTGTAACTTTTTTAATGAAAAAAAGTGTCACTTTTTTATGGAAAAAAGTGCCTGTTTTTTTCCCTAAAAACTGAGTGAATGCTGAGTGACTCAAAATTCACTGAAAATGCTTCACTGAAATCCTTCCACCATGTCAATTTTGGGTCATTTTTTTTTATCGAAAAAAGTGTCACTTTTTTGCATAAAAAAGGAACACGTTTTTGCACCAAAATTGGAAGAATAATTCAATCAAAAATGTGCTGCTTTTTCGCATAAAAAATGAGCATGTTTTTTGAAGCAAAATATGATGAATAATTCAATCAAAAATGTGATACTTTTTCGCATAAAAATTGACATGTTTTTTAAACCAAAAAAAAATAGGGAAGGATATTTTCGAGTAACAAAATTAAAATCAAAAATATTCTAAGATATATATATTTTCATAAAAGTATTGATGGACGATCTACAAACTACGCATGTATCGCACGTGATGGCGCACTGTGAGCAGCACAGCAAGTGTCTACATGGCATAAACAATACACTTAGTTCATTCTGTGAGTCTATGTTTATGGCATCTGTGGTCACTTTGCTGCTCATGTCACCTTTCACTTGTCGTTCTTCTAGAGCAACATCAGCGCCAACTGTCGTTGATACCCAAACTGTGGGCGGAGTGTCATCTGCCCACTCATCCTTGTGAAGGAACAACAGCGCCATCTGTCGGTGGTGGTGACAATTTTTTCGATAAAAAAAATGACCCAAAATTGACATGGTGGAAGGAATTCAGTGAAGCATTTTCAGTGAATTTTGAGTCACTCAGCATTCACTCAGCATTCACTCAGCTTTCACTCAGCATTCACTCAGCTTTTTCCACCATGTCAATTTTCGGTCATTTTTTTGATCAAAAAAATTGCCATTTTCCCATAAGAATACAAGTATTTTTGAATGAAAAAAAGTGACACCTTTATTGACATGGTGGTAAAAGCTGAGTGAAGCATTTTAAGTGAAAGCTGAGTGGCTGAGTGAATCACTCAGCTTTCACTCAGCTTTTTCCACCATGTCAATAAAAGTGTTACTTTTTAGGGCAAAAAACAGGTACTTTTTTTCATAAAAAAAGTGACAGTATTTGCATAAAAAAAATTACACTTTTTTAAATAGGAAAGTGGTACTTTTTCAACTCAAAAAAAGAGGCACTTTCTTGCACAAACATTTTTAATTTCATTTAATGAAACTGGTAGATTGACCGAATAGAGTGATATCCATACAGAACGATAGATGGCACTGATGTTTCCAAAAAGAAACATATCTTTACCTCGAATAAGGTACTTCTTCATCCCCACAAGGGTATTTTTTACTCTAGAAGGCGGTCAATTTCTCGTCAAAAATGTAACAATTTCCGACAGAAAACTGTGGTATTATATGGTGAATTTTTGGGAACTGATGGATAATGGTATTTGGGAAAATAGGGAAAAATACTCTTAGAAATTGTTAGCATAGTTGTTTTATTCAGCATATAATGTTTACTAATTAACTAATTACATGTATATATATATATATATATATATATATATATATATATATATATATATATATATATATATATATATATATATATATATATATATATACATCTATATATATATATATATATATAAGGGTAGTCGTTGCTGACTAGTTAGGATTGGAACTAGTAAATAGTGGGGCTATGCAGCAAAATCAAAGAGTACTCTTTTAAGTTTGTCCAAGCTTTCGGAAATTTAATTAATCGTTTAATCGGGATACTACAATTTGCATGAGTAAGTAATATATAAAAAATATACATGGATGGTTAACTTACATCTTAGTTGAGGGTGTTTGACGCGATGTTATTCAACAAAAGGGGGCACATTGTACAAGATGAATTTCAATATAAAACAGGTAAAATTGGAAGGATGTCATAAAAGTTTTGTAAAAATACGTTACATTTTGATCACATAAGGCCAAATCAATGCTATTGGTTGGGAGAAGACAGACAGTTGACATGGCATATGACTTAGTCAGTGGTACCAATTTACAGTTACCAACCTATGTTGGAGTCCGTAAATCTGAATTAATTGGTTGGGCGACACCTAGTGGCCCATGGAGGAACCTGAATTAAGTACATCTGGCATATAACTGAGTGTCTTTGGTACACTTTTGATCTGGATATTATGTTTTATTTTGTAGTATAACAAAGTTAAGTCCTTCAGTGAGCAAAATTTTAGTACAGGTTAAGTATCTGGTGAATTTTAAGTCAAATTTAGGAAAAAGGTTAATTTTTTCTTCATAAAATTATTTGATCATTTGATAGATTTGAAGAATTAATGAATGGTGGATTCTTATCTAACGTCAGAAGGTAAGAATAAATTTCACTTAGATGATTAATATCTGTTTTTTTATTAATGCAATTACTATTTTCTGAAATAAAGGCCATTTCGAGAAAGGTCCTTTTGGGTAGACGCGATTCACTAGCTAAGACCTTAGTGGCATCATAATTCATATGGTGGTCAAACTTGTTGACATGTTCAGCTAACGCACACCGTTCTGGATGTAGTCTACAGTCACTTTTATGTGAAACGATTCGGGAGCCTAGAGATCTCGAAGTCTGACCAACATACATTTTGTTGCACGATTGACACGGAATACTATATATTACATTCGCTTGAGAAAATAGAGAAAGTTTGTCTTTGACTTTAGAGTGAATTGTTCGAATAGTTAATACTGATTTATTTGCAATTTTCAAATTCGGTAAATCGTTAAAAATTCTGGAGAGTTTGGGAGTGATCTCCTTTATGTAGGGTAAAGAACTGTAAAAAGCAATTAATGGAGCAATATTGTTTTCAATGTGATTATTATTGCTATTATTACTGTCAATTCGTGTAATTGTTGAGTTGTTAATTATATCAAAGGAGGATGAAGAATTAAACAAAATATTTTTAATCATAATCGGTGGGTAAGAATTTTCAAGAAATAAATTTAAAAGGATAGCAAGATTTTTTTTGTGAAATTGACTGTCAGAGATTTTTAACACTCTATCTTTCATTTGTTTTACTAGATTCACTTTCATTGAGTGTTTGTGGTAAGACCAATAGTTAATGTATCTTCCTGAGCTACATGGTTTTCTATACCAGTCTATCAGAATTTTATTTTCTGATGACCGTATGAACCTTGTGTCAAGGAATGGCACGGAGAAATTTACATCTTCAGTTTCCATGGTGAACTGAATGAAAGGATCATAACTGTTGAAGGTGTCAAGAATCTCTTCAGTACAGTCGATTGGCAAGGCCAGAATAATATCATCCACATATTTTTTTATAAAGTGGGGTCTGAAGGACAGAACCGGTAATACTGTGTCTAACAAGTCATCCATTACATAAGCTGCTAAAATTGGGGAAATTGATGCACCCATGGGTGTTCCAAAAGTTTGTTTATAGAATTTATTATCAAAGGAGAAATATGTATTGTTAAATAGAAATTGTAAAAGGTTTATGAAATTTTCTTCAGAAATACTGCAATGTAAACTAATATTGTTCCATTGTTTGTGGACTGCTCTTATGCAGGTTTCAACATAAACATTACTGAATAGGGATATCACATCCAAACTTGCAAGAACATAGTTTAGAGGTAACAGAGTGTTATTGAATTGATTATTTACTTCAAACGAGTCTTTTATATAGTAATCATTGTCTAGGTTATAGGCTTTAGTCAAGATATTTGTTAGGAAGGCAGCAATTGCTTCTGTAGGGGAACCTATCGAAGCCACAATCGGTCTTACTGAGAGTGTTGGTTTATGTATCTTGGGTAAAGCATAGAACCTTGGGGAAGTACCATTGTAGCAAGTCAGTTTCTTTTTCATCGCATCATTGATTTGATTTGAGTCATTTAACTGTTTGATTAAAATATTTGATTTCCTTTGAATGGAGTTCGTAGGATCTTTATTTAATAGTATGTAAGAGGAGTTATTGGATATAATGGCATTGGATAATTGTAAATATTGTAGTTTATCCATTACTACTGTTACGTTGCCTTTATCAGAAAGAGTGAGAATTAAATTTGGATTATTTTTCAGAAAGCGTTTAGATTTAAAGAACAAATTTCGAACAGGAGAAAATTGATGAGGAGGATTATGGATGTGGTTTGTGATGATGTTTGTAGCCCTCGCTACAAGGATGCTTCTTTGTATGGGGTCTGAGATAGTGGATGTAATGCAATCTACATCTGCTAAGATATTCTTGATGGGAATATCTTTGCCTATTATAGGTTCAATGCAAAATTTTGGGCCTAAGGCCAGAAAAGAGGAAATATCTTCCGGAATTGTTACATTTGAAATATTTTTTAACCATTTCTGGTTGGATTTGATTTTCGAATTGGAGTTTTGAATTTTTAAATTGTTCAATTTATTGATATTTTTGAATTTTACTCTATGAAAAAGTTTGTTATAAGCCCGTAGCTGTTTAGAAGAAAAATTTTGATAGGTTAAATCGTTGGTAAGTGTAGTTATACTCTCACCTAGTGACGTTAAAGAAGATTTCAATTTTGAGATAAGTTTATGATTGGCAGCAATTTCAATATTTATAAGTTTCAACCCTAACCTGTAATTTTTTTCTTTGATGTTTGTGTGTGCTTCATGTCTTAGCAGGAGGTTTTCAATTGGTCTGGTGGATGCCGTTATATGGGGAGGAAGAACATTCTGTTTTCTGCACTGTAGAAGGAAAATTCTTCTGTTAATTTCCTTTGCCAATTTCATCTTTGTCTTAGACCAAAGTTTCAATTCTTGTACCGCTGTGTCACCAAAAGTTGTAGCGATGGATGACATGGGGTTCTACCAATCCATCGCTACAACTTTTGGTGACACAGCGGTACAAGAATTGAAACTTTGGTCTAAGACAAAGATGAAATTGGCAAAGGAAATTAACAGAAGAATTTTCCTTCTACAGTGCAGAAAACAGAATGTTCTTCCTCCCCATATAACGGCATCCACCAGACCAATTGAAAACCTCCTGCTAAGACATGAAGCACACACAAACATCAAAGAAAAAAATTACAGGTTAGGGTTGAAACTTATAAATATTGAAATTGCTGCCAATCATAAACTTATCTCAAAATTGAAATCTTCTTTAACGTCACTAGGTGAGAGTATAACTACACTTACCAACGATTTAACCTATCAAAATTTTTCTTCTAAACAGCTACGGGCTTATAACAAACTTTTTCATAGAGTAAAATACAAAAATATCAATAAATTGAACAATTTAAAAATTCAAAACTCCAATTCGAAAATCAAATCCAACCAGAAATGGTTAAAAAATATTTCAAATGTAACAATTCCGGAAGATATTTCCTCTTTTCTGGCCTTAGGCCCAAAATTTTGCATTGAACCTATAATAGGCAAAGATATTCCCATCAAGAATATCTTAGCAGATGTAGATTGCATTACATCCACTATCTCAGACCCCATACAAAGAAGCATCCTTGTAGCGAGGGCTACAAACATCATCACAAACCACATCCATAATCCTCCTCATCAATTTTCTCCTGTTCGAAATTTGTTCTTTAAATCTAAACGCTTTCTGAAAAATAATCCAAATTTAATTCTCACTCTTTCTGATAAAGGCAACGTAACAGTAGTAATGGATAAACTACAATATTTACAATTATCCAATGCCATTATATCCAATAACTCCTCTTACATACTATTAAATAAAGATCCTACGAACTCCATTCAAAGGAAATCAAATATTTTAATCAAACAGTTAAATGACTCAAATCAAATCAATGATGTGATGAAAAAGAAACTGACTTGCTACAATGGTACTTCCCCAAGGTTCTATGCTTTACCCAAGATACATAAACCAACACTCTCAGTAAGACCGATTGTGGCTTCGATAGGTTCCCCTACAGAAGCAATTGCTGCCTTCCTAACAAATATCTTGACTAAAGCCTATAACCTAGACAATGATTACTATATAAAAGACTCGTTTGAAGTAAATAATCAATTCAATAACACTCTGTTACCTCTAAACTATGTTCTTGCAAGTTTGGATGTGATATCCCTATTCAGTAATGTTTATGTTGAAACCTGCATAAGAGCAGTCCACAAACAATGGAACAATATTAGTTTACATTGCAGTATTTCTGAAGAAAATTTCATAAACCTTTTACAATTTCTATTTAACAATACATATTTCTCCTTTGATAATAAATTCTATAAACAAACTTTTGGAACACCCATGGGTGCATCAATTTCCCCAATTTTAGCAGCTTATGTAATGGATGACTTGTTAGACACAGTATTACCGGTTCTGTCCTTCAGACCCCACTTTATAAAAAAATATGTGGATGATATTATTCTGGCCTTGCCAATCGACTGTACTGAAGAGATTCTTGACACCTTCAACAGTTATGATCCTTTCATTCAGTTCACCATGGAAACTGAAGATGTAAATTTCTCCGTGCCATTCCTTGACACAAGGTTCATACGGTCATCAGAAAATAAAATTCTGATAGACTGGTATAGAAAACCATGTAGCTCAGGAAGATACATTAACTATTGGTCTTACCACAAACACTCAATGAAAGTGAATCTAGTAAAACAAATGAAAGATAGAGTGTTAAAAATCTCTGACAGTCAATTTCACAAAAAAAATCTTGCTATCCTTTTAAATTTATTTCTTGAAAATTCTTACCCACCGATTATGATTAAAAATATTTTGTTTAATTCTTCATCCTCCTTTGATATAATTAACAACTCAACAATTACACGAATTGACAGTAATAATAGCAATAATAATCACATTGAAAACAATATTGCTCCATTAATTGCTTTTTACAGTTCTTTACCCTACATAAAGGAGATCACTCCCAAACTCTCCAGAATTTTTAACGATTTACCGAATTTGAAAATTGCAAATAAATCAGTATTAACTATTCGAACAATTCACTCTAAAGTCAAAGACAAACTTTCTCTATTTTCTCAAGCGAATGTAATATATAGTATTCCGTGTCAATCGTGCAACAAAATGTATGTTGGTCAGACTTCGAGATCTCTAGGCTCCCGAATCGTTTCACATAAAAGTGACTGTAGACTACATCCAGAACGGTGTGCGTTAGCTGAACATGTCAACAAGTTTGACCACCATATGAATTATGATGCCACTAAGGTCTTAGCTAGTGAATCGCGTCTACCCAAAAGGACCTTTCTCGAAATGGCCTTTATTTCAGAAAATAGTAATTGCATTAATAAAAAAACAGATATTAATCATCTAAGTGAAATTTATTCTTACCTTCTGACGTTAGATAAGAATCCACCATTCATTAATTCTTCAAATCTATCAAATGATCAAATAATTTTATGAAGAAAAAATTAACCTTTTTCCTAAATTTGACTTAAAATTCACCAGATACTTAACCTGTACTAAAATTTTGCTCACTGAAGGACTTAACTTTGTTATACTACAAAATAAAACATAATATCCAGATCAAAAGTGTACCAAAGACACTCAGTTATATGCCAGATGTACTTAATTCAGGTTCCTCCATGGGCCACTAGGTGTCGCCCAACCAATTAATTCAGATTTACGGACTCCAACATAGGTTGGTAACTGTAAATTGGTACCACTGACTAAGTCATATGCCATGTCAACTGTCTGTCTTCTCCCAACCAATAGCATTGATTTGGCCTTATGTGATCAAAATGTAACGTATTTTTACAAAACTTTTATGACATCCTTCCAATTTTACCTGTTTTATATTGAAATTCATCTTGTACAATGTGCCCCCTTTTGTTGAATAACATCGCGTCAAACACCCTCAACTAAGATGTAAGTTAACCATCCATGTATATTTTTTATATATTACTTACTCATGCAAATTGTAGTATCCCTGATGATGGAAACGATTAATTAAATTTCCGAAAGCTTGGACAAACTTAAAAGAGTACTCTTTGATTTTGCTGCATAGCCCCACTATTTACTAGTTCCAATATATATATATATATATATATATATATATATATATATATATATATATATATATATATATATATATATATATATATCAATCAATTTCACAAATCATACTCACCGAAAAACTGAGCTGGGTTTCAATTCAACTTCACCAAATTTCGTCTCCCGTTTCCAAGTATTGAATGTACAACGTCTGAGGTGGTAGATCATCTGCCACAGCTCATTTTCAGCAAATAATAACTAATCCAGTCACATTTCAAGCTGTCGTATGAACACAACTGGGTATAATATTGCGACAGAAGCGTAGCGCCATCTAGTATGAATCTTTCACTATCGATCAAGTTTGAAAGCCGCCTGTAAATTCGAGTTAGTATAATGTTGTTGAAGATGCGTAGTACAACCCACTGTGAACGTTTCGAAGTCCATGTCGCTACGAGACCATTTTTGCCTATTTGAGTTAACATGGACTTCACTCAAAAATATTCCAAGTCATCTCGATACTGTGTTCGCTCGAAGTTATTCTGTTTTTTTCAAACGGAAATCTTGTTCACGAACTCGATTACTTCCCTGAAATACTCCAAGTCCAGTACCGCATTATTTTTGATGCTGACTTCGTCGCTACGAGACCATCGTTCCCCTTTTGAATTAACATGGACTTCACTCAAAAATATTCCAAGTCATCTCGATACTGTGTTCGCTCGAAGTTATTTGGCTCTTCGACAGAGGACTCGTTTACTTCCCTGAAATACTCCAAGTCCAGTACCGCATTATTTTTTATGTGGACCACGTCGCTACGAGACCATCGTTGCCCATTTGAATTAACATGGACTTCACTCAAAAATATTCCAAGTCATCTCGATACTGTGTTCGCTCGAAGTTATTATCTTTTTTTTTTCAAAACGGAAATCCTGTTCACGAACTCGATTACCTGCCTGAAATACTCCAAGTCCAGTACCGCATTATTTTTTGTGCGGACCACGTCGCTACGAGACCATCGTTGCCCATTTGAATTAACATGGACTTTACTCAAAAATATTCCAAGTCATCTCGATACTGTGTTCGCTCGAAGTTATTCTCTTTTTTTTTTCAAACGGAAATCTTGTTCACGAATTCGATTACCTGCCTGAAATACTCCAAGTTCAGTACCGCATTATTTTTTATGCTGACTTCGTCGCTACGAGACCATCGTTGCCCATTTGAATTAACATGGACTTCACTCAAAAATATTCCAAGTCATCTCGATACTGTGTTCGCTCGAAGTTATTTGGCTCTTCGACAGAGAACTCGTTTACTTCCCTGAAATACTCCAAGTCCAGTACCGCATTATTTTTTATGCGGACCACGTCGCTACGAGACCATCGTTGCCCATTTGAATTAACATGGACTTCACTCAAAAATATTCCAAGTCATCTCGATACTGTGTTCGCTCGAAGTTATTCTCTTTTTTTTCAAACGGAAATCTTGTTCACGAACTCGATTACCTGCCTGAAATACTCCAAGTCCAGTACCGCATTATTTTTTATGCGGATCACGTCGCTACGAGACCATCGTTGCCCATTTGAATTAACATTGACTTCACTCAAAAATATTCCAAGTCATCTCGATACTGTGTTCGCTCGAAGTTATTCTCTTTTTTTTCAAACGGAAATCTTGTTCACGAACTCAATTAAATTTAAAAAAAGCATGAATTTCACTCAAAAATGTTTGGTGATTTCCCAAAGGTCTTTCCACGCCATCTCTCACTCATGTCTATTTCAACTATTCAGTATTCAACTTTGTATGCATTCGCAAAAGCAATCGACAAGTGGCAATTATTACCGTGATGTTAGTTTAGCTTTTACCTAATAGGTGCTGCTGGATCATCCTCCAATCCAGGTATGACGTGATCAGACTCTAATTTCCAGAACAGTCCGAGCTATTCGGCTTCAAACTCTATTCAAATGATGAATGCAAAGGGAGATAGACATAAAATCCAATGGTATAAAGTGAGGTGATATACAGACCTAGAATCGAGTGCTTTGGTCTCAAAATCCGATTGGTTTTGTTTATTCAGGTGTTCGATTGCATCATCATATGATCGAGAATTCTTTGGAACGCAAATATGGTAATAAACGAATTTCTGTACCAAATTTATTCACAAACACTCAAGAAATTCGCTACATATTTCAACTTCCGATTTTTGCAAACAAATTCTCGGAATACGAAATTCTCTTAAATATCATCGATAATGGCGTATTGAGGAAACAGCAATGACAAATATGTATGAACTCGAGCATTCAAAACGTCCAAGACACTGGGATTATTAATTTGTTGTGTCAGCAATACCTACCTGCTTGAAATCGTTGACCATGCATAGATATGAATATCGAGATGGTAAATAAACTCAAATTATATGCGAATAAATACTTGAAGTTTGTTTGATTCTTTGGCAAAAATTCACATAGTGTTTTGATAATAAAATATATATACCGTGGTACCTATATAAATGAAATGTCTGAAAGTTCGATTATTACCTACCGAGCTCTCATGAAGCGATTTGAGACTATTTATACAGGGTGTACTCACGAAAACTGACGGATTTCAATATATCAATTATTCGAATACTCGAACACTCGTGAGAAATATGCATTCTCTCAAACACTTGGGCTTGGATGTTAGATTTTTCGCACCCGCCAAAAAATTCCCGGTAATTTCGCTAAATAATCGTATCGCATGGGTGTGGTGGAGGTAGGACGACCAAACGTTGCTTCTTACGACTTAACAAACATGTCCCCACCACCCGCTGAGAAAAGTCTTTCGCAACGAAACTTGCCAAGAAACTGACTGGTTTTTGCTGCAACCGCCAGCATCTCAGGTGGTGGAGGAGGTGACCCCTCGCACGATGCCTGCAGTGCTCCGAGTAACGACGACGACGTCAAGATGCACTACAAACGCCTACGATGGATTTATGTTTTTGTATCTTTATAATCATCGTACAAGCTGTTGCAATCAATTCGACAAAGATACATATTCAACAATTCGAACAAAGATGGTGAATATTACCATGGCACTGAAGTATAATTTTTTATTTGAAAAAATAAACGTATTTTTCTCGAACTGACGTTATTCATTTCAATAAATGCGAACAAACAAAGACAGATATACAATGCCATGGGTTAGAGTGAGACACTTAAAATGCCTTGAATCGATCAATTTGGCTTCAAACTAAACTCTCTTATCTCTGCTGACTCATCATTTTCCTGGAAAAACAACATCTGAGACAGTAAACAAGTCCAAGGCCAAATCGTATTTCTTAGAATTTCATTGGAGAGAGAGTAAACACCAGATGTGGCTTATCGCTGTTTACAACTACAGCGCGAGGAGACGTATTTTTTTTTTTTGGAATTTCATTCGGGAGCGAGTGAATTAATAATAAGTCGTCCATCATAATTTTCTGTTGTGTGTGTTCTAAGACAGTAGACATTTTTTCATATTTAATTTTTTCTTTTTGTCAATTAAGGTGGCGGCGGCGGCCATGTTTTTTTCTCCTCCAGCCAATTGCTCTCAACGAATCACGTGACGTTTTTTTCTCTTCCAGCCAATTGCTCTCAGCGAATCACGTGAGGGAAGGTTTTTTCATAACTTCCGCCATCGCGCCATGTTTTTTTGCCTTCCGCTCCATCGCCGTCATATTTTTTTGCCTTCCGCTCCATCGCCGCCATGTTTTTTGCGTTCCGCTCCATCGCTGCCATGTTTTTTTGTCTTCCGCTCCATCGCCGCCATGTTTTTTGCGTTCCGCTCCATCGCCGCCATGTTTTTTGCCTTCCGCTCCATCGCCGCCCCTTCCGCTCCATCGCCGCCATGTTTTTTTGCCTTCTGCTGCATCGCCGCCATGTTTTTTTGCCTTCCGCTGCATCGCCGCCATGTTTTTTTGCAGACAAGACGCGCGCCACTTAGGGTGAAACGTTTTGAAGCCCCCCACCCCGAAACTCTTCGGCTCGTTAGATGATCTATTTTCAGCAGGATGGAGTACCTGCACATAATGTCAGTGGCGTAAAAAGAATGCTGCGAGGCTGTTTTGGAAACAGATGGATTGCTACAAATAGTCCTGTTAAGTGGCTCCCTCATTCACCAGACATGACACATCTAGATTTTCATTTTAGTGGATTTCTGAAAAATGAGGTGTACAACATGAAACATTGTACTTGCACTGCACTGATTGGAACCTTTGCTGTAGTAATGAATATGGAGTTTTATCCCAACACCAAACCACTATTTTCAACATCTCGACACGTGTTTCGGTCACCAAGTGACCATCTTCAAGAGGAAGATTAAACTGATTAATGTAATGTGGTCGAGGTACTCTTCTTGACGTATCAGTTGATACGCTAAAGAATATAAATCAGTAACTGAAAATATATTGTTAACACTGACATTTACCGTCCCATTTTCACTTCAACAGCACGTAAGTTTAAGCAAAGGATAATTTTTCCTTAATAAAAAAATGTATCTTATAATAAAATAATACTACTTAACTTTTCATCCACTAACGTTATTTCAACATTAAATTCTTTAAATTCATGATACTATTTCTCTTATATTATTTCGATTTTCCTCACAAATAAATTGAGTATTGTTGTGAAAAAAGGTACATAAACTTCAACTGATACTACAAACTCATAAACAGATCAACGTAACAATGGACAACGATCACTGAAAACAAAGGATTCCAAAAAAAAATATATCCAAGATTCATAACTGACAACTGCCTCAAATTTAAAATACATAAAGCTGCTGAAACGAACGATAAAACAAACTAATATTGATATTAAGTTGGTCTCCTCCCCAAGGAGATTGGCTGCGTCTTCGCAGGGTTGACTCGTATCTTCCAGTCCAAGAACCATTGCTCAAGGCCGTCCACTATCTGGCTGTCCGGGAGTTTTTTCAGCATCACATTCGTGATCGAATCCACTTCCGGAGCCTTTCTCTTAGGCAAGCCGCGTATCTGCGCCTTAAGCCGGACGAATGACATCGTCGTCGTCCTCTCGAAGGATTTGTTCCACGAAGATATCCCGATCGTCGTCATCATCCTCGTCGGTATTCAAGATGAACTGTCGCTCCATCGTGTCGCAAAGGCCATGGCTTTGTCGACCGACGAGTAACACATTCCGCGCGCACCATGAATGGGCGGTAGCTTAGCCCTCCGGCCTCTTTGCCTATTGATAATTCGCCAAAGCTTGCTTTCTCCGGGCTCGGGGCTAGAGAGCGTGTCGCTCCACCTTTCATTCCTGTAATCCAGGATTGCGGTTTTGACTTCATTAGCCTTAAGGCTGGCTCTTACCCTGCCCCCAGGGAACAAAGTCCTCTGAAAGATCCGACGCAAGTTCCCAAATGAGTAGTTTAATCCTCATTGTTGTACAATCGGGCCACCGTTTCGGGGTTAAAGCCCCTCCTCAACTGATCCTCCTCTGTGTCCTTGCAGAGGATAAACTCCGGGACTCCACGCACGATAACCCTCAGGGGATTATTCTCTGCAAAGCTGTAGGTATGATGAGGGACCTTGCCCTCTATCAAGACGTGAGATAGTTTCTTCTAATCTTCGACAGTAGCGGGTTGGACCCTGATACCGTCCTGGACATTTACGGCCACCTGCATGTCATCTTGGCTGGGGTCACTGGTATTTCCAGCATCGCCATTCTGCGACTCGGCACTGTCGCTGGCTGACACCATGGTGTCGGAGGTAACGGACTTGGTGTCGGGTGATGGGGGGGAAGTCACCGCCAGAGCTTGGTGCATAAGATGACTGGCCGTCATCATGCACCAGCTTGGCTACATCCTTGGGGCCGATGCTGAACCGCACAATGATGTGCTTCAAAATCAGCAGCAGGTCAGATCTTGAAGCGACCTCCAAGAACTGGCCTCTGACTTTTGATTTTCCATGAACTCGCTTGTAAATACTTTTTCGAACGTAAAACCATACAAGGCCTACTCACCCTGTAATAATAATAATAATAATAATAAGTCGTCTGTTCCACGGTTATACTTCCCCAGACAACGGGGAGGCCGTGGACTTTTGAGTTTGGAGTGTCTACACAACAGAATGGTACTGTACTGGATGGAGCCTGTAAAGTCATCAGGAGTTGAGATCCCCTTCTCTGCTTGGTATGCGATCATGAAAAAGCAGGGATTGGAGCATTTCTTTTCAAGGCAGTAACCCGTGCAGCCGATGAACTCGGTCTCGTATTCGACACTGAATGGAAGAACCCAAACTCTGTCACCGAGTTGGATCCCGTTCAGCAAAAAGCCCACGTGAAAGCTGCGGAGTGTGACAGGCTCCTACAGCTACATAAGGATAAGCCAATGCATGGGGTCTTCTTCAAGAACATTGAAGAACTTGGCTTGTGCAGAAACCTGACATTCGCTTTCCTCAGGGCAAGTGGGCTAAAGTCGGAATCCGAGGAATTCATAATGGCCTGCCAGGATGGTGTCTTCACCACCCTCGTCTACCGTAGTCGCGTGATGGGTATAGAGGTCTCTGACACTAGATGCAGAGCGTGTCGTGGGGCAGCTGAGACCATAATGCATTTGTTATCAGCTTGTCCAGCTTATGCGGTCTCAGCCTATATCCACATGCATAACGCGGCCCTACGAGTGTTGTACTACTATCTACGACACTCGTACGGTGTAGACGGGGGATATTGAGTCCGTTGTGGAGAATATGAGAAGTGCCGAATCTATTGGAACTACTCATTCCCCACCCTCAGGCAAATACAAGCCAATAAGCCTGATGTAGTCCTCCTCGACCACCAAAGTAGGACGATTTTCGTCATTGAGTTTTCAGCTCCTGGCGAAACGAATATCGTCCGAAAAGAGGAGGAAAAACGGACTAAATATCGAGATCTACTCTTTGAACTCCGCAGGCTTTATCCAAACCATTCTGTCAAGATGGTGGTTCTGATAATAGGGGTCCTTGGTGGAATGATGGACACGCTGCTCTCGAATCTAAAAATCATATCGGCATACCGTGATTTGGCAGAAAACCTAGCCGGAATAATGCAGAAGGCCGTTATTCTTGGTTCACTCCGTTTACTCAGGGCACATGATTCTCGGACCCAGTAATCTCTCTCCCCTCGGACGTGGGGAGTGTTTGCTGGGGTTAATGATACACTAGCGCGCCCTCCGGTAGTATCGAAGCTCCGGGGACAGGGCCTGACTGGTACATTCCTTATGAAAAAAAAAATAATAATACTCCCTCATAAACCTGAAGGTATAGCCTGTGCGGGTAGAGGACGGCTATTATTATTATTTGCCGTGGCGCTCCGGGGCGACTTACTGATGTTTTAGATGATGTATTCACTTTTCAGCTGTAGGAAAAGCTGTAAAACCTACAGCACCACATATATAATCAGACACTAAACGATCCCCTGTTCCGAACTGAGGATTCTGACAGTTTGAGGCCACTCCCTCTTTTGATCTCGCGTAGTGAAAATAGTTTTGCCACGCTGGCTGAAATTCTAATTTCAAATAAAAGTGAGCTAGTCTGGTACGCACAAATACACAGCTCTCGTGACACGTCTGTCTCTGTCGAGCGTCTAAAATCGACGACGACTTGACTCTGACTTGACTTGCGCTCCTTGTTACTCTTCTAGATTTGCCTATAACAAAAATGAATATTGTCCGATACTGTATAAATAGTCATTCAACCTCA
The DNA here is from genome assembly GCA_958502065.1 of Chrysolina americana. Classification (NCBI taxonomy): domain Eukaryota; kingdom Metazoa; phylum Arthropoda; class Insecta; order Coleoptera; family Chrysomelidae; genus Chrysolina; species Chrysolina americana. The sequence continues at coordinate 26,018,773 of OY293421.1, forward strand.
TTCAACGTTTTAACGTGTCAGCTTCTGGAGTTGGAATTTTATCCCTTGGATATATTTTCGGTAGCCTTTGTTTTTAGTGATCGTTGTCCCATTAATACGTCGGAGATTATTAAACCTAATTCCAATGACAATTAATACCCAAACTATTTGTGAGAAAACTCGAAAAAAAGGTACGAAAAATTAGTTAAGATCATATGGTACATTTTATAGGAAATAGAAGCAACTCAAAAGTTGAAGTTACGTTAGTGGATTAAAAGTTAGATTAATAGAAAATCATTTTTCTACATTAGCTTATACATGCTATTGAAGTGAAAAGGGAAAGAAAGAAAAATCTGTGTTACGAAGATATTTTCAACTAGTGAGTTATATTCTATGAATTGATGTTCAAAGAGACACTTTATAATAATGGTAAAAGTTTTTGAGATATTTTATTGAAGATCAAGAAACATCAATTTTTTCAGAAGAAAATTAAAATAATGTCCTAGGACTACAATTTTAATTGATAAGAGTCTTAACAAAGGAGGCTAAGGGTGGTTGTGCCGATTTTTTTTCAGTTGCACATGTTTACAATGTACCTATTCCCCCTTTATATTATAGTCAAACCTCATTTTCCTCTCGACCTTTTCAATTCCTTTATCATCACAAAACTATTTGAAAAACTGTCCCTTCGCATATCCCAACACCTCATTTCTGTGTTGCTTATTTCAGTAAGTTTACTTCATTAGATGAATTATTCTGTGAATGATCGATACTGCTAATAACTCAGTTATCGACATGCTTTTATAGACGTATAATGAGAAGGGATGATAGTAAACTGAATAGCATTTAATTTATTGCCTACATTATAATATTAATAATCGATACCCAATTCCAAATATATTGGACATCCTTGACAAATTTGGTAGATGTATGTACTTTTCACTTGATTTGGCAAGTGGGTTCCATCAGATCGAGATGTACCCTGATGAAGTAAAGAAAACAGCTTTCAACGTAGAGAACGGCCACGAGTACCTTCGTATGCCGTTTGGTTTGAAAGGAGCTCCAGCTACCTTTCAGAGACAACGTCCTAAAAGACCTACAAAACAAAATCTGTTTCGTCTACATGGACGACATCATCGTTTTTTCCACTTCGCTACAGGAGTACATGGTCAACCTTAAAAGAGTGTTTCAGAAACTGCGCGAAAGCGATCTGAAAGTCCAACTCGATAAATCAGAGTTCCTGAAAAAGCAGGTTTCTTTTCTGGGACATCTGATAACCACAGAGGGAATAAACCGAATCCCGATAAGGTTAAAGCCATCAATTATCTGATACTCAAGACGACAAAGAAGTTGAAGGGTTTCTCGGACTCCTGGGCTATTATCGAAAATTCATAAATAACTTTGCCAAAACTACTAAACCCTTTACAAGTCGCCTGAAGAAAGGAGCAAAAATCGATATTTCTGACCCCACCTACATCAAGACATTTGAGGACTGCAAAACCTCACTATCGAACGACCCCACCCTGATTTTACAAAAGAGTTCAAATTTGACCACGGATGCCAGTAACGTAGCGTTAAGTGCTATATTGTCCCAGGGCCCCCCGGGACATGATAAATAAATCGCCTACGCATCGAGAACCCTCTCCAATGCCGAACAAAATTATTCGACTATGAAGAAGGAGCTTTTTGCAGTCTGGGCAACCAAATATTATAGACCCTATCTTTTCGGTTGAAAAGTCAAAATGTTTACGGATCAGGATCACAAACCCCTTTAGTGGTTGATGTCTTTAAAAGAACCCAATTCACGATTGGTTCGCTGGAGACTGAAACTTGAAGAGTTAGATTATCAAATTACTCACAAAAAAAGGAAAATAAATACGAATGCTGATTCATTTTCTAGAATTAAACTCTACCCAAATGAAACTGTCAGACTGATAAACTCCCCATATTGAGTCATATGCAGGAATTCAACGAAAATCCCCTCTTAGACAATGAAAGGCCATCCACAAGCAGAGACCCCGAAAATAACACACCTGAAAATAATCAAAATCAGGATAACGAATCGAACGCCGAACAAATTGACCCCAATGACGACGACGAAAATGAAACTGTTCATCCAAGTGCAGAAGACCCAATATTGAACATCCACATCAGAGACAAACCAATCAATACATTTTTGTGCCAGTTAATGATTGTTAAAGTTGATCGAAACCCTCGGATGGAAACCAAAAAATTATTTAGGAATTCAGTATGTCGTACCCGATGGTATCTATATGTTACCAAAGAATCATTTCAAGCCCAAATTATTGAATTTCTGAAAGAATTTGGTGTTTCAAAACGCACCTACGTCTTTTACTTCCAAAATGATACCGAAGACGTACTCTATAAACAGATGTGCAGGTTCATACCACAAACATTCAAAAATTCCTCCTTTAAGCTCTTCAAATCCAATAAACTCCTCTTCGATGTGACGAACGAAGATCGCCAACATAATCTCATCAAATCCCAACATAAAGGTGTTACCCACCATCGACGCATTCACGAAACCATTGCCGAACTCAAAACCTAATATTATTGGTCCAAGTTACACGAGGACGTAAGAACATTTATCAATAATTGTCCAATATCTCAACAATCTAAATACGAACGTCACCCACCTTTGATCAAACTACAGTTAACGCCCACTCCTAAAAAACCATTTGAAACTATACACGTTGATACCTTCAAATTTGGCAGTACCATATCTTCAACAATCTGTGACAGCTTCACCAGATTTGGACAAGCGTACATCATTCCTAGTCTTTTCGCGCTTCACGAATATCAATCACTTTTGCAGTTCATTTCAACTTTCAAAATCCCCGAAAATATCGTCTCTGATAATGAAGAATTCGCGAAACTGCATAGAATCAATTGGCATATAACTTCCATATAACCCAAATTCCAATGCCATTGTTGAAAGGTTCCACTCCACTCTCATAGAACACATGAGAACACTTAACCTCTCGAAACCAAATCCGAACCCCTTTGAAAAATTGACTTTTGCCGTCATTGCATACAATAAGTATTCATTCAACAACAAAATTAAAACCAATAGATCTAGTGTTTGGACACCTAGAACTAAAAGATCGATATTGATTCCGAATTCGAACCATTCAATACCAAATTGAATGGACACAAAGAATATATCTCCCAAATATATAGAAAAATTCACGAAGACACGTTGAAACAAAAATCAAAAATGATCTCAACCTAACGAAAATTGAGAAGACCCTCAAAATTTCGGAATATACGGAAACATACGAAAGACAGTCAAAAATGTCTCCCCTCTACAAACCCGAACACATTCTCAAAAGCACTGACCTAACTGTGACAACCCCACAAAATACATACCACAAACAATCATTCGAACTACCAAAAAAAAATTACAGACCAAAATCTGATGATACTTCATCAGACAGCGACTCAGAAGGTTAGAATGCAGAACCTGCAGACGAATCCAGGGATCCTTCATGAAGTACTGAACCAAATAAAAATCAATCTCGATTCTTTACTCGACTTTCTAACAGAAACAGAAAATGTTATGGGATTTGCAAACTTGAAAACATTATATCGCAGTATCGCCTCTCCAGACGATCTGAAAACAATAATAGATGAACTCTACTTATCACATAATCATTCTCAATTACTTTTTGATAATAAGGAATATCCTCAAATATTATAGTGTTGTTGAAACCAAAATTTTCACTATCGACGATAAAGTTATATATTTTTTTTATTATATTAAATTTTTCAGAAATAACTACAAGACTAGCTAACTTTGGACTCACCCTGCATATCGTGAGTCCGTGTAGTAATTGATATACGTTATAGTGGATCCGATTCAGCCTATCGAACAAACAATGCGTAGTTTATTTCGAAATTTTGAAAGTAAACTTCAGCACCCTATAATCAAACCTATTGAATTTAGAACGTTACTGCAATGGAGACATTTGATCAGCATCATGAGGTCTATAACATATAAAAAAATCAACCTATTTATAAAGATCCATAAACTACAACTAAGCAAAGCAAAGGATTGAGATATTCATACATGGCAACATCGTGCTGCGTGAGCTCCGGAATTTTCACTAATATTTTGGAAAATAATCCTAACTGTGAAGTCAAAGTGCACTTGGGACTTTAAGTAAGTTGTGATAATCAATCAAGAAAGACTTGAATGTATAAATAATCCAATAGAAGAACAAAACGTGACCATAACCTCAAAAACTGTGGAAAGCCGAAACATGAGTAGAGCCTTCGACAAAAAGTTACGGAGTAATAGCTCAGCCGACCATGAAGTCACAACACAGCAATTGTCGGATGAGTATCTTGAAACTGTCAAAGAAAAGGTGAGCAAAAAGCTGGTTGCTACTCTTGAAGAGAAAATTGTCAACAAACTCGATATTCTCACGGAGAAATTCAACGATTTGAGTAGAAGTCTCAAAGAGATGGACACCAAAGTCAACAGACATGCAACGAGAGTTGATGAACTAGATGAATTAGAAAGAAAAATGGTAATAAGTACGGTAAACGGAATACCCGAAGCTGAAAACGAGGACGTAGTTGAAACTATCTTGCATCAAATTAACAAGACACTGAAGGTTGATTGTACATACCAGGAACTCAATGATGCATTCAGAATTGGCAAAAATAGCAACAATCCAGGAAGACCAAGAAAAATTTTGGAGAAGTTTATGTCAATGCTGAAGAAAAATGAAGTTTTTCGAGCAAAAAAATGCTGAAAAATACAGGAATTGTAATCCAAGAGGACTTATCACTCAAACAATATGAACTATACCAATTAGCTCGACGGGAACATGGCAAAAATGCCTGGACAATAGGTGGAAAAGTGTTTGTAACACAAAACCAAGAAAGAAAGCAAAAAATACATTCTGAAGCTGACCTGTAATCTAGAGCGAAGGTCCCTGAATTCATGGTCAAGGCACAGAATATAGACCTACACAGAAACGAATGCTCTTTGTCGGCACTTTGATGTTTGAGGGTCAAGAATCAGAATCCTTGAACACCACATGTAGCCACACTGGGAAAAGTAAAGCACAGAAAACAAAATGTGTTCTGTCACGTAAAGCCGTAGACACAATGGAAGTTTTATGTAATAAGTTTTAAATTTTGGTATTTTGGATATCAATTTTACGAATAAAACAAGATGCAAAACAGAATTGAAGAATAAAGCTTGAATTTTACCAATAAGTTTGGTTATGAGGCGTGATCAGAATAATAATGGCAATGATAATATCGTCTTGAAAAATATCCAAAATCATAAAAATTAAAACAAAAAACATAAAACTTCCATTGTGTTTCAGCTTTAAGGAGAGAAACAACATAGAACTACACGACGAAAACGTCCTACACCAGCTGGTAACATTTACGAAACTAGTCTGCAGGTGGAACATAAGCTCTGGTGTTTGATCCCAAAAAGTACTTCAAATAGTGTCCTCTTTAAGGAACGTTGCACAATATTTGTTTAATGTAATTCAACGCCTGTCGTGGCTTCAGCCAAGAACCTTGTCATTTTCATTCAGATAGTTGCTAAATATTTTCGGCTGTATGAAAATTTCTGGAGAGAAAGGAATTTCTACATCGTTGAACTTCATCGTCTTTTATTTTCATATATTAGAATCCTTATGTATGTGTGTGTTATTTGGTAAACACTGTCATATATTACATCGTCACAAAAAAAATGGTACTTTGGTTTTTGTGACTCAAAGCATTGCTACAATACTATAGAATATCAAAATGCAAATAATACAAGTAAACAAATATTTATTTTTCAATAAATTACAACATGATAGACAGATAGATATTCATATAAAAATTCAATAATTTTACACACGTCACAAATACAATTTAAAATTTCAAATAAAAAATTCAGACAACTACAGAGTAATAGGACAAACAGGAAACAATCAAAATTCAAATTTAAATATTCAACTCGCATGTACAGTTGGGCATGTGAAGGAGGAACTCATCAACTGCATAAAAAAATGCATCATCAATAGGTTATGTTTTTTTTTTAAATATATTGTAATAGAGAGAAATAGGCCATCCTTAAATATTGGATGTCTAACTGAAACCTTAAATGTCTTGTTCTTATTCATATAATGAAACTATTTACAAATCATACTCATACATGTGATAAAATTGTGAGTTTTCTGGGTTGATTCTTGTTTTTTTTATCTTAAAATTTCTATTGGCATATTTAATAGAATAGAATATGCGTAATCTTATAAATAATTTTGTTACATATATCGAAGGAAACGAGGAGCATGGATGTACGAAAGGTACATTCTCAATTATTTAAAAGAGCTTATTCGAAATTCCCGAGATCATACAAAGATCTTCGAATGAAGAAGAGAACTTCTTTTCTAATTTGTAGATGTAATTTACAAATTGTTCACTAGGCGCTCTAAGTCCACCAAATATACTTTTTTCAGAATCATAAGCCTTGAAATATGTAAGCAAATGGCCTAAATCTAAAACTTCTACAGCCTTTGAAAATTGGATGCAGATGTCACAACTATGGATAGCAAGTGCTTTCTTGATTAAATATCCACACACATAATTGAAAGCATTATGGAAAGTCAATTGTTCTTTTCGGTAATCATAGTCTGGAAGAGTAATGGCTTTCATAGCTTTTTTTTCTGAAAAGGTGTCTATTTTAATAACATGTTGAGTTTTGAAATTGATCAATAGGTCATCCAGATCGTCTTTACAATTCATCTCATTTGAGTGTAAGAAACGTTGGCAAAAAAGTTTTTCGAAACCTCTTTGAAACTGAATTGGAGTAGGATTATTGCAGTTTCCTCCTTGCTGTCTCATGCTACCAAAGAAATTTTCAAGGCAATCCTGATTAACCCGTCTGGTTTGTAAATATTTGAAACCACTCTGTGATAATTTTACCCATAATTTTTTTATACCGTTTATGGTTATAATCCAGCACTTTTTTGATCTTGATCTACATGTGACATTGACTCCATTTTTATTAAATATCTTAAATTTTTTTATAAATTCAATCATATCATTCAAATAATTTTTCTGGTAGTCACTGTTATCAAACACTCTTTTATATTGATTCGAATTTTCCAAACAGGATGAATTTAGTAGGTCAAAAAGTTTATCAAATTTCTCCAAGAACTCAATGGTGCCTATTGCATCTGCAGGCAGTAAACCTAAAGTCAAATGCATATTCATACCGCTTCCAACACTATGACTAACAACTTGGGTTGCCAATTTAACTCTCATTCTTTCGAAGTTGGATGGATGGATATGAGAATCAGTAAGCTTTGGAGCAGATCTATAAAATTGTTTTTTATCCTCGTTATAAAACATCTCTATAAAAGACCATGAAGTTTTTTTATCATCAAAGTAATAATTATTATTGATTAAATTATTCCTTGTTGCCTTGATCAAATGACAGGAATCAAATAAATATATAATTTCTTTATCCCCAACTACAAACACAGGATTTTCAGATTTTATTCCAAGACGTCTGCTCAGTTCTATGAAATTAGAACCCATATCACTAACGATACAATCTACATTCAACCCAATATCAAACAGTTTCAGAATACATTTTTAAATAACAGGTAACAGGTCTTCAGCAGCAAAAGTAGAGCCAACAAAGAAAGATGCCAAAGGCTGTTTCCATTTTGAATACAGACCTCGAACCATAAGAACGAGAGCGTTTTCAGCTACATTACACTCTTTTCGACCATTTCCTATATCACATAAACCAATTACTTCGTCTCTACCACTATCATAAAAAATATCTGACTTAATAGACATTTCATCTACACATAGACTGCAGTGTTTGTATTCTTCAATCATTGTATTCACATTCAATCTAAGTGCTTCAAATATGGCAGGATTTTCTAAACCAGGACTACAAGCCAAGTTTTCTGTAATTTTTTGAAGGGTACGTTTTGTTGGCAAGCACAACAATTTCCCCATAAAAGCATAAGCCTTGGGTCCCAGAAAATTCAACGTCAAGGCAAATCGTTTATACTCATCAGAGTATCTTCTGGCTTTGGGCTTCTTTTTTTGTAAAAGAGATTGTTCTATTACAATTTCTGCAAATGGTTTGCTCAAAAATTTGTTGCACATCTTATGAAAATCTTTGATTGTCCACTTTTCTTCAGAACTTGACATTTTTTCATGTGCCTCCTTTGAGTTTGAATATTCCTTTTCAAAGAAACAATTTTGCTCTCAACTTCTATTTTCTTGGTGAAGCAAAGTTCAAACTGGCAGGGGTTTGTGATGCAACCGAAGAGGAGGTATCAGGACCCGAAATAAAACCTGAAATCAAACATCTGAATTATCAAATGGTAATATTAAAGAAAACTCAAGTTTTTATTGAATTCAAAACCCAGTAGTGTTCCATGAACTAATGCTAGTGAACATGCTGAGGAAGGGGTAGTCAATATTACTGAGCACCATTAAACAGAGCAAAATCGCCACTTCAAGTTTCTCACGGTAATTTTTTAACACTTGCTTATAATATTGAAAAATACACCCTTCTTGAATTATACATTGAAATTTTAATGCTAAACTTTGGTAAAATCAAAAAACTATGGTATACCTTTGACAGAAGACTGCACTGAAAGATCCACTTCTGATGTGTTACCTTCTGGAACAATCGATATATCTGAAAAAGTAACATCATTGAAAACTAGAAGTAAAATGTTGAAATATTGTTTGGTTATTCACAATCGCACCGAGCCTCACATTGTATTTTGATTTATGCTATCCCCCTCATTACTTACTTTGATTCATTATTTTGCTGGGAAGTTCAGTTTCACTCTCTTTTGTGGTAGGTATTACTTGTGGAAAGATTGATGGAATGGCATTATCAAAGAGATGTTTCCTGGATTGACCCTGGATAATAAATTTTTCCTCAAAATGCAGCTCACAAATTCTACAATTCTTATGAAGTTCCTCTGAGTTTCTTCCAAGCAAATCTTCTCTACCTGCTGCCCTAAGCCACGATGCCAGTCTAAAAAAAAAACAGTATTTGATGATTTTGATCATTTGTATATTATGTACTCATTATAATGTGAAGTTTATTATACATACCTTGTAGGATATTTCACAAGAGAAAACATGCTTACATTCCCACCCGTTTTTGACGAACATCCGGAACATATACAAACAGTTCCTCCTCGACGAGGCATTTTCAACTAATGAAAAATATTCTTGTACAAATAATCGTATAGAGAATTGATTTCACTTTAGAATACGATTCAATAAGTAACGTGGTTGTCCTTCTAGTAATAGCTATTTGTATTACTAGGGAGGAAAGTGCCACTTTTCCTCCCGCAGGATGTAGTTTACTTCCCGACGCGAAGCGGAGGGCAGTACACATCCAAGGGAGGAAAAGGCACTTTACTCCCATGTGATACATATGATTTTTCCTCCTACCCACCTTTTTTGAAAATTTATTTACGACACAAATAGGTAACGAATATAATTAAGAACACAAGAATTATTTATTAAACAAATTTATCAATATATGCTATACAATTAAGTACATAGTATTGTTTAACTATATTTTAGAATTATTTATGTTAATATTGAATGTGAAGTTTTGAGCAGCACTTATATGAACACCATTGGAAGAAGATAGGGTTTGAACAGGAGCTTTATTTAGTATTTGAAATATTTTCGCTTAGCACATTGTAATGGTGGTAACTTCTAGAAGTGTTTGGCTAATTTTGATCAAGTTCAGGTTCTATATTATTTCCCATAATTTAATCAGAAATTATCTTTTTTGTGTAAGATTGTTCTACATAACCTTCTGCGATATTGGTTGATTTCCAACCGCCACGCTGTTTTAGAGCTAAAATATCCCCACCAGCGTTTACTAACAGAGTTGCTAAAGTTCTTCTGAAACTGTGCCCTGTGTAATGTTCGGCATTTGGAAGATTGAGATATTCTGCAATTTTTTGTGGTATTTTGGATAAACTATTCTTGCCAACCACTTGATTTATTCATTTGCCTGCTTTAAAGCATACCAACAATCGTTTATGCTCAGTTTTAGGACGTAGACAGATATACTTTTTAACGATTTGAACAAAATTTGGGCCGTTACCTGTTGTAGTATTGATAACGAAAGTTCGTTGTTTATACGTTTTTGAAGTGGGGATATTTATGACTAAAAGATTGTCTTTATCTTCAATATCATCCATAGTCATTTTAATAAGCTCATCACATCGACATGCTCCAGAAATTCCAATAACAAGGACTACCTATATCAAAAATTAAATTATTTGCATGGGATTTAATTTCTTACCTTCATTAATAAAAAAGCATCATCATTAAGGATGTATTTATTTATTCTCTTGTAAAAGTTGTAGCTTTATTTGGTTTGTATCCGGCATTTTGACGTTTTAGAAATGCAATCAACTTTGGATATTTAATATCAACATTGTCCTTCGTTTGTATCATTGTGCGTAGCATTGAATATTTAGACCAAAGTGTTGAAGCTTTTAATGATTTTCCTTGTAGTGAAAAATATGCCAGTAAAACATTCTCTGAATATTTATGTATCTTGTTGTCTTCAGCCCATTGCTTATATTGTGCATATTGTTTTTCATACCTCTCTTTAGATTTTTGTGGTAGTAAAGTTAATGATGCTATGTTGGCTTGTTCCTTAATATTAGGTGGTGTATTTGGAAATTCAGAATCACTTGAATCGCTCTCCATTTTTCAAAAATTCACCTAAGTTTAATGAATGTAGCGACTTTGCACCTCAAAAGTCAATCGCCGTGTTTACTGTCAGTGAGCCACAGCATACTATGCTTTTCTTATTCTGAACTCAAAAAACGTATATCTAAGATTCCTGAAGTAAAAATTTGTATTGAAGAACTACGTTGAAGTAACATTAATGTTTGATTTTTACCAAAAACAGGATATACAGGATGTTCTAGAAATTATGGAAACAATATGAATATAATGAATTCACAAGTTTCATCGTTTACAACTTACTTGAAATGAGGGGGAGGAAAGTACTTTTCCTCCCTAGGGAGGAAAAGTATGAGTTTCCTCCTTGATTTGAGGGAGGAAAGTGTGTACTTTCTATAGGGGTAGGAGGAAAAATATATTCTTGCACTTGCAGATGAATATGTAGCGCGTCTATTTACGATTTGCAACAGTTTACGAATATGTATCCCTGTCATTCTCTGTCATCTGTCATATTCCAATATTCTCAAATGTTTGTTCGTTTTGTTCACTCTGATTCCATAAACACTGCATCTGTCTTTGTCTTATTCCAAAAACAAGTAAAACAAGATGAGGGGGAGTCCTCATAGCTGTGAGTAATAAGTACGTTTCTTCAGAAATTGAATTAGATTCACAATTAGAGGCATTATTTGTCAAAACACGCGTTCTTGGTTAATTCTGAACACAACCTAAATCCCTCCATCCTCGAAAAAAAAAATATACGAACAATATTCCGATATACTTGAATATGTAGAGCAAACCACTGATCATGACCACATGTTACTAGTTGGAGATTATGATATACCAACCGTTACGGGTTCAACATATAAGTTGAATCTTCAAAATCAAATTGAAAAAATACAATTTTCAGTCAATAATGGATTCTAATAGTTTAAATTTTTACAATAATATTTTGAATGAAAATAATAAAACCTTGGACTTAGTACTAAGCAATATACCTGTGAATGTAGTTGAGGAGACGATACCGCTGGTAAAAAATGATAATCAGCACCCTGCTTTATTACTAGAATGCGAAATACAAAAATGTACTCAAAACGTGCAAGCAAACAATCTTCAGGAAAAATTCAACTTCAAGAAAGCGAACCTTCATTTTCTTTAAGAACTTTTGAGGGATTTCGATTGGTCGATACTGGGTTCTTTCAATGATGTTAACGATAGCGTGACATATTTTTATCAAGTATTCTATAATATTCTTAACATATGTGTACCAAAATACAAATCAACTAAAATTATTCCAAACATGGTTTTCAAAAGAACTAAAATCAGACTTACAGGATAAAGAATTTTACAGGCGCAAGAAAATTAAATCGGAATATTATCTAACAAAATTTAGTACTCTGAGGGCAGAAATCAAACGAAAAATCAAAGTTGAATACAAAAATTACTTGGAGAACATTCAAAACAACATTAAGGAAACCCCAAAGCTATTCTGGAATTTCGTTAACAAACAAAGACAAAATAAATCAACTGAAACCCACTTTAAACTAACAAATAGAGAGGTGTCAGATCCCAAAATTATAGCAGGTGAGTTCGGAGATTACTTCTCTGTATACGAAAATGAATCAACGTATGATCCCAGAGTAATAAACAAACTTTCCGACAATATACATTTTAATTATCAACAAAACGTACATTTCGAAAAAATAACCCTTGAAGAGCTACAAAAGGCATTCCAAAAACTAAAACCAAAGAAATCGGCTGGCCCTGATAACATTCCGTGTTATATATTCAAGGCATGCAGAGAATCATTACTTTATCCACTTCTCATGATTTTTAATGAATCATTGAGTACAGGAGTATTTCCAAAAATAACACCAATTCATAAAAATGGCGATAAAAAAATTATTAGTAATTATCGACCAGTGGCAGTACTGAACTGTATAGCAAAAATTTTCGAATTTGTTATACACGGAAAGTTATATGAGGCATTCAAAAATTATATTGTTACTGAACAACATGGCTTCTGTCGTAACATATCTATAGAAACAAATCTATTAACGTTTACTAATCATATCACGAGCAATATTGACAAAACGCAAATCGATTGCATTTATACAGATTTCGCAAAAGCGTTCGATAAAGTCAATCATGACTTACTGTTAGCAAAACTTAAAAACTTTGGATTAAGTAATCATCTTATAGAATTCTTCCTGTCTTACTTACAACTACGGTCACAATTTGTTACTTTCAAGGGAGAGGCCTTACAAGTTTTCTAAGCAGGCTCAGGAATTCCCCAAGGATCAAATGTTCATCATGTTTATTAACGATTTGCCCAAGGATGTTTCATCTGACTGCTTATTATAAGCTGATGACTTCAAAATTTTTCGAAGTATTTGCAGCGTCAATGACTACTTGGAGCTTCAAAATGATTTGGACAAAATTTCAATATGGTCAGAGAAAAACAAGTTATTATTCAACCAGTCAAAGTGTAAAGTACTTACGTTTAGCAGTTACAGGAGCCCACATAATTTCGTATATCATATGCAAAATAAACCACTAGATAGCGTCACCACCAAACTTGACCTGGGAGTTCTTTTTCAAAATGATTTAAAATTTAATAGTCATATAGATAAAATCATTCGCGAAGCCAATAAAATGATTGGGTTTGTGAAAAGATCCACTTTTCATTTTAATGATACTGAAGTGTTAAAACTCTTATATGTTAGTCTAGTACGAAGTAAGCTAGAGTATGCAAGTATAATATGGGATCCACCACGACAGTTTATCTAATATTTACATTATAAAATACATGGTGTCAGTCCCGATCATAATTCATATAATCATATAAGGAAATAATTCAACATAATTAAACTAGATGTTGGAAGGCGTGTTAGTAACTTGATGTTTCTTTTCAAACTAATAAATAATTTTATTCACAGTAGTTATTTATTACAACAACTCAACTTTTATATTGGTCCGAGGGGACTGAGACCTGGACAACAAACATTTCACACAAAAGGCAACAGTTCTGTTGAAAGACTTTGCCACTTTTATAATAACATAAACACAGTAGCAAGCTATAGTATATTCGATGTCAATCAGCGAAGATTCAAGTCCGAAGTTATGAAAATTGTCAACTCGAAACACACTAAAAGGGCTCCAATTTTCACATAATTCTTCATTTGTTTTTGCTTTCAAATATTTGTTATGTATGGGCAAAATTAAAACTCTGATGAATGAATGAATGAATGAATGAATGAATGGATGAATGGATGAATGGATGAATGGATGAATGAATGGATGAATGGATGAATGGATGAATGGATGAATGGATGAATGGATGAATGGATGAGTGGATGAGTGGATGAGTGGATGAGTGGATGAGTGGATGAGTGGATGAGTGGATGAGTGGATGAGTGGATGAGTGGATGAGTGGATGAGTGGATGAGTGGATGAGTGGATGAGTGGATGAGTGGATGAGTGGATGAGTGGATGAGTGGATGAGTGGATGAGTGGATGAGTGGATGAGTGGATGAGTGGATGAGTGGATGAGTGGATGAGTGGATGAGTGGATGAGTGGATGAGTGGATGAGTGGATGAGTGGATGAGTGGATGAGTGGATGAGTGGATGAGTGGATGAGTGGATGAGTGGATGAGTGGATGAGTGGATGAGTGGATGAGTGGATGAGTGGATGAGTGGATGAGTGGATGAGTGGATGAGTTGATGAGTGGATGAGTGGATGAGTGGATGAATGGATGAATGGATGAATGGATAAATGGATAAACGGATAAATAGATAAATATATAGATAGATAAATAGAGTACCTAATAGAGTTTTTTTTAGCTCTTCTAGCCCGTTCTTTGTCCATATTGAAACAAACGGCGAAATCACTCAAAATCAAGTTGACCAATAAGGAAACCCCATGTCTGACAATTGAAATGGAGTTGGTGAGTGGATCAAAAACATTGCCGAAATATATGAATGATTGAATAAATATTTCAGATGGCAGGAGAAATTATAAGCCGGCAAGTAGTTCATGATGTACCAGTAGAAATAATTTCTAGAAAACATTGGTCTGACTATGAAGAACCCAGATTCAACGACTTTCATGTAAATATGAGTATTTATAAAGTATACATGGTGGGGCACCCCATACGGCTCGGTCCCTGTAAGCCATATCATTAATTTTTTTGGGAATCTCTCCATTTCATTATATGTATATTGATTAAGGCTACAAAAGGAAATCATTTTCTAGTCTACAGGGTGGCTCAAAAAAGTGTGACATATCAAAGTTGTGTTTTTTTTAAATGGAACACGTTGTATTTCGTTACACTTTTGAGATTTAAACTATGAACCTGTTGATATTATCGTAATGAATGATATTGAGACATTTAGTGAAACATTGAACCAACAAAAGTATTGTAACAATTTTAGAATAATACATCAAAACATTAGGAGTATAGGGAAGAAACTGGATGAATTCCTGCCAAATATCGATCAAGTCAGTAATAATGAATCAAGTCTCGTAATAGATGAAGAGAACAATAAATGCTCTAAATGTAAAGTGACTATACAAAATGAAGAACAATCCATTGTTTTTGATGCCTGTAGGGATGTTTTCCATATTACTAGCAGCTACAGTATTGTATCTTCATCAGAATATTGTGCTTTAGTGCTAAGCAAAAAATGGTTATTTTCTTTTGCAAGGAGTGTCGTGACATTTTCAAGCAAACTCCTATGTTAGTACAAAATGTGGTCAAATTACAGAAAGAGGTGCTCATATTGAAGAAGAAATCGAAGCCTTGAATCAGGAAGTTAGAAACTTCAAACAGGAAATGAAAAATCATACTGAAGAAAATATCAATATAAAAGCTCAGCTGGAGGAATCAAAGGCCCAAAATTATGCAGTTGATCAAAAATGTGATAATGGAAATGACTTAAATACGATTATGCAAGAAATACAGGAAAAACAAACTAGAACCTAACTTATAAGGTACATGAAGTCCCAAAAATATCTGATCATAGTATAATTTCCGTCTCTCTGAAGAAAATAACCACAGGTAATTGTCAAATTATGAGAAAATATAGGGACTACAGCCAACCTAAACTTAACTTAATCAACGAACATTTAATTTTTTGTGAATGGGACCTGAATTCCATGAATGTTAACAAAATTTATACAGATATAGTCAGCAATATTGTTCAGGTGGTTGATAATGTTTCACCCATTAAGTGTTTTACCAATAATAGAAACCAAGTACCATGGTATGATTATGAAATTGTAGCCATAGCTCGTAACAGGGATATGTGGCGTGTAGTAGATATACACCTATTAACTCGATGCTTTCTACATTGAATTGGCTCTCTGTGAAAAATAGATTGTTTCTGTTTTCGATGATATTCATTTTTTTAATTTTATCAGGAAATGCACCAAAGTACTTTGATCAATTCATAACATTCAACTATGAGATTCATAATTATCAAACAAGGATAATCAATGATTTTCATGTAAAAAGAACGAATTACTCGCATGCTAAGAAATCGCTGTTTCATAATGGTTTGGTGAAATTTAACGATCTTCCATATCATATTAAGAATGCTAATAGTATTGAACAGTTTAAAAATCTTTTAATACAGTTCATGAAACAATATTTTTAACGTATATTGACACATCTAGTTTTAATTTAATTTCTGTATATATTGTAACTTATTAATCTATTCAATGTATTTTAAATTATATTCTGTCTGATTCTTATTGTGATTATTCTTCTCTTATATCATTAATTTGTTTATATTAGGATTCCTATTTATTGAAGATTTATTATTATTATTATAAATTTTATATTATAGTTCTATTAGAAACTTGAAGAGTATATGATACAAGCAGTTTTAATATCAGCGGATATGACCTATATAGCATACCATTTGAACCCGACAGATCACTGGAAGAACCAGGTAGAGTCAGACGAGAAGACTGGGAGGTAGTAAAAACCATATGCACTCCCCAAAGAGTGGAATGGGACTCCTTCCAACCATTCAAGTCACCCGGAATTGACGGTATATTCCCGGCCCTTTTACAAAAAAAGGCAAACGGAACTACTGCCTTTTATTATTAAAGCAACCAGATTCAGTCTGGCGCTCGGGTACATACCGAGCAACTGGAGGAGAGCACGGGTAACCTTCATTTCGAAAGTAGGAAAGAAGGACCCTACCCTCCCGAAGTCATTTGAACCAATCTGTCTCTCATCCTTCTTACTGAAGACAATGGGGAAGATGGTAGATAACCGAGATACTGGAGATGGTGCCGTTACACCCCGGGCAGCATGCATACAGGGCGGGCAGATCAACGGAAACCGCTCTGTACGTGCTTACCGAAAGCATCGAGAGGTCACTCGAGCACACAGGAATGGCTCTATGTGCATTCTTAGACATAGAGGGGGCATTCGACAACACCTCTCACGAAGCAATAAATAGGGCCCAAACAAACAAGGGAGTGGACAGAACGTTAGCCAGATGGATGTGCCAAATGCTGGCTACAAGAACTGCTGAAACGAAAGTGCAAATAGGGGATGCCCACAAGGAGGGGTACTATCACCTCTGATGTGGAGTCTCGTAGTAGACGAACTACTCGGAACACTAACCGGGAACGGAGTCACTTGCCTTGGATATGCTGACGACATAGTCATCATGGCTAAAGGCAAATTCGAAGGAACCCTCTGCGATCTCATAGAAAGGGAGCTAGAAACTACCAGAAGATGGTGCCTTTCTGTGGGGTTGATAATTAACTCATCAAAAACTACGGTGGTACCATTCACTAGAAGAACAAAGTTTCAGCACCTAAGGGCTGTTCGCCTCGACGGAGCAGACTCAGAATGGAAGCAAACGGTGAAGTATCAAGGGCTTACCCTAGACTCAAAACTACTCTGGAACAGACACGTAGAAAAGATCGTTAACAAGGCAAAAATCATCATTGATTGTGTGCAGGAACATTGCAGGAAAAACGTGGGGCTGTAACCCATCAATACTGCGATGGATGTACACCATGATAGTGAGGCCTATGATCACCTACGGAGCAGTAGTGTGGCAATGCAGCAGACGGTGAATATATATATATATATATATATATATATATATATATATATATATATATATATATCTAGTGACTGTAGATGTCACAAGTTACTCTTCATATATATATATAGATATATTCACCGTCTGCTGCATACAAATTGCCGGTTATTGCTTTCCAGAAAGTACGTACTCCGTTAATTAGTCCGCGTATCTGTCGTTTATTGAAATTTTCAGTATCGGCGAATATTTCTCGGTACTTCAGGCTAAGTGAGTTTGATACCTGAGTTAGAAGGCTCATATGTGTCTGAACTTGAGCTTTGAATGATATCATTCGTGCACTTTGTTGATAAAACATGTACAACATATTTTCTAGAATTTTGTCATTGTGTTCCAAAGCGGATTTTATGTGGTCTATGTCCTTATAGACATTTGAAAATTTCACAGTGCTTCCTTCATGAAGGAAGATGCCAACGGTACTGTTTATTGGTTGAATGGAATATTGTGAATGGACTGCTATTATGAGTGAAAAATTTCTATTATCTCAAAGGGGCCATTGAATTTATTATGAAGTTTGTCTTCAATTTGAGATTCTTTAACGAATACTTTATCTCCTACTTTGTATTCTATAGGTTGTCCTACATGTTTGTCAAATCTAATTTTTGCTTTTTTTTTGTCTTGAGTCCTGTCTCGGGCAACTTTGTAGTAATGCGAGACTCTATTATTGAGATCTAGTATGTATTTTGTAATTCATTTGTCTTGGTTATAGAAGGTTTCTGGTGGTCGACTGGATGTGTGTCCGAATAGAAGTTCATAGGGCTTGAACCCATGTGTTTTATTTTTACTATTATTGTAGCAAATAATAGCATAGGGTAGACATGTGAGGGGATGGTCATTTGGATTTTCGGTTACACTTGATCTAATCATTTCCATGAGCGTTGCATGGAAACGTTCCAAAGAGCCATTCGATTGCGGGTGGTGGACACTTGAAAATGATAGTTTAATGTCATATAGTATGCACAAGTCATTCAATAGTGTATTTTGGAATTCACGACCAGAGTCGCAATGAATTCTTAATGGGGTACCATAGTGCTGAAAGAATAGCAATAGAGTATTGACAACTGATTTTGCGGATTTGTCATCTATCGCGTATGCCTGAGTGAATTTAGTTAATTCATCTCTGATGGTGAGAACCAAATTGTTTGTAGGGACTTAGCGAGAATATCAATGTTGATTCTTTTGAATGGTGTTTTGGGTGTTTCTGTTATTACTAGAGGGTTACTCAGATTTTTCCTACAGATTTTGATTATCTGACAGGTTTCACTTTTTTTTACAAAATTTTCCACATCTTAAACTAGATTAGGCCAATTATATTTTTCTTTCACTCTTCTAACAGTTTCATTAATTCCTCGATGTAAATTACTCTTACCGGAATGATATTGATCCATAATAATAGGTATTTCGTCTTTTTCGGGAGTTCTTGTCAAATTTTGGCATACAGTTATTTTTATTTCTGTTTCCGCGATTACGAAAGAAAGAATTTCCAGTATGGGTAATTCTAGGTTATTGTCGACGTAATAGATTTTTGAAATATTCAGTTCGTTTTGTTTTTTATAGAGTACATAGAACAAATGCTCATTGACTGCATCTGGATCGTATGGCAAAGCAGGATTAAAATATTTTCTGTCTTTTACGGATTTACTTGATAGAACGTTAATTGCATCGTTGAAGAAATCAGCTTTTTCTTCGAAAATATCTTCAATAATTTTATAGTGAAGATCTTCTAATTTATTTTGTCGAAACAATGTCATAATATTTTTGTGTTTTTTGTCTAAAAGTTGACTATTGTCAAATTTAATTTTTGAGTAATCGATCACAGATTGGGTTTGATTTGTAAGTGTACAAATGTGTTGAATTCATCTTGTATTTTTTGGAATGAGAACTCTTCATTTTCTTGCGCTTCTCCGGTCTCTTGTATCTCGGTTTGTTCTTCTGCGTTCTCCAGCGCTTTTCCGGTTCCTTGTGTCTCTGTTTGTTCTTCTGGTGGAGTATCCGGGCTTTCATTTCCATTTGTAGCGAATATCGAGAATTTTGATTAAAAATTCGCGCATTCTTTGAAATGATTGAGATTGATACGTGCGCGGCGCACACATATTTTGAAAAAAGATTTTTCAGCAGCAGAGGTGTGAACCATCGTCCTTTTGCTTGGTAGCGAGTGACGCTAGCCTTGCCTCCACGGAGACTTCGTACAAGTTGATGTACAAATGTGGAGTATATATTTCTCCAGACGCTGTTTGAATATTTAAAAAAAATTATGATTGTGAGTCTAATAATAATAATGATGTTTGGAATAAATGTGAAAAATTGCGAGGTAACGAGGGTGTAACGTTTGAAGGTGTGATTCCAATGAGGAAAGTATACAAGGTGTTTCAAAATGTATAATTTAAGAGAAATGAAAGTCACGTTCATTTAACGTGACTTGCGTGTGTGTTTGTGTGTGTGTCAAATATCATGTGGGAAATGGGTCATTGGGGCAATGGAGGGTAGCAAAGTATTCAGCAAAAATATATATAGGATGTCTTATATATTATTTGCGAGAAAAAACATGACGACTGCTTGTCAAATTTAGTATACCAGGTGTACCAACATATCATTCAAGAGGAGAAACATGGAGGTTAAAGAAAAAACACATTATTGAAGGTATGAGGTGGAGATTTTTCAAAACGCTGCGTTTTCATCATCAGGTGACGTTAGATAAAAAACAATTTAAATAGAAAAATTTATTATACAGTTTTATTTTGGTAACATATCACTTAAGTAGATAATCAAAGGAGGTTCTGGGACCGCATGTGCAGTACGGTCGAGCTTGCCACGGGCCATCGGAAATAGTCGTGGAGGAGATCGGTAGAAGTCGGCCGTCGCTGGTCTGCGTTCATCGTGTGACGTAGTCGAGAGAGATCCAGTTGATTGATAACATTTTGCCAATACAGCGCGCATCTTGAATATTTAAAATTAATTAAATGAAAAAAAGATTTCCGAGAACAAGGTTTGAACCAGCGGCGAAAGTTTGGTAGCGAGTGACGTTAGCCTTGTCTCCACGGAGATTTCGTACAAGTTGATGTACAAATGTGGGATATATATGATTGAAAGTGTGATGATAATAGTGGTGTTTGGAAAATGGGAAAAAAAAACATGGCGGCTGTCAAATGTTATACAGGTCATAACATAATATTTGAGTGAAAAAACATGGTTGCCTCGGCCATTTGTCGAATTTTCCATTGGGGGTATGGGGGGGATTCAAAATGTTTTCGTGAGGGGGTCCGTCATTTTTAACGTGCGATTTGGAGTGAAAATCAGCAATTTAAATCTTACTCGTTTTTTGAAACGCAAAAAACGCTTATTGCAGTAACATTTTTGCACGTTTTGACGTTTAAAATTTTAGGTGTTTTTTTGAAGGCGAAAAACGACTATTTTGTATGCTTTAAAATGTCAAACCCTCCTAAGAAATAAATGTAAAAAGTGTATTTTTACCGCTTCTAATTTTACTTGTTTTTTGGGGCGCTAAAACGCATATTTATGCCACATATTTTATGCGTTTAAGCGTTCGTATTTTTACTTGTTTTTTGGAACGTGAAAAACGTCTATATAGATCACATTTTTGTGCGTTTCAGAGTTTCAAATTGACCAACCTAACATTTAGGTAAAAAATAAAACAGTTTGAGGAGAAAAATTTTATTGTACAGTTTCATTTTGGTAACATATCACATAGCCATTTGTATAGAATATCTACGTTTCGGAGACTGCAATTATAGTTGGTCCGGTTCCCAATGTGATGCATACAAGGTGATATACCATCATTGTCGCCGAATGTGGGAACCATCCATGACGTATTATCATAGTCCTCCAAATTCACAACACGTGTAGGTAGGTTCAATTGATGAAATTTCTCTGTAAGATAGTCACGTTTTTGGAGACCTCGTACATAAATGATATCAACATTCTGTAAATTTTTCTTGAGGATGGAATCTAATTGATGATATTCCACAAAGCCAGAGGAATACCTCAATCCATGAACGTTTCGCTCCAAGAACCAGGCAGTACGTTTATCTGCTCTACTCAAAGAGGAAAATGGTATAGTTGGCAGCAGAAGAAAATTACTACATTGAATTCCAATCCTAATGGCAATCTCCTTAGGATGGAATTGTTGCTCGATGGTAAAGCCTTGAATATCTATAACAGCTATTCTCATGTTGACTCTGTGATTGATACTGAAGTGACAAGCATATGTTCAGTTTAATTTGTTAATGATTTCGCTGAGTGGGAGGTGCTCAATAACAGTGTCGTGCACAATGATGCAATAGGCTCTAGTATTTTGAGGAAATCCTTCAGATGCCTCGATTTCGAGTTTCACATCAACAGTGGAACTTTTTATGCTCTCATCCCTTCTGGAACAATCGATGACAAAGAGAGTCTTGCCAACAAATTCGGTGGAGCTCAGCAGAGGATTATGTTGATTAGTAATTTTGTAGCTGAGACCGAATTGTGCATAGTTGAAATAGGCCTGCGAAAAATTCCCCTTTGCGAAATTCAGATGCATATTCTCTTTGGGATAATTCTCGCCGTTTAGAGTGAGCGTTATATTGGCGATATTCGAATGAGCGAATATTGTTGGATCATTGTTGAATTTGGTGTAATCACGGTCTTTTTGGAAACATACAATCACATAGCGAGGACTTTCGAGAAACGAGGAAGTCTTGACGGCCCATATTTCACTTTTTGCACCTTGTGTGAGAGCAGGCAACATATGAAGTTCCCATTTTCAGAACGGCATGAGAATAGGAGTATCAGCTTGGATGGCCTTCAAGAGTTGCAATTTAATTTGATCGTGCGGAAAGATTCTCTTAACTTTGAGTTCAATATTTTCAATTTCCAACTTGACTGCTGTCGTACCAGCCGGCGATCCAGCGGTCTCCTCTATTTTGAAGCAGTTGCTATCATCTGCAGCTCGTACAAATCGGATGGTATGTTTGCCATAGGAAACACATTGATAATCATTGAAAATATTCAAAAAATGCTTCATGGGTATGAGCATATTGAATGATAGATCAGTGGTGTTGATAACCCCAGCGTTGCTGGGAAAAGTCCAACTTGAATTGGCCAAGTGCTTGATATCTTCGTCGGTGTAGGTGAGAAAGCCTCTGACAGTACTAACAATTCCAACTTCACGAACCGTCTCCAACTCCTTACCGCTCTGTTCATAACTAGCAGATTGAAACATGAAAGCACCAGCATTGTTTACGAATGTTACACGACCATCTCCTTTGGTTTTCACAACTTTTCCACTGATGAATAACAGACTATCATACAAAGCATCGTAAGCGTCAGATTGATTGATATTGATTTCAATGACATCATTGTTGCGAAAGGACTTGACATATGGGTAGTAAGTCCGCCATTCCACCTTCTGTATGGATTCATCGTTGTGTGGTTTTCGAAAAATGTTGAACACTTGATTGGACAACATGATAACCGAGAGATTCCAAAAACAGTTTATTTGCAGGTGACAGCAGTTGACGCACGTTGAAGGTCTTGGTGAAGACTGAGGTGGGGTATGGTGGTGAGTTATTCTAATGAATAGTTAGCACCATATTTTCTCTTCAATTCCAAACGAACGATTATTTCTTCGTTTCGAAAATCAACCAGTTGAGAATTTTGGTCGAGCACTCGCAGCGTAATATTGTTTATTTCGTCTCTATGAACAATGGGTAGATAAATGAGGTGGTTGGGTGTTTCGTCAATTGCGTAACCAGGATCAACACCAACAGCAAATTCGTATATCGTATGAGACGGTACGTCGTTGTAGAATGCTCCAAACGTAATGTTGCTATCTATGTGTACGGTGCGTACTTTAATGATATCCACAGGTAGATCTGATGCGTAATGCAAGTTGGGTTTGAGAAGGGTAGACGAAAACCCTAAAATGCGAGCCAAACTGTTTTCAGGTCGGAAATCAATTGAGTGTTTAAGGCAGAATATTTCGCTTTTCAGCGTATTATTATTCGGTTTGAGGTAGAAAAATTCCTCGGGGTTTTCTTGTACGTTTTGGGTGTGATGTGTTTGCAAATCAAAGCCTCAATATCACCAATTTCGTAGGAGCCAGCAGGAATATCGATACTCTGTTTAGTTTTGCCACCGTTTTCAAAGTAGTGGAATTTCGTATTTTCTTCAATGTTTGGTATACTGTTGTACGAATGGAAGCTGAGCAAAGCCAAACTGTATTCTGAATCAGAATCCAATTGAATGGGCGGATTGAAATCGATGGAAAGCGTTGAAGAACGACTCGTTAACGTCAATATCATAGACATGACTGATATAGTGTCGGAAGCAACACGCTTTAAATAATAAACAACAACTTGGATGAAAAATCATTTATTACAATAATAACATATATATTGTGAGCTAACTGGACCATGATACTCTGCTTCTTCTAGTGATTGGGTTGACAATCCACACTCATTTTTGTAATGAATGAAACACGGTAGACGAATCTGCAAAGCGAATCGATTTTTGTAGTCTTGTGGTAATCTATGCCATACATCCAGCAACTCCCAAGGTCCTGCGTTCCCAATCAAATATTCGATTGACAAAGCTCGCAGTTCAGCATCGGTGAAATCTCTCAAAGATTTATATTTATGCATTTCAACCAACGATTTATACATCTCAGCGGTGGACATTATGAAGTAGAAACTTTAGGCAAAGATGTCCACAGTTACTCTGATTGTAATTTTGATATTGACTATTGTTATATGTAATTCTTACACCCCTCCCAAAATATCTTGCCAATTCCATTGGAGGTTTGAGATTGCCGAAACTATCGAAATATTGTGCGGCATTGCCGTTTTTATTGTAAGCTACCCAATGAGTGCCCGCATTCAAGTGAGAATCCAAGTTCAATACAGCGCATTCTCGCAGCCAAGGACCACAAGTTGGCAACGTATCACGCATAAAGACTCTACGAAAATGCGGTATTTTCATCTGACGAGCACAGTTTTTAATTTCCGAATCGTATAATGCTCTATGGGGTAGCTTATCTAGCAGTTTTTTTGTTTCTTCAAATAAAGACCTCGTCCTTTGCGTTGTTGTTTTTTCAGGAACAGTCCAAATCCTCGAGGGGTTTTGCGCAGGTACAGACCCGATCCTAAATGTTCCATGGCTTTATTGTGACGCTGATCTTCTTCCAGCTTCTTTTTAGCATTTTTTGCGTCTATCACGGTTTTTGCGATGGCGCTCGCTCCGCCTGCCATCGTACCCAAAGCCGAAAGTGCAGCAAATATAGGTATGAGGGGTAGGAGTCCTCCAGATTTGACATCGAATGGAATTATTCTAGGAACGCGTATTTTTTTACGTCCTCCAGCTTGACTCAATGCCATTTTAGCAGCTCGCAAAGCCGAAGCACTAGATTTCTTAATATTAGTAGGATTGTGTTTCCAATTTTAATAATTTTTTGAAGCAAGTTACGGCGAAAGGACACGCCCATACCTAGCTTACGTTTGGCTTTCATAGTGGAAGTAACAAGCCAAGCTGCAGCACGTTCCCCAAATTTAGCGTCTTTAGATTTAACTCGTTCCCAAGCTCTATTTTCCAACACTTGATCTGCTTTATGACGGTCTTCTAGAGAGTTGGATTGAGAATATGCAATATCGTGCTCTCTGCAGCTTTCGTCCAAAGGATTCACGCCAGTTTCTCCGCGTTGTAATCTCTGCCTCAATTTGGTGCCTGGACCGCAAAACGAATAACCTGGTAGATGTAATTCGAACGGGAGCTTATTGATGATTGAATTGACAACACCTGCACCAGAGTAAGTCAACATTGATAATGATGAAAGATACCTTCAATGCGTTTATTTATAACCGTGGCGCACTCATGTTTTTTCATCACATCATGGAGGTCGTTCAACAAGACAAGACACTGCCTATTGAAAATTTAGATTTTTTGAATGGAGACCTCGATAGCAGTATGACTGGGAAGCATGGTAAATTATTACCGAATTCGTTTCGTGCAATTATTTGCGGACCAAGTGGTTGTGGAAAGACAAATGCCATCTTAACACTGTTATTCCACCCGAATGGAGCAAAATTTGAAAACATCTACGTATATTCAAAATCTTTGTACCAGCCCAAATATCAGGTGGTTCAAGAAATTTTGGGGAAAGTCAAGGGATTGGGATATTATCCGTTCAGGGAAAATGAGGAAATCATAAGGCCTCACGAGGCCAAATCAAATTCCATATTCATTTTCGATGATGTTGCATGCGATGGTCAACAGAAAATTCGAGAATACTACTCCTTTTGTAGACACCGAAATATTGATGCTGCATATCTTTGTCAGACATATTCAAAAATTCCAAAACAATTGATACGGGACAATTGTAATTTGATTGTGCTTTTCAAGCAGGATGAAATGAATTTGAAACATGTATCCGATGAACACGTTTCCCCAGACATGACGTTCGAAGAATTCAAGGAAATGTGTGCAGAATGTTGGCGACAGCATCGATATGGAACCGTTGTGATTATGAAAGATTTTGATATAAATGCTGGACGTTATCGTCAAGGATTCGATAAATATATAAGTATACAGAGGGATTGATGTATCCCGCAGTTATCATCATGAAACCGTTGAGCAAAGAAGTTGATGTTATTCGAAAGACTAAAATCAATGAAATTGCAAAAGCTATTCGAAAAAAATATTTGGCTTTGAAATTGGGTAGATCTGAAGAAGATGAGACGTTGCAAAAATTCTTTAAACCTGTATCTGTCCCATTGAGGAAAATAGCAGAAATGCCACCGCCGGCATCGCAATCTCCTACTACCACAATGAAAAGTGAGACAAAATCTGAAGTCAAACAAGAGAAAGTGAAAGAGCGTGAAACGTCTCCATTCGAAACAACGACTCCATTCCAATCCCTCGAACATGTTGCAGGTACAGATGATGGTGATGATGAGGATATCTTTAGCGTAGGCACACAAGAGGAACAAGATAAGAGCTTTGCGTCAGACATGGATGAAGAAGTTTTACAGGAATATATCGATCAATATCCTATAATGGCTCAACCGTACATTATAAAACATTGGAGTAATGACAAAGAAATAGATAAAGTATACGGTCCTGTATATGATGGTGTATCTTCAAAATGGTTCCTAGGTAACAAAGAAATAGATTTCGACAAACGCAGCGGATACATTAAAATGGGTGGATATCAGTGGAAAGCAACACCCGGTATATATGAACTCATATTTTTAAACACGCCTGAAAACTATAATAATGAAGATATGCAGACATACAAATCACTTGTAGATTTGTCAAACATTCACAAAAACTCCCTAGGCCATCCGAAAGGTAGTAAAAGATACAAGTATACCGAAATAATTAAACCGATGTTTCCCCCAGCAAATCAACGTAAAATATCGACACGTACCGGTTCATCTAAAACATCTGCAGCAAAAGGTAGCGGTTTGCCTAAAAATATACCTATTGCAATGACATTCAATACCAAACCTATGAAGTTTGTTTATTGGGATGACCCAAACGAACTATGCGAACGCCTCAAATTATTGATAGCCTCTCGGGGTGCTGGAAATACTTCGCATGACAATGAGATTATTGCCATTTTGAGTGAACTTAAAGAGGCAAATATAATCGTATAAGATGGTGTACGTTCCTCCATTTACACATTTTCAAAATGGTTATCGACAAGTTTGGACGTAGCGACAGCACCGCTGATAAGAAGCGAAAATTAGCCACGCCGTCTGGAGGCAGCGGCTTGCTGCACACTCCAGATGGTGACATCGATTTTGATAATTTGAAATTGAGTAATGTAAAGAGCCCCACCAAAAATACTGATGCTGCCAATAAACAATATGTTGATGAAATTCATGAAAAAATTACTGCAAGTATACGACATCAGAGTGAACAACACCATTCGGAAATAGCTCAAGTGAATGATGAAATGGCAAAAATGCAACATGAAATCAAAAATGAATCGAATAAAACAAACAAACAGCTGAAAAAGAGAATTCAAACCCTCAATCAGAATTTCGAAAAATTCAACCTACAATACAACACTGATATTGAAAATATTCGTGGTGATTTGTTGAAAAAAATTACCGAAATAACCGATTCGATTCATGCACACAATTTAAAATGGGATATCAAGCACAAGGAAACGCTGCTGACCAAGAATGAACTAAACCAATTTCGAATTGATATTTTACAGCAAATCACCAAAATGAATTCAGATATAGCGAGTGTAAAATCTGCTGTCGAGGAAATTATTAAAAGACAAAATGTTGTGTTTGCATCACCATGATAAAATAGTAGGTTTCACAGTTACGTCATCACATACGTATGATGGCTTCCACAGACAAGATTCAACTTGTCCGTGAACTACATAAACCTGTTAGAAAAAATTATCCTCGACGTCGCACCATTATTAAAGGCTTAGATGATTTATGGCAAATGGACTTGGCTGAAATGAGACCGTACGCCCATCAAAATCGAAATTTCAAACTCATTCTAGTTGTTATAGATTGTTTTTCGAAATTCGTGTGGACTCGCCCGCTGAAAACGAAAATGGGTGAGGAAATTACTAAAACGTTTGCAGATATTTTGGCACACACGAAACGATGCCCGAAAAATCTACAAACCGATCAGGGGACGGAATTTTACAACAGTAAATTTCAGAGTTTGATGAAAAAACATGAGATAAATCACTACAATACGTACAGCATCCTCAAAGCCTCTATGGCCGAACGAATTATAAGGACTTTAAAAGAAAGATTGTACAAGTATTTCAGTTTGAATGGCACCTACAAATGGTTGAATATATTACCTGAAATCACGAAATCTTACAATGATACGCGCCATTCAAAGACGGGTATGAAACCTTCGGAAATTGATAAAACCAACGAAAAAGAAATTCTCAAATCAACATACTCACACTTGAAAATAGCTGGACCGAGAAAATTCGCTATGGGCGATGTTGTGCGGATTAGTAAGACAAAGCACTTGTTCGAAAAAGGTTACACACCCAATTCGACTACGGAATTATTCAAAATCATCAAAGTCAATATCACCAAACCTGCCACCTTCATGCTGGAAGATATGCAGGGTGCTCCTATCAAGGGTGCTTTTTATGCAGAGGAATTACAAAAAACTGCAAATCCAGATATATATCTCGTGGAAAAAGTTCTGAGGAAGAAAGGCAAAAAAATGTACGTTAAATGGCTCGGTTTGCATAACAAACATAACAGTTGGATCGAAAACGTTGATTTTGTATAGAATCTTATGGAAAAGAAGCACACTCTGCAAGACTATTGGGAGGGCCTTTCAAATATTTTTTCACAGTCAACAAACATGCAACAACAATTTTAAAATTGACCACGTGATCTGAAGCTATAAAAGCGTATGCAAGCACAGACGAATATTCAGTTTGAAAACGAAAATGTCTCAAGACAGTGGTTACGTCAGTGAAGTTGAAGTAATGTGCGATAGTGATGGAGAAGATTACAATGAAACTCTAAGTGCCATCGACAGAGCATTGGGGCAATACGAAATGGCAGCTCGGAACGAACATCAGTTGATGTTGATGGTCTTCCCTATGCCATCCTACGAAATTCGATGTGGCATAAGTCCATCCAGAGATTTTAGTCCATGCATCATTTTGAAGCAGCAATTCTCCATTCGAACTATCAAATTTGCTTCTTTTGAATGGGCAACCCTCATTGACATCCTACAAGAAATAAAGGAAAATTTCTTTGAATCACAAATCGATGAGTATGTAGATGAGTATGATCCAATCACAACACGTTGCGGAGATTATATTTACATCACACAGTACATCGAAAGTAATACCAAACAAATTTCCATTTCCAAGGATGTCACGAACATGGAACTGTCCCAACAGGATGTAACCGACATTCTAAATACACACTTGGGGGTGCTGTCTGACCGTATCGCTATGCTGGATGCTATGAACTTTTGTGACTATTATCGCGGTGTTTTTGATATTATTCAATCATGGTTACGCGATAATAAGACTAATTTAAGTTTGGAAGAAATTATGGAAGGTTTTTGTCAAGCCTCATCTTTAGATAGTATGTTGGCTAATGCTTTACGTGAATATTTATTTTATTATAAACAAAAATTTGTGTATGATTTATGTAATAAATGAGAAAAAGAAATCAAGTTTTTTATTTCAACAATTATTGGTTAAAAAACAAGTCAATGAACTGTCGAATTTTTTCAGTTTTGAAGTGGAGGCATTTTGATTATCAAACGAATTATAACTTTACCGGGAATTGAAGAAAAAAATATTCAACTTACCTTATTTTGCTCAACACTGTACAAAGCCTGGTGCTGCTTCATATTGTTTTTTATCACTTTGGGGGTGTAGATGAAATATCTACTCCTTATATTTCTAATATGTTGGAGTTTGGACCGTAGACGTTTCATCTACGGTCCAAAAATCGCTCCATTCTTTCATTACTTTTTCAAAAAAATATTTTGGAAATAAAAAACAAGAAATATTTTTTGTTTTTTCTATATTAAAAAAAATACCCTCCCTAAAATACAGCAATAAAAGAAAAAAAATATAATATATATATATATAAAAAAATGAATGAAAAATGAATTGTTGAAATATAGTTGAAAATAATGTTTCTTATCAACATCACAAATAGTTGGAGTAAGCTTTAATTTTTTTCAAAAAAATTTCACCCTTTTCGTTCTATGTAAATGATCAATGCATTCATCTTTATTTTGTAAAGTGAAAAGAACGTGCCTAAAATCATATTGACACCAATATGATTTATCTTGGTAAATGTTTAACTTCAAAATTTTTTATTTCGTCACACCTGCATATTTTAAGCATACTTTGGATATGTTCAAAACAATCTTTGCATAATCTTAAGTTAAAGTCAACAACTTCGTAAAATTTCATCCAAATGCAGTATGAATCGTGATGACAATATGGTTCCAAATTATAAATGTTTAATAATGCTGCACGTATTTGTTTTTATCATGTACCACCAAAAAACCTCCCACCATATTCGAAATTCATGAGAATGTCCTCATCATCCTCATCATAAACAATTTCTTGACGATTAATGTTTAGCCATTTGAAATGGGCATATTTTTGAATAATTTGTCTTGTTAATATTGAAGGTAATGATGAATGTGAATTGATGAGGAACAAGGTTGGACTCTTGATATTTTCGCAAACGGTTTTGATGCACAACTGTTGCAAGTTCATTGTACCTGCAAACGGGAGAAAAAAATTAATTTAGAACAAAAATGGTGAAAAAAATTAATTTAGACTATAGTGCCCCCACGGTAATGTATCAAATGATTTGGGGATAAGATAGCGTTTATCGTCATACGGACTGCTCGATACTAAACACATCGTGAGCGAATGATCGGATTGTACACTGAGTAATTTTCTTTTGCTTGCAATTTTTCAAACAATCCACGTAATCTTCGAAACTTATTTTATTTTTAACGACATTATATTTCACTCCTTTCGCTTTTTTACATACTTTGCCTCCCTGCACTTTGTAGGTATACATTTTTGAACGTAGTCCTGCAAAATGCGTGATAATTCTGCCATTTGCTTCATCCTTCATTAGTCCAGGTACCTTTTTATTCACAAGTGGAATGTTAAACTCGTTATCTTTTGAATAATCAGACGTATCGAATTTGGAAATATGTTTTTTGATAATTTCTTCGTATACATCATTACACGTTAGTTCATAAATGAAACTATCTGTATCGGTATACATTAACTTGGATTTTTCCACACCCATAGTGGGAAGCATAAATTCATAATGAAATTTGAACATGCAAGTTTTTGACAAATCCAAAATAGCCATCCCAACATACATTGGTTTATTGAATACAAGTTCGGCTTTTTTCAGTTCAATAGCCATCAAGTTTGAATCGAAAACTGTACGATTATGAAATCGAGGGCTGGAAATGAGATTTTTTGCTCCATATCTACCCTCGTAGGAAGAAACTAATTTTACGATTCGGTGCAACCGGATGTTTTCCATGGTTTTACCAAAAATAGCATTATTGGCCTACTTGAATTGATTTTTTTCGAAAGAATTAGTGGCTGCAGTCCTCAATCGAGTATTCAGCTCGATATAAGGGCGCAACCACGCAGATTGTTTAAATTTCAAAACTTTATGGATTTTAGTTAATTTCAAGCCATGTTCCAGAGCTTGTTTCAAGTTCCTATAATGAAGCGTATACTCTTTTTTATCATGCACGGTTGGCATCAATTTTTTCAATTTGGAATTTGGTGGTGTGCGGTGTTCAGGACAAAACGGAAAATCTTTGTGTAAATCGTGCAGGTGTGCAGGGTACTCTAAATCAACTTGCAGAATATAACCTTCAGGGCTGTCGTCGGGAATTTGAGTCACATCAATATTCGTATCAACCCATTCGAAACCTCCATATGGTAGACATTCTGACATTGCCCACCCATACAAGTTATTCACATCGAAATACATGATATATTTGGACGGTTCTATAGGATTGTATGTTGACATATACTTGTTATTCGCTTCCGAATATCTATTACAACAAACTGAAATTCCGCCCCTTATACCATTTTCCACAAACATAACCATATCAACATCTTTTAAAAGTTGCAATTTACACCCTGTATATTTCAACATACAGTCCCACGTATACCCCGGCATGGTATAATACCACGAAGGATCCAGCCCATAAGTTTTCAAGTCAATTTCACGAAAATTTTCGAAAACGTCTGCCAAAAGCAATATATCTGTTTTCATGTATAAATCGCTGTATTCCCCCAAAGTTTCAATATCAAATTGCTGCCAAACATTTTGAGCATGAGCATACTTCTCATCGTCAATTTCAACATCGTTGAGTTTATTATAAAAGCGTTTTTTGGAGGGTAGCTCGGTGTCGAGGAGTTTTTCCATATTATTAACATAATCGTAAGGAAATACCCCTTTCTTAGTGAGAAGCTTAAATTTTTCATCATCCAATTGCGCAAATTCCTTTTTCAAAATTTTAAAATTTTTTGCATCCATTGTGGAAACCAACTCATCAAGACTAGCTCCCATAAAACGATAAGAATCTATAAATCTAAATTTAATGCTGGTTTCACTATCGTATTGAGTAAATGAAATGTATTTCTCTTTGTTGATGGGAAGTATGCTCACACGCCCCTTTTTTGCTACATCCCGTATAATAAAATGACTATCATATCCGGAAAGGTTGTGGAATATAATGGGTACCATAAAAAGCTTCTTAAAGGCAAGATTGCAAGATTGGTGACTCCAACCCCTGAACAACCCCGAAAAGTGACAATGGTCCCTAACGATAATATCCTGCTTGGAAAATGGCTTCTCGCAAATATGGCACACTCTAGCTTTAACAATATCGGGGTTACATATCATTGGTACGATATTTTTGATTTTGGATTCAACAAATTTGGCAATACTTGCCATTTCATTTGTAAACCATTGGATGCAATCGTTGCCGCGATGACTATTGAACTTGGACAAGCTGTCATCGTAAGAGCATTTCAAGTAGTAACCTGCACTGAATGCCTTGTGCTTTTGATATTTTGTTGATTTATCAGACATTTTTTCCTCACAATTTTCCAAAGCGGATTCAAAATCGGCATATATAACAAATGGACATTTTTGCTTATACACATAATTTCGAAATTCTACATAATCAAATTTTGGATATGAAATTTTACACTCGTTAATATTCTCACACAACCCGATATGTTCTGACAATTTTTGTTCGCTATGAAAATAATTCAAACATCTATCGCAAAAAAATTTTTTAACTTTATGCTTGCTCAACTGACTTGATAACAATCTAGACATATTCTTAATCCAGCAATAATGATATTTAATTTGCGAATCATCTGTATCCCTAGGTAAGGCGTCGTACTCGTTCAATTTAGGGAAATATATATTTTGAATTAGTAGTAAATTAACGTGTTTATTCAATTTATTTTTGGTCAATCGTGCAGGTACTACTTCGTAAAATGCTTTTTCTTCGACAATATTCATTTCTAAACTATATACATTTACGGAAATATCATTTTGTTTTTCAAATTTTGTAATGTGGTGAATTGGCATAGGAATTTCCAAACCCCTTGTATTCAAAACCATGTCATAATTTGGATATGAAGATGCACGTGAAACATTTCCTTTGGGAGGGTACAAAGCACTCACGATCGCTCTAAAAAAACACGCATCATCTTGATTATCAATATTGACGCATGCATGCCTCTTTTGAATTTCTTCAGGTAACCATATAAACCCTGAACCGTTCCCTATTCCGTATTTATTTATTGATACCTCAAGCAAAAGAATTTTACTCAACGCCCACCCCGAGTCTTTCTCTTGAAATTCTTCTAATTTGTTCAAAATAACATCCACAACATGTTTATTGTACCAAACCGTCAAGTCCGTACCCAAATCAATGATTGTATTAGGGGTATTGAAAAATTTTCGATCAACTATTTCGCCGTCATTTGACTTTTTGATGAAATCCCCCAACAGTGTCATGTTCACCTTGAGGCATTGCAGCTCCTTCAAAATTTTGGAAATTCTCGATTTGAAAACAAAATACGCATCGCTCAAAAATTTTCGCACTTCTTTGTGAGCTAAATTTATTATTACACCCGTCCTTACTCTACCATTGAAAATTGCATTGATATTTTCCCATTTAACCCTACTGCTTCTATTCAAGCCTGATCCAATATACTTATCATTTTTCATAACATTTATTATACATCTAATACGTTTCAATTCCCCAATTTTACTAACAATTTTCTTTTTTTCCCATAATGAAAATTTAATTTTTTTCATTGCCAACTCACATTTTCTAATATGCCTACTTATCAAATTCAGAGACGTTCGTGCAATGGCACTTGAATAATTTTGCTTGATCGCTTCAAGCAATCCATCAATTTGTGATAAAGTTTTTGAAAACACCATTTTCAACAAATATTTCAACTTACTACAATTTTTCCTAATGACGATGGCGGATGGTTGGGGGCAACAGCTGTGTGTGTGTGTGTGTGTCGGCGGCGACAAACGGATGCTTGC
The DNA here is from genome assembly GCA_958502065.1 of Chrysolina americana. NCBI lineage: Eukaryota > Metazoa > Arthropoda > Insecta > Coleoptera > Chrysomelidae > Chrysolina > Chrysolina americana. The sequence continues at coordinate 26,053,723 of OY293421.1, forward strand.
AGGGTGCGGTGGCAGCTCGGTGATGATGCTGCAAACTGAAGCTTCCTGGAATGGCGAAGTGACGAACGGGGATGATGCCCAAAGGGAAGCCTAATGAAAAATGCTGCTGTTGTGATTAGGGAGGGTATAATATAACTATCTGAAAATGAAAAAGAAATTGTTTTTTATTTTCAAACGAACTTTTGTCACATACAAAGGAATGAACCCGAATGGCAAATATAATACTAACCTTAATTTTCCACAATCTCAAATGACTCCGCTGGATTGGCTTTCCCAGTGTTCATCAGTCCTTTGAATATAACGGAATATTTGCTGCTCGAGAACTCTTCTATATATAGCCGATATACCTCGGTTACTCTCTGCGGCAAAAAGGTGACGCTCTCCCCCAAATCCAGCAGCACAGCCTCGCCAAATTTCCCTCGGACTATCTTCGCACTTAAGATCCTTTGCGGTACCCCCACAGGTAAATCAGCTAGTTTGGTGATCGGTTTCCTGCTCACGATTGACCCGGCGGCGTTCAATTTTTGTAGATCCATCTGGGGAAAAGCATAATAAAAAGTTTTTGTTATAACCCAAAAAAATACACAAAAATCAAATGCACCTTTGAACTATTAACCCACTTTAAATTGGAAATTACAATGAATTTTGAAAGCGCCCAAAGACATGCACAAGAAATGGAAATTAAACGAAAACTCAAGAGGCAAACATAAAACATTTACGTAAATTCATCTGAGTAAAAAGCTGAACTAAAAACACACAAATTTTGAACCGAAAATTAACCAAAAAAGGCAGGCATAAAAATAACTGAAAATTAAATGAGAAACTGAACAGACACATATAAAAACAATTGAAAACACTTACTTTTCAAATGAAGTTGGCACACTGGTAAATGCTACTAGCACAATCAAACATAAAATGATTTTCCTTCGTGCCTCGCTGTGTTTAAATACCAATTCTCATGTACGCCTTGCCGATAACCTTCGGTCGTTGCCCGTCTGGCGACCTCAATTCGGTCATTAAAATGCTTATCGCATATTAAATTTCCTGTTTGAGGCGGTTTCTCATTGCGATAGCGCTGACTCGAATTGCGCGTTTCACAACCGATAATGGAATGAATAACGGATGTTGATATCAAGCTGTTTGTTCATATATTCACTAGCGAAAATATTAAATGAAATTCGATTTGTTTTTTTGCAATTTTTATTTAAACCAAATACTCCATTTTTTATTAAATTCTACAATTATTTCCTGTACAAGCCTCATTAATATACATGCTAATATAATGGATACTATAATGAAAATTCTATAAAGATCAAATTCCACTTTTGACTTGCTTTTCTCTCGCCCTGCTGGAATAAACTCCTAAGTTTTTGTGTCTATTTCTCGAAGATCTTGAAATATCATTTTCAGCTTATAATTGAATGCTGTATTCTCTGGAACATCACTGGCAAATACTAGTAGCTGTCCATCATTGACTGATGTTACTCGCATTGTTTTCCATTGGGTCCGGTTGCATTCAAATTCATCGGTTTTCACGCATATTGCCATGTATTTCACACCAAATGGCTTATTCACGTACAAAACATTATTTATTATTGCAGTTGAAAGTACAAAATTTGTTTTCAACAGCGGAGACATATTCTGCACTCTGAGGTTGGATTCTTTGTAACGGGTATCTTGTTTGAGGTAATTTTCGCATGAAAACTCTGTCTTGAATGTTTAAATTATTCAACTGCTTCCAAACATTCTCTTTTTCTTCAAAAAATTGAATGTCTTTTTTTAATTCCTGAAGACGTCTCTCAAATTTCTCTAATGTACGTCTGTATTCTGTCGATGTCATTATGCTACTGATTATTTCAACTCTGCTCAATGCTACCTACATACTTTCCAGAAATAATGTTTCCTAACCCCCAAATTTCTCTGAATGGCAACACTCTTTCCCCCTAACTTCACGCTTAATTTTACAACTGGCAACATCGAGCGCTTCATGTAATACAATCAGTTGCTGGATCTATTTCGATTACGTCACAAATGAACTTAGACCGTCGAGCGATGATTTTTCGTAACACTGACAACACCTATTTGCAGTCAACCTATACGATTAATTTTACAACTGGCAACACTCACATCAATACCTTGATTCATAGTCTAGTGTGTTCAGTGGGTGCTCCATAATCAGCAGTTCGACGGTTCAAACCTCATTCTCGGAAAACTTTTTTTATTTTTTTAAATGCAAACAATTCAAAATATTCAAGTGAACTCGATGAATGGACGCACGTAGAAAATTATTAGTATGCAAAAATGTAAAATTGGATATAAAACGACTGAAATTTGAAACGCTCAAACATGCAAAAATGTTACTGCAATAAGCGTTTTTTGCGTTTCATAAAACGAGTAAGATTTAAATTGCTGATTTTCACTCCAAATCGCACGTTAAAAATGACGGACCCCCTCACGAAAACATTTTGAATCCCCCCCATACCCCCAATGGAAAATTCGACAAATGGCCGAGGCAACCATGTTTTTTCACTCAAATATTATGTTATGACCTGTATAACATTTGACAGCCGCCATGTTTTTTTTTCCCATTTTTCAAACACCACTATTATCATCACACTTTCAATCATTATTTTTTTTTAAATATTCAAACACCGTGCTCTGGTAGCTGGAGAAATATATATCCCACATTTGTACATCAACTTGTACGAAATCTCCGTGGAGACAAGGCTAACGACACTCGCTACCAAACTTTCGCCGCTGGTTCAAACCTCGTTCTCGGAAATCTTTTTTTCTTTTAATTAATTTTAAATATTCAAGATGCGCGCTGTATTGGCAAAATGTTATCAGTCAACTGGATCTCTCTCGACTACGTCACACGATGAACGCAGACCAGCGACGGCCGACTTCTACCGATCTCCTCCACGACTATTTCCGATGGCCCGTGGCAAGCTCGACCGTACTGCGCATGCGGTCCCAGAACCCCCTTTGATTATCTACTCACTTAACCATTTGTATAGAATATCTACGTTTCGGAGACTACAATTATAGTGGGGTTGCTTGTCAATGTGATGCATACAAGGTGATATACCATCATTGTCGCCGAATGTGGGAACCATCCATGACGTATTATCATAGTCCTCCAAATTCACAACATGTGTAGGTAGGTTCAATTGATGAAATTTCTCTGTAAGATTGTCACATTTTTGGAGTCCTCGTACATAAATGATATCAACATTCTCTAAATTTTTCTTGAGGATGCAATCTAATTGATGATATTCCACAAAGCCAGAGGAATACCTCAATCCATGAACGTTTCGCTCCAAGAAACAGGCAGTACGTTTATCTGCTCTACTCAAAGAGAAAAATGGTATAGTTGGCAGCAGCAGAAAATTACTACATTGAATTCAAATCCTAATGGCAATCTCCTTAGGATGGAATTGTTGCTCGATGGTAAAGCCTTGAATATCTACAACAGCTTTTCTCATGTTGACTCTGTGATTGATACTGAAGTGACAAGCATATGTTCAGTTTAATTTGTTAATGATTTCGCTGAGTGGGAGGTGCTCAATAACAGTGTCGTGCACAATGATGCAATAGGCTCTAGTGTTTTGGGGAAATCCTTCAGATGCCTAGATTTCGAGTTTCACATCAACAGTGGAACTTTTTATGCTCTCATCCCTTCTGGAACAATCGATGACAAAGAGAGTCTTGCCAACAAATTCGGTGGAGCTCATTAGAGGATTATGTTGATTAGTAATTTTGTAGCTGAGACCGAATTGTGCATAGTTGAAATAGGCTTGCGAAAAATTTCCCTTTGCAAAATTCAGATGCATATTCTCTTTGGGATAATTCTCACCGTTCAGAGTGAGCGTTATATTGGTGATATTCGAATGAGCGAATATTGTTGGATCATTGTTGAATTTGGTGTAATCACGGTCTTTTTGGAAACATACAATCACATAGCGAGGACTTTCGAGAAACGAGGAAGTCTTGACGGCCCATATTTCACTTTTTGCACCTTGTGTGAGAGCAGGCAACATATGAAGTTCCCATTTTCTGAACGGTATGAGAATAGGAGTATCAGCTTGGATGGCCTTCAAGAGTTGCAATTTAATTTGATCATGTGGAAAGATTCTCTTAACTTTGAGTTCAATATTTTCAATTTCCAACTTGACTACTGTCGTACCAGCCGGCGATCCAGCGGTCTCCTCTATTTTGAAGCAGTTGCTATCATCTGCAGCTCGTACTAATCGGATGGTATGTTTGCCATAGGAAACACATTGATAATCGTTGAAAATATTCAAAAAATGCTTAACGGGTATGAGCATGTTGAATGTTAGATCAGAAGTGCTAATATCCCCAGCGTTGCTGGGAAAAGTCCAACTTGAATTGGCCAAGTGCTTGATATCTTCGTCAGTGTAGGTGAGAAAGCCTCTTACAGTACTAACAATTCCAACTTCACGGTCCGTCTCCAACTCCTTACCGCTTTGTTCATTACTAACAGATTGAAACATGAAAGCACCAGCATTGTTTACAAATGTTACACGACCATCTCCTTTGGTTTTCACAACTTTTCCACTGATGAATAACAGGCTATCATACAAAGCATCGTAAGCGTCAGATTGATTGATGTTGATTTCAATGACATCATTGTTGCGAAAGGGCTTGACATATGGGTAGTAAGTCCGCCATTCCACCTTTTGTATGGATTCATCGTTTTGTGGTTTTCGGAAAATGTTGAACACTTGATTGGACAACATGATAACCGAGAGATTCCAAAAACAGTTTATTCTCAGTTGACGCACGTTGAAGGTCTTGGTGAAGACTGAAGGGGGTATGGTGGTAAGTTATTCTTATGAATAGTTAGCACCATACTTTCGCTTCAATTCCAAACGACCGATTATTTCTTCGTTTCGAAAATCAACGAGTTGAGAATGCTGGTCCAGCACTCGCAGCGTAATATTGTTTATTTCGTCTCTATGAGCAATGGGTAGATAAATGAGGTGGTTGGGTGTTTCGTCAATTGCGTAACCAGGATCAACACCAACAGCAAATTCGTATATCGTATGAGACGGTGCGTCGTTGTAGAATGCTCCGAACGTAATGTTGCTATCTATGTGTATGGTACGTACTTTAATGATATCTACAGGTAGATCTGATGCGTAATGCAAGTTGGGTTTGAGAAGAGTAAACGAAAACCCTAAAATGCGGGCCAAACTGTTTTCAGGTCGGAAATCAATTGAGTGTTTAAGGCAGAATATTTCGCTTTTCAGCGTGTTATTATTCGGTTTCAGGTAGAAAAATTCCCCGAGGTTTTCCTTGTACGTTTTGGGTGTGATGTGTTTGCTGATCAAAGCCTCAATATCACCAATTTCGTAAGAGCCAGTAGGGATATCTATACTCTGTTTAGTTTTGCCGCCGTTTTCAAAGTAGTAGAATTTTATACCTTCTTCAATGTTGGGTATACTGTTGTACGAATGGAAGCTGAGCAAAGCCAAACTGTATTCTGAATCAGAATCCAATTGAATGGGCGGATTGAAATTGATGGAAAGCGTTGAAGAACGACTCGTTAACGTCAATATCATAGACATGACTGATATAGTGTCGGAAGCGACCCGCCTTAAATAATGAACAACAACTTGGATGAAAAATCATTTATTATTACAATAATAACATTGAAATTGTGCACTAACTGGTCCATGATACTCTGCTTCTTTTAGTGATGCCGTTGACAGTCCAAACTCACTTTGATAATGAATGAAACATGGTAGATGAATTTGCAAAGCGAATCGATTTTTGTAGTCCTTTGGTAACCTATGACATACATCCAGCAACTTCCAAGGTCCTTCGTTCCCAATCAAATATTCGATTGACAAAGCTCGCAGTTGAGTATCAGTGAAATCTAGCAATGATTTATATTTATGCATATCAGCCAACGATTTATGCATCTCAGCGGTGGACATTATGAAGTAGAAACTTTAGGCAGAGATGTCCGCAATTACTCTGATTCTAATTTTGATATTGACTATTATTATATGTAATTCTTACACCCCTCCCAAAATATCTTGCCAATTCTAATGGGGTTTGAGATTGCCAAAACTATCGAAATATTGTGCGACATTGCCGTTTTTATTGTAAGCTACCCAATGAGTGCCCGCATTCAAGTGGGAATCCAAGTTCAATATAGCGCATTCTCGCAGCCAAGGACCACAAGTTGGCAACGTATCACGCATAAAGACTCCACGAAAATGTGGTATTTTCATCTGACGAGCACACCCCTGAATTTCCGAATCGTATAATGCTCTATGGGGTAGCTTATCTAGCAGTTTTTTTGCTTTTTCAGGTAAAGACCGCGTCTTTTGTGTTGATGTTGTTTTTTCAGGAACAGTCCAAATCCTCGAGGGGTTTTTCGCAGGTACAAACCCGAACCCAAATGCTCCATGGGTTTATTGTGACGTTGATCTTCTTCAAGTCTCTTTTTAGCATTTTTTGCGTCTATTACGGTTTTTGCTATGGAGCTCGCTCCACCTGCCAACGCACCCAAAGCCGAAAATGCAGCAAATATGGGTATGAGTGGTAGGATTCCTCCAGATTTTGCATCGAATGGAATTATTCTAGGCGCTCGTATTTTCTTACGTCCTCCAGCTTGACTCAATGCCATTTTAGCAGCTCGCAAAGCCGAAGCACTAGATTTCTTAATATTAGTAGGATTGTGTTTCCAATTTTTAATAATTTTTTGAAGCAAGTTACGGCGAAAGGACACGCCCAATCCTAACTTACGTTTGGCTTTCATGGTGGAAGTAACAAGCCAAGCTGCAGCCCGTTTCCCAAATTTAGCGTCTTTAGATTCAACTCGTTCCCAAGCTCTATTTTCCAATACTTGATCTGCTTTATGGCGGTCTTCTAGAGAGTCGGATTGAGAGTATGCAATATCGTGGTCTTTGCAGCTTTCGTCCAAAGAATTCACGCCAGTTTCTCCGCGTTGTAATCTCTGCCTCAATTTGGTGCCAGGCCCGCAAAACGAATAACCTGGTAGATGCAATTCGAACGGGAGCTTATTGATGATTGACAACACCTGCACCAGAGTAAGTCAACATTGATAATGATGAAAGATACCTTCAATGCGTTTATTTATAACCGTGGCGTGCTCATGTTTTTTCGTCACATCATGGAGGTCGTTCAACAAGACAAGACACTGCCTATTGAAAATTTAGATTTTTTGAATGGAGACCTCGATAGCAGTATGGTTGGGAAGCATGGTAAATTATTACCGAATTCGTTTCGTGCAATTATTTGTGGGCCAAGTGGTTGTGGAAAGACAAATGCCATCTTAACACTGTTATTCCACCCGAACGGAGCAGAATTCGAAAACATCTACGTATATTCAAAATCTTTGTACCAACCCAAATATCAGGTGGTTCAAGAAAATTTGGGGAAAGTTAAGGGATTGGGATATTATCCGTTCAGAGAAAATGAGGAAATCATAAGCCCTCACGAGGCCAAATCTAATTCCATATTCATTTTCGATGATGTTGCATGCGATGGTCAACAGAAAATTCGAGAATATTACTCCTTTTGCAGACACCGAAATATTGATGCTGCATATCTTTGTCAGACATATTCAAAAATTCCAAAACAATTGATACGAGACAATTGTAATATGATTGTGCTTTTCAAGCAGGATGAAATGAATTTGAAATATGTATTCGATGAACACCTTTCCCCAGACATGTCGTGCGATGAATTCAAGGCAATGTGTGCAGAATGCTGGCGACAGCATCGATATGGAACCGTTGTGATTATGAAAGATTTTGATATAAATGCTGGACGTTATCGTCAAGAATTCGATAAATATATAAGTATACAGAGGGATTGATGTATCTCACAGTTATCATCATGAAACCGTTGAGCAAAGAAGTTAATATTATTCGAAATCAATGAAATTGCAAAAGCTATTCGAAAAAAATATTTGGCTTTGAAATTGGGTAGATCTGAAGAAGATGAGTAGTTGCAAAAATTCTTTGAACCTGTATCTGTTCCATTGAGGAAAATAGCAGCAATGCCGCCGCCGTCGCAATCTCCTACTACCCCAATGAAAAGTGAGGTAAAATCTGAACTCAAACAAGAGAAAGTGGAACAGCGTGAAACGACTCCATTCGAATCCATCGAAACAACGACTCCATTCCAATCCCTCGAACATGTTGCAGGTAGAGATGATAATGATGGTGATGATGAGGATATCTTTAGCGTAGGCACACAGGAGGAACAAGATAAGAGCTTTGCGTCAGACATGAATGAACAAGTTTTACAGGAATATATCGATCAATATCCTATAATGGCTCAACCGTACATTATAAAACATTGGAGTAATGACAAAGAAATAGATAAAGTATACGGTCCTGTATATGATGGTGTATCTTCAAAATGGTTCCTAGGTAACAAAGAAATAGATTTCGATAAACGCAGCGGATACATTAAAATGGGTGGATATCAGTGGAAAGCAACACCCGGTATATATGAACTCATATTTTTAAACACACCTGAAAACTATAATAATGAAGATATGCAGGCATACAAATCAATTGTAGATTTGTCGAACATTCACAAAAACTCCCTAGGCTATCCGAAAGGTAGTAAAAGATACAAGTATACCGAAATAATTAAACCGATGTTTCCTATACGAAATAAACGTAAAATATCGACACGTACCGGTTTACCTAAAACATCCAACCCTGCAGCAAAAGGTAGCGATTTACCTAAAAATATACCTATTGCAATGACTTCAATACCAAACCTATGGAGTTTGTTTATTGGGATGACCCAAACGACCTATGCGAACGCCTAAAATTATTGATAGCCTCTCGGGATGCCGGAAATACTTCGCATGACAATGAGATTATTGCCATTTTGAGTGAACTCAAAGAGGCAAATATAATTCTATAAGATGATATGCATCCATGAATACATTCACATTTTCAAAATGGTTATCGATAAGTTTGGACGTAGCGACAGCAACACCGGTGATAAAAAGCGAAAATTACCTACGCCCTCTGGAGGCGGCGGCTTGCTGCACACTCCAGATGGTAACATCGATTTTGATAATTTGAAATTGAGTAATGTAAAGAGGCCCACCAAAAATACTGATGCTGCCAATAAACAATATGTGGATGAAATCGATAGAAAAATTGCTGCAACTATACAACATCAAGGTAAACAACACCATTCGGAAATAGTTCAACTGAGTGACAAAATGGCAAAGATGCAACATGAAATTGAAAATGAATTGATTGCAACAAAAAATTATCTGGAAAAGAAAACTCGAACACTTGCAAGTAATTTTATTGAAATAACGCAACTAAGTGAGTTACGCTATAATGAAACAAGGTCATTTTTCGAAAAATTCAACTTACAATACAAAACTGATATTGAAAATATTCGTGGAGATTTGTTGAAAAAAAATTTCTGAAATAACCAATTCGATTCATGCACACAATTTAAAATGGGATATTAAGCACAAGGAAATGCTGCTAACCAAGAATAAGTTAAACCAGTTTCGAATTGATATTTTACAGCAAATCACCAAAATAAATTCAGATATAGCGAGTGTAAAATCTGCTGTCGAGGAGATTACTAAAAGACAAAATGTAGTGTATGCATCACCATAATAAAATAGCAGGTTTCACAGTTTCGTCATCACATATGTGTATGATGGCTTTCAAATACAAGATTCAACTTGTCCGTGAACTGCATAAACCTATTAGAAAAAATTATCCTCGACGTCGCACCATTATTAAAGGCTTGGATGATTTATGGCAAATGGACTTGGCTGAGATGAGACCGTACGCCCAACAAAATCGTAATTTGAAACTCATTCTAGTTGTTATAGATTGTTTCTCGAAATCCGTGTGGACTCGTCCGCTGAAAACGAAAACAGGTGAGGAAATTACTAAAACGTTTGCAGATATTTTGACACACACGAAACGATGCCCAAAAAATCTACAAACCGATCAGGGAACGGAATTTTACAACAGTAAATTCCAGAGTTTGATGAAAAAACATGAGATAAATCACTACAATACGTACAGCATCCTCAAAGCCTCTATGGCCGAACGGATTATAAGAACTTTGAAGGAAAGATTGTACAAGTATTTCAGTTTGAATGGCACCTACAAATGGCTGAATATATTACCTGAAATCACGAAATCTTACAATGATACACGTCATTCAAAGACGGGTATGAAACCTTCGGAAATTGATAAAACCAACGAAAAAGAAATTCTCAAATCAACATACAGCCACTTGAAAATAGCTGGACCGAGAAAATTCAAAGTCGGCGATGATGTGCGAATTAGTAAGGCAAAGCACGTTTTCGAAAAATGTTACACACCCAATTGGACTACGGAATTATTCAAAATCATCAAAGTCAATATCACCAACCCTGCCACCTTCATGCTGGAAGATATGCAGGGTGCTCCTATCAAGGGTGCTTTTTATGCAGAGGAATTACAACAAACTGCAAATCCAGATATATATCTCGTGGAAAAAGTTCTGAGGAAGAAAGACAAAAAAATGTACGTTAAATGGCTCGGTTTGGATAACAAACATATCAGTTGGATCGAAAACGTTGATTTTGTATAGAATCTTATGGGAAACAAACACAAATCATATAATTCCGAGGGGTCTTTCAAATATTTTTTTCACAGTCAACAAACATGCAACAACATTTTTAAAATTGACCACGTCATCTGAAGCTATAAAAGCGTATGCAAGCACAGACGAATATTCAGTTTGAAAACGAAAATGTCTCAAGATAGTGGTTACGTCAGTGAAGTTGAAGTAATGTGCGATAGTGATGGAGAAAATTATAAAGAAACTCTAAATGCCATCGACAGAGCATTGGGGCAATACGAAATGGCAGCTCGGAATGAACATCAGTTGATGTTAATGGTCTTCCCTATGCCATCCTACGAAATTCGATGTGGCATAAGTCCCTCCAGGGATTTTAGCTCATGCATCATTTTGAAGCAGCAGTTCTCCATTCGATCCATCAATTTTGCTTCTTTTGAATGGGAAACCCTCATTGACATCCTGCAAGAAATAAAGGAAAACTTCTTCGAATCACAAATCGATGAGTATGTAGATGAGTATGATCCAATCACAACACGTTGCGGGGATTACATTTACATCACACAGTACATCGAAAGTAATACCAAACAAATTTCCATTTCCAAGGATATCACGAACATGGAGTTGTCCCAACAAGATGGTTACGTGACAATAAAACTAATTTAAGTTTGGAAGAAATTATAGAAGGTTTTTGTCAAGCTTCATGTTTAGATAGTATGTTGGCTAATGCTTTGCGTGAATATTTATTTTATTATAAGCAAAAATTTGTGTATGATTTATGTAATAAATGAGAAAAAGTACTCAATTTTTTTTATTTCATCAATTGTTGGTTAAAAGAACAAGTCAATGAACTACCAAATTTTTCATCATGTTTTCAAATGTTTTAAGTGATGACCTTTTTTTTTATTTCGAACAAATTATTACTTTAGCGAGATTTGAAGAAAAAAAAAATTTAACTTACCTCTTTTTTGCTCAACACTATACAAAGCTGGGGGTTCACTATCCTCCTCCTCCATTGTAGGCATAATCGCAATTTCAAAGAAAATACTTAATATTGTAATGTTTCAAAAACAAACGTTGAGTTTGACTTGGATTGCATCGTTTTTGAAGTTGCCCCAATTTGTGGCGACTTCAGATTTTTGTATTCACATTGATTTTGTTGTGAAATGTGAACACAAACAGCTTTATTAACTTTGAAATATTTCAGTATCCTTGCAAATGGATTATTGTAATAATTCAAATTTCAAAATTTAATTTACCATAATTACCACATTTAACACAATATTTGAAAGCTCCACACAACTAAATTACAATCAACAAGTTCGTAATATTTCATCCAAATACAGTACGAATCATTATGACAATATGGCTCCAAGTCATAAACATTCAATAATGCTGTACGAAAATCAATAGGTCTTTTCAAATTGCTAAAGTCAGACATATCAACATATTCGAAACCCCATAGAATACATAAACAACCCTCATCATGATTATCGTTGATAATGAATGATATACGTCCATTTAAAACGTGAATAATTTTGAATAATTCCTGTTGTTAATGATTGAGGTGAAGGCGAGCGGATAAGGAACATTCCTGTATATTCTCACAGATCGTTTTGATGCACAATTGTTGTAAATTCATTGTACTACCTGTAAACGAGAGAAAAAAAAAGATGGATACGGTAATGTATCAAATGATTTGGGGATAAGATGACGTTTATCGTCATATGGACTAAGGGCCACTTTTGTCTGCTCTATACTAAAAACGTTATGAGCAAATGATCTGATTGTGCATAGTGTAATATTCTTTTGCTTGGAATTTTTCAGACAATCCACTTAATCCTCAAAGGTTAATTTACTTTTTACAACACTATATTCAACTCCTTTTGCTTTTTTACATACTTTGCCTCTCTGCACTTTATAAGTATACATTTTTGAACGCAACCCTGCAAAGTGTGTGATAATTTTGCCATTTGCTTCATCCTTCATTAGCCCAGGTACCTTTTCATTCACAAGTGGAATGTTAAACTCATTATCTTTTGAATAATCAGACGTATCGAATTTGGAAATATGTTTTTTGATGATTTCTTCCTATACATCGTTACACGTTAGTTCATAAATGAAACTATCTGTATCGGTATACATTAACTTGGATCTTTCCGCACCTATTGTGGGAAGCATAAATTCATAATGAAATTTGAACATGCAAGTTTTTGACAAATCCAAAATTGCCATCCCAACATACATTGGTTTATTGAATACAAGTTCGGCGTTTTTCAGTTCAATAGCCATCAAGTTTGAATCGAAAACGGTACGATTATGAAATCGAGGGCTGGAAATGAGATTTTTTGCTCCCTCGTAGGAAGAAACTAATTTTACTATTCGGTGCAACCGGATGTTCTCCATGGTTTTACCAAAAATCGTATTATTGGCCAACTTGAATTGATTTTTTTCAAAAGAATTAGTAGCTGCAGTCCTCAATCGAGGATATTTTAGTTAATTTTAAACCATGTTCCAGAGCTTGTTTCAAATTCCTATAGTGTAATGTATACTCTGTTTTAATATGGAGAGTTGGCATTAATTTCTTCAATTTGGAATTTGGTGGTGTGCGGTGTTCGGGGCAGAATGGAAAATCTTTGTGTAAATCGTGAAGATCCTCAGGGTACTCCAAATCAACTTGTAAAATATAACCTTCGGGATTGTCATCAGGAATTTGAGTCACATCAATATTCGTATCAACCCATTCGAAGCCTCCATATGGTAAACATTCTGATATCGCCCACCCATATAAGTTATTTACATCGAAATACATGATAAATTTGGACGGCTGCGTAGGATTGTATGTAGGCATATACTTGTTATTAGCTTCCGAATATCTATTAAAACAAATTGAAATTCCCCCCCTTATACCCTTTTCCACAAACATAACCATATCAAGTCTTTTAAAATTTGTAATTTGCACCCGGTATATTTCAACATACAATCCCACGCATATCCTGGCATAGTATAGTACCAGCTGGGGTCCAACCCATAAGTTTTCAAGTCAATTTCACGAAAACTTTCAAAAACGTCTGCCAAAAGCAATATATCTGTTTTCATGTATAAATCGCTATATTCCCCCAAAGTTTTGATATCAAATTGCTGCCAAACATTTCGAGCGTGAGCATACTTCACATCATCAATTTCAAGATCGTTGAGCTTATTGTAAAAATGTTTTTTGGAAGGTAGCTCAGTATCGAGGAGTTTTTCCGTATTATTGACATAATCGTAGGGGAAAACCCCTTTGTGGACACCAACTCATCGAGAATGGCTCCCATAAAACGATATGAATCGATAAATCTAAATTTAATGCTAGTTTCACAATCGTATTGTGTGAATGAAATGTATTTTTCTTTATTGATGGGAAGTATGCTCACACGTCCTCGTTTTGCTACATCTTTAATAATAAAATGACTATCGTACCCCGAAAGATTATGGAATGTAATGGGTACCATAAAAAGCTTTTTGAAGGCGAGATTACAAAATTGATGACTCCATCCCCTTAACAACCCCGAAAAGTGACAATGATCCCTAACAATGATATACTTCTTTACAAAAGGTTTCTCACAAATATGACACACTCTAGCATTAACAATATCAGGATTACATATCATTGGTACAATATTTTTGATTTTCGATTCGACAAATTTGGCAATGCTAGCCATTTCATTTGTAAACCATTGTATGCAATCGTTACCCCTATGGCAATTAAACTTGGACAAGCTGTCATCATAAGAGCATTTCAAATAGTAACTTGCACTGAACGCTTTATGCATTTGATATTTTGTAGATTTATCTGGAATTTTTTCCTCACAATTTTCGAGGGCAGATTCAAAATCAGCATATAAAACGAAAGGACATTTTTGTTTATATACATAATTTCGAAATTCTACATAATAAAATTTTGGAAATTAAATTTTACACTCGTTAATATTCTCACACAACCCGATGTGTTCATTCAATTTTTGTTCGCTATGAAAATAATTCAAACATCTGTCACAAAAAAATGCTTTACCATTATGCTTGCTCAACTGACTTGACAGCAATCTAGACATATTCTTAATCCAGCAATAATGGTATTTAATTTGCGAATCATCTGTATCCAAAGGCAAAGCGTCGTATTCGTTTAATTTAGGGAAATATATATTTTGAATTATTAACAAACTAACATGTTTATTCAATTTATTTTTGGTCAATCGTGCAGGTACTACTTCGTAAAATGCGTTTTCTTTGACAATATTCATTTCTAAACTATATACATTTACAGAAGTATCATTTTGTTTTTCAAATTTTGTAATGCGGTGAATTGGCATAGGAATTTCCAAACCCTCTGTATTCAAAACTGTGTCATAATTTGGATATGAAGATGCACGTGAAACATTCCCTTTGGGAGGGTACAAAGCACTCACGATTGCTCTAAAAAAACACGCATCATCTTGATTATCAATATTGATGCATGCATTCTTATTTTGAATTTATTCAGGTAACCATATGAACCCTGAACCGTTGCCTATTTCGTATTTATTTATTGATACCTCAAGCAAAAGAATTTTACTCAATGCCCACCCTGAGTCTTTTTCTTCAAATTCTTCTAATTTGTTCAAAATACCATCCACAACATGTTTATTGTACCAAGCAATCAAGTCCGTGCCCAAATCAATGATTGCATTAGGAGTATTGAAAAATTTTCGATCGACTATTTCGCCGGCATTTGACTTTTTGATGAAATCCCCGAACAACGTCATGTTCACTTTGAGGCATTGCATGTCCTTCAAAATTTTGGAAATTCTTGATTTAAAAAGAAAATATGCCCCAAATTTTTAATTATACCCGTCCTCACTCTATCATTGAAAATTGCTGCTTCGTTTCAACCCTGATCCAATGTATTTATCATTTTTCATAACGTTTATTATGCATCTAATTCGTTTCAATTCCCCAATTTTACTAACAATTTTCTTTTTTCCCCTACCGAAAATTGAATTTTTTCACATTTTCTAATATGTCTACTCAAATTTAAAGACGTTCGTGCAATGGCACTTGAATAATTTTGCTTGATCGCCTCAAGTAATGTATCAATTTGCGATAAAGTTTTTGAAAACACCATTATTAACTAATGTTTCAACTTACGTGAATTTATATGAATGCTGATATAAAGGTGACAGCAGGAACGCTGCAAAGATGAGGCTCGCTGGAACTGCAGGAACGAAGTGAAGCTTGCTGGAATGACGAAGTGGCGAACTGAGATGATGTCCAAAGGGAAGCTTGAAGAAAAATGGTGCTGCTGTGATTAGGGAAGGTGTATAACTATCTGAAAATGAAGAAGAAATTTTTTTTATTTTCAAACGAACTTTTTGCACATACAAAGAAACAAAGACAAATGAAAAAAAAACTACTAACATTAATTTTCTATGATCTCAAATGAAGCAGCAGGCTTTGGTTTGCCCACTTCTATCAATCCTTTGAAGATGATGGCGTATTTCCCAGTGGAAAATTCTTCTAAATACGGTTGATATCCCTCAGTCACGCGCTGTGGTAAAACACCACTTTCTCCCCCAAATCCACCAAAATCGCTTCTCCAAACGGACTTCAAACAATTTTCGCAGAGAATATTCTCTGCGGCGCCCCTACAGGTGAATCGCTCAATTTTGTGATGGGTTTCCTGGCCACAACTGAACTCGCGTTCACTTTCTGTAAATCCATCTGAAAAAAACCCACCAGAATAAAAAGCTTTTGCTATAAAGAAAACAGGCAAAAAAATTTGAAAAAGAGTTTTGTAATTCGAAAACAATTAAGTCGCTTTGAATTACAAATTGAACGAAAAACGAAAATGCACAAACCAAACGTAAAAACGGGAAAATAACTTCATCTAAAAACATTTAATTGAACTCATCTGAAAGCTCATACTAAAAACACTCAAAAACCGAACATGAAAACATTTATTTCAATTTAACTGAAAAACACTTTCATCACATAATAAAAAATGCATGAAAAACATACTTTGTATCTAGAGATTGATGCACAAAACGAAAAATAACTGAAGATATCTAAGTTGCTTGACTTTTCTCTGATTGACGATTAACTAACGTTCACCGCGCATTCCAAACTACTTTTATAGCTCTGGTGTGATAGGAAACGAACATTCAAGAATACTTGATATAAAATTTCAGAACAAGCAAAACAGATAACACAATGGTCGTTACTCTGCAGTTTTGATAACGACACTGTTGACCTCGGTTTTTCGATAACCTTTAGTTCGATAAACACATTTCAATGCCAACTAATAATTAATTCCAGCATAATAATCAAGTTTCCTGTTTGCGCGGTTTTTCCATAATTGATAACATCGAATGGCGCGTTTCAATGCCAACTGATATGAAACGAATAACAGAAGTTGATAGCAGAATGTTTGTATGGTAATAATAAAAATAAAATTCAATTTTCGAATATTTCTATTCAAACCAAATTATGTGAAATTCCAAAATTATTTCTTGTACAGTTCTAATTAAAATACATGCTAATATTATAGATACGATGATTAGAATTCTATAAACGATATATTCCATTTGCGACTTCTTTTTCCCCATTCCTGCTGGAATAAATTCGGTGGTTTTTGTGTCTTTTTCACGAAGATCTTCAAATATCAGCTTCAATATATACATGAATGCTGTATTCTTGGGAACATCGCTTACAAATACTGCTAACTGCCCCTGATTGATCCGAGTTAAACGGATTGCTTTCCATTTTGTCCTATTACAACGAGGATCGAAATCATCTGCCTTCACGCATATTGCCATGAGTTTCACTCTTTTCGGTGCATTGACGTATAAAACATTATTCAATATTGCAGTCAGAAGAATAAAATTTGTTTTCAGTTGAGGAGACATATTCTACAATGCTTGAGGCTGAATTCTTATTAACGGATATCTCGTTTGCGGTAATTTTCGATTGAACACTTTGTCTTGAATACCCAAATCAGTCAACTGTTTCACCACATTCTCCTTTTCTTCATAAAATTGAATATCTTCATTTAACTCTGGGACAAGTCTAGAAAAATCTTCAACCTTCTGTCTGTATTCTTCAGATGACATTTTAATACTGATTATTTCAACTGTTCAATGGCAATAACATACTTTCCAAAAGTAAAGTTACGTAACCCTCTCCCCCACCTACCTGATGATGAATACCATACAAAGAAGCAGAGTCAAACTGACACGAAACGAAACGTACTGCAGCGGCGATTCTTTTCAAAAATGTAATCAAAATAGACGTTTTTCGCGTTCCGAAAAACAACTGAAAATTGAAACGCTTAAACACGCAAAAATGCAGCCACAATAAACGTTTTCGCGTTCTAAAATTGAACAGAAAGAAAATGTCTGATTACATGCATTTCTTATAGAGATTTGACATTTCAAAATTGCTGAAAATACACGTTTTCGCGTTCGAAAAAACAACTGAAATTTGAGTACGCTCAAACACGTAAAAATGTGACCACAATAACCGTTTTTTTTTTGCGTTCGAAAAAACAGCTAAAATTTGAAACGTTAAAACATGCAAAAATGCGACTAAAATAGACGTTTTATAAGGTCAGTTTATTTATTCTCTTCATATTTTTTGATGATATACTTCAATATGTCCTACAATAGCTCAATAATGTGTTTTTTCTGTAACCTCCATGTTTCTCCTCTTGAATGATATGTTGGTACACCTGGTATACTAAATTTGACAAGCAGTCGTCATGTTTTTTTCTCTTAAATAATATATAAGACATCCTATATATATTTTTGCTGAATACTTTGCTACCCTCCATTGCCCCAATGACCCATTTCCCACATGATATTTGACACACACACACACACACACACACACACACACACACACACACACGCAAGTCACGTTAAATGAACGTGACTTTAATTTCTCTTAAATTATACATTTTGAAACACCTTGTATGCTTTCCTCATTGGAATCACACCTTCAAACGTTACACCCTCGTTACCTCGCAATTTTTCACATTTATTCCAAACATCATTATTATTATTAGACTCACAATCATAATTTTTTTCAAATATTCAAACAGCGTCTGGAGAAATATATACTCCACATTTGTACATCAACTTGTACGAAGTCTCCGTGGAGGCAAGGCTAGCGTCACTCGCTACCAAGCAAAAGGACGATGGTTCAAACCTCTGCTGCTGAAAAATCTTTTTTCTTTTTAAATTCAATTCAAAATATGTGTGCGCCGCGCACTATTGGCAAAATGTTATCAATCTAAGGGATCTCTTTCGACTACGTCACACGATGAACGCGAAGCAGTGACGGCCGACTCCCTAGCGTTTGGCATGCTTGACCGTACTGCGCATGCGGTCCTGGATCTCTCATAGGAGATCTACTTCTTTGTCTCTGGCGACATTCATTGAACGAATGGCCAAGACGACTACAAAATGTGCATTTCGGGATTTGGTTAGGTAGAGGTCTTTTCGGCATGTTATTTTTATTTTGGTTTTGTCCCTCATGTTTCTGATTTTCGAAATACGAGAGTTGAAGTTCTCTTCTTATTCGCATTTGTACTTCGAGCATGTCTCTGGGATTTCCAGCGCGTATTATTTGTCCTAGTCTGGGTTCAATTCCCGTCAGTAGGGTGTTCAAAGTCATAGTTTCAATGAATCTTGATTGTGCGTACTTTTTTGAATACATGCGTGCATTTTGGCATTATGCACTTGCAAACGATTGAAGAAAACTAATGCAGTTCCATTTGACAGTTGATTCAATCTTTGTAGATCTTCTATAAAGGAAGTAAGGTCTCGGGTATCACCAAAATTGATTGAAAGTAAATTTCTAATATCATGATAAGTGTTGAGGTTTCTAGAACTTATGAGCTGTGCAGCTCTGCCACGAAGTTTAGTTTTTATGTGAATAGTTAACAAATTCCTTTGGTCACGTGTTGCCATTTGATACGCGCAATTACAAGCATTCAAGAAAGTAGTCAAAAATATTTGATCACCTTCATATTCGGGAACAATTGAGAACACTTCTGATAATTTGTATGGTTAGTAAGAGATTGGAGCCGGTTCTGGGCCTCCCCCCACTACTTTACCCCCTACTACTATTACGTCATCAGTGACTGACGTCATCAATCAAATATATGTCTGGTACATGGGCGCCACTGTCGACCTCCCCTCACCACTATGATGTTATCATTGACCTTGAGATGGACTTCAAGGATGACCTTGATGCATAGATACCTTTGTGTGGGTCTTTGACATTGGGACGCCCTTGAGATGACTTTGAAATTTTGTGTTTGTTCTTGAAGTATATTATTAGGAGGTGCTCAGGGTTTGTGTTTGACCTTGAGATGACATTGTGATGACTCCTTCATGTCTTGCAACTGTGTATGACTGTCATGTGTACTACGCACAAGTAAACATAAAAATCTGAAGTAGAAAATCCGAGAATGCACACGTCTGCACACCACAGAGCACCAGTCAGTTATGCAAACTCTAATCTGTTCACGCTCAGCCCTCTCTGTATCGATGCTGTGTTAATGCGAAATGGGTATGTGTTGGTGCGAACTGGGCATACAACCGGTTCTGGACCTCCCACCACCACTATGACGTCCCCCACCACTATGACGTCATTAGTGACCTTGGTGCATAGGTACCTTTGTGTCTATGGCACGCCCTTGATATGACTTTGAAATTTTGTGTTTGACCTTGACTTCTTGTGTACTCTCAAACTACAAACTCATTACGATATTTCTAAAGAGGTCCCTTGGCCTCGAGGTTGTATGTATTCAGGGTTTGTGTTTGACCTAGAGATGGCATTGGGAGAGATTAGATTGGAGATTAGATTGTACACGGTAGTCGTTTTTTTTAGATGTTCATTCATGAGTCATCATCATGATGTGTGACTTTCATATGTATTCACTACCAACATCTAGTTTGTAAAGAGTATTTATATATACTTTCTTCGTCTGAACACCATAGAGATGCAGTGACTAATGCAAGTTTTTATTCCTCTCTCTGGAGTTGTACTCGTCTCGCGTCATTACGAGTGGTGGGGATGTCTGTTATGTTAAACGACTCGCATGGGGTTGGGATGAACTTGGCATGACTTTGGGATTTCATTTGTTGGCTATGGTATGGTATGCTATGGTATGGTATGCATACAGGGTTTAAGTTTGATTTGTGTTTGACTTTTTGGGATGTCAATGGAAATGTTTGTTTAAATGATTCCTCATCGA
Organism: Chrysolina americana; assembly: GCA_958502065.1. Lineage (NCBI taxonomy): Eukaryota > Metazoa > Arthropoda > Insecta > Coleoptera > Chrysomelidae > Chrysolina > Chrysolina americana. The sequence continues at coordinate 26,074,628 of OY293421.1, forward strand.
ATCAAGGTTGATTTTCATGCTTGTATCAAATCATTGGTGTTTGGTGTTTGACCTTCATGATTTCTTGGGAGTCATACAATAGAGATGCGGCTGCGGCGACTAATGCAAGCAATCTTCTATTACTCTCCGGCATTGTACCCGGTCTCGCGTCATTGCGAGTGGTGTGGTTTGCATATATAGTTGTTAATCATGGTTGACCTTCATTCTTGTGTTTGACTGTCATGTCTTCGTCTCCAGAGAGAACATATGCACACCATAGAGACACACATAGAGAGACACCTTAGAGATGCAGCAAGCCTTTAATTGTCAAGCGTCATTGCTACATCACCACGACTCGCTCACAGCTACATCACACGATTCGTGTTGTTGTTTGACCTTGAGATCGTATTGGCCAACCCACGTTACTTTTAATGCAAGTCCACGAATTTAAGTAAATTTTTCCTATCACCAAACCAACTGTCATGCTCCTGACGTACATTAACTAGGCTAAAAGACTGAGACCTGAGCTAAGCAGACCGGCCGTATATCATCATATTATCAGTCCACCGAGTATCAGTACGCATCAGTCCGCCGATATCAACATCAACAGAATACAACCAATTCTTGATCATCCAATCATCCAAGGGGCGCGCGCGGTTTTCCTAATATAGTACAATTGTACGTACTTTTCTAGTACATTTATTCTAGTACAATTTGGGACTTGATATATATCATCGTACACGATACAGATACAGTGTTGGTGGAGGTTGGTTACGGGAGTCACTTTATTCATTTGAAGAAGCTTTGTGAATTCAAGGCTTTGTGAATTCAAGAAAAAGGGCTAATAATTAATTTATAAGCTGAATTCGCCTCATTTCGGAATAACCATCGCGGCAGCAAAAGGTCAGGTCAATGCGCCTGCGTATGGTATTATTTATTGAGGAAGGGCTTATTGTCAGTTTTCAATCCTTATTAATTCTAGTTTCATCGAAACTTTTCTTTGTGAAATCTGGTACATTTTGATATTTTTTCAACGGCAGCACTGGACCCTTGATACTACTTCTTAACTGCTTTCCAATTGAATTGTCACAGGGTTAGAAGCACCCAGTGGGTAGAAGCACCCAGTTGGTAGAATATGAATCAAGTATTTCTTGCCATAAGTGGTAGTGTATCTGTTTGAATGGTTTTCTTTATTATTCATAGTTTCAGAATCAGATAGCAGCAAAAGTCAAAAAATCCATTACTAGGAGTATTTATTTACTCAGTGCCCCAATGCTAAATACATAATCAACATTAGATGCCAGCGCCAAAGTGCCGTGTATTGAACCACTTTCTTGTACATTCTGTCAATAGAAGAACATAATTTTCACCATATATACCTATTTACTAGGATTTCATCACCTCTATGAATAATCATAATAGATTCAACAGAATTTACGTAAGCAATAGCTAATATCACAGGAAATTTGAATAAAACAATAATTACGATGTACTTATAAATAGTTCCAAAACTCTACACCAGAGAAAGTACCCCTTTTGTCGAATTCCCAATTGAACTAATACTAAAAGTTTTTTTACATTATTTTTCAATTAGAAACAAGAAAGGAGTAGGGCAAGAAGTGACACCCTCAACAATTCATTCAAATTTGTAAAGAATAAAATTAAGCACTGAAGTCTCTTAAAGAATTTGCGGTAACTATATATTCTGAGTGGAAGAAGACGAATATTTATTTTACAGTGTGGTGTGGAATGTGTGGATTGTTATTATTTGTTATTTGTCAGTTGTCACTTGTTTTGTTACCCCTAGCGGCCCAAATTCTAATGATTCTAATAAAAATTAAAACTGATACCTGTTTTGGCCCTGTTGCTTGAATCCAATCTCAGATTTAAGAACTTCTTGATATTACCTATTGAGAATATCAAGAATTGTCCAGCTGAAAATCTTCAACAAACTGGACAAGAATTCAGAACTTTCCCAACAGGTGGTTTGTTAACATTTGAAAGATGAAGATCTTTATGGTAAAAATCATAAAATGACCACTATTTTGGGACAGTAGACTATTGAAAGTGAGTAATAAATTGTTCTCATCATTTGGAATATCATAGTTAATAGAGTTTTATAGGAATACAGAATGGAACAGGATGATATTCGAATGAATCAAGAATTTTATACTCCTAGTGAAGTCAGTCGCCCAGCTGAAATTATTCCACAAAGTACATATATGTACAACCGTATTAGCGCTAGTAAAATATATAGGAAGCTAGGAAGCGTTTCTGAAAACAGATCTGGTACAGACGAACCCAGGTATACGCATATAAAATCACACACACACACACATAAAACGTACTTATTCCACAATATTCATTGAATTTCAACCAAGCACAATGTAAATCGATATGACTGAAGTGATTTTGTGAGATGGTCAATCAAAAATCTTTGGTAATTATTAGCATTTCTTCGAAATGAAGGAACTTAGATGACAGGTATTGAAGGGTACTGATTTTTAGTGTTAGCAACATCAATCAAATTAATTGTATCATTCTGCTGATTTGCTTGACTTCATTTGGTAACTTAATTTTAGCAAATAATAGCATTTTAATGAGAGGTGATTTTATAATTTGTCGTTTAGTGTTGTGGAATTTGCCGGATATCACCATTTCTTGTATTATGGTTAGATTCTGAAGCAGAATCCCCACATAATTTGGGGGAATATTGCAATTTTTGTATTCTTCCCAAACATTTTTGGAAGTATGAATCCAACCAAATGAAATGAGAGAAAAAACAGTGAACAGGGTTCTGTGCTGATTACGATTAGGAAATGTTAATTCAAGGAAATGTATGCAAGTGTAGAAGGGCATATGAATCAATTTGCTATGATAAGTTACATTGTTTAAAAGATTGAAACTGATAAAATTATTTAAATATTTCGGTACCGTACCATATTCTGAAATTTGCTCTTCTGGGAAAAGTTACTTCGAATTTACTGAAAGATACCTCAATTTTTTTAAATATTTAGACGTCTCAGAGACTACTACATCAATCTCCGTTACCAAAACTTGTTGAAAACTCTAATTGTATCATGTTATGACATAATAAGATCTGATGAAATGAAATGAAATTAAATTTTTCTGACAAATGATTAATTAATTGATGATACCAGAGGTCTTGTTTCCAGTTTGAGAGGAGATAATATACCGCAAAACTCTTTCTTCAATAAAATGTAAAATATTGGCATGATGTCAAATTGGGAAATTTATATTATTCAAGATTTCATTAATAAGAGGGCTTTCATACAAACTCTCCATTTCAATGTAATAAACATGAGATTTGAATAAAAACTGTAATATAAATTTTTTTCATAGGTTTGGGAGTTGTATCAAATGAATTGAGTTTTCAGTTTACGAACCTGTGAGTCACTTTTGAAATATTGAATAGCAACTTGAAAAGTTCGCTGTAGATATAGTTTGCAGACTCTCCTAATTTTACGATGCGGTTTGCGATATTTATGCAAAATTTTTAATTCTCACAAGTCTGGAACATGAATCGAGCAGTTACGCACAAGTTTTTGCTATTTGTCTTTTCCAAAACAACCACTCTATAATTTCAGATGCATAATACTCTTTACTGATGAAGAACTTATTCCTAGAGAATTCGGGCTGAAGTGGCAGAGATGAAGAGAGGCCCTTGACGTAATAAAGGGTGCTCGGTAGTGAGACGGTTCGAATTCTGGAAAACGAGAATTTTTTTCTCAATTTCATAGTAGTTGATAGGCAATGTGAGTTGTCTAGATGCCAATCCCGACGTCTGGTGCTTGCTTGGAGTTCGCGCCGACCACCCCCGGGGTGGTGCTGTACGTTTTCCGGTTTTTACCCTATTGCTGAAAAATTCATACGCCACCAAAAATCAGTAAGTCGCCCCAGAGCGCCACGGCAAATAATAGTAATAGCCGTCCTCTACCCGCACAGGTTATTATTTCTTGATGCATTTCCTTATTTTTGGCATTATTTACTATGGGTTTATCTTGTAGTTGAATGCCTTACCTAAGCATGTAGACGTGACAAATTTTTTTTTTGTTTGAAGCGGTTATTTTGACCATTTTTTAAAAGTTCCTTAATCAGAATCACGAAAAATGGAATATTTTTGTTTGTTGCAATGATTTTCCAAGTGCAGGTGCACACAAAGCATAACAAAATACAACAAATTATACATTCTTTGGTAATTACCAACCCCACAATAAAAACATTGTTTCATTTATTCATACATTATGGAAAATATTTTTAACAAAATCGATAGAAAAATATATCTGTAGCAGTTAACCAGTGGTGGAGAGTTATTTAGTGCATACATAGAAAGAAAACAGTGAGTGTGTTTTTCTCCTAATAACAATGATACAGTGATACTTGAATAAAAATTAAGGGATTCAATAGACGAACTAGAAATCTCAGTCACCTCTTGTTTTTCCATCCAACTTTGACATAATATTAGATGACAACAGAATGATAGTTATATAAATTCAAATATGATGTGAATTCAATTTAAGTTGCAATAAAGCAAAATAGAGAAAAAAAGACACTTGCACATAAAAATATTCACTCTATTAAACACACTTCATATAAGAACAAAAAGTATTTTTTCTCTTCACTACAAATTGGATTACTTGTGCGGTGAAGGGGAAAAATACTTTTTGTTCTCATTGAGATGGTCGTAGTTGAACTGTTAGTACCTTCTGGAGATTACTTACATCTTATATTGTAATATGAGTATATGCGGGATATCTTGCCATATGCGGCTTATCGCGATAAGTCCATAAGTTGTAACATGTCTATTTTAACACGACCCTATGACCACAGATGTGCCATCTGTGGGCAAAGTGGCGAACAGACTACTAACAGGAGACACAGTTCAACCAAGTAATTTTAGATGACATACCCTTGCCACAAACATTGTATAAGAGTAATAAGATTGTAAGATAATCATATGAGGCAAGAATTGAATCCGATGGGAGACGACTTGGTCTCCCAGTCAGGTCGTAAGTCATTGTTTGAGGAAAGATGTCCGTTAGTCGTAACTTACTGTGATGAAACCACCAACTAATAGGTGGCGATTAAATTTCAAATTTCGATACCTTCTATAAATATCACTGGAAAAGGGAATGAAATTATCTATTCGGAATCTGTTGTTTGTTCTGGTGCAAAAACGGGATATATTTTAGATACAAATTATATTTGTTGATGAGATTCGAGAATCGAAATTATTCAGTTTGTGAAATATTTTGAAATTGCGAAGAAAACTTCATGAAACTTTTGTATCAGGCAAGTAGAAACCTTTTATAGTTTTTTGTAGTTTTCCTCATATTTCAACTGAAAACGCTAGATGGCACTAGCGTTTTCCTCCAATACTGATTCCGCAGGCATTGACTAACTTATCTTATTTCTCATTGATAAAAATCACACTGGAACTCGTTGAATAAATATGGAATAGTTGTGCTTACTCATTTTGATTGGAAAATATCGTAAAGAAAATGTGTTTGTGGTACAATTAAATGTAGTGATTTGGTAACTGAAACAAGAGTTGAAAATAGCGGTTTGGTGTAGGGATAAAATTTCGGTATTTTCATTACTCAATACTACATCGAAGGCATCAAATAAATAGTACAGTGCAGTGCACTCCTTTTCTCAATTGGTTGTCCAAAAATCAATTATTAATGCGACATAAGAAGAATTATAAATTTCAAGAAATACAATTTTGTTGTACAGGTATAGCAGCACTATTCTCTATCTAAATATTTCTTAATATTTTTGGAAAAATGTACATTTACTTGGTAAAATTTTGGAAAGTTAGGAAGGTTAACCAGGTGATCTTTGAAAGTTTGAGTACACTCATGCAAATAGTAGGTCTCAAAAAACCGTTAAAACTCTCAACACAGAAACTGTCATTGATATTCAATCTAGACGACCTTAAACATCCAAACTCCCCGCAAGCACCTAATAAGTAAATGATACAGGTTATGGTTAATTGAATAACCATAAATTAATATTCAACAATTATTACATTACTCTACAACTACAATACACTAAAATTCATTCCACTACCAAACCAGTACCAATATGCCACACATTCAGCAGAATAATAAATAGCGATTTAAATTCAAAGTATGTAACTCTGAGCTGAGCAGTAAGTGCGATTACCCATAACTAAGGGAATCAAGCCGCCAAACCAAATAAATGAATCGACCTACACAATATAAAAGATTATATATCGAAGGCTAGTACTTTCGGCCAGCTCGTAAGTCAACATACATTACACCCTCACTAGGATCAGGTGCCTATATCAAAGCATATAGTTCCATTATGAACGTCTGACTACACTTATGCCACCTAAAGCACACCTGCGAACTGACTACTTAAAATAGACATAATAAACCTATGGCTGCTCTTAGGCAACCCGCTGTGATTATTAAATCACTGTAAGTTGCATATGCAATTTTCAAGTCGTTCTCTTGTATTCCTCTAGAGTTTTTTTTTATAAAATAATAGGTTCACAACGGTCTGTCTACTTATATCACAAAGTTACTTTCAGGACAAACGTGCATGAATTTGAGATTCGAAGGAATGATATCTCTCCCAAGATACACATAGCTCATTCATTCAAGTACTACGACTATTGGCTGTGAAACATACTCCCAATCTCACAACTGTCTGGTAAAGTAATGAAAATGAAGCCTCTTCTTCTGGACAACGAATTACCACAGCTTCTGAGTTATCTTTCATGATTTTTCAGCATGAGCTCCCTTCCATAGGCCATCACCTATCGAACATGCTTATAAAGTGTCAAAATTCGGATAGTGGACGCCTGTGGTGTCACTCAATGAGAACAAAAAGTATTTTTTCCCCTTCACCACACAAGTAATCTAATTCCTGGATGCGCATTTCGATGACCATGTTATCTTCATCAGTAGTGTGTTTAATCGAGTGAATATTTTTATGTGCAAGTGTCCTTTTTTCTCTAATTTTCTTTATTGCAACTTAAATTGAATTCACATCATATTTAAATTTATATAACTATCATTATGTTGTCATCTAATATTATGTCAAGGTTGGATGGAAAAACAAGAAGTGACTGAGATTTCTAGTTCGTCTATTGAATCCCTCAATTCTCATTCAAGTATCACTGTACCATTGTCATTAAATGAAAAACACACTCACCGTTCTCTTTCTATGTATGCACTAAATAACTCTCCACCACTGGTTAACTGCTACAGATATATTTTTCTATCGATTTTGTTAAAAATATTTTCCATAATGTATGAATAAATGAAACAATGTTTTTATTGTGGGGTTGGTAATTTCCAAAGAATGTATAATTTTTTGCATTTTGTTATGCTTTGTGTGCACCTGTACTTGGAAGATCATTGCAACAAACAAAAATATTCCATTTTTAGTGATTCTGAATAAGGTACTTTTAAAAAGAGATCAAAACACCCGCTTCAAACAAAAAATACATTTTTGTCACGTCTACATGCTTAGGTAAGGCATTCAACTACAAGAAAAACACATAGTAAATAATGCCAAAAATAAGGAAATGCATCAACAAATAATAGCCTATGCGGGTAGAGGACGGCTATTATTATTTGCCGTGGCGCTCTGGGTTGGCGTATTAATTTTTCAGCTGTAGGGGAAAACCCGGAAAACCTACAGCACCACCCCGGGGGTGGTCGGCGCGAACTCCAAGCAAGCACCAGACGTCGGGATTGGCATCCAGACAACTCACTAGACGTCACTGATGACGTCATAGTAGTAGGGGGGTAAAGTAGTGGGGGGAGGCACAGAACCGGCTCAAATCTCTTACTATGGTTCGATTGCAAGAACAAGATCCTGATTTTCGGCATTGTCGTCAACATTACTTGCAGGGTTCTCCATATTGCTCAATAATCGATTCAACAAATTATCGAACAGCGCGATTATTTTGCGGATAATTTTACGGTACAATTATCGAAATTAATTTTTTGAATTGGGTCTGTGCAAAAATAATTACTCAGTATGATTATTTGAAAATAATAGTATTTGTAAGTATCGAGATGATTCTTTGTCACTAACAGTAATAGTTTCATGGGTGATTCGTCTTGTTCTTGAAGATGGTCCACCAGGGTCCACTGGGTGTAGTAGCGTCTACCTGTCTATGCCTGGTGTGTATTTAAATTTGGAAATTTCCGATGCTGATCTCGATTGGATCGATTACAACAACACCACATTCTTCATTATTTCTCTCACCAAATCCAAAAGAGAAAACTATTTAGGTGTGTTGTCATCATGACAACGTATTTTCAAATTGAAAAATCCAAACTTATAACACGACAACAGATTTATGCACTTACTTAACACTATACAGAATGAATTAATAATCATCACAATGCTAAAATCTTTTCATTAAAAAATCGGTTTTCGCAGAAAATTTACCAGAAAGACACACGTAGCCTTTAGGAAAATAGCTTTGTTTGTCCCCCCACCAGCTGTTTGACAACTGACAGATTACGTCACTGGCAGTGCTCTATTGCAGCATATTGTAAATATGAAATTGAAAAACAAAATCGTGACTTAACATCAACTCATATTAAGTTCTGTATTTTTTGAATTTGTCCATTAATTTTCGTCCTATCACGACATTTTTTATATAAACCCAATTTTTTCCACTTGAAATTAAATTATGGGCCTATATCATATTCAATGTTTTTTTTTGTCTTTCTGAACCAAACAGTATTCTAACCGTATTACATTCGAGAGGTTCAACTCAATTTGAAGTAGAGAGATCATCACAAAATTGAAAACTCCATTTTTATCTCGTTTTTGTTTTTCATTTTTCAATATCTAGTGTTTACGAATGAAAAAACAGCCAATTCCTCATGAAAATTCAAGTTATGCGATTACCAGAGCTGTTGACTTTTCAATTTGAAATTCCTTAATATAATCCTAATATATTCAATAAGAACGACATGAAAATTTAAAAAACTGTAACAATTTCGAGACCGGCCTCGAGACCGGCCCTGATCATCCAATTACACTCCACACTCGAAATGTAAACAAGTTCTGACAAACACATGACTCATCCGTGGAAGAGACGCGAACGCTATAACCGAAGTTTCTAGGAGTCGCCGAACAGACTGGAAAGATCGAAAACTGTAAATGCTACTATATATAGCCGCTGTATAACAGATGGCAGAACAGTCAGAATTCAGAGTTAGTTACAGTTTCAGAGTTCGCTGATAGACAGCCACAGAAGAAATAAATTGAAATAGTTATTGAAGTAAATGATTTAGTGAATAATTGTTGTAAATAGTGTTTTAAATAAATTAAGAAAATTAGTTAGTGCAGTTTTACTACATTTGTTGTCAGAAGTCGGATGTTTAAAATAAATAAGTGTTCGTCGCGTTGAAAAACTGATAGACATTTATCGCGCCTAATAGACAGTTAGTGACCCGTTGAGCATTTGAGTGTTTGGAAAGTGGACAGTTTTGCGCGTCGCGGGACAATAAACTGAAAACATTTCGTGTGAAATAAATAATAGACGGATATTTCGGTTAAAAACAATAAGAGACAAAATGTTTCCGAGAAGAGTTCACCTAGTTGACCTTAAAGTTAGTGAATTAAAGCAAGAGTTAGAGGAGCGTGAGTTAGAAACAACTGGGAAGAAGGCCGTACTCCAGAAAAGACTTGCAGATGGACTGATTGAAGAAGGAGAAGACCCCGAAACGTTCTTATTCGAAGTTTCTGGAATTGATTTGAGTTCCATAATGAATAAACTCGACGAGACCACAAAATCCTTGGAAGATAAATTTCTGGAAAATTCGAATAGTTTGAAGGAGGAACTTCAACAAAATTCTGTTAGTTTGAAAGAGGAACTTCAACAAAATTCTGTGAGTTTGAAGGAGGAACTTCAACAAAATTCTGTGAGTTTGAAGGAGAAACTTCAACAAAATTCGGTGAGTCTGGAAGACAAATTTCTACAAAATTCGAAGAGCCTGGAAGAAAAACTTCTAGAAAATTCGATTACTCTGAAAGAAGAACTTTCGAAAAATCTAGAAGAAAAGCTTGAAGAAAATTCGAAAAGTCTAGAAGTGAAACTTCAAGAAAAGCTTCTAGAAAACTCCGAAGGCCTAAAAAGAGAACTTTGTGGTGAGGCAAATCGACTGGAAGGAAGAATAGGAGCCATTGAGACAGATAAAATCAAAGATGACATCGAGGACGAGATGAAAAAAATAAAGGAAACGCTCCACGATGAAATAAAAGATGGAATCGAGACAGAAATCGGCAGGATAAAGGAAAAATTCAGTGAATTAGAAAAGCGAATAGATTCTGCGCACACCCCAGAAACTTACAGCAAAAACTCAAGGGTGGACCTGAGTATGAACTTGGACGAAGTTCAGAAGGACATCAAAAATCTCAAGGTCAGTGCTGAACCTGGAAAGCTCTCATTTAAACTGCCTCAGTTCGACGGAAATACTCCATGAGCAAACTACTGCCGACAGTTTGAAGCTGCTGCCAAAGCGAATGGATGGAAGGCTGGGGAGAAAGCTTTAGCATTGACACTGGCATTGCGTGGCGAAGCAACAAACATTTTACAGACCCTTACCGCCCAACAACAGGAGGACTATGAACAGCTAGTAAAACATCTAGAACTTCGCTATGCCCACCTTGAACACGTGTATCACTCGCAGCTGAAAGACCGATGCCAAAAATCAAGCGAATCATTACAAGAATTCGAAGCAGACATTGCACGCTTGGTTCGCCTTGCATATCCAGCTACACCGGAAAATGTAATGGAACGACTAGCGGTTCAGGCATTTTTGGATGGGCTTCGCGACCAAGAAACCCGGCAAGCATTAACATTAGCTCGTCCTTTACATCTTGTAGACGCATTGGCGCGGGTTTTGGAATTTGAGGCTGCAAAACAATCCTGCAAAAGCCAGAGTAGAGTCAGGATGATCGAGGAAGACCCGCAGGAGCCTACTAACATGGAAGCTGAGATGCGAAAAGTGATGAAGGATGCCTGAGAAAAGACCGATAAGATGCTGGAATTGCGGAAAAGTTGGGCATGTGCGTAGCAAATGCCCAACATTCAAAGAATCGACGCAGGAAAACTAAAGAAGGTCGATGAGGAGGGGCAGTCGTCGGCCTGTATCCAGCAAGCCCCGATTAACAACAACGCATATGTCGCTGTCCTTCAACGACAGAATAAAGGTGTATTCGTAGACAGTCTCATTAACAACGAGCCTCGCACCATGCTGCTAGATACAGGTGCGACAAGAACAATTCTCGGACCTACTTTTGCCAAAACACCGGTAAGAATTGAACCGTCAAACTGGAAATTACGCACAGCAACAGGGGATCCAGCCACTGTATATGGCGAGTTAACGATCGACTTGGTTTTAGGCAGCACAAAACTAAGACACCGAGCACTGGTCGCGGACATCGAGGACGATGCAATCATTGGAATGGACATAATGAATTCCAGAGGGTTCGAGCTGAACTTCAAAGACGGCGTCCTACGTGTCAACGGAGAAGAGCTGGTACTTCACGGGAGAAGCGAAGAAATGATCCGGGTTGTGTTGGCTGAAGATATGAGCATTCCCGAGAGAGCTGAAACTATTCTGGAGGCTCGTATGGTTGGCGGAGTGAGCAACGGGAGCGTGGTGATGTTCGAGCCCGAGCTCCATGATGAAAAAATCGGACGAGGAATTGCCCTTGGGAAGACCTTACTGCGCGCCGATAAACTAATACCAGTAAGAGTCATGAACGTCAATTACCAATCAGTGACGTTGAAGAAAGGAACAACTTTGGGCCACTGCTCGCCAATTTCATCTGTGGTCAGGAATGTACTCGGTACCAACAATCTACCCGCAGAATTAGAAAAGCTAGTTGCCATATCATCGAGAGGCATAAAACCGGCACAGCAGCCCAGATTTAAAGATTTAGTAAGGAGATACTAAGACGTCTTTGACACCGGACAGGGAAAAGGTGGTAGAACGAAGGTAGTCCAGCACAGAATTGATACTGGAGATGCCCGACCAATCCGTCAATCAGCGAGGAGACTCCCTCTTGCCAAGAAGGAAGAGGCAGACAAAATAGTCAGCGATATGGGGAAAGAAGGAGTAATTGAACCATCTGACAGCCCCTGGTCATCTCCAGTTGTACTAGTAAAGAAGAAAGACGGATCGACAAGATTCTGCGTAGATTACCGACAACTGAATAACGTGACAAAGAAAGACAGCTACCCACTACCTAGAATAGATGACACCTTGGACATGCTCGCCGGCTCTACAATCTTTTCCACCTTAGACCTGAAGAACGGATATTGGCAGGTAGAACTGGCTCCAGAAGATCGAGAAAAGACAGCTTTCACCATCGGCTCAGGGCGGTGGCAATTTACCGTTATGCCATTCGGACTTTGTAACGCTCCAGCCACTTTTGAGAGATTAATGGAGACTGTGTTGAAGGGACTCTCCTGGAAGACCTGCTTGGTATACCTTGATGACATAATCGTAGTTGGCAGAACATTCGAAGACCACGAGAAAAATCTGGAGGAGGTATTTCTGCGTCTGAGGAAATCTGGATTGAAATTGAGCCCTAAAAAATGTCACCTATTTCAGAAAGAAGTCCACTATCTTGGCCACATTGTCTCTGGGGAAGGAGTAGCAGTAGATGACCAGAAGATTAAAGCTGTTACAGACTGGCCCATCCCCAAAGATATCCATCAGCTTCGGAGTTTTCTTGGCCTATGTACCTACTATCGTCGGTACGTGCTAGGGTTTGATAACATCGCCAAACCATTGACCAGGCTCACGGAAGGACAGACAAAGTTCCAGTGGTCCGAGGAATGCCAAGATTCGTTCAGGAAGCTGAAGGGGGCATTAATCAACGCTCCAATTCTAAGTTATCCTCTTCCGAATGGAAAATTCATTCTAGACACGGACGCCAGCAACATGGGACTTGGAGCTGTCCTGTCTCAGATCCAGGATGGACAGGAAAAAGTCATCGGGTACTTCAGCGAGACCCTCAGTAAACCGGAGCGAAATTACTGTGTCACCCGACGGGAGCTGCTAGCTGTGGTCAAAGGAGTAGAACACTTTTACAAGTATGTGTATGGCAGGAGATTCCTGCTGAGAACTGAGCATGCCGCCCTCAAATGGCTCCTACAGTTTAAGAATCCCGAGGGTCAAGTGGCACGCTGGATTGAGAGGCTCCAGGAGTTCGACTTTGAGATCGAACATCGGGCGGGGACCAGCCATAAGAATGCGGATGCCCTATCGCGAAGACCATGTCCAGACGACTGTTCGCACTGCCGACGAGCAGAGGAGAAAGAGGCGACAGTTTGCAGAACAACGGCGGTAGATGATAACTGGAATGACAGCAAGCTCCAGAAAGACCAGGAGAAAGATCCAGATCTTGGCTTAGTTATCGGCTGGAAGAGGAGTAACCGAAGACCGACATGGCAGGAAGTAGCAGGATATTCGCTAGCCATCAAGTCCTACTGGGCTCAATGGAACTCCCTTACTCTGGACAACGGAGTTCTGAAGCGTGTGTTGGATACCGAGGATGGTGGAGAAGAAAGACGTCAGACAGTTGTACCCAGAAGCAGAAGACCGGAAGTGCTTCGAGAAATTCATGATGGGGTCTCCAGAAAGTGAGGCAAGGTTTTACTGGGCCAATTGTCAGGCAGACGTTCAAGACTGGTGCAGAAAGTGCGCTGTATGCGCTGCAAGTAATGGACCTCGAACGCGACCTAAGGCACCAATGCGTCAGAACAACGTTGACAGCCCATTTGAAAGAATCGCCATCGATATTGCTGGAGCGTTTCCACAATCTGACCACGGGAACAAATACATCCTCGTGGCAATGGACTACTTCAGCAAGTTGGCTGAAGCCTATGCCCTGCCCAACCAGGAAGCCATAACCGTCGCCGACGTCCTGCTAAAGGAGTGGATTTGTCGATTTGGTGTCCCACTTGAACTGCATTCAGACCAAGGCAGAAATTTCGAGTCCAACTTGTTCCAGGAATTGTGTCGAAAGCTGAACATCCGGAAGACGCGAACTACGGCTTTACATCCGCAGTCTGATGGAATGGTGGAGCGGATGAACAGGACGATGAACCGCCACTTATGCAAGGTAGTCTCTGACCACCAAAGAGACTGGGACCAGTATCTCCATTTGTTCCTGATGGCCTATCGTTCTGCAGTACACGAGTCGACCGGCCAAACCCCTGCTAGTATTATTATGGGCCGAGAGCTGCGACTACCATGTGACCTGAAGTTTGGGACGCCACCAGGACAAGACACTGCGGGAGAGGACTATGTCAGCAAACTTCGGCAGAGAATGGAAGACATCCACGAAAGAATCCGTTTGAACATCCAGAGTGCCAGCGACCGAATGAAGGAGACCTATGACATCAAGGCCGATGCCGGAGGATTTAAGGTTGGTGACCTGGTTTGGCTGTACAACCCCAAACGTCGTCGAGGCCCTTATGAGATCTTGAAGAGGATAAATGACGTGGTCTACCGAATTAAAAAAACACCTAGAGGAAAACCCAGAGTCATCCATTTCAATAGGTTGGCCCCTTACGCTGGAAACCAAGTCCAAGTCCGCACCCTCAGACCACCGGAGGATACGATGCCGTTCCAGAAATTCATGTCCTTGTACTCAAACGGACAGAAAGTTCGACATGGGGTGACTCGAGAAGAACCACGAGACCTTTTTAAGGTGCCTGCGGATTACGCGCTAGTCCACTGTGTAGCAGAAGACCTTCAAATGTCCAGAGGCATCGCTGTGGTGTTCTCCAAGAAGTACGGTCGTCTCCATGAACTACGGCAACAAAACCCGGAAGTTGGAGGCATCTTCTATCTAGTCACCAAGAAGCAGTCTCGAGACAAACCGTCCTATGAAGACGTATGGAACAGCCTTGAGAAATTAAGGGACCTGATGGTGGAGCAGAATCTCGTGGACCTGGCAATCCCAAAATTGTCCTGCGGGCTCGACGGACTGGACTGGAGAGTCATAAGGAGCATGTTGGAGACGATATTCCAATCCACCGGCGTCAAGATCATGGTATGCTGTAATCATCGTCCACAACCAAACCTGAAGACCGTAGGGTGCTACTTCCATCAAACAGCAAGGTGCAGATATGGAGAATCATGCAAATATCTCCATACTCCAAAAATGACATTTCGGGACGAAAAGTCTTTAAGAAGGGGACAATGTCACAATTTCGAGACCGGCCTCGAGACCGGCCCTGATCATCCAATTACACTCCACACTCGAAATGTAAACAAGTTCTCTTCTGACAAACACATGACTCATCCGTGGAAGAGACGCGAACGCAATAACCGAAGTTTCTAGGAGTCGCCGAACAGACTGGAAAGATCGAAAACTGTATATGCTACTATATATAGCCGCTGTATAACAGATGGCGGAACAGTCAGAATTCAGAGTTAGTTACAGTTCCAGAGTTCGCTGATAGATAGCCACAGTAGAAATAAATTGAACTAGTTATTGAAGTAAATGTTTTAGTGAATAATTGTTGTAAATAGTGTTTTTAATAAATTAAGAAAATTAGTTAGTGCAGTTTGACTACGAAACTATTTGTAGTTTATTCAAGCTTTGAATCGAAGACCAATTTGACATTACTTCTGACAATTATAAAAATCTACAGAGATGAGTTTGATGCAAGTTGGTAGGGATTATGACATTCACTTCACCATAGTGGGAATTGAAAAGAGGTACTCGAGTGAAACTAAATAAGATAACTCTATTTGCACTTCTAGGTAGATTCTCACTCATTTGAAGGTTTTTCATGTTTTAATGTTTAGGTCAGACTACTGTGTCACTTTTTTTGGCATACCTAGTTTTCAAGGTCACCATAGCAGATTAAGACCTGGCATCTGGGTTTCATTAGATACAATTCGCCTTCTGTCAAATACTGTCTACTCAGTGCGGATTACGCCCAAAAGGCAGAAACAGCTCTCCGCTGGTGATAATTTAAATTAAAGGAGAGTTGTGGCAGGTGCTGACTTTACTCAGTGCGGATAACGCCCAAAAGGCAGAAACAGCTCTCCGCTGGTGATAATTTAAATTAAAGGAGAGTTGTGGAAGGTGCTGACTTCAATCCTTCATATTCTTCATAGAATTGTATTAAAAAATGTTTAAGAGTTCGAATTTCGATTGTCCTCCTGGTGAGATCAACTCGTCAATGCAAATTGCAGTTTTCGGCTTCAAAGCTGATATCATTTGCCACGCCAAATTAAAAAAAATTGGTCAAACTTGGTGAACAATACTCTAGGTGGCTCTGCATAGAGAACGTTTGGTCTTGGGCTCGAAAACATATTGAATGATTCGACATGGCGTTTCACAATAATTCATTTCAGTTGTGATGCTCTCGGATTGCTCTCAATCCTATCGTGGACACGAACCACTGAATGCTTTTTGCATTCTTCGTCCCAGGAGTGACTATACAGTGCTTGTCAAAAGTTCCTCCCCCTCGTATATTTCAAACTTATACTAATGAAATTTGTGTGGTGAAAATTAAAGGATGTAGGTTTTTCAACTAATATGAGAACTATTTCTCAAATCTTCATTGATTAAAAAATGTGAAACTATAATTTTAGCATATATTTAATTTATCCGTCAATATGAACCTAAATGCATACAAAGTTAGTACGGCTGAATAGATATTATCAATACCTTCCAAACGAGATGTCACTTACCATAAGGTCACATTTAAAACTATTGATCACAGTGGCCCTGTAACGTATGACTATTATATCACCGTTTACGACTAGTTGAGGAGCCTAAATCCATTTATTTCCATTCTACAACTGTTTCAGTAATAAGAGGGATAGAGGACTTTTGACTAGCACTGTAGAGTACACCGTTTAACATACTACAAACTCTGCTGATCCACTAGGTGGTACTTTTATAGGTACTTGTGATCTTCGAAACTTTTTGGTACTTCGGAATCCTTTAGCTGTTTGTTCTGCTCGAATTTTACCAGACGATCTACAAGGATACTAAATATATATCACAAGTGGAATCGTCATCGTTATCCACTTCTAGGAAAGATATTCTATTTTGAGGCTATGGATTTGCTGAGCCCAGAGCTTTGCCGAGAACTGACAAAAAGTGCTTCGAGTACTAAGCACTAAGCACTCTTGAAAAGTGCTCGGAAGTTTCGAGCACTAAGCACTTTTTTTCCCGAAGTGCTCGCGATTACTAAGCACTTTCAAAAAGTAATTCGATTTAGCGAGCTAAGCACTTCAAAAGTGCGAGACAAGGTGGGCGTTCAATTTCGTGTATTCCAAGGTCATATTGCATTTGGAAACGGTTTCACATGGAAAACTCAAATTTGGTAGGTGAACTCAGAAAGGATTGGAGTACTCATTGGCATTGATTTGATATCGAAAATAGAGATTTTTTTGGTCGGCAATTGAAGGAAATGAGTCAATACTTACGGCTGAACCGATTTTGATGAATTTTCGGTCGTTAGATTCGTCTTGATACCGCAAGTGACACTTATTATATTAAAATTATGGAAAATCAAAATAGCAGATTTTTTGCGCCAAAAAATTGTGTACTAAATATCTGAAAATAAAAAAAAAGTAAATAAATTAACTAAAAAACCCGACTGTGGTTTAAAATAAAAATCAAAAAGGAAGTAACATCTTTTCAAATCAAATAAAAACTGGTAGCAGCCGGGACCTATTTGCTTAAAAAAATCTATAGAAATAGAATGGGTCTCGGCTACTTCCATTTTTCTTTGTGAAAAGGTTATTGTATTACTTGTTCTTTGCATTTTAGTTTAAACCACTGGCGCTGTCGGATTTTTTAGTTTATCTGATTAATTTTTTTATATTGATTAGCTGTAATAAATAATTTGGTTCAAATGAAAAAGAATGTTATTATATTTTTGGTGGATTTGAATCGGTGTCACTTTGACGACTTGTCTGGTCCAGTCTACAACTGTTCTAAAGATTCCTAAATAGAATATCATCGTTTGCAATTGCAACCATGAAACATAATTCAGTAGAACTTACCGAACTGCGCACTAAATTCACTCGAACGCTATATACACTTATAACTACATTTATGTCAAGACTGAGTCCTCGAACTCTCGAACCTAGAATGTGCATAATAGCTTTGTTCTGGTTCTGAAAATTATTAATCCTGGGACGTCAGGATTATGCGCAGTTGAGAAAAAGTGAGTGAATATGAACCTAAAGAGCACACTTCTCGACAACAGCGCATAATCCTGACGTCCCAGGACAGATAATTTTCAGAACCAAAACAAACCTAATATAAGCAGTGTTGTGCTGGGCTGGCAGGTGTACTAAAAACGACTTCATTGGCTACTAAATCCGATTCTTCGATACTAAATTCCTTCTTGATAGACAAAACGCGGGAAATTCGAATATCTGTGATGAAACAAAATCAACTCTATACCTGTCACCTGTCAGTCGTGTAACTTGTCACTTGCCAGCAATAAGACGTCACAACGAAACGTCAATAGAGATTAAGGATATCACAGAACACGGAACACAGAGTTGAGCGCAGCGCACAAAACAGGGTTGCGTTCGGTTAAGATACTGTAGTTGTACGTTTACGCTGTGAAACCCCATTACCTCAACCTCTCATTCTATGGAAAAGCACATATCTGACTGAATGAAAATAGCAGAATGACGCATATTGGCATGTTGGATGAAAATACTAAATTTCAATTGAGAATACCAGGCTACTAAATGGAGTCGAAAAGTACTAAATTCAGTAGGATTATACTGAAAATCACAACCCTGAATATAAGGACGCAATCAGTAGTTCTTGGGGGTGGGGGTGCCGCTGACCGCGTTTTATATTTTCAACATTCATAGATGCATAGCTGAGAAGAGGCTTAGTGCCTTTTCGTAAAATGCTCAAGCACTAAGCACTGAATCAAAAAAATGCTCGGGAGCACGGTGCTTACGAGCATTAAAATGCTTCAAGCACTTTCACGAGCACTAAGCACAGTGCTTTGGGACAGCTATGATTACGATTAGGTTTTTTCACTTCTGGTCACTGAAACTGTATAATTCCTTACTACTTTTTACCTCTTGAAATCTGACTCTATTTTTGTTTTTTTTTTAATTTCTTTAGTGCTCTATCCCTCTCCCTTTTCAAAACTACAAGATTATTGGTTAGCCAAGGTGCTGGTTGTTTCGTTATTTTCCTTTCAACAAAAGAAGCATCATTATCAAATACAGAAATAACGTACATATTGAAATATTATCCATTCGAGGTTATGTTACTAGAAAAATGGACACAAGGACACTGTACAATAAAACACAGACAGGGATTGCAAGGATTCTATCCAAATTTTTTATCTTGCTGGAAAGTCAAGGCAGTGGATGTTTATACCATCTTGGTCATCTAACTTTTTTGTCTGGTATGCAACAATTTTCGGTAATAAAACAAGCTGGTTACTTGACCAAGTATACTGTATACACCAAGAAGATCAAGAGAATTTGGTTAAAATAAAGTCATGAGACAGCTTACCAAGAGACGGTATGAAAGTGGCCCTACTGCAGGTTTTTCGAATATGGACATTACAAACTCTGACTTTAGCATTAGTGTTGAAAATAAAAATGGTATTACAAAAAATAATGTAATTTGTTCTCTTCATATGCAGGTATCCATACAAATGCCAAACCTGAAAGCTTTGAAAAGTATAGTAGAGAGAATGAAGAATATGAGCCAAAATCTAATAGTCAGTGCAAATAAAAATGGTAGGCTGACGTTTCAGATTAAAACAAATGTTGTCAATTTATCGTCTCATTTTACAGATTTGAGTGTCCAAAGTTTCGCTGGTAAGTACTACTCCTCCTCGTTGAAACCGTTTTTATTTTATCTTTTGTTTCAGTTGGTCAAATTTCTAACCACAACAGTGATGAATTTATAAATACACGAGTTATCAGTTCGACAGTTGATATCAAAAAGTTTTTAATGTTTCTAGCTGGTCTACAAGTTAATAATTGCCGTACTTTATGTAGTATTGTCGATGGCAAAATGGTAAAACTATATATGGAACAACCTGGTGCTCTATCGATACAAATATTCCTGGTTGAATTGAATTTATAATATAAATGACAATTTTTCTTCTAGTGTTCTAGTGTCTAAATAATTAACCAATTTTGATACAGCCACTGTACGATTAATGAAAAAATATAATTTTTGTGACAGTATTTTTTTTATTAATAACCATATTCAAACGCTTCAGTATAATGATCATTTAGTTTGCCGTAATTGTCCATTACAAAAAATTTAAGGAATGTGAAAATTAAAAATACATTTTAGAAAACACTTGATCAGTGTTGCCCTCTGATGCACAGAACCTTCTCCGTAAAAGATGCGTGGCTGTTTGCAATCGCTACGAATTTCAATGCATTTTCAGGTATTCATCATTGTATTAGGAATAAGTGATAAAATCGTCCAATTTGAAAAAATCATTGTATTGTTTTTGAAGGTGAGTAATATTATTGAAAATAATTTATAGGAAAATAACAATTCTGATAGTTAATAATGTTTGCCTGATGTTGGGAGTGCTCTTTTTTTCAACGACGCGTCAAGTTTAATTGACGTTGTTTTTAGTGTTCTGGGTAGTTTCTATTTCTTGAATTTTATTCACGCTGAAGGTTGCAAATATTCATTTATTTCATCAAAATGGAGAGTAATTGAAGAGATATTATTGCACATGCAAATTGGATGCCAGGACCGTTGGATGCTGTGCTAATGTCGCTAGCGTTTTATAGTTCCTTGGTTGAGTCGCCATAACCAAGGCTCAATAAATATCCAAATACAAGCTCTTTGGGCCATGTGCTCAATTTCACAAAAAGATTGAAACAGATACCCACATAACACAAAAATATTCCTAGAAATTGCTCAGGGTATTTATTCCCCACGAACATTGAATGATTCCATGATTATTCCAATCATTATTCTGAGGTGATTCAAATTCCCGCCCCTAGAAAGTCCCGGAAATATTGAAGTAAATAGTTCAGGATCATTCCGAATGAACTTTAGAATATTTGTTGATATTCTGCGAGATCGTTCCTGGTATTTTCCATTGGAAGATTAAATGGGTAATCCAATTATTTTATGATGTTTGGAATGTACCCTCTTTGAATGTCCCAGAAAAATTCAAGTTAATACCCAGGTTCAGTTTCCATGGGTGATCGTTGAATTCCTGTGATCAGTGTAATTCATTATAAAATACTACATTTCGTGCCTGGTTTGTGCTAAAGGGCAATACATGGAAATAATTGCTAGTTCCTTCATTGCGTTCATGGTAATCACGATTTATAGACCCTACTTTGAATCTGGATCGATAGAATACCATTTAGTCCAATAATATAAGGGTTTGGCAAGGAAAAAAACTGCGGAACTTTCTATCTCAACTGATTTTTATATTTTGTGGGATGCTGAATCCGAATCTGAAGAAATTAGCAAAATTAGTTTTGTGCATTTTTACTACAATACCAACATTTGAGCAAAAGTAGCCAAAAGCAATTTTACGTAATTCATGTTGATTTTTCTGATAATAATTAATTAACAATTATTTATACACAATCTCATTTTTGTATTTCTGAATGAAAAACACTGGAGTCTGAAAACCACTTTTTCCACACCATTCACAACTAAACTATCGATAACATGACTAGACGAAATGGCGCCACAAGCGCGTTTCAATATCTCACTCTGTATTTTTGTAATGAGTTTTTTGAGTTGTTCATGCGCCGAAAATTGCGCCTGTCTATACAGTGCGGCTTTTAATAGCCCCCCCTGTTAACTTTTGAACGGTTTGAAGTACAAACATAAAAAAACATTTTAGAGAGTTTCACCGATACTACTTTTTGAAATGAAACACATTGTGATTGCTCGACAGCCCAGACAGTACAAGATTATTCTGAGAATGTTCTCAGAATAATTTCGTAGAACATTTGAATGTTCTCAGAATGTTCTCACAAGGTGCACCAAAGGTTCTGAGAACATGAAAATGGGACAGAAACGCAAGTTCCAAGATCATGCTCAGAATATTCCTGGGTATGTTTTGGAATGTTCTGAGAACTTAATCAAAACATCTTCAGAATATATCTAGTATATTTTCAAGAATATCCTCAGAACATCTGTGAGACATATTCTCGGATGGTCTAAGAATATTCTGAAAACATTTCAGGCAGCATATTCTCAAGATGAGCCCATAATAAATATTGGGATTGAATAAATCAAACATAAATGAAAACAAATAATTTCAACTTGCGTTGAAAATGTCCTTCTCTCCACATTTTGTGAGAGTAGGGTATTTTCAACTTTAGCTATAGCAGCCCTATGGAAAAATTGTCAAATTTAGATTTTTTCGATTTTTTGGAACAACTAGCTGTTATTCCTGCTCTACGTCAATATGACCTTCCCTATCCAAAAAGTATTGTTAAACTGTAAAACTTAATCTTCCTCTTAAAGATGGTCACTTGGTGACCGAAACACGTGTCGAGGTGTTAAAAATAGTGGTTTGGTGTTGGGATAAAACTCCAGTATATTCATGACTTACCTCCATATAGTCAAATATTCACAAGTGTCACAATTTATTGTCACTGTTCATTGTTCCACTATTTTTCGAAACAGATAGATTGCGAACAATGATCCTGTTGAGTGAAACCCTCGTACAACATACAAAGTGGTTTGAAAGCGGGCCACCTCTCTAAAACTGTTATTTATTATCCGATTCAGAAGTTTTTTTTTTCAGTGCAATAATAACCTTGTTGTTATCACTCACATTGCACCAATCAAAATAAATGTTCAGCCAACAAAAACTTATTGAGGTGATTAAAGTGGTATGTATGATTGATTTAAACGAAAACTTCCCATTGAATTCGAAACTTAACAATACTCGCTTGAAATATATTCTATTATTTCTACAATGTGTGAGAGACTATTGAAAATCATCAAAGTAATGTAATTGTTCCAATCTACAAGTGTTAACGTGGAAATTAGACAATTTTTCGATGCAAAAAATGGTGCAATTTTGAATCAAATATATGTATTTTTCAAAATGACAAGTGGTTCCAAAATTCATATATTTTAGTGAACAATACGTATTATTCTAATCTACAATAGTTATAATTCTATAACGTGACAGTTCACATTCACAAGTCACTGAAAAAAGCCAAGGGACTTTTCGAATCAATGACTGCTTATAGTTGGTTCCATAATTATATCGTTAGTTCTAGTCTTGGTTACGTTTGTTCTGTAAACAATTAAGGCGCCATTCTAGTGGCAAGTGCCTATGGAATTTATGGTTGATATAATTCATCAATCAATTATTATGCAAGTTGGTGCAAAAAAATTACAAGTGGATGAATTACTACAATTTCTTCATTACATCGTGTAGCATCATTTTAATTTGGAGATGCTTGAACTTACTTATTTTGCGAGTATTGTTTCCGGAAAAATGTAATAGAAACACTTTCAATTCATTGATTTCTACCTTTGGGTATCGGAAATATAGGTCAGGCAAATTATCTTTTTTTGGCTGAAAAATTTCTTACAGGGTAAACTAGGTTGTTGTTGGCCACGAGAACTCAAACTTAAGTTATGTAATTTGCGAACACCTGGAAATAGAGATCCTCATTGATCACCTTAGATCTTATATGGTGCAGTTTTCTAATAAATATTTTTGTTTGGAATTAAATGAAATTATTTGTCATCCCACAGTCATTCATTACATAATTAACATGGATCTATTTGCCTTTTCGAAATTATTTTGAGTCTCATTCATACAATGTAAACAAACAAAAATCATGAAATTATTAATAATGTTAATTTTCTGATGTTATTTTTGTACTGTTCTTGAATTGTCCATCTTAATAAAATTTGTTTTGAAATGATATTGTTTTAATTTTACATTTTACATGATTACTGAAATTTTTGGTTAAACTCAAGTTTTTCAAATATTTATTATGATGATTATGAAAAAAATACATCAGCTATTTTCAAAAGATTAATGGTTTGGCGAGAAGTTGATATTGGTCTTCTGAGGACCAAAGTTCAAATTTTTTGTTTTCCATTTCAACTAAGAAGGTGGCTGAACAAAAAAATGTCTTCATCCTCCCATATTCAGGTGTTTTTTAATTGCATGCTAATACTTCAGGGTCTCAATAATGACAAGATTAAAAAAAAAAACATATTTTCCTCAACCTTAAATTTGAACAAAGTGTTGAAATAAATACTATTTTTTCCTCCATAAGTACAAGACTATTCCACATACTTTTTATATTTTCAATACGCTGTATTTCTAAACAAAGAGGTTTAGGACCTACGTTGATACATGCATTTTTTTCAGTCGTGTATGAATCAAGAACCTGAAGTATCAGCAGGCTATTATGAAACACCATGTTGAATAAAAGACATAAATATGTGAGCTCAATAGAAAACCTTACTGAAGTCAATATACAGTGTGCCCAAGATAAGAATGAACAGCATGGGGATATCGGAAACGGTAAGTGATACGGGGTCGATTAAATTAGAGAAAAGTAGCGCATTTATGTGCCTAATAATATGCCATTTAGAAAGTTTTAATATTCCGAGTAGTTTCGGAGATATCCGAGAAAAACCGAAATTTGAGAATTTCGTTTTTATTTTCTCCTAGCTTTATTTTCAAAGGAAATGTAAAACAAATAGCACTTTGCCATGGCCACTTTTTGAGGACTACACGATAACGTAAGCAGAATTTTTCTGCGACGTTTCGTCTTTTAGAAAACATCATCAACTTTGTATTTTTATATGGGCCGAAACTAAAGTATACCCTGTATACGACTCCATATTTCATTGTGAATACAGCAACGTATCAAACAATATGATTTCGGAACAATTTCTCGCGCAAAATGTAATTTAGTGATTACTTAATATGTTTTTCTTCAATTTTAGATAGTAGGCGCTGGAAAAAATGACATATTTTGGTACATGAAATAAATTGATTAGTCCTATTTATACTAAATTTAAACTTACCACTTTCCAGAATTTTTGCGTTGTTGAATACAAAGATGAGTCGCCAAATCAAAAGTTTACTTTATAAATGTAATTGTAATGTAATAACAAGGAGCTGATATGTATTACAGGAAACAAACAGAAACTTATAACAAGTGTTCAAATAACCCGCCGTTATTTTCTAAGCACAAGTACGCTCGTCTCACAGACGAATTTAAAACTTGAGTTAACATATTCGGACAAATATTGTTAAAGGAAGCAGTTACCAATCTTAGCAAATCTTCTTCATTTTGAAAATTATGATTAGAGTACACTTGATTCTTGATATGTCCCCAAAGGAAAAAGTCTAGTGGGGTTAGGTCGGGGGCCCTTGCAGGCCAGGGTGTATCACTATGAGTACCTATCCACTGTCCTGGGAAGCGACGGTTCAAATAATCACGAACAATTATAGCGTTATGTGCTGGAGCACCATCTTGTTGAAACCAGCAGCTGTGAGTAACCGCTAAAGGCAAATTATCTAGAGCATCTTCCAAATCATTTACTAACAAATTTATGTACCGCTCTTTTGTTAAATTGTTTCGGTAGATAAAAGGCCCAATTACATTCGTACCGAGAATCCCAACCCACATGTTAAAACCGAAACGATGTTGGTGTCTGGACACTTTGTGTACCCGCGGATTTTGTTGTGACCAATAATGAACATTCCGCCTGTTAAAAATGCCATTGTTGGTGATCATACTTTCATCAGACCAAATTATTTTGAAAGGGAAATTTTCATCGTCTTGGCATTTTCTAGTGTACCATTCACAAAAGGTTCTTCGCCTTGCATCATCACCTGGCCTGAGTCCATGACAAATCCTAAATTTATAAGGATGATATTTATTTTTTTTTAAAATGAAGTGAGCGGTGGATTTGGCAACTCCGGTATTATCTTCAATGGTGCGAGTAGATATCTCAGGATTTTCAACAACGGCCTGTAACACATCACGCTGACTTTCTTCATTAGATTGCTTTTGTCGGGAAACCACAGGTTTTTTAAATGATCCGTATTCTTTTAAATTAAAAACTAACCGTCTAAATATTGATTTACCAGGTTGTCGCCTCTCTGGATACTTATTAGAGTACGCACGTTCAGCATCAACACAATTTCTTTGGCACACAATGTAACATGACAACATATCAAATTTTTCAGTATTCGAAAAGCTGCCGTTTTCCATTTTTAACACAAATTAGGTAGGTAGCGAGATGTAAAAGTAGGAACGAAAATGTGTCAAAAATTCTACCAAACTACAGTATTATTATGACAACGGAACAATATGTGTCATTTTTTCCAGCGCCTACTATCTAAAATTGAAGAAAAACATATTAAGTAATCACTAAATTACATTTTGCGCGAGAAATTGTTCCGAAATCATATTGTTTGATACGTTGCTGTATTCACAATGAAATATGGAGTCGTATACAGGGTATACTTTAGTTTCGGCCCATATAAAAATACAAAGTTGATGATGTTTTCTAAAAGACGAAACGTCGCAGAAAAATTCTGCTTACGTTATCGTGTAGTCCTCAAAAAGTGGCCATGGCAAAGTGCTATTTGTTTTACATTTCCTTTGAAAATAAAGCTAGGAGAAAATAAAAACGAAATTCTCAAATTTCGGTTTTTCTCGGATATCTCCGAAACTACTCGGAATATTAAAACTTTCTAAATGGCATATTATTAGGCACATAAATGCGCTACTTTTCTCTAATTTAATCGACCCCGTATCACTTACCGTTTCCGATATCCCCATGCTGTTCATTCTTATCTTGGGCACACTGTATACTTGTAATTCTTTCAAAAATAATCAGTTTTAGAATCTACGGCTTCAATAAATTGAAGCAAGGGCAAATTAACCATTGTGTGAAACAAGAAATAATGG
Source organism: Chrysolina americana (assembly GCA_958502065.1). NCBI lineage: Eukaryota > Metazoa > Arthropoda > Insecta > Coleoptera > Chrysomelidae > Chrysolina > Chrysolina americana. Next base: position 26,101,579 of record OY293421.1, read on the forward strand.
TGTCAATAAAAGCTTCATTCAATTGAATAAATTGGATCTGTACGACTGATCAATAATGTTATCTCTGGGATTATAAATATAATTTTACCAATAGAAACCAAATGTGCTTAGAACCGAATTAAAGATCGAGTCAATGATATTATTCATTAAATGCAATAAAAAATATTATTATCACTTAAGCACTAACTATAATTGAAATAACCGAATAAAAGATGTGATCAATGATGAATTGGTTATTGGAAGTAATATAGCATATTGTTGATATTCAATTACTTGCCTATTTTGAAACATCCATTGAAATTCAATGTGTTCTTATATTCAAATCAATGATATAATTCATATGGTAACCAAATATAATCTTATCATTGAATGGAATATTACTCTACTCGTGGAATATGGAATAGAATATATCATTGACTGATTGGGTTTCTCTTTGATATTATTTTAATGTTTTTTCTGTGTACATAGTTCTAGTTGAGTGCCATGAATTCGAATTGAAAAAAAAATCAAAACGCCTAATTTTTCAAGATCGAAAATTCAAAAAACATACTAGCGATTTTTTTAAATGAAATTTGACGACGTCACTGGATTTGTGATGCTTTTAAATGGGTATGACTGAAATTTTACGAAAACATTTATTTTTCAACAAATATAACATAAGTGAAATATTCATATCACTAAAAAAATAAATCAAACAGTTTTATTTTAAATCACAATTCCGTAAATAATATGGTTTAAAATACTCCTTCAGAACATAATATCTATATATGCGATAAAGTTATGTCTATTAGAACATTGCAGTTTGTTGTCAATGGATAGGAATGCACATCTTCACATCAAATAATATAATTTCCAACATTGATAACATAAATGAACCTCTACAAAAGAATCATGACATTGCCTACACATTTAATTTTGGACTGTTCAACCAAATCTCCATTTAATTCGATACATTCATCGTATCGTTTTCTGATATTAATCATGACATTCGATAATTGGTTTGGGGTGATATCTCTATAAGCCTGTCTTCTTCCACGCAGTTCCTCTCCGCTCGTTGGGCGTGTTTTGTATACGCCTTACTTAACGAAGCCCCGTAAAAAAGTCAAGTCCGGGATCTGGGAGGAAACTCGATCAATGCACTAATTTCGCCCTCTCCACCGATTGGAAACAATTTCTTCCAACCAATCCGTAAGAATTCTGCTATTGCAGATGGAACAAAAAATTTGACCATTGAAATTGCTTTGAAAAAAGGCAAATTATTAACACAAAGTTTTACTATTTCAATTTTCTCCTACAAAGTAAAATTATCTGCCATACTTCCTTATTAGTGTGGATACTTGAAGAGTTACAAACTTCCTTATTAACACTGACAAATTTGTGTTTTTTTAAGATTGGCGATTCATTATTTTTTCGTCATCAGAGGTCGTTAGAAAAAATTTTCCGTAGAGGCGTTTTTGGCAGTATATCTATACAGTTACACGATGTAGTGTACGGTTCTCTCCCTACGGGGCGCCACCATGTAACACGCATATACACTATAATTAATGGCTCTGCAGAAAAAGTCTCCATATAGGTTCCACTCCAATAGGCCTCTGAAATATGGCAACGTTGTATGGAGGTGAATTAGAGTGATGAGGTTATAACTGTATGTATAATTCAAAATTCAGCATTTTTTTAGTTTCCCACATGTTCCTAATCGGACTCCGAAAATATTCGTGTATATAAATTGTAATGGTCGTCTAGCCATATCGTGATTGCTGTCATGGAGTATGTTTCATTATGATTTTGGAAATAAGGATTTTTCCGTGCACGTTTGTCAAATTCATGCAAGCACGAAATAGTTACATTATAAGTGCGGAAAATACGTTTTTACAGTACGGGTAAGAATTTCGAAACGGGTACTGGAAAAAGTTAACAGGACCTTTTACGAACATTTCATTTAATAATGATTACAAACAACAAGAAACATGAGTAATTATAAAGAATTATTATTTTATGTGCGGAGAGTGTTTTAGGAATTTGATTGAAATGTATGGTCTAGTTGTTAGATAGCTTCCATAGATACGCGAGCAATTTTTCCTATTAATCATTTTGACACTACTGTTATCGCAAATTATTAATGGCAAAATGAATCATGAAAAATTACTTATTCATGACAATATTATGCGGAGAATGAAAGACGGGACACCTGATACCCAAAAAATCGTAAATCTCGTTACGACAAAGAGTACAAGTTTTTTGGTGAGTGTCAAATAAATTCAAAAGTTCATCTCTCTGGACCAAATATTCTGTGGATGAGGCAATGATGATAGTTCACGAAAATAGTCAGTTGGGTATCAGGCGATTAAGTCTAAAACGTTGATACGAGAAGACATGAGCCGATTCAGGCAGAAGCACCTGATATGGAATATCTTTTGTTGAAGGTAATAGTCTAGAAGATATTGAAGATACTGGTACCCAGCTGGTAATTACAATACCAAACACAAAAACGAACCAAAGAACAGTGTTTACCGTAATAAATGAAACTGAAAAATTATTTGAAATTTACATATTACAGCCCAAGGATATTCAACATCGGTTTCTTTCAATGTGATATCATCAAGGCAAGTTGATTGCGCAAAAAGTGCTAATCCATTCAATTAGAGATGTTTCCAAAAAAATAGCAACATTTCTGAGGTTGTCTGATGGCAATAAAGACACGAGGCATTGTTTTCGAAGAATGTCTGCCACTTTACATTCGCCAGTAACGCTGGATCCGATCTTTCGCTGCCTAAAACTTTGAAGACATAGGGGATGGAAAAGTTCTTCTGTTGCAGGGTAATACAATGAGAAACCAATACAGAGGAAAATCCGGGTATCTTGCATGACTCAAAGTGGGTAAAATTCCGTTACAACAAAGATGTAAAAATGTACCAACAACTGTAGTACCGTAAATGAGCCACTACAACAAAATTCCAACTTTAACTAATGAGATGGTTTGATATTATTGTCTTAAAACTAAATTGTTACTTTTTGAAGATATTAATAATTTGCACAAACCTATCCAGTTCACTAGAAAAATTTCAGAGGGCTAGTTCATTAAATTTTTTTTACAGGACTAGTCCAGTACAATTTTTCATTACGGTACTCAATATCGTAAAAAGGTATTTACCGAACTAAAAGCATGTACAAGTGTGTTTTAGGACACAGCGTGAAATATCTATTTCTGCACGTGCAAGGACAGTATTTTTAATTATATTTCTTTGAAAATAAAAGAATAGAAACAAAATGTAACATAAAAAGATTTAGGAAAGAAACTTGGAACATTTTTATTTCCGTAAAAGTGGTGAGAACAAAAAAAACATATATGTAATTACTTGAGTGAAGGAGTAAGGTATTGTTAAAGAAGTACAATAAAAAATTATAAGGAATGATATGGTATAAAGGAAGTAGTCCATATTCAAAGTGGAGTTGCAGTATAAGGGAACCAAGTAAAACTCGAATTCATCTCCACAAAATCTATTTAACACCAAATGGTAACGGGGGATGTTGTCAAAGCAACTTTTGCATAATATTGTTGAAAGGCCACAAGACAATGTAACATTAATTACATCAAAAACATGTTTTCGAGCATAGTTATGCTCATTTTAAGTTGATTGAATACAGGTTAAAAATCGTTGAAAAAATAATAATAATAAAAAATTACATATCCATTTGGCCGCGAACACCTCAATTGGAACATGGGCCAGTGGAGCAATGTGCTCTTCTCAGATGAGTCCCGTTTTGCAATGAGATCTCCAGATGGACAAGAGAGAGAGAAAGATAGGCGCAATACAACTTTAGCGAGTGGGTGAACTTTGGTGATGGGTCTGTAATGGTGTGGGCTGGCATTTCTTACGAGTCTCGCACAGAACTTGTGTTCATAGATGGAGTTACTGTGACGGCTAAAAAATACATATATGATGTCCTGGAGGAGCATGTGGTGGTATTTGCGGGGTTTATTGGTGAAGACATCATTCGTATGCACGATAATGCTCGTCCGCACGTTGCCAGAATTGTTCGAGACTACCTCCAGGACGTTGGAAACCTCGTTCTTGATTGGCCAGCACGCAGTCCTGACCTCAATCCCATTGAACACGTATGGGATATGCTGAGAAGATAAATCAGACATCTTCGTAGGCAGTTGTTGACACTGCATTACAGGAAGAGTGGCATCTCATTTCACAAGTGACAATCCAACATTTTATCGAAGGCATGCATCATCGACTTGAATGTGTAATAAGATCTAGGAGAGGCTATACTCGATATTAATCAAAGAATTTCCATGTTATTATATATATTTTATATTCTTTGCTGATGTCTTGTACCCGAATTATGTTCTGACACTTGTTTTCCTAAAAATAAATTTGTCCTTGTCGAATGACAATGTTTCAACTCAGAATCGATTGGTACAACATCATACACGATTTCATATAGTTTCAATCCACTACACATTTTTTTTAAATTATAACCAATTAGGTTGCTGTCCCACTTTTTCTGCCGGTCAGTGTATTAATCTAGATACAATTTTTCACTATTTCTGTCATTGTCTAGGCTTTCTCAAGTTTATCCCATACAGGGATTTGTTCAAAAACAGCAGAAATGAATGTTTCCATATGTACCACCGGCTCGCTTATAATTGAATACTCATTCCGGTTAACTGTCAACGGCTTGCTTCACGCGCCGACAAGCTTCAGCTTGCGCTTACTATACTCTACATTAGTAAATTTAGGTGCCGATCAGCGCCGACAACAGTAAGCGAGCAACCTGCTTTCTTCTGTCCCTACCCAGATACACGGGTCGGTTTGCTCATTTTCACGGACTTCGAGACTACCGGTTAAAGGAATTTATTGTACATCTTTGTGTTCAGTTTTTGTTTTTTGTTAATTTTTCAAGATGTTGGGTGTTGAGTATTTTTCGTGAATCAGTTACAAACCGATCCCGTTCTTAACTGATAATGTTGACATTAAAACATTTCTACAAGACTTTTTCAATAACTCTCAGACATGTCAGTCCACTGCATTTTTTGGTTCGTTTCCAATTAGTGGAAGCAATTGATTTTGAATGATTCTGTAAATGCAAATTTGTAAATTTGTCCTCATGCATGTCTTCGTTTAGATTTACTGAAGCCGTAGACACAATGGAAGTTTTACGTAATGAGTTAAGTTTTGGGATTTTGGATATCAATTTCACAAATAAAACAAGATGCAAAACTGTATTTAAAAATTAAGCTTGAATTTTACCAACAAGATTGTTTATAAGGCGTAATCAGAATAATAATGGCAATGATATTTTAGCGTTAAAAAAATTAAATTGAAACATAAAAATTCCATTGTATTTCAGCCTTAACGTGCTCATGTCATTAGTGTGAATTCACACTAAAAAACTAATCATTTCCATTTCCACGGGTGAACAAACCTAGAAATGCTGGAAACTGAACCAAATTTTTCATTGCTATAAATCTAATTCATTGAAAGGCTGTCATAAAAATGATGCGCTTGAAATTATGAACTTTCTTAGAATATGAATCCAACGTTTTTCGTAAATATACTGATCCATCAATCAGGATCAACGCAAGTATATTAAGATCGGTGGTCGGAGGATCAGCGGTCTAATGCACAGGCCGTTCGAAACTCCAGCATAGCGATAGTCGGTTCGAATCCTATGTAGGTACGAGAATTTTTCTCAACTACTTTATATCGGATTTGATAGGCGGCCGCATGCCTTGTTGAAAAGCAAGTGTATTGTGAGTTGTCTAGATGCCAATCTCGTCTATTGCTAGCTTGGAGTGCACACCGACCACCCGAGGTGGTGCTGTAGGTTTTCCTACAGCTGAAAAGTGAATACATCACCTGAAAAATCAGTAAGTCGCCCCGGAGCGCCAAGGCAAATAATAATAATAGCCGTCCTCTACCCGCACAGGCTATGCCTTTGGGTACACTCAACGAGTGTTTATGAGGGAGTATTATTATTATTATTATCTATATTCGATAGAGAATGCGAATGACATAATTTTGTTAACTTCACTTAACTTCAAATGAAATGAAATAATTCCGACTACGGTCGAAAATACCCCTTCCCCACACATTTCTACAAACTTGAAAAGTTAGGCAAATATCTGACAAAAAACTTCATTTTATATAAACTCATTCTCCACAATCTTAATGGCAATGAAGTATGCTTATAACATTTTGGTACTGACTATAGAATTACAGACATAATAATCAGTTTTTGTGATTCACTCTGCATACATAACAGAAAAAACATTAGAGGGCCATCACTGACGATCTTGAATCATGAATATGTGAAATCATTCATTCAAATCGGCTGATTAGTAGGTAAATAGAGTTTTCCATTTTCAACCAATTTGAATGATATAAAAAATAAAATATCGAGAACATTCTCTGAATATGAAAATTGACAATCTGTATAGGAAAATAATTGCTGGAAACTAAACTTTTTACAACACCTTCGGCCTATGGTATCAGCATTCTAGAGTAAATATTGAGACCTGGTGGAACAGAAAAACTTTCAGCCGACCCCTCTTACCCCACCGCATGCCAGAAAAAAATAAATTCCAAAGCCGATACATCGAAGGTGCCGACTGGGAGTGAATGAATTTCTGTTTACTTATATACCGTGGTATAATAACAATCGGTAGGTACCCTTCTCTGCCCCTTGCCCAGGAACTGTTGTCGAGGGGTAGATATGGGTAGGTTATAGTTACCAATACCAATTTATTTAGTGGGATCACGCTTTATATAGCATTGACAAAATTATTATAGTATATCCAAACTCAATTGAATATGACTTCATAATTCCCTATAAAAAGAAAACATTAGACCAGATTGAGTATTATATTCGTGTTAAGGCCGCCATAGACTTCATTCTTTTTTGGCAATTTTACCGGTTCAGGTAAGAATGTACGGGTAAAACGGATAGTGCATGATTGAGAACGGACAATCTTACCCGACGAGTAAAAAGATTGCCACTGCTTGAAATTTTACCCGAACCGTTTTGCAGGTATCGACAAGTCCGTAGTGTATGTTAATGAGACAGTTTTACGTGTCAGTTGTTTACAGTGGTGTCGAAATGGATTTACGTCAAATGAATAGAGAGTTTTTAATGGAACTCATAGAACTTTATAGAAGCCATCCGTGTTTATGGCAAATTAAATCAAGCGAATATAGCGACCGCGTCAAAAAAAATCAAGCCTATGAAGAAATGGTCGTAAAACTGCAAAAAGTCGAGCCACAGTAAAGCATATACAGTACTCCTACTCCAGCCAAATTCTGGCTTGAGTTTTCAATACGCATCGCCAAGAGCTCGTATCCCAGCTCTGCGCAAACGACGAGTTTGAGAATGAGCGCAATTCTTACATGGTTGTCGCATTTCAAAAGTTTCGCCTAATCTACTGTAGTCAAATTTATTGATACTAGGGATATACAATATATACATATGAATTTTTTGTTAGAATAATATTTATTAAAATTATGATGATTTTATTCGTCTGAATACTAAAATTGACTTTATCACTTACTAAATTTCAAATTCATAAGTTTGATTATGTTTAAATGATGAGGAATTTGACAATGAAATAAATACTTTTGAAATGAACTTTTATTCGAATCCACTGAAGAGGAAATAGTTATTATTATTGTTGAAAGGAAAAAAAGTGGTACATTGACTGTTGAGATTGATAGTTCTTATCCGAGCGTAGCGAGACTGGAAATTCAATCAGTGTATTCAATACGCTCAGGTACCGAGTTGAATTTCCATAATCTCTCTCCCTGTCGTGACAAATTCAATAAAAAAATCTATAGAAACTGCAGTTGTTGATTGAAAGATTGCTTACTATAGAAATGTGTATGTTAATCAAAGTATGACATTGTAAAATATAGTAAATGTTATAAAATAGATGGACAGAGAAGGAAATATACTGTTTGAAAATTTAAGCATTTTAACTTTTATTTCTTAAAAGGAGGAAATAAAATTATTTTTATAAATTTTTGTTGGAAATATGTAATTGTCGTGTTTAAATACAATTTTTTTATCAGAAAAAGTGAAATGATCAGTTGCCTAGAAGGACCAAATTAGAATTTTGTTGTCGATCAGAGACACAATTTTCTTACAAAAATCAAGATATATTTTTTTTCTTTGTGATTTTTTTCATTTCCTATCCCAACCAGTCCTTATTAACAATATAGAATTGAAACTGATCACAATAATTGTTCAGCATCTTGAATTTTTCATGAAAATTAAGATCTTACCACAAAAACTATGAAGTACTTCAAATAGAGTAATACATATTTGGAAACTGTGGTGTGAATACAATTCAAGTAAAATAGAAACTCCCTTCAAACCAAATACGTCAATTTCACTAAACGCGCGTTGTGTAAAACTGAAACTTTTATCTCCTGAGGATGTTAACTTTGTGGGCAAAACGAGTGTTGAGTGAAATTAACGTAGTTTTTGTAGTTGCGACCCTGATGAATGATCAATTTTGAATATAATCGAATCAGCACCCTTGTTCACCATCTTGAATTCTCAAATTAACAAATATGTTTTTCTTTTTAAATTTCCGATTGATTCGGCCGTTACTTGATGAAGATCCATAGTAATTTGTAGAAAATACGACTTGATAAAGCTAATGTTTAAGCGAAATATGTCGTGATATTTTAAATGTGATAATTTAAAATAAAGTTGTGAAGATCAAATCGTTTCCTGGGTATTTTCTACAAAAAACAAAAATGCTACGTATTTGGCCCAAAAAACTACTACAAACTAATTTTGAATGAAATCGGACAATGATTTACAAAACTCGTTCACATTCTTTTTTTTCTCATCAAATAGCAATGCATTTTGTTACATCCGAATATCAACATCTGCCAAATTCATTAATTCTCAGAATCTCTTATATTTATACTTATATTATACTTATATTTTATAATTTTTCAAACGCCCTGGGTTACCTAAATACTACGCAATACAATTTTTTTTCAATTACCCATATGTCTAACGAGAATTCCATCATCTGAATGTTTTCGAGCAGTTTCTACCAATCGTTGTTATGTCGAGCAGTGTATATACGCTGTGGTTGGGATTGTAGTAGGGAGAAATGTCATTACTGTCATTGACATCAGCATTATAAAAAACGAAAATCCTGGACACCAACATCAAAGGTTCCGACGCTGAGTCGGACTACTGTATATGCTTTACTGTGGTCAAGCCATCTGCAACTAAAAAAACGGTTGTGAAGAAATTAGATTCCATGCGTGGATGTTTCCGTAAAGAAGCGAAAAAAGTGAAGGCATCGAAGACTACAGGAACTGGTGCTGATAATGTCTATGTACTGCATTTATGGTACTACGAACACCTCCTCTTTTTAAGCGATCAAGAAATAGCTAGAGACAGTTATTACGAGTCAAAATATACGGTTCAGTAGCTCAATTGATTCAACTAAAATAATATAGAATTTATTACTATTCACAATAAATAATATGCATCTGCTATTTCATTTCTTCATACTAGTAGCTTTAGCCTTTCGCTTGGCTTTGAAAATAAAACAATCACACTCTATGAAGTTTCAGTTGATTCACAAGTATTACATGATGCTTGAAAGTAGTAGCCTCTTCGGTGTATTACTTTTTCAGTTTCCATAAGAATCCTAGAAAACAGACAATTGTAGAGCTAAATTATCTTCATCATTATCATTATTACATATAGCCAATTTAAGAAATAGCTGAGTACGATATATGAGCAATTTCCAAATTTCCATGATTTACTTAAGCATGTAAACATTGAGTCATTTATTCAATTTGATTATTCTAACCTGAATGTCAAAATTAGGGTTAACAATGATTCTTGACATAGAACAATCACAATCGAAAGTGAACTACTTAATCATGATTGGAATTGATCCATAATCATTGATCCAAGTAATCTCATTAGCAAAAGAATATCAAAAGGAACAGTAACAATAGACAAACCTTTACAAAAAAATAAAGAGAAGCCTTTTTTTGGAAGATTCTTTTCAATCTTGGAGAGGCACATGGCTAGATGGAGTAGCTCTTGTTAGATAGAAATACTCTCACCTTTGGTGGATTTGCCAATTTCATTTAGTTGTGACGGAATACGTAAGTTCTCCTGCAATCGAGCAGATTAGGAGAAACACTGTGTGGATTTATACTATTCTGTGCTCTAAACCGTGCTTTCATTCCGAGATACATCATTCAGGCCACACACCATCTGCAGGTAGGTCTTGTTACTATCCTAAAATATATGTTCATAATTATTGATGTTTAAGTCATTTCTCATTACCTTGTGATTACCTTAGAGGTTGTCGTAGAATTTGCTCGTATAACGAAAACCCTATTTCAGGCCTTCTTTTACTTATCGATTTCCTGGTATACCGCTCGGCTATTGACGACCAAGCTTATGCACCTGATTAAAGTCGCAGGTTAACGCTGCCTGCTTACTCGCTTATATCCTAATGAGGGCTCCATAGGTAATGCAGATTCTTGCCAACTACAAGTGTTACAGAAGACACCTATAACACCATTCAGGCGAGCTCCTTCCATTTATTTGCTATCTTAGATGATTGACATTCATTGCTACACTGCTTTTCACTATTTATTGATCAATTATTTCCCTTGCTAGTAGCAGACTTGATACCAAGTAGCGCTTAGAGCTGACACTATCATACCCTAGCTTAACTAGTAGTAGGTTCATTGTTGGTACTGGACAAGAAATTTAGCTTGAGAATTATTTATGAATTCAAATGAATTAATGCTTACCTTGGTTAATAAAAAGCTGTGAACTCTTATGTATATATACATTCGGGCAGATGAAAGTATACTGTACCGTAGCTAAGCTTGAGTGCCTAACTGACACAATGCTTCTGTACGTATTTTCCAAAAGATAGTGCTACCTGTTCTGTATATAAAAACTCTCTCCTCATAGATACAATTATATCATCAACTTCACCTGATTTGGCTGTATTATTCCACACCCAATCTACCCCTGAACGAACCGGACATTTTTCCCTTCCAACATCTTTTTGTTACCCCACTTTAGCTCCCTCCATAGTAGGGATATAACAGAGGTAACAATTTGGCGCCTCAACTATTAGGGTTGTGAGGATGAGAGTTTGATTCATTCCAGGTGGGATCATTTTCATCAAATAATCCCAATATATTTCATAATTCTGTTCCATTTGTTCTGATTATTTTTAAATTCTAACCTCATATCATCAACTATTTTCAACATTTTCATTTCTGTCAGTTTGTTTTCCGATGGTAACTGTAACGTCAAAATCACGGAATAGAATTCTTCTTCTCTTTTATTATCAATTTGGTACGGAATAACCCAGAAGCAGAAGCCTCACCTGTTTGATTTTGTATACAATGCAGTAGCTTGGTTCATTGACCTTGTTATGGTTTTGGTAGTGTTAGAAATAGATATAATAAATATATTATTTCAACACTGATCAGGTTTTATGGTAATCATTTCTTATCAATATAATTTAATGAGTAATAGTAATAATAGTAATTTATTAAACCATTTCATGGTACATACATTATCAATGAGGTTTTAGTCAGAATTATTTACTTTGAATTCTGCCGATGATTGATATTTGTATAATGGTATATACCAGAGGTGTATGAAAACTGGTACTCAGGTATCATATATTCAGATATAATTTTTTTTATCGGTTTGGAAAACAAAATCAATAGCGGTTGATAATCTTTATAGTACAAGAAATATTTTAGGGTACATATTACTGTTGTATGATTGCAACGTGTTTTTTTTTTTGTTTATAATTGGCTATTGCGACTTACTAGTAAGAAACCAATTTCATTTGAGTTTCTGTATTATTGCGTTACTTGTTTGAGCTGCGTGAGTTTTTTTTCCTCTTTAGGAAGGAGGGGGTTGCGCGGATGCGCGATATCTTTTTATATTCTATTGAGTGAAATTAGAGATTATGGAAGTCAACCGACTCTTAGGTGAAGAACTCACATATGAGTTGCAAGTTAGAGGTTTGCCCTAGATGGCACTGTAAATGATAAGAGGATCTTACTCAGAGGAGCATTACGCTGTGAAAAAGCTGGAATACCATCAGCTTCATTAGCTGTTGAGCTAGATCCCGAAACAGAATTACCAATTTGTAAAAATAAATTGAAGGAATTAGATGAATGCATTCAAAATTTCGATAACGGTAATAGGATTAATGAATATAAGAGGATTTCTTCTCGTTTATATCATATTCAGGGACGACTTAGATGTATACCGACGGGGGATGGAATGATAGAAGGGGTACGGCGATATTTACTAGGTTTATGTATGCGACTGATTGAAAAGGTGTCGGACAATTTTGAAAATTCTCCTACAGCAAATCGACCTTTGGTTGAAATCAACCCACCTCAAACCTCCGAAAATTCTATAATGGATGAATTTGTTCCGTTGCCGCAGAGTTATGCACCTACTTTGTCTACAGATGGTAGAAATGTATTCACTGAAAGAGAAAGGCCCATCTTTAGTCAATCTTTGCCTCTAACGGATAACGCTAGGATTACAAGTGGAGGGGGAGTTGAAGGAAAAGGTGTCGGACAATTTTGAAAATTCTCCTACAGCAAATCGACCTTTGGTTGAAATCAACCCACCTCAAACCTCCGAAAATTCTATAATGGATGAATTTGTTCCGTTGCCGCAGAGTTATGCACCTACTTTGTCTACAGATGGTAGAAATGTATTCACTGAAAGAGAAAGGCCCATCTTTAGTCAATCTTTGCCTCTAACGGATAACGCTAGGATTACAAGTGGAGGGGGAGTTGAAGGAATGAACAGAGGAGGTAGAGACTTTTTTAGTAACTCGGTTTCAGCCACTACTAGTGCTAGTAGGTGTGGGAATCCGAATTGGAATGCTTCAAGTAGTTTTCCGATGAGTGCTCATCTGGAAACAGATCTTTTGAACCAGCGATTATCCGGAGTAAGGTTTGAAGATCCTTTACCGCAGGGCAGTCTAGGTAGGCATAACCTACAATCAACTTTACGTGAAGAACAAATACAGAATCCTCCTGCGTACACGCAGTATTTCTCGCATGATTCTGGGTATTGATATCTCGAGGTAGGGAGATGGAACATCAAGTATGATGGTGACACTAGTGTTACAACGTTCTTAGAGCGTATTGAGGAAATTAGAGTTTCTCGGGGCGTCTCTAAAGTACAGCTCTTACGTTCCGCTCCTGAGTTCTTCACAAAAGATGCGTTGATGTGGTTTAGGACTAATACATTTACTTCTTGGGATGAGTTGGTTTATAAATTGAAAGAGGCATTCATGCCATACGATTACCAATATAGCCTTTGGGAAGAGGTAAGAAGACGAACGCAAGGAGCTAGGGAAAAAATAGTGTGTTATGTGGCTGCAATAGAAAGCCTATTCAATAAACTAGGACACGAACGACCATCAGAAACCTCCCGAGTTGCTTTGATTAGGCGAAATTTATTGCCATATTTACAAACTCCATTATCTCTTCATCAGATTAGTACCTTTTCTGAATTAGTAGGTTTGGCTAGGATTATCGAGGAATCCGAACTACGTGTACAACGATTTGTACCACCTCCCACGAATTACCGATCCCTCGTGGAACCTGAACTTGCCTACCGGAAACAAAATATTTCTCAGCCTGTCTCTGCTATGTCATCTCGTGTCATCAGTAGAGGCCTTGATAGTGACCATCGATCAGTACCTATTGAAGCTACTTCTTTGAATGCTAATCCGATCCCTAATGAGCAAAACAGTCAACCACTTTGCTGGAACTATCGAGAAGTTGGACATAGGTTTAGAACTTGTACCAAACCTAAACAGATTTTCTGTTTCCGTTGCGGTCAAGAGAAGGTCACCGCTTCCTCTTGTCCTACCTGTAGACCAAAAAACGCCCAAACGAGACGCTAGGTAGCCAACTAATTGTCTCCAACTCAAACCTATCGGCTGACTCACCAAGTATGATTGTTGAAAATAAAATTTTATTAGATTTTGTAATTGCTCATGCAAAGGATGATGTCCGTCCATATTTGACAGTTAAGCTTTATGGTAGGGAATTCTTAGGTTTGCTAGACAGTGGAGCAAGTAGGACTGTCATAGGACAGCAGGGCTGGAGTATTTTGAAGCATTCATGTGCTATGAATTCTTCTTCTGTGTCCATGTGCACCGTGGCTAATGGTCAAAATTGTGAGGTGTTGGGATCTGTAAGTCTTCCTATTCAGTTATGTGACCGGGTCAGGATTATAGAGGTTCTGATAGTTCCCTCTCTACCCCACTGCCTTATCTTTGGGATGGACTTTTGGCTGAAGATGGCTATTGTCCCAGATCTCTTTTCGGATGAGTGGCATTTCAAGGATGATTCAGATTCCTCTCAGGATGTCGATGTTTGTACTATCAAACCCCTAGATTCGTTATCAGAATCTCAGCGTGAGACCGTGATGACGTTAGTGGACAAATATTTTTCTTTGATAGGAACGAAATTGGGTTGCACTTCACTAGTTGAACATGTCATCACAACCGACTCCCAACCAATCAAACAAAGACATTATCCCATTTCACCCGTCCTTCAACTACAGGTAAACGAAGAGCTTGACCAAATGCTCCGGGATGGTGTGGTGGAACCATCTGACTCCCCATGGGCTTCTCCAATTTTGTTGGTCAAGAAACCCGATGGTCGATATCGTTTCTGCGTTGACTTCAGAAAGCTGAATAAAGTCACGAAGAAGGATCCATATCCTCTCCCCTTTATATCGGCTACCCTGGATAAGTTGCGGGACGCTCGATTTTTAACGACTCTAGATATAAAGTCGGCCTACTGGCAAATACCAATATCAGAGTCGTCTAAACCTTGTACTGCCTTCGTTATTCCTAACTGCGGACTATTTCACTTTCGGCGTATGCCGATGGGTCTGCACAATGCTCCGGCTACCTTTCAGAGGTTTGTCGATCAAGTCATTGGTGCCAATCTTGAGCAGTACGTATTCATATACTTAGATGATATCATCATCTGTACTTCGACTTTCGAGAAACACTTGGAAATTTTAGAAAAGGTGCTGTCTAGAATAATCAAGGCTGGACTCACCCTTAATTTACAGAAATGTCATCTGTGCAAGGCTGAATTGCGTTATCTTGGATATTTGGTCAATTCCTCCGGTCTTCTTGTCGACCCTGAAAAGGTCAACGCAATTCTGCAAATTCCAAACCCTCGAAATGTTACGGAGATACGTCGAATCATCGGACTCGCCTCCTGGTATCGGCGGTTCGTGCCCGGTTTTTCAACGCTGATGTCACCTTTGAGCAACCTTACAAAGAAAAGCCAAAAATTTAATTGAGACGTTAATTGCGAAGATGCTTTCTGAAAAATTAAAGAATGCCTCATTTCCGCTCCAGTACTGTCTTGCCCCGACTATAGTCTGCCTTTTGTAGTCCAAACTGATTCTTCCGATTATGGCTTGGGTGCTGTGCTATCGCAGGTACATCCTGAGGGAGAGAAGTTAGTATGCTATTTGAGCCGCTCTCTAACAACGAGCGAACGAAAGTATAGCACGACTGAGAAGGAGTGCCTGGCGGTTATTTTTGCCATTGAGAAGCACTTCATCGTAATTACTGACCATTACAGTCTTAAATGGCTTAATTCAATTATGGACCCAGTCGGTCGAATTGCACGTTGGGCAGTGCGGCTGCAGCAGCATGATTTTGAGATTGTGCATTGGCCCGGAAAGGACCATCTGGTAGCTGATACTCTTTCCCGGTCTGTGCCGGCTCTAGTAATTGACACACCAGATAACGAACCTCCTATCACCGACCCTTGGTACCAAAGATTGGTTCAAGCCGTCACCAAACACCCTGTTCGCTACCCCTCTTGGCGTGTTCAAAGCTACTTTTCAAACGAATAGCCAGAAAATATCCAGAGTTGGCCGATGTAGCAGATCCTTGGTTACAAGTTGTCCCCAAAGAAAACCGTCGCGATCTTATTCGGCAGCATCATGATCCACCAACTATGGGATATGGTGGTGTGTTCGAAACGTTCTCTCGGCTCAGCTGTCGGTACTACTGGCCGAAGATGAAGCAGGACGTAGCACGTGTCCTTAAACAATATACGGTGTGTATAAGTACAAAGCCTGAGCAGAAAGCATCTGCTGGACATTTGTTGAGCTCCGCACCCCAAACCACCAGACCCTTTGAAGTCCTAAGTGTGGACTTGGTAGGACCGTTACCCCGATCAGCGTCAGGATTCTCCTATATAGTTTCATTATTAGATATTTTTAGTAAATTCGTTTTATTTTTTTCCTTGCGTCAGCCTACAGCCAAAATGGTGACACAAATCTTGGAAGAGCAGGTGTTCTTGGTGTATGGAACTCCCCGCAAAGTTATAGTTAATAATGGTGTGCAATTTCGCAGCCACTTGTTCCAGAATTTACTGGACGAGTATAAGGTTCAAGGTGGATTTATCGCTAACTACCACGCGCAGGCTAACCCCGTACAGCGTACCCATCGTGTATTAAAAACAATATTAACTGCCTACGTCTCAGAGAATCACCGTGCCTGGAAGCGATACTTGCCGAAAGTTGCATGTACGATGAGATCAGCAAGGCACGAAACTACACAACTATCACCGAATTTTGTTGTATTAGGTCGCGATATTCTTTTATCAGGGCATGACTAGCATCCTATGACGAGTACAGTTGGTCCAGGAGAATTTAAGGCCGAGGCTCGATCAGAAGCTTTGAAAAAAGTTTTTGAAGACGTGTCTAAGCGTTTACTACAGGCCTATGAGCGTAGTAAGACACGCTATAATTTACGAAGGAGGGATGAAAGATTCACATTGAACCAGAAAGTTTGGCGAAAGAATTATACTTTGTCCGATGCCGCTAGAGGTATAACATCTAAGATAGCATTGAAGTTCAAAGGCCCTTTTCGAATTTCTGAAATACTCTCCCCATGGTCATATGAGCTATCAGACGACTCGGAAAAAGCCTGTGGTGTCTGGCACGCTAAAGATCTTAAAGCCCACCCGCCCGATGGGGATGAGCTTCAAGATGATTCTGATATGGATGATTAATCCAGAATTGAATGAATGTTGGGCATTCTATTTACTTTTATTTTATGTTTTTGTTATTTGATTAATTTTGTGGTGAAGATCTCACCATCTCGTTCAGATTTGTTATATATGTTTTACAAGGGTTATAAACAGGGTTAAAATGTAAAAGTTTTTTTTGTAGGAAAAAAATCCTTTTTGAGGAAAAGGGGGTGTTGTTACGAGTCAAAATATACGGTTCAGTAGCTCAATTGATTCAACTGAAATAATATAGAATTTATTACTATTCACAATAAATAATATGCATCTGCTATTTCATTTCTTCATACTTGTAGCTTTAGCCTTTCCCTTGGCTTTGAAAATAAAACAATCACACTCTATGAAGTTTTAGTTGATTCACAAGTATTATATGATGCTTGAAAGTAGTAGCCTCTTCGGTGTATTACTTTTTCAGTTTCCATAAGAATCCTAGAAATCAGACATTTGTAGAGCTAAATTATCTTCATCATTATCATTATTACATTTAGCCAATTTAAGAAATAGCTGAGTACGATATATGAGCAATTTCCGAATTTCCATGATTTACTTAAGCATGTAAACATTGAGTCATTTATTCAATTTAATTAATCTAACCTAAATGTCAAAATAAGGGGTTAACAACGATCCTTGACATAGAACAATCACAATCGAAAGTGAACTACTTAATGATGATTGGAATTGATCCATAATCATTGATCCAAGTAATCTCATTAGCAAAAGAATATCAAAAGGAACAGTAACAAGGGACAAACCTTTACAAAAAAATAAAGAGAAGCCTTTTTTTGGAAGATTCTTTTCAGTCTTGGAGAGGCACATGGCTAGATGGAGTAGCTCTTGTTAGATAGAAATACTCTCACCTTTGGTGGATTTGCCTATTTCATTTGGTTGTGACGGAATACGTAAGTTCTCCTGCAATCGAGCAGATTAGGAGAAACACTGTGTGGATTTATACTATTCTGTGCTCTAAACCGTGCTTTCATTCCGAGATACATCATTCAGGCCACACACCATCTGCAGGTAGGTCTTGTTACTATCCTAAAATATATGTTCATAATTATTGATGTTTAAGTCATTTCTCATTACCTTGTGATTACCTTAGAGGTTGTCGTAGAATTTGCTCGTATAACGAAAACCCTATTTCAGGCCTTCTTTCACTTATCGATTTCCTGGTATACCGCTGGGTTATTGACGACCAAGCTTATGCACCTGATTAAAGTCGCAGGTTAATGCTGCCTGCTTACTCGCTTATATCCTAATGAGGGCTCCATAGGTAATGCAGAGTCTTGCCAACTACAAGTGTTACAGAAGACACCTATAACGCCATTCAGGCGAGCTCCTTCCATTTATTTGCTATCTTAGATGATTGACATTCATTGCTACAATGCTTTTCACTATTTATTGATTAATTATTTCCCTTGCTAGTAGCAGACTTGATAACAAGTAGCGCTTAGAGCTGACACTATCATACCCTAGCTTAACTAGTAGTAGGTTCATTGTTGGTACTGGAAAAGAAATTTAGCTTGAGAATTATTTATGAATTCAAATGAATTAATGCTTACCTTGGTTAATAAAAAGCTGTGAACTCTTATGTATATATACATTCGGGCAGATGAAAGTATACTGTACCGTAGCTAAGCTTGAGTGCCTAACTGACCAACTGCTTCTGTACGTATTGTCCAAAAGATAGTGCTACCTGTTCTGTATATAAAAACTCTCTCCTCATAGATACAATTATATCACCAACTTCACCTGATTTGGCTGTATTATTCCACGCCCAATCTACCCCTGAACGAACCGGACATTTTTCCCGTCTAACATCTTTTTGTTACCCCACTTTAGCTCCCTCCATAGCAGGGATATATAGAGGTAACACAGTATTTCAAACATGACAGAAACGACTGAGGAGATGCAGATGTGTACTTCAAGGCAATCGCAGGTGAGTGTACTTACAGGGTGATTCATATTTGAGCATAAACATGGGGGGTTGTTTGGGGTGATCCCTATGCTCAAATAGTAATGAGTACGTTAAAAAAAGTCGATTTTGTAATAATATATATTTATACATTCATTGTTAATACAGGAAGTGCATTAATGGGATTTTTTTTTCTAATTGTTAATCACACGAATCGATGTTGCCAGGAAACAGAACCTTCATTATTGAAGTAATTGACATATTCTTCGCGAACACGTTTTGCATCCTGCGAAGCATTTCTCGAGCGTCCAATATTACAATCTGTCAAAGTATTAGGTGGGGGTCGTAGACCTACTTCGAGATCTCCTGTCTGGGTATGTTCAATATCAAAACATGGTGATGGGGAATAAGTACTTTCGCAGTGTCGCCGTAAAAAAAATGTGAAGCACACAAGCCATTACAACTTTTTCAGTATTTTCCAAGTTCAAAGGTATGGCTACATGAAACACTCTAAACCGTGCTGCCATTATTCCGAATACATTTTCTATAATTAGGCGAGCTCGAGATAGTCGGTTATTGAAAACTCTTGTATGTGGGGTTAACGTCTTTTGACTATACGGTTTTAAAAAATCTTTCCTTAGGCTGAAAGCTTCATCTCCAATGAATACAAATGGGAGTGGAGTTGTCCCACGTATTGGAATCGTAGAGGGCGGCAGATGAAGTGTACCATTTCTGAATTTCTCATAAAATAATGTATTTTCGATTACTCCTCCATCCGATACTCTACCATTCACACCAAAGTTCGCCATGATCAACTCGTAATCTGCATTTGCTATGGCTAACAGCACTAGACTATTAAATCCTTTATAATTCCAAAAGTACGACCCACTATTGTAGGGGGCTGTGATTTGTACATGTTTTCCATCAACGGCTCCTAAGCAATTTGGGAAATTCCATTCCTCTTCAAATTTGTTTGCAATAGCTTTCCACTCCTCCTGCGTTTTTGGAAACTGCAAAAAACACCCAATTATGCGATATACAGTGAGTGATATAACAAATAAGACCTTATGGGCATGGGGAGTCAAGTGTCACATCGTTGAAAAGAGAATTCAATTCTTTTTACAACCATCTAAATAGTTTTTAATTTTGTACCATCTGTCGAGTAATTGCAATGTTTCTTCTCTCTTGGTTTCATTGTTCCGCATCAAACCGTTCAAATTTATCGAGGTATGAGTAGTATTCAGATCCACTATTATATTTGATATTTCGATTTTGAATTACAAAAAAATATTACCGTAATTCAAAAATATTTAGATGGTTGTAAAGAGAATTGAATTCTCTTTTCAACGATGTGACACTTGACCCCACATGCTATTTAAAAATTTTGAGTTGATGGGCCCCCCTGTGCCCCCTATCATGCAATCACAATTTTTTTTTTTTTTAAAGTAGTATTGGTGAAACCCTCAAATCGCTTTTTTTATGTTTCTACGTCGAACCGTTCAAAAGTTAACAGGGGGGGGACTATTAAAAGCCGCACTGTATAGTATATTGTCTTCTTCCAGGTTGATTCAGATATTGATGCAGACTCATCACATGACTAAACTTCTGCTGATACAGCAATTGAAGAAGTTGGGTACCATACAAGACCTCTATCAAGAACTTCATTTGCCCGTTGAGGAGCTGTACCGGTAACGATTCCTGTTACCAAGAAAGTGAAAAAGACAAAACATGATGATATCATGAAACAACTGGAAGTTGAACTGAATAAACCTGAAGACATTATGACATTATAGGACGAAACATTGCAAATAAACTTCGGAGGCTGCCTGATGAAATCAAACTCTTTACCGAAAAACTACTAATGGAAGTGTTATACGAAGCTTGCTTGGGAAATATTCATAAATTTACGAGAATAACTTTTAATAACAACAGTGCCGTTATTGAAAATCGATCATCAGGGAGTTCATCCTTGGCAACCCATGGTACCCACTTTCCACCGGTCATTCCTCATCAGGACTCTAGCGATTGGCCAGTAATGACTTCTGATACTGATTCACGCACATACTATGTAAACTTTGGCTCCCGTGTCCATAAAAATGAGTATTAATTAAATTTTTTCTATGTTTCTGAATGCAGTATATATGTTCATTTGTTCTATCTTATTAAAACTATTCGAAATTATCTAATATAATTTTGATTTGTGTTTTACCTTAAGATACTCTGCTTTCAACACTGTATAAATTGCCATACAGGTTTCTGGTATAATGTGAATCAATGCTTGCGCCGATATAATTGAAGAGAATTTCAGGTCTTCATAGCTTCTTTCTGTTGCAATGTAACGTAATGTAACAGTGAGTCGTTCATGTGGAGTCATTGCTTTTCTCAAATGAGTATCCTGTTTAATAATCAGTGGTGTTACTAACTTCAACAGATAAAGATACGTTTCCTCGTCCATTCTCAGATAATTGAACCAATCTTCCGGCTCCAATCTTAATTCGTTCAATGAATTTGTATGGGACAATTCATTTTTTCTCAACAACCATTCCTTGCACCACGTTTTACGAATTTTTCTCTATTTGGCAGTGGCAAGTGCCGCCAATGCTAAAATGCGCACCCTTCTTTTCATCGTCAACACAACTTTCGTTCACATGCTCGGAACACCAACTAGCAGTTTTCACATGTAGTGTATGTGCTCTATCGTTGTACGTATTTACCCGTACATTCTTACCTGAACGGGTAAAATTGCCGAAAAAGATCGAAGTCTATGGCGGCCTTTACCGTTCGTCGCCTGGAAACTAATCAGTAACGCGCAGACCGCCTGCTGCATAAATTACCATAAATTACCACTCAATGAATTCGCCTCTGTGAAAGTACTTACCGACCATAGGCGGAGATATTTTCTGTAACTTGGCTATAACTTTGCCTATTGCTGTATACATTCCATCATAGATCAGCCAAAAGAGAAAACGAAGAAAGCAAATAATTTGCAGATATAATATATATATAATGTTTTTATAATGGATAGAATTCAAGGACTGCGTGTGTATGGGTACGGGACGTTGCTCGTTACTTATTGACTAGTTTTCTGTTACACCGAAAACAAGTAGTTGAAAAAATTTAATGAGAAAACATCAGGAAACATTGTTCAATTATTTGATGATACGGTTGTCTTACACATCAAAGTCATGGCAAGACTCAATTATCACTATCCTTCGAATCAGACGAATCACCCAGGTTTATGATTACTGGTTGAATAGATGGCAACAGGGAATATTCGCATTCTTTTGAAATCACGTGTAAAATGCATTCTGTCCAAAGATCTTTATATTTCTCACTTAAGATTCTCTAAACGTTTTCTACTACTACCGCTTAGATTTGGATATTGGTTGGGTTTACTCAATTTGTTTTTTATAAATGCCCAAATCAATTCAATGGGGTTAAAAACACAATAATATGGAGGTGACCTCAGATATTTCAATTTTTTTATTTTCAATTATACGTAGTAATACCTCCTTGGATTATTGGGGAATATTCAATTTTTTATAAGCCATAAATCATTTCATTTTTTATCTTTTGATGCGAGTGATATGACGCTGATTTAGTTTTATGTGATTGAAATCACAGTCTAAAATAATTTGTCATAGTGTTTTCTGCGACTTATATGTATAATCAGGATGATGAGATCATTTGTTTTTGATTGATCCCAAGGTAGGTATACTTCATTTTGTTTATAGAGATCATAAAGCTGCCTTCAGAGAAAATTTGTTCTTGTTTCATCAACTTTGTTTACTTTCTGATCTTTTCGTTTTCTTTTACGAGAATGATCTACAACCACTCTGTAAATAGTTGAATGCCCCAAACTGGTGAGATGAGATATCTTTCCGAAGATTTCATTGTCACATTTGTCGTTTATTTACTTTTTAAGATTTTTATATATATTTAGAGTATATGGGTCTTAACATGAAGATCTTTGTTTTAAAATTCCCATTGTTCATCCGGAGTCTTGTTCCTCACGTTCTTCGAATGGTCTCCAAAATGCCATGTTGCAACACTTGATACACAAACATACTAAAACTTCAATACTTTTAGTTTAAAAAACCGCGACATATGTTTTGCCAATACAATTTATACTTCAAGCAGAAATATACTGACTTACCTACTATTACACTAATCAATTTGGGAATATTGTTTGTCAATAATTAATTACAATCACCTAGTATAACGGCAGAACAAATCAAGTAGAGAGGAAATATTGAGTTCTGTTTGATCGTTCATCAAGTTCTAAGAATTACTTCTCTTTATTAATTTCCAAACTTTCAGTCAGGTACAATTTCAACCCTTTTCCTTCCAGATGTAGTATTTCAAAATTGTGTTCAATAGTATGATTTTCTGCGAGTTTTCAATTCAATTAATGTTTTCGGAATATAAAAGAAGGACATTGTAAGTAACTCCGTATAATTCTGCTCGAAGAAGCCATTGTATTTGCGAAACATATGTCTCGGTTTTGTAAACTAGAAGTGTGAAAATCAACATTACAGTTTTAGTATGAACGTTAAAATGGATTTTCCTCACGTATCTTCTATATCGATTCAAAATTTAAATACACAAATATTAAATAAAAAAAAAACACAATAGACTAGAGATTTCACAAAAATAGGTTTATAAAATTCACTACACTCGTTTCAACAGTAAGTATAACAAATATTATACTCTTCTTGAAAGTCATGTGGGAATAAAAGAAAATTACATTGGTTATATTAGGTTCCTCAATGTGTTCTTTCTTGTGGTATTTTTTTGTTCCCCATCAGCGCGACTCTATCTCATGATTCCATATCCCGAGCAAATATTATTTTTTTTTGTATCACTCTCACGGCAATCTATAGAAAAATCATAAGGGTTTTATATGTTTATCAATGTGTTATTTCTTGTGGTATTTTTTTTTACCGGCAGCGCGACTCTTTATCGATATTTCATAGCCTGAGAAAATACCTTATTTTTTTGTATCACCCTGACAGCTATCCAAAGAAAAATTACAAAGGTTTTATATGGGTTCCTCAATGTGTTATTTCTTATGGTATTTCTTGTTCTCCAGCAGAGCCACTCTTTCTCAATATTCCATAGCCCGAGAAAATATTTTATTTATTTTTTATATCACCCTGACGGCCATCCAAAGAGAATTTTCAATGGTTTCATATGTTTCTCAACGTGTACTTTCTTGTAGTATTCACTGTTCCCCAGCAGCATCGCTGAGGATGCTTCAGGTAAACATAGGAAAAGGTAAGACTGCCACAGATCAATTAATACACAAAATAAAAACAGATAAGATAGACATCATATTGATACAAGAAATATACCCACGGACAACATCAACGGATACACACAACCTAATCAGACAGGGGGATAAATCAAAAACAGGGATTCTAATAAATAAAAGAATGAAGGAAGTGCTAACAATAACAGAAATGACAAACGACAACACAACGACAATACAGGTGGGTAAAGGAAAAGATAAGATAACAATTATTAATATTTACGACGAACCAGGAGGACAAAGAAACACAAGATTCTCGGAGGTGAAGCAAAAAATTGAGAAGATCAAAGGAAAAATTATACTCGCTGGAGACCTAAATGCAAAAAACACGGTATGGGGAGGAGTGGACACGGACACACGAGGAGAAGAATTTATGGACTGGACTATCACAAACGGATTCTACATAGAGAATAACAGAAGAGACATTGCAACGTATAGCTGTAACAGGGGCCAGAGTTGGGTAGACGTTACAGTTACAAAGGGCATACAACTACAAAAATGGGAAGTACAAGAAGAAGACTCACTCAGCGACCACCGATACATCACGTACATGACAGGACAAATAGAAGAGAGAGAAAACGCGAAAAAGCAGATACAATACAACACAAAAAGAGCTGACTGGGTCAAATTTAAGAACATACTAGCAGAATACATCGAAGAGGGACAGCTAGAAATGGAAGACAGGGCAGAACATATACAAAAATGCTGCGAAAAAGCATGTAAGGAAGCTATTCCCACAAAGAAGGCACCAAAGAGACATACACAGATCTGGTGGACAGATGAACTCACAATACTACGAAGAAACACAAACAACGCTAGAAGAAATTGGCAACAGGATAGGATAAACGAAACCAAGAGAACAAACTATGAAAGGATAAGAAGAGAATATAAAAACAAAATCAAAGAAACTAAAAAAATATCGATACAAAAATACATTACAGAGCAAAACCAAAACGACCCATGGGGACTGGCTTATCGAATATTAAGAAGGAAAAGGAAAGAACAAACAACACTCGGCACGATACAAAAACCAGACGGAACATGGACACAAACAGAGAACGAAACTCATGCAGAACTACTAAACCAATATTTTCCGCCAGATAGCCAAGATACAGAGGAACATCTAGAGATAATAAGAACGATAAGGCAACAACAAAGACTGGAGAGAAATGACATGGAAATCACGATAGAAGAACTCAAAGACACAGCCAAAATGTTAAAACCAAACAAAGCAGCGGCGAGTGATGGGATCCCAAATGAAGCAGCAATACACATAATAGAAGCACTTGGACAACAACTGCGGGACATCATAAATGAAGCTATGAGACAAGGGATATTTCCAAAGGTCTGGAAAAGAGCAAATATTGTCTGGATACCGAAAAAAGGCAAAGGGCAGCGGCCTATCTCACTACTACCAACAATGGGCAAACTGATCGACAAGATAATTACAAAAAGACTAACATACTATTTAGAAATGGAAGACAAAATCGATAAAAGACAACATGGATTCAGAAAGGCGCATAACACAACAGGAGCAATAAAAAACATAATAAAAACTATACAGTACAACAAAAGACAAAAAATAAATACACACATCATAACATTGGACATAAGCAACGCTTTCAACACTGCATGGAAAGGAAACATACAAAAGATCATGAAAGATAAACAAGTATATGAAAACATCACACAAACAGCAATAGACTTCCTCACAGACAGAACTATAAGCAGTGGGCAAACTACAAGGACAACAGACAGAGGATGCCCACAGGGATCCAGCATGGGACCGATACTCTGGACCATGGTGATGGAGGATTGGTTTGCCACAGTAGACAGGGAGACAAGTAAAGACAAACAAATAACGATCCAGGCCTTTGCGGATGACCAGATAGTTATGATAGCGGGATTAACAAACAAACAAATAGAACAAAGATGGGCAAAAGTGTGGAAAGCATGCAAAGAATGGGCGAGCAGAAATAAGTTGAAGTACAACCTAGAAAAAACCGAAACGATGTATATAACAGGGAGTACACAAAACACGCCACCACACATACAAATGGACGAATACGTAACAACAAATAAAGAAAGCATCAAATATCTTGGACTTACGATAGACCGCAAAATGCTATGGATCGAGCATGTGAAAAACATCAGGAGCAGAACGCAAGAAATGGCAAACAAGCTATTCGTGGTGGCTGGCAGGGAATGGGGAACAGATCGAGAAATTCTCAAGATCATATACGAAAAGGCAGTAAAACCACTAATACTATATGGAGCCGATATCTGGGGACAAAGAGCCAACGACAGCAGGGTAAAAAAACACTTAAGAGCCATGGAAAGACCTTTCTTGCTGGCCATCACGAAAGCATATCGGACAGCGCCAACAGACACGCTTCATGTCCTCACAGGCACGACACCACTCCAAATTGACGCCGAAGTTGAATACACGCACAACACAAACAACAAACAGGACATAGAAAACAACAAAGCGAAACAGCAAGACAAAGCACATCCCGCAAAAGTACACAGGACAATAGAGGAACCTCGAGCCAACAGTACTCACATATACGTGGACGCAACAAGAAACGAACAAGGACAAAGAGCATATGGACTAACCAAAACAAAAGAACACGTGACATGGGAAAACAAAGGTAAGAAGATAAACCCTGGAGATATACACCAAGCAGAATTATGGGCTATCAAGGAAGCTATAAACTGGACAACGATAGCAGACGGAGACATAATAATATACACAGATTCACAAAGATCAATAGATAAAATCAATAACACTAACTGCACTTACAAAACCGCAAACTATATACAAAAAGTCATTCAAGACAAAAACGACCAAGGACAAAGAACACAGATAAAATACACCAACAGAAGAAACCAATACATACAAAAAGCAGAACGAATAGCGAAAAGACAAATAAACAACGAGGCAGTTGAAAACATAGGGAAAACCAAAAAAGAACTCAGGGAAGCAAAATCGATGGAAAAACAAGAAAAATGGCAAACACACTGGGATACAGCAGAAACAGGCAGGACGACACACAACCTATTTCCTACAGTAAACAACAATAGGATACCAATTTCTTGGAAGACAACACAGTTAGTCACAGGGCACGGACACATGCAAACGTACTACGCGCGGTTCAAGCTAAGACAAACAGACGGCAGGTGCAGCTGTGAAACAGAACAAGAAGACAGCCAACACATAATCAATCACTGCCAAATAATACAAAGAAGGGAAGCAAGGACGGAAATGATTGAATACCTACGAAATAAAAATATCCAATATCCACCCGTATACATAGACAGACAGTCACTAGACAGAAAAATGATAGAGGAAATAAACAAATGGGGGGACAAAATGATAATGGACGACGATGAACAAGGGCAAAGACCGGATCCAGACTGAAGCACCCTCACGATGTGTCAAACCAAGGTGAGATATGTATAAATTCAATACTTATAAACTATATAAATTGTATAATCCTTACAAAACAAAACAAAGAGAAAATAAAAAACTGGAACCGCTAATTTTTAGGAGTGTGGAGTTGGGAAGGGTTGCCTTGGAAGGGCTTTCGCTAGTTAGATGGTAGAAACAGAGGCCTCATGCCGAAAGGTGGGAAGGCCGTCCGGCCTAAACCGGAAAACACACGTCTCATGTTCCCCAGCAGCACGAATCTTTCTCAATATTCCAAAGCCTGAGAATTTTTTTTTATCATCCTGACGGCCACCCAAAAAAAAAAAGATACAACGGTTATAGGTTTCTCAATGTGTTCTTTATTGTGCTATTTTATGTTTCTCGGCTGCGCCATTCCCAATCGATATTTCATAAATCAAAAGAATTTTTTTTTTGTATCACCCTAAAAGCCATCCAAAGAAAAATTACAACGATTTTATTTAGGTTCCTCAATGTGTTATTCTTGTGGTAGTTTTTGTTTCCGGCAGCGCAACTCTTTATCGATATTTCATAGCCCAAGAAAATATTTAATTTTTCTTCTATCACTTTGACGGCCAACCAAAGAAAAATCAAAACGGTATAATAAGTTCCTCAATAAGTTCTTGCTTGTGGTATTTTTTTTACCCATGGCAATCTATAAAATAGTTTTTTCTACAAACGTCAAAAAATTACAAGGTTCGCGCATTGACAACAATATGCGAAGTGACCCTTTTTTCATTTTCCTTCGTTACCATGACACCGTGCGTGAAGTAGTGTGCGAAATACTTACTTCGCACACTGCATGTAAACTATATGGGATTTTTATATTTTAACCTTTATGTTTCACAATCAAGCAAAAATTGTCAATATATACCATTTTATTTCCATAGTTACAGTAATAACTTGATTTGGGAAAACAGTTTGAGCCAGTTCAATACTATTTTTCATATTAAGCTAAGCATATTACTTATTTTAGAACAATATTTTTGACGTTTGTAGAAAAAATTTTGTTTGCATCTCATGCGCGAAATCCTTTGGTGATCTCGACTATTTTTTTTAACTCGGCTGCGCCTCGTTAAAAAAACATCAGTTCTCGATACAAAAATAACTATTATTCGATCCCATCACCATGACGGCCTTCCCCAAAGAACAACAATGCCTGTTTTATGGCAACGCAACTATTTATCAAATTTCATCATTTCATAGTTTGTCATTCAATCCAGTTCCATCAATTGGGGATTTTCGTTTCAAATTTCAGGAATGATTTCTCAAATACTTTCTTTTTGGGAAAACAAATGGCATTAATTCCTTTCATCGCGTACTTTCCTCAATACGCAAATTGATTGATGGGTTACCATTATTTAATAATGTGTAGAACAGTGCCGTGTTGTGCTGATAAGAAAAATAACATGACTACCGAAAAGTTTATCAGGAGTAGAGCGGAAGTGGTAAAGGAGAAACACCATTAATTCTCATTGTGTAACATCGCTGGCAAGCAGAAACCCTTAACATCTTTTCTGAAATCAAATATTTAAAATATGTTTTGATTCATAATTAATGTATAAGTATTCATTCTCTTCCTTTCGTAGCTCATTTCGGCGAATATTTGTATCAATTCATGTATCAATATATTTACCACACGCTTTTTTTCTTTTTTCAGTTTTTGATCCTCTTCAAATTTTCTTGATCTGTATCCCCAATCCAAATCATGGTTGAATAATTAATTTCATGAAAGATCACAATGTTTCAAACTATTATTGAGGAAAAACTATTTACGTATTTGTTATTGATCTGGCAACACTAAGTATGATTCACGCTACATCCCAATGTCAGTGGTCCTAAAGTCTGAAACCGTGGCTGGAAAAGTGAGGCTAAGTTCACGTAAATATCTATGCGGTCTGTAGTTGAAAATGGAAATATTTCGTGTTTGCTCTTTTTGTTAAAAAAGTAGTGGATTTTATTAGAATTCATCAATACCGTTCGAAGGTACTAGGTCGCATCAAAAACTACTAGATCACGAAGGCACTGACAGAAACAACGCTTTTTCCAAAAATGAAATTGCTTCTACCATCATCTCGGTATACCTAACAACCAGGACTGTTGCTGATCAGCCACCGGATGACAAATTCTCAAATATCACTAAATCATAAAACAATACGCCATGTAAGCGGGACTACTAACATTTCTGACTTTCTGACAAAATAAATGCGTAGCTATTTCTCGCCTTTACAAACGACAAAAATTTATAATTATAAAAAGTAGGTAATAAACAGTGCTGTCAACGAACAAGCTCGAAAGGATCACAAGACTGTTAAATTTTTCCAGAAACCGACTAGACCGATTAAATTATTAAAATCTAGTGGCTTGACTGGGGTGAGTCTTGCACAATTTCCTCAAAATACAGACTTATGAAATATTGGAAACATCGCAAAATTCTCACAAAATTTCTTTCAATCTGCCTTTCCTCCGCTGCGGTGAAATTCAAAACGAGTGATTACTCACAAAACGTTTATTTGTCAACTGCCAAATAATTCCTATGAATTGAACTGTTTCTGTATACAAGGTATACAGGTCTAAGGACCATATGACCATAAATAAGGTAAACAATAACTGATATAATTAAATTTTTTATAAACAATACGGAACGAATACTAACAAATAATGAGGCAGAGATTTTCATAAAAAAATCTAGGTTGATGGTGACCTGGATGAAACTCTTCCATTTTGTTGAGTCCATTATTATTAGTCATCAAGAGTTAATAAGCCCCAGTAATGTCCATGGGAGTCTGGACCACTGAAATATAACTGGAACGTTAATAATGGTGTACACTATGGGTACTGAACTTCAAACTCATGCGCCAACGCAGTATAGACGGCAATCATGTCTTTGAAAATAATAATACTCATAAACACTTGTAGAGTGTACTCAAAGACATAGACCGGTTGATTGAAAAGTACGTCATTAATTAATGAATTTTATCTGGAGCGGTTTCATTTAATTTCATGATTTCTGGCTACACCTTAATGACTTTATGCATAAAAATATGTCTTTTATGGTCCTCTGTGACTTCTAAAATTGAATTTTGTGTTTATTTATGTGAAATTTCGTCTGCTAACTCGAAATTTCGACTCATTAACGTTATATTTCCAAGGCAATCGTATTTCCTAAGTCTAAATAACAAATTTGCACCAGTTCTCCCTATTTAAAACTTAGCTTCAGGTGTACCTTAAAGTAAAGAATCCTTTACTGAACCTTAACTGAGTTTTGGATATGTTTGGCAATAGTACAAAAATGACTAACTACGAGAAGTTAAAAACGTTGGCGAAAGAACAAAAAAACAAGTCATTCACAATATCGCCGAGACTCTTGGATAAAAATACGTAGTTAAATATCCACCATAACCTGAACCGAAACTAATATTATGAAAACAAAGTACTTATCCAAAAATTTTGCAACATTAAGATGTTTATTACAATTTTGTATGAATAACTAAAATTAAAATATCTCGCAGAGACAGAGCAAGGACAGAGCAACAAATATTGAATATAAAAATACGACTAAGAAGGAAAATGTAGATTTCAAGTGCGGAACCTACAACGTATAATAAAGATTTTGATATTTTTCATTCCACTGGAGCTATCGTATTCATATCTGAATTTGAATGGCAATAAAAATAATAGCATTACGAGGTATGATCATTTTCAGTAGTCCGGCAAATGGGAAATTCACAGACTATAAGTGTTTTTACTTTCAAAGAGTTTCTGGTACAATCATACAAAAGTTTTGTCTTATGGCCCTAGCTGCCCAGATCATTACTAAAGACGCTCTCAAATATACATATTTGAGGAATAAATACTCGGCTAGCTGAACTGAACACCTGTTGAGACCCCCATACACCTCGTACATGTTCGTCGAATTTCAACGCCGCGACGGCAAACGTCGAACATGCACGTGGAACCGTTTTACCCATAGACTACGATTTTGCACGACTAATCTCTGTTCGTCGTAAAATCAAGCTCAACCAGATATTTTAGTTCGACGTACATGATTGTCGATTTATCACCACAGACCTCGTGCATGTTCGACGTTCGCGATCGTGGCGTTGAAATTCGACGAACATGTACGTGGTGTATGGGGGCCTTTATCTGAAGTCGAATGATTTCACCTTTCATATTATTTCTAAATCAGTGCCGTCCCGTGTGTATGATAATTTGTGTTTTCATTGTATTTTAGAGTTCTTGACTCTGATACCTTTCTCGGATTTCCTTATAATTGTCTACTCAGAGTAGAAAAACATTTTTCTTCTTTTACATGGAATGATCAATTGCTATGATTATAAGCCGTAAACACAATGGAAGTTTCATGTAATAAGTTTTAAGTTATGCTATTTCCGATGTCAATTATTGAAATGAAACAGGATTCAGAACAGAATTGAACTATAAAGGTTGAATTCTACAAACAAGATTATTTTTGGGGCGTGATTAGAATAATAATAGCAAAAATAGTTTCGTGTTGAAAAAAAATCAAAAATTACAAAAATTAAAACCAAAAACATTCCAATGTGTCTCTTCTCTGCCTTAAGAATAAGCAACTGAAACGATACCACTGAAAAATAATATACCGACGCCTATGTCAAGGCGGCACCTGGGAAGAGAATTCCTTCTCGGAATTTTTTATGCCTGTATGTTAATTTTCATTTCCTACGACTCAGATGAAAAATTTATGAGAGGAGGTTATCAAGGTCTGTTTGATCGCAACTTTTTGGAATTCCGTGATTTTCATTAAATTCATTTTCAAACAAAAAGTAATTATATCGTACATAATTGAAATGAATAGTGAGATTAAAAATAGGACAGCACCTGATATAATTGTAGTTTTCAACTAGATCGGATTGGGTAGAAGGTAAATGCAGGCCTGTCATGCTACACAGTTTTTCGCTATTTTTTTCTGGATCCCACAGAACACTCAATAACGAAAGTAACTGTCCTGATGGCCAGATATGTTTCAAATATACTCCATAATCGATACCCTGCATAACTTTATAGGAGGCAAGGAAAGTCAAACACCTGAAGACTCAGACTCACAGCATCTCAGAGCCTACACAATATTGAATGGCATGCCACTGGCGGATCTGAGGGGAGCCATGCCCTCTCCTTAGAGTTCTGAATACCTAAGTAGTTGATACAGGTTCAACAACCAGTCTGGATATGCAACTCAACCTTGACTTGTTTTCAACAAGAAGGAAACGCGTTATACAAACCAAAATTATTCGTATTTTTAGTATTGCATGTTTTCTCAAATACTCAAACATCTCAAATCGGCACGTTTTTTAAATTTCATCTTCCAATACAACAACAATGAAACAGAAATATTCCTCTATGCAGTGTGAATATATGAAAATATCACAATCGGCCCAAAAGGGGACGTCTTCAGTAACATGCATATTACTATTATAGCGGCAAGCCGTGAGCGGTGGCGGTAGCGGTAATAATCAAAAACAAAGGAAATAAGTAGTTTTTTATCGGAAACCGCGGAAACGAAAAGGGTCATTTTATATTTAATTAGTTCTTGGAACATACCAGTAAGATATGAGTTTTGTTATCTATTCTGAGATGTGAGCTGGTTTTGCCTGTCTTCTGATATCTTCATCAGAGGGCAGAATGAAGCTCATCATCGCTGAAATGCAATATTATTACGTTATAACTCTCTGTGATATTCTTGTGATTTAATTCATTTGCATGTTGTTAAGTTCTACATATTTTTATTGTAAGTTCAATAATAAAACCATTTACTTTTTGTTTGCCGGTCATGCGAGATATTGGGTGTTTGAATCCTGGAGCATTTTGATGATTTTTTATTAAATCGTTAGTTCATAGCTTATTCACCCCAAGTTACTGGTATGACGTCAATCTTTCAATGGAAACAAATTTCTCGAAATAAAATTTTTTATGTCTAGAAAATTACGTCATGAGTTCATCGTCAAAGCAGGTATTCCATCATTCTTTGGAGTAGTACAGTAAAATTCACGCAATAAGTGATCCGACCATAACTAATTAATAACAATTTTGAATGTATAGACGTTATATCGTTAAAAATTTTGTATGGTTATTCCGTCTACGTTAGATTGGTTAGGTCAGGCTAGACTGACTAATAATTTATGGATTTTTAACTCAGTTTGCATGCAGCTGCCTTGTCATTTATAGGTACTTCCCGCCATTATAGGAACTAATCACCCACCACCAATTTGTGCATTTTACTGTCGTCTACCCTTTGGAAGTAGTTCGTTGCCAAAATATTACTCCGGTCATCGCTAAAAAATTGAAACGTTCGTTTTTTCTTGAACTAGGTATAGCAAAAATTCATGATTAAGCGACCAGTGAATCGATCACGATTGAGTCGCAAGAGCCAAATTTGTAACTAAATACTTAATAAAAAAAATGCCTATAATCGGGAGAACCACGGATATTTTCCCATTAGATAACAATAAAAAGGATCCCGCACTTCTTTTATGGAATATGGCATTCGGTTAAATTCCTTGAAAATTCAGATGTTGTAGTATTCAATCACCTTCTAAAATGTGTCCATTGACTCAACACGACTCTATGACTAGTTTTCGAGATTTGGGGTGTTGAAGTTCAAAGTGGCCATTTTTATTGAATTACCTATTTTGTACGCCATTTGAAGATTCTATAACTTTTTTTTCGGGCAGATATGAAATGAATGGTCATTTCATATCAAACAGTATTCTAATGCTTGAATGAGACCTATTTTTCAATTATCTACAGGGTAATCTTCAAAGTAAAATAAGCCTAATCGATTAACAATAATTTTTAGGCCATCGATAATTTTTTCAGTGAAACATGTATCAGAATATGATGAACTGACTGATCGAAAATAATTCGCGACTTGTAATCTCATACTGGGCGATTATAAATATTGACTATAAATGGCTCAGTATTTTTGAGTCATAATGTATACTTCGAAATGGGTACGATTTCTTTGGAAAAGCAATTCTGAATATATATCAATTTGTAAAAATTGTAAACAAATAAACAAAATAAAATTCAAAAATATGGTTTTTTATTGAAATCACCCTATATTTTAAAATTTCATCGGTTAAATTATTTGATTTTACATCAGTTTATCGAGTGATGATATTTCAATTGACATCATTCATTTCATTCACCTTCAAAGGCTACTTTTTGAATTATCAGTCGCCAAAGTTACCACGTACGTGGGTTGTGCCGACAAAACGTACCAGAAAACTCTCACACCGGATACAGGAAAGCTAGTTGGTAGAAATCGGAAAAAATATAAAAATGTACATAATGAAACATAAATGAACTGAAAATTTTTCCCAAGAAGGACACAAGGTATCAATCAAATAATGACAACGACGATCGACGCAAATAGAGCACGTTTGTTAACAAGGACTAGGTAGTAGGACTAGTAAGAGTCCATAAATGGTCATCTGAAGTCAATTTTATAATTTTTCAAAGGGATAGAATCATCTGCATGTCCCTGAATTTCTTCACTTGAGTCTACAACTATTGAAAGACCAAACAGAAATTTATCATGCTCTTTTATAAGCGACATACCGGGTGGCTACGGAAGTATTGCCTACGGAATATCTCAGTTATTATATGAAGTAGGTTTGTGAAATTTGGAGCGTCGATATAATGACATAAGAGCTAGAATTTGAGCATATTGACATGTCGAAGTTAACTTCCGGTCTGACCGGAAGTAACATCAACTTTCTTATTTTAAATGGAAACCCAATATTTTTTTCTTTACGCTTTATTCAGCATTCAATTTCCTTTCTAATGACATATCACAAGTTGGTATCTAACCAGAAACTAGATCAGAAAAAAATTATTATTGAAATTCACCGAGTAGGCCGTGGAAGCAAAATGAAAGCGAAAAATTGAAAAGTTGGCTATGGAAACCATACGTCACTTGATAACAGTTGCTACTACTGTGATATTTTATATTAATTCGTCGGCGTTATAAAAAGCCGCCATAAAAAATATTGAAAAAATTGGGAAAAAACAATACTCTGTAGGTCCATAACTTAAATAGGAACATACAACTTTTTCTTGCCCGTACTATTCAGCATAACCATTCCTTTCTAATGATATAATAGAAAGTAATTTTTTGAAATGAAATACCAAAAAATCCAATTATTCTTATTCAAATATCAAAAAAACAGATTTATCGAAAAAAAAAATTCAAATTGATAGGATTAAAGATAAAATAAATTCAAAACAAATGTTCGAAATGCATTCCCTCAGCGTCAATACATTTATTGACTCTGGTGATATTTTCATGTAAAACGTTTCTCAACATTTGGGGCGTGATATCTTGGAAAGCTCTACGAATATTTACTTCTAGCTCATGTAGAGTGGTAGGCTGTGTGGAATACACCCTATTTTTAAGATGCCCCCATAGAAAAAAGTCGCACGGAGTAAGATCAGGTGACCTTGGTGGCCACCTGACTGGACCATGGGTTGTTATAAGTCTCTCTTGAAAGCGATTTTGAAGATAATTTCTCGCTATTCTTGAATTATGCGGAGGGGCGCCATCTTGCTGGAAGTACATTCTCTCAGTTATTTCCGCTGGTAGGTTGTTAATGTATTCCGAAATTTCATTCGTTAAAAAATTAAAGTATCTCTCTCCGGTTAGTTGGCCTTGAAAAAGAATGGGGCCAACAATATGAGTTCCAACTATTCCTGCCCAAACATTCACACCAAATCTCTTCAGGAAGCCACCTTGTCGAAACCGGTGCTCGTTTTCTATCGCCCAGTACCTGAATCAAATGACCCTTCACACTTTTAGCACTTTACACTTCGACTATCGACAATAATCCAAATAAAGTACAGTACCTACCTTGTATTATTCCTGTTGAATAATCCATTGTTGGTAAATCTTGACTCGTCCGTAAACAAGATATAATGGTTAAATAGGTGATTCTCAGCATTTTGTCGAAGAAACCAATTACAATATTCCAGGCGCTTTCACCGTCATTTTCATACAAATGTTGATGCAACTGATAATTGAAGGATTTAAATCGATGTTTTTTAAAAATTTTCCTAGCAGAGTCCTTACTTATAGCTAATTTGGCGCCAATCTGCCTTGAGGAAATTGTGCTATCATATTGTACTAAAGCTAATACATTAATTTCAGTTTCCTCATTAATAACAAATGCTTCTTGGTCTTCGTGAACATCAGGCTTAGTTCTTAATTTTTGTTCAAGCCACTGGAAATACCTTCTTGACGGTTTCTGCCTCCCTGGATATCGCTCTAAATACAATCGTTCAGCGGCATAAGAATTTTTTAAACATTCACCATAAATGAGAAGCATGTCAATTTGTTCGGTTCGTGAATAACGGGGCATTTTTTGAATATTTCACTAACTGATTTCGATTTCCAAACCCTTTTAAAATGGCAGAATCAAAAACTACTTCGAACGTCAAAATAATAAGGATAGCAGCGTTCGCGAGAGCTCTCGTTTCTTTTTTGTTTCATTCCAAAATACATCTTAATCAGCCTACTTGTTAATATTTTGGTTCGAATGATTATTGCAATGGAATGATTATTCTGAATAGCACAAAC